>CM033449.1:56755450-58194950 GCA_019425775.1 Rafetus swinhoei
ACTTGCAAATGCTCCCTTAGGCACCTACGCTTACTCTAATTTATGTTGGGGCCAGCACAGACCAGCCCCTAGAATCAGGAAACTATAACTGGCTCCCTGATGCCCTCCTAGCTGCCCTCTAGCATAGAGCTCTGACAAAAAGGAAAATGTCCATGAGGTCATGCGGTCACCAACTTCCAGTCCATTTGGGGACAGACAGCCTCTTCAGTGTCACATTGTCTGTGATTTACATCAGAGGAGCATCTACACAGCCTTTTGGAGTGAAACTCCCAGCCTGAGCTGACAGACTTGACAGTGCTCTGAAAATAGCTGTATAGGCATCACTTCGAAGTTGCAGCTCTGTCTGGAGTGTAGCATAGGTTTCAGTGCACAAGCTTCAGCAGGTGCTGCAACTTAAAAGCACTGTCCGGACAGCTGTTTTAGGAGTGCTAGTACAAGCCGACCTAACTGGAGTCTGTTGATCAGGGCTGAGAGGCTTGCTCTGCAGTGCTGTGAACACATACCCCTAATAGCATTCATGAGGGCCCCTGTCCTTGCAACTGTCCTATTAAGTGTAGGAACTGATCTCAAATGCAAAATCCAGTTGGTTTCAGTCCTGCTTCTGCACTCTGTGGAGGCTGTCTTTGGTTTTTTTTCCCCTGAAGCAGCAGGAGAAGTGCTGCACTGTGCTTGTCTCTGGTAGATTTCTTTTTTCATGGATCTGTTAATAATAATAGCCATAGTGTTAAATGTTTTATACACTTTTCATTAGGGATGTAAAAGTGTTACTGTGTAAACAGTTAATCGAAGAGCTTGGGCTCATTGGTTGATGTTCACGGTTACATGCAGGTTCCTGGTATATATGGGGAACTGGCTTAAAAGTTGCATCCTGGTGCGCAGTGGCTTGTGGAGGGGTCCACTGCTGTCCTATGTGTAACCATGTAATCATTGAAATTTTGGTGGTTTCACAGTTATTTAATTACACGCATTTTAACATCCCTACTTTTCATCTCAGGATCTTGAGATTTGTGTCTTATGTTTCTGAAGTTCATGCTTTGGTTTTTCAGCTGGTCACCTGCAGGGGTCTCAAAGGAATTTCTTCCCTTCACCATTTGTGTGTGTGTGTGTGTGTGTGTGTGTGTGTGTGGTTTCTTTCTCTGCAATGGCTCTGAAACTATGAGGTGAGACCTCTAAGTAGGTTACAATCCCGTTTGAATGGGATCACCAGGGCTGGCATTAGATTTGCTAGGGTCCAGGTCAGTGTTTCTTCTAAGATTTTCCGTGAGCAGAGTGAGTTTTGTCTTGTGCAACAATATTGAGATCATGTGTGCTTGTTTGGATGTGTGCCACTGTGGCACCCACCAGTTACTAACAAAATTACACACGTGTGTGTGTGTAACCCACACACCTAGTGTGGTTACCGAGTAATGCAAGTGGCACCTAGACCACAGCAACAGTTAAGATCAAGAGACCTCTACAGCATGGGTTGGGAGCCAGCTGGCTTTTAGCTCAGAGGGTAGAGGCTCCTATAGTCAGCTCCCGAGGGAGGTCCTAGGTTCAAATCTACCCGGTGGCGGTTACAAGTGGGGGCTTGTCCGGGATCTCAACTGGCTCTTGGAAGCTCGAGACGCGCTTCCTCACCTAGGGGAAGAATGTAACCCACACACCTAGTGTGGTTACTGAGTAATGCAGGTGACACCTAGATCACAGCAACAATTAAAATCAAGAGAACTCTACAGCGTGGGCTAGCAGCCAGCTGGCTTTTAGCTCAGAGGGTAGAGGCTCCTATTACCCGGACGAGCCCCCACTTGTAACCGCCACTAGGCGGATTTGAACCTGGGACCTCTGAAGCGGAGTACATATACGCGCACACACACACACTTTTAAATTATCTAAGGAAAAACCCTAAAACAACAGCTAATTAACATAAAGTGCATAACCCTGCACCCACCCACCCGGAAAACCAGCCAGCTTGCTGGCCCCTGTCCCAATCAGGACCACACACAGCCAGCTGGTACCTGTATAGGCTTGGCTAACTGCCTACCCCCACATATACCCTGCAGTTGGGCCGAGCCTTGCAATCTGTCCCCCACCCCATATGCCACCAGTATATAAGCCAGGGCCATGCAATCTGCCCCCTCCCCAAACACAAACAGCCAGGGCCTGGACCTAGGGGCCACAGCCCAAGCATCACTGCCCAGAGACCTATGCCCAGCCCCACATCTTGCCTGTTCTCTCCCCCCACGTTGCTCAGAGACCTGTGTCTGACCCTGCACCTTTCCCTCCTGCCCCTCCCCCCTGGAATTTATCTGTGCCTGGTACCTCCCACTACAACAGACAGCTAATGCCTTTGCCCCCCACCCAGCTGGCTTCTGTGCCAGGTCCCTGCTGTCGTTGGCCCCTCTAGTACAACCCCAGTACATGCTTTGTCACTCTCCTGTCCTGACTCCCACATGGCTTGCAGCTGCCCCGGCCACGCAGCAGCTTTCTGCTTTGCGGCTCGTGGCTTCTCCGGTCCCAGCCACGCAGTAGCCTCTCACTTTGTGGCTCGCAGCTCCTCTGGCTCCGGCCACGCAGCAGCCTCCTGCTACGCGGCTCATGGCTCCTCCTGCCCCGACCGTGCAACAGCCTCCCACTTTGTAGCTCATGGCTCCACCGGCCCTGGCAATGCAGCAGCCTCCTGCCATGCGGCTTGTGGCTCCTCTGGCCCAGGCTGCTGCCCCAGCAGCCTCCTGCTGCCCGCCACACAGCTGCATGGTTCTGTGTAAGAAATTATTTTCTGCACACACACAAATGTGCAGTTTAGAGGGAACCCTGGTCCAGGGCCAAAGCCTGAGCCCCACTCGCTGGGGCTTCAGCCTTGGGTGGTGAGACTTAGGTTACAGCCCCCCCTCCCGCTTAGGAAGGTGGAACTTGGGCTTTGGCCCACTCCACCCCCATAATGGCAAGTGGGGCTTGGGCAGACTCAGACTTCAGTTCCTGGTTGTGCCGTAATTTTTGTTGTTAGAAGGGAGTTGCCTTGCCATGAAATTTGAGAAACCCTGCCCTAAAGCACCAGAGATGATCACAGTTGGAAATGAGACAGTGGATGAGATAAGCCAGGGCTCTGTTATAGTACAGAGCATATTCATTCTGTCTCTTTCTCTTTGGAACTTGGCTGGCTGGTTCTTGCTCAGGGTCTAGCTGATGGCCAGATGTGGAGTGTGAAGAAACTTCCCCTGGGTATTATTGGCAGTGACCTGAGTGTGTGGGTTGGGTTTTTCCCTTATCTGCTGCACTGAGTGCAGGTCACTTGCTGTGATTGTCTGAATATATCTCATTTAATCAATTCTCTACTAATCCGGGGGATGTGGTGCATAAGGCCTTCTTATTCTGTGCCTGTGGTGTATAAACTTCAGTCTTCTGTAGACTCTAATACTTTGGTCTAATTTTGGTTGTTGGCACTAGGTGATATTGGTTTCCTGTGATATACAGAAGGTCAGACTAGATCAAGGATGGGCAATAATTTTTTGGGGGGGGGACACTCCCAAGAATTCAGCAAGTGGTCAAGGGCCATATTTTTCTATTATATTAATGGAGGGATTGTGGGGTCTGGGATGGAGTTTGGGGCAGAAGGGAACTCTGGGTAGGGGATTGGGGTGTGGCAGGCAGTGTGGGTTCTGGGAGGGGGTTTGACTTCAGGAGGGGTTTTAATATGGGGCAGGGTGCAGGAGAGGGCTCAGGGAGAGAGTTTAGGTGCAGGAGAGGTTATGACCTGGGGTGGAGTATTGGGGTATGTGAGGGGGAGCCAGGTGCAGGCTCAGTCCAGGAGGCACTTACAATAGTCAGTTCCTGGATGGCAGCCCAGTGGGACCCTTGGAAGGCTCCCTGGCTACCATGGTTTCACACTTTGCTCAAAGCAGCCAGCTGCTGGGACCAGCATGTGTTTCTCTGTGCAATGTACCCCATGTGGAGAGGGCGGCAGTGCTGCAAGCACCTGCAAGCATTGCCCTTGCAGCTCCTTTTGGCCTAGAGGCTGCTGGGGATGGGGACAGGGCAGGACACCCTTCTGCCCCCAAGAGGCACGCTGCGCAGAGATGCACAGACTGCATCTAGCATCCAGCCACTTTGAGCAAGCTCCCTGCTGTGGCAGGCAAGGAGTCTGCTCAACGATCCCACTGGGCTATGTCAGGACAGATCCAAATGTTTAGCCATATTTTGCCCGCCCCTGGGGCTAGATGATCTGATTGTCCCTTTTGGCATCAAGCTCTGTGACTCTAAGCTCTTTTCAAAGTTGGATAAACCTTGTTAACTGTTTCTGTGCTCTCGATTTGTTAGAGTGAGATTTTTTTCCAATCAGATTCAGGCACTCAATTCCAGTTGAAAAGCAGAGAGAGTTAGGGTACATCTTCACTAGCCCCCTTGTTCGAACTAGGGAGGCTAATGAGGGCGACCGAAATTGCAAATGAAGCGCAGGATTTAAATATCCCACGCTTCATTAGCATGTTCCTGGGTGGTCGCCATTTTGGAAACTGAGTGGCCCGGAATAACTGCCCGCGTCTACAGGTGGCAGTGAAACGGGAGTTCGAAGTAAACCCCTAACTCGAATTAGCTGTTACTCCACAGCTCGCACATGGCAGTGTGGACGTTTTCTTGTGCAAGATTTCTTGCACAAGAACCCTTGTGCAAGATGTTCTTGCGCAAGAAGCCACCAGTGTAGACATAGCCTAGGAGTTTGTGAGTTCCACCTGCTTGTGTTCATGTTAAATTTCATTCAAACTTCAGATGCTCTGGAGTTTGGAAAATGGAACTTATTGCCTGCACTAAATAGGTGTATATTCTCTCAATGTGCTTGCAATAATGCAGTTATTTGTTTGCACTGAGAGAAGAATGATTGTTTCCTGACATATAGCTCATTTGTGTACACACATCTGTTCAGGTGTCTGAAACATGCACATGGACACTTAAAAGCAGTTTTGAACATTTTGTTTTATGATCACAAATGTATATAATAACATTTATTAATACATATGCTTCTAATTCAGGATATATTTTATTCTTATTCTATAGGCAGAACAAGATCACTCTAACTTAAAATGGTTATTTAATTTTAATAAGGTGAATTTATAGAATCAGCATAGTGAACAAGCTTAGTCACTTTACTTTATACTGTCCTGAGTATGTTGAATAAAAAACATTTAGCTCAAATTGTATGGAAGATGGCAATTATTTGACTCCTGATTTACTTTCACAAATCTAAAATCCATGCCAGTGAAGACAGCACATAAAGATGGTTCTACAAATTCTGTTCAGTTATATTGTAATTGTCATTGATAATTTTAAAAAATTCCTCAATTCTGCTGACATTTGATAGTCATGTTACCATTCTCAAAGCATTAGCTACTGCCCATATAATCAGTGGTATGATTACATGTTTCCTGGTATTTCATCAGGAAGATATCCATTGATTGCTGGTGTCTTGTATGCAATTAAATAGAACACGTTGTATCATGAATTAATTAACATTGACCTTATTTCCAGCTGTATTTGGTAGTCTGTATTAACTGGCAGAGATAAAGTCCCTTTGTCATAATTGCCTCTGTACTGTAAATATTAGTATTGAATATCTTTCAGTTCATTATATGTTTATATAATTACAAACTATAGTCAGTTGGTCATTACATCTGTAAACCTGTAACAGAAATTTATAGTGTCTGACAATAGCTTAATGCAAATAATTTAATTCAGGCCTGGTCTACAAATTAGATTTACCTAGCCTTGTTGCTCAGGCCTGTGAAAAATTTTGCACCCTGAGTGCTGTAGTTAGGTTGATACATTCCTTGTTGTACATTCAACAGAAGAATTAGTCTATCAACCTAGCCACCACCTGTTGGAAACCTGGATTAATTATATCAGTGGAAAAACCCCTTTGGTCCATGTAGAAAGTATCTACCTTACAATGCTGCAGCTTTGCCACTGTAAGCTGCCTCTGGGTTCGGACTCCGGGGCCTGAGTGCAGACTCTGGCCCCGCAAAGTGGAAGGCAGAAGGTAGGGGAGGGGCTTGTGCGGCGGAGGGGAGGGAAGGGGCTTGGGCGGCGGTGGAGGGGGGAGGGAAAGGGGCTTGTGTGGAGGGGAAAGGGGGAAGGGGCTTGTGCGGAGGGGGAGGAGGAAGGAAGGGGAAGGCACCAAGAGACAGGGTGGAGGAGAGAGAAATGGCAGGGGACCAAGTGCAGACAATAAGGGAAAGGGCAGGAGGAGAGGTGTCAGTGGGAGGGGGGACAGGGTGATGCTGGGAGGGGAGAAGAGAGGAGAGGCGAAGGGCATTGCGGGCTGGAGGGGGAGGTGCTGGGAGAAAGCTTGAAAGAAGGGGTGGGCATGAGAAAGGTGGGGATGGAGCAAGTCATGTGTGAGGGCACAGAGGGGCAGGAGGGAAATGGGGCAGAGCGTGGTGAGGGGGTGGGCATCAGGGAAAAAGAGGGCAAAGGGGGCAGGGGCAGTAAGGGAAGGGGGAGGCACCAGGAGGGTGCAGGGCTAAGGGAAGGTGCAGGTGCCAGGGGATTCTGGGGTGAAGCAGAAGGGCAGACACCTGCAGGGGAGGCACCAGCACCAGAGGAGAGAGGCAGGGCAGGTGAGTAGACGGAGGTGTTGGAAGAGGGGATGAGGAGGGGTAGCTCAGTTGATCAGAGTGGGGCTACTGGAGAAGTGGGCACAGGGGGGAGTGAAGGGCTGGTGGAGGGGGGCAGGTCGCAGGAGGGCTGAGGGCAGGGAGAAGGGCAGGAGTCAGGACAGCAGAGGAAGGTGAGGAGTTGGGGGGCAGCAGGCACCAGGGGAGATGATGGGGCAAGGAGAGGAGACATGGCAGCAGAGAGAAAAGGTAAAGGTTTAAAAATATTTATTAATAACTTGGTATGCTGCCCATGGCCAGTTTGTTTGCGCCCTGCGGTGCAGTTTGGGTTTGTGTGGGGATCAACACGTGGCTGGCGCGTGGGAGCCAAAACAAAAAAGTAGTCAGTGTAATGGTCTTCTGTTGATATGCGTTTTAGTAGTTAAATTCTTGGACTGTCATTGTTCATGAAAAGTGCTGTCACATGGGTAGAAATCGGGTAAATACTGCATTTTATTAATATCAGCAGAACTGACTTAAATGGGGCCTGTGTGTTGTGTAGTCTTGCCTTAATCTTTGTATTCATGTCTGTCCGTGTGAGACAAGCTATTTGTATATATTTGCTTGCATATGCAACCACACTTAAGTTGAGGCCCTCAGCATATTCTGTAAGTATCAGTGTGGCCCCTGGGGCTTCCAAAGTTGAGTTGCCCTAGCTCATCCCTGACAGGTGTCTGTCTAACCTGGTCTTAAATATCTCCAGTGATGGAGATTCCGCAGTCTCCCTAGGCAATTTATTCCCGTGTTTAACCACCCTGACAGGCAGGAAGTTTTTCCTAATGTCCAACCTAAACCTCCCTTGCTGCAATTTAAGCCCATTGCTTCTCATCCTAACCTCAGAGGCCAAGGAGAACAAGTTTTCTTCCTCCTCCTTATGATACTCTTTTAGATACTTGAAAGCTGCTCTCATGTCCCTTTTCAGTCTTCTCTTTTCCAAGGTAAACAAGGCCAATTCCTTCAGCCTTGCCTTATACCTCACGTTCTCTAGACCTTTCATCATTTGTGTTGATCTTGTCTGGACTTTCTCCAGTTTCTCCACGTTTCCTGAAATGTGGTGCCCAGAACTGGACATGATACTCCAGCTGAGGCCTAATGTAGATGGCTCATTCCCTGCCTAGGGGACGTGAGACTGGGCGGGTTAATTTCCAGTCATCCTGTTTATTCTTTTCCTAAGCCAGGAGGGCACGGTAGTTCTGATGGGGGCTCTGCAGGAAGGCAGCCCGCACTGCCCCCTGCCTGAAACCTTGTGCACCCTAGAGGTGACTGCATTTCAGCGTGCCTGAAGCAACACAGCACCAGCAATGGACAGGAGAATGGCTCCCGGGCATGGCTTGCTCATGACTGCTTCAGTCCCTTTGAATGGGCCTCAGCCTCTTTTCTTCTCCTCCCCCGCTTTGCAATGGGGGCTGTAGACTCTGCAGGGAGAGGGGTGGAGGCAGGCAGAGGTGTCTCCCTGCAGCAGATGTAGACACATCTCTGTATTAATCATTCTCTCATTAAAGTTTTTAGCTTTGTATTGAGTCCTTTTACATGGAAACTTTGTATTACGTCTTATAGACTCATAGACTTTAAGGTCAGAAGGGACCGTTATGATCATCTAGTCTGACCCCCTACACAATGCAGGCCACAGAATCTCACCCACCCACTCCTGGAATAATCCTCTCACTTATATCTCAGATATTGAAGTCCTCAAATGATGGTTTGAAGACCCCAAGATGCAGAGAATCCTCCAGCAAGTGACCCGTGCCCCATGCTACAGAGGAAGGCGAAAAACCTCCAGGGCCTCTGCCAATCTACCCTGGAGGAAAATTCCTTCCCCACCCCAAATATGGCGATCAGCTGAACCCTGAGCATGTGGGCAAGACTCACCAACCAGACACCCAGAAAAAAGTTCTCTATAGTAACTCCTATCTTCCCACCATTGGCCTATTTACCACTGATCGTGAAAGGTCAATTAATTGCCAAGATCATGTTATCTCATCAAACCATCCCCTTCATAAACCCATCTAGCTTAATCTTGAAGCCAGATAGGTCTTTTGCTCCCAGTACTTCCCTTGGAAGGATGTTCCAGAACTTCACTCCTCTGATGATTAGAAACCTTTGCCTAATTTTGAGTCTAAACTTCCTAATAGCCAGCTTTTATCCATTTGTTCTTGTGTCCACATTAGTATTGAACTTAAATAATTCCTCTCCCTCCCTGGCATTTATCCCTCTAATATATTTAAAGAGAGCAATCATATCTCCCCTCAGCCTTTTTTTGGTTAAGGTAAACCCTTCTACATCTTGGTAGAATAGTGGCATAGCGAGGGGGCCGGAAGGGTCAGTTGCCCCTGGGCACCATGCTAGGGAGGCTCCAATTTAATCCCATTCTGCTCCCCGCATTATCCCTTCAGCTCACGTGCTCCTACTCCACCTGCCACCGGCAGCTGGAGCCTCCTCCCTGCCTCTCTGCTCCAAGCCCAACCCTCCTCCATCTCCACTGGAGGGTTAGTGCATGTGGAAGCCCGGCCCCAAACTGTAGGGGGTTGGGGAAGATGTGGTACAAGTTCCCCATAACTGTGCACCAGGTTTGGGGCCATGCCACATGGTGGGGAGCACAAATTTTTCCTTTGCCCCCGGGTGCATAACACCCTCACTACGCCTCTGGTGGCACATCCAAACAAGCCACATGAACTCAGTACAGGTGCACAACACAAAATCCATTCTGGTCATGGGAGGAAACTCTTAGGCTATGTCTACACTGGCGGGTTCTTGTGCAAGAAGTCTTGCTCAAGAACACGTCCACACTGCCATGTGCGAGCTGTGCTTTTGCGCAAGAGCATCCATGGCAGTGTGGATGCTCTCTTGAGCAAGAGAGCTCCAATGGCCATTTTAGCCATAGGGGTTTCTTGCACAAGAAATCCTTGCCGAGCATCCACACTGCCCTCTTTTGCAAGAGAGCTTACATCTGTTAGAAAAGAGCGTAGCTCTTGCGCAAGACACCCTCTCTTACCACGCCATACTGTAAATTTCCTTGCGCAAGAGCAGGCGGGCAGTGTGGCTGTTCTGTTGGTTCTTGCGCAAGAACGGCTGTACTTGCGTAAGTAGCCGCGAGTGTAGACGTAGCCTTAGAGGGAACACTTCCCCCAGTCTCTCTGCCCCCGAGTTAATGTCACACACATTGGGTTAATGCAATTGCAGGATAGTTGCATGAGGGGGGGTTTGGTGGGGGCCAAACTAATCCCTGTTGGTAGGAGGATGGTGGGAAAAGTCCTTCGAGAGGGGTGACATGACACCTTTTACTTCTGGTCATGTGTCCATCTTGCCCTGAGCGTGTTGCCTCCAGAGGCCTGGCTAATGGGGGACGGGGTTTGGCTAATGGGGCACCACCAAAAATTATACAAATCTGCCGGCCCCGGAGGAGGAGTGCATTGGTTGCCTGCACCACAGGTGGTGTGAGTTTAGCGCAGGGTGTGTGTGTGTGTGTCTGTTGGCGGGGGAATTTTTTTGTGCTGTGTGTGGGTTTTTTTGTTCAACCAAAATTGCTGTGGGGCCCCGTTGAAATTGTTCGAATTGGGGCCCCACACTTCGTAAAGCCGGCCCTGAGAACCGTAGTGTGGACATGCCCTTAAGAAAAATTAAAGAATTCAAAACTAAAGACATAGTTTAGAGCAGGGGTTCTCAGCCTTTTTCTTTCTGAGGTTCTCTTCTCCCCCCCCTCCATCCCCCCCAGCATGCTATAGAAACTCCATGTCAAATTGATTTTTCTGCATATAAAAGGCAGGGCCAGTGTAAGGGAGGAGCAAGCAGAGCAATTGCCTGGGACCTATGTCATAGGGGGCCCTGCAAAGCTCAGTTGCTGAGGCTTTGGCTTGGATGGTGGCGCTTGGATGGTGGCGCTTGGATGCAGGGGCTTCAGCTTTCTGTCCTGGGCCCCACGCAGTCTAACGCCAGCCCTGCTGGGCAGATCCCCTAAAATCTGCTTGCAGCCCCTGGAAGGCCCCAGACCTGTGGTTGAGACTGGTTCAGAGACCTCCCTTCCCATTCCCAGCATGTGTGCATTTCTATATAAAATCACACACAGGAAGATCCGGTGTGCCATAGGAAATTGACTTTCAATCAGAATAACAATGATAACTTGGCTTACTGGACATAAGAGGTGCAGTGTGGCTGGCTCTGCTCGGTCTGGCAGGAGCAGCCCCCAATCTGTGCTGTGCCGAGGGGCTGCTCCAGACAGCTGGGTCCATTACGTCCTAGGCTGGAGCAGCCCCCTGCCCACGGGATCCAAGCCGGTTAAATGTAAAATGTTTAACCAGTTAACTGATTAAACTGGATTTTGCATCCCTTGTTCACATAGTGGTATTTCAGGATGGGATAGTTAGTCTATAACTCTTTGATATGTCTGATGGCTGCATTATATTGAAGCAACTATGTCCAGGCTGGTGCTTTGTCCAGCAGTCACCACAGGAGTTCACACCTGAGATGGTTGGAAGAAATTTTGTCAGACAGCTTACAAATTCTCATAGTTTCTGAACTGATTTAATATCTTGAGGTATAGTCACCTGCTGCATTAGGGAGCCAGGTTGTAGCCCTTGGGAGGTTAGCAAGTGTCCCATGTCTAGTAGTTCACGTAATCACAATTCTATCTTACTTGTATTTCATTTTAGATTTATTTGCCTGGCTTTTTCTAGTAGACAGGTGAAGTCAGGGTTATGGTCTCCCATAGCCTCTGCCTTGTGTCCCCGCATCCATATGCCAGAATATCATCAGATATCACTGCCAGTGATATCACTGGTCTCTGCCAGTATGTCTTGCCGGTAATGCAGAATTATTCTTGTTTCAGATTGGATCTGTATCTTTTCCTTCCTTCCTTTTTCCCACTCCCCTATTCCTTACCTTTCTCTAACTTTAATATAAAACTAAAAGCAAAAATAGTAACAAAATATGTAACAAACAAAGCTTTCCCAGTCCTTCATCTTTTGTGTATGTGTTTATAGCCTGATCCTCCACCCTCTAATTCAGTGGGACTATTCATTTGTACAGGTATTTGGAGGATGATATGATGCCAGTAACAGAATGAAAGAGAAAAAAAATCAAACACAAATAGAAATGAAGTGAGAAAATGTACTAACACATGTGTTTGGCTGTGTTTTATGACTCTATTCTCCCTAGCATTAAGCAGCTTGACAGATACGGTCAGCTGATCCTTGAAAATTCTACAGCAGCAGATACTGGTGAATATAGCTGCTGGCATCTTTTGTGTAATGGCGATAGCTGCAAGAAGGATGAGTCTAAAACTGGCTCAACGTACATCTTTTTCACAGGTAATTGATTACATTGGTTTATAAACTGAAATGTCTGGGTTGTCTTGCCATAAGGCAGGATTATCGTATTCATTTCCATTTTCCTATTCATATCCATTTCACTCTCTGTCTTTAGGCATTGTATCCTTAAATATCCACTAGAACATTACTGGTGCAGTGAGCAGGAAATTGAGCAAATAATTAACAATAATGTTGTTTGTGTTCTGATTTCCTGTGCTTTACTCTAAATATATACCCCAAATCCTGTCTAAAAAAACAAAAAGTGGTTAGTTTGCAAAAAAATGAGATTCAGTATTCTAATTTTAGAATCTACAATAAAATTTAGATGCACCAAACAACCGACTCCAGAGAGAGTCCATACCTCTTACTTTATTTTCTTCTACACAAGTTTATTTCAGAAGGAAATAAAATAACATGATATTAAAGATGTTACGTGTTGGGTAATTGACTAATCGAATAGTCGATGCATTTTGCATCGACTATTCCATTAGTCAGTAGGGCACCTCTGCCTTGAAGTGCCACATGGAGCCCAGGCTCACCTGGGGACTCCCCCGTTGACCCCAGTCTCCATGCGGTGCTGCTACTTTGAAATGCCGTAAGGAGCCTGAATTTTGGCTTCTTGTGGCATTTCAAAGCGGCAGCACAGCATGGAGCCCAGAGTTGGCTGGTGGGTCCCCAGCTGATCCCAGGCTCCCCACGGCACTGCCACTTTGAAATGCTGCGAGGAGCCCGACACCGGGCACCCAGCTGCATTTCAAAGCAACAGCGCCGCATGGAGCCTGGGGTCAGCTGTGGAGTCCCCGGGTCATCCCGGGCTCCATGCAGCATTGTCACTTTGAAATGCCACGTGCAGCCTAGGGACACCCTAGCTGGCCCCAGGCTGCACGTGATGTTTCAAAGTGGCAGCGCTGCGGGGGGTCTGGCCCCAGGCTTCAATAGCTTCCATACATGACATTCTAGTACAAATATGCTTCTCACACTCCCACACACACACACATTTACGGGATGAAATCCTGACCCACTGAAGTCAGGATTTCACCCAAGTTTTTTGCATCTTGCACATTAGTTTTATAAGATAAAGAGCCACTAGAGGTTGAGCCGCACTTGTCCAGCACTCTGTGGTCCAGCAACATCTGTGGTCCGGCCCTTAGCTGGATGTTCTTTTATGGGTGTGACCAAATTTCCCACGGTCCCATAAAGTTTGTTTAGAGCCACAGGTTCTGGCTCTCAGTGTTCTATGCTGTTATTTAGCTCTAATTTACCCCAAATGTCTTGTAAAAGTCCAGTAAGCAGTGGAAGTGTTGGTACTGTTGCTGGACAATATTGACCTCCATGGTCCAGCAAATTCTCTGGTTTGGCACCAGTCCGGTCCTGTGGGTGCCAGATTAGAGAGGTTCAATCTGTAATATAAGTATATGTATTAACCCACAAACCTTGAATTTGATCACTGCCCTAATTCTTAGATATTAATGGTTTTTATGTAAGTCAAATGGCAGTTTAGTATTATTACCTAGTATACTATTGGTGGTTAAAGCAAATGGTTAATTTGTTCTCCTAATGGAAAACATTAGGAATGATGAAAAACAAACATTGCTCAGCTTGATTAGAGCTAAAACATCCTGGCTGGCAAATGCTTCAGTGTTACAGCATAAGATGACTAAGATAAGATTGTTTGTAATAAGGTTCAGAAATAAATTGGAGCCGTGGGATTATGGAAGCAATTTATCAAAACAACCTTGGAATGCTGACTTCTCTTTTCAAAAGGTTGGAATAATCAGATGAGACACCTTGCAACATATAGTGTTCAGGCCAAAAATATTAAGGAGTTTAAAATTGTATTTGTAAGCAACATGTCAGCCTATTAGAATACTCCTTGTTTTTGGTGACCTAAAAGCACTAATATGTTTGAATTGTTCTTTTACTTAGAGTTTAAAAACAATTGAGTATTTCACAATCTACAAACTTACATATTTTCAAGGGACCTTCCTGCTGATACCCAAAAATAATACAAAATCAGATAGTATCAGAAGCCATCGTAAAATTCATGGTGTTTTTCTACTTTCTCTTTTGAAAAAGGGTCAGTGAATTTAAGTTGGACCTGATACATATTTAGGTCTTTTATGTGTTAAGTCTGCATTATTTCAAAAGCTGATTCCCAAAATTGGTGGCAATCTTTTTTTAAAGATACAACCCTTCATTTTATGAAACAGGCAAACAGGCTCTACATTAATTTGTTTTTAAATGTAGTGATTAAAGCCAAACTATACATACTACAATTCCAGTAACCATGCAGCACACCTCCCTCATAATCATCCAGGAACCTACCCTTGCAATCAGCCCTGGTGCCAACTCTGTCTACACATCTACACAAGCGATTTTATCACTGGATCCAACCACCTCAGCCATCACTTCAGAGACTCCACTAATGTGATCTGTGCCATCGCAATAGCCCTCTACTATGTATATTGGCCAGAGTGGACAGTCTCTATGAGAGAGAATTAATGGACACAAATCAGATATCCAAAAAGGCAACACGCAGAAACCTGTTGGAGAACACTTTAACCTGCCTGGGCACTCATTAATAGATTTCAAAGTCACCCTGTTGTTTCAGGCCAATTTCACAAGCCAAATACACAGGGAAACCTAAGAACTTAACTTCATTTACAGGTTTGGGACCCATCACAAAGGTATGAATAAAGACATTACCTGGCTAGCACACTACTTTCCACATCCTAATGACTTAAAAAAGCAAACAATGGGTACTTAGAGAAGGTGCAAATTGTTCTTGTCAGCTTCAAGTAACTGGACCTTTAATACTCCATTCATCGGAAGAAGTGGATTGTGCCCACGAAAGCTCACGATACCATCTATGTGTTTTGTTAGTCTTTAAGGTGCTGCTAGACTATTCATTGTTTTTAATTTTTTCCAGTTACAGACTAACTTGGCTACCCTTCTGAAGCTTTTATACGTAGTTTGTCCAAGTCAGACATATTTTAACTTTTTTTAAAAAACAAATCTGTGGTGACAGATTTAATTAATTGTAAAGAATGTTAAAGTGATTTGTTACCAGATATTTTGGACACAGAAATAAATTACTGCCAATACAATATCTGAACTTAATCAAATTAGTAAATATCTCCTCCTCATGTTCATTTTTATATATTAGAAGACTATATTTATATTTTTCTCATATGAAATTGATATACATTCCAAGCTAAATATTATATTGCATTACTTTCTCATCTAGATAAAGAGGAGCTCTTTGTACCTCCTTCCAGTTATTTCGAGATTGTCTACCTGAACCCAGATAAACCTGCAGTAATCCCTTGCAGAGTGACCATCCCATCGGCAAAAGTAACTCTGCACAGAGAGTTTCCAGCAGAAGAAATCAAAACAGATGGAACTAATATTATTTATGATGTGAAGAAGGGCTTTATCTATCAACACCCCACCTCTGACCACGAAGGGGTAGTTTACTGTAGAGCAGAATCACGGGGAGCACCTCAGATTTCCATCAAGTATCAGCTACTGTACGTGGAAGGTGAGATGAATTACTTTTATAGATTTACATTCAAACCCCTTTCTCTTGCTGGAGTTGCTTATGGGGCAAGATTTCAAATGTGTATTTGGAAAAACAACAACTGTAATTGTAATGATAGTATTTTGAATATTCCAGTTTTTAAATGAACATATACTTTTCAAATCAAGTCAAATTTGTTTGTAGAACGTGCCAGAATTTATGCTCATATAGAGAAAGCACAAGATTTAATATATTTAAAAAGTAGGTGTACACTGGTAAACCATTTTATTATGACTATATAGGATCCTAAGATGCATAATAAATTCCAACAGCATGTTGGATCTAAAGAAGATGATGGAGGATGTGGAAAACCCAGAAAAATCAAAGCAAAGCTTGCTCACAAATAGTTTTTTTGTTATTGATATTTTTTGTTGGTTTTTTTTAATTGATTTTGCAACTTATTCCTACCTCCCTCCCACACTTTTTCATTCAGTTCCTAGTGGTCCACCATCAACAACAATTGTGGCATCATCCAACAAAGCAGGAGGTGGTGACAATGTTAATGTTCTCTGTATAGTCCTTGGGGAACCAGACGTAGAAGTAGAATTCAATTGGAAGTACCCAGGGGAAGAGGTAAGACACACAATTCTAACTTGAAGGTGCATTTTTTTCTTAGAGTAAACTCACATAATATAGCATTTTAAATTCCAGTCAGTATTTTGTAGCTGGGGAAGGCAAGGGCGACCAGAGTGCATTGTCCAACTCTCTGGTATCAGGTCACATTGGGAAGAAGCAACATACTACCTGACAGGGATGTAAAACAATCATTAAAAAATGTAACCAAACTACTAAAAATCACAGCGGTTGCATCTGTGCTGCGGGGTCTGCAGTATAAAGCTTTATACTTCAGAGCCCACAGCCAAGGTTCCCCACGAGCACGGTGGGCAAACCCTGCCAGCCTTGCTCCCAGGGAGGCTTCATTGTTTGTAGAACGTGCCAGAATGTATGCTAATATAGAGAAAGCGGAGTGGGCTGGCAGGGGTTGCAGGAGTGGGGGCTGGTAGTGCCTTCTGGCCCAGCTCCCAGTGAGCCAGCGTGTAATCTGCGGGCAGGGAAGAGGCTAAGCAGACCTATCACGGACAGGGGCTGCTCCAGCCAGCCAGCTGAGGCAGCCCTCCCTGTTGCAAGGGGGCCAGAGCAGCCCCTGGCTATGGTGGGCCCCAAGGGGCTGGAGCAGCCACCTATCTATAAACTGTACTGGTGCCTCTCTGACACAATCAACGTGTGATGAATTGAAGCTTCTATAAGGAAAAATAGACGTTCATTCTATCTCTAAAGAAAACATCCTAAATATAAGCAGCTCCAGTGCTAGGCATAGTTTGCAGAGTGACATATACATGAATGTATCACTCTTGCTATTTATGGACAGTTGTATCCATCCATCTAATGCAACAGAATGCTTTGCTTACAGCAGTTTACCTGGAACAGAAAGGGAATAGACCTGTCATTTTTCTGCTCAGTCAGAATGAATATTATGTGTGTGTCTCAGTAGCTCTGTGATTTAGTTTACATTTTTTATACTTAGGCTACATCTAGACTGCAAGCCTTTTTTGAAAGATACTTTCGAAAAAGTCTCTTTCCAAAAACAGCATCTAGACTACAATCAGTACTTTTTCAAAAAAGCAGCTTGCTTTTTTGAGAGAGCACCCAGGCAGTCTGGATACTCTCTCTTTCCAAAAAGCACAGTTTGCATTACATAGCGCCTTTTTTCGAAAGAGCACTTTTGAAAAAAGGCTTTCTTCCTCTTAAAACGAGGTTTTCTGCGGTTGAAAAAACTGCCGCGTTCTTTCGATTTCCTTTCGAAAGAACACGGCAGCAGTCTAGACGCAGGGGAAGCTTTTTTTTTAAAAAAGGCCACTTTTTTCGGAAAAAACCCTGTAGTCTTAGACCAGTGTTTCTCAAACTCTGCTGGGCTCCGCGAGACATCTCCAGGGGCTCCGTGAGGTTGACAAACTGGAAACATCGATAGGTACAACACATACAATTAGTGGACCGCTGGGGCTCTGCATAAATTTTTACGCATGTAAAGAGCTCCGGAGCCCAAAAAGTTTGAGAACCGCTAGTCTAGACACACACTTAGGGTTGTATTGTCTTAGTCAAATATTTAGTAACTCTTGCCTGCTCTCTGAACCCTGTTCACTTTAGTGTTTCTGTAGCTCCATGCTCTCCCATAAGGCTGCTTCTCAGAGTCTTCATTTCCTTTACCTTCTCACAACCCATGACTGCTACCTTGTTCATGTTGATAGATAGGTACTGATACATAGTGACCTGTTTACAAAGCTGAAAGGGCAGAATGGAGTTGAGTGGGAGAAAGATGTGAAGGAACAGGATTGGCTTTGGAAGGGCACTTTGAGGATAATGTCGCATGGTAGCTGTCTGCGTTGAGAAATTGCTAATAATATAACCGGAAAATTCATCAAAATTAAAACTTGATCGATAGGCTTTGAGTTGAGGTTACTCTAATACAAATCCAATAGCCAAGGCTTGTGAACAGGTATTTTCCTTGATTTTTTTTTTTTTTAAATGATTGTGTATGTGGAATTTGCTCTTGGGAAACCTTAAGGGCTCATCAACACTGCAATTTTCTATTAGTTTACATTTTTGCATTCGGGGTTTGATTTTTGTGCTCACAAATGAGTAGGAGGTAGTTCTTAATAAGGAGTTGCTTAAGAGACTCTTAAGGTTTGGAAGCATTAGATTTTTATCAGTAAATATCTGTAAACATGGATTTCAACACGCACGCGCGCACACACACACACCAACAAAATATTTCCATAAAAATAATTGTAGTTTCCAGATAGGAGCAGTAAGAAGTGCTGCTTGAGAACTTATTGGAGGTTGTTTTAAGGACATTTACTTTGTACATTTTAACATCTGGTGTTGACTGTATGTTAATGGTTAGAGCTTTAACTCTTTGAATCTCAACATCTTCTGTCATTAATTAAATATATGTTGGTACTTTTATTGTCTGACCTCCATATGTTTCCACAACTGTGAAAATGGATGAAAACTAAAAAAATGCTTAAATAGGCTTTGCTCCTATGTTGTAATTATAAAAAAATTGAATTCTTCCAACCCTACATAGAGTATTTTCCATCTGAGTTTATCATTTTGCAGTGTTATTGCTAATGTAAGAATCTGCCAGTTAGTTAACAGGTGATGTGCTAGTGCTTAAATGCTAATAATTAATGACTGGCTTGATTCTCTTGTTGCAAATACCCTGGATAAGTAGAAAATTTTTTTATTTACTGGCTTGTTCTACCTGTGCATTGGTACGGGACTGTCTTTGGGTAACGTCTTTGCAGTCCATGCAGTTGTCGTCTTAGCAGATTTTCTCTCATTAAATTAATCTGAAGGTGACTAGGATGTCCCAAGGTCCTGTATAAATAATCTTGGCATTTTTAATGGCTACTAAATTAACACTAGAAAGAGACACTGTTTAATCTATTTTCCTTCCAAAGGTTTCTCACTCTTATGGAAGAAAGAAGCATACACTTTAAACATGCTTGGGTTTCATTTTTATTTTCTTTACTTTTTTTGCATAAACATACGGCAGAGCTTGAAAATATTTTCATTTTCTATCAGATTCATCCTGGTTGTAAATGGAGCACAAACCAACATGGTTAAAGTTTTATTTCCCAGCACTGTGGATGTAAACAGAAAAAGCTGTTGCAGCATAAACACTTAGGCTGTGTCTAGACTGGCCATTTTTTTGCGCAAAATCAGCCGCTTTTGCGCAAAACCGTGCCAGCTGTCTACACTGGCCGCTCGATTTTCCGCAAAAGCACTGACGTTCTCCTGTATGAAATCAGTGCTTTTTGCGGAAAAGCTTTGACGCTCCCGTTCGGGCAAAAGTCCCTTTTGCGCAAAAGTGTTGCGCAAAAGGGACCAGTGTAGACAGCTAGCTAAGACTTTGCGCAAAAAGCAGGCTATGCGGAAAAAGCGGTTTGGACGCCGGAGACCCGTAGGAGCCCGGACTTCCTGGTAACCCGAGCCCTTAAAGCACACGCAGACGGCCTCAGACCTCAGGGGCCTGAGGTCTGCCACGCTGCCCTGCTGTGCCCAGCAGCCACCACAAAGCCCCAGCATGGCAGCTCCAGAGGAGCCACCTGCACCCCAGTGCAGGAGGCCCCAGGGGCCGAAAAGACGGGCCCCATCCTGGTCCTCAGGGAGCTGGACAGCCTGCTGGACCTATGGGAGGAGGAGGAGGGCCTCCACGAGACCCACTCACGGCGCCGCAACGCCACCATCTTTGGCCGCATGGCCGAGGCGCCGCCCAGCAAGGCCATCCCGCCCCGGACCCTCGAACAAGTCCGGGTGAAAGTCAAGGAGCTGCGCCTTGGCTACGTGCGGGCCAGCGAGGGCCGGGGGGCAGGACCAGACACCTGCCCCCGCTACGACCGGCTCCATACCATCCTTGGCCAGCCAGCCCCACAAGCCCCAGACATGGCTGTGGACAGCAGCATGCGCCCCCCGTCACCAAGACCACCGAGGCGGGGGAAGGAGACGACAGCGCTGACTCGGAGGAGGAGGCCAGCATTGCTACCCAGCAGGCCCCCTCCAGCAGCCCTGACGTCTCCCGCGCACCCTCCGAGGCCGGGGAAGGATCCACCGTGAGTCTTGCACTTTGCACTCACAAGGGCGGGGGCGGGGAGGAGCCAGGTGCCCGGAGAGGAGGGGAGAGCATGTCACTCAGGCCACGTGTGCTGCACGCTGTGTAGCAGTAGGCAGCAAGCAGCCCGTCCAACCACATGCAGCCTGGTGACCGAGCAGCACGTGGCCGCGGCAGGCAGCTGCAGGGCACGCCTGGGACCGTGCTGCTCATACACATTCGGCGGGACCAGGGGAAGGGTGGATGCCGGCTGGAACTGCCAGGGCCCCAGGGACTCAGCCCAGAGCCTGCACCGCCGCAAGGGTGCAGCACGGAGAATGGCACACTGTCCCATGCCTGGCTGAGAGGCACAGCCAGCTGCTCCTGGGTAAACCGCAGCGTCACAGCCCGTGAGCGTGGCCCCCACTGAGCCTCTCGTCTGCTTCCCCGAGGGAAGTCCCCGCTGCAGCCACACACGTCCCTGGGCTACCGTGTGTGAGGGATAGTGGGAGGGAGAAGGGTGGGAAGCGCTCGGGCCGCCCCTAGGGCCACCTGAGTTTTGCTGCAAGGATGGGACACTCCCCAGTCACTCTCCTGGTTCCGTCCAGGAGATATCCCACGCGATGGGGATCTGAGAGCCCAGACCACGTCTGCCAGACGTGCTCCCAGGCACTGTGTGGGGATTCATCTCGCTTTCCTGTCAAATACCATTGATTAGCCCAAAGTCTCACAGCCTCCACCGGCAGGGAGTTCCACAGGTTAACGCAACACAAGCGCCCTCCCGCCCTCCACGGGGCCAGGACACAGACCGGGGTTCCCATACATGGAGGAGGACCCTACTCAGGCGGTCCTCTATGCAAACATACAACCCGGGGCGGGGAGGAACCGAGGGGCCCAAGCCACACCACCCCTGTGGTGTCACCTGGGCTCAGGGGTGGGGTGGAAGGCATGAGATGTGGGGACAGTGGCCGGGCTGCCTGACTGACCCACCCTTTCTTCTGTTCCTGCAGCGGGACCAACCAGGAGCGGGGACCCTCCGGTCCGGCAGCAGCAGCACCCCAGCCGCCCAACCACGGAGGCCCCGCCCGACACCGGGACCAGCTCCTGCGGCGCCACGTGCAGGCCGTGGAGCGGGTGGAGGCGGCCATCCAGAGGCGCACGGAGGTGGACCTGCAGTGGCGCCAGGGGCCTGGGCCACCTTCCAGGGCACTGTGCAGTCATGGCAAACTCTATTGCCAGCCTGTCTGCACAGATCGCCCATGCCATTCATTATGGCATGGCCGCGCCCATGCCCCGCCATCCCTCCCCTAGTAGTGCCCCGCCCCTCCTGTTCCTCCCCCTCCTGCAATAGCCCCTCCTGCCCCTGCTTCTGCCCCTCCCGCTCCTGCCCCTGCCCTTCCTGCCCACCTCCCCGTTCAGCCTGCCCCAACGCAGTCCACCCCCCGTGTCCAGGTCCGCCCCCGCACGAGCGGTCGCACGGGACACCCCTCCCAGGAGTAGCTCTCCTCCCCCTCCCAGTTCAAGGTCTCCTCTCCCTCTCCCCCCTTTGTAAATAAAAATCGAGCACGTGTTTATGTTGAAACCAAACGGTGTTGTTGGTAGGTAAGGGGGAGGGGGAAGGAGAGGAGAGGGAGTTGTCCAGGGAAACCGAGGCGCCCCTACTCCGGGGCCTGTGAGAACATGTCCGTGAGGGCCTCCTGGATGCGCACCTCATCCTGGTGCACCTGCCCCCTCCCCTCCTGCTCCTGCTGCCCACCTCCCCTTCAGCCTGCCCCCATGTCCAGGTCCGCCCCCGCACAAGTGGTCGCAGGGGCCACCCCTCCCAGGAGTAGCTCCCCTCCCCCTCCCAGTTCAAGGTCTCCTCCCTGTTACGCGAGGTAACGTGAATAATTAATTTAGAATGCCAATCACCCTAATAAAATCACGAAGATGACAAATGCGGACTCCAAATTCCATATCTATCACAGGTTTTCTAAAAAAAGGGAAAAAATTTTGAAGGGTTATGGGTTGGTGATGCATAAATGAATACCAACTCGAAGATAAAATTCAACCACAGGACTATATTTGACATGCATAAAATCCCAATCAAGCAAGGGATAGATGACAAAAGAGTAAACACAACACAAAATACATGAAACACAGTCTAGGCGCGGACGGTGCGGTGGCGCTGGCGCCCTCCATCCTTTGGTCCTTCCGGGCCTCAGGAGAGAACTGCCAGGAGATCCTCGACGGACTGGCGCCCTCCATCCTTTGGTCCTTCCGGGCCTCAGGAGAGGAACTGCCAGGAGATCCCTCGAAGATGACTAGAATCGGGTGCGCTGACTCGAGCCTTCCGCACGAACCTCGACTCTTCTTCCTGTTCTTCGGGACAGCTCGAACAGACGATGGTGGCCTAGACTATCCCTACACCTAACCCTGAACTCAAAGAACACTCCTAGCTACGGCCGACGCGCCCGACGAACAAACTCGACGACGGCCGAAATGCTTTGAACCGACGATAGCTAATCTAACTAAACCTAAATCTAAACCTAATCCTAATTGGTAGGTACAAGCCTTCCGCTTGACCTGACCAAACCCTTAACAGAACCAAGAGTACTGTGCTCTGAACTAGACTGCTCAAACATATTTCACATAATAACGAACATTCTGCACAACATCCCCTCTCCCAAACAGTGTGTTGTTGTGTATTGGGAGGTAAGGAGGAGAGAGGAGTTGTCCAGGGAAACCGAGGCGACCCTACTCCGGGCCTGTGAGAACATGTCCGTGAGGGCCTCCCGGATGCGCACCCCATCCTGGTGCGCCTGGTGGCTGGCAGCTGTGTGGGGCTGTTCGTAGGCCTGGCCCTCTGCTGCCAGCCATGCGGGAATGAAGGCCTCCCCGCTCCGCTCCACAATATTGTGGAGCACGCAGCAGGCGGCCACTACCTCCGTTGCATTCCGCTCACCCATCTCGAGACGGGTGAGCAAACAACGGAAGCGGGCTTTAAACGGCCGGCGAGCTCCCAGATTTGGGCCCGGTTGAGGCGGCCGTTGAACCGGGCCCGGTTATGGTCCGGCCGCCCGTGTAGGGCCGCATTAGCCAGGGCTTCAGGGGTAGGCCACGTCCCGACGCAGCGCAGATGGGCATAGGCACATCCCGACAGTCAACTCCTGCCGGGGAAGTAGGTGCCCGCCTCCATCCTGCGAAACAGTCCGGAGTTGCGCAGGATGCGGGCGTCGTGTGCCCTGCCGGACCAGCCCGTGTAGACGTCCAGGAAGCGGCCCTGGTGGTCCACGACGGCCTGCAGAACGATGGAGCAGTACCCCTTTCTGTTCATGAAATGGGCTGCTTGATGCTCCGGGGCCCAGACGGGGATGTGGGTTGCATCCAGCGCTCCCCCGCAGTTGGGGAACCCGAGGGCAGCGAAGCCGGCGACGGTAGCGTCCACGTCCCGCAGGCGGATCACTCTGGGGAGCAGGAGGTCGTTGATGGCGCGGACAACCTGCAGAAGGGTGCAGAGAAACACAGGGGAACACATCACGTAAGGCAGGGGTGGGTGTGCGCTCCCTTGGCCGCCTCCCCGTGATTCCCTCTGTCCTCACGCACACACACCCCCAGCAGGCCTGTGCAAGGGAGGAACGGGCCGAACCCCTGGGTGACCCAGCGTGGAGTCTTGGCTGCCCCTGGGCATGGAGTGCAGCACCCTCCCCCACCCCATTCCCCACTCCCCCTGGGACTTACCTCCATCACGACGGCGCCGACGGTGGATCTGCCCACCCCGAATTGGTGTGCCACCGATCGGTAGCTGTCCGGGGTGGCCAGCTTCCAGACTGCGATGGCGACCCTCTTCTTGACGGGGATGGGTGCCCGCAGCCGGGTGGTGGCTCTCTGGAGCTCGGGGGTGAGCCAGGCGCAGAGCTCCATGAACGTCCGCTTTCGCATGCGGAAGTTCTGGAGCCATTGCTGGTCGTCCCATTGCCCTAGGACCAGCCGGTCCCACCAGTCGGTGCTGGCGTCCAGTCTCCACACTCGCCTCTGCACCCTGGGGTGGGGTGCCACAGGGACACCATGGCCTCACTGGTGAGGGGTCCAAACCGATGGGCCCCTCCTGGTCCTGGAAGAGGAGGGCACCAACCTGGAGCAGCAGCTGCAGGCACTCCAAAATGTCCGACAGGGGCCAGAGCAGGCACATGGCCACCCCTGGTTCCATGGCACAAGACAGAGGGCTAGGAAAAAAAGGCCCTGGCAAAAGCAGTAGGTGGCCAAAGGCAGCGGTGTCCCAAGGTCAGAGGGCAACCACCAAACCTGCTTATGGCTGTCAGTCCCTGCAAGGGGCCCTCTAGCACGGAGCGCAGATAAATGGCTGTCCGGGGAGATCCCTTTAAGCACGTGTCTGAAATGGCCGCCAGCCCCCGGCCCCGGAAAGGGCTGGTGCCCTTGTGCCCTCCGCAAAATGGTTCCCGGCTTCTGCTTTTGCGGAAAAGCGCGCCGCCAATGTAGACGCGCTTTTCCGCAAAGCGCACCGTTTAACACGAACTCCGCGCCAGTCTAGACGCGCTTTTGCGCAAATACTTTTAACGGAAAAACTTTTCCGTTAAAACCATTTGCGCAAAATCATGCCAGTCTAGACGTAGCCCTACTCTGCTGTGGGTTTACAGTTTATTTCTGTGGTGTGTGTGGTTGTTTTTTTTTTTTTAAACCCATAACAAGATGTAATTTGCTACCAGACACTAATATTTTACACACAGATATTCGAATAAATTTCTGCCATGTCTCTAACCTCATTGAATGGTGGGGATGAGAGTTAGAGAATACTGGTTTATTGAAAATATCCTTTAACATTTTGATTTTTCAAGATAGAATTTCCCCATCACATCAGCCAAATGGCTTTCCAACACATGGGAACAAACAGGTATCTAAGCATCCTTGATTACATTTTCACATTTTATAATATTTCAGAAACAGCTTGATAGGGGGCAACATGATGACGCTTTTAGATGGTATAATACTGTGCTGTCTGGAATGTTCTTGAATACTGTTTTAGTTGTAAAACGAACTCAGGGGCCCTCTACACTACAAAAATGCTGGCAGTCCAGCTATGTTGTAACAATTTTATTCTGTGTGGATAGTAAAAATCCACAGCCCCTTTAGGGAACCAAATTTTCAACCTAGTGGATACCAAGTAGGGATGTCAAAGGTTAATCAGTAAGCATCACCCTAAATGAGCAATGCTTACTGGTTCTGGTTAACTGGTAACCAGTGGGGGCTGGAGCAGTACATCACCTGCCGTGGGCAGGGAGCTATTCCAGCCCCTCAGGAGCCCGCTGTGGACAAGGGCTGCTCTTTTATGGAGCAGCCCCTGTCTGCAGCAGACCTAGATGCCCTGCAGGCAAGGATTGCTCTGGCAGAGCAGCCTCTGGCAGCAGGAAATCCCAGGTCTGCTGTGGACTAGGGCAGGAAGCCAGGAGCCTTCAGTGCCAGCTCCAGCCCTGCTGTGCCCTCCCTTGCCCTAGTGCCTGTTGTGGCCCTGCTGGGTGTGGAGGTGGGCTGGGGTGTGTATGTGCGAGGTAGATGGGGAGATGGGATCTGGGCATCAGAGGGCTGGGGAGCACTGCCTCCCAATGCTCCCATTGACTGCAGTTTGGCCAATTGGAGGCAGTGGGGAAAGCCTCCAGGCAGTTTGTCCATGCTCTGCAGTTCCACTGCAGGCTTTCTCTTCCCACCAGCAGGAAAATGGCACTGGTGCTCCAGCCTCTGGGGTGGTGGGAGCACGAGTGGTACTCAAACCCACAATCCCAGGCTCTGGAGGTCTGTTAGGTGAACCTAGTGTTTAACTGGCTAACTGATTAACTGGGCTTTTATGTTCCTAATACCAAGTCTAAAACATGATTCTCCAAGAGAGCTATCCTATCTGTTCACACAGGCATGGAAAAAGCATTAACATAAGCGGGCTACAATGACATCTGACTTGCACAAACATGGCTATTTTCCTAGTTCATGGATAGGGCCAAAGTTGTTATAATGGATCACCCAAATAGTTCAAACCCCTGTACATGGGAATTTCAGAATGAAGGTTTTCCTATCCTTATTGGGCACAAATGGCTGTGTTAACACTGAAAATGAAGGAATGCATGCAGAAGGAGAACATGCAGTTTGGTTGTGATTTCAAGAGGGGACAAGATTACACTCAAAGCAAATTTAAAACAGGAATTTTCAAATGGCAAAGCTGAGATGAATACAGTAGTAGTGATCAACCATGCCTGAAGCTTTTATTGTAGGGAAACAGCTTGCATGACTGCTAGACACCCTTAACTTCCTTGCTGAATCTGGCTTTCAGACCCGACCTGCATGTCTTGTTTAGGACTTTGAAATGAAATACTGTCAACAATATACTGTCATTAAATAAATCGTGTTTGCAGAATTATACATCTTCATTTCCTTATGTGGGTGTTTTTAAAACAGTACGAAAGGCCTGTGATTATCCAAGATTCTTGGCGGCTTATCAACAGAGGAATTGGGCATACCACAAGAATCTCCAAGAGCGTTATTTCTATTGACGATTTCGAAACCATTGATGCTGGCAACTATATTTGTACAGCTCAGAACCTACAAGGACAAACCACAGTAGCCACCCGTGTTGAACTGACCTGATATGTGAAGCCTGTGGACACAGAATGAACAAACAGTATGTTATTGCACACATGGACGCTTTAGTTTCTTTTTATTAATTCTGAGGTGGAGGTTTCTGTTTAATCTCTCTCCTCATATTCACACATTCTACTTTCATTATAGAGCAGTGATCCAGAACAGAGATCCTAATGCTTAGCAATATTCGAGACAGCTGGGTGGAAATCCACATTTTTTTACCTTTGTAACCTCAATATGCATGTGGCTCGCAAGTGCTAATACAATGATAAATCTTTAGCAGGGTATTACAAATAATATCTTATAAAAATGTTGATTGTGCTTTATTTTCATGAATGCTAAGAGGAAGATATATAACAACTTCAGGTGGACCCACCAGCATATATATATATTTTCTTCTTTACCATGGTGGTAATTTTAAACTTTAACATATTGTATATGTAAAAAACATTATTTAGCCATGATTCTCTTGTTTTAGAAAATTAGTCAACAGTGATTACTCTTCCATTTTGATAGACTTTGATTAAATTTCTTTTACTGAAGATTGACCAAGTTGTACAAGTGTGTGCTTTCACCATTTACTCTCATACCTGAGAGATGGTTAGGTTTGAGTACATAACTTTGTTGTAGCACTGAACATTTTTAAGGGACGTACTTCAAAAAAATATAATTAAAAGGTAAAATGTAGCATTTTTTTATTTCCAGTTCTACTTGCTCTTGCCCTAACGTAGTTAATTGTAAAATGCCCACCCTCTTCAGAGAATTAACTGATTTACAGTACTGATTGATACAGGATCTTTTCTCAATCAGCCAGGTAGGAAACTACAGTACCTGACTGTATTTAGTGAATTTACTCCAGTCTTCGTATAAATGCTGTATTCAGGTGTTTCATTTACACTTTTTCTAAGCTTAGGTGATCCTGGAGCCTCTGACTGCCAGGAAACAGCTGTTTCGTGGCAGCAGGTGGTGATGGGAGGAGCAGATCAGCTGGGTTGCCAGTGGATGGGAAGCACTCAGGGGAGGGAGGCAGAGGGGGAGTTTGGGTGCAGGTGGGTGCTGAGCACCTGCTAACTTTCCATGTGTGCGCTCCAGCCCTGGAGCACCCACCCAGAGCATGGGCACCTGGGAGTGCTTTGCTTTTCCTCAATTAATGAATGGCAGGAAGGAAACCCTCAACTGCCTGAAGAAGGGCTTTGTGTGAACTCCGAAGCATGTCTTTTTTTTACCAACAGAAGTTGGTGCCACCTTGTCTCTCTAACGCTTATGGACTCTGCAATCTTGGGAGACTAGTCATAGCTATAAAACCAACATTAATATTCCAAATAGTGTACCATTTAAATACAAAAATAATTCACATAGTTCACCATGGTGAATTCATAGTTCACCATCTCAAGAGTTCATAAGGAATAACTACCCAAGAGACACTATGATTCAGAAAATACAAGATGCAGCATCATCTAATCAGAAATGCTAGATTGTAATTGTCCTTTAGATGAGCTTGTAACATAATAGTCTTAATTAAATGCAGCCCCTACCCCAGAGGAAGGGAGATGGTTGATCAGACGGGCAAGGGAAAGACCTCCCCGTCTTGAACCCTTCTGTGCACATCTCTCAGAACTCCTGGAGTTCATGGCCAGGTGAGCAAAGGAAACTCATCTGTCTCTGTGCCATAGGAGCGAGGCTGTGTGGATGGAAGTAGAGTTGATTGGCTTTTGTACACCTGCCCTTTCTGTGTATGAAGCGCTCAGGGTGGCAGCAGCTGTGCTACTGTAAGTGGTGGCCCATGTGTCCATCCTTCCCTACAGTGAACACATAGGTTGAGCAATGTTCTGTAACTGCTGTGGGGAGGGAGAGGTTGAGTCATTTTTGGCATCAGGAAATAATTTTTCCCACAGCAAGACACTTAGTGGGTTCCCTCCCCGCCACTTGCTTTGAGGTCTGTATTTAGGTTAACAAGGATCTGTAACCGGATTTACCAGCTGTACCTATGCTTGTAATTTCATTGCCACTTGCTGCCTGTGCCCAGCATGGCTGAAAGGCTCTAAAGAGCAAGTTCCAACAGGTAACTGTGAGCCCTGGAAGATGGCTGATGGACATTATCATCTTGGAAGAAAAACAGAAGAGCCTCAATCTGCAAAGATACAAGGTAGGTCTCCATTGCAAGCTTAGGCTATGCTTACCTGCTCTGTAAACATACTTGTGCCAGCTCTCCTCAGAAGTAGCATGCAAAAATGTTAGCTTAGGTATGATAGCATGGGCTTGCTATCCTCAATACATACTTACAGTATCCAAATGAGTTAGTCTTGGAGCAGCTAACTCCTACTGCTCTTGCCCATATGACATTACTATTTTGGTAGCTCATGAGAGCAAGGGCGTATAGCTGTACACTGGCCTTCCTGGGTACCCTCATGTCCTTTTGTGCACAGAGGGCAAGAGAAGATTCAGAGGTGGGCTGAATCCTAGGGGTTAGACCTGAATACTGGTTATGTGGCATGGAGAATATGGATGATTGCATGGCACCTCCATACATCAGTTTCTTGTGGGTGTGGGAATGAGGTAAAGTTTCAGGTTCTGTTTTAAAAACGAATCCACGTCTTCATTTTTCCTCCCTGTTCTGATCAATAAAAAAATCCTGTACATTTTCTTCAGATGACCTGTAAGGGTTTCTAATTTCAAAGTTCAGTACTTTTAAACCTTACGATTGGATAACTAATTTCCTTAAGATGTCTAGAAACTGAAACAGCATCACCTAACCTAAATGGATGTTTGTTCAGTAAAACACATTGAATGGTATGGGAACAACATCTCCCTTTGACAGTTCAAGGCAATACAAAATAAGATGCAAATAATCAAATACAGCACTTGTACTGTTATCTAAGTATTACACAGCTAATATAGCACCTTCCATAGGAGGACTTAAGTTGCTGGGCCATATTGATTAATTAACCCTGATACATGATTGCATGAAGTAAATATGTTCTCCCCATTTTATTCCATGCCTCACCTTCCTTCTCTGACCCTGGAAGGTGTTCCACTCAAATGAATAGCAATACTGTTGTAAAGGAGAAGAGAATCAATCAACTCTCCAGAGTTACATAAGTAATTGATCACAAAAAAATTCCCAACTGTGCCAGAATATTGATTCTAGTCCTATGCTTCAACCACAAGGCAATCTTTCCTATTACTCTTTTACCAAATGCTCAGCTACAGAAATTGAAAGGAGGAGGGATAATGGTGTCACATTTAATGCTTAGGTGTCTTGTTTGTTTTTTTTAAGATGAGTATCAGCCTAGAGAAGTGATGAGACAAAGTGCAGCAGCTTTTCAAGGTGTTCTTTTTAATAAGTTGGACTTGCTGATACCATTCTCTTAGGTTTCAATTGATTATTTTTATCCAGTGCAGCCCTACATGATTTCCTGGCTTGCCATACAGTAATTGTGGTTTTAAATACCAACATTTAATCATACACAGACTGTGTGTCTGTCTGAATTATGGGATACTCATTAAAGATGGAAAATCTGTGGTTGGTCAGAGTGTTTCTGAACACAAGTTGTCAATTAGCATCGGTGACACTGTTCTAAGTGACAGCAATGTGAGGAAATTATTGTTCTTAGTTTGCGTTTTGTCGCATCTATTAATGACAAACATTTTAACACAGAAAAAGTTAGGGTTGATGTCACCTTAATATTGTTCCCTTTCAGAATGATTATAAAACATTTGAAGTAAATGAGTATCATTGCAATAATAGGATTTTTTTAATTCAGCAAAAGAAAAGCCGATACTAGACAAATGCTTTGTTTTAAATCCATGAAATTCCATTTATCTGATGTACCGTCTCCCTGCTGTTTGCCATCTTTCCTGAGAAATGCAAGGTACTTGCCACAAATAATTGCATGACCGTGCTAAAGACCAGGGCCCAGAGGAGCAGCAGCAAACCTAACACATGACCTGAGCAGTCCACCCTTCCCTCCCCCCATGCCACTAAGTTTAAGGGGACCGCAAACCCTCCTCACATACTGGGGGTGAAGAGTGAGAGGGGAGTCCCTCACCCACTGGATGTAAAACATGCTACTAATATCCCATTTTCCTGCTGTCAGCCTGTAGGACAGTGTTAAATCCTGCAGATGTATTTTTTTGGTAGGGATGGGGAGATGTTAAGTGTAACATAGAATGTTAGCATCTTCAAATAAGCCCTAGAAAATGGAGATTTAATGTCATTAAGCAATTTTAGGGATGCAAAGTTAAACACTCAAATCTTGCACCATGAGGAACCTAAATTCTAGCATTTCATTTGTGTGGCTAGTTACATGATCACAAACTGTTTTTTACATAGAGTGTCTCCCTTACTCTGCTTACATGCAGGCTTCATAATTGGGAAGAATTAAGCTTGTGTGTCATCACTAAAACTATACTGTGAACATACCATCCCAGGGTAAGTATTTCATACGTTTCTCTGATTTGTTAATGGTACTGCAGAAAAAGTGTCTGTCTCTCAAAAATATAAAAACTCATTTACTTCTCAAATTTCTCTCCAATGTGAAACTACTTAATAAATGTTTAAACATGACTGATCACCTGAACAAGTGTTCACTTCAAGAATTAGACTGTGGAAAGGATATTACAAAATAGTCTGTCTGATGCTCTGGTGTTCTTTGTAGTTAGGTTATCAATAGGTGGCACTGATTTTAGATGAAGCTCAGTAATATAGCTGATTTTTAGAATGTAATTTTTGCTAGTTTTTCCTATTTTTATCTGTTTTGGCAAATTGTTTTCCTGTCTCTGCTCTGGTTTTAGTTAGTTAAAGTTCCACATATTGGGCTAGACTGAAGTGTGGACCCATTAACAGCAGTGTACATTTTCCCTCCTTTTCCTACTGTAGATTGACTTAATACAGCAGTCAATTCTGAAAATTTGACTAAGGAAGAGGAAATTCTATTTTCAAAAGGGACTTGGCCCTGAGATCTACCTTACAAACAGGAGGAAAGGAGCATCTCAAAATGCATGTAAGTACAGTTTTTCCATGTAAACTTATCTGGAGAACACTCAATTCTAATAATGTTTTTTAAAAAAGCTTTTGAAACTGACTAACACTTAGGAAATCCTGAGATGCACACACTATAGGGAGCCTCAGACCCCTTTCTGGGTTAGTATTCAAGAACAAAAATGGTATTTTATCATTCATCCCAAATAGATGACCATCAGCCAAATCACCATATTTCTTCTTGTGCTAAGTGCATATGCCTGAACTTATGTGATGCCTAGTTTGTTATATTCAGGCACATGAAAAAAATACTTGGCTCTTATAGCACCTCAAATAACTCTTCACAGTAAGGCCAGGACCACTATCCCATATTACTGCTGGGGAAGTATGAAGATTTGCCCAAATTCCTGGAGGACCCAAGGCTCCTGCCTCTGTCTATTCCACTACTATCCACTGGACCTGTCTACCTCATTTATATACCTTAGCTATCCCCTTAACCTGTGGTTTCTCATTTACTTAATCATTAAATCTCATCCTTTCACAAAGTCACTAGCAATTAAAAAAAAAAAGACAGACAGACCTAAAGTCATTGGGTTTGTCTTCACTGGCAAAACGGTTTTTAAGCTCTAGTTTGTGAGGACTCAGTAGTGGATGGGGAAGGGATAGTTTTGACCTCATACAGCTACACTGCAGTAAAATCTAACTCTGGGTAACACCCTTTTCTATAAAACATGTCTTTGGGACACTTCAGTCAGCCAATGTTTTACTTTATAGACTAACAAAACATGTAGATGGTATCGTGGGCACAGCCTACTTCTTTGCTGTGCCCATGAAAGCTCATGATGCCATCTACGTGTTTTGTTAGTCTATAAAGTGCTACTAAACTATTTGTTTTTTCAGTTCACCTGTACAGACTAACTCAGCTACCCCCTGAAACTAATGTTTTACTTGTTACCCTTGGCAAGTTGAGGGGCAAATTGTTTTCCAATAAAGCAAGAGCTGCTGTTGCCTGAGAAGAAACAAACTAGAGTTCTGGGCTATATTTACTTATGAAACAGGCTTCTAGCAAGCATGCTAGTAACTTTTTACCTTTAGCGTGGCTGGACTGGAGACAGTTACTGCATTAAAGGTGGGTCACACACCAGAGATCTTTGGCTCTTAACACATGAGCCTCTGCTGCCTATGCTGAAATCTCTTGCCCAAGGCTGTGGCAGCTTCGCAAGCTCTTGTTGGCCTAGACAATAGTTGAGTGGACAGGGTGCCACACTGAACAAGTATAGTTTACAACAGATGCAGGAAGCATTAAGTTCTTTTCTGGCTAACAGTCAGATAGGACTAACTAATCAGAAAAGGTTATTCCTTTGCAGGTTTTTCAGTTTTATTTTTAAAAGAGACACACAACTTTCCTCTCTTCGTAAGAATAAGTCTCAAAAATGCTATGCTCTGTCTCTCCTGCATTTGTTTCCTAGAGTTTTAGGGTATCCCCACGTTAATAATGCCAAAAGAAATTTTGACTTAATTCACTTGCTAGAATGACCAGAGAGATGCCAAAGTCTTTGGAGGCTATTAATATCCTAGAAATGAAACAGATTGCTAGACTTTACACAGTCCTGCTCCTGAGAAAGTAAAATAGATGAATTTCTGAATGTTTTAAGGCTTGAAGGGCTCTTTAACCATAGTCTTTACCATTGGAAGTCAATAGTTGCCCATATACAGAGACACATCACTTTCACTTAGAATATAACTACTTCCAAATGAGCTAGATAAAATAGAGATCTAATGTAGTTCTTATCCAATAATGTTTGAAAAAGTCTTAAGTTCTTTGAATAATTATGTATACTAATACACAGCTAAAGAGTCAGGTTACATATGTTCAACCTGAATTTGAATAATCAGGATTCTCCTAGATCCATTCATCATCTACAACTGACAAGTAAAACTGTTTGTCACCTTGAGTTCCGTTGACTAGTGGTGTAGGCTTGGGATAAAAAATGTGGTATGTTATCTGAACCCTGAAAAAAGCTCTTCTACAATGGGTTTGTTCCTTCATTTGGAAAGTTTGTTTTAACTGTTAAACTACTGAGAAGGAAGGAGGAAAGTTGTCCATGTTCTTTAAATTTACACAAGCAGAAAGTCAAACCAGTAAAAAAAATTTATTTTTAAACTCATCTCAGATACACATGATCCAATTTTTCCTTAAACTTATTGAAGAAAAGAATGCTCTAAGAAATACTTTTAAGCCAAGTTTCAGCCCACAGCAGATTTTACAGTTAAGTTATGAATATTGTTTTCCAGGGATTTATAAGTGCTGACACCACTTGAAATACATTGGCAGGTACAGTGCCTTAAATGGGATTTAAAAAAAAAGAGGCAAAGTAAGTAAAATGTTCCATAGAAGTCACACTTCACTTTTAAATTTAATCTATGCAGTGTAATCACAAGCTTGAATATATTACAATTTCATAGTTACAGACTAAGCACTGCTACAACTTTATACAACCATGCAGTTTCTGAAGTGCCAGCATTTTTATATCCTAGATGAAATGTTTGGTTTTAAGTGCTTTTCAAGTTTAGTTTTCCCCCTCCTCCTCCTGCCCCTCCCCATCCACTAGGTTCCCTTTCCAAGTCTGCTGGAAAAGTACAAAGAAGCACAAGATTTAATATATTGCTAACACTGTTGACTAGGTAATCATAGAATGTTCCTGATGTGAAAAACAACCCCCAATCAGAAGCAGACAACATTCTATAACCATAAGTTGAAAGAAACTGTACTTACAAAACAGGATGTGCAGCATCTTAAAAAGAAGTGTGGACCAGAACAAGACCAGACATTCACTGTGACTACCTTAATTCAAAAGTGTAAAATGTTGTATCCATCTCCAGCAACACAGATAAGTTTGTTTTAACTCAAGGGGAAACTTCTGCCAAGTGAGATTTGCAAACACTTAGTAAAATCTGCAGTTCATTGTGGGGGAAGGCAAATGTGCTGTGTAATGTACTTCTCCTCCATACAATTCTCTTGGCAACAGTGTTGAAAGTTAAAACAAGGGCACCACCCTTAAACAACCAATACAGTTTCTGATTTCAATGAGGTTTTGTTAAGATATTCTTTTATGAAGAATCTTGCCTCACTTTTTCCAATGTCATCCTACTTTTTCCTATTGTGGCTTTCAAATCCTTCATCTCCCATTAGATCAGGAGCCTCTTCCTTTCCCTACAGAGGCTCAGCAGTTAATATGCTTTTCTTAGAAAGAAAAAGTGCTTTTGTGGGAGTTTTTCAGCAGACAAGAGGATTAGGTCTCCATGAAGGTTTATTCTAAATCTAGTAATTTCACTGTGCCAAAAACCATAGAATTAAGGGAGTTGCAGAGATTGTCCATTTTAAAGTTCCATTATCACTTTGCTTCCCTTTTATTTTTGCAAAATTTGGTTTAAACTTGTCTGTATCCTGAAAAAAAATGCAATGCTACCATCTTATTAGACAGATATGGCTACAAGTGCTGCAGATGAATGGGAGAACTAAACATTCATGGACAGTATGGCTGCAGTTTCAACTTTGATGATCAGACAATTTTTTAGAAAGAAAATCACAATTACACCAAGGCGGCAGGTAGGGACACTGACAAGTCAAAAGAAAACATTTCCTGCCATCATCTTACTAAACAGAAGGAGAAAGATGAGGTGGAAACTAGCCTATAATACAAGTGGCAGTTTCTCCCCAGTCCCAGTTAAGGGTAACTTTGATAAAACATGCATATTGACAGTATTATTAATGAAGTACATGTCCATGTATATTCTTTAGCTTTTGTCCTTTATTACATACACGGCAAAGGTGGCAGCATCAGACAGACACACACATACACAGTGTGTTACTCACTTCATTCACACCACACATCCAGTCTCAAAAAGATGTCTGTGAATAACGAACACATTATAGAGGTTGTGGTCTTTATCTATAAGCCCCTGAGCTTTTTAGAGTTATGTGAAAAAGGCATTGAACAAGATTTCCCTTGCTCTGTAAGTGCGTTGTGCAACAATGTCTATAGTTAGTACTTTGAAGTCTTTTTGGAGGAGAAATATAAAGTCTTACTTCCATATTTTCAGTATTTTAGAACAATTTTCCACACCAATAATTCCAGTTATATTTCAGTCATCACACTTAGCTAATATAGCTCTTGCTCCCATGATTGGTGTTAGGATCAGTTCTGCAGATCACAAATGAAATGAGTTTATGCAGTCTCCCTCATTTCAAAAGATGTCATCTTGGTGCTACCGTAGGAGCAGAGAAGGAGCCAGAATTCCTTGGCGACGGAGAAGGCAGTGGTGAAGTAGGCGACATTTTCCTAGGGCTGCACATGTCCCCATTGTGTAGCTTCCATAGAAGTTCTTCATTTTCCATTGAGAGGCGTTTATTTACTTTTGATTCTTTCTCTAGAGACTCCTGTAAAACTGCCTGTTCTGTGGAAAGTTGCCTGCAAAAATAATTGTAAGTGGACATGAATCAGTTGGAAAGCTAGAGCATCTTACATAATTTTGTTAAAGATAGCTTTTTAAAGTTGCATGAATGCTTGTTCAGGTCTATTCATTCATTCCTTATCAGGATTTTAGTGCTTTTCCTCTCCTGGTGAATATTACCAAACAATAGTAGCTGGGGTCTACAGGCTTGCCCTTAGAGCAAAACTCAAGTTGTGAGCTGGAGCTATAACTTGACTCCCAACCACACAATTCTTTAGCTTGAATTAAGTGGTGCTTTAACTTCAAGCTAGTTGAGCTTTGGAGGAAGTGGGAATTAAAGCTAGATCTGGTAATGCAGTGGCTCCAGGCACCACAACTGATTTCCTGCAAATACAGTTGCACTGCTATTCAAGCCACCGTGGACCTTGAATGTTTCTGTTTGGTCACTCACTTGAGCTAGGCTAGTGAAGTAGCTCAAATACAGTCAAGCTAACTGTTGCAGTGAAGACAAGCCATTAAGATGGCAGCTTGTGCTTTTAACAGAACAATGCTGAATGTAACAGGATGTTCCGTAGTTAAAAAAAAAAAACTGCATGAAAACACCTTTTTTTGCCTGCATTACTCCACAAGCCAATCATCGTTCTATGACCTTCTGGGTCACTTCAGGTCGTCTTAAAATTAAATTCTTATTAGTGAAGACATCTTCTCTGTTATGATATGACTCCTTATAGAGATGTGCAAACTGTTTCGCTGCTGGGCATGACCTGCACAATCTGTCTAAACTTCTTTTTCTTCATTCTATGCTCCACAGTGGTTTATCTATTCATTTCTTGCACTTCATTTCTTTCCTGAGTATCCTTTACTTCCCTGGTAACTATGTTAATCAGAATTCATGACAATATGAGCTGTAACTTTCATGGGAACAGATTTTATTCTTATCAAATAAGACTGTCATAATTTTTATACATTGTCATCAGTTGGTTCAAGGAACTCCCACTCTCACATACCCATTCCTTAAGCAGAATTTCAGAGGATGGGAAAATGAGCATCCTGCTTCACTACTTAAGATATGATATCTTGCAGTGTTAAGGGCATTTTGTAAATCTACCAAAAAATGCTGATTATTTATATACTGAATAAAATCTATGTTTTCACAAGTTAAGAATTCATGGAGTATTTTTCACCTTGAACGTTCCATGTGTTTGTCCATCCGAGCTTTTAGTTCTTCATTTTCCTGCTGAATTTTCTTTATTTTATCATTCAAGCCTGTGTTTTTTTCCACCTTTTAAAAAATGAACAAATCAGTGGTGTGTATGTATTTAAAAAACAGACTAATATGATAGGTACTTGCCAGTTATATGCATTACTAACCTGAAATTGAGTTTATTACACCAAGTACAAGTTGTACTATTTTAAGATGCACCAAATAATCTTGAGGAAAATGTCAAAGTGACATGAAAATGATTTCTTGCTCATTAGTAGGCCAGTCTACTTTTTGCTTCTCCAGTGGGCATTTTGCCACTCTTTCTTGATTAGCTGCCCACTAATAAAAGCTGAATCTACTATTGGAATTTCTGGGCTGGTGGCAGCAGTTCTCTTTACATATAGCATTACAGAATGCTGAGGCACTTGTCAGGTTATTCCTAGACTATATTTTACACGGTGATCTAAGGGGACAAATTTAAAAAATTTCTCCATGAATAACCAGCTGTGTCTCACCCTTCACTACCATCCAGAAATTCTTTATTAGCAGAAGTGACCTGATCCCTTTCTAAATAAATCACACCTACATTTCCTGAGTAGTATCAGAGGGGGAAAAAAAAGCTGCTTTTTACAAGAAAATCCTCAATGCATTCGGCATCAGGGGATTTCCAAAAGTCAACATTTGTAGTCCAAGACGCTGTGCACACCAAGTCTTTAGAGCCCATAATTACTGACACATCTAGGATTTCATAAGGACTTGTAAATCATCACTGGTAAATGGCAATAGTTGGCTTTCAGACAAAATGTAATAGCTGACTGAGGCTATGCTCCTTGTTATCTAAGCCTCTCTCCTCTGCATTACATGGCAAGATTTCCATGATGATGATGGCTGAAGTATTTCAGCAGTTCTCAAAATGCCCCAACCTGGATCAAGACTTCCATCATGCTAGATCGAGGGGAGGGAACCTTTTTTGGGTTGGGGCCTGCTGACCCACAGAAAAATCAGTCAGGGACTGCACACAAGCAAGGAGGGGGAAAAACCCACAAACCCTCACTGACTTGGCCCCTGACTGAGAAGGAGAGACACTCCTCATTCCCCTCACACACCAGAGTCAAAGGGGGCCCAGGCTAGTCGATTGTGTGCCCTAGCCCTACGGGGTGGTGGGTACCTGAAGTGCCAGCATGGGCTTCCCAATGCTGGGGAGGGGGGATGAGCCTCAGGGGCTGGATCCAGGCAAGCTGCCTTAGGTTCCCATGCCTGTGCTAGATGCTGTACACACATTATAGGAATTCCTGCCCCAGAGCATTCAGTGTAAAAAACCCCCAACAGTAAAAAGTGACACAAAACGGGGGGCTCCAAAGAGTATAAGCTATTATGGCCTTTTTAAATTATTACATCGGATCATAGGCTTTAGATGGAAAGGAAATCCTTACTCAATCTCACTGTCCCAAATCAATCTCATATGTAGCAATCTTGTAGTCCTCGGGCAAATGCTACATGAAATTTAACCTGGTATTTGTCAAGATCAGGGATTTTATATTGTGGACAGTAACTAACTAGTACAGATCATTTTTAACAACCCCAAACAAATTGGAACAAAAGTCTAGAGATTTGAAAAGCTGATTATGCCAATTGGGGGTTTTGCCTCATTCCTCTCCTGCTTGAGTCAAAAGAGAATACCAAATAGCTAGCATTTTACAGAGAACCCCTACAAAGTCATCATTTGCAGGATTTACAAGTTAAATTGCCTGAAAAGAAGAAATGGGCTTTAGAAAACTGGCAGAAGTTTGATCTGTGCCTCCATTCACTGTTTGTTTCTCTTACTGGGTCATTCAGAAAACATCTCTCCCCAAATCGCAGGCCAGCAGAGGTAAAATTATACCTGTGACATTAGCATGTATCTTCTGCCCCCTTTTCATTTTTTGTTTGCTTTTCATGTATGCAGTTAGCTAGTGGTTAAGTATGATTAGCATGAATTCACTATCAAAATCTGATAACTTAGAAAAACAGTCCCCGGCAGAAACGTACCTGTTTTTCCATCTTCATCAACTTTATATCTTGCTGATGTAGTTTCTCATTCTTGATCTCCAATACGGCTTTCAAACTTTCCAGTTCTTGTTCCAAATACATAATCTGAGGGTTTTTCTGAAAGGATTGCCATAAAAATTGTGCTCATTTCCCAGAACTTCAAACTATCTAAATATATTTTTAAATATGTACATAGCAAACTTGCAAATTAAGTATTAGTAATACATTTATGAAATCAAATGGGACATTGTTTTGGGTCAAAAGGAAAAGTTAGATTTTTTTTTCCCCGCTCCAGCATATTTATTCTCCTCTCCCATTTCATTTGTCCTTCAGCACAAAGAGCAAGAGACCCCTTTGAAAATATAATTTAAGAAACCTCTATAAGAAGGTTAATATTTAAATCCCTGTTGAAGAGAAAAAAAGATGATTGGCCAAATCACTCTGCTGTAACCTAAGTGGTGGCTAATTAGCTAATTTACTCTAAGCCAAAGGGGGAGAGAAGGTGCCTGCTACCCTTGCTGCAGCTCTGCAGTTTAAATGGAGGAGAAGCTAGGCACACAGGCAGCATGGCTCTTACTATATTTAAACTGCAGAGCTGCAGCAGCATTAGCTACCAGCAGCAGCTGGGACTGAGCAGTCCCAGCTTGTGCATGCTCCAGGACTGCTGTGGCTCTGCAGTTTAAATGTAGTGGGGAGCTGGAAAGGGGAGGCAGAGCCGCAGCGGTCCCGGAGTCAGCATGAGCCAGGACTACTTAGTAAATGTAGTAAAACTTAAAACGCCAAGCCACCGCAGGGTTACCGCCCAGGGGCAATGCAAGCCAGAACTAAGCAGTCCCAGTTCACACCAGCTGCAGCACTGCTGTGGCTCCTCCCCCCCCTTGCTGCCTCTGATATGAAAGCAACAGGGGAGGGGAATGCAAGTAGTTAAGCTTAGGCTTATCAGGTAGTCGAGTCACTACTGATCTGGTAATTGACTACTTGAGTAGTCGCTTACATCCCTACCTTGAGCTCAAACAAGTTTTCTTGCATATGAATAACTCAAAAGTTGAACTTCAAACCTTTGAACTTTATATATATATATAGTTAATTCCTCGCTGACACCAGTTAGAAAGTAGCACTATTTTTCGTTTTACATTTTCACACTACTTTTGGTTGCATAATATACAGTTACAGAATATTCAACTATACTAACATTGCCTTGCTGCATGGTATGACTTGTATCTGCTGTAGCACGCTTACTATATGCTTTGTAGTACATGATGTGTATCTAAAAGAGTTATTTTGTGACATTAACCTCTAACAGGTCCTCTCTGTGGTAATGAACCACTCCTTCAAGAGCTGCATAGCAAAATACTTTGTGTATGCTTCACAGCTGAAGTTACAGGCAAAGAAAACCTATTCAATCTAAATCAGTACATAGGTAAAAACTGGAATGAGAAAGAAGCCAACTTTTTTTTAAAACTAGTTGTGCAACCAGGAGTTGTTTGCGTATTTTGCATAAACAATCACGTATTGAATTGAGTACCTTCATTACCACATCAAAGAGAAAAGCAGTACAAAAATCTCCTCTACCTCCCTGCCCCAATTACATGCATCTTTGTGGGATACAGCCCATACAGACTTTGAGGGATAGGATGAAACTTGAGGTGACAGCCTGTTAGGCTAAAAATGGAGAACTTTAGTAAATGCAAGGCCTTCAGTTGACAACTACATATTGCAGTTAAGGACAGAGCCTAATTAGTCATCGTATAACTTGAGTGACTGGCCCACCTGTGTTTAATGTCCACACAATGCATGTGGATCTTTCTATTTAGAATGCTGGAGAAAAACTAAGAAAATGTGGACTCTGATCTCAGAAGGCCAAGAAAGGAAGGAAATAATGTGCACTCCAAGGACAGAAGACATAAGAACGGCCGTCCTGGGTCAGACCAAAGGTCCATCTAGCCCAGTATCCTGTCTGCCACCAGTGGCCAGCACCAGGTGCCCCAGAGAGGGTGGACCGAAGACAGTGATCAAGCGATTTGTCTCCTGCCATCCTCTCCAGCCTCTGACAAACAGAGGCCAAGGACACCATTTTATCCCTGGCTAATAGCCTTTATGGACCTAACCTCCATGAAATTATCTAGCTTCTCTTTAAACTCTATTATAGTCCTAGCCTTCACAGCCTCCTCTGGCAAGAAGTTCCACAGGTTGACTACACGCTGTGTGAAGAAGAACTTTCTTTATTAGTTTTAAACCTGCTACCCATTAATTTCATTTGGTGTCCTCTAGTTCTTCTATTTAGGAGCTAATAAATAACTTTTCTTTATCCGCCTCTCCACACCACTCATGGATTTTATATACCTCTATCATATCCCCTCAGTCTCCTCTTTCTAAACTGAAAAGTCCCAGTCGCTTTAACCTCCTCATATGGGACCTGCTCCAAACCCCTAATCATTTTAGTTGCCCTTTTCTGAACCCTTTCCAAGGCCAAAATATCTTTTTTGAGGTGAGACCACATCTGTACACAGTATTCAAGATGTGGGCGTACCATAGTTTTATACAGGGGCAGTAAGATATTCTGTGTCTTATTTTCTATCCCTTTCTTAATAATTCCTAGCATCCTATTTGCCTTTTGACCACCTGCACACTGTGTGGAAGTTTTCAGAGAACTGTCCACTTCGATAACTCCAAGATCTCTTTCCTGATTTGTCATATAAATTAGCCCCCATCATACTGTACGTATTGTTGGGGTTATTTTTCCCCGATGTGCATTACTTTACACTTATCCACATTAAATTTCATTTGCCATTTTGTTGCCCAATCACTCAGTTTGGTGAGATCTTCTTGGAGTCCCGCACAGTCTGCTTGTCTTGACTATCCTAAACAGTTTGGTATCATCCACAAACTTTACCACCTCACTGCTTACCCCTTTCTCCAGATCATTTATGAATAAGTTGAAAAGGATTGGTCCCAGGACTGACCCTTGGGGGACACCACTAGTTACCCCTCTCCATTCTGAAAATTTACCATTTATTCCTACCCTTTGTTTCCTGTCTTAACCAGTGATCCCTTCCCCAATGTTACTGGGTGATGAGGAGAGAGAAAAAGGTCAGCCTAAATGTTACTGTTTTTGTGTTTTGTTTGGTTCTTGTTTAGGGAGAACCAGCAGTCTTGTTAAGTTTTATACCAGGTTATTCAAAATTCAGATTCATAATCCTGTATGTGTCAGAAAGCAACTTTTCAGCAAGCATTTCTCTCCCCTTGTTTTCCCAAAAGCAGATTTTTTCAGATGAAATGAAAGACTAGTTACAAATGCACTATGGCATAAAAATGCTTTGACCATTTAATCTTTGTTGCTGAAAAATCTGAATCAGAGAAGTCTCAAAAGCCCACAGATCACTCAGCATAAATTACTGCCACTCTCTCCTGTTCAGGCTAGCAGCATGGGAGAAGCATTTCCAGCTGCATAAAAGACACTGACCCTACTGCTCCTTCAAAATACTCTGTACCTGAACATTCATGAAAAAAATATGGTCCCAATCCCATAGAATCCATCTATGCTGCCCTCTGGCCTGTATTACACCAGCACCACACCATACAGCTCAGGAACTGTACTGTGATTAGTTCCTCCCACTACACTATTAAGAGGCACAACAAGGAGGGAGGGAAGGAATAAATGCTGCTAGGACTGACAATGATTGTCACTAGACTAAACCAGCAGTATTTCTGCAGTTGGCAAAAGAAACATTTATAGAAAAGCCTTCTACCACTTTGGCTCTGCAGGCCTCCAAAACCTATACCACTGTTCATGTCTATGATTTATGGGTCTTGCCAGGATATATGGTGATTTCAGGTTTCATGTCTCAACCCTGTGCTAGTCCTATAGCCTCCTGACCAGTCTGTAAAGGAAGGACAGCATCTGGCCCTTTAACCTTATATTCTAACTTTCATGTTCAAAGTAAATCTTAACAAGGACAGGTAAATCTCTGCAAAAAGACCAACAATGGAGATAGGAGACCACATGTCAACTAGAAAACTCTACTCCATGTCAGTAAGTGAACTAATGGGTGCACACACACCAGTAGCTGCCAGAACACAGCATATCCATAAGCATACAATTGTGTAACATCTTCAGAAGCAGGCCTGTTACAAATAGCAAGAAGCAGACAAGCTGATAGTTTGCTACAGCAAGCAAGTGGATGGACTGGTCTCACAAAAAAGAGAAGTACTTGATTGTCTATCACCATTAGAGTAGTCTGAAGAACTTGGAGTCTGTGCCTGATTTTGTCTAAGAAGAAATGACTATGAGACAAGTTGGAAATATTGACAAATATCCCAACCCAATGCAAGAAAAAACTGCATTCAGAGGGCACCCGCCTTAAAGCATGAACACCACAGATTGACAACAGCTTCTGGAGAAAGGACAAAAGAAATTTTATATGATGATTGTGTAGTTCATCACAGATATTGTCATTAAGCATTGCTTAAATACATCCCAAAGAATGATCTCTTTCAAGGTTCATTCTTGAACTGTCTTTTGTTAAAAATTTTCTCAGGAGGTTGAGGAGATATTATATATTGTTTGTAATGAGACTTGAAATTTTAATTTCCTCCAAAGTAATGCTTTCCTTAGTTTACAAACATTTCAACCTATAATATTCAGGTGAACTGTTTGAACTCTCCCCCCCACACACACTTCACCATGGTCTGGTGGCTGTCCTACAGACCAAGCAAGGGACACTCATACAAAACTGTAGCTTCTAGGATATACATTGCAATACTCTAACAAAAAAATGCCTCCAAAACAAGTCATGCAATGAATAAATTACAAGAATATTTGACTGAAAGCAATGATTTGTTGAACATTCTAGCCTAACAACTTCAAGGAATACCAGCTATGCAGCACTTTTGGGAATAGTCAAGCAGGTTGGACCCGAAGCTAAAAGAGGCACATGGTTGTCTTACTTATACAAACCAGTTCATACTTGACAGTTAACTCTGCTTGAACTACAATACCTGCTGCTACTTGGTTACCAATTGTTTAAAAAAAGTCAGCAGCTGTGCATCTTTCCATTGACCCATCTAATCTGTAGCATTTCTACTGGCCTATGTACATTTGCTGCTAACTGAACACTTAATAAAGGCCCTACCTGTAAGCAATTGTTAGGAATACATATGGGATTTCAAGTATTTTACATTTTAAATAACTTTTGTAAATGACAACAAATTGAGTATGTCAATAACCCATCTGAAGAGACAGAACCATGTAACAAACAGCAACATAAATTTCTTGACAGTGTATGAAATCGGTTACAATATGCAAAGAAAACAGACTTATTCATATGCATTTTAAATTAACAAAATTAAGCTCAATACTTACAAGATTTGCTTTTTCTTTGGCTATTTGTTTTTTGCTCTTCCAACTTTAGCTTCTCATTTAACAAGTCATTTTCCCTTTTTAATTCCTCAATTTTTTTCTGAAACAAAAATACATGGTTTAAGAGGTAGGCCAGAAAATGGGTGTCTCTCTCTTTCAAAAAAACCCTGCATGTTTTGAAATTTTTGTAAAATCTTGTGAATCACACTAACAAACCTCTAATGATTCCTGTATCTCTTTAAATGAATCTTCAAATGAATTCTTTTCCAATTCATGGGCATTCTTGAGCTCTGAAATAAATACCAGAATTGCAGATTCTTACAACACTGCATAACAAGTGAACTATATTTTAGAGAACTCAGTTAAAAGGGGATATATGCAGTCATGGTCAATAAGAATTTTAAATAGAGCTACTAATATTAAGCATCATTACTCTGGCTTGCAAACAGATGAGATGTCCAAGTGATTTACCTTCTAGGCATTTATTGACTGGTCCCTCATATGTCTAATACACTATATGTAAGTTCGCTCATTAAAATATCTGCTTCTATAGTACTTAGCTATATGAAATGAAAAGCTATTGGAACTGCGTACGCTGAGCACATTGTTGGCACTCAACTGAATAAGCATGCCTAGCAAACAAAAGAAGAGAAAGTTGTAATTGAAGTATTTGTCTAAGGAACTTCTAAAGGAAGAGGCTCATTATCTTTGCACCATTTCATACTTTCGTGAAATATTGCAGACTCTTTTGACTTGTTCCTCCTGCTCCCTTTGTAGTCAATGGGAGCTTTATTACTGATTCTAATATACGCAAAATTGAGCCAATATAAAATGGATTGTTAAGAGATGAAACATTTGTTGTCCAGGTCTAAGGCTCAAAACTACTTGGTATTGCTGGTTATCTTAAAGAATTTCCAAATACTGACCAGACATTTGTTCCCTCATGAAAATTGAATTCCAGACAGTTTCTGAGCTACTAAGGAGAGTAATCGTCAACCAAAGAGAGCGCTTCCTAGGTCAAAATGGGAATCACTGTATCTGGATTTTTAAATGCCGCCAATTTTGAGGGCATCCATAAGCACTTAACACATTCTATAGTTTAAGTCTCTGAACTTGAGATTTTGAAAGCAACCTAGAAAATGTAGGCACCACTTTCATTAAAGAATTAGGAAATGTGTTTCTAAATCCAGTGTATTGTTTTCAAATCTCACCCTAATTTTTAACTTGGAAGATTTTACATTTAGAATTAACAAAGAATATTTAGTCCCAAAATGAGAACCTCGGGCCTTGTCTATACTTACCTGGAAGGTCAAATTAAGATACACAGCTACTGTTACATTAATTGCATAGCTGGATTCTATGTACAGTAAAACTCCAGTGGTCCGGCACCATCTGGAACCCGGAAGTGCTCCGGGCAGCCGGACAATTGGAGCTGCTCTGCCCCCGGCTTCCCCGATTCAGCTGCTGCTGAAACTGACCAGCGGCTGACTTGGGGAAGCCAGGGGCAGCTCTGCCCCGGGCTTCCCGGAGTCAGCTGCTGGTAAGTTTCAGCAGCAGCTGAATCGGAGAAGCCAGGGGCAGAGCAGCTGGGGTGCTGCCGGGTTGGTCCCGCAGCGCCGAGGGGCGCATCCCCCCCCACTCCACTCCAGACCTCTCATAGCCCCCCCCTTCCAATAGTCCAGCATATCTGATAATCCGGCACCCCCTGGGTCTTAAAGGTGCCGGATTATTGGAAGTTTACTGTACCTTAATTCGACCTTCAGCACAGTCTCCACAGTGGGAAGTCGATGGGAGCAAATGCTCTCTTCCTCTTCCCTTATGCCCCACAAATCAAGGAGTACCATCATTGATGGAGGCGCCATTGGCATTTGATTTAGTAGGTCTTTACTAGACCCACTAAATCAAAACTTTGGGAAATTGACTGCCACAGCATCAATCTTCCTGGCATTGAAGACATGGCCTCCACTAACAATTTCAAAAGTTGTTTATTATCAGTAATAATGGATGTTGAATGGATACATTTGCTCTCAAAACATTTTTTAGCATCCAGCACTGAGAATTATCTATAGCATATGTTTATTTCATGAAGGAACATAAACCACTTGCCTGAAAGAGATGATTCATATTCTTTTTTCAACTCATCTATTTTTTCTGCATGGCTGGTTTCAAGTTCTAACTTGAAGTTTTCATGTGTAAGGTTTAAGTTGTCAACCTGCAAGATGATAGCATGATTTAAAAACACACGCGCGCACACGTGTGTGTAATCCTCAATTAGGAAAAAAAAAGGAAGAGTCACCCAATACATTTACTCTTCCCCCTTAAGTGAACAAAACTGTACCCTCCTCAGGAAACCTTCTTTAAGCAAAGCCTAAATCAGCCATGGATGATGCTATGAATGTGAAAACATCTTGTCAGGCCAAACAGAGCAATCAAGTTCTGAAGATGATAGGCTCCCCACTTAGAATAGCTCCAAATGTGGAGACTGAACTAGAATTCCCCAGCTATTCTCAACTGTAGCAATCATAGAATACTAGGAATGGAAGGGACCTCGAGAGGTCATCGAGTCCAGTCCCCTGCCCCCATGGCAGGACCAGATACTGTCTAGACCATCTCTGATAGACATTTATCTAACCTACTCTTAAATATCTCCAGAGATGGGGATTCCACAACCTCCCTGGGCAATTTATTCCAGTGTTTAACCACCCTGACAGTAAGGAACTTTTTCCCAACATCCAACCTAAACCTCCCTTGCTGCAGTTTAAGCCCATTGCTTTTTGTTCTATCCTCAGAGGCCAAGATGAACAAGTTTTCTCCCTCCTCCTTATGACACCCTTTTAGATACCTGAAAACTGCTATCATGTCCCCCCTCAATCTTCTCTTTTCCAAACTAAACAAACCCAATTCCTTCAGCCTTCCTTCAATAAGTCATGTTCTCTAGACCTTTAATCATTCTTGTTGCTCTACAAGTGGCCTAAGTAGAAGTATGTTCTATACTTGGTTTAAAACAGCAGGGAGAGCACAACACATTTTTAATTTGTTAATCAGATTAACAGCTCAGGGTAACACTATAATAAAGCTCAGGGCTGCATCCGAGCTGCCAAACTAAGGCTTTGTATACATTTACCAGATTAAAGTGCTGCCACAGCAGTGTGGTCATGGCACCAGCACTGGGAGAGATGATTAAAAAACAACCCTGATGAGGGGCATTGCTCCCAGTGCAGGGAGCCTATCTATGCTCAGGACCATCATTAGGATATATGGGGCTCTATGCAGCTCCTATGCCTTGTGACAGCCCAGGAGAAGGGATCTGATGATCTTTTAGAGACGTGCTTCTATAATCTTCAGGAGCACAATAATGCAATAGTTTTAAAGCAATTTTTGAACTAACACAGTAAATTCAGAAACTGACAGTACATATCTGGGGTTGGTAAATGTCTGTTCAGTTGCTTCATTACTACTTAACTAGCTCTTTCACAGTTTGTGTTATGCTCATATCTGGCAGGCTTTCAGTTTTAAGTTAACTAGATCGCCTATGGAAGAAGCCACATAGCAGGGGAATGAAGAATAGGTGGTTGGATATTAAGACCCAGTGGTACCCCAAATTTCCAGGTGTCCTATGCAGCTTCTATTCTGTGTATGGGTAAGGATGGCCCTATCTACACTGTCACTTGTACAGCTTTGAAACTTGCTGTCCTCGGGGGAGGGGCGGGGGGTATGATTTTTCACAAGAAAGTTTCAGTGCAGTAACTTGCCACTGTAGACAAGCCCCAAATTAAATAATCTAAGATAGGAGGAGCTAAACCATATACAGGGCTTTGTAGGTAGGAAAGACACTTGACATTTAATCAAAGCAGTGGGGCATTTAACAGGCTTAATACCTACTTTCAAGCTGGCAAATATATTAAGTAGTTCAGATGACACGATCTGTTTTACTGTATCTCAAAGCTTTAATCTTCTTTAAATGACCATTAAGGCTACAAGAGCTCGATATTGAATTTAGAACACATTTCTAGTTACCCTCTGTATTTTAAGCACTTGATTAACATTTAAGCATTGGAAAACTTTTTAGAGAAACGTTTTGTTAACAAGATCAATTTGAGTTTAATTTTAGATGAAGGTAAATCATTTAAGTAATAACATTATTAGAATAAATTACCATAGAAAGGAATTAATTATTGGTAAAGCACATTTGCTGACTCTTAAATTGTACAAGATGAAATTGCTAGAAAACTTGATGTAGCTGGGTTACTCATATCTCGAAGAAAGCTTCAAAAGCCCTAGCAAACGCCTCCAATTCAAATACCACAGACCTGCTCTTGAAGTTGCGCTTTATATTTTTCAGCTTCTTCAATACAGATACTCTGTAGTTTCTCACACTCTCCAGTGTAAAATTGTTTAAGTCTTTCCTCCAGCTCTGTCAGATCATTTTGGTGTTGCTGATTTAGCTTCTGCACGAACCCTTCATAAGCAGCTTGCAATTCATTCCTGTCCCTCTCCAATTTCTCACAGGCTGCAGAAGTGGTTACTGAAGATTTAAAAATGAAGAGTCAGTAATTTGACTTGTTGAACCCAAATCAATTTCACAGAGCTTGTCTACATTGTAAGTACCAAAGATAGCAGTGGAAACTCTACAAAACAGACATACATGATACAAAATATCATTTATTTGTCAAATGATTGCCTCTTGAAGCAATCTGCTGTCTGTAAGTGTTCTTGGAAAGTATTACTGTGATAATTTAGTGCTTCTCAGGCAGAGGAGTAAGTTTAGATTTAGACTCTAGTGTAAATATAGCCCTATGCTGCTCAAGGATGTGAATGTTATACCCCAAGCACCAAAAGTTACACAGATGTAAATGCCAGCATACACAGAGCTATGCCGATGGGAGAGCTACTTCTGCTAACATAGCTTATGCCGCTTGTGGGGTTGGATTTTTATGCCAATAGGAAAGCTCTCTCCCATTGGCATAAAGAGTCTTCATCACATGTGCTGCAACAGAGTAGCTGTGTCAGTACAAGTGCACTGCAGCAGCGCTGTAAAAAACAGACGGGGCCTTAAAATCAGAAAAAAATGGAAAGCATTTCATGTACAGTTGAAAGTGACCAAGTTTATCAATGGCATGTTTCTCACTACAGAATTTTACCACTTCACTTAATTTGAACTTATTTCACTAATGCCGTGTTTCTCAAACTGTGGGTCTTGACCCCTGGGGGGTCGCGAGCAACTTAGAGGGGGTCACGGTATCACAAAGTTTGAGAACCCCTGCACTACTGGATTACTCAAAGTACTGTATCAATCCAATGTATGCATTGGGAAACATAATTAGCTAAGTCTGAAGCATTAAAAGCCCTGTCTCTCTCAAGAATACCTATTGAACACGTTAATTACACTGAGATAATAGGCAAGTGAGTTTCTCACAGTAGTATCAAGCAGATATCAAAATGGCATCGAACCACATTGCCAATATGCATAACTCTAAGACCTCTAAGTCAATAGGATCCCTGCAAACACAGAATCAGAGGCATGGAAACAAATCAGATAACTGTACCTGATCTGGCTGCTAATCCAGTACAGTAAGGGCAGCAGCTGGACAGTATTCTGTACACTGCCCTTCCAGCATGTTCCCTTCCTATCAGCTTTTTGTTCCCTCAGAAATCTTGGGTAACATTCTATGAATTGTTTAAAATATATTTTGCAGCTGTCAATATGCAGTTTCCCAGGGACCCAGGCATTACCACTATGCCAAAACCAAGAATTGTGTGAACTCTTTTGCGTTTTCAAATATGAAGTGAAACAGGAAGAAATCGAATGTAGAACATGCATTCTTGTGTATTTTCAACAATGGAGTACTGTATTGCCAGCTGTGTGCACTATCACATGACTGCTTTAGCCAGTCAACTCAGAATTTTTGAAACCCATATCATACTTGGTTACATTCTAAAGATACAGCAGAAATACAATAAGATTATTATAAGTTAGTAGCCCAGCATGGAGAACGAAAGCAGCCTTTTACAGAATACAGAAAATTCTCAATGTTTCCATTAATCCATCTTAAAGAACTAAATTTCTCTTTTCCCCCTATTTAAAAGGTACAGTGCATTTCTACTTTACACTGAAGTACCTATACTTACGAATCCTACCTTTAGCAGAGCAGATTGGTAGATAAATGTTCACAGCTCAGAGCAAAAGGGTATATGCACCTCCAAACACACCTCCCACACATTTTTTCATCAGTAGCATGGTCTGCTGAATAGGTTCTGCCCTATACACTTTCATATGTATTCAAGTAATCTACTATATATTAGGGAGAGGGAGAGGGAGAGAGAGAGTAATCTACTATATATTAGAGAGAGAGAGAGAGAGAGAGAGAGAGAGAGGGTGTGTGTGTGTGAGTGAGTTCACGAACTCTTCCTAAACAGTAAGAGCTAGGACCACCAAATTTGGTATTCAGCTTCCTCTTATCAAAACTTACAGCAAAGTCAGGGTTTGGTTGTGCCAGAACAATGGGATGTGCCTGGAATATGACTGTTTCTTATAAAAACAGAAAAGGAGGGGTCTGCTAGTGGGCACAGTTATACTCTATAAAGACCACAGAGGAGTGGGTGCACCAGTACATGACCAACTAGGGGTGGGGCTCTGGATGTGGCTGGCCACCGTTCATGGGTAAGGTTCCCGTGCTGGTGCTGGACATGGTTGCCCCACCCTTCCTGTTCTGGATCCATGCCCCACAGCCAGAGCCCAACCCATTCCCCCCACTGGCCCTCAGCCCCAGAGCCAGACAGTGGGGAGGAGGGTAGAGAAGAAGTCCTAACCCTGGTGAGCCTGAACCAGAACCCACAGCCTGTGGGCAGCCACAGTGCACCCAGGCTTCCAGCTCCAGGGAGCTGCACACCAGGCAACACTGCCCCAGCTAGCCGCCAGCCAGGCACCGCATGCCCTGATTCATGCAACTCCTCACTTCCTGCCCTTAACCCCTCCTCACCTTCCAACACTGCAACCCCCACACCACAGCCCTGAGCCCCTCTCTAAGAAACCTGAGCAATGCCAGGTTGAACTTCTCAAGTTCAGTAACATCTCTGGTCCACCACGATTTTAGTTAGCCAGATGTCCACTTATCATGGGCGTGGCCAAGTTTCCTGAGGTCCCATAAAGTTTGTTTATAGCCACCAGTCCTGGCTCTCAGTGTTCTGTGCTGTTATTTAGCTCTAATTTACCCCTACATGTCTTCTAAAAGCCCAGTAAGCAGTGGAAGTGTTGGCAATGCTGCTAGACAATATTGACCTCCTGGGGTCCAGCAAATTCTCTGTTTGGTACCAGTCAGGTCCTATGGGTGCTGGACTAGAGACATTCAACATGTAGTACGATTGCAAGGGAAGATCAAGTAGTACATTTGAGTCATGGCAGCAGAGTATAGTTCTGATAGCTTTCAGTGGTTAGCCTTCACTATCATATAAGGTCCCATTTCCATGCAGTCTCAAGACTTATCTAAGCTTTTACACAGAAATCTGACACAGGATACTATAACCCTGGAGTAGCTGGAGGCAAGAACTTAAAATGTGTACATATACCACAGACACTTTAGCACAGAAGAGGAGAAACTGAAGTGACAGTGTATCGAAAGTATACTTGATTTAAATACCTTCTTGCTCCCTCCCCCAAAATTTGTGCTCATTAGTGTGTAACAGCAGCACTGGGGCTATATTTTTTTGTACATGCATTATATGAAATACATGTCAGTGTCACATGTGGAATAAGATGCAGTATGTTAGTCAAAGTGTACTACTGACCCATCTACTTCAGAATTCCAATCAGAATCCCTTGAAGTTTTGTACATCAGACTCCTTACATCTTTACAATTCCCTTTAATGCCTTAAACACAAAGGATGTTGAGTAAATGAATGACTAAAACTTGCACTCTGTTTGTAGGTTCTGTATCCATTTGGAATTCTTCAAATATTAGAGTCGCTTCTCTCAATCATTTGAGTTAAGTGAGTATTTACATGAATTAGCCCTATCTGCAGACTTCAGCAGCTTGTGAACTCCATTCATCTGCCTGGGATGGCTGCTGATAGGAATTTATTTTCAACTGAACTTTTCACCATCATCACAAGCTGACCTGAAGAAGATCTCTGTGTAAGCTTGAAATCTTGTGCGTCTCAAACAGAAGTTGGTCTGCTAAAAGGCACTACCTAGTATATTAGAGACAAGGACTGGTACAGCTACAGCACTGCATAATTGCCCCAAACAGACACATTTTCCTGATGATTTCTTACAACTCATCCTGATTTCACATGCTATTTTAGGAAGAAAGTGGTCATTTACCAGCATTAGAATTCTTTCAAATCGATCTTTATTCCTAAGTTACAATAGCTCTTTCCTTTGGCAATCCAAGCTAAACATTTGAAATGTTTCAGTATCATGTCAGCTGCAAGCAGTGTTCCCTGTAAACCTGTGCGCTTGGGTGCCTGCCCAGGAGAGAGTCAAATGCCACCGTGCTCATTAGCAGAATGCCCACAGCTGGCAGCATGTGTTTTTACTGGTGGTGCACATCTGTGCATGCCTTGATGCACACAGCAAAATTCATCACACCAGGATGGAAAAAGTTAGAGGAAACATTGGCTCATACATATGCCAATCCTAAAAACTAATAAAAAAAGTTATAGAAGGTTGCTAGATCATATCCATACAAGTGATTGCAAAGTCCTTAAATCAGTTTTGAAGCAGTGAGGGATTAAACTGCTAGCTTGCAAAAGTCTGGAATCACCCAAAGAGACTGGGGTTATCAGTCCTTGCTTAGAGACTCTTTGTTAGAAATCCAGACCAGAGAAAATGAAGCAGTAAATGAAAACTAAATGGAGATAAGTCTTAGGTGCCCTTTACATCCTCTGCCATATGCATAGAATTTTACTGTCTCACAGCTCAAGTGCATGGAAAATTCCTGGCTCAACAAGAATCCAGGGTCACATCAGCCTATCATTAACCATTACATGCTTTGACTCTCAGGGGTAGTTATTGCCTATATTTTTTCTGAGGCATACACAGGACAGGCTTACTGGGCAGGATTAATTTCTTCAATGACCCATTGTGAGCTGAGTGACCTTAATGGACCACCAACACCTTAATGGACCACCTGGCTTTGATGTAAACTCTATTGGGGTGGGGGAAGAAAGGAAATACAACAGGTGTAAGGTTAAAGGACAAGGGTGATATGTGGATTTAGACAGCATAATTGTATGTGCTAGACTAACTTTTCTTGTGACACGTTACATGATTTGCAATTTCCGTAAAACATATAGAGTGTAGCAGTGGTAGGAGATATAGCCAGTTCCTTTCTTATACAAACACCACACTCATCTTGAGTAAAGAAAATTAAAATTCATATAAAGTATTAGACGTACAGAAAAAAAATTGAGCACACATGGATCCAGTGCACATGTGGGTCAGAGAAAAGTAGAAAGAAGTCTTCGGGTAAGGCACCCTCCAGCATTAAATGTAAAAATACACTTCAAAACAGAAATCTTATGTATAAACATTGTATTTCATGTTAAGTACTTGCTGTAATTTCCTCTCATTCCCTCTAATAAACCTATTAAGTTGTGTCTCATTCACTATGCTAGTGTCTTGCTTTTGGCTACTGCCTCTTAAGGTGCTCTTGGAGCATCTATAGATCTGGAACAGTAGTGGATTCTTGTGGGAAGTAAATAAAATAAACCAGTAAATGGCTATAATTTACTGAAGAAAATTATTTTTGGTTTCAAAATCATTAAATTTATATATTTTAGCCCTTAATTAGTTGATGTACTTAAAACTGTATTTATGTTGGCTCTTTCTGGGACAAAAAGAGAGACTTGAAAAATACTTCCATGAAAACGTCTATGACTTAGGCACAATAGCTGAACAAGTTCAATTATCATGGTCTGATGCATATGGAAGGCAAACTAGATTTTATAATGTGGGGAATCCAATAAATAGTTTGCAAGCATTTATTATTTGAATTACTTTAATTGATAACATGAATTCAATCTCTGGGTAAGAAAGAAGAGTCATTGACTTTCACAAGCACTTCTTAATGTAACATTTATCATGGCTGCTGCAGACTGATTCACTTTTCTCCTCTAGTAAGAAATATTCATCTGGAAGTGAAACTTCCTGAAAACTCTTCAGTGTGTAATGCTTAGTTGGAACCAAGAAACTGATATTCCAAGACAGCATCTCTCAAAAGTATCCATGACAAACCTTGGGTGTTTTTAGTGAGGAGTTGGCATAGAATGCTTACACTTCAAAGCTGGGGGGCAGAGAAGTGGGGACAGATATTTTCTTCGCTTTAGATAATAAAATTGTCAATGCCTTGTGACCTGCCACTAACTGAAAAACATGGTTCCAAAACATTAGCCATATCCCCAAGGTTCACCCAGTCGGACACAGGAACGAAGCAGCGTAACAACCAATTTTGGACAAAAACTGGCAGCAACATCCATAAGTAAACAGAATATGAGGTTACCCATGCTCTTAGCTTCTTGTTTCCAGGAAAGGAGTTGGGAAGGAAGCTCAAGTATAAAGACATTTTTTGTTTGCTTACAGTATTGCCAGTCCCAAACATTTACAAATTCAAGAGTCAAGCCCTCAGTTATCCTGCAGAGAAGGGAGTAAGTGAACTACTTGTGTCAGTGCTAGAAGGGAGCCTGGCTCAGCTCCCAGGAGATGGTAAACTCCATCTCCACATAATGCTTCATAGAGGGCTAGGATATGATGCTGGAGATGTGTACTGGATCTGAACGGTTTTCTTTGGGAGCAAGAAAAGGTTTCTGTGATCAGTAGTGGTATGAGTGTTTCAAAAATAAAGTCTACAAGAATTATTTAAAACAGGTAAATGTTACGCATCTTAAGTAGAAGGGTTTGATACCAGCTCCACCTATAATAGTGGCAAGGAGGATATACAAAATTGTGGTGAATGACTGGCACTCAAGTGCCAGAAAACAATAATGGATGTGTCGATCTGAAAAGTAAAATATATTTTACTTCTAGTTGCTAAATACAGTGTTCCCTATAGTAACTGCTGAGTCTCCAAGGCTTAAAACAAATTGCCTTAATGTTACAAATGAAATTGACTGACTTAATGGATAATTGGAAAGCACTTCCTTTCATCTCTGGGTTTTGTGGCATTTAACTCTGATTACATTTGTGTTCCGTGGATTTGTAACCGTGCATAGTTCAATCTTTCATTGAATATAATGTGTTAGCATGGTTCAAGTATGGAACTGTGATGGAAAGTGCTTTGTGTTGGAGAGGGAGGGAGGGAGAGAGGAACAATAAACCACAAAGGGAAACGTGACAGAGGTTACTATGACTGAAAATACTATAGCTAAGAGAGGCTAGCCTTGACATTTCTCATCCAAGTATGAGCAGTATCCAACCTGGTCTGTATTACAAGTTTTTTTTCAGTGTAACTACACTGTACAGAGGTGTGAAACAACTCTGCCCTGTGTGACAGTTACATCAACCCAACTCCCTGTGTAGACAAGTGATATGCCAAGTGAAGGGCTTCTCCCATCAGCGGAACTACCACTTCTCAGGGTGGTGAAATGCCTACGCTGATGGGAGAGACTCTCCTGTCACCACAGATTGTCTCTTCACTAAGCACTACACCACTGCAGTGCTGTGTTAACAAGCCCTCTCTTCCTGTGAGTCCCCTTCTTCCAAAGTCACCTTACTTCCTAGGCCACACTTTGAGCAAAGGAAAAATCCTGGTAAGTGCTTCCTTTATCAAAGCCTCCAGCTCATACTTGTGTAGAGCCCAAAATGTTGACATTCCCACTATTTTCATTGTTACCTACTTTTCAGAGGGGGTGCCTGACTAAGACCTCTACTCCCTCAGAATCTCAAAACTCAAATCACATGCAACTCTACGCTTTGTATCCAGATTGATTTGTAGTCTTTGGTCATGTCTCATGTTATTGCTTATTATAGGTCTATCTTGCCCTCTTCTTCCCATCCACAGACCTACACACTGCTGTCCTATATGAATTAGAACAGTTTCTTTGGATACTAGGAAAAACGGAAGTTGCATTATGTATGGTATGCATCACTCACATTCAAACAACTGTGCAATGTATTATTTCACATTTCAGTCTGAGCTCTTAAGTCATCAGGTGATTATTATGGCACTTCCACTTTTCACTGATCATTTGTGTTCAAGAGTGAACTTCAGGATGTATTCACCATAGTTTTTTTTTTTATTGCTATTGTAGCATCAAATGTGCATCCTTAGACTATTAGTATGACTTTTATGGTAAGATTTACACAAAATCAACTACTACAACTGCCAAAGATTACTTTGCCAGACATCCTGAACTTTGGTACTACAAATTCAAATTACAAACCAGATGAACAAGAGCTAATGTGGCTATTCATTGAAGGTGTAGGTTCCCTCTCCCCCCTTTAGCTTCCTCTGTTTTATTAAACAATATGTATCGTCAAAATATGTGAGTTGGCAGTTTAAAATGCCAAGTGTCCAAAACAATGTATTGCAAGGGAAGGTGGATTCTTTACTTAGAGGCAAATTAATCATCTGGATCATTCAAATAATGCAACTGGATGAGCGTTAAAAGTAATGGAAGAACCAAAACAATGGATCATTTGGAACACTTTGCTATTATGCTCTCAAATTAAAGAATCCAGGTGAGTGATGACTGCTCCACAACTCTCTCACCACTGTGCTATAAAAACAGAGATCAGAGCTCTACATGCAATTGTACCAGTGATGTTATCCACTGGCTCTTTCCCTGCTCCTTTGTATTGGTTGGATTTCAGGAACCATCACTACAGTGTCTTCCTGAACAATACATAACTATGACAGGAAAATTCAGTGGCTTGCAAGTGGACTTCTTGTTAAGCAGTGTGAGGAAACAAATGTTCACTTTTGTTAGTGACTTGGTATAGTCTAATGATAGACAAACCACCAATTTGAGGCAAGTCTGTCCTATTTCTCAGCAGTCTGTCCTAATTTGGTATTCTCAGCTGTGATCCACCGAAGCACAGTGACAAGTTGTTTTTTTGGGGGGGCTTAAACAAACTACTCAACTCCCTTTTAGTTGAATAAGCTAAAATTGTTGAAGCTACTTTTGTGGCTGTTGGTACACTGGCAGCAGAAGATTGAAACCAGAGGTAGGAAATAATTTTCAATGGGGGGCCAACTCCCAAGAATTTGGTAAGTGGCCAGGGCGGCACTTTATTATATTAATGGAGTGCAGGGTCTGGGATGGTGACTGGGTACAGGAAGGAGCTCTGGGTAAGGAATTAGGGTGAAGGAGGGAGTTTGGATTTGGGTCAGGGAGGGAGTTTGGATTTGGAGGAAGGAGGGGTTGTGACCAGGGGCAGAGGTGCAGGAGGGATGCAGAGGGTGAAAGTGCAGGAGGGAGCAGGCTCTGACCGGAGGGCGCTTACCATAGGCAGCTCCTAGACGGTGGCCCAGCAGGACCCTCAGACAGGCTCCCTGTCTGCCAAGGCCCTACACACTGCTCAATACAGCCAGCTACTGGGGCCAGTGTGTATCTGCATAGCACAGGGAGGCATTTGGTCACAATGTGCTGCATGCACTCACAAGCATTGCACCTGCAGCTCCCTTTGGCTGGTTTGGAAGACCAGCCTTGCGTAATCACTGGTTAATGTTATTAATATTAACTCAAACTTTGCCATCAACTGTAAGACAAATCTTTGAAACTGGTACCCTTTATTTATTACCCTTCAATTTCCATTCCACCTCACAGGATCTTAGAGCCCAGACTCCAGCCTGAGCATCTATTCTGCAATTAGCCAGCCCTGCAGCCTCAAGCCATGAGCCCAAGTTAGCTGGCAGGGCCAGACCTAGTTTTTTAATCGGCAATCACTGCCCATCTGACAGAAGTACTTGAAAATGAGATCTGAAATCAGTAGTCCAAGCTAGAGACCCTGCAGATATTAGTAGTCAGTCATAACAAGGTAGCTGAGGCCTATAGGGACAGTCATTTCAAAGGGGACAACCAAGTGAGGATTTTTTTCCCAAAATGATGATTGGCAAAAAATACAGGTTAGTTTTGTCCTCCCAATCTATTTTCTCAGACTAGGTTTTACCATCCCTAATAGAGCTATGCTGATTAAAAATTCTCTCTTAACTAGGTCAGTAGGAAAATGAACGGGAAAGGTGACTGAAAAGGTATGTGAATGGAAGGGCAGAGTGAAAGATGGTTCTTCTTTCCTTTAATCCTGTATGACAGACTGTGGGCTAAGCCAGAGCTCTGCCACTAAAGCCTGGCTGAAAAGGCCAAATGGAAGCATGGGCCTCATTAGCCAGAGGCCTATATAAAGGCAACCAGAGAGGAAGGAGCGAGGAGCCAGGGTGTGGCTGAGTGTGCTCCCAAGCCAGAAGGAGAGGCTGGCTGAGTTTCCTGTGAACAAAACCTCTGTAAATAGAAGGTGGTGGGAAATCGACACTGACAATAAAGGCATGGGTGACTGCACCAGAAAGGGTCTCCGGTTGATGTGTGACCCAAGAAGGGGTCCAAAGGGGTCCCAAGGCAAGGTGCCTGAGCAAGGACTTCGCCACACCTGACTGACTGTTTTAACATCTCTCAAAATCTGATGCATCCTGTCAAGAGACTCTCTTGTAAGAAGGTAAAACTCCAGTACTAAATATTTTTCAAGGGCTGGTCTCCATGACAAAGTTAGGCTGGCTTAACTTCATCACTCAGGACTGAATATTTTCACCCCCTGTGCAATGTAGTTAAGATGACCTAAGCCCCACTGTAGAGACAGATGAATTCTTTCAACAACCTAGTTACTGCCTCTCGGAGGTGGATTTACTAAAGCAATAAGCCAACCCTCCTGTCACTGTATTAAGTGTCCATATCACAATGTTGCAGCTGTAGCCATGCTATTGTAGGACTTCTAGCATCCTTATTTTAGGAACATGGCTCTTCAGTGTTTATGAATCATAAATGGGTAGGACTAGAAGGGACCTCAAGAAGACCAAGTATTATCTAGATGATCCCTGAGAGGTAAAGATTTTCTAACCTGTTCTTAAACTTGCAATGATAGAAATTCCATAACCTCCCTAGAGCAGAAGAAACTTATTTCCATACTAATTAGTAGGAAGGCTTAAGACACACATTGACAAATCTACATTGGGAGAACCAATTCACATTTGCAATTCAATATAAAATTTCATGCAAAAGATGAGAAAGGACATTTAAAGTTAAAATTTCTAGCATTTATTGGTCAAGATTGCACAGACGTTATACTCAAAGGTCTCTTGACTGCCACATCTGATCAATTTCAAATTTTAGGGAAAATTCTAGGCTTCAGTGGTGAGAGCCCTATTGGAGGAAAATCAGAACCCAAAGGGGAAATGGGGGACATGCAGCCTCTCCCATCTAATTAATACAGCCACAGTGTTGCTCTCATGTTATTGACTATCGATTAAAAACCAGGTGATGCACGCATTAACATTTTCCAGCCTAACAATATTCTTGCTCATCTCAGATGACATCTCCAGATAAAAAGAATAATGAATGGTGAGGGACACAATGGGGAATGGAGGCAGGCGTGGGAAGAAAAGGTGATCCTGATATGGAGGTCCTCAGAACCCTTAGCATGAGGGAAAGGGAGGGTGTTGAAGTTTCAGGGAGTGTCTCAGAGCGACATGAAGATGGCACATGGACCTTAAGGAATGGAACCTCTGATGTGTGCAGTAAACATAGCAAATTAGGAAATGTGGAAGTCTAGTGTACTCTACTGCAGTGTGTCAACCTTTTTTGATAAAGTACCCCCTGTACCTACAGTTTTCAGACACACAATTTTTCTACCATTGCAACACATTTGTTTAAACAACTTAATCGTAGCCAAGCGGGCAATGAAATGTTTGGGTGTAAAAAGTACGAAAACAAAAGTGCTGCAAAACTTAAAACAAAAATTAAGTTCTCTCCATATTTCAGTTGTGTTGACATACCCCCAGACTTCTCGAGTACCCCTAAGGATACTCGTACCACTGGTTGAGAAATACTGATCTACTGCACCTTGACTGTGCTCAGTTAATGAAGTTGTGAGAGAAGTACCCTAAGATCAGATGTATCCTTAAAAACACTGCACCCATGCAGCTGCACTGCTGAGGTGTTTGGTGAAGCTGCTCTAAGAACACTCCCGTCAGTTTAGTTAATCCACCTACTACTGCCAACACAGTGGCACACTGGCAGGTTGCGATCACAACTACATCACTCAAGGATGTGGATTATTAAACTCTGGTCTATCCTGCAGAATTACTTCAGTATAATTAAGTAAGTAAAGGGCCAGGAAAGGAAGCATTTGCTCAATTGTGTAAACACCAAAGAAACTGTAGCATAAAGCTTACATTACTTTTTTTTTTTGTTTTAACTTTTAGACATAAGTAGTTGTGACAGATGGGGGAGCCATTTCCTGACAGTTGATGCTTGGGGAGAGTCAAGGGCCCAAGGAAAGCTAAGCTCTTGATTCAGTTGCTAGCTGCCAGCAAATGCCTATCCCATCAGAAACTACTGGAAAACAAGCCTTCAGGTAGTGCTGCTGCTGCAAGTAAGAGCTATACACACAGTAAACTTTGACAGACTATTTACAACTTTCAGGACTTCACATCACTTTCCAACTTTTCAATAACTATGATGTACATGAAATAGCTACACACAGGTTATTTTAAGAATGCTACAGTAACAGGCTAGCACAAAAATGTGTTGATTAAGTATTAGCTCCATTTGCCTCAACTGCAGTTACGTTTTCATTTCAAACTCAGCTAGCTCTCTCTGAAAAATACCACTTTAAGATCAAGGCAAAACAAATTGATGTCACCATTAAACAGTTAAATGCAACTTCAAAGCTGGCAAGACTATCCCTTGCATATTACAGTTCATTTCAATATATTATAGCTGTCCACTGAAGAGTTTTCAGACATTTAATCTAATGAGATTGATGGCATTTCCTTCTATTAATTTTACAATCGTATGCCCACACGTCAGTAAGAAAACAGAGTAGACTTATATGGCACATTGTAATTGTAATGGATTTTTGCCAGGAAGTATCTGTAGAAACAGTTTACAAATAATTTAGATAGCCAACAGGAAAGAGACATCCTCCCCTCTTTGGAAAGTGAATGTTTTGGTCATCAGAGGCATGCTTCCTGAACAGGCCCTGCTAGGCTTAGATCAGTGCCAGGAATTCAGTGAACCTGGGGGCCATGCTGTCCAGACTCCAGAATAATGCAGTGCTTAAGCATTTGAACAGAAGTCAGCCAGGGAATTAATGACTTCTATTGCAATAACATGACATCTGTCTTTACAAAAGGACTCTTGCTGCATTTATCCCTTACCCTCCAAAATTGGGGAAATAGCTTCTCACCTAGCTCTCCTCGAAGGTTGAGGAATTCTTGAGATAGCTCTTTATGCTGTTTTAGTGCTTCTTCCCTCTGTAAAGAAAAAACCACACATTTGGCTACTAGTGTTTTGAATAAAGCATGTTCCAATAATTAACTCACATTATCTGTAGGAAAACAAAAGGCAAGAGTGAGAAGCCAAGAAATGAATCATTTAGGGTAACAGCTTTGCTGTTACACACACACACACAGATGTTCCTTAGTTATTATGGAAGTTATTCTTTCAACACCTCTCTAGTTTTCCCAAGTAAACAATCCAATTAAATCTTAGTTTAGAGCAATTAAATGACTACTTAGGATATTTTCTTCACCAGTGTAACTGTATGTTGACCCACAACATTTCAACACGACACATGATCCATGCCTCTTTCAAACGCATAAACTTGAATATTTATGCTAACATTGTCAGCATTCTGTACTTTGTGCTGAATGTAAACAAAGTTAAGCTTTGCCAGAAGTTCAATCTTCTATCAAGGAAAGGTAAAGCCTATTTTTTTAGAAAAAATCACCAATTTTCATTAACAGATTTTATACATTCAATGACTGCTAAAATTTAATATCTAGCTTTACAAAAACAGATCAGAAAAGAAAGAAAATATACATAAAATATAGAAAGTCTGGGCATTCAAGAAAACCAGAGCTTTTAAAAGCAAGAATCAGCTTGCTATTCAACTTAAAAGCCGGGGAAGGGAGGGGGATGACCTCCTTTGCCCCTCAGTCTGCCCACAATCGAAAGACACTCAAAAAACTAGCTGCTGCATAGAACAGAGTTTAAGAAACAGATTCAAGTAGGAGAATCTACTGCATACGTACTATAACTACATTAAAGGTATTTCACAGCTCCACGTACACTTCATGAACAGAATCCTCCAGACGCAACCACTGCTGTGGAGTGCATAATGTTGCAGAGATCATAAGACTCAGGCTTTCCAGTCAGGAACTGCTTGCTGCTGGAGCCATGTCACCTTCCCTGCAGTCAGCCACTGCCTATATTCCCTGACATGCTTCCAGAAAAACACTATAAAACAAATACTAATTACCCTTGTTGCAGCACACTGAGAATAGAGGCACATTTTGCTGCTAGAGCAGCCCATTTTCCAGCTTCTGTGTCTCCACTTTCCCCCCTGCACATACACCAGGGTATACAGGTGGTACTGGCAGCACCACAAACCAAACTGGTCTGGCTAGATACAAGACACTACAAGGAAGGGCTCCACTGGACCTTGTCTCAGCTTCACTTCATGCTTTGCAGGTTACCGTACTTCTTGTACTGCTTTCTCCCACCAGAGGCACATATTGCAGCTTCTGCACTTGGCACAAGCAGTCAGTGATTACTTAAAGCCACAGCCCTTCATTTATGAAAAATGAGAAGCAGACATTAGCCTGATCGATTGCCACTTACTCAAATATCAGCTGGAACAGTAAAGGAAAATCTGACCTTCTCCTTGGATAATGGAGTGTATTTTTAGCTTTCTGAAGTAGCAACACCAACTGGCAACACCGGGCTCTCACTTAATTTGTATACACAAAAATAATTAACATGAGCCCTGAAGTGGGTAGAAAAAATTATGCACCAGTGAGAATGCAATATAACATGAATTTAACATGATTACCCAAACCTGCATTTCTAATGAACCCCCTCACTATCAACATCGTTCTCCTTTGCTCTCACCTGTAATGTATTAGAAATATAATACAGATGGACAATATCAGATCTTTTTAGTGCCAACTACACAAACATCTATGGTAGTTAAATTCAAACATTAACATTGCCATACTTAGATGCAAGGGATGGGGAAGTACTCATAGAAAACCCCGCCTTTAGAATACACTTATTCCACCCCTATTTATTCCTACTCACCTATAAGATTATCTAAGTAGAGGAGAATAAAGGAGGTGGCAAATATTCCTTCCAAATCTGAAGAGTGAAACAATGAGACATTGCTCTTTTAATTAAAAGCCCAAAGGAGTTAGAGGTAGTAATTAATTGGGTAGCCACTCAGTATTAAATGCAACATCTCTATCACCTCCTAAGTTTGGTCCCATAGCTGTAATGCCTAGTTTGTAAGTACAGTAAACTTCCGATAATCCGGCACCTTTAGGACCCAGGGGGTGCCGGATTATCAAATATGCCAGACTATCGGAAGGGGGGGCTATGAGGAGTCTAGGGTGGTGTGCGGGGGATGCCATCCCAGACCCCTCATAGCCCCCCCTTCCGATTGTCCGGCTCTGCCCCAGGCATCCCCGATTCAGCGGCTGCTGGTCAGTTTCAGCAGCAGCTGAATCAGGACGCCTGCGGCAGAGCAGCTGGGGCGCTGCCGGGTTGGTCCGGTAGCGCCGCCCCTTGGCGCTGCGAGACGAACCCGGCAGCACCCCAGTTGCTCTTGGGGACGCCTGGGGCAGAGCAGTTGGGGTGCTGCTGGGTTGGTCTCGCAGCGCCGAGGGGCGGCGCTACCGGACCAACCCGGCAGCACCCCAGCTGCTCTGCTCCAGGCGTCCCCAAGTCAGCCGCCCGCTGAAACTGACCAGGGGCTGACTCCAGGAAGCCCGGGGCAGAGCAGCTCTGCCCGGGGTTCCTGGAGTCAGCCGCTGGTCAGTTTCAGCTGCGGCTGACTTGGGACAACTGGGGTGCTGCCGGGTTGGTCCCGCAGCGCCGAGGGGCAGCGCTGTGGGACCTACCGGCAGCACTCCAGCTGCTCTGCCCCCAGCTTCCCCGATTCAGCTGCTGGTCAGTTTCAGCAGCGGCTGAATCAGGGAAGCCGGAGGAAGAGCAGCTCCAATGGTCCGGCTGCCCGGAGCACTTCCGGGTTCCTGATGGTGCCGGACCATCAGGAGTGCCGGACCATCAGATGCCGGACGAATGGAGTTTTACTGTAAAAAGAGTGAGTGTTTTTCCAAAAATTGTCAACTCACATGCTGTAACACTGGAATTTAAAGCAAGTTCTTCATTGGCTACCTACCTCCATCTGCTCTTCAGATTAGTTTGCCTATAACACTAACACAATTACATAATTTAGCAGATAAAGGTTATAAAGTTGCCTTAACACACACCCTCTTTTGGTGCAAACGGAAAATAAAGTGAGGTTACTACACTGATCTTAGAGCGAGAAGATAGAAGTGTTCCTAATGAAGTCTGCTCCCTTTTAATTTAAATCAAGTGAAGGACACCTATACCTGACAGTGAACTTCAGGACTTCCCTAAATTTAGAAAGGTTATGTAATGAGCACACTGGCACTGCATATGTATATTCATGTGACCTGCCAACTTTGAGTATCGGTGCATGACTTTAACCAGCTTTAACAGGAATCTTCAATTAATTCAGTTCAGCTAACTTGATTGAGCTAAAATGACAAAGTCTTGTTAGATGACTTCTTTTGTAGCCTCCTATTAATTAGAAAGGATGTTTTAACTTGATTGACCAATAGGTCTGAAAACCACATTTTCTCCCAATCAAGACAAAACCATAATCATAGGTTGCTCTTTAAGGTATTAGGATTTCATACTTTTTCAGAGGAATCTACATATTCAAAGATAGTGTCTCTGAGAAGAAGAGTGTGAGGAAAGGATGAGTCATTGCACTGTAACATCAGTGCCCATTACAGATATACAGCACTGACAATGAAAGAATGAATACTGCAGAGTTCTTATCTAAATATCATCTCATTGTAGTGCTGTGTACATAGTTATTTACTCATTTGTTAGAACTATGAAAACAGATTTTGTCTACCTTGTATTTTGTTTTCCCTTTTCGGTTTTATTATTTTCATGAAGTTTTCCAGAACAATCTTCAGGATTCTTGTTCTGTACTAAATTAAATTTATACTTAAATACATTTGTTCTGTGATTTTGGTTTTTCTTCCTCCCTGTCTCTGGTATTACACTTTTCATATGTAAAAACTTCACTCCAATTCTTAGTTAATCCTCTTTAACCCAATTCTTCTTTCCAGCTATTTTCTCCAATGTTTTCTCCCCCCCCCTTTTTTTTTTTTTTTTTTTTAAACCTCCATAGGTCTCCAAGCTCTCTTGGTCTTACTTCCCTTTCCTTTCCCTCAACTGATGCTATGTGATGCCTCATCTCCAACCAAGCACGTTCCCCTCCTTCCCCCCCACAACTTCCCTAATAGAACGAGGGCATGTCTACACTTAAAATGCTGCACTGGCACAGCTACACTGAGGTAGCTGTGCTGCTGTGGCACTTTACAGATGGTCTAAATTGAGTCGAAGAGAGCTCTCCACCCAGCATCCGCCCAAGAGATGGTAGTAATCAGTAGGAGAAGTGCTCCTGGCCAACATAATGCTGTCTATTAAGGGATTAGGCCATATAACTTGTCAGGTGTGTGTATTTTTCACACCTAAGCAACAGATGTATTAATATAGGTCTACAATGTAGACCAGTCCTGAGTACAGCTAACTCTGAATACTTCTGATCAATCCTCTGAACCTCTTCCCTTTACGTGCCTAGGATTATGTCTTCACTGCAGAGCTGTGCTAGCATAGCCTCCTTCTGTAGGTGCAGCATACATCAACAGGTATTTTTTGGTTCAGTATAGGAATACCACCTATGTGAGATCCGGTCTACACTAGAAAGTTGGGTTGGTACAAATGGTGTCATTCAGCGTGAATCATCTGCACCCCTGAGTGAGTTAAACCTAACCTAACTGTGGAAGTAGGTTATCTGAAGAAGTGGGCTGTGCCCATGAGAGCTCATGATACCATCTATATGTTTTGTTAGTCTATAAAGTGCTACCAGACCAGTTTTTGTTTTTTAACTCAGCTACCCCCTGAAGCTGTGGAAGTAGACCGTGCTAGCATCAATAGGCAAATTTCCCTGTCAACCTAGGTACCATCTCTCAGGTAGTTTACCTATGCCAATGAGAGAACCCCTCCAGTCCATGTAGGTAATGTCTTCACTGATGTGCTCCACAGCGATGCAGCTGTGTCACCACAGCGATTTATGTGTAGACGTACCCTAAATGTTCACTATGCACTCTGTCTGAAAAGCTAATCTCTACTTTAAATGTATACTGACATAGCTATGTCAGTCAGGGATATTGTTTTTTCACACCCCGACCAAGATAGCTATGCCTGTACAAACTTAGTATAGACAAGGCCTGAGAATCAGCAGTGCCCACAGGGAGAAGCAATTCCTAGATGATCAGAGGCCGGGAAACTTGTGTGACCCATGCACCATGTGCAAGATAAGCAGAGCCTAAGTATGCTTCTGTAAGCGATACCACAGGGCAAAGCAGCCAGCCAAGACTGCCTTCTCTCCAAGTTCCATGGGACTGATAGTGCTTAATGAAAGGGGGAGTGAGCACTTCTAGATCAGCCATATGGGTAAGCAGCATCCTCCTTTGTTAAGCATTTCCCGGTAAGCTTTCCAAAGCCTACTCTCCTCCTAGAGTTGTCAGGTCCCCTCAAAGGCATTCTGTGTACTCACAACCCCAGGATATGTCTGCTCTGGTTAGAAATGATGGATTTTCAAAGTCACCTAATTGAGCTAGGCACCTAATTACACTAAAAATCAATGGGAATTCAGGCACAATCTGCTTGGGTACAAATCCCATCCTGTACCATCCACTTGCTAAAAGTCAGTAGTTGGTTTATAATTCAAACAGTGCTTAGTATAATGGTGAATTTGGGCTTCACCAGTTACCAGTGTGTCCACATTCAAGTAGCCTGTTTAAAATTCACTGCTGTCAAAGTTAGCTGAATTGTTGCATCTTAGTTATACTGGACAAATTAGATCTTCCCATAAACAGATTTATGGAAAATGAAAATTAAGAACACAAGACCAGCAAATTAAGGTGTCAGAAGTACTACAGCGGTGGTTGTTGAACTCTACCAAAGCCACCTCATGCATTTATCAACACTAGACTTGCTGTAAAATATAATCGACATTTGTATGTAGACTGAAAACAGACATCTCAGAATTTAAAGACAATTTAACTCAGATAATTGTCACAGTTTTTTGATTCTTTCAAGATTTTCCTTGTTAGTTATAAAACCTTCAGAAAAACCAAAGACACTATCAGGTCTCTTTCTAGTTTCTTTCCAGGCTTAAAGTGAAAGCTTATTAGGTAGATGCATACAAAATAACCAGACTTACCACCGTAGTCATATAGTTTGGGACTAAATTTAATGTCTAGGTGCTGAGGGAACTGTAGCCCTCATCATAGGTGAAGTTCTACAAAATAAAACCAAACTTGCAAGACTTGAAACTGAAATGTGCCAACACACTAAAATAAGATGTGATGAAGTCTGAACTGTCCAATCAAAACTATCATGGGCATTTCATTTCAAGTTTTATTCAGTAGAACATCGTAGCGCTTTAGAGTGGAGCGTAAAAGCAGAAATAAAATGATGCTTTACAAGATTTCAATTTAAAGTAAGACTAGAAATTTGTACAGCAGCTTTAAAAGTCATCAACAGAAATAAGTTAATTTAGTATTAATGAAAGAGCTATTTTAAGCCAGAGTCATCTCACTCAAACCTCATGGAACACTTAGGTAGTAGCCTTTTTAAATTTGTGACATCAGTTATTTGCATGGTAACTGGTATGTTGTAAGCACAACTATGACCTCGTTACTAGATCAAGTAGAAAGAGGTTGGATAACTAGCCTCTGCCCTTTTTTCAAACTAATCTATTTTAAGGTCACAAAAATACATAGAAATTTTGACCAAGACACCTTTTTCCTACAATTTTGAGGGTTACATGTGGGTGGGTAAGGATTAGAGACAATACCAGAGTAAATCCTAGTCCCAACTATGGAATGAACCCAATCCATATAGTTTTATACCTAGTGTGTGCTATAGCTCTTGAAACTAAACTTTAAAATGCTGTTTTACTTTGTAGAATTCATTGATGTCTTTTAGATTATAATTCCCTCAACAACTAATTATGACGGTTAAAGTCAGTGTATCTGGCTTTGGTTTAGCATACCTACCCAATAAACTATCACTGTAAGTCTGGACCTAGTTGCAAGTGCCATGCAGTGTAAATGCTAAACAAACTTATTTTGCTTCCAGAGAAAGAAAGCATGTACCCCTTTGAAATGGTATTTAAACTGCTAAATGGAAATGTTTATATATTGAAATGTCGGGGTGAGAGTGAGAGATGGTCACCTGCTAAACCTTTGACCACCTCACCCACTGTCTGCTCACAAACGTCTCCCCACAGGGACTGCCTGCAACATTCCAAACATCTGAGCTGCTTCAGACAACTGCCATAAAAGCTGCCTATACCAGGAAGAGAGGTTTTCCATCCATCAAAAAGTTAGAGTTTTCCAAATTTCTCTCAGAATCACACTAGCCTGAGGTCCATGCTTATATTAATTCTTACTGCCTGGGACCCAGTGACCTCTTAGTGCCACGTGGCAGACAGCACCAGGGATGTACAAGGTTTTATAGGGATTCCCTGGCTCAGATATCCCCCCCCCACTGGGTATCAAGATCACTGCTAAATGCTTTTACTGATAATATTTAAGAAGATATGCCTGAATACAGAAAATGATGCGTTAACGCCTTAAAGTTAAAGCAAGTCACCAGGAGTGGCATGCCTTAGATACATTTCTTTCAACCATGAAGTAGTACATGGTCATTGTATGCCTCACAATATAAGCCTATTTGTAGACAGCCATAGACAGAGACAGGAAAGTCTACCGCAGAGGAAATTCACAGAACAAAACAGAGGGTGGCCCATTTATGACTAAAGACAAAGAACTGTTAGGGGAAAAGTTGCTGACCAACTCAGCCCCCCGGGGAAAGTTGTTGAGCAAAAAATAAAAGAGACAGAGGGAAAAGAAGTTAAACAAAAAACCCCAAACAGTTTGCCCTTTTATCAGGAGAGCAGGCATTACCCTTTTAAGGGTGGCCATTTTGAACTCTGTTCTCCATGGCACATCTCCAACTGCCTCGTGGCACACCGGCGTGCTGCAGAACACACTTTAGGAAACGCTGACCTATAGGGTGAGGATCGAGTGGTTCAAAAAAGTCCTGGGTACCCCTGGGATGTGTGTCCCTGTTACAGGTTTAAAGTTTAATACCGAAACCCGCTAAGGTTAGACCAGGGGCGGGCAATAATTTTTGGCCGGGGGACACTTCAAAATTTTTTGAAATGGCCCCAGGCCACCCCAGAAGGGGCGGGGCCAGAATGCTTCTGGGCTTCCCCACCCCCGGATCATAATTGGAGCCCCTTTGCCCCCTCTTCCCACTAGGCACCCATGCCCCTGGCAGGGCAGGAAGAGGCTTCATACACTCCTCTGACCCCAGGCCCTGATTGGCCTGGGGGTGAGGGGAGCACATGCCCCACCTCCTGCCCTACCTCCACCCTGCAAGGAGCATGTGGCACTTCAAAGTGCCACGCGCTGCTCGCAGGGTGGGAGGAGACATCACACGCTCCCCCACCCCTAAGCCCTGATTGGCCTGGGGCTGTGTGAAGCTTCCCTCGCTCTGCTCCCACCCTGCGCGAGTGTATAGCACTTTGAAGTGCCGCATGCTCCTCGCAGGGTGGTGGGGGGGATGACAGAGGAAACTTCACAGGCTCCTCCTGCCCTAAGGCCAATCAGGGCTTGGGGGTGGGGGAGCACACGATGTGTCCTCCATCCCTGCGAGCAGCACGCAGCGCTTTAAAGTGCTGAGTGCTGCTCACAGGGCAGGAGGAAACTTCACACGCTCCCCTGCCCCCCAGGCCCTAATCAGCCTGAGGCGGGGGAGCAGCAGGGCCTCTGTGGGCCAGATCAACCTGCTTGGTGGTGGATCCGGCCTGCAGAGGCCCTTTTGCCCACCCCTGGGTTAGACACTGGCACTTCAGACCACTTGGAAAGGACAATACCAATTTTCCAATAGAAACTCTTTCAGCCCTGGAAGGTCCTTTTGAAGTCAGGATTCCACAGGTAGGGAAAAGATGGCTGGAGGTCACATTGACAAGTTTCTCAAGTTATGAGCTTGCTGTTTGAAGCATGCACAGATAGCCTCAAGGATCCTGCCTTGAAAAGCAGACACATGAAAAAACAATGCCAATAAATGTTAACATTCTAAATATCTCTAATGTATAAGTCATGACATGTGAATATATGGAGTAGTACAAAGGTTTTGTTGACACTTGTTTGGGATGATCTGTATAACAAAGTTTCACCACTTTGAAGCAACAAGGCCATCCCAAGCAGCACCAATATTTTATACTAATGTGGTCCATATTTATATTGTATGAAATGTACCCTACATACATATTTCATTCTGTAGTTTCGAGATGCTAGTTCACCTTGCTGTAAACACACATTACAAAATTTATAATAGACATTTATTCAATTTAACACTTCCTAAAAGTAGTATTAACCACACGATTAAAAAAATCAGGTCCTCAGAATATGTTCTCTCAAAGGATTCCACATTTTTTTACTTCAGCATTCAATGCTTACAGTAGCCTGACTATTAAATGGAAACAGTTAACTACAAAACCAGAAGTGGACGGAAGGACATAAACATCAATATATCAGGACCTTTTAACTGCTGTAGCTTTTATCTATCACTGTTGCAGTATTACACCTAATTTGCAATGTACACTTATTAGGGTAGGCATCTACCAGTTTATTTTAAGTGTAGCGCCCCCACTCCACCTGGTTACCTTCTTTAAGGCCAATCTGCTTACAGGTTTAGATGGATAGGCCTGGGTTCTTCTGGATCCCGCCACCCACTCAACTTTATTTTTTCCGATGGATTTATTTGGCGGTGCCTCCACCCCCCTCACTCCTTCCTGGCAGGGTCACCAGGGCAGCTTGGGAGGAAAATTCTAACCCAGGGTAATCCCCACGTACTTGCAAGATAGTTGGAGACTCCCAGAAAACAACACAAACACATACACTATAATAAACACAATTATATTAAACAGAAGACAAATATAACATAACAGGGTAAAACACTATTTTTAGGGTCACCGGTGCCCAGCAACTGTAAGATTAGTGTCCCGTTGGTACGCGTACTTTGTTGGGGCCCTTTATGACTTTTGACTACAAAATTCTTCTCTGCAGAGGTTTAGCAGTGGGGCTGACTGGGTCCAGTACAGCCCAAAGGACTCACGAGTGGGAGAAGGCGGTAAATCCCTCCACCGGTTTAATATGCAGCAGGTTATAAAATCCCCAAATTCCCTGACTTACTAACTAAAAGATGGTGCACTCACACACTCCAAGAATGAGCCTCAGGTTCAGAGATGACTCAGTCACTGCAGAGGGGCTGGTCTCTTCTGGCCGGGATCCTCTTCGGGCAGGAATCAGGCTGCTTCAATCCCAGAATTTCCCCGCACCACAAAAGAGTGCAAGGCTCAAGGTGCAGGCCGCACAACTGCACCAAAATTCAAACTATAACCTCCTACCCCAGCATTCAGACACACACACAGCAGGCAGCAGCCCCGAACGAGCAGACAGAGCAGAGCTGACCATGCGGTGACTGGTCTCACCCAGGGAGCCGGAAAGCCAACTCAGCCTGGCTGGGGAAGCCTCCCAGCAAACTCCACAAACTGGGACTCAACAGTGGAGAAATAAAACCCAGCTGAGGGATCCTGCCTTCAGGTCCCTAGAGGCTAGTTCTCCGGGGGGAACCCTGCATGCAGGCCTGGGGCTTACTAGATCCCACACAGCCAGCATTCCCCTTCCCCTGCTGGCCCCTGACTCTCCAAACCATGGCTCCTCCTTCCCCTCCTCCACTCTCTGGGAGGGGCATCTCACTCCCTATGGGTTGCCGGGCAGACACTGTCCCTGGTAGGGAGGGGGAGCCAAGGCAAACAGTGTGCCTGTCCCTGAGCTGCCAGCAGACAGAGCCTCAGGAATCTAGGTAATCTCCTTCGGGGTTACATAAGTATCATACACACCTACATTACTCCATAAATAGCACTGAGTAGCAGTTCCCAAAATATGGTCCATGGTGGTCCAACTAGTATTTGCTGGTTACATGGTGCTAAAATATGAACTTCCCTTCTTTTCTTCTGCTAAATTGCACTTGCAGACATTTACTGATGTGGACGGAATATAAAATGGTCTCTGTAAAGCAAAGGCGGGTAATTCACAAGATACTATTATGATGTAGTCATCCTATGATGAAATTTGGCGACACTTAGCCTATGGGCTAAAAGTAACTGTCATATACAGACAACATTGTCCAGTGGAGGGGACACTGGTCTGTAATACAAAAGAAGTAGGTATTTTTTGCTAATTTGTTAAAAAGACCCTCCACTCTCCTCTGATTTACTTTTCCTATTGTGCAGCTATGGAAAGGAGGCAGCTTAACTATATAGTAACTAATTCTTTGAGATGCACAGTCCATATACATATTCCACAGTTGCTAAGTGCACACCCCATGTGCTCTCATCAGAACGTTCTAGGCAGTAGTATTCCTTGGGCAACACATAAGTCCCTCCCTTCCTTATGGGAAGGTATAAAAGGAAAGAGCCACCCTGCCACACCAGCAAGGATGGCACGTTGGATATGGAATATGTATATGGACTAAACATCTCAAGGATCTGGAGTGAATGAATAATGATGCAAAGAATCGTTTGTTGTTCATGTTAATAAATTATCCGAAAAAGGGCAAAGTTGCAAAGGATACTAAATTATTTAGGAGTTAAGGCCAAACCAGACTGTGAAGGGAAACAAAATGGCAGGTGAAATTCAGTGTCAATGAGTACAAAGTAATGCACACCAGAAAACAACCCCAATGATATGTCCAAAATGATGGGGTCCAAGTTATTTGCTGTCATTCAAGAAAGATATTGTAGTCATCATGGATAGTTCTCCAAAAACATCCACTCAATATTCAGTTGCAGGTAAAAAAAAGCTAACAATGCTAGGAATCATCAGGAAATGGATAGATGAGAATACAGAGAATACACCCCCACAATCTGAATCCATCATATACCTGCATCACGTAAACTGAGCATAATACTCATTGCCCCATCTCAAAAAAGGTGTCAGAATTGGAAATAGAGAAGGACAACAAAAATTATTAGTGGTATGGAAAGTTTCTATATAAGGAAAGATTGAAAAGATGGAAACTGTTCAATTTAGAAAAAGACTAAAGGAACAACAGAGGCAGAATCCCACTGCCAAGAGGCATTTTGTTAATCTCTGGGGCATTGAAAATGGATCAAAGGGAAAAAACTAATGGTCAGTAGTGGTTGTTTAACAAACTGCAGGAGCAGCCCATGCACCAGGTGAATCGTGAAATGGAAGCTGTCATTGATGTTGATGGAAATATACCAGGCTTTCTGGTTCACCGAAGGAACAACATGTGCAAAAGAATCATCTGGAACCTGAGCTTTTGGATGCTTTTTGCCCCTCCTCCTGCAACCTGCTCCTGTTTAATCAGTTAAATGGTATTTTTCATCCTTAGTCAGCATTGGTACAGAATGGTGCTACTAGGAGGTAGAGCCTGTGGTGAGCTCTCTCCTTGTGGCAGATGGCTCTGGTGGTTTGAAGTAGGAGTATGGTTATTGATGCCACTGATCAGGCTGGAACCTAAAGTGGCTTCTTTTGGAGGTCAGCAAATAAATTCCTAATGATTGATGGTATCCCTAAAGAGTCTGAGGGACTTGATCGCCTCATCTAGTCTCTGTGAAAGGAAGAGTGAGCAGTCTTTAGATGGTAAATAATTTGCTGTCTGGCTCTCTCTAGTGCAGTGTTTCCCAAATGGTGTGCTGTGGAACCCTGGGGTTCTGCGAAAAAATTCTGCTCCCTCGCCCCCTGCAGAACCCTTAGGCAGCTCCCTTTGGGGCTTTGCTGGCGAGGACGGGCTTCTGGGGGTGCACAGCTTTGGCTGCTCCACCACCCACTGCGGCTGCCCCACCCCCGCACACGGCGTGGCCCCTCCCCACCCCGCAGGACTGCCCTGTCCTGGTGCCTTGCAGCCTCCTCCTCGTGTGCAGGCGGCAGCTTTTACAGAGGCCGCTGCTGCTGGTAGGGGTGGCCAGAGCCGAGGAGCCACTCCTGGACCTCAGCGTTTTTAAACTGCTGCCCGTGTGGAACCCGGCTCGGGCTCTGCCGCTCCTCCCCACACACACCTGGGGTGCACTCGGGCTCTGCTGCCCCCCATGTGCTGTTGCTCTCTCTCTCCTGCGCCCCTCCCCAGCCTGCTGGGGAAGTGGCAGAGTTTGATCTGGCGGGGAAGGTCGGGGTTTCTGCACTCTCTCTCTCCTCCCCGCCCTGCCAGTGGGAAGCCTGACCTGGTGCTGCAGCTGTGCTGGGTTCCCCGCTGCATTTGGGCGCAGCTGCGGGAACAGGGGGACTGAGCTCCCGCCTTCCCCCCTTCCCGAGGAACAAGAGCATGCTGCCTGGAGGCTTTCCTTGCTGCAGCAGGGTGCCAAGCCAGGTAAGCGTCCCCCCCATGACCAGACTCCACACCCATATCCCCCTCATTCCCCTTCCCCCGCCAAGAGCCTGCATTCCCAGCTTGCTCCGACACCCTGCCCCAAGACCCCTCTTGTACCCTCCCTCCTGGCCAGGCACCCTGCCCCAAGCTTTCTCCTGTACTCTGCAATATCCTGGCCAGGAGGAAGATCATCTTTGTGATTTATACACAAACATCATGAAGTATTTTCCAGCCATAAATGACAACAATAACTGGATTTGAAATCCATTAAGTATAACAGGAAAGCCAGTCAGTTTTTCTATGCAACATTATGAAAACCTAATTGAAATCACTTCAGATGGCCAATTAATACAAAAATTTAAAGAAGTTTCTCGGATTACATTTTGGGGCGGCTTATATCAAGAATATTCAGCTTTATCAAGACATGCAGTTCATCAGTTGTTACTTTTCACCAGCACATACTGTGTGAAACTGGGTTCTCGAATTATGCAGCAACAAAAACAAAATACAGAAATCGACTGAATGCAGCGCCACATATGCAAATCCAACTTGTTAGTATTAAACGAAATATAAAAAGAATTTGCCAAGAAAAGAAGAAAAACCACTCTTCACATTGAAAACTGCCAATATAATTCATATTCGTTTTTTAGCTTTATTTTTTTGTACACATTAAATGTGATTTTTGTTTTTAAATATGTGCAATTAAACTAAATGTTGATCTCATGACCTTATTTAGCATTTGTTCATTATTATTATCCTTACTTATTTGTGGTCTACTTTTTCAGCTCCATATACCAGACTGTCTTCCTGGAGGGGTCGGAGGAGGGGCAGGGGGTTGTCATCATGACGCCTAGGTCCGGTGGCTTTTTTTTTTTTGTGCTCAACAAATTTTCCCCTGGGCACCCTGAGCCCGGCTGTAGGGGTTCCTCAAAATTCTTCCGAGTTTAAAAGGATTCCGTGGCCAAATAAAATTGGGAAACACTGCTCTAGCAACAGCTTCTGAAACCAACCAGGAGGAGTGCCACATGGTGATTGCTGTTGCCGTGTGTGTGGCATTCAGGGTCAACTGCATAGTGGTTCTAGCTACCCAACACGCCTTCACAAGAATCATGGGACCTGAATTTGCTGAATCAGGCTGTCTCATGAGTCTTGATTAGAGAAATAATGCCGTATCGATAACATAGCCATGGACATGCCATTCACTGAAGACCGTGAAAATACAGCAATTTCTAAATCCTCTGATTTTCTTCAGTTCTAGGAATTCCCATCATAGACAATTAACTTGAGAATGTTAATTGCACAGAGTTAAGCGCTGAGTCAGGAAATGCCAGAACTATGGCTGCTCATAGATTGAGGACACACTTCCTTTATCTCATGCTTACATTGCTTCTCAGAATTGTCTCTCCTACTCCACAGTCTGATAGTGATATCTGCTGCTTAGTTGTCATGTCCTCTGAAGTTTAGCTCATACTCTCAAACACATGGATTTGAAACAGCAAATTCTCTTGTGCTTTATCACCAGGATGCATCTCACTCTAAGACCTTCCTGGATATTATCAATCAAGATTCCAGTGCCATTGGTGGAGGCTGGACAATGATATCAACTCTTCAGCCAACTTTTCTCTATGCCAGTGGCTCTCAAACTGCTGAGAGACCCCTTTCACACCCCATTAAATATAAATATAAAAATACTGCAATTTAGAACACTATTATAAATGCTTGGGGCAAAGCAGGGTTTGGGGATGGAGGCTGACAATTCATGATGCCCATGTAATAACCTCGCAACCCCCTAAGGAGCCATGACCCCCAGTTTGAGAACCACTGCTCTAAACTGTTCTGTTCTCTACTCCAAGGAATGAGTAGCTTATTTCATAGCACAGTTAAAATATTAATCCTTAAGCTCTGGTTTTGCATATAAACATCTTCTAGTTCAAATAAAATTGCCCTATTTTAAGTACAGCCATCCTGATTCTAAACAGGACACAAATATGCAATAGTTACAATTCACTTATTTTAAAAACATGACTTAGGCAAGATGTACGCTAATATCACTACAGTGGCCATGTCAAGTATTTCATATCACTACCACAAGAAAATGCTTTTTCACTTAAAAAGGTAAGCCTCAACAGAATAGCTTCAGAGTAAGAAGTTTAGGAAAGATTTACTCTAGCTAATACTGTGGAGAAGACATGTCTAGAGTAACTCTAGTAGTGTGAGAAAATACATTTCTTTTGGCATTGCAGGGGGTAGCTGTGTTAGTCTGTAACTTTAAAAAAAAAAGTGAGTAGTCCTATAGCACCCTAGAGAGTAACAAAATTTGAGAGAGAGAGAGAGAGAGAGAGAATGAACTTTCATGGGCAAAACCCATGTCCTCAGATTAAGTGGGTTTTGCCACAAAAGCTCATGATACTATTTCTTTTGGCAGTGAATTTTAAAAGTTTCACACCCAATTAAAATATTATTTTGGGTTAAAATGAGTTCAGTAATACTTCAATGACTGGCTTTGATTTTAAATATTTGGGCTTTTAACTCAAAGGGGTGAAAAACTCATTTCATAATATTTAACATTTGAGAACAGCAATATCTACGAGTTTTACTTCTCCAATCAGCATGAATCATTTTTTATTTTATAACAAATAATAGCCCAATTAGAATCTTAGAGAGTAACAAAGGCATTTGAGTATTGGCTAGGAATGTTGAGGAGGGAAAAAGGAACAGATTTTCAGCATGCTGTCTGCAACACAGTACATCCCCATTGATGGCTTTGCAAGAGATTATGACAGTATAACATGGGATTCAGATTTGTTTTAATTTATCAAACTATGGTTCTTATGGAGTTTAATACAGACAACGATAAATACCAAAGAGCTGAAGTGAATAAACAACTGTAAACTGCAGTGCTCCAATTTTTTAAAACCTGATGCCAATACAACCGTCATCACCTACCAAGATTAATACAACTGAAGAATGAATGTTTAGTTTTAGTTTTTATTTGATAACACTGGGTATTCTTTGTTTCACTGCTCCCCTTCTTGCTTGTTGGGATTAAAAACAGGAAACCGCAATTACAGGTTGAACCTCCAAAATCCAGGACTCTCTGGTCCGGCAACCAGACCATGGATGTTGCTGGATCAGAGAGCCTCAGCACCCGAGAGTATGAACTGGCTGTGAACTCCCTGGGGAGCTCCAGACAGCAAGACCAATGAGCTCCATCCTTGGGGAGGCCTGGCTGGGTGGGACAGCAGAGGGACCAGCAAGCCCCATCCCCAGGGAGTCCTGGCCAAGAGGGGCAGCATCGAGGCAGCCTGCAGTAAAAGCGGGGCATCCAGCAAGCCCCGTCCCCAAGGAGCCCCAGCAGGCCCAAGCCCATGTCCGAGCCCTGCAAGCTGGAGCCCAATGGCAGCTGGGCTGGAACGGAGCCACCGCAGGGAGGAGGAGCGTCCTGGAAGGCTGGTGGCAGGGGACTGAAACACAAGATAATACTTCTACATGCATGGATTAAAGGAAGATTTAGTGTTTAACAACTTTTAACAATACCTGTGCCAGATCAGATGGGGTGAGGGGGGTGGGAGGAGGGGAAGTACTGTACCATTACTAGATCTAATTGAAGAAAGATAGACAGAGTGCACCCCTATTACCTTACTCCAGTAGAGTGGGTGGATTTGCAAACCAGTTAACAGTTATTTCACAAAGTCCATTTTTAGTGGAGGAAAATGAAGTTTTTTCAAACATGTGGAACTTTACTAGTAAGCATCAGTACACCAGGACTTCAGTTAAACTATGGCTATCAAGAGAATAGGAGAGAACACAGATCTAACAAGTAACAAATGTTATTAGCATAGCTTTTAATGGCAGGCATCTTCTCAAGTTCATTGAGCCAAGTTATCTTCATGGACTAACACCAATGTAACTATATTACAGACACATTCAACATCAGCCCTGCACTACCTGCTAGTTTCATTATGAACAACGGGATCTACTTCCTGGAGCTGATGTAACTAGTTTGCAGACTTCAAAGGGAAATTTCAGTTTTCTTCAGACTTGTTCTGATATTCAACAGAAGATTTGCAGCTAATGGCAAAGTTAATGGTGCTGGCAGAAGGAGTAAACGTGACCAGAACAATGGAGGTGAAACAATCTTATCATAGTACATAAGAAGTCTAGCGGTATTGTGGAAAATGACGTATTGCTATCCTTTGAGGAAAAAATACTTAAGGATTAGACATCCTTTTTGAGGCTGCAAGTAGGACCTGGATCTAGAAGCAAACCTGGAGTCAGGAATTTTAGTCCAGTGAAAAATAAGACGAGTCATGGGGATCAACTATTAGACTTGAGGGCCAAAAGTGATAAAATATTTTTAGGTAAAAGATGGTAATTTTCATCTTGCACAAGAAGAATGCTTCATACTTTTAGCTAATTTATTAAAATCACTAACCATATATATGAAAAAACTAAACAGCTAGACATTTGTCCTAGAATATTGCAGATTATCACCTGCATTTGTAACTGAAGTTACCCTGCAACAATTCAAGCATGTCATCTTAGCAATGGATAGAAAAAAAAAATCTTGTAAGAATTGTATATTATGCTATACTGCTGTATTAATTATAACTACCTATTGCCAAATTTAGGCTAATTCAAGCAAATAAAATATACTTTTAACACTATTCGAGAAATTCAGTATAGTAATTTAAGGTTTCCCACCCTAAGTCTACTCTAAATTCCAACAAACTGTGTTTCTAAAATCTGCTTTGTGTCAGTTAAGTAGATGACCAGTTAATGTCTTTCAGTGTACTTTAATTGTTGTCCAAATCTGTTTTTCATACAGTAAATGCAACCACTACCACTGTGGCACTTTTCAGGGTTACTGGAGGTGAATCACTATCATCTACTCACAGAAGGAAGGAAACACTTTACCTTTAAGGCAAAAACTCCCCAGACACCAAACTTGTAGCAATACAGTTGCTCTCCTCTGGGCTCCCTTCTATTCTCTCTCAACAGAGACAAGCAATGTACATGCCCAGTTTTGTTACATTTAGCCAAGAGCCCTACCCCCATCATCTGCACACCTGCAATGTACACAGATTCACAGCCTTTGGGAACAGAGCACTTCAGCTCACCGATTTCACCTCAGTTTAATACTATCCTTTTAAGCAAGACTTGTTTATAGTAAAACCAAACAAACTTATTTAGCGGAGCTTAAGCAAAATTCAAATACAACCAAGCATAATGATTTGGAAACAGTTACCAGTAGAAGAAAAATACAATATATAGCTCATACTAACAAATTACTTTCCTGTCTAACAGATTCCTCACCCAAAGATTAGCCTTTGAAGGGCTTAGCAAGTTCAGAGTACAGGGATCCACTTTTAATTCCAGCCTGTACCCCACTGAAAGTCTTCTGTCCTCTTTCTTTTAGACAACAGCAGACTAACATCCTTTAATTCAGGGCTCCTCTATTCAGAGACTTTTACTGGAAATCTTTTGTTCTTGCAAACTCTAAACCCTGCATCTGTTCCAGACTGCAAACACAAAGGCTACGTCTATACTGCACGTGCATTCTTGCGCAAGTACATTTACAGTAAAGCATCAGAAAAGAGGGCTTCTTGCGCAAGAGTTATTCCACTCCCCATGAAGAATAAGCCTTCTCGCATAAGACGACAGCGTGGACAGCCAACAGGGGTTTCTTGCGCAAGAAACCCCACGGCTAAAACGGCCATCAGAGCTTTCTTGCACGAGAGAGCATCCACACTGCCATGGATGTTCTTGCGCAAAAGCACATCTCTTGCACAAAAGCACATGGCAGTGTGGATACGCTCTTGCACAAGACCTTTTGCACAAGAAGCCTGCAGTGTAGACGTAGCCAAAGGGACTCATTCAACTATCCACTGTCCTTAGCACTCACCCAAAGGATAACAAATGATGGAAAAGCCTACATTTCTGTGAAGACTTCTCCTATAGGAATTGAGATACACAATACTACATCTGTATAGTTTAGAGATGAAATAAAAGGTGAAAGCAGTGTACAAAAAGTGAGTGCTACAGGAGAAAAAAACAAAAGCACTCCTACTCCTGCAAGGTTCCTATGGGTACATGTAACAAGCTTTTTTTTTTTTTGGGGGGGGGGGAGGGGGGGGAGGGGGGGGAGACTTTAATAACTGATGAGGTAAGAGATGCCAGAGCTATTTACTGTCAAGCCCACAGGTTGTCAGAGTTCAGTCCCATCAAAATTAAGCACTGATCTACACTGCAGAAAACCCTGTGGTAACTCAGGCTCAGTCTGATAGGCAAAAGATAGCAGTGGGGACTCCACCCTCTCAAGGTCTCAGAGCCTGGGCTCCAGCCTGAGCCCACACATTAGTATTATTTTTAGCCTGACAGCATAAGTCAGAGCCAATTTACCCAGGCTCAGACTTGCTGCCATGGGTTTTTGCTGCATAGAAGCACTGTATGCGTTAAATGATAACTTGTAAGTACAAATTAAATATTGAGAGCCCTGCCTGATTCAGAACACTACATCAAATTCAAACAAAGAGTTCTTACCTCAGACTGTAAGTGCTGGATCACAATTGTTAATGCTTCAAACTTCTGGTGACTGCTTGCCAATAATTTCTTCGGACGCAGGATAATTTCACTTAGGTTCTCACATTTTGCTTTGTATTGTGCCAACTCACGTGTTTTTGTTTCAGTTGTGTGCTCATCAGGAGAAGTTTGTGTTTGTATGCATGAACTTCTAGGGCCCCTCTGCTTGCTTTTGTCAACTGGAATTAAAAAACAAACAAACAACATTTTAATTCAAGTATTCACTTACGAATTTTTACCAGCTACCAAAGCTGGAAATCAAAACAAAAAAGAAAAAGAACATTTCCAGAGCCATTTTGGGTCGAAAGGGTTACTTTTTAATAGCATTCTGGTCTTGCAGGTAAGAGACTGTACAACAGCTTCAGAGTTCTAGTAGCATAAAAGCCATATACGACTGAAATTGCTCTTAATGATTATGCATTTACATTTGTTCACTGAGATGCATTTTAGCCAACTCTTTACACTGCAATTTTGATGAACATTTTCACAGAACTGAAGTGGTTCTTTAGTTCTAAAGCTAAATTTGTCCACTGAATTGTCTAATTTTCATACAATAGATGTCCATTTTCCAGGTCTGCTGCAATTTCACATTTCCTGAACTGTAAGTTAAATATATACCTGTATAAAACTATGGTACGCCCACATCTTGAATACTGTGTACAGATGTGGTCTCCTCACCTCAAAAAAGGTATTTTGGCCTTGGAAAGGGTTCAGAAAAGGGCAACTAAAATGATTAGGGGTTTGGAGCGGGTCCCATATGAGAGAGGTTAAGCGACTGGGACTTTTCAGTTTAGAAAAGAGGAGACTGAGGGGATATGATAGAGGTGTATAAAATCATGAGTAGTGTGGAGGCGGATAAAGAAAAGTTATTTATTAGTTCCTAAATAGAAGAACTAGAGGACACCAAATGAAATTAATGGGTAGCAGGTTTAAAACTAATAAAAGAAAGTTCTTCTTCACACAGCGTGTAGTCAACCTGTGGAACTCCTTGCCAGAGGAGGCTGTGAAGGCTAGGACTATAACAGAGTTTAAAGAGAAGCTAGATAATTTCATAGAGGTTAGGTCCATAAAAGGCTATTAGCCAGGGGATAAAATGGTGTCCTTGGCCTCTGTTTGTCAGAGGCTGGAGAGGGATGGCAGGAGACAAATCGCTTGATCACTGTCTTCGGTCCACCCTCTCTGGGGCACCTGGTGCTGGCCACTGTCGGCAGACAGGATACTGGGCTAGATGGACCTTTGGTCTGACCCAGTACGGCCGTTCTTATGTTCTTATATTGGAGCATTCTCCCCTATATATATTTGATCCTTTTAATACCTCAATTTCTACTATAAGATACCACAATCTTTAATTCACATTTACCATTTATCAGCGAAAGGTTTTGGAACACTTTTCCTAGAATTAACAGCTTCAGTCATGATGAAGTTAAAAAACCCCACAAGTATCTACTAAAGCTGTCAAACATCCAACATACTTCAAGCTTCCTCTCACACTTTATGCATAGCCTGAGTATTACCTAGTTTAATAGTCTAATGTTGCAAATTCAGACATTAGACTAAATCATGTCATTTGAAGCAGCCCATATTTCTTAATTTAGTACTTGATTCTTACAACCCTAAGTGCACAAGATTTCTCTATAGCCTTCAGTTTGGAAAATCAACAGGGAGTAGCTGTGCAAGCTGTCCCTTTTGTTCTCACAAGCTATGACCAAAAATTCTATAATCCCAAAATCTGACGCAACATTTATAGCCCAAAGTAGTTTAATGGAAACATCAAGACAAATGAGCCTTTAGTTCAACTAGAAAGATTCACTGAATACAAAGTTGAGAATCAAAGGAAACTAAATTTGGAGAGGTGACATTTGATAAAAGAAAATATAAAACAAGTTCAAATTTTCTTATGCATGATAATTAGTAGTTTATTGAGCCCTTCAAAAGCTTTGAAGGCCAGTGAAACAACATTGATACGATAGGAAGATATTGCTGTATCGAATGTATCACTGGAAGTGACTGAGAACCTGTGTTCTCAACGTGTTTGAATTGTTAGCCTAATATATCAGTACCATTAGTAACCATCTTGTATGGTTTGTCTTAGAGGAGCTAACCAAATATCTGAAAGCAGGGCCCGCATTCAGGAAAATTATACCAATCATTCCCCTTCATTTTCCATGTGTTAAGTATCTTCTTAAGGTTATGTATGAATTTGCCCCCACACACCCTCTCCTGCAACAACCCCTTAGCATGGCTCATGCCTCCCATCTTCAGGGAATATTGGTGGACATTCCTCATCATGCTTCTTTCTTGGCTATTTCACCACACATCAAAAACACGTAACAGTGACAACTGCAGAGTTATTAGCATTTGAGTTTTCACTCATTTAAAATGAATGGACTAGTTTGCATCTTATAACTATTGTTTCTGTGTCCCAGAGAACTCAGGATTGTTCCTTCTGTTATTTTCTGGTCACCTTTCAAGGTTTTTCAAAATCATAAAAGAGGTCTGCCCATATCTATAGGTGACTCGACGCAGCACTGCTCCCGTGCCTGTGCCAAAATTTTAATGGATAAATTGGGTGCCCCCTCATGCCCTATCCTTATTGCTCTTGGTGGCCATCCCTGTACCTCCTATCCCCACAGGCACCAAGCACTTATGCCCATGTCTCTCCATTTTACTAAATCAGTCTCTCAGAGGCACTACTTACCTCTCTATACTTTAGAAAAAGCTAGTACAGGTTGAACCTCTCTAGTCTGGAACCCTTGGGACCTGATTGGTGCCAACCCAGAAAATTTTCCAGACCATGGGAGGTCAGTATTATCTAGCAGCAGTACCAACACTTCCACGGCTTACTGCACAGTTAGAGGAAATTTGAGGGTTAAGTTAGAGCCAAACAATACAGAGCAAGGCTTGGACTGGTGACTAAACAAACTTTATGGGACCGTGGGAAACTTGGCCACACCCAGGATAAATGGACATCCGGCCAACTAAAATCATGTCGGACAATGGATGTTTCTGAACTAGAAAGGTACAATCTATAACACACTTATAACAAATGGTTCTCACTTTAGAAATTAATAGCCTGAATTTAAACCATATCACTGGCTAAGATACCATTTAATGTTTTTTCCTGCAAGCTATATGAAATGAGCTCACTGCCTTATTCGGGGTTCCTTTTAGTGAACAGTTATCTGCCATAAAAAAGAACTTCCTGTCTTGCAAGCAGTACAACGAGTGAGGTGGACGGAATTAGAGATACTGTCTCTTAGCTAAATTTCAAACAAAGCAAAAGCAGACCATGTGTGACTCAAGCTTCCAGCTATATATACAGCCATAGTCCCCACATACAGCCAGATGGAATTGATTGCACAAATCTATTAAAGCACTGGTCAAACCCTAGTGTTCAAGCTGCCAAATCCTTCCTCCATAATTTGATTCAAATGTCTGTCAAAGCTATCTCTGGGGACTAGTGACATTGCTTTAACACATAATGTATCCCATTTCAACACAGACATTTCTGAAGCAGTTTTGTTACACAAGGGTCACTATTACAGCAGCCTCAATGTTCAAGGCTTCTCTGCAAGCATCAACCCTCATCAATGGTGTGAAATGCCTCTATAGATAATGATCACACAATTCCTTCTATAGCTGGTTATGGCCTTGTGTACCTCCGGACAGGTCATTATTTGCTCCTTTTATGAGAACAGATATTCGTAAGACCCAGCCAAGAGCTGTACAGGAAGAGCTGAAAGTCTAAAACCAGGAAAGCCAAGTCACAGTTGCATTGAAACAGTGGTATATAAGAAAGTATGACGGCATGAAAGAACATTCACCTAAATTCCTGTTAAAGTTCTTTTCATTTACAATATAGGATTAAGATAGGCCAGAGAATAAGATGAATTGGGTGAGTTACTCATACAGCAAGTCAGCCTACTGATCACAAAGTCTATTCTGCTTAGTCATGTTCCTCACATCCCTTCTCATTTGGCTTAGACCAGGGCTACTCAACACACGGCCCGCAGGCGGCCCATTTGTTTGCGGCCCACAGTGTGGTTTGGGTTTACGTGGGGCTCAACATGTGGCCTGTGGGTGGGAGCCTTTGAACATGGCTTCCACTGAGAACACACTCCACAATGGCGAGGCATCTCGCAGGCAGGGTGAGCACTGAAAGACGCAAGCGGACGGGCTGACTGGAACAGTTGGGTACTGGGTGTTGGTGTTTCTAGTCTCCACGGAGGAGGTTCCAGGAGCACCGGGGCATTGTGGGAAGTGCTTTGTATTCATGCCCATCAGTGTGAAAGAAGCTATTTGCATACATGTTGGCATGTATATGCAACCACACGTAAGTTGCGGCCCTCGGCATGTGCTGTATCATTGTGGCCCCCAGGGCTTCTAAAGTTGAGTAGTCCTGGCTTAGACAGTCTTTGTACAAAGATGCCATACAGTTAATTTTTAAATTCAGTGAGTTTACTACCATTGTGTTCAACTTCTGATAATTCAACTCTGCAGACCACTGCGGATCTCAAAGCAGCATAACCGGCAGTCATCCTCATAATTACATAGACCATTGTGTTCAACTGTCAACATATAAGGAATTGGATATTTTATTAAACTGCACCCATTTGGTCACTGCATAATGGTTAGAGGGTCTAATGCTTCCATCTCTAGGGAAAGTGCATTACACAGCATTGGAACAGTCCTCAAATGAGAACTCTTCCTAGCCTCAGATTCACCTTGTGTCACTGACCAGAACATGAGCAGTTGTGCCCAGTGATCACAGCTGGAACTGGTAGTCAGGTGTAGCTATGTAGATAAAATGTAACTTTATGAATGCAATGCGCCTCAGAGCACCTTACTAGCCATCCTTTCTGACTTGCAGAAAGGAACAGCCTAGTGCTGTTGGTAAATACGCATTAGGCAGGCTGTTTGTGGGGGGGTGTTAATTAATGTTGAAGCAGGAATAGACCAAAAGGGTCTATTTATTACTATTGTTATTCTTTTACCATTAGGATTGTGATTTTTTTAAAATGTAAGAGTGTAAACATGTCTCTTGTATTGGATCTGTTTTTATAGAAGCAACTATGTAATTTTCATTTGTGTGAATGCAGAATGAGGAATGTGTGTCAAAGGATGTGTGTGAAGGCCATCACCAGACCAGATGTTCTAGGGAGAAGCAGAAGACAGATGTAAAGATGGCAGAAGACTGCTGTATATCCCTACTAAGATGCAAATAAAGGGCAGAGTCTAAAAAATAATAATAAAAAATAAGGCAAGCGCCTATCAATTGGGACAAGAAAGCTATGATAAAAAAACAAATAAAGAAAACAGGCACTCAAATCATGATTGATTACAGTATGATGTGAAACTTACTAAAAATCAATGAAGGAAACTGCTCTGCTACAGTTTTCGGGTCCCATCCTGCCACCCTGAAGCATTAACCTGGACTGCTAAAGCCTCGCTCCTTGCTCAGCCTACTTGGCCAATAAGGCTGATCAAACAACAATCTGGGAACTGTGGTAACTATTACAACATTGGCAGAACTGTTGTGTGGGGGTGGGTGGGTGTAGAGCGAGTGTGTCTATGTAAGCATATGCTAGCTTCTTAATAAAAATGGCATATTGCCTTTTCCCCTAAAAGATCCCATGTGTTTCTTATAAGCATTATACAGCAACCAGAGCCAAAGGGGCAGAACCCCATTTTACCTGGAGTGTGCTGGATAGTCGAAGGGCTGGAGTCAAGACAAGGACAGGAACTACTGTAGTCACAGGCAAATACTTTGAGCAGCCACTGGATTGTTACAGCTTAAGAGCATGTCTGCTGTCTCTTCTAACCACACAAGTACAGCCCATCAGACAGCCTACTGTGGACCAACTCCTTTGGTTGCCTTGTGAGTCGCTCAGCTGCAGACTGATTCCTAACACCTTGGGCTCTAGGGGGCTCGGACTTCTGCGATTTATTATTGCCTGTATTGTGCCTGACTTTCTAAAAATACTTGTGTGACAGTCTCAACCTTATCCAAGAATACATGCAAATGCCTTTTTACTGTCAAGTGAGGTTATTTTCTTTAGAAAAATATTTTTAAATATGAATGAGACAATTTCTAAAAAGTGCTCCAAACAGGACTAAATAAGGAAGTATTGGAGCAGAGACAACCAAAACCTCTCACCTCCAAGCTTTCCAATTAGAGGATCAGATCAGGTATGAGCCTGAAGTTTATTCTTACCCCATGCCATGCTCTTTTCATATTCCTTCAAGCTGCTAGCTTCAAAAGTGGTTTGAAGACTAACTCTCTCAGCCAAGCATTCCTTGAGGTCCTTAAGTCTTTGCTTCTGAGACTCTCCATTAGCAAGATCCAGATTGGTCAAAGTTTTCTGTTTTTTTTCTGTTTTCTGGAAAACTTTAACAATATTGGTCAAATTGCTGCTAATTTCTTGAATCAGGTATATCATATCAGCCTGGGCATTTAATTGAACTTCCATTTTCTTCCTCGCTGTCTGGATATCTTCAAATACAGTGTTGAACTCCAATTGACTGGGTTTAATCCCTGCTTTGAAGTCATCTTTCATCTGTTGCTGGCTCTTCTGTGCATCTAGAGCAGCTCTGATGTCCTTTTGAGATACTTTTATGCCATTTCTTAAATCCTTTTGGCCAGTTTTCATTGCCTCCTGGCTAGCATTACTTTCTGCCATCATGGCAGCTTAACTCTCCATCTCTGCTCCAGCAGGAACCACATATGTCTTCCTGGATATATTACTCCACAGTAGTGACAACTGTCACAGGTTCCAATCTATCAGGAATGTTTGCACACCAGCAGCAAAATTACCACTTATATAGAGAAGGAAGCTGCTGGCCTTGTGGTGAAGTATTCTACTCCAGGTTACAGTCAGTACATATGAATCAACATACTAGACAGAAGCAGCACACACCTCAGAGCTCTCCAGAATAGCTCAATCCCAAATTTCAGCAAGAGCACAGGTGAATGTAACAACTGCCTGATTTTGCCACACCCAACCTATTAAATCCTTTATCATCTACCTATGTGGGATGTCACTCAGAACCACTCCCAACAGTTACTTGTTCCAGGTGTCAATCAAGAAGCACCAGTAGGAGTTTTTGCCAATATGTTTGGCTTCTTCGCAACATAAGAGGCATCCTTATAAGCTCAAAAACCTTCCATCTTCAAAGGGTGGGCTCAACTGAATGCTTTTAAATACACGTAAGAGTTTGAAATCACTTATTTCTCCCTATATGCTGAACTGGGTGGCTCTGCAGTATTCTTCTGGTGATGTTCCCATTAGATGTTAATGAATAAATCCATGGGTGCCTGTGTTACAAACATCACCACTATAACTAGCACTGTCTCTGGACAGTTGCAAGACCACCATATACTATCTGAGAATGGAGCACTGGTTATCCTCATCTCTGTGGTCAGTCCTCCACTTCGCAGTTGAGTCACAATGGCAAAACAGCATGGGGGATGATTATCTGTTCTCTACTGTTTGGTGTGTTTTAAGGGTCTTCATTCTCTAGGCCAGTGTTTCCCAATTTTATTTGGCCACGGAACCCTTTTAAATTCAAAAGAATTTTGTGGAACCCCTAATAACAGTCTCATATGGAGCTGAAACAGTAGATGACAAATAAGTAAGGATAATATAAACAAATGCTCAATAAGGTCATGAGATCAACATTTAGTTTAATTGCACATATTTAAAAACAAATATCACATTTAATGTGTACAAAATAGCTCAAAACCGAATATGCATTATATTGGCAGTTTTCAATGCAAAGAGTGGTTTTTCTTCTTTTCTTGGCAAATTCTTTTTATATTTGATTTAATACTAGAAAGATATGTACATTCATCTATGATAGTCAATTTATATTTGTCTCAGTTAAATTTTTAAATACAAGAAATCATGCGACTATACTGAAGTGAAATATTCGCAAGAGCACTGCCTGCGCACTCCCATACAAGCAACTGGTTTGACAGCTGAAGCTTCGACTTTGTCCGATGTGGTGCTAGTATATTCGTACTCAGTCACCCACATGATCCATGCTCCCTGAGAGTGAGTAGGGGGATTTACAGTGGTATATAACAGGCGATCGCACCACTGACTGACTGACTGCGTGCAGTGCTGAGTAGTGACATCATCATCCCTACTCTCTGGCTAAGCTGGCATTGCACAGGGACACTTATGGCAAACAGAAAAGAAAATTGTTTTCAATAAAATTCATAAATGCTTAAATATTTTTTTAAATTATAAAATGTTATTGTAATGGAATTCTCGTGGAACCCTTATTTTCACTTCACTGAACCCCAGGGTTCCACAGAACCCCATTTGGGAAACACTGCTCTACGCCTAGCAACCCTATATCTCAGCATAATTCTGGGTAAGTATATTTGCAAGTAGTTCCATACCAGACTGTCAAACCATTAGAATATAGCATGAGATGGTTTACTCACTGCACACTGATCTTGAAAATCCCCTAACACAACATACATGTTGGAGTTGATAGTAAGGGGTGGAAAGAGGTAGGAACAGAAGCTTGGGAGAAGGGATGGAATGGGGGTAGGGTCTGGAACAGAGCCAATCACCCTCTGGGAATAAACAAACTCAGGACCTCTTGCAAAGGTCATACGCTTAGATGAAATTTCTATCTGCTTGTAATGTATGAACATTGCATCCAATCAATTTCAAAAACTGTGCTAGGCATCAGTGATCAGAACCCTACTGATTTTGAGAAAATCAGAAAGCTAAAAGGGCAAAAAGGTGAGGACATATACACTTGTAGTTAGTACTGCCACAATCTCAAGCACCTCTGCAACTGTCTACAAGAACATAAAAAGGGCCTTAATAGATCCAAACAAGGACCCAATCAGCTCAGTATCCTGTCTCTAACAATGGCCAAATCACCCAGCTTGCTGATGGCACCTATTAATGCCTTCCAGTATAATACTGAGCCCCAAGAATGAAGGAGGAAGCAGGATAAATGGAAGAATGCAACAATCCCCCAGTGCATGCAATAAATTATACAAGATTTACAGAGATATGATTGCTAGGTACCTTTTTCCCCCTACCAGAGGGTACATCTAGACTACAGGCTTTTGTCGACAAAGCTTCTGTCGACAAAAAGCATCTAGACTACCATCCAGTTCCGTCAATAAAGCAAACCGCTTTGTCAACATGACAGTGTAGATGCAAAGGACAGTGTAGATGCAATAATGCCTTCTGTCGACAGAACTCTGTCAACAAAAGGCGTTATTCCTCGTAGAATGAGGTTTACAGACATCAACAAAACTGCTGAGTTCTGTCGACGTTACGTCGACAGAACTCAACAGCAGTGTAGATGCAGGTATAGTTTTGTCGACAAAAGTCCACTTTTGTCGACAAAATCCTGTAGTCTAGGCACACCCAGAAAGTCCGCTTCAAAGGGAACCTGTGCGGTATTTGGTCACATGTACTGTCTAGTTATTGTCTGCAGAGGGACTCACTGCCTGCAAGTACCACTGCCAGCCTGGCCCAGCGTGGAGCGCAGAGCATGGAATGGGGTCCCTGGGTCATCCATGCATGACCACCCTTCCTCAAGTGGGGCTGCTTCTTATCGACATCTCATGTGGGTGGGCAGGCTCTATCAGCTCCCAGCCTGGCTCTGCAGGCGATAGGTATATCCAGGGGAAGGTGGGGAAGCGAGCAATGGAAGAGAGGGCAGGCAACATCTGTAATGCCTGATTTTAAAAAACTAGAGAGTTGGCAACACTATATAAAAGGTTGAGACACTTCCATCTCCCCAGTTTAACATTTTGAATTTAGCTAGAGTGTAGGAATACAATGTAGGCATTGATACATAAACAGCTTTCAAACAGTACCTCAAGCTCCTGTAATTGTTTGAAAATTGTAGTCATTCCTTATGAGTTACTATTATTGAGTTTGAGTTACTATTGAAGAATTGCCTAAGCTTCAAGGCTGTATTAAAAAAATAAAACAGAGGACCAAAAGAATAGAAACACAAGATCTAATAGCTGAATTTCTTCAATAGTCTAAAAAAACCTCAGAGCTACATCCGACTTTCATGAGATTGTACCACTGGTGCAGCTAAGCAGACTTCCTTTTTCTGTTTGAATGAAGGTTTTTTATTTGATTTTTAATTAAGATATTACGTTGCCAGATACAGAAGAGGGAGCTGAGTGGAATCTAATATAATTAAATAAAGTTATACATATAAAATAGAAGTTGACTAAAGTGGGTCAACCTTTAAGCAAAATACTGTAAACTTAAATGACAGTTTACCTCACAGGCATCTTGTTGGGAAAAGAAAAGGGCTGTATTTATGTTTATTTCCTTTATTTTAAGTAATGAAGTAGTAAGGCTAATGTTTGTAATTAAGCCTGCTTGTGGTATTAAGTTAGAGAAATACACCTGTGCTGCAAGAGGCAGTAAATAAAAAGGAACTGAAACTCAATAGCATGTTTATAAGGGCTTGACTACAGAATGGACTATCAGTTTTTGATTGAGTTAAACCTGTGCATTAGCCATACACAAAAGACCCTCCGTTGTTGTTAAAACAATAATAGATGAGTTACACTGCTGTTTTAGCCCATGGGAGATCAGCTCTTCAAGTGACTTCTGTCCTACAGAAAGTGGCTTGTAGAGAGAGGTAAGTTGTTGAAGCAAACCAGTCAAAGTTGAAGGTATGTCCCAAGACATCTGTACCAGCAGCTATAATCAAACCAACTTCTGAAAGACAGGTTAGACAAGATGCATTGCACAAAGAGAAAAATTCCATCCTCAGTTGCAAGAACTGTAAGATGATACCTTGTTTCCTGATTGGATGGTAAAAAATTTCCACTTATTTTACTTAGATATTTTGAATCTTCAAAAGAATGGATCACCGTTTCCAAGCATTTCCAAGAAAAGGAACCAAGTTGGACCATCCAGCAGAAATGGGATAAAGCAACCTGTTTCTGTCAGCACAAACTTCCTAAGAGATGAACACACCAGCAAGGGAGAAGGCTCAGGATCTGAGCTACCTGCAGACATCATCAAGTACTTATTTCAGACAGGCTCTTTTACTCAAGTCTATTTTCCAGTCCTTTAGGTTGCACATGAATGCACCTTAAAAAAAAAAAAGGACTGTAGTAGCGTCTGACCTTTGCTCCATCTGTGTTTGCAGAGTCCACTCCTATTGTGAAAGCTGACAGCTGAGCAAAGATCTGGTAATGTACTTTCTTGGGTTATTTCCCAAATCAGTCAATTTACCACTTCTCAAAAATAAGTGTCCCACTTGTAAGAAAATATGCAGGCTTATTTATGTGCTTTAAAGGATTGTCAGAATTAGTGTATATTCTTGTTTCAAAACATGTTCCAAAAGAGATCAATTTCAAAGCTTCTTTAGCAGTAACAAGTCACTGTTAATTCAGATTGTGGTAGACACATATTAGTGTCCTACAATTAATGGTTTTACAGTATCTTTCAAGTTTAGATGCATACAGAAATAAAACTGACCAAGTGACTATGTAACCCCACCCAGTCTATACAGTAGGGGTGGGCAAAAGGGCCCCACCCCTTCCTGTTTAGGCCCTGCCCCTTCCGGGTGGCCTGGGACTACTTCAAAAATTTTTGAAGTGGCCCCCAGGCAAAAATTATTGCCAACCCCTGCTATACAGTCTGTCACAAGTGCATCTTAGGTAGTCAGGAGTGTCACGGCCAATGTTAAGGAACTATGGCAAGCTGAATGGCATCAAGTTGACACCCCAACCAAACATCTTGTGTTGGATCCCACCACTGAGCAGAAAGGTTCTGATCTTCCTCGGAGACTGTGGTGTGTTCTAAATCGGCTTAGGACCGGTCAGGGCAGGTGCAGATATCTACTGCATAAGTGGAATTTGTTGCCATCTCCACTTTGCAATTGTGGCAGTCTGCAAACTATGCACCACATTGTTGTGGAATGCCCAGCACGAAAATTTATTGGCTCACTGGAGGATATCCACAATCTAACCAACGATGCTGTCCGCTGGCTGGAGTGTTTGGATGTCCAACTTTGACGAAGAAATACAGAGTTGAACACGACATTCGAAAGAAGAAGGAGGAGTGTTAATCAGATTTTGGTGCTAATATCCATTAGAAATTAGGTAACAAGGGTTGACTATAACAAATCCATTGGGAAAGAGGCCTTGGATTAACTTGGTATGTCAGAACTGATTACTTTTTTTGTGTGATCTATCTTTGTATTGTTTTTCCTTATTTGCATTCCCAATGCTGGAGCTGATAACCAATTGACAGAAGCGAGGCCCAATTCTGAGGGACTCAGTGACTGAGCATATTTGGGGAAGGAGACTGTTTAGATTTTTGACTAAGTGTTATTTTCTATTGTAGGTATGTGATTTGGTTCAGAAAACATGAATGACTATATTGACCAATGACTATATTTTCTAGTAAGTTAGCCAAATCACAGTCTAGGGATACAAATGACTAGTTGATTATCCAATAAGTAAATACTTATTGCAGGGGTTCTCAAACTTTTTGATACCGCAACCCCCTAAAATGCTCATTTAATGTGTGTGCCCACCCACCAAAATTGTTGAGGGGAAAAAAAAAAAAAAAAAACCACAAGCTTGACTCACCCCTCCTGCAGTCACTGTGCTGCAGGGAAGCCACCGGCGCCGCGCTCCTCCTCTGGGGCTGACACCCCCTCCCTCAGCTACGCAGCTGTGGGAGGGGAGAGCACTTCCGGAATCCCCAGAAGTGGTGTGAAGGACCCCGGCAGCTGCAACCCCCCTGGAAGTTTCTCACACTTTGAGAAGTGCTGACTTATTGGATAGTTGACAAACTAGTCAACTAGTTGCTTCCCCCTCTTGCTGCCTCTATCAGAAAGAGGCAGCAAACGGGAGGAGAAAGGGGTGCTTCAAAGCCCCCACTGACCCTAGGCTCCTTGCGGCGCTGCAGCTTTGAAATCCCATGGGGAGCACGAGGCGAGTGGGGGACTGCTTGAGTCCCCTGCTGGTCCCGTGCTCCCTGCAACACTCTTGCCTTTGAAGTGTAGCAATGGCGGAAGCATCCTTATCGACTAATCAAATAGTTGTTGCAAATTGTATCAACTATTCAATTAGCCAATTAACAGAAATTTTGGCATCCCTATCCAATACTATTGTTGCCACCTTATATCCAGGGGGTTCTCAACCTTTCCAGAATACTGTCTCTCTTTCAGGAGTCTCATTTTTCTTCTGTGCCCCAAAACTCACCTCACTTAAAAACTATTTACCTACAAAATCAGACAAGAAAATGCAAAAAAGTGTCTCAGCACACTTACTGGAAAATTGCTGACTCTTTATAATTATATGGTAAAAAGAATCAATTGGAATATTAAAGACTGTACTTACACTTTAGAAACTTGAGCTGGTTTTTCACCTGAAGCCCAAACCCTGACACCTGGTATGGAACTACGTAACTTTGCTTCAAGTAGCCCCCTGTTGCTTGGGGCTCTGTGACAGTGCTCAGTTTGATACCCCCTAAGGCCCGATATATGCATTTGTGGCCCTCAAACCCACCCCATGCCCCTCTCCTGTCCCCAGGGGTTGCAACCTCTCGACTGAGAAACTGATTTAAATGGAGTACCCCTTAGAAGAACTCTGATTATACTCAGGGGTATACAAGCCCCTTGTTGAAAACCACAGTTTTCTAACATTAGTTGCTGCTGTTAATAAAACATAAATCTTAATTCAACTCTCCAATCCTTTCCTTTAGTAAAGCCATCAAATAAGAAACCTAAGGAAGGTGATATGGATATTCAGTTAAGAAGCTGCTAAACCAAAGTTTTGTTTTATACCCTCTCTTTCTTACATAATGCACTTACTTATCCATTTATGCGGTTATAAAATGATTCAGCTTCTATTCCAATTTGAAAAAAAGTGCAAAAGCTCCAACACCCAGTCATATTTCAGGATTTACTTTGCTTGAGAATATTTCCTGTTTATGAAATGCCAACCTGGAGTAATAGTGACACCCAGATTACCTAGTTTCAAAAGCTAATGAGGTATTAGACTCAAGCAGGAAGTCAATGTATGTAAACCAAAAAAATTATGTATATAAAATTAGGAAATGTTTTGATGGACCATAAAATGTACAAATAGTTAAGTTAGTGACTAAGCATTTTCAACAAGTTTTCCCAATATTTATGGTATTCGTATAGAAACCCTAAATACTCTATTTACCTAAAAGCAGAGACAGACCATCCATATATCTATAATTCTAGACATAAGAACAGCCATACTGGGTCAGACCAAAGGTCCATCCAGCCCAGTATCCGGTCTGTCAACAGTGGCCAATGCCAGGTGCCCCAGAGGGAGTGTACTGAACAGGTAATGATCAAGCAATCTCTTTCCTGCCATCCATCTCCACCCTCTGACAAACAGAGGCTAGGGACACCATTCTTACCGTTCCTCACTAATAGCCATTAATGGATTTAACCTCCATGAATTTATCTAGTTCTCTTTTAAACCTTGTTATAGTCCTAGACTTCACAACCTCCTCAGGCAAGGAGTTCCACAGGCTGACTGTGAGCTATGTGAAGAAGAACTTCCTTTTGATACAAGAACAATAGCTTTAGGAAGGAGAAGAATACAAGCAAGTGTCAAAACAATTTGAGTTAAAAATAAAGTAAGGGTCTAAAAAGTAATTCTTTTGGTGGTCAAGTCTTCAATAACTATAATTTCTGCTGCTTAGTATAATATTAATTAATAATACAAGGTGCATGTACCTTTAAAGTAATAAACCTAAATAAATATCTGACTAAATTAACAAACGTGTACTTGTCTAGGGGGAAGAATGGAACCTTAACAAGTGACCACAGGTGGAGAAGAAAGAGAGAAACAAAGCTATTCAACCAACCTTTTCACCACTTTACCCTTTTGTGTTCTCTCAAAAAAATTGGTCTTATGATTATTATAGGCCAAAGTAGCAGCTGGGAGTTGGGACTGGCATGGAAAATGGGAGAAAGGTTGTTCTGGAAGGTGTGGAAGAAAGACTGGTTAGGCAAGAAGAACAGAGGGCAAGGAGTCAGGTGTGTGGGGGAGGATAGAAGGAGTCGGAGTAGATGAAGACTAGAAGCCAGGAAAGGAGTGAAGACTGACACTGGCTAGATGAGGACAACAGGACAAGGAGCCTTATTGTTTACTCAAGCAAACATTTGCCTCTCTTCAGCCTTAATTTGTTTGTTCACGTATTAGTCTAAAATATTTGTGAATAGCCATTAAATACATACACCATGAAAGGTATTGTAAATATCTTTCAACAATTACAATCAACTGTGTTTAAAGAATTACTGAGCCAAGAAATTAAATCTTGTGTACTAACGTGGAGATTTTTGTTTTCTATTAGATATAGCAAAAATACTGTGTATCAAGGATTGCTGCTTGTGCTTCCAAAACACAGGGATTTGACTGTTCTACTGAAAGGTTTTAAGTTACAATGGAGGTTAAGAAAACTCTATACCAGTGTTTCCGAAATGGGGTTCTGCGAAGTCGAAATTGGGGTTCCGTGAAAAAAATTCTGCTCCCAAGCCTCCTGCAGAACCTGTAAGCAGCTCCCATTGGGGCTTTGTCGGCGAGGATGAGCTTCTGGGGGCATGCGGCTTTGGCTGCTCCACCACCCACTGCGGCTGCCCCACCACCACGCACCGCACAGCCCCTCCTCACCCTGCAGGGTGCCCTATCCCGGTGCCTTGCACACGAGGAGGAAGCGGCTGCTGGCAGCAGCGTTTACAGTGCCAACTGCTGCTGGGAGGGGGAAAGGGAGGAGGAGGGGTGGGCAGAGCCGAGGAGCTGCTCTCAGACCTCTGCATGTTTACCACCTGCTGCCTGCATGGGAACCCGGCTCAGGCTCTGCTGCTCCTCCCCCTCCCTGCATCCTGGGGCGCGCTCGGGCTCTGCTGCCCCCCTCCTCGGGGCACACTCGGGCTCTGCTGACCCCATGTGCTGCTGCTCTCTCTCTCTCCCCTGCGCCCCTCCCCAGCCTGTTGGGGGAAGTGGCAGAGTTTGATCTGGCGGGGAAGGTCAGGGTTTCTACACCTCCCCCCCTCCTGCCCTGCCAGTGGGAAGCCTGGCCTGGTGCTGCAGCTGCGCTGGGTTCCCCGCTGCATGCGTGGAGGTGGAGAGGGAAGAGACTGAGCTCCCCCCCTCCTGGAACAAGAGCATGCTGCCTAAAGACTTTCCCTGCTGCAGCAGGATGCCAAGCCAGGTAAGCGTCCCCCCTCATGCCCAGACCCCGTACCCATATCCCCCTCACTCCCCTCCTCCCTGCCAAGAGCCTGCATTCCCAGCTTGCTCCAACACTCTGCCCCAAGTCTCTTCTTGTAACCTCCCTCCTGGCCAGGCACCCTGCCCCAAGACCCCTCTTGTACCCTCCCTCCTGGCCAGACAAGTCTTCCCCAAGCTTTCTCCTGTACTCTTCTTCCTAGCCAGGACATTGTGTATAAATCACAGAGATAATCTGCAAACATCATGAAGTATTTTCCAACCATAAATGACAACAATAACTGGATTTGAAATCCATTAAGTATAACAGGAAAGCCAGTCAGTTTTTCTATGCAAGATTATGAAAATCTAATCAAAATCACTTCAGATGGCCAATTAATACAAAAATTTAAAGAAGTCTCTCTGATTACGTTTTGGGGCGGCTTATGTCAAGAATACTCAGCTTTATCAAGACATGCAATTCATCAGTTGTTACCCTTCACCAGCACATGTGTGAAACTGGGTTCTCGAATTATGCAGCAACAAAAACAGAATACAGAAATCGACTGAATGCAGCGCCACAAAGGCAAATCCAACTTGTTAGTATTAAACGAAATATAAAAAGAATTTGCCAAGAAAAGAAGAAAAACGACTCTTCACATTGAAAACTGCCAATATAATTCATATTCATTTTTGAGCTTTATTTTTTTGTACACATTAAATGTGATTTTTGTTTTTAAATATGTGCAATTAATCTAAATGTTGATGTCATGACCTATTTAGCATTTGTTCATTATTATCATCCTTGCTTATTGGGAGGGGAGGGGGTCGTGGCACTCAGGTTCGACGGCTCTTCTTTTTTTGCGTGACAAATTTTCCCTTGGGGTTCCTCGAAATTCTTCTGAGTTTAAAAGGGTTCTGTAGCCAAGTAAAATTGGGAAATACTGCTCTATACCAATTCCAAATACATTTGGGAAGTAGCAGAATATAGAAAACAAACAAGGAAATGTACTTGTTTGATTAGAGGCTGACTAGCACAGAATTACCCTAATCTACTGCTCCATACATTTTTATCTGTTCCTTCAGTAAATAGCTCCCAGAAGACAAATGATGCAGCATAGCTAGCTGATAGGTCTGATCCAAGTATCCCTTTGCTCTTGCAGATGCCGTTCGCAGAATAAACTAAAGTTAATATATAGTCAGGCAAAGGTTTTGCCATTTAAATAGTTTTCCTCTAACACACAAATTTTTGAACGCTGAAACAGTAAGCATTTTAGCCACCTCCATCTCCTGCTTTTAACCATCGTAGTACACTTGCTGCATAAGAAGTGCCATGTCCTGCCTGGGATTCCTAGAAATCAGAGACAGTGCGTTACCCATCTCAGACTCAGCAACTGAGACTTGCCGCTGTGGAGCTAGGGGTTAGCTCCCTACACCAACGAGCTCTTAGGACTCTGCCAGTCCATACCTTGCCTTCAGGTAACAAGCAAGGCCTCTCACTGGACACAGAGTAAATTTGCTACCTCCAAAGAGACAGGATACATACCAGCCTGTTAGTTTAGGTGAAGACTTACACTGCAATATGCAGTAGTGAGATGGTTTCATAATAAAACAAGAAGGAATTTATTAATGAACAAAGATTTACGTGATAAAAATAAAAAAGTAAAAACAACAATACATTCTAGGTGACACACTCAGTTTCAGCAAGTTATCTTTGAGAAAATCTCATGTACAATTAATTTCCAGCCTTCAAGGCCAAGGGGATCCACTTTTTTTATGAGCAGCAGTGGTGCAGCTCCTTTTTTACCGCTCTTATCCCAATGCAAAGTTCATTGTTTCAACAGCCAGGAAGAATGTATATACCAGTCCCCATCGTGATTCTTATGCAGCCATCTCCTCCACTTGACAGGTTTGTTCACCATACTTTGGGTTGTCTTTTGCCTTCCACCGAGTTCATCAGACAAGTAAACACCCATTCCCTTGCCTAGGGCAGGCTTGGCTCATGTACTGCTTGCCAAACACATTTTAAGAAAATGTTTTCAGCACACAACTCTTTGTATGCACTCAGTGCATACATTGTACAATGGTTTTTGGGATCAATGTGTTATCAGTTTCCATATGAAAATATACATAACACTCTCTTGATATATGTGATCATATATTGTGGGCAAAAAGTGTGCCAGGCCTCATGTGAGCTACAGTATGGTGTATCCCCTGCCAGCAGGTACTGCAGGGCTCACAGAGGCACAAGTTCCAGCATTTAGAACAAAGTTCAAAATATTTTCCTTATCCATACTAATAAGCCAATTAGTTCTTCCTTATCTACGAGGTCTGAATGTGCACCTGAAGAAATGTTACATGGTCCATATGATAGGATTACCAGTGATCTCCAATACTGATCCAATTTCAGTTCCCATTCAGTGACTTTTTTCTTCTTCTTCTATCTACATTTGGCTGAAATGACACTTTTTCTTTTATAGTGTACAGCAGAGATGATGGCAAAGGTAGTAGTTACATAAATATTTATGGCAATAACCAAAACCCAGATAAGTAACTATTCTGAGGTTTTGGAAAGCTGACTGGTTGGAGCAGAACTTTTATCCCAGTGGAGCACTGAGAAGGATTTGGACTCCCATGACATTTGTTGGTAATGCAAGTATTCTTCCAACATGCCACGATCTTCAAATGTTATTTCCCTACTAAGGGGACACAATGCTTATTGGATTAGAATACCATTTTGCCAACTTCAATTGTAAATAAGGTTGGTCGGAAATTTTGTTCAACTGGAAAAAACCAATTCAGAGTGAATTGTTTCACTGAACCTAGAATGGATTTGACAAAACTTCTATTGAAACACAGTAGACCACAAGGATGTTCTGCCTCCCCGCCACATCAAGAACAAGGTGGAGTTCCCCCTTTCACCATGAGCTCTTCAGTGTAAGGACCAGACTCAGTTGGGGCCCTGTAGGCACTACCATATGATTAAGTTCTCAGTGTGACGCAATATCTGTGCAAGCTTTGCTACTGCTCATTATTCCAATCTTTACTCAAGTAATTGTAAGTCAGAAATTTTAAGCCTAACATCCCTCACGGCTTACATCTTCCCATTACCCATGCTGTCTGAAGCCAATGCCCTTTAAGCTCTTTTAGGAGCAGTGTTGCAGATACATGCACTCTAACCCTTTTTCTCTCACAGTATTACATTTCTCAATTCTTCCCTCCTGTGGAGGAGTCTGCACAGCCTTCTCTGGCTTGACAGGAGTCCAGCTAAGAAGCCAGGCCCTGTTAAGTATGATGCTAGCAAACATGCAGACGGGCCTCAGGCTAGAGCAAGTATGTGGAAATATAACCTTTTGCCCTCCGTCATGGGGTAAAGGCTTGACCGTAAACTGCTTAAAGTGCTGAAACTGCTAAGTTTGTGCCTTGGTTATTGGGCGAGGTCTGCAAATAAATTGCTTAAACTGCTGAAATCATTAAAGTGTATACCATTAAAAACAAGCATGATCAAAATTTCCAGAATTATTATGACATGGCTTATAGGAATAGGGAGCAACACAATGGGCAAACCCTGTATTTTATGAAAGTGCTAACCGCAAAAGTGCTAAACAACTTAGGATAATGCCATAAATTAAAGATTGAACAAATAATGTTAAGTAAAGTGAGTAGCATATCTCAGGGTGTTGGAATAAAGAAGTGCGTATGGCTGGAACACCACATGGCAACAAGGTGTGAAGCAACTGAGTCTCACATGCTTCTGCACGCATGTGCTTTGGGAAGGAGGAATAGAGTGGATCCGCGAACTCTGTTCACGTAACCACAATTTTGGGGCCTGTTCATCCACATCACGCAGTCTAGGATGTCTCAGGAAGCAACGAGACCATGAACTCCTGTCCGGGAATTGTTGGGGATCAAGGGTGAACTGTGAGCGCATTAGGCTTAAATATTGTAGCATAGCTAGTTTTGCACCAATTGCTTTACATTATAGGTATCTTAGGCTAATCCTTTTTAAAATCTATAGCACATAAAACTATATTGCATAGTAAGAAGTAAGCCTATAATGAATCATAGCTGAAGTCTGTACTGTGATTTGTGCTGTGTTTGTCTTGTACTGCTTATGGGAATTGTATTGACCCTCTTACTTGCAAAGTTCTTTGGTTATTGTAATTGCTTGAATTTTCAATAAAATAGGAAAGTGGTTAAGTTCAAATCTCTCTCACTGGTCTGTCCTGCACCTCTGAATCTAAAAACATACTGAAAGAACCATCACACGACACCTCCCTGAGGTCAACATTCGGCTCTGTCTAGTCTAGTGACACTGTTGATCTACATTAATGGTCACCAAACCTCAAGCAAAATTTAGAGGGCAAAAATAGTAGTGTTTTTTAAAAGCTGAATAATATATAAATATCTCCAGAACTGAACGGAATGAAGAGTAGCTTGGTAGGCCTAACTTAGATGCTGAATCAACTGTGTAGCAGAAGGGTCTTTGTTTCTGTTAACAGCAGTAGGTTGTCTTTAAACCTTTCCTTAAAGTTTAACGTAATCCTACACAGTATGTGCATAATCAACAGCCACTGTTATTTGAAGACATCTGTTTAGCGAGTCTAGAGTTTGGTGAACTCAATTGTTACAGTCCATATTTGTACATGTGCATTACATAACGTTTACATTATTATTTCTAACTTAGTTACCCACTGGCTGTGTCTAGACTACACCTCTCTGTTGACAGAGATGTAGATGAGGCACGTTGAAATTGCTAATGAGGTAGGGATTTAAATATCCCGCGCTTCATTATCATAAACATGGCCACTGCTTTTTTCGACACTGAGCTTTTTTGAAAAAACAGCAGTCTACACAGGGCTCTGTCGAAAAATAAACCCTTTTTCGACAGATCCCTAAACCTCATTTTTTGAGGAATACAGGATCTGTCGAAAAAGGGTTTATTTTTCGACAGATCCCTGTCTAGACTGCCGTTTTTTCCCAAAAAGCTCTGTGTCGAAAAAAGTGGCAGCCATGTTTATGCTAATAAAGCGCGGGATATTTAAATCTCTGCCTCATTAGCAATTTCAACGTGCCTCATCTACATCTCTCTGTCGACAGTGGGTACGTCTAGACTATACCTCTCTATCTCCTTCTATAGGGTGTGGATTTTCTGCTGTTGGTGGAAGTGACGTAAAAGGAGGGACTTAAATGTTTAAGCATAAATTTAATATTCAAACCCTGAAATACACTGAGGAACATTTCAAACACCTATGCTGCCTGCTAGTCTGGAGCAACCCTCTTTTAAAGTAAAGCACTTTAGTACAGTAATTCCTCATTTAACATGTGCCCGCTTAACACGTTTTCACGATCATTTTTTTTTTTAGGGAACTTTTTTGAATTACACAACCATCCTCGGAATAACATGATTTCCCCAGCTGGCCCATTGCTGGTGGCTGTGCGGGGGCTTCCCCCACCTCCCTGCAAAGCAGCAGAGGGTTCGCCGCTTGCTGCACCGTTCCCCGCTGACTCCCCCTGGCCAGACTCCTTGCCCCCTCTCCTCCGCCCCCGCTTGCAGGCCAGCGGCTGCGTTTCCCCAGCCGGCCCATCGCCAGCAGCTGCGCGGGGCTTCCCCCGCCTCCCTGCAAAGCGGCAGAGGGTTTGCTGCTTGCCACACTGTTCCCCAGTGACCCCCCCCTCACCGGACGCAGTGCAGGTTCCAGCAGACCTGTAACAGGGGCGTACTCCTAACCCAATCCCCCTTCCCTCTTCTCCCTTTCCCTTCCCCAGAGCCAAACACCTTCCCTCCCTGCTGTAACCCAGTCCCCTTCTCCCCCAACCTTATGTCCTGGTCCCAACAGACACCACCGCTTGAAACGCAACCCCCCTACCTTTTCCATTATTTTCAATGAGAAAATTGACCCTGCATAACACATTTTCACTTAACACGATCATTTTCTGAAACGTATCTATAGTGTTAAATGAGGAATTACTGTACATTAAATACTTCACTGTCTCAAGTTCTATTTTCCAGGCAGTATTAAAATATTAATTCCTCTAGCATTTGCATACCACCTTCATTTCAATTACTTACTGTTGCACTGTCAACACTAGAAACCAACTCTGGATAATGCAGTTTGTATTCACCTCTCCCAGCAATTTCTGGAGTCCATTTAGAAGCTTCATAGAATAAAGCATTTATAGACACGATAATATGCTGCCATGTAACTTATATCAGCCTTTCCATCTTGTTGACATAAGAAACCTTATGAACTAAGTGCACTGTTAATATGGGAAGCATCATTCCTTAGACTGTTTCTCAATAATTCCATTCGAATGAAACACAAAATAGGGGTATGAAGTATTCAAATGAAGACCCTATTATGGTAGTTATTTATATCTATCGTCCAAATTTAATTCAACTTTAAAAAAAATTTCAGCCCTCTGGGCTGAAAGGTTACATTACTCGACTACCCAAATATTCAAGACATTCAGAAAACAGTCCTCCTTCACCAGTGTCAATTAAGAATGTTAAATTGCATTTAATCAGCTAATTGACTAGTCAATGGAATTTCCATCGGCTACTTGATTAGTCAAAAGGGGAAAACTGCAAAGCTGCAGCAGAGTTAGTTTCTGCTGCAGCTCTGCCTTTTAAATCTAAAAAGAACTGCCTGGCTCTTACTTCATTTAAAAAGCAGACACGCATCAGGAGACCAGGCATGAGCCAGGACAGCTCACTCCCAGCTCGGCGCCCAGTCCTTCTGCTGCGCCTCTGCAGAGGATCTAGTTAACCTAAAAGAGAAAAAGCCTGCCAGATCTATTAGCAGAACACTGAACTTGCGAAAGAGCCATTCAAGCAGTATTGAAGCAATTTGCCAAACCCAAGTATACACTGTCAGTTTCTGAATTCACTGTGTTAGTCTATAGGACCTTAGTTTAAAATTAGCTTTAAAAATATTTCATTATTGTGTTGCTGAAGATTCTGAAAATCACATTTCTTATAAAAATATGGTCAGCCTTCACCCCCCTGGGCTGCAAGTGAGCTTTTGTCTGTCTGCACAGATGTTCATAAGTCAGATGTTTGTAACTTGAAAAGTGTCTAATCTAAAGATTTAGTGCTCTTTTCAGACCTCGTTATTAATAATTCTTGATAGGCTGAGTCTCCTCTGCCCTAGGATGGGATGGCCTGGGCTTCCTGGAAGATTGCAATAGGGCAGGGGTGGCCAACCTGTTAGAGACGAAGAGCTAAAACAGCGGTGGATAGAGTGTGAAGAGCTCCCCTCCACTCCCCCAGAGCCAGACACCTCCCCTCCCCGCTCTAACCCAATCCCCTTTCCCCACTAACCTTATGCCCAGGTACCGAAGCCGCCACCGGCGCCGCCGCTGCCACATCCGGAGCCCTCGCTACTGCCTGCGCTCAGCTGCTGGCTGCTAGCACATGCAGGCTAGGACGCTGTGTGCGACCCGGCCTCCACGTGCAGGATATGATGCAGTGCTCTGGGGGCCACAAGCGGAACGGCACGGGCCATGAACACACATGCAGCTCACAGCAGCCCAGCCGTGAAAGCGACTGACCTAAGCGGTTCCAGGTTCCGTCCCGGTTCCGTCAGGAACTGCAGTTTTTTTCTTTGCGAGCAGCGGGTTGGCCACCCCTGCAGTAGATTCTCTTTTCCAACTTCCATCTCTTGCTATTATTGGTATTGCTCCACCAATAATCACAAAAACTTGTTTCACTATCACCTGAAGTCCTCCAACAAGCAGGATTAGACTATACAATGGCAAGATGACAGAGGCCAATATTTTGTCTACAGTAGCGCTTCCATCAATGATTTTACTGTTGGTAATATTAGTAGAGAAGAAATCAGTGAAAACCTTGGAGACTGCTTCCTGTCGGTCATAAAACTTGGAGGATAGTCTTTACAAACTATGTTTTACAAGCACTTAGAGTGTGCCCAGATTTGGATCTGGAGAGTGGAACTAATGTCAGACAATTATTTGCCTATTTAGGTAATTAAGATGTTTAAAAAAATACTATAAGCACAAATCTGTCTGGTACTCCCCTACCTTGCTATACTATGCCCATGTCAAATAGTCTACGTGCCTACCATAGAAAAGGACACGAGGAGTGCATGACAGGCTATGATTTTATGTTGAACTACACCTACTTCAAAAATCCGCTCCAGACCTGTAACAGTTAGCATTGAAACTGATTCTAGCCATTATTGGTCCAGAATGGTTTTCTGGGGAAAAAAAAAAAAAAAGTTTACTACACTGGGTATTTACCACATCTACATTGATAACTGACAACTGCATTAAACCAATCTGAAAGATTCAATCCTGTTCATACAAAAGGATATATAACATGGGAGGAAGTGTTGTCTAGATATGGAATACATTTTCAATGGAGTTTTTAAATGAAAGTTAATGGTATGAAATTATGTAGTTTGCTCAAATGGGTAAAAATCCAACATCTGCTCTTAAGCCATAAAAACAACACACACACACACACACACCCCCCTCTGTTTAAAGTAGGGGAGGAGGAAAGATCAACTTTACTGTTGTCAGCCTGGAATTAGAATCCATCAGTTATATTGACACAAGGAAGGTCTGATTGTGTACACAGAGTTCTGTTATCAATAGAAGATATTTATGAGATTTTAAAAGTTATGGAGGAAAACAAGTTGTTTTCTTCTATAGAAGTGTGTCTTCAACTGTGATGTGAGTACGACTTGTGGTCCAGGGAACTGCTAGGCCACAACAGTGGGACAATTTGTCACTCTTCAACTGGATAAAGACAGCATAAGGAGTTCTAAGGTCACTGAGGCTATGTCTACACTGCAAGGTTTTTGTGCAAAAAATGGCCATTTTTGTGCAAAAACCTGCAGAGCGTCTACACCTCAAACGCGCTTTTGCACAGGTAAATAAGCAGTAAAATGGCAGAAGAGAGGGCTTTTGCCGGTGTAGGTAAACCTCCTTCTATGAGGCATAACTCCATTTTGCGCTACGGCTATTGCGCACAAGGCAAGTGTGGACGCTCCAGAGGAAAAAGCACAAGTGCTCTGTGAATGGCAGAGCTTTCTTGCGCAAGAGCTTCCATGCAGTGGGGATGCTCTCTTGCGCGCAAAAGCATATCACTTTTGTGATATGCTTTGAGGTGTGGACGTGCTCTTGCACAAGAAGTTTTTGCACAAAAACTCTTGCGCAAAAGGCTTCTTGCGCAAGAAGCCTTCAGTGTAGACATAGCCTGAATGAGTATGGAAATGGATTACATCTTCATGCCCTAGAATGCACTCCAGAATTCACATGGACATTGTGGGGAAGTATCTGCCATGCTGTTGGGAGAAACAACCCCTAGCAATTAACACAAAACTCCACTGTCTTAGAGAAAAAAAAAAAAAGTGAAAATATTCTACAATGTGCCTTAATGAACATGCTATACAATACTTTCAGTGCCTCCCAAATGAGGAAAATTATATTCTAGATAAATGCATGTATGCACATGAGGGCGCTAAGGAGAGAGTGACTGAATGATAGTGTGGAGAAAAGCATAGGGTTTAGTGTGGAAGCTTCATCACTGGAGATTGAAGAGCAGGTTAGACAAACTCCTCTTGGGGATGGTTAGATAATGCTTAGTCCTGCCATAAGTGCAGGGAACTAGACTGGATGGCCTCTCAAGGGTCCTTCTGGTCCTGGATTCTAGAATGGCTGAACAATTCTATGGAACAGCTAATCAGCAGCAGATGTTAAATTTCCATATTTAAATTAAACCTTTGTACCAAAGATACAAAAACATTAGATTTTAAGAAATTTAGGACTATACTGGATATTGCATATTAATATATGTTGACACTTTTTCCTCCACTTGCTGCATTACAATCAATTAGAAGTGAACTACTGAAAAAAAATAAGATTACTGGTCAAGACTGAATTCAGTCCCAAATAAAGTGCAAGCTGGAAAAAGTTCAACAAGCCAGCCTTAATTCTCCTAAAACATCTGAACAGAATTTAAGCTATTATGCAAAGCACTAATTTACTGGGAAGCAAATTTTCCAACATGGCCAACATTTAGTTAATGGATTTGCAAATAATAAGCCTCAGAGGATTTGTCCACTCAATTTAACCATACCTCCACAAGTTCTGACATTTGTATCAAGCTCATCTGGGCTGCGAAACTATTTCATAGAGAGACCCTATGTAAGCACTAAGGGCTGCAAGGAACTACAGTCTTTCCTCCAGAGTAGTGCCCCCTCTCCTGTGCCTTTCTACAAGTACTGCTATGGTCAAGAAGCTAAAATAGTCATAAGTTATCATGCACCAGAACTTTCTTAAATCACTCTCCCAGCTCCCTGGGAAGATCAAAGACATAACTGAGCCATAGAACAACGCCAAAATATTCCTACAATCAAACATTGTTGATAATTTTCTTAAGATCCTTTAAAACCATTAGCTATTTAACTCATGTTAGCACATTTAGGTAGTGTTGAGTTACTGTAACTACTGCTATTGGACTCACATTGTACCTTGTCATATTATAGGTTTAAAAACTGGCTCCTCACACAGACCAGTTCCTTCCTGCTGCCCCGTTCTGCTGCCTCTGATACAGAGGTAGTAGTTCAGGGTGGCAGCAGCCCATCTGCAGGGGGCCCAAGCTCCCTGCGGACAGAGGCTGTACCTGCATCCCACAGAGCAGCCTCTGTGTGCTGCAAGCCCTGGCCCACCATGGACAGAGGCTGCTCTGCAGCAGCCTCCCCTGCCCCGCCTGTGGGAGCAGGTGGCTGCATGGAAAGTCAGCTTAAAAACCAGCTCCCCATGTGTATCAGCTTCCATCTGCCACCCACCTGTGCTGCTGCCTGTGATAGAGAGGCAGAAGCATTGGGGGGAAGGAAGGGGCATGCAGTTTCACCAGATCTGGTGCTCGTGGGTAGCCAGCTTAAAAGCCAGTTCCTCATGGAGTGCCATCTCCAGGGTCCCCCCACCCCTGGCTTTGATACAGAGACAGCAATGGGGGGTTGGGGGATGGGGGGAAAAGGGCGGAGATGTAGTAACAGCATTTAACCAATAAGCCCAGGTTTATTAGTTAATCATGTAGTCAACTACATGTTTACATCCCTACTTTGGTGTGTTCATAACAAAGTCCATTGCTTTTAGAAAAAGGGAACATTTATTGTGTGATCTCTGCAACAATAGACATTTATGAAATTTCATCATATGTTCATGTGAAATATGTTTCCAAAGATTTTAGGCATAATGAAGGACTTTATATCTCATAAAGCTACTGATTTTGATGGAGGGTTCTCTTAAAACTGGTTTATCAGAAATAAAGAAAGGGAAACTCATTTGTCCGGCTATCTGGAAGGAAAGGAATGTTGTCCCTTTAAGGGTTCTTCAACAGAGGGGTGAAGTGACAGCAGGAATGTACAGAGAACAGGAAGACTTTGGGATCAGTTATTTGTACTATAGTTATTAAAATTAAATGTGTATTTTAGATATGAGTGGTCTTCTGAAGAATTCATTTTAAAAAAGGATGATGATTCAAGCATTTAAGGCTAAAGTTGAATACTCAGATTGTTCATCTAAAATCTATAGAAGTATTTTTAGAGGTACGATTTTATAATCTTCAGCAACAAAAAAATGAAATAGTTAAAGCAAATTTCAAACTAAGGCCTTGAAGACATATTATAGTAACCCACAATTGTTTTTGTCAGTAAATTCAGAAACTGATCATATATAGATCCAGGTTGGTATATGCCTGTTAAATGGCTTCATTACCACTTAATGGCTCTTTCACAGGTTCAATGTTATACTATTAAGTCTGATAAGCTAAAAGGCTTTTCACTTTTAAGATAATAGATCCACTGGGAAGGGGAAGGAGAGACTCCCCACGTTGAAACAGCCTACTGTGGGAGCCTGTAGGAAAGGTCAGAATAGGGGTAGTGCTCAACTTCTCACTTCAGAAGACCCAGGGAAAGTATTGCCTCTTATACCTGCTGCCCACACATCCAAGTAACTTGCAGCACATTTGAAGACGAATATAGAAGGAAAAACTTGTAATTCCACTCTGTGTGCTGCAAAAAATGCGCCACCTGGAATGCTCCCTGCAGCTGGTCAAAGAATGATGGGCACATCTATCTCAGTTTCTCTTCTTTAGACTCCCCGGCATTTATCCAAAAACTGTGTGCGCAAATAGCCCTTGTGTAGTTAATTTATTACAAAAAGTCCCCAAACTATAATCCAGATGTCCCGCAGCCTAGTCCAAACAGTAGACGCAACATATAGCTCTGATGTCCCTTACTGGACCCCAGCTCTCTACTGCAGCCCTCTCCTGTTCTTGTACTCAAACTGCCACCCTAGGTTTTCCAACTGAAGAGTAACACGGCACTTCCCAGAGAAATCTCCACAGCCTTCTCTGTTGGAAGCATCCCTCACTCTCTCTGGCCCCCTCATGTTTCCTCTGAGTCCAGCTCTCCAGCCTCAGGATGTGTCAGCAGGTAAGTTCAACCAATCCCTGCCATCAGTCCTCTCAGGTCCCTGACTGGCCCAGAGCCAGCAGGCAATTCTCTTTTGCTTCTCCTTAGCCTTCAGCTATCTTCAGCCCTGGTTATCTGGTTTGAGGATGCTAGCCAGCAGACCTCTCTTGCTGCTCTCCTGCCTTCAGCCTTCTCTCATGTCCCACACAGTCTCCTAGCCAATTGTTCCTTCTCAGGGAGGACTGAGATCTTTCCACTTCTCTGCAACTTTCCCCAAACATCTCCCCCAGTTTCCTGGCAGGGTCTCCCCATGACCTTTCATAGCCTCCATGTGTTGCCTCACCCTCTTAATGGGCCAAATGTGAGCCCCTACTCTGGCTTAGGGAAGCTGGACCAGCTTTGATTACAGGAGCCAGCCACCCTGTAGCATAGTATACCTGTCCTGCACATAACTAGGGGATTTCCATCTCCATGACCATTCATCTGGCAGCACTAAATTAAGCAGTTTAAAGAACTTAATTTTCATATGACAAGATTGTCCCCAATGTGTCAAAATATCTTAGGTCTGAAGCTCATTCAGTTTCAGTTTGGAGAGATCTACTTTTTCCAAGATGGACATTGAAGGCAAAAGTTCCACAAATGTCTAACCAGTAGGCAGACATGCCATAGCGTGCTATGATAGCAACAAAAAAAGACCTCCTCATATGAAAATCTTGAGGCTATGGGGCCTTTTTTACTTGGTCCCCGCTACATCTAAACTACACCCCTCTGTCGGCGGAGAGATATAAATGAAGCACTTCAAAAGTGCAAATGAAGTGGGGATTTAAATATCCTGCACTTGATTTGCATAATCGTGTCATGGCGCTGTTTCGAACAAGCACCATTTCAAAACTGAAACCGCAGTTTAGACACGGTTTTTTTGACAACAGGGCACCTTTTGAAAAGATCCTGTCTTAAACACTGGCCTAATGAGATTATGTGAAGGAGGACAAAATCTCAGTATTTAATACAAATGTACAGAAAATAGGTCTTAAAAGCCATGTGCCACTTCTAAAGGGGGAGCAATGAAGTTCGCCTTAAAAAAAAAAAAAAGCATACATAAAAACTATTTTCTGTTCTATTCAATTGACACCCACCATTCTGTAGTTGTAACAAGAGACATTGTTTTCCTGTGACAGAACAGAAGTATTCTGGTTACAAAGTAACAAGCACTTTTCTCTGGGGACATTTCCATAATGTTCCATGACCATTATCTTTAATTGCTGTCTGCTGAATGTGGTCTAACAGTGACAGAGCCCTCTGAAAGGACTTTCCAAGTTCACACAGCACACTGCTCTGTACATCTTACAGCCATGGGAAATGTATCCTCTTTCTTCCTCCTTTCTCCAGGCACACCACCTTCAACATTTGTCTTTACTGCTGGGAAATTCCACACTGCTGCGCTCACACAAAATTCATATCCGTGACAGATTTTTTTTTTCTCTACAAAAAATACATTCTGCTGGAGAGGCACTACAGTTTTGTCTTTTGTCCACCAGGGGGTGCTATGGCACCAGAACAGAGGCAACCAGCTCACCAGATATAGCAGTCAGCAGACAACAGGGATGATGAGAGGCTGGGTTCCTCACCACATCCTGCCTAAAGGGCCAGCTGAGGCGGCATAGGGATGCAGGGATCAGACAGAGTGGACCACATGGGGCAACTACAGTCACAGGTGACCGGGGTTCAGAAGAGTTAGGGGACAGACTGGGGCAGAGCTGAGTGGGAGTGGAGGTGCAAGGCCATGCACCAATACCACTACACTATCTCTTCATGAACAGTAACCATTACTCTGAAATGCATCTAGGTACTCAAATGCTTAAATATCCACACTCATGAGCAACAAGACTAGCCTCTACTCTATTTTGTGATTCTAAAAACTTGAAGGATTTAATCTTAGTGAGCTGTGACTAATTGTGCCACTATTATACATGGAGAGATTCACTGCTTATGTTTCAGATACTGAAATCCCCACTCTAGTTAGCCTGATGCTACAGTAGCATCCAACATGAAAACTTCTTGTTCTTAGTTGACTAACCACACCCTTTAAAAAAAAAATCAAGATGTCTAGTCCATAAATTTTGATAATGGTAATACTTGGTACAGAAGGAGAAAGCCCCAGATTTGCACTTTGTTTACCTTGGGTATATGCTTACAATTAAGGAAAGCAGACAATGTCTTTTAGACTACCTTTTTAATCGATGAATAAGTATAGCTTATGGCTAGCAATGTATATAGTACTAGAACAAGTTTGTTTCCACTAGAAAAATAACTCTCCAATTTCTCATCTTCATTATTTTAAATATTTGAATTTACTTTAGTCCAAAAATTAAACTTACTCTGGTTCCAATAATAGACTATAGAGGTTTTTAAAAATGGTTTTCTGATATTGACACTAAATCAAACAGAAAAAGAGGTGCACTTCAGATTCCTGCATGCCTTAAAGACAAGGTGAGGGAAGATTAAGTTATTAGTTAACGTGACAAATCACAACTACTGTTTTCTCCCACCTAAAAGTCTTCTACATACTTAGCTAAGTTTTCTCCACCAAGTTTAGATTAGAAGCCTGCTAGTGCAGAATATCACTGCATGTCAATTCAGATGCTCCAGATTTCTACTCCTCCCTAACAAACAAGATTCCCATTTCTCCAGATTTTTACTTTAAAAAATATAATGCAGAGTGTTCACACAACTACTTTATGAACACCCTTTTTACTTACGATGTTTATATTAGAAGTGGCATGTGAGCATTGCAACAGCCTGGCCACAGAAGACTAAAAAGGAGTTAAAAATTAAGGCACCTGTTGTAAAGCAAGATGAAAGATTATTCTCAAGCTTCGACACTCCTGTATTACCAGTGTCAGATGTCACTTGACAAGGTGCTGCTACCAATGGAAGGTTCATAAATAGTAACGGTAACTCAACGCCTCACAGATACAAACCAGGTTATTTAAGGTGAGTTATTTCTATCCTTGTGAATGTTAAGACTGCTAATTTGAGCAGGAGGCTTAACATTTTGAGATTTAAAAATATCTTGTACTCTGTTTTTCATTAGGCCACGTGCTGTCCCCTCCTTCTTGTAGGATCCCTAAACAACAGAAGTAGTGCATTCATGCTGTGCTAGAGCAGAAGTTATGAAGTTTAGGAAAGGGTTACAGATACAGTGCAAGCTGAGACCCATGTTGCCAAAGTAACTGCATAGATCTAGTATCCGTTTTCCTTCACAAAGCGAGGCTACAGAAGAAGAAAACACATTTTCCGCCAAGGTCCAGCAACTATTTCAGGAAGACGGTAGCCCATCTTAAACCAAGTTTGACTCCTCTGATGAAAGAAGGAAGGAAGAATTTTGGGCATGCGTCTTCAGGGTCATTAACCCCATCACAAACCTAAAAGGTAAAGCTTTCTTTAAAAATTTCTCTAATATACGTAGAGAATTTCATGCAAAACTATGCCAAAATCCTTAATAAAAATCAAGATACATCACACCTACAACTTACCACCACACTATCCACTAGGACAGTGCAACCCTAAAGCATCCCAAGACCAAGACCATGTGGTTTCTTGATATCTAGTCATGAAGTTTGGCTGGCTTACATGTATCTGAATTCATTGGTGTCATATGATGTATTACTGGAAAACACACTGGTAATTAATATCACTGAAATATATGTATTAATATTGTATAGAGAGTTATGGATCTCTATTATTTTGAAGTCTCTATTCTATTTGAACCAATTAAACAGGTCTCTGCAGGTCTTGAATAAGAATAAAGCAGGGTTGGCTAGTGGCACTTTACACATGCCAAACCTGCTCAACAGGCAGAGACAACGAAGGTATATTTACATCAGGAGAGCAAGTGGGGAAAGATGACCATAATCATGACAGAACATGGAAACTGCATCCCCAGGAAGCTTTCCTGCCTCTTGAAGCAAGGTCAATTAACTACAATATGTTTTTCAAAAGTTTACTTCATTATAAGGGGCTAGCAGAAAACCCCTAAAATATGCATCAGTTAGGACAACTAATAAGGCCAGAGCTCTCATAATTGCAGAAAGATTCATCCTTCAACCAAGGGAGTTGAAATGTATGGAAATCAGCTATAAATGAGACATGTCCTAAAAGAAAGATAGTAACCATCTGAAATTAGGTTGTCTTACAAGTGTAATGCTATTTTTTGCCTGTTTGTAACTCTTTCTTACCTAGATTCCTTTTATTAGGTATCACTTAAAGCGATAGTGGGCAACTTGCAGATCACTGGAGCTGTGTGTGGGGCCTGCAAGACATATTGTCCACACTCAGGATTGCTAGATTCTGCTGGTTTCAGTCCACGTGGTTTTTATCCTACCAGTATTACTATTATGACACACATGTAATGTAAGGGCACATGTGCTGATTGCACACAATGTTGACTGAGAACCATGAACGCCCTCTGCATCCAAAATACTGCTATGGTTCAACTGGCACAAACCGCAAGTTCTAGATACGGAGTTAGCAAAACTACCCCGATCCCAAAAGACTCTCTTGGTTACAACAATCTTGCAGCCCATTGAGATGAATTAGGGCCACTCATGTGCCCCAGTCACTGACCTGGGTTTCTCCATCACTGATTTAAAGTATTGCTGCTGTTTAATAAACTTGTTTTTTTACTATAAGCCAGTCCAGTATTTTGATTAAAACACTGTGAATTCCAACAAGTTGGTAGATGGTTTTGGGGAAATTCAGGACTGAAGCGGTCTTTTGGGGTCACTCCTACATTACATTATAGGTGAGTGACTACAGAGGAACTCTTTGTTGTATACAGGTGCTGAACCAGGGCTGCACAAGAGACATGAACACAGGGGACTACATATTTGTCTGCTTAATAGTAGCACCCAGGATTATGGAAGTGATGACAAACCCTTATGGGTCTAGAATGTGCCCCATAACGTGAAAGCTATTAGGCTTGGCATGATTTGTTCTTGACAAATCCATGCTGGATAGTACTTATAGCCCTCCTATCTTCTGGTGCTTACAAACTGATTGCCAAATAAATTGTTCTAGTATTCTTTCAGTGTATCAAAGTTAGGTGGAACGGTCATCATTCCTCAGGTCCTGTTTGTTCCCCTTCACAAAGATAAGTATTGTTTGCCCTGTTAGTCTTCTGGGACCTCACCTGACAGCAAGGAGTTCTCGAAGGTGATTGCTAATTGCTCCAGCTAGTTCTCTGTGTCCTCTGGGATGAATTTCATCAGGCCCTGCCAATTTGAATATATCCAACCTATCATAAATACTCTTTAACATGTTACTTGCCTAAAGCAGCTTACATACCTTACCCCGTTATTTAATATTAATTATGTTGAGTATCTGGTCACCATTATCATGACCCCTTCTCATAAAAGCAAGCCAAGTGGCTGCTTTTCCTCACAGACTGAAAGAACACCTGAAGGTTCATCTGCATCCCAGTTTCAAAAGTTCATTATCCTGTGTATGGTAAAATTCCTGCTGTTAATTTTCCTCCAACCCCTGTAATCTATTGATTAGCAAGGACTCAGACAGTAAATGGGTATTTATCATGAAAGATAACATATTTCATTTGCTAGAGACCAGCCAGAGTGAGATAAGCATCCCTTCCCTTCACTTATCAGGATAACATGGTTTACCCTTTTAGTGATCTAGCTTAACTCAGACCTAGAGAATACAGTTTTAGTGAAAACTGTTACTTACCTTCTAACTTTTGTTCGAGATGTGTTGCACATGTCCGTTCCACCATAAGCATGTCCATGCACTGCAGGGTGGATTTGTCAGTGTTTCCCCCCTGAGTGGAACCTATCAGGGTGACACAAATGCCCTCTATTGCCTTGCACACTGTGCCCAGACATGAAGGGCAGAGACAGCCCCTTAACCTTTTCAGTTCCATCCTACTGAAAGGCAGGGAAAAGAGGGTAGGTTGTACAACTGACATTTGCAACATCTCAAACAACAGTTACAAAAAAGGTTACTAACCATTTTTTTCACGGCTGCTTATGTTTGTTATGGTGCAAGTGACTCACAAGCAGTTATAATTGGAAGTGGGTTTGGCATCTATTTCAATAGGAACTGAAGGACCACTTGCACTTTAACCATAAAGATTGCTTGGGACCTAATCAAATAACTCAACACACTACTCAGTGGCTTCATATTATCCCAATAGTATTGTAGGTTAACACAACTGAATATCCAAGATGATATCCTTTGACTGGTAACATGACCTCCCTTCATTCGGTCTGCAAATGCAACATACAATTGAATCAAAGAAACGTTTTTGTGAATCAAAGACATAAAGGTTTTAGTATGCTTCAAATAAAATGCTAAATCTCTTCCAGCTTCCAGAGAGTCCAGTCTCTCTTCAGCCTAATTACCATGAAACTTCAGGAAGATTGTTTGGTTAATATTAAAAATGAAAACCACTTCCATAAGAAAACTTGGGCGAGGATGAAGGTACACTGTCCACATAACTGTATATGGAAGATAGATAGTAGTGCCCTCGACTCCTCCACTTCACTGGATGATGTAATGGCTACCAAAAATGGTATTGTCATAAAAAGGTGCAACAGAGAGCAGGTTTCTAGAGTTGTAAGTGGGGTCCCCACCAGGTTTGTTAAGACTAGACTCAGGCTCCATAGGGGAAATACAGGGTTCTATAGTGCAGTGGGGCACCTGCCCCACTCTGTCCAACTACATCTTAGTATGTGAAAAATACCCGATTTCAGTGATGCAATTAAACAGAGCTAACAGCAAGGGTAGGCAGCACTAGGACAGTAGGAGAATTCTGTTGGGGAGAAGGAATATCTACATCAATGGGAGAACCTCAGCTCTTTTTAGGCTTGTAGGCCTAAAAAAATTCAAATTGCTAACAGCCCAACAATACACTGAACTCAAGCTGCAAGCTAGAGATGTGAGCATGTACCCATGTACGTGGTTAATCAATGAGCCTGGGCTCATGAGTTAACCCCCTCATGGTTTCACATAGCCCTCACCCAGCCCCATGCTGCTGCCTCTGTATCAGAGGGAGGTGGTATGGATGGGGGTTGGCTTAAAAACCCATTCCTGAGCACAGGCTCTTGTCTGGCCCCATGTATATAAATGTGTAACCGCTGAAAATGTCATCAGTTACATCTTTATAAAAATAAAACTCATTTTAACATCTCTACTGCATTTACTTTAATGTCAAAGAATGCTTCAGGTGCGCCTCCTAGATCATTAAAATACAACCCATATTCCACAAACAGGATGACATATTTGGGGTTTTGAGAGCGTAGATGGGAAAACTTAGACTCTCCCCCCAGAAATGTAAACCCCACAGCCTCAGCTGGACCACCAGCTACATAGGGCTTACATTCAAGGTCGACCAATGTGTCATTACCCTGTACGCAATTATGTTCCTTTACAAAACATAGTATTTTGAAATTACCGGTGAAATAGATTGCTTTGAACCAAATTAAAGGTTATTGGGATATAAAAATGCACTGACGTACTTGTAATTTATATGTACATCTTATACTTAATTAACAATTATTGCCTTGCTTTTAATAGCTATTTTCTTTTAAATATTTAATCTCTCCTTATGTAGGCAAGTAAAAAAAAAAATCAGCACATCACCACATTGCCAAGTTAAATGTCTGATTGCTGCTGATAACTAATTGTGGATCCTGTGGCTTCTCCTCTACTATGCTTTGATATAAGCATACATCGCAACTGTAGTTAAGTTAGCCAGATGTATGACAGCTTTGCTTCAATATCATTAGTCATGATTTTTAGTACTTGAATTAAGGAACAGACTAGAATCCACTGTCATTTCTTCCATAACCAACATCGAAAACTAGGCCACAATGCCCTCCTGCTAAGCAACTCAAAGTCATTTTCACTCTAATTTATCTGACAAAGTGGGTTTTGCCCACAAAAGCTCATGATGCTATATATTTTGGTTAGTCTCTAAAGGTGTACCATTAGACCACTCATTTTTCAAGTTACAGACTAACACCACTACACCTCAGATATCTTTGCTTTAGTTACCCCATTTGAAAAAAAAAATATAGTTAGAAAAATGCACCTGGTGCTTTTTTCTATCACTTTCTAAATGCTTTAGACAAACATTATCTCACTTTACAGCTTAGGTAACTTCAGGAATTTGCACAGCTTTATTAGTGTGTCAATTGGTCTACATAATCTTTTGGCAGGTAAAACTCTTCCTCTGTGACCTTCTTCTCCCCAGACGTGGGTACATTCTCCCTTTGACAAAATGAGTGCGATATTCAAACTGGACAGGAAAAGCAAGAAAAGTAATTTGGCAAATCCTGAAGTTCCCTTTCACTTTTCAGAAGTTCAAAGGGAAACTCACATACCTCAATTTATGCTGAAAGAGGAAGAAATGAAAGTAAGCCTTAAAATGAGAAGGTGGCCCCAATGTTAAGTATTCTAGAAAAGGGGTCAGCTTCGCTCCATAGTAAGCCACAGCTATCAGTGGATGTGGTCACGGTCTTGTAACTGCATCATCATATGCCTCCTCTACCACTTGAACTAAAGGAAAAGCTTCATTAGCTGTCGCTCACAGATTTATCCTTATCCTTTTTAGTTTAAACTACCCAATTAAAGGCAATATACTTGGATGCATTGATACATTTTGGGGAGGGGTGCGGCTAAAAACCTCCCACTGATTTTAATAGGATTAAGCAAACTTGGGTCCAAACCTCTCCACTACACAAAGCTTCCCTTTACAACAACGTATTTGCTTCATATTATGCCAATTCATTAGATGGTAGTATATAGAAAATGTGAATGAGTAATTGAAATTATAAGGGTTTATAATGAGCAGCTGTTACAACCATAATTATGGGAAAGCTATCAGCCCTCCATAATGCTATACAAAGCTTTCAATTCAGTTTACCTCGCTTCAACCTCAAGCTTAAATGTGGCATTCATGTCAGCTACTAAATACTTAAATAGTAAAAATGAAACTATGTTTTTATATGAAATAACTGATTAGGTCAATTCATGTTCAGGCATCTGGTTAGAAAATGAGGCTAGGCCACTTCAAGTAGTCAAGGATTCCTCCCTTCCCCCTGTCTCCTCAGATTTGGTTTTTAACCTCTGAAGGATCAGAGATCGCCATAGGTGGAACTGGGGACACTGGATAGCATGTTTCAGTGCTCTGAGCACACTCCCATGGTGCTTGGCTGTGAGCAAGAACCAGAATATAACTGATTGCCCCATAGAGGAGGCAGGTGAGGAAGATGATGTTGCAAGATTAGATGATTAGTAATCTTAAATTTTGTCCCCTTCCTCCACAGCATGGAACACAGGTCACTTGATGGGACTTACTAGGTCTCTCACTGAATTTTCTGCCATTGCAGGACCTCATACACATTCCAGGCAGAGAATCAGGGGGGACTAAAGTCTCTTGTGGGTTATAACATACATTACAACGAATAAAATACATTGCATTAGTAGGTAACCATTTCAAGTTTTATTTGCCCATTTTATTCAAGCATTTGGGGTTAAAATTAAGGACTGGTGGCTCTCTATGCTTGCCAAAACAGATTATTAGAACTGATAGTTATCTGTAGTGCTGTGAAGATTTTATCCTAAAAGCTGTCCTGGTGCTTTTGTCATTACAGACCACAATACATAATACTAGTCTTAATTAACAACTAGCATTTGTTTTCATAGGATTTTTACCCAATGCAGTGTAATAAATATGGTTGAGTCCTACTGAAACAAATGTGTATGACAAAACTTTGGAATCTACTATACTAGCTTTTGAGTTTGAGTAAGGAGGTCATGCAAATTACCTGGAAGATTTTGCTCACAGTTACTGATAAAATGGTACTCAGTTTTACAAATCTGTCCTTGTCTTGTGGAATGAATATTTATCACTGTGTATATGTTGCATCATTTTTGCTATGGATTCAGGTAGGCTTGAGTTAGTTGCAGCAGTGTGGGAGACCTTTTTGATGGCTCCTTACCATGTACCAAGCATGTTAAGTCATTGGATTAATCTGTTTTAGTTATTTCTACAAAGAACAGTACTACAGGAAAGTTATTTTAAAGAAACTATTCAGATTGTGTGGCAATTCCAATGAGCTTTCTGGAGCTCTTTTGTTATTTGTGCTTTGAAGGCACTGCTTTGTACCCTTTTAACCGTCTCAGATTCCCACATCACTTGGACCATATCCCTTTAACAATTAAATTAATGAGCAGATGACACCTTGTGCAGTAACTGAGGGTCTTGGAGATGTTTGTCCCTGTGGGAGCTCACTTTACATGTTTTGATCCCGTGCTTCTAGTTAGAGACTTTTTGTAGCAGTGTGCTAGTTGTCTGCAATTTGAAGCAGCCATCTTGTGCTGCTCCAAAAGGCTACTCTGGGTGTGTAGCCAATCTCCACTCAGTTCTTTCTCTACTTCAGAGAGATGAAGTCAGGTAGGTGGGTAGTGGAAAACCCACAGGGACAACCATCTCCAAGAACCTCAGTTTCTGTATCAGATGAGCAAACTTCTTCAAGGAGTGTCCCGGTGGCTGCTGCACTTTAGGTAACTGAAGAGCAGTGCCCCTCAGTAGAGAAGAGAGGCTTCAGAGTTGATGTTTGTATAGTGGAGAGCACTGATAGCCTGAAGTGAGCATCTGCAGCAAACTGTTGTTTCAGGGTGTAAGGTTTGGTAAAAGTATTGGGCGATGCACAGATAGCTGCTTTACAAATGTGAATGATGGATACTTTTTTGAGAAAAATCTATGCATGTGGACAATGTTCTAGTGGAGTGTGTGCAAAGTCCAGACGGAGCTTGCAAATTGTAGTTTTGGAAACAGCTTGATACAACTGAGATCCATTTAGAAAGTCTCTAGCTGGAAATAGTTTGGCCTCTTGATCATTCTGTTGTAGATACAAACAACCCAGATAATAGTCTTAATGTTTTTGTTCTCTGTACGGAGAGCATCAGTGCTCTGCAGACGTCTAGTATGTGAATAAGCGGCAGCAGATAAAGGTACTGCAGTTGTTCCAAACAAAACAAAGGGCGATAGAAAAGACCTGTGAGTGAGCACTGGCTGTATGCCTGGAGTAGCCTCTGGTAGTGGCACAAGATAGCTGCTGCAAAATCTCCAACTAGAAGTACAGGGCACCAAAACACTTAAAGTGGAGCACCCAGAGGGACACGCCTTGAAGCAAAACAGGCAGATACCATTAGTTTGTACCAAGAGGTGTTGTGTCTGCATTGACTTACCTGATTTATTTTAGAGCTTGAGGGGAGAAGAATTTGAGTTGCTAACATCTGAAATTCCTGTCATATGAAATTATTGTACATTAATTGACCTGGAAGCCTAACTTTTCCTATCAAGACAGTCAGACAGCCACATGCCATCTATTTCTCTTTTGAAAGCAAGTCAAAAGCAGGCCACAAAGATTTTGTTCTGTGAAGTCTTATGAGACTCAGTATATGAAAAATACAGACAACTTCCATTTTAAAACACAATCTTTCAAAAAAAATCTGGTACTGCAAGCCACTGTAATTTTGCCCTCATCACAATTAGATCCTTTTGTCAAATTTACTGTTTTTATACTTATTCAAAAGGTACAATACATCTACTATATATTTGAGTGCAAGTGTGTGTCCGTCTGTCTTTGTCTGGCTGTTATGAGTCTGTTTATTCCACAACTCGTCCTAGCTTTTAGCATTTAGGAGAACCAAATTTAGTATTCAGCTTCCTGTTATCATAAGTTAAAGCAATGTAAGCGTTTGCTTATACCAAGGAAACAGGATGCGCCTGAAATGTGATTGCTTCTCACAGAGCCAAACCAAGGGGACACAATCACGAAAACAAGTAGAGTGCTCGACATTGAAATAACTGAGCAGGTGTTGAAAGAAACTGAACTAAAATGAGCCAGAAAAATAGGATTTCTTAATAAACCTTATAGAAGGGAGAGAAAAAACCCTCAAATTTGGAGCAGTGCTCTTCTCTCCCCCCCCCCCCCCTTTTCCTTTCTTTTCTTTGGCACAGCTAAATCAATGCTTAAATTTTAAAAACTAGAAAATGTTATTGGAAACCAAATTGACCATAGCTCTTTTTTTGTTAAAACATAGCAAATAAGACTTTATAGGGATGAAGAAACAAAATACACTTGATGGAATTACTGAATTACGGACCTGAACAATGCTGAGTAAATCTACTGTTCAAGACTTTCTCCAACATTCGTAAGGTAGGAGCCACCCAAAGATATTGATCAAATCTGTCACACCAATCATGCATAAAGAGTCTTCTATGCACTTAGGAGCACTTCTATTCCCTGCTTTGGTTAAACATGTTTTTAAACAGCTCAGTAATAGAAAGTATGTTTGTCCCTTCATTGATGAAATATCAAATATCAAAATAATTCACATTTAACTGATCTTTCTTTGCTTAGATACATGCTAAGTTTTTTTAGTTTAAAATGGTTACTCAATCTATAACTATTTTAATAAGGATGCCTGCTGGAGGAACTCTTAAAAGGTCACGGTCACGCACACACACACAAAATAATGACTTCACAACATTACCTACAGTAGGTATATAGTATTAAAAAAAAAATGGGTTGCTGTGAAATATTTTCACTAATGAGATTGAGGATCGAGCATTGCAACTGTGAGTAAGGTCGGATACCACTCCTTATGACTGAAGTTAAATGCTATTTTCCCCAGAGGTTCTGTATTTGATATGTGAACTATTGGTGCTCTGTGAAGGCATAGCAGGTCAGCGGTCTCATTTACAATCTACTCAAAGATAAATATATTTTCACATATACAGCTGTATAAACAACTAGCATAGCTGTCACAAGAATGTTGCAGTGATAAACGGGAGGGAAAACCATCTATCCAATTAGGAGCGTTCCATGATAATCTGTATTAAAACAAATTCCACACTATGGTGCAATCACCTGAACTATACTGCAACACATATTCAATAGTCCTTTACTCATAGCATGCGACTTCTGGAGTCCTGCCTGAAGCACAAACCTACTCATCTCTCACACCTCCTTATCACTATGGCTTTTTAGGCAGGGAGAGATGGACTGAGCATGCTGTGACATCCAGGGAGGAGGCTACACAATTCTTTAATGCAGGGGTGGGCAATAATTTTTGACCAGGGACCACTACAGAAATTTTTAAAGTGGCCCCAGGACACCTCCAGAAGGGGCAGAGCCTCTGGCGGAAGGGGCGGGGCCAGGACACTTCTGTGCTTCCCCACCCAGAGACCCTGATTGGCCTGGGGGTGAGGGAGGAGAGCACACAGTCTTTGCCCCCCCCCCGCCGAGAGAACTGCCAGGTGTTTGAACAACTAGCGGTTCATTCTAGGTACCCATGCCCCTAGTAGTGGGAAGAGACTTCCCATGCTTCCCTTCACTGCCCCCAGGTCAATCAGGGCCTGGGAAGGAGGAGCACGTGAAGTCTCTCGCTCCCTACTGCTGCCCTGCAAGGGAGCACAGCGCTTAGTCAACTGCCAGTTGAGCAGCAGCTGGCAGTTGACATGAAGTGCTGAGCCCCTTGCAGGGCCGGAGGAGACTTCACATGCGCCCCCCCCCTCCCCCCCGATTGGCTTGGAGATGCGGGGAGCACACAAATTCTCCTCCTACCCTGCCCCCATTCTGCAAGGAGCGTGCGGTGCTTAGAAGCGCTGCACCCCTCAAAGGGCAGGAGGAGACTTTGGCCTGGGGCGGGGGGGGAAAGAGAAAGAGAGACAGAGTTTGGCCTAGGGGCAGCGGCAAGGCCTCCGTGGGGTGGATCAGCTAGCTTGGCGAGTTGGATGCGGCCCACGGAGACCCTTTTGCCCACCCCTGTTTTAATGCAATGAAATCTCTGCATTAGGAGACATTACTGCTGATGCTACAGTAGTATAAATGTTTATTCCTAATGATCTGTGTGAGAGATGATCATGTGCATGACTTTTCTTACCCCTAAATAAGGGTGACATCAGTGGCTGACAACAGCTTCATCTGCTTTCAAGGTACATAACTTAATCATTAATACATTATCCTGTGCTAACAGGGGTAGAGTGCCTGCCAATGACTGCATATGCTACCTAGTATTATGTCCTAGTTTTACTAAAATCCCTAACTTAACATTCAAAATTGTAACCCTTGGCCATCCTTTCTGCTGGTGAAGTTGTATGTTCTGCTGGTTGTTCAGAAGCATTGACATGAGACAAGATGAGAAAAGTGAGAAGTATGGTCTAGCCAATCTCTGACAACCATTCCAAAGGCTGAGAGTCATACCTGACTGCATGAATGAATGACAGACAGAATCTCTCTACTAACACACATTGTCAGCATTATATTTCATATATTGCATTTAATAGTTTTTTTAATTAATAGGAGTATCTGGAGATTGATTTTATTTTGGCTGTCACATAATATTAACAGTGCAAGTGTGAGGTTTTTTGGATTTAAGATTGCAATATGATATTGAAAATTTACATGAACTATATATATCTATAGATTCACTAGGTATATTGAAAGCCCTTTATTTTTATTTATTTTGTTTAATGTTTTGGTAATGAATTGGTGTTTATTACCAAAAAAGTTTTACCAAATAAATTGGTGTTTCATTACTTAATGAAAGTCAGTGCAAAAAAAAAAAAAAAATCTCAATTATTTGTGTAAATACCAGGGCTAATACTGGGGGGAATTGGACAAGAGAAAGATTCAATACACATTTTCAAGGAAAATCAGTTAGATGCTATTATTTCATAAGCTCTACATTAAACAGCATGTGCACATATGTAAGAATACCTCACAGTAAACATTGCATTACTTTAAGGGGCAGCCTTACATTAACACCTAGTTTAACAACATGACACATCTAACTAATCTATTGGATTTTCTTGATCCTAAGTATTATCAAATACTCAAGTGGTCCAAACTCCAAATTAAAAAGAACAAAACAAAACTTATAAAAGCTATTTGGTTTTTACTAAAACCCAGGACATTTTCAAGGGTGAAAAATAAAAAAAAAAAAAAAAAAAAGGGTTAAAAAAAAGGGTAAAAAAAAAATCACTGCCCAGGGAATACTTTGTATACTATTTTAATTTACACAAATTCAAGTAATCAATAAAAATTAAGACAATGTAATTTCTTGCATTACTAGTAGACCCGTGGTTCGTTCCTGAGACATGCCGTATATAAAGACACCAGATTGTTAGTAACAGTCCTAGGTGGAACAGATATGAAGATTTATCCACGAAGAGTTTTGCAACATCAAGTTACATTAAAGTTACATTACCTTACAAGCAAGAAAGTCTGCTTGGAGATTCCATGTTGCATGCAACCTCCTAACCCATTTTAACATCAACGGGGAGAAGAGATTGACATAAACTTGCCAGAAAATGGATAGATGGGAAAAGAGGCCATGATGAAATGTAAGCAGCCATAGGAAATGCCAGAAGAGGGGAGAAAACAGTGACTAGTGGAGCTACATGAGGTGTCAAGGAGACCTAGAGACTCCATCAGATTTAGAAGAGATGAGTGGTGACTAAGAGAGAAAGGAGATGCCTAGGAAACAAAATTGGATACAGGAAGCTGCCCAAACTTACATGGGGAAGAAGGAGTGGGAGAAAGTGGGTCACAATGGGAGGTAGCAGAAGATTTTTGTTTTAAACATGACATGCAAATTCCCTTACTCTCCCCCGGCTATTATAGACCCATATATAGCAATTATATTTTCCACAGAAAGAATTTCATACAAAAAGCACCCATCATAGTTTTATATTGTATATGTACTAGATAAAACATGTGACTAGTTGCTTAGGGAAGGAAAAAAAAAAAAAATCACTCAAGACAAATCAGACCATAATCCATTAAGAAATGTCATAATATTTTTGCTTCAAATACTTTGTCTCTGGAGTCAGATGAACTAACATTTCTGCATTCCCAAGCACATCGCTATTAGGCTAAAATTTAAAAGGATGTTCTTTAAACATGAAATTTACTCTCCTTGCTAACAAACCATGAAAGAGTTAAAATATTTTTAGATCTAAAAGGAATATGAAGATGCAGTCCAGTCGTGCAATATTACATAACCCTGAAGAAAAGGATAAACAGTATGATTATGTACTCTCTTTCCCCCTTCCAGGGGACTGGAAAGAGGAGATATAGAATGCATCTACCCATAACCTATAAATAAAGATATGTTTAATGGTGACCTATTTCCAGATTCTATTTCAAGATCTGGAAACAGTTCCAGTTCTGCACTCCATAACAAACAGAATACATGTCTTCCAGATGAACAGTTCACACAAACATGAACAACCCACATTAAAAATACTCAAACAGTCCATTTATATAAACTAGGACTTGAGGTTTATAAAAGCATTAGGTTTCTGTGCAAAATTAAATGTTTCAAATATTTCATGTCCAAAATATATTTTTATTATTAACAGGCAGCTGAGGTAAAGAAGATGTCCCCCAGGCACACTCTTAACACAGGGTTTAAAGATACAAACCTGTATGAAATATAACTGTGCTTTTCCTATATCCAGAAGGCAGTCGAAGGTTTCGGAGCAGTCCCTTTGCAGTCAGTTGCACACGCATGTTGGATAAGGAAAATTTCGGGGACCATAACATGTCTTCAGAGCAAATGGAAGACAAGTAATCAAGAAACAGCCTCCATATACAGTTACATACTATATATTTAAATTCACCACTGATGGAGGCCAAGTCAGACTCAGCAATGAAAACAAGACTAGAAAGCAAATATTTTTCATTCCTTCATTGTTGTTTCATATTCACGGACAAAATAAAAATGTGAGAAAGCAAATATCCCCAGTGCAAATGCTGCTGGCAGCCTCTCTCCCCACCAGATGTTGCAGAAACAAAGCTGTCCTCAGAATAGAACCTTCTCTTAGAGATTCAAAAGACCAGCAGCCTCTGAATTACATCACACTGTTCATGCTTCATCTGTTACCAGACTCAGTGAGAATGAAGACCTAGCAGGCAGAGGAGGGAGGGAGGGGAAACTGGGTGGTCTCCAAAGTGAATATCACCCAATAGTGTCACAGATCATGTAATTGTTCTTCAGAGAGACTGTTAAGGAGAAAATTACTTGAATATTCCCCAAAGGCATATTTTAGCTCTCTCCCCTCAAGTCTTGTTTCATTCATCTAGCTTTGATTCCATTCTGACAGTTTTCTAAATGACTTGAATTTGTCCCAACAATTTTAATTATGTTTAATGTTTTCCAACAGAAAGCTTTTTAAAACCTATCTTGAACATAACACTATATCCATATTTGTATCTTTACAAGTCCACAGAAAATAATGCTATTCTGTACAAACCATTTAATATTTAGAAGGCTCTTAAATAAAGTATCATACAGTTTTGTGGCCTGGCACTGCACATTTTGGTTTACTGAGATAAGATCAATGAAATATTAATCTTAATTTAATATGACAGGCTCTGGACTTCAACAAGAAGCCAGTACCTTTAGATTCAGTTGTGATCTAGTAACCGACTGATTCCCATACTACCCGCAAACCATCATTATGAAATGAGGGATGTAAAATCCCATTTCATTCATTAACCAGTTGAATGTTATGTTTAACCAGTTAACCAATTAAACAGGACAAGTGTGTGGGGGGTGGGGTGGGGAGAGAGAGGCTGGAGCAGCCCCCTGCCTCCATGGACTGGGGCTGCTCCTGCTGGACTGGAGCACCCCTGCCTGCCACTAGCCTCGTGGGGCTGAAGCCCCCCCTTCCCGCTGTAGACAGGGTGCTGCTCTAGTCCCCACCATTAACCCTAAGTGGTAAGCCTCGTCCATTAAGGGTGAGCCTTACCAGTTAAATGGTTAAAAATTCACATTCCTAATGCAAGTCCCCGTAAAACATGCTGGCTCAGTATATATTTAAATGACCCCAATGATTTACATTTTCCCATTAATTTACAATGCTACACAGTTGCAAGTTATCTAATCACTCTACCTTTAAGTAGAATGGAATATCATCAATGACTTCTAGCACCATAACAGCCAAACAAGCAAAAATGGTGGGGGTTGGAGGGAGAGAATCTGGAGTTGAAAACAAGAAGCAGAAAACAGGAGTCTAACAGGATTTATTAGGAAGCAAGGATAACAGAAAATTGGTTACAAATTAAAAAAAAACAACACACACGCTTTCTGGAGTCTAAAGTTTAGCAGATTAGGATCTTGTGTCAGGCAATTTCTCACAATCTATTTTCAACATCCTCAGCCCACATAGCTGAGGCATGTACCTTTCACAGATTCCAAGAGCAATGGCCTCTTTGTCCCTTAAGGGACATATGCCAAAACAGCTCTCTGCTTTTCCTTGTGTTTTCCAAAACTCATTGTTTTGTCCCTAGAGTTTGGATGACTTCCTGCTGTTCTCCTTCCCATTGACTCCTATGTAAATGGGGCTTCCGGTGTTGGATTTACGTTAGAGATAGGGAGATCGAGGAAAGTAACTTAAAGTCTGTGACCAAACAAAACACAGGTTGAACCTCCAAAATCCAGGACACTCTCGTCTGGCAACATCTGTGGTCTACTGAATACTAGATTTACAATGGTCACCTTTCACTCCCAAGGAATACAAGCAGATGGCATTTTCCTGACAAGAACATGCACTGTCTAGACCCCAGGATAGCCATGAGAATTACTGAGCAGCTCTAGGCCATTCAGTGAAGGACAGAGAACAAAAGATAGAAGGACACAGGATAAGAAAAAAGTAGGGGACAACAGAGGGTAAAAGCAAAGGGGGTGGAATCCAAACATGGAAAAGAGGTGCAAAGAAAGGATGCAAAAAGAAGCTTTTAGAATGGGACAGGGCTGTTGGCTTAAGGCGTACAGTAGGGATACCAACAAGTCATATTTCTGTTTTTCCTGGGTAGCACAGCTGGGCCCTACTAATAAGGCCACAATGTAGTAGAGTTGAGCAAAATATCTCAACTGTGTTTGTTAAACATTTCTTTTATACACAACTTGGAAAGGAAAGAGCACAGACTCGCTAAAAAGCCATCTCCTCCACTTAACTTGCAAACAAGGTATTAGCATTGTGTACTCCTAGCTGGCAGTAGCTAGCTGATCTAGAAGCCAATAAGTTTTCTGTTAAGTATGATAGGTCATCGAATCTTCTGAAATTGAATATTCATTTACCACTTGGGATATTTTCTTCCAACAAGAGATTTCAATATGCTTTATGAACAAAGTTAGCTTCAACAAGCTGTGAGGTATAGAAACATTAAAGATACCATCACCAGTTTTCCATCAGAGTTCACACCTGCAGTTGAGGGAGGTCCTACTCCTCAACTGTCTTGACCCTCTGAAATTCTCTACTGGTAGGTATGCCTGGGGTAGCTGCTAGTGGGGAACAATACTTTCGGTTTTGCTGTCACGAAAGACTGGTCTACATTCCCTCCTATCAGTGCATTTAAGCTACTGTAAACCCTTGTGTAGATACATGACGAATTTAAAATTAGTTAAATTTCCTTGGGAAAGCAAAATATTAAATTGTGTTTAAATCTGCTTGAGAGGCCATGCACAAAGTGACATTGGTTTAACTACACTGGTGCAACTTTCATTAAGAAAAATGTCTAAAAAAGGTGGCTTGCTGCTACACTGAGTACTGACTGTTGGACAAAGTGATTTTGACTAACATCCACTAATCTCAATGTAGTGGTTACTCAGAGCAGCCAACAGGTCATAATTGTATATACATGCTTCATGTTCTCAGAGAACTTATTCCAACTAGTCTGGTCAGGATGTATTTTTAAAATGTCTACCCCTTTTAAAAAGTTGTATCATGGAAATGCCTTTGAGAGAGACAGGGAGCGAATATGGAAAGTTACAAATGCTTAGATGTCACAATTTGATAAAAACTGTAGGTGACCAGATCAATAAAGGGAAGTTATTACATATCAGTTATTAGAATTTCCTATGTGACCTATACACCTATAATTCTCTAATTCAGTGGGGTCTGTTCACAAGACACACACACAGGCTTCAGTTAATAACAGACACACAGTTGAAAGGAAATGGGCCATGCTGTTACCTTCAAGGATCCCTTCTCCAAGCTGTTGCAAACATTTTCCTAGTGATAGGAGTTACCAGAGCCAGAGATATAAACAATTCTGACATGGCTTGATTCCTGTAAAGATGGGTTAATTGCCAGAGATTGTCTAGGGCATTGCCAGTGAACATAGATAGGGAGACAGAGGCTCTGCTGAAGAGTCAACAGGGAATTAGCCATACCAGGGTCCCTGTGCAGAAGACGGTAAGCTGTCCAGATCTGTAACACTCTCAAAGTGTTTTAGCATTGGCTTTTCACCAGAAGGCTTTTGTTCTTAATTCTTTACTTGAAGGAGGTTGTCTGGTTGCTGATTAACACAGTTATTGCCTCCAAAGGAATAGAACTTCAGGTCAATATAAAAATCAGACCTGCTGAAGTAAATTATGGGTGATACACAGGGCACTGCAATCAACTGCGCTGTTTGAGCGGGAGAGTCATACTGTTCTACCCCAAGAGAGGTGACTGCTAGAAGCCAGAGATCAGAGACAAGGTGCACTTGGAGACCAAAGGAGTCAGAGATGTAATTAGCTTGGTAACCATGTTAGACTTAATTCTCTAGTGTTAACAGGAGGTTGGTTGCAATTCTTGTGAGATTTCTCTAGCTGAATTGTGCAATCTTCATTTTTTTAAAGCATGTCAACCTGCTAATATTAGTGCTTCTCTCTGTTGCTCTATAGCACTCTTTCACAAAATTCCCATTGGCAACTTGTATTCAAGGTAATCTGGAGAGCCACGCAATTTGAAGGGGAACCCTATAATTGTACATGGAAAACAGCTCACTACTACCCTCAGCAGAAGAAAAAGTGAGGTTACATTTGTCAGTTTCACTGCTACCCACAATTCTGAATAGAATCATAATTTTAGACTATTAGATACAGCTTTGCTTTCAAGTAAGATACTGTTGCTATTTGGCATGGTCAGAAATACATCACTGCATCACTTCATGGATGCAATAAACCTCCATATTTAAAGGTTGAAAACATATCTGTTTGACACCAAACACATTCTGAAGAAATTCTTAGCTCTCCCTTTGTCATGCAAAGAACCCTATCTAGACTGACCAGCTGGTCTTTCCCAAGAGGTTCCCAAGAAAGTGGTAGAGCCGAGCGGCAGGTAGCTGTGTGTTCTCTAGCAAACCCTTCCTTAGTAGGAAGATTGGTCTTGTTTTCAAACTTTAGCACTGGATGGGGCAAGATGGTCAGATAAGTATTTCTGAAGGAGAAGTGGGAAGAAGGAGGGATCCTCTAAGAATAAAAAATTGGGACACTTCACCTCGAGAGCAGGATGGCATGACCATTTGACTATTGCTCTACTAGTCCCTTCTCCATCCTCTTTCACTGCCATCTCCCTCCACATACCTAGTTTAACCCACAGGCTCATTCACCAATTAATTCCCTCCTGCAATCACACATCCACACAGTAGGTTCATCATCTTTTTCTACTTCAAATCAGGACTCTTCCTCAGTTCCTCCTGATTGTTCTAGGCACATACTCTCTCTCCCCTTCGACTCAGCACCCATCAATCCAATTCTCAAAGCATCTTTAATTGAAGCTGGGTCTGGAAAGACAGGAGCAGAGGTTGCAGGGAGTACATACAGACCGTTTTATTCTGACTCCAGGCTGACCGAACTGAAGAGAGCCTGTATTCTCTGCTCCTTCCCTCTGCCACTTGTGGTCTGCTGTAGGCTTAGATGTCTCCTGCTGTTAACCAGGCATACGGCAGCCTACAGGACTGAAGTAGCTGTAATCTCTCCACAAGTTCCTGGGGCAGCAGGCTTTCCTGTACTTCACAACACAAACTGTACCACTCAGTAGATGTATGAATAACTAATTTTTGCTGCACCAAACCAAAAAATTATTTCAACTTTCAGAAATATCAATGAACTGAAATGTATTATTTCCCCCATCTCAATTCACAGGTAAGACCAGAAGGGACCATTTTGTCTGCATAACACAGGCCATAAAATGTTCCTTAAATCAATTCCAATTTGAACAAGAGCACATAGTTTAGAAAAAATGAAGACAATCTTGATTTAAAACGTCCAAGGATGGAGAATCTTCCATAGACCTTGATAAGTTGTTCCAATGGTTATTTATCCTCACAGTTAAGAGAGAAAAAATCTTATTTGAAGTATGATAGTTTCATTTCACCACTGAATCTTGTTATATCATTGTCTGCTAGATTGGAAGAGTCCTCTATTCTCAAAATATCTATTCCCCAAGAGTAAGATCCTATCAAATTCATAGCCATCAAAACACATCACAGACTGTCTCCCACCGCAATGAAATCTGGTCTTTTTTGTAATTTTACCCTATACTATACAGATTTCATTGGGGAATGTGGGGGAAGGAGGAGGGCAGGAGACCAGCATTTCTAATGCCAGGCATCCTGACTCAAAAAGCAGCAATAGGCAAACAAGGCTAGAGAGTGGGCCGCCTGAGTGGCCATCCATCTCAGTGGGCAAAAAGATTGGGCATGTGCACCAGCCATGACACCGAGAATAAGATTAAAGACATTGCACTTGATTCTCCTCCTTTATCATGCCTTTTCATCAAAGTGATCCATTATTAAGGCAAATTCAATTGCTAGCAAAAGTAATGAAGAAGCAGAGGGAGCGCATTGCACACAACATTGTAAGAGCAATTAGCATGAAACTCACAAGTGCCCTTGCTTTAAATGTGTGTCACTTTTCATTTTAGCAGGGGCTGCTCAACCCCCCACTCCACTGAATAGCCAACTCTATAGTAGAACACATTACAGAAGTTTCTTCTGAAGATATCAAAGAACCAGATGAGATGGGGGTGAGCGGGCCGCATGTAAAACCCAGATGGGTTACAGGTTGCCCATCACTGTTCAGAAAGGATTTGTGGAGGATGTTCAAGTTATTTGGAGGTGTAGTGGTATTGCCACCCTTCTGTGCTGCCTTCGCAGATGGACAATCACAGAGCAGTGGCTGTTGGCTAGGTGCCCACCTCTGAAAGCCGTACCCCACCAGGAGCAGTACAGAATTACAATCACAAATCATGAAATTTCAGATTTCAATAGTTATAATCACGAAATTTATTTTAATAGTTTTAGGTCTGTGGAATTTACCAAAATGGACTGCAAATTTGGTAGGGCCCAACTCACGTGAGTACTTGTAAGACTGATTAAGTAAACCTTTAACCATCTTTTTTGGAGCATCCTAAATATCATTTTAATTCATGCTTTTGAAATTTAATCATTTCATGGCTTCTCTGTACCTTTGCCAATTTATCATCAACATCCTTGAATTGTTGACAGTAGAACTGGACACCACCACATTCCAGTAGTACTAACAGCAGCGCCAAATACAGAAGTAACAATCTCCACTCCTACTCAAGATTCCCTTTATGTACATTCATGAACCACATTAACCCTTTTGGCCACAGGATCACACAGGAAGCCAATGTTCAGTCATGATCCTCAAAACTTCTCTCCTCCCTCCCCCCCATTTACCATTACCCACAAATCTCCCATCCTGCAAGTATGGTCTGTCTCCTTTGTATCTTCATGCTTACGTTTGTCTTTACTCAAAATCAGTCTGCTTTGAAAGCTGGGTGCAGCTTTGCCCCAGTGAATGGATTGCTTTGCCCAGTGAACTTTGTTATCCCTCCTCTGATTTGTGTTTTATCTGCCAACTATTTGAAATGAATTATGTTTTCTTGTAGGTCTTAATGTCATCCAGCACAGGGCTAAGAAAAAATTCCTGTGGGATTCCACTTGAAATGACTTCACTCAATTCCAAACTGCTGGAATATTTTTGTAGAAGGGGTGCTGAGCGCCAGTGGACCAAATTGTAAACTCTGTATTTAATGCAAACCACTTCAAGCCACGGCACAGCAGCAATCTTTCCCCCATCACTTGTAAATGAAGAATGACTGCATAGGTGCTGGAACTACAATTACATTTTGAGATCTCAGCCAGTTTTAAACCATTCAGCATGTGCCATGTTGATTTGGTATTTGTGATGCTGGCAGACTCACTGACTCACTCATGTGTTAGTGTTGTTAAATTTGACATTAGATCTATAGAGGTGTGTTTAGACTGTATCAAATGCTTCTGAGTTGAGGCATGCATTAATCTCATTAATAATAATATCTGTATCATGTATCAAGGGGATAGTTAACTATTTGCTCTGCAACTATCAAAGTGTTTGCTGTGAAACGAAGTCCTCACAGTGAGAAGAGAAGCATTACACCAGATGTGAAATTCTAGTTGACCACAAGAGGTGTCATCTCCTGACCAACAAAAGAAGGCCTAGGGAGACCAGACAAGCTACTGTGGAAGATCAGTGGACAAAAGACTCTGCCCCACATCAATGAAGGGGGGGGTGGGGACAATCACTCATCCCATCACAGGCTCAATTCTGGGGGAAAGGAATAAAAATCCCTGGCAAGAAAAAAATAGTCATTATGCTACTTGAAATTTAGAGGGGACTATATTTCTAAGGGAACGGAGAGGATCCCTAAGCTGCTGAATTCCTAGGTTAGCCTTAAGGGACAAAGAGTTTGCACGTAACAGCTTCTATTATCTTCAGGACCCTTTAACTCATTTGTGTGGGCCTATTTATTTGCTTTATGACCATAAATCTTATTTCTTAATTAGAAATATTTAGTTCATTTGTTACAGGATTGACTGCAATCAATGTCTATGCTATGTAACTCAATGTGCAAGAGACCTGCAGTAAGTGACTGGTGCTTTGGGACTGGGAGTAACCTGAATGATGTTGTGATTTTCAGTGCAAGGGACCATCTATGACAAAGATAAGCTTGCCCGCATGGCAGTAAGATAAACCAGAGCAGGAGAGGGTGTTGGAACAATTTTTTTTAGTGCAAGTGCTGAGAGCCACTGCATCCAACTGCAAACCCCTATGTATACCTGCATAATGTTCTTTTCAGTTGAGTTCCAAAATCAGGTGCAGGTGCCCTCTGAACACAAATATAAACCCCACCATAATTCTTTCCATGATCAAGATACAACCAGTAATTAGATATGAGCAAAAAGCCCATAGATCCAAAGCCCTGTCAAAAAGGGATATTACACACTCCAGAAGCAATTTCATCCAACATACTGCAGATAGTTTGGCAAATTTTCATAGAAGTTCTGACATTAACAGGTATAGGTAAATGCCTGAAGTCAGATGCTTGCTTTGATTCACGAGTGAGGACCAGGAAGTTAACATGTATTTGCTGCAGGAGGTAGCCGAGTTAGTCTATAAAGTGCTACCAGATCATTTGTTGTTGTTTTTTCCTGTAGCAAACTAACAAAACATGTAGATGGCATCATGAGCTTTCGTGGACACAGCCCACTTCTTCAGATGACCGGAGTTATGAGTAGGGGAGATGAAAACTGGAAATAAATAGGAGAGGGGAAGAGAAAGGAAAAAGGAATGGGGGAGGGGGGAAAAGAGGAGGAACAAGGCATCATTAAATATCTGGAGAATGGGTACTTAAAGCTAAGCAGATAAAGATCAAAGTCAATAGATAGATTGCTGAGACTGGAAGGATTCCACTCAAAGCTGTTAGCACCTTCAGTGGTAGAGTCCCAACCAGCCCATATCTCAATTGAGTCCATTAGCATGTTAATTGAATTTGTGGATGTACTGTAATTCAAGCCAAATCCACAGGGAAAGCTTGGAAGAGCTGGCTTGTGTCAAGACCACCACCTGCAGTGTAGACCAAGCGAACACCTCAAGAACACTGCTGTTTTGACTCAATCTTTAAAGGCTAATTAATTCTATGACGAGATAGCCAAATGGAAGATTACACCATGCTGCACATAAGAATGCTGCATGCCAACTTTAAACTCTAAGACCTTCTGTGCCAATGGGTGAACATACACATCTGGGCACAAACTGCACACGGTGACTATTTTGAAGTATAACATCTTGAATAAACCACAGCTTACTTCCAATGCAATATGTTTTATAATTTTTGTAAACATCCAATTATTTATTGCCAAATCCCTCTGCCCTTCACATCCCCCCCAAATTAATATGTTCATAGTATTATACCTCTTAATCCCTGAGATTAAGTCCTAGCTAAAACAGTTCTTAGCTAATGCCCCAAAACCCAATTGTTCCAATTTTGACTAAAGTGGAACTTGAACCCAAGACAAATATGAATTTTGCCACTACTCATGCTTCACATGAATGAACATTTCTAACATCTACATCCTATTTCCATATCACATTATACGGAGGGGGAATTTTTTTATAGCAAATTCAGAATCTAGAATATCCTCTTTAAATTGCTGAGCAGATTGAAAGATTTATCAAGCTGTATGTTCTTCGTAAACACTGTAGATTAAACCCAAGGTTCCCAGATGTCCTTTAATGAACATAAATTTTATGTTCAGCGTAGCAGTAAACCAGTGTTGTGAAACACTTGGCTGGCAGACAAAAATCCAGTCTGTTTAAAGTTCATCATGACAAATTTAGATTTCGGAGAAAACAATTCCTTATTTAAAAACATTTTTCTAGTTCTTACAGTTTGAAGACTTTTTTTTTTTTTACAAATATGAACAAAAAAGGTCTAAAATCCCATAGAGCCTGAAACTCAGATATTAGCACACTACTGATGAAGAGAACAGTTAGTTTACATCTAATTAATACCCCCAATTTGAGCAATTACTGCAACACAGAGGAAATTGGGTGAACTGCGTATGCAAATGATCAGAGGACAAAAACCTTGTTCTAAAAGTGTCTTTTCCAGTCACATTAAATGCAACAGTAACTTCGCTAAGTACAAGTTTCATTATTGCAGAAAGATCACAATCAGCCTATTATCAGAGGAAACTTCCTGCAGGTCAAGCAGATTATAGGATCCTGATGCCATAAATACAGCATGGAGACAGCTAATAAAAATGTTACTTGGTCTTCATTGAATTAGAGTGACAGACCCACAGTCAAATCAAGGATTGAAGTCTAAAATGTCTTAGAACAAAAAGGTTAGCACTGCAGGCTACTTAAAAAAACCCCACTAGGCCTCACTTTGCATGTCACTAGCTGGCATTGCACACACTGTTATTCTGAAAAAAGATCATGACTTTTTCTTGACATGTAAAAGCACTGTCCTACAGAACATCCAAAACAAAACCCATCAGTATTCTTAACACAATTTCTTTTTACTTTGCTATAGTTCTATATGTAATGATCATTAAGAACTAAAAACAAAATAAGCAGCTTCTAGGAAGAAAAAAAAAAAAAAAGAAAATCCTGTCCACATAAAATGGAAAAAGTTACAGTCAAGCATGGTCCATAATTCCAAAGGGCAAGAAATAGTGTTTTGAATTGAAAATCAACTTTCACTGGTATGTGATGAATTACGTATTTCAGTGGACAAAGTGTGGCTCAATTGTTAGTAAATGAATGGAGAAGCTAATTTTCCAATATTTTCCCCCAGAGATCTCTAATCTAGTCCAGATGCCAGGTTTAATTATGCTCCTTGTGAGCAAACTATGATAGGAGCTAAATCTTAGTGAGATCATCCCTTCTGCGTCTCTGAACACATGGGCTCACAGAACTCCACTGAAACTGAAGCAGTACTAGCAAAACATGAGTGAATACAGAACCAAAGTAAAACTCTAGTCAGTTAGTCTATTATTCAAGACAGAAGCTTCAGAAGACATTTAGAAGGTCAGCCACTTTTTAACCTTGCCATTCTTCCCAATGCCACACAAGTTGATATCAGCTTTTCTAGTTAATTGCCATCTACCATTCAAGCACAGCATATGGTAACAAATGATGAGGCTGCTGGCAACTAAACAAAGTCAAGAATTTGTCAGCACAAGCCATCAAAAAAGAAGCTTCTGTTGAACATGAATCTTCTATTTCTCCCAAACCACATCAAATTTTTTAACTAATGACTGCCACATGACTAAACTACCAAGATTAACTGTATCCAAGTTTCAGAGGGGTAGCTTTATTAGTCTGTATCTGCAAAAACAAGGTTTCAGAAGCAGGGGTATATATAAAGACGGCGATCCCCGTTTCTTTAACTTCCACTACAATTCATGTGATGAAGTAGGTATTACCTATGAAAGCTTATGCCCTAATAATCTGTTAGTCTCTAAAGTGCCACAGGACTCCTCATTGTATATCCACATTTGTTACCAATATGTTTCTTGTACGTTGCTTTTAAAGACTATTTTGTCCACAAAGCAGATGACGACAATAATAATTAGTACAGACTCTACAGTTTGGCAGCTGGATGGAGTAATGGCATACAATTAAAGCACAGTAATCACAGAAAGTGTATATGTTTGAAACTTGAGTCTTCATAGCTGGTTACATCATACTAACGTATTGTGAAGCTACTTCATTTAATAAAACACTAGGGGATATTATACCAAAAGCATCTTAAGGACATCATACAATGATATTTTGGGGACATTGCCTTGTTATCCATTACCAAAAAGATGGGGAGAAAACACACATTTGAGAACTCACCAGAACTGAAAACAGACAACAGTCTTTGGGGCCCATTTAGTCCAGGAGTACCTGTAATGTTCAGAGAAGATACGGCTGTGTCATTCTCTACTGCATTAAGATATATGAGTAAGTTCCAGTATATAGTAAAAAAGCATCTTCCCAGCCTTTCACTTATCTTCCCTTGTATGGTGGCTTAGAGAATTTCAGTAAAATATTAATGCCAAAATTTATTAGGACATTAATATCCTGGTAAGATATGCGAGACAAAAACATGAGAAGATTCCTGTTAATTCTGAACTGTTTTACAGTAATCGATCATTTGCAACGGATGTCACTTATTAAGAACTTGACCTTTAACTATCCCTATACTTTTAACTACTTTTTGCACTACCAGGTCTGTGCTTCATGTATGCCAGAAAGAACTGTTTAATATCTTATGTTATTATTTTATCCTGACTACAGTATTGTCATTTGAGGCTTTTAAGAATGAAGTGGCCCGTAATGATGAACAGCTACTTCATCTGTGGACAGATATGTATATATACTGTTCAAAAAGGAGAAAAACATAAGCCTTTAGTGTAAAGAATAATTAAGTGGAACCATTACTCTTGCATGGCACAGACAAAAATCAAGAATTTTACATTAGATTTATCAGTTTCCAAGACTATTGTTACTTGGTCCAATCTGCAGAGATAAAAATTAAGAATTAAAAGTCTCAACTTGTCTGGTTGTGCATAGGAAGCATCAAGGTCTTCGTGTGAGATCTTATGAAAACATGCACCAGTAACTAGGAGGCAACACAATTTGCATTGTAACTTAACTACCTTTTGTATCTTAACTACTGTGCATCAGCCAACGTCTGAGGCAGTTCACTTGTAACAACACTAAGCCACATGACAGGAACTTTGTGAGTAAGCACCTATGACAAGCTATCAGATTCTAGAATCTTTTATAAAAATTCACATTTGTAGTTCTATGTTTGGAGACAACCATCTGTAGACGTCCTTTCAACTCTAATTCACCATTAAAAAACGTATGAGTACCTAAGGCAGGGAGTTAACGGAAAAGAGGCAGAGGTCAGAAGCAAACTCTGGCAGGTACTTTAAGCTAAACAACAACTCCGAGAAGGGGCTAAATTTGACCTTACCTTGTATGTATTTTCTATTAGCAAGCATTATTCCCATTTTGCTTATACAAATTTTGTTTTCATAAATACAAATTTAAATGTAGATAAACAGGTGACATTACAGGCTCTTGAATCTTTTCCCAGGGGGGAAAAAAGATAGGAATTTCACTCTGACGACAAAGAATGGAAATTACAGATTTTTGCACTGGGGGCAGATTTGTGAAATTCGTGTCCACTTTTAAAGTTATGAGCTATAGTACTGAAAATCTTTAGCATATAGAGTACTGAACAGCAGAGCTCTCACTAAATAAAGGAAAGACTACAAAATGTAGATGAGAAAGACTTTACCTAATGGTTGGTTGCCTCTTAGGTCACTAGTTTTCCTCACTGAAAGAAAGGGCCCAGCTGATTTTGGTGTACATTGGTTCAGTGAACTGGACTTGTTCTTTGTTCCTGAAAACCCAAAGACTTAGATTACTTACTTGATTTAAAACTAAATTGGTAATAAGAACTCATCCAACTTAAAAAACAACCTAAGGTTACTGATTATTTAAAAAAAATTTTTTGAAAGCATCAGCATGCAGTTAAAGATGTAATTTATTCTGAATTATAGTCTCCCTTAGAAAGATTTTTAAATGGTCAGAACAATGACTCGGATGAATAAAAAAACCACTTGAAGTCAGTTTTCTTTGAAAATTGTGAACAGAAAAGATACTTAACAGTTTTAAGTTATTGAAGAAATCTTAATGCATTTTCAGACATGTATGCAAAAATTAAATTTACCTTTTATAAAAGCTAAATATACAAGTTGCACCTACAACAGCAAAAAAGTACAAACGTCAAGACCCATACCTTTCATACCTGAAGTTACAAGTTACTTTACAGCTGGTCACCCAGTCAAAGCATTAAAAAACTCCTGCTTGTTATTCAGTGTTTAAAATCCATTTTTTTCTGTTGTGGTTTTCATGAAATTGTCTTACATTCAATTCCTGCTTTTAACTGACATAGGGATAGGGGAAGTAACTGGAATACAATAACTGCAGTAATAACACTTCTGACTTACACATGGCCGAGTTCATTACCTTGTTATTACTGAAAATGCTTCAGTCAAGCATTTTAGGCTACGTATTTCAGAGAAAGCTTTTCTGCCCTCTCCTACTGTGCCACTCCATTTTAGCCAGCAAATGAAGATGCTACTCCATTCAGACTATGCATGACTTCAACTTGGATGCTGTATTGTGCAAAGGAACATTTAAGAAAAATAAGCATTTGTCCAGGTGCAGTTTATTGCTACTAACAGCACTATTAAGCTTGTTGGTTGATGGAGAAGTCCTCCTGCATACACTCATTTAAGAGTGAGATTCCTAAATCAGGTAGACACACACTAGGTCTACTTGAGCTAGAACATTAAAATAGAAGTGTGGCTGTAGCACTATGCGTTGTTACTCCAAATACATGCTCAGGATTTTTGATGCGGTTGTATTCTGGTAGCTAACCCAAACTACCATAACCACACTACTATTTTTAGCACTCTAGCTCAAAACAGCTAGAATACGCAGGTCTAAAGTCTGAGTTTGTCTAGGTAGTGAGAGAAGTTGGGATATACCCCTGCCCTGCGCCATACACTGTTCATATGAAAAACTTCAACAACCAATAGACTAGCAGCACCTTAAAGACTAACAAAATATGCAGATGGTATCATGAGCGTTCGTGAGCACAACCCACTTCTTCAGATGAATGGAGTATTAGAAGTCCAGATCCAAGAATAAATAAGGGTGGGGGAGGGAAGGAGAAGAGAGAAGAGAGAAGAAAAAAAAAGGGGGAAAGGAGAAAAAATAGAAAGACAGGGAGTAGATGGTTCAAATAGTTACAAGAGGCTGATAAGAACAATTAGCACCTCCATTGTTTGGCTGGTAGTTTAAGTCATTGGATGTGGAAGGTAGTGTGTCCTTGTTCATACCATTTGCATAAGAATTAAACTTGTAAATGAAGTTAAGTTGCATTCCTTCTCTGTGCATTTGGCTTGTAGAATTGGCCCGAAACAAAATGGTGACTTGGAGATCCATTAATGAGTGTCCAGGTAGATTAAAGCGTTCTCCAACAGGTTTTTGTGTATTGTTGTTTTTTAAGTTTTTCCTGTTACAGACTAACTTGGCTACCCCTCTGAAACTGTTCATATGAACACTTGATGGTAAGCCATGGGTTTACAGAGCCTGCAAGTCCACACAACAATAAAAAAAAAAAACTCCATGAGCCTGTGCTAGGCACAAGTCTCTCTGTTTTGCTCTCTTTGCCCACTTGAAGGCATGAATTGCTTTCATGTAAATTTCTCAACTTACTCCTGCTCTTTCATGATATGCTGTGGTACCATGTAATGGGTCAGACACAGCTTCCCAGGCAGACCATTTATCCTCTTCTATTTTAATTTACTTAACCATTGGCAAGTGCCCTGTGTAATCTCCATCTCCAGCAGAAACCAACCAGTTTAACAAATTGCTAACTCTCAGCAATAATACTGAATGTATACATTGTTACATTAATATGTGGCAACTGTTTGGTGTAATTGAGTAGGCGGTCAGATAACATTTTCCTGTTAGACTCTGTTGAAGTTGGGGAGAGTTGGAAATATCTGTTAGAAATGGAAGTCATCTTTTAAGGTCATTTAGGAGCACATATATCAATATACAACTTTAGTAAACCGCCTATCTCCCAGTAGAAACAACATAATAATCTTCTGGTAACTACAACCAAAAATGTATTATTTTTGTTGTCTTAATACAACCTAAATGCTGGAAATAAGACACCATGTCACAGCTAGTTTTCCACATATTACCAACAAGGGTCTGCTGGACCACAGCCTGATAGTCACTGCTTTGGAAACAGTAATGTAAAACAATATAAGTTAGTAAAATATTACTTTAGCTTCATTATGTACAAAAAGATGAGATACCTTTTGGAGAGGATTTTAAGGAGTACACTCTAGGTCTGGGTACTGGCTTCAAAGATATGGGTTCAGAAATGCCATTTTGACAGGTAGCTTTTGAAGGCCATTCTCCATTCTTAATGATGATTGTGGCACTTGTAGCTATTACAAAAAATCATGTAGAGATTAAGAGAGGGAGAGTTTAAGGAAATTTGCTTATCTAGTTTATAAAATATCTAGCTAAGTCTCATGCAAGTTTATGTAATCCTATTTCTTATGGCTTTAGTAACATTTAACAATATAATCATAAATAGCTGAATCCAGGCTTTTCTGTATTTCCCTAATGTTTACATGGATAAATTGGCACAAAACAGTCTGATATTCACCAAGACTAATCTCATTGTATATATCTCAAAGGACAAATTCTGCAGCTTTCATTTGTTCACAATGTGCAAAAAAGGCATTTTAGACATTTGAGCTCCCATTATTCAGACTAAGGAGTTACAGTTTTCCGATTATATTCCTGAGAACGTCATAGTATATCAAAGTATTACTGAAATATAAATTTCACTGTTAAAAATCAAACTTACAGCAGTGAGATGCCCCCAGATTGTTCTCTTTACACCAGTGTTTCCCAATTTTATTTGGCCACGAAACCCATTTAAACCTGAAAGAATTTTGTGGAACCCGTAACAATCTAATATATGGAGCTGAAAAAGTGGACCACAAATAAGTAAGGATAATAATAAACAAATGCTAAACAAGGTGATGAGATCAACATATATAGTATAATTGCACATATTTAAAAAGAAAAGTCACAATATTAATTATTTTTTTAATCATAAAATGTTATTGTAATGGAATTTTCTCGCAGAACCCTTATTTTCATTTTGTGGAACCCCAGGGTTCCGCGGAACACCATTTGGGAAACACTGCTTTACACTAATACAAGTTTTAAAATAGCCTCACCAAGTTACTGAACACCATCATATGAGCCAAGCCAGCATGAAAACATGCTGGTTTATATTCTTATTGCTCAGTGTGAATTGCTGAGATCAGCATCTTACTGCTGAAATACTACACTTCACTCTATATCCTTTTCATGTAATTACTCCTATACAAAGGGAAAATAGCATTTGGAATTCATACTTTCAGTTGCAAGCATTACCATTTACACATTTATGTTCTCCATTTTTAATTTACATCATAATACAATTTTGCATGCGCATACTATCACAATTGCAAAAAATGTTAGGGTGTGCAATTCTAATTTTTCAATCCTCTGCTACATTTAATTGTGCAAATACAAAAGCATATTATTTGCCTGAAAATTAATTATACACAGTTACATTATGGCAAAATTTTCCACATACTGAGAGTTTCCTTCAAAGATAGAGAGTTATAAAACTGAAATGTTAATTAAGCTCAAAGGCAGCATATTACTATCACAGGAAACTTAACCCTCTAAAAGAATCCCAACAAAGGATTGAGTAGGCACTCACAGGAAGGTTATATTCCATGAAGTTACCTTTACAGAAAAATATCAACTAATCATCTTAAGTATCAAGCTGAACAAGGTGTCAGTTTCATGTTAAACAGGACTATATGATCATAGGTTTTACATTGCACTATGTTTACTGAAGAAGCATCCCACCTTGACCTTAGAATGTCCAATCTGATGAAGAATTTTAGATTTTACCAATTATGGTTTTATTTTCATGTCACTGTCTAACGATCCAACACAATGAAAAATGCAGTACCTACATTTAGAAAAAAATAAGTTGTACTGATTGTCTCTACAAGATGCTTCAAAAGTTAGTAAGAATTGCACTGCACAGAGGGGGAAAAAAAAAATCACATGTAATCTAGATCTGATTACAATCATAAAAACACTGAAATCAAGATTTAGTCTCAGCATTTTCTGTCAATTTATTAACTTAAGTTAAAAGCATTGTCCTAGGGAAACCAAAAACTTAAAAGCATTTAATTTGATACATTTTACCAACTTTAATAAGAAACCAAACATGATTTTATTTAAAAAAAAGACTAATGACCTACTTCTTCTCCCAGTAAACGTGGCTAACAAAGGAATAAAAAAAAAGCTGTAAGATCCCACTACCAGCAAAGTCAATAAGGTAATATCATAGTGGCTTCCTGAATCAGTCGGTGGTGCTAATGTAGAATTGATGAAAATATAAGGAGAAAAATCGGTTTCTGTGCAACTGCGGAGTCCTCCTGGTACAGTCATTTAAAAAGGATCAAAGCAAGCTTAAAGCCAGAAACACTGCAGCCATGTTCACCCTCTCATATTCCTCATGCTTGCTGTTAGTGAATTAGAGTGGAAAGAATTGTAAGCTTCAAGGCAGAGGACAAAAACAGATTAAACCAGCTAGCAAATCACGCTAAGAAAGAGTCATCAGTTTGGATGCCTAATCTGAAAGGAACACATCTCTTTGTTATGAAGCGATGAACCTTTCTTTGTTATGAGGAAGAGCACCAAGCGTTTACAACCTCCTTAGGTATTTCAGTCATAGTACTAAAATTGAACAGCACAAGTCAATATGGCTGTCAGGGCAACAGAACCAATATGATTATAGGAGAAATGTGTTGCAAATTTTAATATACAAAAAAAAAACCCCACAAACATATTGCCTTTCAACACTAAGTAGGTTTTCATTTTCAAGGATAGAAAAATAGGAAGAACAAACATGACAATTCAGTGGAAATGAAATCTGTACTACAGATCATCTTCAATTCATGAATTTTTCCTTCCCCCCCCCCCCCCCCCAAGTAATTTAGCATAAAGGAATTTCTTTCCCCAAAGACAAAATAGGATAATTAAAAGTAAAAGGACATTTCAATCTGCTCATTTAAATTTGAATAGCAGCTTTATTGTTAGAACTTCTTTCCCCATCAATGGGTTAATTTATGTTGTTTTTTGAATGTTGTTCATTCCATAACATTTCTTCAACTAATATGCAAGTGTTTTCATTAGTCTATCCATTGTTTAAGGCAACCAACAGTATCTAATTTAGACTGATGGTTTTATCAGCAATTGTTTTTACATTTAAACTGTACACCCAAATGTACAGATTATGTTTACTTTAGTAACTTGAAACAGTATGTGTTAAACTTTTTAGTGGCATTCTTGTTTGAAAGTTCCAAGTGTTACCTATATAGTATATTTCATTAACAACACATCAGAATAACATATGAATTATATACTTCATCAAAAAAAAGGGGGGGTAAAGGGGGGGCTGTTCTGCACTGTTCTAAGTTTTACCACAGGAAAATTCACAAGTCTCAAATATTCTGAATTTCTTATTATACCATGTACAAAAAGCCCTTTCAAAGAAATCATCATGATCTGTAATGCCAGAAAGTTTTGCAATGCACCATAAGCGTAGGAAGTTGTTTTTGTAACAAGTTTGTTTTTTCTAAGTGATGCACGAAGTTTTGATACCCTTCAAGTGAGAAGACAGACGTGCCTCTTAGGATGAACTGTGTAAAAAGGCAACATTTAAGGGCCAAAATAAGTAATCCTTAGCTAGACAATAATCTCATTTCAAATAATTTTTCCCCAGACAAGAAATGAATAATATGGTATGGGGAACAATTGTTAACAGCAGAGAACTCTGACAATGATACTTACAATTATTACTACAAGTACTTTGTTCACTCTGGGTGCTATTGATTGAAGAGATGCTAGGTGTTCTCCGAATGGGCACTTTTGATTTAGTTAGTGATTTGCCAGAACTGGCCCATGATTCTAGAGATGTTTTCACAGATGCAGGCCTCCCTGTGGAAGAAGTTTCCACTCCTGTTAATTTTAGAGAGACAGGTAGACCTTTAAAGTTACACTTACTGCTATTACAAATATAAGGTAAAGTCTGTCCCAAATAAGAACAGCATATAGTTATTACATATAAAATAATTTTAGGCCACATTCATCATTTAAAAAAAAAAAAAAAAAAAAAAAAGAGTGCAGTAAATAAACAACATCTTAAAAATTTAAGTCTAAGATTTGACTTATCCTGCAAGACTGCTTTATTACTATGAGGAACTTAAGATTCAAAAAAGTATCCAGTTTTATCTCTACACTGTGGAAAGAATGATGCCCAGCTTACACAGAAGCACTGATATGTGGAAGTGCCTGACTTGGGAAGGTCAAAATCCATCTTGCACAAAGATATTTTTTGCATAGTTTACCATATGCTGTCAATTTGAACTTATAAACACAAGTAACAAAAGTTGAAAATATTAAATGTATCTTCATTCTACCTAAAATAGGTTATGTCACTTTTAGATGATCTTTATTATAGAATTAGTTAACAGGGCAACTTCACTATTTAAGCCAGAGAATTTCCAAGTGAGTATATTTGTAGTCAAAGGAACTTCCAGCTCCGTTCAAGGAAAACTAACATCCATTAGGACTAAAATGAAGGGATTATGACTGCAGCAGAAGTTAGGCATCAGAAATTTCTTGTTCCCAGAATTTCAGCTGAAAAACATTCAATTAAAATTATCATTGGATAATTCCACTTGATATTTGATTTCAGGTTCAGAACTTTCCAAATCACCTCTTAAGTAACACAGCAAATATGGGTAATCTCTTTATGTAACTAAAGAATGAGAGAAAAAATTAAGTGCTATTTTAGAAGGGCAGATGTACAGGCATCTGATGATATGATACAAAAGGAATTCAGGAAGAGTTTTAGTTTCTATTGTAATCTCTTTTTAGATTCATTTTGCTTTAAGAAAATGACATGTTAAAAATCAGTGTCAATTTAAAAAAAAAAAAAAAAGGACTTCCCCTTTCTCCTTATCCACCTGGCATGACCACATAATTCACATTAATATAATTTAAGAGACACACCAGATGGTTTAATTATATGGCAAATAAACTGTGTGTGTAAGTTACTCCAGTTTATTCCATACTAGTTTTAGGCATGTCAAGAGTCCCCTCTCACTCTTGGGTATAAGGGATTAAGTGACTTTGTATAAATCTTACATATTTTATTTTTTTTAAAGATAAAAAAAGCTTATGGCTGTCTCACGAAGTAGGACATTACATTACAATTTAGGAAGGAAAAACCTTCATGAATGTGTATTCATTTATGCTGAGATGCATCTATTTCAGCACCAGATGGTGCTGTAAGATTATGTCCATAAACTTCCAAGCAAAAAAAGACTATCAGTTCACTAAATGAATTTTGGTCATAGGCCATGCTGATCTTTTTAACACTAAACGTTAAGGCTGTGTCTAAACTACATCCCTTTTCTCAAAAAAGGGAAGTAAATTAGACACTTCAAAATTGCAAATGAAGCCGGAATTTAAATTTCCCACGCTTCATTTGCATAATGGCGGACGCAGTTTTTTTTCAAAAGGGCGCTTTTCGAAAGAAAAACAGCTGTTTAGACAGGGATCAATTGAAAATGCAACTCTTTTTTGAAAGATTCTCTACTCCTGTAAAAATGAGTAGAGGATCTTTCAAAAAAGGGTTTTATTTTCGATCGATCCTCATCTAAACAGCCATTTCTTTTTAAAACCCTGTTTCGAAAAAAATCCTGGCCGCCATTATGCAAATGAAGTGAAGGAAATTTAAATCCTGGCTTCTTTTTGCAATTTTGAAGTGTCTAATTTACATCCCTTTTTCGATAAAAGGGATGTTGTTTGACACAGCCTAAGTGTACATCAAGTAATTTATTGGTTTACTACTGAACTACACAAAAGAGCAGTTATAAAAAAGCAGGTCCACTTAATACATGCAAATTACAAATGTGCAACAGGACCTCTAAATCACTGTGATCATTAACATTCATTGCAGATTACTGAATTTTGCAAATTAGATGAGTGACATAAGTATCAGAAAATCAACACTTTACCAAATGTTATTTAACTACTTTTTGTAACATGCTAAGTGTACATTTTAAAGAATAACTGACTCAGGCAAGATCTCACTAAACCGCTCTAGTTTTACATCTGAGACCCCCCAGTAAAGAGCTGGGTTTATGATATTTTTTCGTTTGCAAGTTACTGCAGTTAGGTAATGAAGCGCTTAAGCAAGCATAGAAACATTTAGAATCCATTCTTGAGCATTTAGCCCTTGTGGGGGTTTGCATGATACCAGAAACCAATTTTTGGTGCATCTTGTGAGTGGTGTAAATGACAACCAATTAAGCTAAACAGATTCCAAACTGAGAAAATGTCAAGCCACAAAGTGACCTCTACCACCTGTTTGAATAGTGCAAAGAATAATTTTTACTTGACAAAATGACTTACTCTCATTGATCTAAAATTATTTTTAAATGCACCTTAATGACATCTCTTCCACAATTTACATTAGACTCTTCACACAGTAGGAATACTATAGGACTTATGGAATCCACTGTTATAGAAACAGTGTAAGTTGAATGTACAATATTTTCATGTTGGCAAGAATCTGTATTTGTTAAGTTAGAGATGCGTACAAGATGGCTATTTAACAAGGATGGAGTGCCTGCCACGCACAGAGAAATGTTATTGAGTTTTGTCTTTTATTTTTCAAAGGTGAAAGGAAAAAGCCCACTGATTCTATAAACTTCCTCTCAAGAGGCTTGGAAGCTAAATGAGAGACTTCCAGAGACCCTGCTTGAACAGCACATCCTGAACTTAACATGTGCAAGTATCTCCAGACATCTTTGTTTTCGAAGCTCAGACAATGGTCTTGAGACTGCAGCTAATTTAAAATGCAAGTCTTTTTGAGAAGGACTGTTCTATGGTGCTGAAGTACCAGCTCTGGAAACATCAAGTACAGGTCATGTTCATAGGTGACGCATGTTATTTTCTGCCTCCCCAGAGGTCAGTGCTTTCTTGGGAAAATATTCATATGAGTGACTAATTAACACCAAACTAAAGTTTTAGAAAACTTCATTTGGGAAGGAAATCTCCAAGTAGCCGTTAAGTAGCTAGTTCCAAGAATAAACCATAAAAACCAGATATCACATAATTCCTCTAATTTACAAACAGAACACTAGAATGACAAATGCAAAGAAAAAACTTAATTAAATCTCAAAATATTTCCTCAATTATTTCTTACACTCTGGAATGTGGTTAATTCAGCCATTTCATCTTGTGGTTGAAAAAATATTAACCAATGGAAAACTTCCTCCAGGCCTGGTCTACAGTAGACCAGAAAGGTTGGCTTAATGTACGCAACTCCAGCTATGTAGAACGCATACCTGGAGTCAGTTTAGTTTAGCCAACCTTGCTGGCATCCACACTGCGGGAAGCCAACAGAAGCAAACACTCCTGTCAGCTTTCCTTACTCCTTGAAAAAATAGGAGTATCAGATGCCAGCGGGAGCTGCCCTCTGTGTTCAATTTAGTAGATCTAGAACAGATCCCTAAATCAAACACCAGAAAATAGACTCTGGAGCAATCATCTTTCGGGAAGTATAGACGTGCCCCCAGAGAGGGGGAAAATAGTATTTGGTACAAAGTACAAGATGGAGTCATCAGACCTGTGTTTTATTCCCAGCTCTGCCTCATATTTCTATAGGAAACTAAGTCAGTCACATCACCTGTAATTCAGTTTTCCATCTGTAGAATAATTGCTTAACTTCCAGGAGCATTCTGAAGTCTCACCGAGCTCTTAGATGGAAGACTATTAATGCAAAGTATTTCCTCAGAATCATAACTAATCTCTTCCTCAGTATTTTTAGGGCATCCATTTTATTCCTCTGACCTGGAGAATCATCTCAAGTTGACATTAATTTATTGAAATTTTCATTAAAATCCTAGCATATGTCCAGGAAGTGCCACATGTGTATTCTGAGTATAATGGCATGAGTGCTTATATGCCCACTATTATGCTGGTAGCAGAAACACCTCCCAGCCATTTATAGTTTATCCTCAGAAGACCACTTGTAAGAGGTATCTCCAATGGGAACAAATGCACTGATGTGTTACCTTAAGTTCAAAAAGGAAGTCTGTGACAACTACCAATTGAATCCAAGTCTCCCACACTTAATACACATCACAGTTCCCTCATGTTACTATATTTGTTCTATTTCAACAGCATCCCACATATGTGCTGAAGCTTCTCAGTCTGGAAGAGACAGGATCCTTGCCCCTGGGAGTTAAACCAGTTTCAGATATGGCGTGAAGTGGAGGAACAAAAGGGAGGAATCTCATTAAGATTAATTAGCGAAGTCTAGTGCACCGCATGAGTGAGAGGTTTTATTAAAATGAGAACTCTATATAGAATTAAGTAGAAGGTTTAATTGACAAGTTTCCTGTAGAAATAATGAAGTGGCATTTTGAGAGATATTTAAGAAGGATACTACAGGTAAGCAGCTTTACAAACTAGGTTAGAAACATTGTGTTTCCTAGATGGGAAGCGGTGTAGAAAAAAAGTCTCAAGACTAGTGGGAGGGAAACAAGCATATATGGAATACAAGCTAGTACCACTGGAATAACAGCATGGCCAGGTATACAACAAACAGTGTTATAAAGAATAAAAGCAGACATCCTTCCTGCCAGCACAATAGACTTAAATCAATCATTTATTCTATTTACAGTAATGAAGAGCAAGAAGAACTGCATTCCTCTCTCCTGAAATAATGAGTTGGCTACTGCATAGAAATGAAAGAAAAATATATCATTATGTAATAACTACAATGTTAAGTAGGTTAGAAGTATCTCATGTACCAAAATGAAAATTTTTCAAGACTTCTGAAGCTCAAACTTCAGGACCAAACCCCAAAAAAACCTCAACCTCACTTTTGAATCCTGAGAAGATCATCATGGGCTAATACAACTTTAAAGCTTTCTGATACTAGCATTTGAACTTCCTGAGCTACGCAAGTCATACCAGGAAATATTCTTAGGCTTAAAAAAATAAAAAAATAAAATAAAAATCAAGCACTCAGATCTTAGATTGTCTCACCAGATCCAGGACTCCGTCTTCCAATAAAATCTAAACATATCCTCTGTAAAAACTACACCATCCCAGCCCATGATAGCTAAGTACCAACATATTTACAGTCCAGGTTGATGAGTGCTGTGTTTACAATTCTGGTTTTCATACTTCACTATCAACTGAATACTAGATTCCAATTTTGAGCATAAATCATCATTTACCCGAGCCATATTAAAATATTTCAGGTGTAAGACTTATTTTGAAAGTTTCACACAATTCATGAAGACGTATGACATACAGGGAATACAAGCCTCAAGGCTTTTCCAGTTTGGAAATTTGGGTAGATTTCTTTGGGCACAAAGGAAGGTGGTTGGGAAAGTTCCTTTTAGAACTGCAGAGAGAAACTCAACATTAAGAACCAACTTTTAAATTTGGTAGGTTTTATACTCTGATTATGTTTTGGGATTCCTGGATTATGTTTTTATTCAAATGTAAAAAGTAGTTAAACTTGTTAAATATTTAACAGGATATTTTGAATTTTAAAACTAGAAGCATTTTGTTGGGTCTCTAATCTAGAAGGTAGTTCTGGCCATTGTAAGATGGACGCAGCCCTTGACTGCATTTTCTAATACAGGACATTTTCAGCAGATGTAAAATGTACTAAGTAAATCATGGGGAAAAAATGCACAAAGGCATTGTTCCCAGAAGACTTATTTTTAAACATTTTTGTAACATTATGTAGTTGCTTTGATATGCACTATAAAAACAGAGAGAGGATAAATATATTTCAGAAAGCTAGTTGAGTGTTCTGATGATTATTCTGTGAATTCTAGTACAGATCAAGTACTGCTGTACTATATTTAAAAAGGACCTCACACAAATTTAAATGTTTTAAAAATCCACATGAATAGATGAGGTGCTACACATATTTTTAAGTCTCACCAGGTATTTATTTTTTAAAATCTTTCTCCTGCATTTGTGGGTCTCAGACTAGAGAGGGGAATGGGTTAAACTATCAATTCATAAACACAAAACAAAAATGCAGACAAGTTTTTGTTATGACAGTGTTGGGCACAGGCAGCTGGTATCAAAGTCACGGGAAGGCTGTGCCTTCCCAAATAAGCCTTGCACGACTTGCTCATGCTCTGCCCCCAGACACCCTCCTGTTTCTCAGACTGCTGTGGGGGATTTCTCCCAGTGGCTGGGTTCAGAAGTTGGGGAGGGGACTACACCACCTGTTCACTTCCCCCTTCCCCAGTGGTCCAGGGCAGTGGAGCGAGGGGATAAGGTTTCAGGGAGAAGGGGTGACCCAAACCGGGGACTAGCCTCTGAGCCCAGGGTTCATTGTCCAAATAATAGTGTTGAGTTCTCAGAGAAGTGAGTTAGAACATAACATAAGAATGGCCATACTGGATCAGACCAAAGGTCCATTCAGCCCAGTATCCTGTCTGCTGACAGTGGCCAATGCCAGGTGTCCCAGAGGGAGTGAACAGAACAGGTAACGATCAAGCATTAGGTTGTTGCTGTCTCTAAGTACTTTTCTTTACATAGGGATGGTATCCTAGGGCAGTGGTTCTCAACTACAAATGTGGGTAGCGGTTATATAAAAAGCACTAGCGAAGTCAGCAAAAATCAATATTTCATAAATTACTTGTTTATTGTGCTCTATATACTGGACACTACAAGTACAATATTTATATTCCAATTTATATTATAATATGATAAAAAGCAGCAAGCGAGCAAATTTTCACTCAGTGTATTGTAAGGCTTTTATTTGTCAGATTTTGTAAGTAAGCAGTTTTCATACTAAGTGAAACTTGGGATATGCAAGACAAATCAGACTCCTGAAAGCAGTACAATAGTTTGGAATGGTTAAAAGACACCAACTGAGGGGTAATAGGACTTGGGGCCAAAACCTCATTCCATATGCAAGGTGGTTTTCTGTAGAATAGTTCAAGTCATTATGAAAGCATTCCTCCTGGACACAGATTTAAGATTCAGTAGCAGCTCATGCCAAAGTACTGTGGAACTGTAAGCAGCAGCTTGTAAATACAATCCCCATTCTCCTACAAGGTTACTGTTTTCAAAATACAATCTGTGCACTGTCATGAGTGTCACGTGGCAATATTTGTTAAGCAAGAAAGCAAACAGTTTCACTATTCCCTGTCCATTACCTCCCCTTCCAGAATGGACACGAAAGAGCACGAGAAGAGGATTATTTTCTCTGCTACTCCCTTGTTAAATTACAGCTCTTCCCTTTATTTCAGAATATTTTACTATTTCCGTCTATACTGCACAGCATCAATTCATTCACAAGTGACAGTTACTCTCTCCCAGAATCTTCCAAAGGCGCTTTTTTTTTTTTTTTTTTTTTAAAGACAAAAAGACAACACGCTTGGAGCCACCCCATAGATACAGCTGTACTGGGTCCAGACGGAAACAGAAAGATTACATCCAACTAGGGATGTAATAATGCAGTTAAAAAGTAACTGTGTAACTGCTAAAGATCACAGCGGTTACACATGCTGCAGGCTCTTCAGTATCAAGTTTTATATTGCAGAGCCCTCAGCGAAGCTTCCCTGGGAGAGGGGCCAGGGCTCCTGCCAGTCCCACTGTTGGGGAGGCAGAGTCAGCCAGCATGTAACCTGCAGCAGGGGGCTGGCTAGGCCTGCCACAGAGGGGCTGCTCTGACAGGCCCTGAAGGGCTGAAGCAGCCCCCTGCCTGGGATGGGCAAGAAGCTGTTCCAGCCCCTATCAGTTAACTGGAACCAGTAAATTGGTTAACCTTTTATCTCCCTACTGTCAATAACCCTATGCTTTGCCTATGCGGGACCGAACTGAAATAGTGCTACAGAGGATTCGTCTCTCAGCTGTGTTAGTCTTTTCCCTGCAGTCTGTTGCAGGGCCAGAAGTATACTCCTAAGAGAATTCTCCAAAAAAACCCACCTGCCCACAATCTTTTAAATTTCAGAAAATTGTATTTATCAGATAAACATGGTGACTCCAGCATGGCCATGGGGGGCTGCATGGAGGCAGGAAATTACACTGCAGCTCCTGCCCAGGGCACAGACTCTGTGGTTAGGCTGCATCTGATCCCAATGGGGAGAAGTTTCATGTGGGGCAATCTGGGTGCGGGCAGCTCAGTGGGGATAGGATGGATGTAGTGGAGGAGATCTGGATGCACGGGCATGTTGGAGAGGGTTCTGAGTGCAGGGATAACAGGACTCTGCAGGTGGGTGGAGTGTGAGGCTAGGCAGAAAGGTCTGAGGGAGTCCAAAGCACAGAGGTTGGGCAGTGGAGCAGCTCCCCATGCAGTGAGTCCTCATCCCAGAGCTGAAGCGCAATGGGAGCAGAAAGCAGGGGTGGGTACAGAGCTTCCTCAAGCCGGAGGAGATCCGAGGGATAGGTCTGACCTAGCTCCAGCCACGCCACCCAGTGGATGATGAAATCCCATCTTTTCCAACCCCCCAGCCAAGCTGGGGCTAGCAACTGAGCCTGGCACAACATAGGAGCCACAGGCCGAGGTGGCCCCAGTACTGTTCTTGCCTTCCCCAGGTTATTCATTTCTTTGCGAAGGCACCCACGACACTGCTGGGGAGAGCTGCATGACCTCTCTTGACTTTCTGATAGGAATATAAAGGAAAGCTACATTTTTCTGCAAGGAAGCAAAGCAATCTGCTGGAGACATGAATACTGCATGTGCACAGGGGCACCAAATCCCCTAAGGAGGACTGGTAGCAGCCAGGTTTTTGTCAACCTGCAGAAGGTTGTCTCCAGTTCCACCATGTGGCAACATGTGTTACTGTAGCAAGCCTGCCTACTCCACTTCTGTCAGACAGGCAGTCATAGGACCTTCATATTCCAATTTCACATCAGATTCCTGCTTCTGTCACCATCATCTCACCCAGTTTAAGCTTTGGACTCCACACCATAATCCTGCACAATCTTTGGTGCGGGGACAAGAAGGCTTCTGAATATCAGCAGTTCTACACTACAGCCTGGTGCTTTTCAGGTTTTTGCTATGCAGCTGGGCAAGTTCCAGAGCTTTGCGATTTGTATAAACTCATGTGGTGACAACACGTAGAACCAGCAATCAGCCCACCGATGCACAGATGTGACTTATTTACAAGTCCACTTTTTCCTGCAAATGTCATATGATAAATATAAACTATCATACTAACTTACCAAGAAGAGACAAAAAAACAGCCTCCCATTGTGGATAAATCTCTGAACATTTCCATATAACCATGTATCATTCTCATATAACTTTGTATTAAGAGAAACTTTGTAAGTCCTTTTATATAGATACAGATATCTTGTCTTTTATATATATCTTTATGTTAAGCTTTCTTATAGAATCCCTTGTATTAAGAGAAACTTTGTATCCAGTCTTTTCCATAGAAACTTTGTATCAAGGCCTTTATGTCATAGATCTTAGGAACAGTTAAGGTAAAGAAAAATGTCTTTCTAGGAGTAGAATAGCTCTCTCCACTTTCATGGATTGTCCTGCTAAAATGAATGAGGTGTAAATGGAGAAGCCTTGAAAGGTGATCACCTCCAGCAGCAGTTGCAAGGGTGGAGAGGGGCTGGGAGCCAGATCCAAAGACAATAAGACTTGTCAAGTGAGCTCATTGAAAAGAAGATTGGACATATAGGCCTTGGGAGTCAAGCAGCAAGTGCCTGAAGGAACCTCTTTGAAGCAGCACTAAAAAAGGTGTCACGAGTATTTCACTGCATATGTAAATGATGACTAACTGGCTGCATGAGAGGCATAAATATGAGGCATCTTGCAGAGGGATCCCGGGTTTTCATCTTGTCAACATCGGAGCATCGATCCGGATCTGCAGAAGCCCGACTCCACTCCTCCCCCATCCAACTCACCTGGCCAGTGTAGTTAGGGGGAGCAACTATTGGTAACAACAAGATGGAGTGTGCTTGTGTGTGAGTGAGTGCATGAGTGTAATGTATCATATGTGTAAGACAAAGTATTGATTGATCTCTGTATGTTCAATAAATGTGGTGTGTTGCCTTACCCCCCCTGGAAAAGATCCCGGGTGCTTCTTCTAAGCACAACATGGTAACACTATTATAACATGTGGGCTTTTAAATTATAAGAACTGTAGAGAGACCAATGGAAAGCAGGAGCATCCCTTTAAGTGACCAGATTCAGTTGTGCTTTTTCCTATTGTTGTCCAAATCCACAAGAACGTCTGTCTTAAGGACTTTCGCTCCTCTGCACGCACACCACCCTCTTTCCAAGCATCCCCTCCCATGTAGGAGGGGTTAAAAGATAATTGGCCTATCAGGAGATCCTACTTCAAAGCAAATCTAATTGCCAGGCTTCTTTGCATTATCAAGACTTTATAAAGATTTTTTTCTTGAAGCCAGAAAACCCATCCGAAATTCTCAAAGATAGCCAGCTATTCACACTGCTAGTTTTTAGGAACATTTTCTTCATCTATGGGATTGGAGCCTGCAGGTAGCATGTAATATTGTAGATCGGTAAAATATGTAAAGTTGTAAAATCCGTTTCATCAGAACACGTGGCCACTGACCAGCATGAGGAAAAAGCATACGCTGTTGCAGTTTCTCCCCTTATTAGTTCAGGAAGAGAAAAAAAGGGTTATCAGTTTGTTCTGCTCAAAGAAAATATTCAACAAAATTCAGTGCTAATGAGTACAGTTGAGGAATGGTATGAAAATATCCCAGCAAGTCTTCACAAGTTATGATCTAGTACCAAGAAATTGCCCTGCAGGAAATTGGTACACACCTCACTCCAAGAGAAAAAGTTGTTTCATGGGTGTAGACACATTTCAAATACTACTGATATTTGTACTGTTGAAGCCAGTTTCTACAAACATTGTGACAAACATGCAGCCTGTTTCCAGTGCAATGCATTAAAACCAAAAGCATGCTTTGAAGGAAAAAAAAAAAAAAAAACCACAGTAGATATAGTAACTCTATGGTGCAGTTTTTTGTCAATCCCCCCAAAAATGAAACTGCATAGATTGAAGGATTTCCCCCTTTGGAAGCTGGACATCTGGGTATATTTCTAATAACAGTATTTAGAATGAAGGAATAAAGTTATCAATCAGGTTTAACCTAGGGACTGCATTAAATATCAGATCTCAAGAGTCCTTAGCAAAAAGAAAATTATTTGGTAAATTAGAATTCCTATCAAGCAGAGTTTTACTGAGTGACCTGCTTTAGCTTTAAGAATTTGACACATACAAGAAACAACAAAGCAATTACACAAGTAAAAGTTAATGAATAGTGTTTCCCCTGATAACAGCAAACTAAATATTCTAACTGGACATACCATCTGAAATTTTACGTGACTCTGAATAACAATAGTAGTTATCCATTAACACATGAAAGCAGAGAACAATCTGACAGGCTCCGAGAAACAGAAGGACTTCACATTATGTATTCAAACCAAAGACAACACCTTCTGTAATACACAACCAGTGAGGTTTCTTCCTCCACTTACATTATACTGATATTAGGCTGAAATATCAGAATGTTTCTCAAGTCTGATTTCCTGGACAACTCTGTGTCCAAATGATGCACTGGCTTATTCAGAGAGATGCGAGGCCAGAAATTTGTCTGAGCACTGACAGAGCTCCAGAGAGCTACCCAGCAAAGCATTACTATGAAGGGTTACCTAAAAAGGGATTACTCCAAGGGAACAGATTTGGCTGGACTAGCAAAGTCAGTACACTTGTAAATTGTCCAGAAATAAATCTTTGAAGAACTGACAGGAAGGCTCCAAGTCCCTTGCAAGGGAACTCAAAGGACAAAAACTGGCATCTGAATTTTTCATACACAGGCAGAAAACATTGACTAAGAAACGTTATGCCTTACTTTAGGGCAGAATTTAGGGAAAGAAGTATCTTGATTATATATGGAAAAGGAAGCCATGCTAATTGAAAACTCTAACAAGTGTTGAAAACTGTGAAAAGGGGGTATAAGTTCCTCCACCACAAAGAATGAGGTAACTGCTTCCAGGAATGCCACTCATAAGGGAAGCATATTATAGGGCACCAAAGAAAAGAGGGCAAATTTGAGTATAATGCTTTTACTCACTAAGCAACGTCTCAAATAGGTTCTTAAAGGATATATCCCAGTCAAAGAGGGATGAACCCCCCTATACTTGAAACCCCTAGTTGGACCTCAAGAGTTAATGCCCTTGAAGTGGAAACCCAATAATAACTGTATCAGAAAGCCTAGCCTTGGAGTGACTGGCAAGTTCCATACCATTCCTCAGGAGCAACCACAGTTCCATGGTAAGGTATGTTGGTGTTTACGGGAATTCAATAGAGTATAACAGGTCTCCACAGAAAACACTTCATGAAATTTCTTCCACAAACCCATCCATACAACAGCACCACTGTGTATGGGATGAAGATGAATCTTTACAGGAGGAGACTCCACCTCCAAAAAAAAGAGTTACAGGATCTGCATGCATCATCTGGCATTGATCTTTCTGTTTTTGGATTGTCCACATCAGATTCTAGTAGGAGAGCATATGCAAGTGTTTGTGCAGGATGCAGATACATGAACCCTCTCAGCTAGGCTCCATGAAAACATACTTCCCAGGTACTCCGATATAAAGTATGTTAGCTTTTTTAATGCTTAGTAAAACCCTGCATAGTTCTAAATGAGGAAGAGCTACCTTTAAAAAAAAAAAAAAAAACCTGTAGAAAAAGTTCTATTCAGAGACTCAACACAAGAGGTAAATTAAACATTGTTCGCTGCACATGGTTTTCTTGGCTCCAGTCATTCCAGCTCTTCACTGTATGATTCTTTGAAAGAAGATTGGCCTGTATGGCTAAAAGGGGATGTATATTTAAACTTTGTATTAGAGATTGGTTTCCATTCTGCTTTACCAGCAGTGCACAAGGACAATGGAAACTCATTTCAATTAGACAAGCCATTCTTTGTACAATAAATGGCATACATTCCGTGATCTAAGACTGCCTTGTACTGTAACAGCCTGGTTTCTGTTCTAGTTTTAACTACTGAAACTTTTCTAAATTACTCATTCATGGATAATGTTAAAGATCAATTAAAGAAGTCTCTCATTTATGAACGAACGACTGTGTCAATATTTCAATTGTCACCAGAAGCTCTCTTGAAATACATTTCTAATAAAGATCTTTTAAAAAAATATTCACTATTTTATAGGAAGCCTCTGAATAGATGCTAGATTTCATATTAATTTTTCTATTATATCATTAGAGTATGCTGCAGCTGATAAAAAAACCATACTGTTTTCCTTAGGAAACAATGTGCCATAATACTAGTAATAGAAATTCAGAAATAAGCTCTATTCACTTGATTGGACAGCTTTTCCTGAGAGGAGCTGTAAAGGATGATTTTAATCACACCTCACCACACATAAGGGGACCATTTTGTGTTTTTAAATCTTAAATTGGGTGGGTAAGTTAGGCAAAACGCAAAGCAAGTTTTTCCAGATGAAGAGTTGGGCGTATGCTTTTCAAATTATAGTGTATTACCAGTTTAGTCATTTATGTTCAAACTAGCTTTTATACTATCACAACAAGCAAGATCACTTACTAGAACCTTCTGGACTTGTAGACAACTAGCTCAGTTTTACAGTACGACCAACAAGTCTGACTGGTCAACTGAGAGATTAATGGAATGGAAGCCATGAAGATTCAGTCTGAGACTGAATGGACAATAGCTCAAGCACAAATCCCTCATTCTGTCAAGTCACCCAGTCTTTTTCCTTGCAAGGAGAGAATTGCATATTCTAGTTTTGTTCAGTCTAAGCAATGGGGCTTCTATGAAATCCCTTGAGATGCACATAGAGAGTTGCTGAATGGTACCCCAAGTTCTTCTCCCAGTTTTTCACAACTGTCAAATGATTTCAGTTCTATTTTAACTTAGCGAACACTCAAGTCATAATATGTTTTCCTCCTAATCGCTGCTGGAGTCCCGAATGGTACAGGCCAAGCAGTGCTGAAGGGGTGGCTAGGAGAGGCTAGCCCCAGCCCTACCCCTTCTGCTCAGTGCCCAGCTCAGCCTCTTCCCTGGCCTTGCCGACCTTGGCCAGGGGCCTTGCAATTCTGTCGGCAGACTTGCTCAAAATACTGCTACATCCTTTTTTGTGCGTTCATTACTAGAGGAGATTCAAAAACATTTAATTGGAACTTGGCTAAATCAGATATATAGTTGGGATACCAATCTAGTGTAACCCTGAAAGTGTCATAAAAAAGAAGAGCTTTTAAGCACCAGTGGTGCTGGAAGCTGGTGAGACCTATCTGGAGATGTACTTTGTAATCCAGTTCTTCATTCTTCTAAAACCCTAGTTGTTAGGGACTGAAGAACCTATAACTCTCTTTGCCTTTTGCAATAAATTCCTTTTATTAAAATGTCATGCATCCAAGGGAAAGATGAAAATACTGTACAACAGATTCAACCACAGCCCCTTGCTTTGGGCTATCATAAAACCTCTGCCTCCTACTTAGAGTACAGAAGTCAGAGAAGAATTTAGTTAGAATTAGAGACTCTTCTAGAATACCTTTTCAGGTCTAAATCAGGTCAACAGCAATGTAAAGTGACTGTCCTTCCACATTTTTTCTGTAGCCCATGGAAACTAAGCCATTCTCTCAGCTTCAATGGACAATGTAGCACAAGTAGCATTTTTATGATATTCCCATGGGAGGAAACCAGATTAAACTAAATAAAAAAGGAACGTGCAAAGTCATGATGCATGTTGAGATACTTTGAATGTTATTGTTATTGCTTTAGCCATTGTGTGGATTATAACACCTTGGATTGAGATCCATCACATCTCTTCATCACCAATGTTATAAAACTAACCTATTGGAATAATGGTGCATTCAAGTTTAATGCCTTGTTTTTAAGGAGTTGATTATCTTAATAAATATTCTCTTACCAGAACTCGATGGCAGAACAGCTTTTTGAGGAGATGACTTTTTGGTTGTGCAGACATTTTTATTTTCACTTCCTCGCCTAAGGCGAAACACAGAAGGCACCACTTTCACCTTAGGAGCAGCTATACTTCTTAGAGCGATAGGACCCTCCTTGTGTATATTTTTGCCTTGTACTCCCCTGGTTTTAGCTGATGAAATCTGTAAAACATAACAAGTTGTTTCATTGCTAGCCTAGGTGGGAGGGTGTTTAGCATCACTTACCAGACAGACAACTAGCTACAAATGAGTTCAAATAGGTGTTTGTTATCATTTGGTCCAGAAAGAAAGAAACAGAGATTAACATTATTCTCTGCAATTCAGAGTTACGTGAACATGTTTATTTCATTTTTAGACTTCACAGAATATGTTGGGATACAAGGCAAAACTAAGAATTCCAAACTGGTCATAGATATTCATCTGAAAGTCTGTGCAAAAAAATGTGTTGCAACTTTGGTTTAATTTAAGGGCACAGGTAAGAATCAAGTAATATATTTCAAAATAAGCTTGTGGTAAACTGGTAGTTATGTGAACTAAAGAACTGAAAGAAACACAGATTTCCACTTTAATCATTTAAGGCTCTCAATAATAAAGGATACTAAACGGTTGTATACCAATTTATGTAAATAATTATTTTCACACCCAGAGGAGACTATACATAACACACATTTACAAGTGGATGCAGGGCATGTTAAAAAGAGGAAACATTGGCTCAAACCAAATACCACATTTGGCACTGCATTAGTTTCTCCACAGAACTCTCTCAATTTTAATATGCACAAGCACAGAAGTGTGTGTGTGTGTATATATATATATATATATATATATATATATATAGAGAGAGAGAGAGAGAGAGAGAGAGAGAGAGAGAGAGAGAGAGTGTGTGTGTACAGGAATAGGGCCCAATACATAAAGCAGTTATGTTCTTGTGCATTTTGTGGACTTTAGGACACAATGATTTGATCATATTAAGAGGGGAACCAAGCCCACTTTGACGTAAGCCACAAGTCAGACTCATTTCCAGAAACTTGTACTGCAGACGAGATGACTTCCCCCATGAGAACTTGATTAAATGGAACTCCAGTGCAATAATCCAATTAGTCCATCTAATCAGAGGGAGTTCAGTCCAAGGATTTTCCAATCTTAATCTTGACAGAATACCTCCCTCAGAAGCCATGAGAAATCACAATTTTGATGTAGTCAAAGAGCTAGAATTCTTATTCATGACAGGACTTGAAATCATCCAAGTGTCAAATGTAATTAACTGCCAGCAAATTTCACGTGATAAACTGTCTCAGTTTAACCGACTTGCTTAAGGCAACAAAGACCAAAGGAATTTAACTGTAACATACAGTATAAGAACCTAAAGACACAGGAGGTGAAATACTGGCATTATTGAAGTCAACAGGAATTTTGTCATTGACTTCCATGCCAGGATTTCACCCTAGACCAGAATTCTTGGCTACTAGTCAGTCACTTGGAATATAAGTCCCCTGACCTATTCAATAAGATTGTCCTGGCAAATAGTATAAAGTCAGACACAGACCCACTATCACAGTGAGATAATGAAGTCATGACAGAAGTCTAAAATGTATGTGTTTAGCTGAGGTAGTGTGTAACTAGTGACTTTCTCACCTCTAAATAACATAATTTGTCCAAATTTTTTTCTTCTGCCTGGTTTTACAAACCTGCTTTTGGCTACTGAAGAGAATCCTGAACTTTTAAAAACCAAGCACCCAACTTAAATGTGGGTCATATAACTCCCATAAAATACCATAATTTAGGTTACTTGATTATGAAATAGGATGTTATTTAATTTCTGGTGTGAGAAACTTAACTTGAAATTATTTTTTCCCCATTGAAAATGTTAGTAGTGTTAACAATGTAAAGACACTTGAAGTTAATGTGCGCATCTTAATGAAGTGCATAGAAATAAATACCTATTTTACAAGGTTCCATACTAGTTGCACTGTAGACTTGGAGATTCTCATACACCTTTTTGAAAACCACACCTGCTAGTTGTATTTGGAGTACTTTTTATATGCAATAGAATGGGACTGAGGCTGAATGGATGAACACTTCAGAGGTTACATACATGATTGTTTTAAGTAGTTAACAAACAACTGAGATAGCAGGATTCCTTTCAAAATTCTCCCCTCTCTCCCAGTATTATGGAAGCAGAATTAACACTATAGTCAAGGCTGTATTCAGATTCACATTTTTTAAAAAGTCTGTTTCTATTCACAGCTGTGCAGTGTAGGTTTCCAGACTTAACACATGCAAGTCAATTAACAGAACAAGTAGATGCATAAAACTTACCAAGGGAACAGAGCCAACTTCAAATGTTTCATTTGCTTGATCTTTTTTTAGCTCTTCCACTGCCAAAAGCGTTCCCAAACTGTAATTTTGCTCATTTTCAGCTCCACTCCAGTAGGTGCTTGCGACACATGGCCGTGTCAAAGATTTCGCGCTTTCCATTTTGTCATTCAATTTTCCTTTTGAGTTTAGTACACATGTTACAACTGCTGCAGAAACCGAGGAGGATGTAGAATTGGAGGCACTTGCTTTGTCAATGACTTCTGGAGTCTGCTTTACTGGAAGCGTTTTTGGAATTTTGTGAGAAGCGTTCTTAGAATGAGTTGTAGCATGTACAACTTGGCTAGGAAAGAGCTGTTTATTAAGAGGTTGCTTATGAAGCTTAGTCATTGGTATTTCTGCTTTAATATCTCGGTCTAATTCACTTTTTTTCCTCAGTGCTTTGATTGAAGAGGGCAATTGTCTTGGGGAAGAAACTGGTGAAGATGAAGAGGCAATAGACAGTTGGGGGGATCTTGGAGAAACCTTTAATGAAGCATTATCTTTTGATTGTAACACAGCTCTGGATATAACTTTTGGCTTCACATTTTTAAAGTTGGGTTTTGGAAAGCTAACAATCTCAGCTTTTCTAACTTTGGTTATTGTAGTAACAATAGGAGACTGATTTTTTGGCTTTGCTGCAATTAGTTCAGAACTAGTTTTAAGTGAAGTCTTTCTATTGTGTCCTCTCATCAATGAATCATTCTTTCCCAATTTAGAAGGCCCATCTCTACCTTCTGCCAAAGCTGAAACAGAAAATTTTTGTTCTTCTGATCCCATCAGAAGTGTAGAAATGCATGAATCAGGACTGGCTTCACCAGCTCTGGGACTGAAGATCAGAAAAGTTGCCTCACATTTCAGCTCAGGTGTAGCAGCCCCTTCTAGGTGTGGTTTACTTTGTGTTGATTTAGACACTGCCAAGTGGCTGTGTGCATCTTGGAAAGCATTCTTTTTAGCAGAGACATTATGTTCTTTGGTTACATGTTGACTCACTTTGTTTCCTACCTGTTCTTGGTCTTTACTTACATCAAAACTCTGTATTGGCAAAGCACCTAAATCATTTATAGACCAGTTAATCACCATTCTGGTTGGAGAGGTGTCCATTTCAGCACTTTCAGGTGTGCTGTGCAAATACTGTTTTGAATCTTTATCCAAATTAAAATGCTCTGGTGATACTAAATTCTCACAATTAGGATCTAGCCATTCATCAACAAGTTTTAAGGACTGCCTTTCCATTTCTTGGAACTCTCTGTTTTGTGGTGCTTCGACACAATTGGTGCCTTTTAAACATTGTTCTCCAACATCTGGAGAAGCAAGAGGTAGTACTACCATATTTGAACAATTACTCAATGCATTTAGTCCCCCTGAAGTTTCCTGCACAGATGTATTAGGTGGTTTTTCAGCATTGCTTGTATCAAAGTTTTTTCTCATATGCATTTCATCAGAAGAAATCAATGTCAGAGGGAGAAACGTGTCTTTATTTTCACTTGCCAGTGTTTCCCCCAGTTTTACCATATCAACACGCTCACTGACACTAGTGACATTTAACGGCACATAAGCACAACCTGTTTCCTTTTCTATTTCAGAGTTTTTGCTCCGTTCCATAGGGGTAACGTGCATTTTACAGTTATAGTCAATCTGTTGAGAAGGCACCGGTTGCTCAGTACTTGGATTCTGCAATCCTTTTAGGGTAAAATCCTCTCTTCGGAGGCTGGTTGGTTCTTTTACGTTATGGTTCCAGGCATATATACAAGTCTGCTCAGTTGCAGAAGACATACATGTAGCATCTGTATTGTTCAATGAAGCCCTCCTAGAGATAAATTCGCCAGCCGTCTTTTGTAGATCAAGTGCTCCAATACATTCTTGGCCTGAAGAAATACTTGAGATATCATCTATATCCTTAAAATCCACATTATCTTCACGCTCAGAAATTTCACTGTATTGGCTAGCTGAATTTCCATTTATATTGATGGTAGTATTAATTGAGGGTTGTGTAGTTGTGTTGCATGTAAACTTATTTCCATTTTCATCACTGACAAATAAGTGAGACTGTAAGTCATTCTTTGCCTTATTCTCTGTTTTTTCAACATCCATTTTAAGTTATAATTTTAAAATTGTCATCTTATTTTCCACTTAAAATCTAGAAAATGCAGGTTCTTCCAAGTGCTGGAGAATGCAAAGCTTAACCCCAGAACAAATCAGTTTTGTTATGGGACGTTCAAGATGCAGTTCTTGCTTTTGTACTCTTCAGATATATCCACAAATGCTTTCCAACTTGAACTCCTTATGTAGTCTAAAATTAAAGATGACAGGAGAGTTAGATGAAGCAGAATTTTATACCAGACATACATAAGTACATAAGAATGGCTACACTAAATCCGACCAAAGGTCCATCTAGCCCAGTATCCTGTCTGCCGACAGTGGCCAATGCCAGATGCCTCAGAGAGAACGAACAGAACAGGGAATCATCAAGCAATCCCTCTCCCATCACCCATTCCCAGACTCTGACAGAGGCTAGGGACACCATTCCTACCTATCCTGGCTAATAGCTATTGATGGACCTAACCTGCATAAATGTATCTAGTTCTTTCTTGAACCCTGTTAAAGTCCTGGTCTTCACAACCTCCTCTGGCAAGAAGTTCCATAAGCCAACCATGCACTGTGTAAAGAAAAACTTCCTTTTGTTTGTTTTAAACCTGCTACCTATAAGACATTTCAGAAGCTGCTTAATTTTTGAAAAATTTGTAATTTTTACAAAAGGGAAGTGCTTTCATCTTAAATAAGTAATACTAACTTGTTAAACAACCCTATAAGATGAACAGCTTAGGAGTAGCTGCTAACAAAAAGAGGTAGCTTCTTACACCTTCATTTCCCCCTCACACAACCCCAGTACTACTCCTGCATTTAACTTGAGAGACAGGTCTCAAATGCGTCAATATTTTCTGAAACTGAAAAGCAACTTTGGGGCAATTGGAAATGAGAAAAAAAAAAAACTGAGCAACTCAGGAATCATGATGTTGCCTACTCTCTTCATTCATTCCTCCATTTGTGGTGTTCTGCATTTATAATGATCAGCTGTTTAGAGCTGTACTACACATATGCCTCCTCTACTGAAAATTCATAAGAGTTAATGAATACTTTGGTATAGCCACAACGGTGAGCCCTTCATCAAGCAGCCTGAGATTTCTGACCCAGCCCAAGTCTCACTCTTAAGACCTACATCCTTGTTTTTTTATAGGACATCCCAAAACTTTCATGATAAGTTTCATGATCCTATATATTGTTAATCTCTAAGGTGCCACAGGACTATTTGTTGTTTCCAAACTTTTCACAATGCTTTAAAAAGTGTCCTCCCTTCCCCCCCCCCCCATCAAGAAAACATTGTGTTTTTTAATTGAGTGTTTGAGACAAATTTCTGTGCCCACAAGATATTTTGAACTTCCCTGCTTTACGAAATGAGCACACACTTCATATCAGTCACTATTCACGTCAAAACTTGTCAACCAACACTGCAGTGAGCTGGCCCCCCCCCCCAAACTAATTAGTATAAAATGCCTGTGGTGAGGAAGGAAGAGACTAGCATATGGGAGTCCTTGTGACCTTTCAGTCTCACCCTCTTTATAGTCACCAGAAGCACAGAGGTTCACTGAGAAGAGGCACAGCTAAGCCTTTCCTCTAGTGAACTGCTCCAGTCCAAGAGGATCATACGTATTACAACAGCACCTAGAGGCTCTAAATGTCAGAACCCTATTGCGCTGAACATACACCGTGCATGCCAGTGTAGATCTTACCCTCAAAATAGACGATACAGAAAAGAGTGATAGAAAGGAAACCTCCCTGCTTTATATTTCAGAGAGTTAACAATAGTTAAGTGATTTGACAAGGATACACAGAAAATCTGTAGCAGAGCCAGAAACTGCCATCAATCTGGAGTCACAGTCTAATGCCTTTACCACGAACTATCTTTCTCTGATCAAGAAAAAGCACTAAAATGTGGAGCAGTTGAAGTGTGGTGTCACAAAAACCTCCCTTATATTATTTGGAAAAGATGCTTCTCTTACTCATTCTTGTTCCCGCGCAATTAGCTTGTTTGTAGGATTGCTGTTTAAAATGGCCATGGGGGAGGGGGGAGTTTGAGGGCGGGGGGGGGGGAATTGCTGTTTACTCATTACAGCTCAGAATTCTTAGGGTCATTCTCAGGTTAAAAAAAAAAAAAGTACTCTCAAAAAAACACAAAATAGCAATACCATATGTAATAAAGTGCCACCAGCAGATTTATCTTTAAGAGAAAAAGAAACACATGCCATTGACCCCTCTCATTTCAGCTTTCAAAACTGTTTCAGTGCAGCACTCTGAATAGCATAGGTGGGAATTAGAGAATATAGCGGGGAAAGGACATAAAGGAAGGCTGTTAAATTTACACCTTCTTCCTAAATACCCAGAAAGATACCTTTCTGCACTGGTACAAGACCACAAGCTCTGAAATTCACACAATAGTCTCAAGACAGTCAACACAGCACAAATTTTGAGATTTGTTCAAATTAAGATATTATGTATCAAGAAAAAAAAATAATTTGGACCCAAGTATTAAACAGATCTCAAATTTAGTTCTTCCTTCTTACACTTCCCCCTTTTTGAAAAGACATTAGAAACATTACTTCTGAACTCATTTTAAATCTTCATCTGCATAGTCAATCATGGCAGCAAGTCATGTCAAACTCAAAGTTCTTATTTATCTAGGTCCTTCCAAACAAGATTCAAGTAAAAAAAAAAAATCTAATACCACGGCAGAAAAAGACCTTTTACAGTCACATGATTTTAAAGACAACGCTCTTACAGAATTTGCAAACATTATTTTTACTTTAAGTAGCAGCATTAAATATAGCAGTAATTAGTTACTGCTATATTTCATGCTACTTAGGTACAGCACTACCTTATGTAGCAAATTTGGTTGGCAAATCACTGGACATCTCAAATAAGAGGATTCCTCTCTAATTTGACTCCTAACATCCATTCAATGCTTATGTCCAAACATTAGCTTAATGATCCAAATCACAGTCTAACCCGCTCCCAAGAACTTATCCATTAGAGATAATGGATAATTTTAAGTAACATGGGGATCTTAAAGATGGGACAAATCCTTCAGAAAAGCTTCCATCATGGTAGTTACTAAACCTAGGACCAGCAGTTAAACAGCACATACCTGTGTAACAGTACAGATAGACAAGTAAATGGCTAATTTGACCTACTCATCTACATGAGGCATCCATTGTATCTTACAGATAAGGGCAAAAGGGCCTCCGAGGGCCGGATCCAGCCTGCTAAGCGGGTTCATCTGGCCCGCATAGGCCCTGCTACTTCCCCACCCCAGGTCAGTTAGGGCCTGGGGGCAGCACACGAATTTTCCTCTGCCCTGCCAGGAGCATGCTGCGCACACTCCTGGCAGGGCAGAAGGAGATTTTGTGCATTTCCCCTGCCTGCAAGCCCTGATTGACCTGGGGGCAGAAGTAGGGTTGCCAGATGGTTGAAACAAAAATACTGAACACCCCCCCAAAAAAAACAAAACAAACAAACACGGGAAAAAATTCTGTTGAACGGAAAAAAAAAGGGGGGGGGGGAGACCAAAGTTGTTGAAGGGGGGGGGGAAGACTCCAAGGACTTAAGCCCCCCCAAAAAAAAAATTCAAATAAAACAGCATGTCCCCTTTAAGAGTGAGTGCAAGGATAGGAACAGGGGAGTGGTTGAGCACTAAGACCCAGGGGAAAGCATTGCTTCCCCTAGGTCTTTTGGCCAGCAGTCATTTTGTGCCAGCAGCCTTGGGGAACCAGGTAAGCATGGGGGCTGGGGTCGGGGGTGTTCGGAGCCAGGAGGGGTTTGGGGGTGGGGAGGGCGGAGGAGAGGGGGAGGAAGAGGCCCGGCGCTGAGTGTTTGTACGGTTGCCAGGTGCCCGGCATTTTCGCTTCCTGGCCGGGGAAAAATTCAGAAAATACCGGACATTTAGGTGTCCGGTATTCTCTGAATTGTTTTAACCAGACAGAGGCCGAAAATACCGGACTGTCCGGGTGAATACCGGACACCTGGCAACCCTAGGCAGAAGGGGGAGTGCACGTAGTCTCCTCCCACTGCCAGGGGCATGGGTGCCCAGGGGGAATCTGGAGGGGAGGGAAGCAAAGGCACCCCCAGAGCAATCATGGTCTGTGGGTGGGAAAGCAGGGAAGTATCCTGGACCCTCCCCTTCCAGAGAAGCCCAGGGCCACCTCAAAAACTTCTGAAGTGCCCCCCAGCAAAAAATTCTTGCCCACACCTGTTTTAGACAGTGGCTTTCAAGGTAGGTCTACTCTGTACATCACTCATGGCAGGGGTGTAGGATATAAATATCATAACGTGTTAGGGAAAGTTACAGGACGCTACACTGCTAAAGTTGGCAGCATGTGTGGGGGAGGTGCTGTTAGATATGTAGACAGTCATGTGGGATACATATCCACAAGGTTCAGGCATGTCTTCACTCAAGTAGTGTCTGTCCACACTGCAATTTATATCTTTGCTGTGGGCCATATAGAATATATATTCTACACATTACCAAAAGCAACATGCAGCGTAGATGTACTCTCAGTGTGTGACCTATAGCATAGCTCAAGCATCTTCAAAAAAAGAGAAGCAAGGAATTTTAAGTGGTCAAGATAACTAAGCTGTGCCAACATTACTTGCATCTATTTTTAAAGTTTTGCATACCTCACACAGAGCTTTCCTACAACCAAGATATACAGAGACATGTCCTCTCCTTCAAGTTACTAATTTTTTCAGTAAACTACATTAACATTTCCTTGGTAAGTTAGCTTACTGTCACATCCATTCATTTACACCAGTGGTGGGGAACCTTTTTAGGGTCGAGGGCCACTGAGTCTCAGAAAAAAAAAGGAAAAAAAAAAAATCAGTGACTAGCCCTAAAGTCACTCCCCACATTCCCCTTGCACACCAGGGCAAACCATGGCCCAGACGTGTAGATTTTGTGGGCTCCAGCCCCACAAGGAAATGGCGGAGGGGAGGGGCTAGTGTGCAAGCACAGGCTCCCCAATACTTGGAGGGAGGGGGATCCTGAGCCTCAGGGTTCAGATCCAGGCAAGCCAGGGGCCACATCCAGCCCCCAGGGCCTTAGGTTCCCCACCCCTGTTTTACACCAACCTTTAAAGAGTGTGATAATTATTGGAAGAAACATTAACAGACCCAGGTTACAAAGCATTTTTCTTAGCCATGATGTTCTGAATTAGCCATTAGAACTGGTCTGTAAAATATTAACATTCTTACTTTATTTTTATAAACCTTTACCCTAAAAGTTGATACTTCCTGTTCCGTTCAGTCTCTTGACTGTAGACCTAAGTTCAGCTCTCTGGGGCTTTTACTACATGCTAAAGAGTTTGTGAACATACTGGAGCCACTGTTTTATAATAAGCATTTAGATACTTGAAAGACATCTCATCAGTCCTCCAGGCTTGCCCCTTTCTCAACTTCAAATATATATTAAGTGAGAGAACATGAGGGAATGGCTTGGGAAGAACTAGGAATGGAACTCGGCAAATAAGTTTTTTTTTTTAAAAGGCATTTATGCTATATCAAACCCTAGATCCCAGATAAGTGTAGTAAAACATCAACCTGAACATAGGATCTGAGCTGTGAATTAAGTTGTGTTTGCCACTGAAAGTTCAAGCAAAAAGAAAAGTACAATTTGACCAGTGGCTAGAACCAACATTGTGCAAACAACAAGGAAACCAGAACAAAGGAATAAATATTTATTCAGAAGTAGGGTCCTACCAAAATTCAGGGTTCATTTTGAGCAATTCATAGTCACATGATTTTAGGAACCTTAATTTTCCACAGGTTTCTGAAACAGTGTTGTAGCCATGGGGGTCCTGATCCAAAAGGGGACTGAGAGGCAGTGTCACACAGCTACTGGAATGGTGGTAATACAGCAAAACTCTACCTCTGTGCTACTGGTGGTGGGGGCAGCGATGCCTTCAGACTGGTCTCCTAGCCATCAGCTATGGAGCTACCTGCAGACAGGGGAGGTTTCTGGAGATGGGACTGACCTGACCCGAGGAGAAGAACCTGTAGGCAAAGAAGTAATATCACATCACTCCCAGTCCATCCAGGACTAGCATCTGGAGACAGATGCATGATAAGAGGCCTCAGACCTGCCCCTCTCCTTACACTAGCAAGATTTCAGTGGCTATCAGATATCATGGCCCATGACATGTTTTTCACTGCCATGAATTTGGTAGGACTCTTCATACATTTTTTAACAATTGCTCTCAAGTGCACATTTCTACAGGACACTTAAAGTCACCTGGGGTGGCATAAGTTAATTATATACCCTCCCCACCCCGAAGTGTTTACACAGAAAAAGTGACATCAGCTACATTGGTATGTTTTGTAACAAGAAAAAAATGTAATACACCCTCAATTTTGATGAACATGCCTTGGGGGCAGTCCTGATGTGTATCAAATGTTGCACAACCATTGAGAATATAATTAGTATTGACATAAGAGAAGATGGCTGCAGTGCTCATATAATCCACCAAAAAGCTGCAGCGAGAAGGTTAAGGTTACATAGCTGTTGCAGTCACTCGAGTCAAAATGATTAATGCTGTATATGTAAAACTAAGTTTTCTGTGTGTACTACAGCCCCATGCTGCGACTACAATGCAGTCTAGATTACAGATTTACATGATCATGCTGATGCAAGGAGGCCTGCTGAAAGCAGGGGGTAAAGGGCAACTACCTCAGAACCCGGGGCTCTCTGCTTTTGTGGTGGCTGGAGCTCTAGCCCCTTTAAATCACTGGCAGAGCACTATGCTCCAGAGCCCAGAGTAGCATGCTCAGGACAGCACTGAAGGTTGGGCAGGGGAATGGAAGGGGCAAGGAGGCATGGTGCATTCCAGGCAGCATTGAGATCTCACGGTCCCCAGCCCCACCCCTTCCACCCAATGCCTCACCACTTGCAGGATTTGATGGTTACCTGTGTATGCAAACTTAGTGGTTTTAGCTCCAGTTATGAATGTGGCTACAGTACAGGGGTACACACTTGGGAAACAGAAGACATGATCACTGCTCAGCCAGTAATCATGCATGTTAGTCCGTTCTGCCTTGAGAGAACCTATTGATGTAGTAGCTTTCTTACTGCAGTAACTTTTATTGTCCAACAAAGGATACTTTTCAAGTAGTCATTCACCATATGAAAACTGGTTTTCCAACAACATCAAAACAAATTTCATTGATTATTATCTACCACTTCCAGCAAGTTCTGATTAACACTATTATCAATACATGTTTTCCTATAAAAGTATTCTTTCCACTTTCACTTCAAGTTGAGCTTTTCTTTCTGAAACTTTTAGCAAGAACTGCCACTCCACTACAAGATTTAAAAGTTTTCCAACCAACAGCAGGGTTTGAAATGACTGAAAAGTTCATATCAGAAATACATAAATAATCTTAGCAGCAGCATTAACTTCCTTGCTATAAATATCCAAAAGTTCAACAGAATATTCTCTTAAAAATGCATTTGGTAAAGTATGTACACACTGCCAGAACACTGCCAATACCTCCAAGAAAATGCTGATGTGTCATTAGGTGCAATTCAATCCTTTTTCACTTAAGTCTATTTACCCTACATGCTGTTCTGCTTAGTTTAATACAATTCATCATTTTAGACTTTTGAGGTAGAAAAAAAAAAAAGATAACTATGTAAGCAATGTGCCACCTCTTTCCAATTGTTTACAGAAAGTTTGAGACCCATTAAACTCAGGTTTTTGCCTCTTACTACACAACTTCCAAGCTGCACTAATACTCTGAAACACCAAGGTAACATGAATTATCAGTTACCAAGAAGCATGCGAGAGTCTGGCATTGCAGTTGGGAAGGAATCAAGTAAGGAGGTAGGACAGCATGATTCACGCAGCGGACTGCAAGTACTAGACAGCTAACTTTTGATCCCATGACATGCTGAGTCATGTGACTAGACAGTAATACCAACTGCAGACTATTCACAAACTCCGTTGGATTTTCTGATTTTACTTGGTGTGCTAAAATGTGTCAGTCAACTATTTACACAACCACCATTAGGTACTTCAAAATGTGTTAGCATTTGAGAGAGTGAAGTACTTCTGTGAATGGAAACATCAGTAAGAGGGAAGTGATGAAAAGATCAGGGATGCTGTTATGTCTATTATGCCTGTTGGAAATATTCTAACACTACAAGTCTAAATAGAAAAAAAAAAATTAAATTAAAAAAAAAAAATCGGTGATTTTGCAAGGCTGTGGCTAGAGATTACTGGGGTTCTGAACTGATCAAAGCCTTTCCTGGCTACCGATGGCATCAGGCAATGTGATTCTATAAAGCTAACTCTTTTTTATTTTACTGTTTTAAACCTACAAGTGGTTTTCAAACTACAGGCCATGACCCAGTACTGGGTTGTAGAATGTCAGGCATTGGTGTCCTTGCTGCAAGGGGATCAGGTGACCAGTGTAAGTGCTAAGGCAGGCTATCTACCTCTCCTGGCACCACAGACTGCACAGCAGGCCCAGCTCCTAGGTGGGGGAGAGAGCACATAGGGCTCTGCACACTGCCCCCCCAACCCAGATCACTAGCTCCACACTCCAATTGGCCAGTAACCTGCTGCTGGCTGCTTACGGGGTACAGTATGGTCTGTGGTGCCAGGAGATGCAAGAAGCCCGCCTTAGCACCCCCGCGGCAATGCTGACTAGGAGCCACTCAAGATAACCTACTCCTGCCCCAGCCCTGACCCCTGAAACCTGAAGCCCCCTCCTATACCCCAAAGCTCTCATCCTCAGCCCCACATCAGAGCCCACATTCTAGTTAAATTATGTTGGTCACTGACATGAACAATTTTCTTCAACTGGGTCACGAGAAGAAAAAGTTTGAAAACCACTGCACTAAGTGATCATTCACTTAGCTTTACTACTTATTTTGCATTTTAACTGTTAAACAATATAACTAGCGTATGCCCATATCCAATTCAACTCATCTAATGCTGAATTCATAGCAAACAAGAATAGACTGATTTAAGTAAAACAGCACTCAAATAATTTCTGTATGTCTGCGCTGAAATTAAGTCTGAGATCCAATATATCATTGCATGAATCAAAAGTGCATTGGAAGGTGGACTGTGAGTAGAGCCCAACACTTCCTGTCTCTCAGAAAATTCAAGTATTTAAAAAAAACCCATTCCTCATCAAACTGAACCTGAGACCTTTTAAAAACTTTTAATTAAAAGCCAGAGACCCATCACAAATGGCCAACAGTCTTGGTAAGATACTCACCTGGAATCTGGGACACCCATCTTCAAGTCTCTACTACTACTATTATACTACCAACTAAGTATTTTTGTTAGGAAAAACTAGTATGTCCACACAAAAAAAAAACCCTCACTTTGACAGGTGTGTTTTTTTATGAAAAAAAAACGTACACTGAGTTTCCCATTCAGCTCTGATAAGTTTCTCTCATTTGCGCCACTGAAGTTCATCTCAAGTGGGTTTTGCCCGCAAAAGCTCAGGATACAATGTATATATTTGCTAATCTAAGGTGCCACAGAACTACTCATTTTTTCCAAGTTACAAATGAATACGGCTACTCCTCTGACACTTGGTAAGTTATTTAAGCCCACATTCCAGGCACTCAATAGCAGCTCCATTCTAGTAGCAGCTAGCATTGCAAAGTGACAACTGATCAAACTCTCAAAATAATAACTGTACAAAATGCACATTAGGGATGTTTAAGTAGAGGTTAATTAGCTAATCGAATTTCCATTGACTACTCGATTAGTCGATAAGGGAAGGCGCTCACTACCCCCATTGCACCTCTGCAGTTTAAATGTAGCCTGGAACCTACTACATTTAAACTGCAGAACCGCAGCAGAGTTAGCTCCTGAGGGCGGTGCAAGCTGGGACTAAGTAGTCCGGGTTCACACTGGCTCCAGGACCACTGCGGCTCTGCATTTTAAATATAGTAAAAGCCCAGCCAGCTCCAGGACTGCTGCAGCTCTGCTTCGCCTGCCCCTACCCCAGTTGCACCATGGAGATGGTGCGAGGCAGCAAGCAGGGAGGGGGAGAGCAAGTAGTCGAGTAGTGACTCAACTACCTGATAAGCCTATGCTTAACGAGTAGTCGCTTAGATCCCTAATGCACATATAACTTCACCTGATATATTGCAGATCTCTAGAGGGCAACTGATCATCTAGTCTGACCTTCTGTGTAAAACTGTAGAACTTGCCCAAATAATTTAGAGCACATGTTTTAAGACAGACATTTAATCTTGATTTAAAAGTTGCCAATGATCGAGAATCCAACATTAAATACAGACATTAAATGAATAACTTTTTTCTACCATTACCAACACTAGAGACAAATATTGCAGTGTTGCTTTAATGCAAGGTAGGTGTACCAAGACAAGTCTACCACTACGGTGGGTACATATTTGCGTTGCTAGCCTGTGGCATAGTGCAAACCACTGTGTCTTCACTGCTATTGCTAGGGTATGATTGGGTATGTCTACACTGTTAGTAATCATGCCTTCATTAGCTGTTACCTAAGAGCTGAATAATATTATGAACGAACAAGTTATATAGTCAATTATTTTTTCATTTAATTATAAGATATTAGAGATATCCATATCCTTGTAGATTTGATATCTAACAGAAGTTATCAGATTTGAAAACAGAAGATGAAGGAAGGGAAACAATCAAGTGTATAGAGGATTAACTAGCACAGGATGAAATTAATTAATCCCTTTTGAACTGATACATTTGACCAACACCCAAGCATCACATCTCTGCTCTGAAATATCCCTTCCTAGATTTTCCACATTTAAGCTGGCCTTGATTTTCAATATTGCATCTTTCAACTCCTAGCTACTTTTCCCCATCTTTCTGTAGTTTCTCATTCAGAAACCAGTGTCTGAACTTGAAAGGCAAAAGCCAGCATCTAGCTTGGAAACAATGGACTTGGCTAAAAGTCAAAGCATAAAGTGGTATCAAAGATACGGTATTGAATGAACATCATGCTGTACTTTCTAGTACTGTACTGTTGTACTGCTATTTCTATAAATATCACAATACCGTAACTACACAATCAGTACCAAGTCACATTAAGCAGTGATTCATTGTTTAGTTGCGTGCCTAATGGAAGTTGTCTGTGTTAGATTTATAGGAAAAAGAAACCCATGCCAACCATTAGCTTTTATGTAAATAATGGGAGGCATCGACAAACACCAGGCATAAGCACTTGTTTTTCAGATATTCTACCCCATGCCTCTTTTAACCAGAGGTTCACTTTAGGGATAATTGAATAGTCAAGTGACCTCATGAATGCTTATTGGTTAGTTGACTATTCTGTAGTCCCTGGGGGTGGGGCCAACAGCCAATGCGCTCTAGCCTCACTCCTGAGAAGACCCCTGCCACTCCGTGCTGCTGCCACTGTATCAGAGACAGCAGCATGGGGTGCCAGGTGGGAGCTGGTTTGCGAGGGGAGCCAGTTTAAAACCCAGCTCACTTTGTGGATCTGTGCTATCGCCCTATGTTGCTGCCTCTGATAAAAAGGCAGCAGTGTGGGGTGGCAGCAGCCCATGTCTAGGGAGTGGTCTGAGCACCCATATCTGGCGTGAGCTGCAACTAAGCTGGGCTGCCTGCCCACCCAGCTCCTAATACACTAAATGCAGAGCCACAGTGGGGGGGAGGGGGGGAGGTCCCAGAACCAGCATACTAGACTTTCTACTTTATCAAAAGAAAAACAGATTACAATTGCATATTGTTTTCAACTACAAACAAACAGCAGGCAGTGCTCCACCCCTGCTCCGAACCCTCCACCGTGGCACTAGGAAACCATTATGCTCTTCTTGATACAGGAGATAAGGAATCACCTCCTACAACAGACGAGGAGAAGCCTCATATCCCCAAGGCTGGGAGGTCTGCTGTCACCAATGCGAACAGGAAACGTAGAGTAGTGGTGGTCGGAGACTCTCTTCTGAGGGGGACGGAGGCGCCCATCTGTCGCCCTGACATGTCATCTCAGGAGGTATGCTGCCTGACGGGGGCCTGTATCTGAGACGCTACGGAGGCATTGTCAAGGATTATCCGGCCCTCTGACTACTACCCCATGCTACTCATCCATGTGGGCACTAATGATACTGTGAGGTGTGACACTGAGCAGATCAAGAGTGACTACATGGCTCTGGGAGTACGGGTGAAGGAGTTTGGAGCACAGGTGGTATTCTTTTCGATCCTTCCTGTCAAAGGCAGGGGCCCAGCCAGAGATAACTGCATCCTGGAGGTGAATGCCTGGCAGCGAAGATAGTGTCGCCAGGGCGGCTTTGGCTTCCTCGCCCACAGGATGCTATTCCAGGAAGGACTGCTAAGCACGGATGGCGTTCACCTTCCGAGGAAGGGGAAGACCGTATTTGGATACAGACTGACTAACCTAGTGAGGAGGGCTTTAAACTAGGTTCAACAGGGACAGGTGACCAAAGCCCATGGGTAAGTGAAGAACATGGAGACCTGGGAGATGGGTCGGAAATGGGAGAGATTGTGGGCTATAATAGCAGAGAGAAAGGAGGGACAAGGCAGAACTAGGAAATAAGATCAAATCAGTATCTTAGATGCCTATATACAAATGCAAGAAGTATGGGTAATAAGCAGGAAGAACTGGAAGTGCTAATAAATAAAAACAACTATGACATCATTGGCATCACAGAGACTTGGTGGGATAATATACAGGATTGGAATATTGGTATAGGAGGGTACAGCTTACTCAGGAAGGACAGGTGGGGAAAAAAGGGAGGAGGTGTTGCCTTATATATTAAAAATGTACACACTTGGACTGAGGTGGAGATCGATGTAGGGGACGTAGGACATATATTAAAAAATGGATGATGTCATGCTAAGGCCACCCACCCAGGCGGAAGAAGTGGATTAGGCTTTTTTTTTAAAACAACTAACGAAATCATCCAAAGCGCAGGATTTTGTGGTGATGGGGGACTTCAACTATCCAGATATATGTTGGGAAACTAACACAGCAGGGCACAGACTATCCAATACGTTCTTGGACTGCATTGAAGACAACTTTTTATTTCAGAAGACTGAAAAAGCTACTGGGGGTGGGGAAAGCTGTTCTAGATTTGATTTTTAACAAATAGGGAGGAACTGGTTGAGAATTTGAAAGTGGAAGGCACCTTGGGTGAAAGTGATCATGAAATCATAGAGTTCGTGATTCTGAGGTATGGTAGAAGGGAGAACAGCAAATTAGAGACAATGGATTTCAGGAAGGCAGATTTTGGTAAGCGCAGAGAGTTGGTAGGTAAAGTCCCATGGGAGGCAAGACTGAGGGGAAAAACAACTGAAGAGAGTTGGCAGTTTTTCAAAGGGACATTATTAAGGGCCCAAAAGCAAGCTATTCCGCTGCGTAGGAAAGAGAAAATATGGCAAAAGACCGCCTTGGATCAACCAGGAGATCTTGCATGATCTAAAAATAAAAAAGGAGTCATAAAAATGGAAACTAGGACAAATTACAAAGGATGAATATAGGCAAACAATACAGGAATGCAGGGGCAAGATTAGAAAGGCAAAGTCACAAAATGAGCTCAAACTAGCTACAGGCATAAAGGGAAACAAGAAGACATGCTATAAATATATTAGAAGCAAGAGGAAGACCAAGGACAGGTTAGGTCCATTGCTCAGTGAGGAGGGAGAAACAGCAACAGGAAACTTGGAAATGGCAGAGATGCTTAATGACTTCTTTGTTTCCGTCTTCACCGAGAAGTCTGATGAAGGAATGCCTAATAGTGAATGCTACTGGGAAGGGGGTAGGTTTAGAAGATAAAATAAAAAAAGAACAAGTTAAAAATCACCTAGAAAAGTTAGATGCCTGCAAGTCACCAGGGCCTGATTAAATGCATCCTAGAATACTCAAAGAGCTGATAGAGGAGGTATCTGAGCCTTTAGCTATCATCTTTGGAAAATCGTGGGAGACAGGAGAGATTCCAGAAGACTGGAAAAGGGCAAATATAGTGTCCATCTATAAGAAGGGAAATAAGAACAACCCAGGAAACTACAGACCAGTCAGTTTAACTTCTGTGCCAGGAAAGATAATGGAACAAGTAATTAAGGAAATCAACTGCAAACACTTGGAAGATAGTAAGGTGATACGGAACAGCCAGCATGGATTTATAAGGAACAAATCATGTCAAACCAATCTGATAGCAAGTCTTGTGGATAAGGGAAAAGCGGTGGACGTGGTATACCTAGATTTTAGTATGGCATTTGATACTATCTCGCATGATATTCTAAGCAATAAACTAGGCAAATACAACTTAGATGGGGCTATTATAAGGTGGGTGCATAACTGGCTGGATAACCGTTCTCAGAGAGTAGTTAACAACGGTTCACAATCCTGCTGGAGAGGTATAACAAGTGGGGGTCCGCAGGGGTCTGTTTTGGGACCGGTTCTGTTCAATATCTTCATCAACTAATTAAATATCAGCAGAGAGAGTACGCTTATTAAGTTTTCAGATGATACCAAGCTGGGAGGGGTTGCGACTGCTTTGGAGGATAGGGTCGTAATTCAAAATGATCTGGACAAATTGGAGAAATGGTCTGAGGTAAACAGGATGAAGTTTAATAAGGACAAATGCAAAGTGCTCCACTTAGAAAGGAACAATCAGTTTCACACATACAGAATGGGAAGCAAATGTCTAGGAAGGAGTACGGCAGTAAGGGATCTAGGGGTTATAGTGGACCACAAGCTAAATATGAGTCAACAGTGTGATGCTGTTGCAAAAAAAGCAGACATGATTCTAGGATGCATTAACAGGTGTGTTGTGAGCAAGACACGAGAAGTCATTCTTCCGCTCTACTCTGCGCTGATTAGGCCTCAGTTGGAGTATTGTGTCCAGTTCTGGGCACCGCATTTCAAGAAAGATGTGGAAAAATTGGAGAAGGTCCACAGAAGAGCAATAAGAATGATTAAAGGTCTAGAGAACATGACCTATGAAGGAAGACTGAAAGAACTGGGCTTGTTTAGTTTAGAAAAGAGACGATTGAGGGGGGACATGATAGCGGTTTTCAGGTATCTAAAAGGGTGTCACAAGGAGGAGGAAGAAAAATTGTTCTTCCTGGGCTCTGAGGATAGAACAAGAAGCAATGGGATTAAACTGCAGCAAGGGAGGTTTAGGTTGGAGATTAGGAAAAAGTTCCTAACTGTCAGGGTAGTCAAACACTGGAATAAATTGCCCGGGGAGGTTGTGGAATCTCCATCTCTGGAGATATTTAAGAGTAGGTTAGATAAATGTCCATCAGGGATGGTCTAGACAGTACTGGGTCCTGCCATGAGGGCAGGGGACTGGACTCGATGACCTCTCGAAGTCCCTTCCAGTCCTAGTATTCTATGATAATTGGCATTAAAGCCAGTTAGCATTGTGTTAGGTCCCCAAAACTCTTGACATTGCCACATTCTGGTGTGGAATCCCCTCTTTCTTGGATCATCTGCTCCACACTATGTAATCCAATAGTAATGATTAGTGTCAACATAGCTTGAGTTAAACATATTAGCTTGAGTTAATGCTATTTCATAGATTAAGGCAATCATTTACTGACCTCTTGTGTACAGTAGACAACAGAACTCCACCTGCTAATTGCTGCATCTAACACAGGAGTGGGCAACAGGCCAGTAGCAGGCCAGATCCAGCCCACCAAGCAGCTGGATCTGGCCCTTGGCTGCCTTGCCAGCACCCTTACTATCCAGCAGCTGCAGCTGCTTTAGACAGCAGACTGCTAATTGCTATGGAGCCTGGGCAGGGAGGATAAAGCTTTGCACTCTGTCCCCACCCCATAGCAAAATCTCCCAGCTCCCACTGGCCAATTTCCAGGCAATAGGAGTTGAGAAATTTTGCTAAAGGCAGGGGCAGCGAATTAAGCCTCCTCACTTCCTCACCACCCCTCCTTTCCTGTGCTGGGGCTACTGCCAGTTGCCTAGCCTCCCAGCCAGAGCCTGCCTCTGGCACCCACCCCTTCTCTCCCCTCTGACTACCTGCCCCAGACCATCACCCAAATCCTCCGTATCTGCTCTCCCCACCTCCTCCAGGTCACAACTTCCTCTCCCAGATCCTGCACCCCCTTCCGACCCCCAGGCCAGAATCCTCTTCTGTACCCATAACCCTTCCTGGACCCTTCACCCCAAGCCCCTGCCCCAGATCATAACCCCCTCCTTCATCCAAACTCCCTCTCAGACTCCACACACCCTCCTGCAACCTGGTCTTCTATCCCAAGCTCCCTTCTACACCCCCACCCACCGTCCCAGACCCAGTGCCCCTTCCATAGAAGCACGGCCCTTGACCACTTCCCAAAATCTTGGAGTAGCCCCTCTCCCCCATTAAAAATTGCCCACCCTGATCTAACAGAACATATATATATAAATCTTGAAGTGACATCAAATCTAGATAATTTTATTCTATTATATTGCAAATTAGTTTAACAGCACTATGAATATATTAATTCACCAATAGTCTATTGAGCTCATACCCCCCCCCCCCCCCCAAAAAAAATAGTAAGTTCCAGAAGTGTTCCTAATGACTCAAAAATGCAATATGGAATAATACTTCTTGTTAAATTCATACCATAGAAAGGATATATTAACTGTTGAACACCAGAGGATGTCCAACTGCGACCTTTTAAAAAAAGGTATGACCAGTTCAAAAGTTTAACCAGCCAGCATCAAACTTCTTTGTAAGTAACCAGTTTAGAAGCGTCACCCCTTTAGAAAGATTACAACCAGCCAAGGTTTTGAGTCTTCCATAGCAAGTGCAAACTAACTTCTGCCACTGAATCCAGCTATCTTGGTGTATTTTGATGCAAAACCCTGAAGGCTCTGTCATGTTGATTAAATATCCAAGTGACATCAGTATAACAGTTCCTGTTAATTTTGACAAAAGATTCTGTTTTATACATTGTGAACACAAGATGCCCCTGTAACTGCATCTGAAGTTGCAAGAAGGGCTCGAGACCTACACAAGTTGTAAGATAGTCGAGGCTTTCAGCATCCAAGAAGGTGTGGAAAATTGCTTGGGATTTTGAGAAACACTTGATCACATTCACTGGATAGTTCTGATAAGCAGTGAAATACTGCTGATACTTCTATTTTCATCTTTAATGCTGACCATTATAAGGGTGTAGTGGGGTAGTTTCTTACTTCAGGTAGACAATGCATAAGTTACACAGCTCAAGAAAAATAAAAATCCAAGTTCTGAAGCACAGCATGATTTCTGAAGCACACGAGTCCCTGAACATATCATTGTATAAGGGGGAAAAAAGCTATTTCATTTGCTCCCCAAAATAACCAGTCAGTTAAGTATGGTAGAGTACGCTCTCTCACATCAAAGGAAAAAGATCAGCTACCTAAATTAAGAGATTGATTAAACACTAAGTCTTGCAGAGCATTTCTGAGGCAACAGCCCAATTTATTGTGGGACAGTATGAAGCCACCTGACAACAGTGCTTTAGTGATAGATCATATTTTCCATACTACTAGTTGAGTGAATGCTGACAACCTGTCTCCTGTCTTCCAGTGGCTAAAATTCAAGACAACCCTTTAAAAGAAAAAACTGGGCATAGATCACTCAAGAATGGCAAGTGGAGATTGTTTGCCTCTGACCCACATGGTTCAGCCTTCTGGAATTGTGTCTTAATGTTCACTAGTTGAATGTGGTTCCCCCTTAGCTCAAGGCAATAAACTTCCCTGAATGAAAAAGAATTACAGTCTTGGGATGTACACTACAAACAGAAGACTAGAAAAATAAAAGGTCCAAACAAGACAATTTCTAAGCTACCTTAAGTGACTAGAAAATCCTGGGTTGTGCTATCAAAGGATAATTAGAATTTTCATTTTAATAAGCAAAGAGCTGGACCAGTATCCATTTTCAATACTTCAAGCAACTAGGTCCAGGGAAAATAATTTGCTGTTACACATCAAAATTGATTTTGCTTATTGGGTTTCACAGCAAGCCATACTGACTATCCACCATTTCCAGTATATCCAAACTCCAGGCCAGAATTCTAAGAGTTTTTTGTTCTTGTTTTTTTAAAAAGCAGCCATCCAAGATTCTTATTCGAGTTTCTGCTTCTCAAGTTATTCTGTTTAAGGAACTCAGATTTCTCATCAGCTTCCAAAAGAGCATAAATTAAACCATAATCCCACTCACTCTCCCTCCCCCTGCCCTCCAGTGAAAAACCTGGAAAGCTGCCTTCACCTTGTAGCACACCCTGAATGTCAAAGCCAGAATGCTACTTTCAATGTCAACCGAAGAAGGATTTCAAGCAAGTGCAGGTTATTATGCACAAATGCCACGTGCTCCCTGTATGATATGCCACTTAAGTGGGCAGTCATGTTTTAAAGTAGCTGGATAATGTGAACCTTCGCTGTTACCTCAAAAGCGGATTACTGTGAACAAGGCAGCATGGAAAACCACAGCAAGGCCCACATACTGGAAAGATCCAGTTTGCTTTCGGAGACAAAGTGAATAAGCACACACACATTGCCACAATCCATACACCCTAGAAACTAGTGTCCTACATGACTGATCCCAACTAAGTTGCTAGTATGGTTAACAAACCACAGCTCTCTGGCATCTCTTCCGTTTGCCTTCCCTGGCTATATAAAATACCTGTCTTCTACGCACGGAGCCTCAATTAGCTGTCATGCCCACTCCAGAGTCAAGCAGATGCCAAGTAATTCAATCACATGCAGCAGTGAAATCCTTGGAACCACATGCCATCTACTAAGTGAAAGCAATACTGCTCACATCTTGCTCAGCCTCAGAAGGTCTTATGTGGTCTCACTTAAACATGCTTTATACTACATGATTGCACTAGCTATTTATTCCAACTTTTTTCCAAAGTTTATGAATAAAATGCTGAGTAATAAGCAGCAGTTCTATAGTGCTTGTTTGAATATGGTTATCCTTAAGTAGCACTTAGTTTACCTATTTACTTTTTAAGAGACAGATGCTAGGGTGACCAGATGTCCAGATATTATCAGACCATTCCAATATTAGGGGCTGTGTCATAAGAAAACTATTCCTCTCCTCCCTTTACCCCCACCCCCCAAAAAATCAAGTCTAATTTTTTCCACACACCCTCTATCTGGTCACCCTACTTCTGATTAAGTGCTCAAGGCCAGATCAACCCAGGCTCACAGACTATTGCCCAAGACATTAAGAGAAGTAACTATTAGTAAGAAGTCGAACGAATTCAGAAATAGATCAAAGAGTCTCCTATTCCTGCTACTAGAATAAACTCAATTTTGTATTAGTGGAAACAAGTTGTCAATATCCTCATTTCACCGCTGCAGTATCCTTTGCAGACCTGACAGAGGGAACTTAAATGGAATTAAAATTTCATATTTCTACCCTTAAGGCAAATGGGATTTAATGGGGTGCACGTGCACATGTGCGTGTCATATAAAGGCTTCCTGAGTTGAGCTAAGAATTTTTTTTCCCCCTTGGAACAGTACTGATACAGGTGAAAGATGGATCACATTTCAGGCAACAAGCAGAGCATAAGTGAAGCCTTTCCATCATTGTGATTCAACTAAATAGTGGAGGCACATGCTCTGAAGTTGTAATTTGAGAGGGAACAGCACCTACTTATAACTGAGGTAATAGCTTAAACACTAAGACCACCACAGAACAGGATGGAAGGCATGTATTAATATACCAGAATAAGATTTAAAGAACAAGTTCAATAAGATACACTTGAGAAGTGTACACTTCATTTGTAGTGCGCTACATCAGTTTTTGCAAAACTGTCTAATCATTACACAAGTTGACAAACCTTTTACATTTGTTTAGTTGGTCTTTGCCCAGACAAGAAATGTGCTGCATTGATATTTACACTTTCAAGTTCACATACAACAGCACAAAGTTGCAATCTTTGGATCTAACATGTAAGGAAAACTTTCAATATTTTTTAAAACATTTTTGTTAACTTGCCTTGGATTTTAAATCATTGAAAATGGAGGTTATCATACATTTGACTTGACAATGTTCACTGAAATCACTAAACTATTGTAGCCAGTTACCTGCAGTTACACCTTTTGACTGCTAGAAAGTACAGAGGCACCTCCTCTCCCAGCTGGATTGGAGCCAGGAATGAACAGCTGAGTGAAGGCAATAACTGAGGATTCAGCTGTGGACAGCCGCACAGGTGAAGAACCTCACCTTGTCTCAAGTTCTTCTTCCTGCCATTAGTAGCACCATGTTCCACCTACAGCCGCCCTCCCAACACTAGGCGAGCACCTTCTCTTCAGCAAAAACTACCCACCCAGTTACCTCCCCTTTCCAACATTCTTCAGCACTGAGCCCAGGCAGAGCTGCTACTATGTTCTGCTCCATGTTCTATCCCCACCACCATTACTCTGGACAGGGAATGTTCATCACAATTAAGTGGAATTATTTGCAAGATCTCTCACTGAATATTTGACTTGCATTAGGCTGCGGATTGGGTCAAATCTCATTGAAGCTTGAGAGCATGAAAGCTGCCCTTTATTCAGGCCAAACATAAGAAGCAGTTAAGCTCTTCTTCAGAGTTAAGGTAGCTCAAACAATAGGAGCTACTGTCCACACAAAGGCCACATCATGGATACATGCTTCACTTGGTTGGCAGAAGGGGTGAGATTTGATGGAATAATACATGTGTGCAGATGCAGCCAGTAAAATCACAGAAGTTAGAGGAGGCTGCAAAAGGATAAGGTCAGCCAGAGAAGCACTGGTAGCACAGAGCTAGGAGTGCAGAGGGGAGGGAGGAGAGATTATTTTGAGGAAACTGTCTCCTGTTTGATTCTTACTGTGTTCAGGGAAAGAGGGCTTGATGTACATGCTTTATAAAGAAACCAGATTACATAAAAGACATACTTGACTGTAATCAATACACTTTCCTATGGAAAACCTTTAAGTCCTTGGATGATTGACCATCTTGGCTAACAGGCTCATCAATGGCTGAGATACAGCCCCATGCTCTAGGGTAGGGGTGGGCAATAATTTTTGGTAGGCAGCCATTTCAAGATTTTGAAAGTGATCAACAGCTGTACTTCTGAGGAGGAGATGCAGGGTTTAGGATGGCAGTTGGGTGCAGAAGGGTGCACAGGGTAAGGGACTGGGGTACAGGAGATGGTGTGACGTCTGAGGGGGAGTTTGGGTGAAGGAGGAGGGTTGTGACCTGGGTTGGGAATTAGGGTGTAGGGTCAGGAAGGGAGTAGGGGTGCAAGAGAGGATTCTGGCCTGGGGAGGGGTTCTAGGAGGGGTGTGTGTGCAAAGTCAGGGAATTGTGATCAGGGAGAAGGGAAAGAAAGTGCAGACTGCAGAGGGTTTGGGTAGTTATCTGAGGCAGGGGAATGGAGTCTGGGAGGGTGTTTAGGTGCAGGAGAGGATTCTGGCCTGGGGAGGGGTGTTGGAGGGGGTTCAGGTTCTGTAAAGGAGTTGTGACCTGGGGCAAAGGGGTTACAGAGGGTTTGGATAGTGACCTGGGGTTTCTGAGGGGCAGGGGTGCCAAAAGCAGGCTCTGTCTGGGAGGCGCTTACCTAAATGTCTCCTGGGCAGCAGCTCTGCAGCACCCCCAAGGCAGGCTGGTTGTTTCTAGCCAATATGAGCTGAAGACTGGGATGGGGGCAGGGAGATCACACAAAGCCTCCCACTGCCTGCAGAGCAGAGAGCCTCACAAACTAGACTTTAAATCATGGCAGCTACATGCCTGAAGGTCCCTGCAGGGTGGTTCGAGGGCCAGATCCGGTGGCTTGGCGGGCCAAATCCAGCCCCAGGGACATATTTTGTCCAGCCCTGCTCTGATGGGTTCCTAGCTTCTGATTGCCAGATACGGAGAATGGATGACCAAGGGGGATGGATCACTCAGTGATTCCCTTAAGTACTTGGTTTTGGCCAGTGTCAGAAGACAGAACACTGGGCTAGACAGACCATGATTCTGACCTATTCTTTTGTTTTTACCTCAAATACTGGCTAAGTGCTTGGGTTAACAGGGGAGCAACAGTATTATACATGCAACAAAACTTGGCAGTGACAGTGAGGTGAATCTAATTCAGGTGCATCCATTGTCCACAGGGCCAGATTTCTAGTTAGGCCTAGTATCAGAGGGGTAGCCATGTTAGTCTGGATCTGCAGAAGTGACAAGGAGTCCTGTAGCACCTTATGAACTAACAGATGTATTGGAGCATAAGTTTTCGTGGGCAAAGACGCACTTCGTCAGATGCATGTAGTGGAAATATCCAGAGGCAGGTATAAATATGCAGGCCAGAATCAGGCTAGCGATAACGAGGTTAATTCAATCGGGGAGGATGAGGCCCACTTCTAGCAGCTGATCTGGAGGTGTGAATACCAAGAGAGGAGGAGCTGCTTTTGTAGTTAGCTAGCCATTCACATCTTTGTTTAATCCTGAGCTGATGGTATCAAACTTGCAGATGAACTGTAGCTCAGCAGTTTCTCTTTGAAGTCTGTTCTTGAAGTTTTTTTGCTGCAGGATGGCTACCTTTAGATCTGCTATTGTGTGTCCAGGGAGACTGAAGTGTTCTCCTACAGGTTTTTGTATATTGCCATTCCTAATATCTGATTTGTGTCCATTTATACTTTTACATAGGGACTGTCCAGTTTGGCCAATGTATATAGCAGAGGGGCATTGTTGGCACATGATGACGTATATTATATTGGTAGATGTGCAGGTGAATGAACCAGTGATGATGTGGCTGATCTGGTTAGGTCCTGTGATGGTGTCGCTGGTGTAGATATGTGGGGCAGAGTTGGCACCGAGGTTTGTTGCATGGATTGGTTCCTGAGTTAGACTTACTATGGTGCGGTGTATAGTTGCTGGTGAGAATATGCTTCAGGTTGGCGGGCTCTCTGTGGGCGAGGACTGGCCTGCCTCCCAACGCCTGTGAAAGTGAGGGATCATTGTCCAGGATGGGTTGTAGATCACTGATGATGCGTTGGAGAGGTTTTAGCTGAGGACTGAAACTACGATACCCACACGAGGAAGTAAGGAAACAGATTAACAGAGCCAGACATGTACCCAGAAGCCTCCTGCTGCAGGACAAGCCCAAGAAAGAAACCAACAGAACAGCACTGGCCATCACCTACAGTCCTCTGCCAAGAGTCCGCTTGAAAGTCAGCTCCCAGGGTGTATTGGCTCCCAACTGCCTCCTCCCATGCTGCAGCCTCTGATACAGAGGCAGCAGTGTGGGCGGGGGGGAGGGGAGAGATGGCTTCGTGTGAACAGATATGCATTGGGAGCTAGTTTCAAAGCTGGCTTCCCACATGTTCTGGCTCCTGCCTGCCCCCCTCACTCTCTGGGCTGCTGCCTCTGTGTAAGAGGCAGCAGCCGGGGGTGGTGGAGCAGTTGCAGGTGGCTCTGCCATATCTGGTACTCATTGAGGCCAGCTTCCCATGCGCACCAGCTCCCATCTCCCTGCCCCACCAGCTTGCTGTCTCTGTATCTGAGGCAGCTAGGAGGAGGAATCAAAGGCATGTAGGTAGGATTAACTGATAAGCCCGGGCTTATTGGTTAGCAGCTAGGCGTGTAAACTATTAACATCCCTATTTCCTAGTAGGATATGTTTTTTATTAACAAAAACCATTAATACCTAGTTTCAATAGTTTGCTTCATTTCATAATGTTTTCTAGGTTCTTAAATGCACTCTAACATTAAGTCACAGTCATACACGGAAGTTTGTGTTTACTTTCTTGAGAAGACTATAATAATCAAGATGGTGTCATCTGCTCATGCCATTTTAACCTTGTGTTGCTTTCCAACACGCAATTCCAGAAATGAAAGAACATTCTCTGCTAACCACAAACAGCCTGAAGGAGATGTACTCCTCAGTTCATATTTACAGCACAATAAGCTTTAAGATTTACATTTTTATGCTTGAAAAACTGCTCATGTCTTTCAGAACACAATTCCTCCCACATGAAAGGGACAAAACCCACAAGTTACTTGCCCGAGTTCTCAAAACACTAGATTTTTGAAGGAGAATTTGTGATCGGATTTGGATATCTGCCAAAAGCTCTGCACAGTAGCACATAAGCCACTATTAGAGTAGGAAAAATCCACATGCCAGACTGCATCCACATGCCAGACTGCAAACTCTCATGAGTTTTCTGTTTTCAAAGATCAACTCAGTCATGCAGCAACAATAGGGCTCAGCTTAGTGACTTTTTCAAACTGAAGAATGTTTCTTGAACTCTCTGCCAACAGTGCATCATAGTGCAGATTTTTTGCCAAGCATCTCATGACTTAAAGATACTTACACACACACACACACACACACACACACACACACACACGTCTGTAGCGTTTCAAGTTCCATAACTTATTTACAGTAATAGACAAGAGTTCAACATGACAAAATGAGCAACTGGATAGCTTATCAATGCCCAAGAAGAGAGTGGGAGGGACTTTTAATTAGCTTTCCCTGTTGCCTAGTGATAGCTTGAGATCTTGATCAGCTAGAATGTAATGCAACCAGGAAATTAAGTAATGGGGGAGGGAGGAAGAAAAGATAATTCTTTAGTTTAGATATTAATTTCTCAACTTTTGGAATTTTTAGGTTTTAAGGTCTTAAAGGAAAACGCTTAAATTTAGACAGACTTTCTAAATAGTTAAGGGAGGAAATTGCAACTGTGTAAAAAATACTAGTTTTCAGGCTTGCGTGTCAGACGAAGCACAGGGGATTACAGAAATTTGTTATCTGAGTTGGAAACTTGGTCTTCAGTTTTCTGAATGCTGATAAATCTCTCTAGTGGGGATATATTTTTCCATTGTTTGAAGTTCAAGGGCTTTACTGCTCCATTATTTGATTTATCCCCCAAAAGCTGTTTTTTCAGCATAGAACCCTTCACTAGACCCAAACCTGAAAAATTAATGGTTTTCTAACAACTTGTGTCAACACACCTTTGCACATTGGCATCATTGCTCTCAGAACAACTTTGGAAGTGGTTACTGCTGCCACAAACTCAGATGGAATATAAAACACTGTTCTGGTGGCCTAGAAAAATAGCATGTGCACTCTCCATATAGAAAGTGGAATAGTATGAAAGATGGGTGACCAACATGGAAGTGAGGCTACCTTAGCTCAAAGCAGGACAGATATGCCTATCTGTCAAGCTGGGCAAATTTTGACTGCATCTCTTTTCAAACAAAACAAAAACCCGCACAGATCCAGTTATGCCATTTTGCCAAATTGCTTCAATGCAACAGAACCTAAAAAATCCAAAGTATTTTGAATCAAAAGGACATTTCATTTATGCTATTAAAGAAAATACTTAAATAAAGCTAAAAACATTTTGCTTCCGATCAAACTGTTTTAATCTATTAAAAAGGGGTGTACTTCAAAAACAGCATGTGTGTCTCTGCCTCATTAAAAAGGAGGCAAGAAAAACTAAGAGCATGGAGCTTCCATAAAGCTCAGTTTGAGGGCTTACCTCCTTTAGATTCTTTAACTATATTGTCAAGAGCTCTCATACAACCGATTACACACATAGTGATTGCTTACTAAGAAGCTAAGTATTATAGAAGCTCTTTTTTTACAGCACTTTTTAAAGAAATCCATTTATCCAGAGGAGTGCATGGCATGAGCAGAAGGATCTTATGATCACCTTTATCTTCTGGAAGTTTGTCTAGTTTTACTCCTACAATGTCAAAAATCTGGAAATCCTACTTTCATTATCAGGAATTTAAGAGCTTCTGTAATAAAAAGGACCTTCTTCTGTAATACCAAGGAGACGGACCTACATTCACCTGCTTCCCTCAAGCATACAATGTTGTCTCCTTAGTTAGTCCAACCCAGAAACACGGAAATGCTGATATCTCTATTAATAAATCTTCTTGGATCAAGAGTGTCAGCAGCTAGTCTCTTTTCTGATAATGTGCAATAATAATGCGATCTTTCCTCCTAGAGAACTGTGGCATAGTAAGATATGAACTTTTCTTGTCAGAAAAGCTGTCACACCAAGTACACATGAGAAGCACCAGAAAAGTAGTAGTATTTAGAAATTTGGTCACTGTTAGTATATTCAGAGGATGACAACTTGCCAGCCAGCAAGCCAGAGTCTTTAACCCGGTTATTTGAATATTAACTGACCCTGAACAAGTAGTGTACAAACACAGCACATTAACCTTCTCAAGACAAACTTGCAATAAAAAGTTATAGAACTCTTAGAGGACAGTCTGCTACTACAAAAGCTCAGGCCATTTTCCTGCGCTTGATTGGAATGGAAGAGAAATTAACTCTGGATAGCAGTGCACTAAGCAAAGCTAGTTGACTACTTGGAGTGTTAGAACTCCAGTATGGCACCAGACCAGGTGAAGGAAGAGGTGGAAGGGAAGTTAATGCTTTGTCAGGATGCTTTTCAATCATATGATATACAGCCCAAGTGGTTACAGAGGCTGCAGAGCTTTCAGGAATCACTATCAGGAAGGTCTCTCTGGAAATTTAGATCGTACTCAAGCCAGAGTACCTATGAATAATATCAATCATATGCTGTGTCTTCACATTGTGCTCCTTACCAGAGGTAGGGTTGCAAGGTGTCCAGTTTTGAACCGGACAGTCTAGTATTTGAGCTCTCTGTTCAGGAAACAAATTGAGAAAATATACATGTCTGGTATTTTCTAAATCAGATGTAATGTAGATTGTGATGTAATGTTTAGTGTGTCCAGTATTTTTGTTGAAACCACCTGGCAACCCTAACCAGAGGTCAAAAAGGCAGGGAGAGCTAGAAGAGAGCCAAGTAAGGTAAGCCCCTCTCCGCAGCAGGGATTAAGAGTATTCATTTTGTCCAATATGTTGACAGTATTGTATTTATTCTCATATCCACAGATTCAGTGTGGCATGCTAGCAAGTGCAGTTGCTTCTATCAAGACCAACCCATCGTGTGCTCAACTCACAATAGTTTGACCACCCCAATGATTAAGTGTACTCTTCCTATGCTTGCTGCTCTCAGGGTACTCCTTAACTTCAATATTAGCAGCAGCTGGGGGTAATCCCAGTAATATTGGGATCTTCTGTATCCTCATAGGAATGATCTGGTAAATCAGGATGTTGACTCTCTGTCTTCAGGATAAGCATCATGTCTCTATGAAGATGCAATACTGAAGCAGTTGCCTCTGAGAGAAGTGTAGTCTTTTTATTCTTATCCTTCCATTTCTCATATCATCCCCTCTATTTGTTTAGTCTGTCTTCTGTATCTTGTCAAGAAACTGACTTGTGTTCTCTCAATCAGATTCTCCATTACTTCTCTGCCTAGCACTTAATACAGTAGAGCCTTGACTGAGGTTAAGACTACTTATTTCATTTTTCTCATACAGTGTTTGCAACCTGCCACACATTAGGGTGCTGGAGTGGATTTTCTGGAACTAAAATGTATGAAAAGACTAAAAACTAAAATCTAAGTACAAGTGAATACCATGTTATCATTGTCCAAATTAATACTAGGAATTAACAAGAAGTGAGATATTGAAGTATAAATTAATTTTTAGCCTAAAATCAGAATTCCTGAAATAGAATTTTAAACTTGATATTGTCACTGAAGAACTCAAGTCTTCTAAGTAAAACCTGTCTATTGAGGCATTTGAAGTTACCACCATTTGGCACGGAGTAATTCTATTACTAGCCAGTAAGGCACTCAGTATCAGGCTTAAATATACTACTACTAAATTATACAAAGAAATGTATTAGTCTTCAACTTCACCCTCAAGCATTACAGCTGGGAAACACAAGCCTGACTTTTATGGGATCGCTTTCAACTTGCTTGAATGTAGATCCTGAACGTAAAAAGCCAGCTAGAAACCATATCTATTTTTAAAATAGTTCAGTTACAGGAATAGTCTGGTAACTCATGTTCCCAATGTCTGTTTACAAGGGGTTTGAGGGCTAAAGCACAGAAACACAAACACTATTAACTAGATATTTTGGCTTTTAGTGTTAAATATACTACAGACCTTTCTTCTCAACGTCCATGTCATTGCATTCACATTCAGAGGTTGGTTTGTTTGTTTTTTAAAGTACCTTGGTGTCAAGTCACACTGCTACAGAAGTCATAGCCGTTAAGTCATCTTAATTTGAATTTCTCTAGAAGACATTTAGACTTGATTTGTAGAAGCTAGCGGATAAACATCCCACTTAGGTCAGATTTATGTTGGCACTGGACAAATACGACTTTCCATTTCCAGTTAGGTGTTACAGTGCAACTGTTTATGCAATTCAACAGAATTGAAGAAGGGTCCTTCGGCAATTGCTGGTAGATTATTTAGATTATGACAGAATTGGTTTTAAACTACAACATTCGAGCACGCAAGATCATTGTCCGCTCCATGTATCTGCATCTCAAACACCACTGAGGGGTCAAAAGCTATTAGAATAATCCTTACCTATGGGTGGAATCTCTCTGATCTGTTTGTGACTACTGTGAGTACTGGTGAGGTGTAATCTTTGTACACTGAAAGTATTCTAAAATATTTATAACAAGCTTTAGAGAAGCCAGATAAAGCTGGAACTAAATAACAGCACAGAATGGTTTATAGGAAAACATTCCAAGTAAAATAAATAAAATATTTACATTGGTGTCTTCAAAGTACATATTTTTGGGAGTGACATTCAATTTTTGGGTGTCTTAGGCTTTTGACCTGGCACTCAGCACCACTTCGCCCTTGTCACTTTTGTTTGTTTGTTTTGAGCAGGAAGAGAAGCTGCTATTAGAATTTAGAGTATGACTTTATATTAGAAGCCCCACAGACAACTGAACTGGAAAAAAAATTCCCTACCTTTACATTTTTGATTGGAGCAGAGGGGAAGTAAGAGAAATAAGTAGCTTGTTTATATTCCCTTAAAACAGTTTTCAGAGTCAGATTAGTATCCACAAGATAGGCTTTTTTGGTACAGTTTAGTTTCATACCAGAGTTTTAGACAACAGTCTCTAGGTAATATAAATGAAACAATTAGTGATATGTTAATTCAGGGCTAGCTATTTGCAATTTTTTTCCATTCTTTGGCTAGACTGGGCATGAGTTCAAGAGATTAATTTTATTTAACAGCAATCTAGAAGCATATCTAATTACTGAACACTAACTACAGAAACCATACAGTTTCAGCCATGTTAATTTACAAGACTTCATACCTTGGAATGTTTAAGTACATGATTATTGAAGAGCTTTTCAGTTACAGAATTGAGACCAGGGGTGGGCAATAATTTTGGAAGGGGGGGGGGGGCCACTTCACAAGTTTCAGAAGTGGCCATGGGCTGACCCAGAAGGGGTGGGGCCTCTGGCAGAAGGGGTGGGGTTGAGATCTACCCTGCTAGGAACTTTGCATGGCCTGGGGTCCCTGTCCCCACACTAGGGCAGGGGTCAGCAACCTTACAGAGGCGGAGTGCCAAGATTTGACTTATTTGCCTCTGTGTATGAGTCCAAGTGACAGTGATACTTCTTAAAGTCAATAATAGTCCTAATTACAGCAGCTTCATAAGAAAGAAAGATGCAAACCTTACCTTTTAGTGCAAGTGGCATACTGAGATTGAACTTATTCATGATCTGTGTGCTGGGGGAAGGAAGAGGTAGGGAAGGCAAGGGAAGGCGGGGTATGATAACCTTATTTTGTGAACCAGCTGCATCTAGTGAAAACAGTTTAATTTAAATTAGGAAACAGACTATGCATTTTAACTCTCTCATGGTAGTTTATCAAACTTCATTTTAAATGAAGTAAAATATTATGTCCAACACAAAAGATTTCAATGTTTTCTTTATTTATGGCAGGGGTAGGGGAACCCTTCATGGCTGGGGGGAGGTCACTGACCCACAGAAATCAGTTGGGGACCACAGAAGTGAAACAATTTTTTTTTCCCAAAAACCCCCTATACTCACTGATGTGGCTCCAACTAAGACACCTCACTCCTCTGACGCCTCAGCCTCCTGGGGTGAGGGGAAAGAAAGGGAAGGAATGAGATTCAGGGTTTCCCACAGACCCGATTTACTTTTCTGGGGTTCCAGAGTTAGTGGATTTTATGGATCTCCTTAGGCTCTGGGGTAGGGACAAAAATGAGGGGTATTGTGCAAGAGACAGGGCTGCCAGCAAGTAGGATAGGGATTGGGTGCAGGATCTGGGAGGGAGGTGGGGTGCAAAAGCAGGCTGGGAGTGGGGTGTCCGGCCAGGTGGAGGGAGCAGGAACAAGTGAGGGTGTCAGAGCAAGCTGGGGGTGACATGAGGAGATTCGGGGGAAGGGGTCTGGGCCTGAGGGGGGACCTTACCTGGCTTCATGCCTGCTTGCAGCAACTGCTGCAGCCATGAGGTCTAGGGCCAGCTTTAGAAGAGGGTGGCCCCACTGCCATGACAGCACCTGCAGCCTCCAGGGCCGGCCCCAGACCACATGTGCGTGGTGCCTGTGGAGCCTGCCTAAGCGCCGCTGAGGAGCTTCAGGCCCAGCGCTGCCTCCTCCCACCACAGCCTAACCTGTTGAGGGAAGGTGGGCATGCTCTCCAGCAGCTGTGCAGAGGAGGGATTGAGCTGAGCTCCTCCCACGTGATGCTGAAAATTGGCACACATGCTACGTGTGCCATAGGTTGCTGACCCGTGCGCTAGGGGGCAGGGCCTGGAACTGCCTTGCTGGACGGATCCAGCCCGCTGAGAGGTTTTTCCCACCCCTGATTTAGAGATTACTTTGCTGTATTTTAGGGTTCAATTTAAAAGCTTGACTTACATATCCACAAAAGTGCTCAGCAAACACTGCAAGTCAAAGCAAACGAGGAAGAAAAGAACTGTAGATAGTGGTAGGCATGACGTGCTTGTCTTGGGTAGGCAGAGCACCTGGTCCATCTCTGGTCAGAGTGCAAAGGCTGGACTGGATGTACAGTCCATTGTTAAAGATTCCACCCCTTTCTCACTGACAGGAACTAGTCTATAAGTGGCAAATTCTGGAAGAATTCAAGCTCATGGAAAGGGTTATTTAAAATTTCTGAAACGTTTGTTATATTTCATGTTCATGCTAATGACAGCCCTTCTTTCCATTGCCACTTGCAGAACATGGCATGCTTATTTACAGATTTACACAAGTGCCTTGCTCATGTTACCTCACTGCACAAGTCCATTGAGCTGATTCATCACAGTTTTATTCTAAGTTATTAATTTTAACAGACAGGGAAATAATTTCTTGAAAAAAATTCAACAGGAGTCCTGACAAAACTATCAGGATCCTACAATCCTAACCCAAGAACCTCCACCAAAAGCTCTCATTACATTAGTTTGACCAGGCCTGCAAACAGGGGAGGGAGGGAACAATTGCCCAGAAAACTTCCAAAGGGCCCTGCCACACAGGAGAGTCACATTGCTCCTAGCTTAAACAACAATGGCCCTGTAGCACTTCAGAGACTAACAAAAATATATTAATAGTATCACGAGCTTCGTGGGCACAACCCACTTCTTCAGATGACTAATATGGAAGCAAAGGCAGCAGGTGCTTCCCCCTCCTGCCCCCACACAACATTTCTCTGACCTGCTGTAGTTCAATGCTCCTGGGACTTTTTTGCTAGATGTGGAGAGTGGGGGAAAAGGGTGTGTGCACTCATGTAACCATGTCCTCCTACCCCTTTACTCCATCTCTGCAGAACAGGGGACACAGGAGGCTCTGCAGGATTCATGTTGGAGCGTTTTTTCTACTCTGAGTGAAAAGTGTGTGACTGATGCCTTCCTTGAAGAGAGAGTGCACTGAGATTTTCCCAGCAGCCAGTTCTCACAGTCAGTCTCTCCCACTCCCTCCTTCCCTCCGCCCACATAACCCATCTCCACAGAGCAAGCAGGACTCAGGAACAAAGAAGGAGAACTTTCAGTGAGTGTCTTAGAGACAACTCAGATCTCTCTCAAATTCCCCCAAAGAGCCAACACAGACACAGTCCTTGGCAACTTCTTAAATACATATTACACCTAAGCTTTTTGTTTCTATTGGTGGTGCACACCTGCACGTGCCTTGATGCACACAAAATGTATTGCTCACCTGAATCAAAGAAAGGGGGAATATGTCAGCAGGTCACATACAGCACTGCCCAAACATCAGGCAGACCCCACTGTCAAGTGCCCATTGTTTACTCTGCCACAGGGCCCGGAATGGCTATCGCGGGCTTGAGTTTGACAAGTTCTAGGTACAGATTTGTGCAGTTTGAAACATTTACCCATCCCACATTTTCCTAGTAATAAATAAAAGCCAAAAAGGTCTAGGTAATAGGCTCATTTCCTGACTTCATATTTCATTTATTAAAAGAAATCTACATACTTTCAGCTACAGAAAGTGATAAGTTATGCAGAGCAAGTTTCTCCACTTGTAATATTTTAACTCACATGATCATCCATTCACTCTGACTTGCTTTAAAATGGCAGTCTTTTGATTTCATTAAAGCAGTTGCTTATATTTTAATTTGGCACAGCTAAAACTAATTGTGCATTTGCTTACTGGCTACAAACGTAAAATATTAAAGAATAATACTGCAACTGATTTTTTATTCCTGCTTCTAATCTCAAGAAAGAAAATGCATGCTACTTCACTACAGAAAGTTGGCATTTACTTGTGCTGCTTATTTATAAACAAACAGTATGTAGTAGTGACTTCACTTTGAAATTAATCTGTCAGAAACAAGCACTAAATATAAAACTTAGGCTAGTACTATGGAATGGCCGCCACAGAAACAGACTTCTCATCAACAATACACATGCTATGAGAGCTTATCGAACAAACATGCCTGATTCTGACTCCACTACAGTCGATGACAGAACAGTTATTCACTGGAGGTACGTCTAGACAGCGGCGCTATTTCGGGATACTTCAGGTACCCCGAAATAACATTTTCTGCATCTTGACAGCGTACCCGTCATTTTGAAATAGCTTTTAAAACAACACATGCACTATTCCAACTTCCCTGTAAACCTCATTCCAGGAGCATTAAGGGATGTGTCAGAATAGCACCCTATTTCAAAGTTTGGCGCTGTGTAGACAAATTAACTGAAGAATAAGCTACGCAATTTGCATATTTCAAATTGTGTAGCTCATTTCGAGCTAAGAGTGCGGTGTAGATGGATCCTGGGAGACCTTAAGCCATTTGTAACCTATTTAGAGATAAAAATATCCCATTAAAAATGTTGCTATATTTAGAGGACACTTGTTTTCCTTAAAACATTCTACATCAGTCTGGGGCCTGATGACTTGGTAAATCTCAGATAAGCAAGCTCTTTTTGTTATATTATACACCTTGTTAGTGTTGATTAAAGAATCTAGCACAATTCTCTTAATTGAATATAACAATTGAATTAAATTGTTCTCCGTCAAATAGCTGGGGAGAATCTGAATTGACATACACCTATTTACAGTCCATAAATTTAAATGGACAGACAGGTGCATTTGGGGAGTATGGATTTATACACGCCTCTTCCCTGTCAGTATACATTAGTATTCATGCAAGAATGCTAGTGCACGAGTCCTTGAAGTAATATTCCATTTAACTGATCTATGAGGAGACAATAAAATGAGGCACACAGAATGGAATGAATGCTGCAATCTACTGAAATTATAAGAATCATAGAACTATAATATGTTGCATTAATCCCTTTTCCATTATACATCCATTATGGATAATCCTTGTTTTCTATTCTATCATAAGCTCATGTTCAGCACATGCAACACTGTCTTAAAATGTTAGTCAGAAACATGGTATCCCCAACACGGTTTTACCCTCATTACAAAAACCATGTCTCTGGTCTGTGGTGACCATTCAAAGATCAAGTATTTGCAACTCTTTTATCCTATCCCACATCTTAAATATAACAAGGAATTTGAGGGGGGGAAAATATCACCCAGTCTACTTCATTTTGAGTACACTATATACAAACACCCCTCAATTTTGGAATTCTATATGGAAACTACATAGAAGCTTTTCCACTATAAAAGGCATAGGCTTTTAAAATATCAAGTACATACAGGAAACAGAAAAGCTCAGTTAATTCAGCTATAATTGAGCAATTTAGTATTATAAAGTTGTAAGAGCAAACATCACTCACACATGATTAATTTGTCTACTATATAAAAGAGAGCTTTTCTGTCAGTGTTTCTGTGCATCCGTTCAGGAACTCCTTCTAAACAGTAAGAGTAGGATCATCAAATTTGGCATGCAGTTTCTTCTTATCATAACTTAAAGCTGGACTACTCAATACGCGGCCCATTTGTATGCAGCCCGCAGTGTGATTTGGGTTTACGCAGGGCTCAACACATGGTCAGGATCCTTTGAACATGACCTCCACTGGGAGCACACTCCACAACGGCAAGGCATCTCCCAGGCTGAAGTGAGCACTTAAAAACACAAGCGGATGGGCTGGCTGGAACAGACATCTGAGCGTTGGCATTTTTAGCCCCCAGAGAGGAGATGCTGACAGCGCCGGGGCACTGTGGGAAGTGCTGGCTGCTTAGCCTTGTGAGCAGAACCTGAGAGGTGCTAACTGGCTCACACTGGCCATGCTTGGGTCCCGCACCACAGCTTAAGGCTTAATCTTTGTATTCTTGCCCATCAGTGTAAAAGAAGCTATTTGCATATACATTTGCATGTATATTCATCCACACTTAAATTGCAGCCTTTGGCATGTGCTGTGAGTATCATTGGGGCCCCCATGGCTTCCAAAGTTGAGTAGCCCTAACTTAAAGCAAGGTAAGGGTTTGGTTGGGTCAGGAAAATGGGATGTGTCCAGAACAGAATTGTTTCTCAAAATCATACAGAATAGACACAGAATCAACAAGCAGGTGAAAGGGATTGGCTGAGGGTGCTCCCCACATTTGGTATTGCCCCAGGACTGAGCCTCCCATCATTCTTTAGGGAAGGTGAGGGGCTGAAGCTCCCCCACACCTAGTGTGTACAGGGATGCGGCTGGCTATTACACATTCATGAGGGAAAGTATACAGTTTGCTGCATTCCTCACTCTGGCTGGGGTGCAGAGGATAGTCAAACTTAGACCTTCCCCAGCTGAGGGACATGCACCCCTTCCCCAGCTGTGCCCACTGGAGCTGAAGGAGCCTTGGAGAGGTGCTTCCCACCTAGCCCCAAGCTGCTTCTGAGAGAGACGTCTGGGGTACTCCTCTCTCAGAGAATCATAGGGTTGGAAGAGACCTCAGGAGGTCAACAAATCCAGCCCCCTGCCCAAAGCAGGACCAATCCCAACTAAATCATCTCAGACAGGGCTTTGTCAATCCAGGACTTAAAAACCTCTAGGGATGGAGATTCCACCACCTCCATAAGTAACCCATTCCAGTACTTCACCACCCTCCTAGTGAAATAGTTTTTCCTAATATCCAACCTAGATCTCCCCACTGCAACTTGAGACCATTGCTCCTCATTCTGCCATCCATCACTGAGAACAGCCTCTCTCCATCCTCTTTGGAACCTCCCTTCAGGAAATTGAAGGCTATATTAAATCCTTCCTCACGCTTCTCTTTTGCAGACTAAATAAGCCCAAATCCCTCAGCCTCTCCTCGTCAGTCACGTGCTCCAGCCCCCTAATCATTTTGGTTGCCCTCCATTGTACCCTCTCCAATGTGCCTGCATTGCTTCTGTAGTGGGGGGACCAGAACTGGACGCAAAACTCCAGATGTGGCCTCACCAGTGCCAAATAAAGGGGAATAACCCCTTCTCTAGATCTGCTGGCAATGCTTCTCCTAATGCACCCCAATTGCCATTAGCCTTCTTGGCTACAAGGACACACTGTTGACTCATATCCAGTTTCTCATCCACTATAATCCCCAGGTCCTTTTCTGCTGAAAAGCTACCTAGCCAGTTGGTTCCCAGCCTGTAACAATGCTTGGGATTCTTCTGTCCTAAATACAGGACACTACACTTGTTCTTGTTGAACCTCACCAGATTTCTTTTGGCCCAATCCTTCAATCTGTCTAGGTCACTCTGGACCCTTTCACTGCCCTCCAGCGTATGTACCTCTCCCCCAGCTTAGTGTCATCTGCAATTTGACACTACAAATTTAATATTTTATGATCTCAAGAATGCTTCCTTGCCTGCATGCAACAAAACATTAAATTGTGTTAATAAAATCCAATGCCTACAGATACAGTTGCTTCCAAAAAGCTGTTCATCTTATAATGGAGCATGCATGCTGTCCCCTCATTCCAAACTACTACTGCCCTTGTAATTATCCATATGCATGCTCGGAAAAGTCCACTTCAACATCTGACTGCCTCACCAGCCAGGACCTTCCCCGCCTTGCGGTTCTGCTCTTAAAGTCACCTTCTCCCACTCTTTTTTCCCCCCTTGCAAAGTATAACATCCCCCATTCCCGAAGTGCAGAGAGTTACATGATGGGTTATTCATTTACAGGCTGTACAGGCTGTCATTATGCAGATCTGAACCTTGAATACAGAGAAATGCATAATTGAGAAGTAATCAGTCAGTTATGGTCAATATCTATACAGCAGTCCTGCACACTGATTTCATACAGAATTTATCCAAATAACCCCCTTAAAATAAATCAAGAACGTATCCATTATTGAAGCTCTAGATGCTTCTGCTCTCAAGTATATACACATTTAAAAATTATTATTTAGAGTATGTGCAAACTCCTATAGAATACTGTATATTCATAATACCATATTGCCCCCATCCAAATCCTTCAAGTAGCTCTTTCCCAGTAAAATACATTTACAGAGTACCCAGAGATTAAAACATGCATTGGCAAACCAAAGGCACAAGGACCAAGTTCATAAAAAAAAAAAAAAAAGCCCTGCCATCACCTCCCTTCCTTGCAAAACTGACTAAACTCAGGTATCTCTGATTATTTCAATGGCTAAAAAGTCTCACAACTAGCAGAGCTGGTAATTCAGCTAAAAGTCAACCCAGTTCAGAGTTCAAAACCAACCGTTAATGTCATCAACAAACGGATAGCTAATAAATTAAAACAGAATACTTTGGTATACAGAACACAAGTGTGCATCTTTACACAAACCTTGAGCTTCCTTTTGGTATCAAGGGAGAGCCCCCATGCAGGACACATTACAGTTGAATCTTGAGCTAGAGGTTTGTGACTAAATGTAACAAGGGCCACACCTGGAGCAGAGGCTGTAGTCACTTCATCAGGTACATATGGAAGAGCTCCTCTGGAACATAAACCCTCACATTAAGAAAAATTAACAAATATGCTCCCCTCAGTAAGGGGTGTAGACATCATGGAAATCTTCAGGTTGCTTTGCCCCCACTCCTCCCTACCAATTTGTGTATGATATTTCAACTTAATAGCTTCCTGTCAGTTCCCCACTTCTTCCAACATTGGCTAAATTCATTACACTATTCCAGTCAATTCAGGTAACACATGGATAGAGCTGATGTAGGCATACCAAAATTATCATCAGCTCACATCCAGTTTATGACTATTCAATACCTTACATACAGACAGAGCAGAAGGCAAGACATAACGGAAGCTTTCAATCCTCTCCCATGTGGTGTCCTCAATGTAAGAGCAACACTAGGAGTGACTTCTTCCCTGCCACCTCATGAAAAAGCCTAGCCATTCAAAAGGTTACTCTCCTCAACTAGATAAAGTAAGCATGCCTGTCGGTGATACTGAAAGCAGCTAGTGAATCCAAAAGGCTCAATATGGAGTTTGTTAGGGGAAATCACTATGAACACCAGTGAATTTAAACACAACCTCCCAACAGCTTCCTGACATCCCTTCAAGTTGTCCACTGGCTTCTTCTTTTTACAGACTCTTTGTTAGCAGAAGAGTGGCATCTCATCTTCCTTACTGGTAGCAATCACTATTAAGTTTAGCTCTAGCATGACAGGAAGATCTGGCTCTTGGGGAGAAAAAGAGTGATTATAATGGGAGCACCCTTTGTTTTATTATTAGTGTAATCCAGTGCTGGGAGCCAGTCCGAGTCACGCTGTTCTGTTAGGAGTCTCAGCTACTAGCCTCAAGAGATACAATCAAGGGGGCCTCAAAGCATCATGCCCCAGCCAAGTATTGTTTTCACAGTAGCCACTACATCACCGTAAATTCACAACAAAAAAAGCAATCATAATGTAGCAGCACCTACAGCAGGCCTCTCTAATTAGACTGAAATGCTTTAATGGGTTCACCCATTCACAACTATACAATTCAAATAGTGATAGCTTAATCTTGAGTTTCTTGACTTTGGTATCTTTATATTACAACATTTATAAATATTGCATTGTTTATGAAGACCGTATGATTTTCTCCTTGTAAAATCATATATCAATGCTGGAGTACAATTGTATGCATCTTGACATACTTCCAAGTCTAACGGGACATTATACAACTAGTGTTCTTTAAAAAAAAAAAAAAAAAAAAAAAAAAAAAGCTATCTGAGTCTGTATGAAGTGACAGTGCAAAAGTTAACATTTGCAGTTTGTTGATAGCAGTTGGCTCCAGCGTCCAAAGGTCTCAGTAACTTGAAAATGTACTCAAGTTTAAAATGTATACAGCAAGTCAATAAATTCACACAGAACTAGAAAAAAGTAAATAAGACTAGAACTACTGACACTGGAGCAATGTAGTCAAATTCCTTAAGGATGTCAGGAAAGCAGTCAATGATACCCTGAGGCTGGATTTTCTGAAATGCAGTGAACAGCAATCAACAAATCAAGATTGTCATTCAACATCAACTATTATCTCTGTAGCTAGAAGAGAAATTAGATAAATTCCTCATCCCAGAGCAACTAGACTAAAATAGAGGAAGAATGTACGAAAGAAATACTTAACATTGGAGGGTTTGCACTTCAGAGTAGAAGAGAAGGTTATTTTAGCAGAAGAAAGCATACCAACATTTTAAAAACAACTAATAGTTTTGCTGCACCTTAGAAACTTACAAAACATGTAGATGGTATCATGAGCTTTCATGGGTACAACCCACTTCTTCAGATGAATGGAGTATTGAAAGTCCAGTTCCAAAATAAACAGGGGATGGGGTGGGGAGAGAGGGGGGAAAGAGGGAGAAGGAGGAGAAGAGTAGCAAAGGGGAAAAAAAAAATCAATTAGAGTGTTCATGTTAAATGAAGCCGATGAAGATGCATATTGTTCTTAAATACCCATTAGATCCCACTAAAAAATAAAACACACACCCGCGCCTTAAAAAAAAAAAAAAAAAAAAAACCCACCCAACAACTGCTCATGAAGGTCCCTCATACTGCTCAGGACCAAATTTACACAAAACACCCCCCAATCCCAACCAGAAGTTTTTATCTGCTACCCAAGATGCACAAACCTGGGAATCCTGGATGGGTCATCAAAAAAAAGTTAGCAGACATAATACTTGAGTTTAATTTGCTAGAACAATATTTCTTAAACAAATAGCTCTCCTCTGGCTTTTCCAAATAACTATAATAAAGGGCCCATTACTATTTTCCTGCAATTTTCCATGTTTCTGCACAACTCAGCCACAATTATTTGACAGTCATCCCACAGTTCAGGTAGGGCCTTAACCAGGATCTATTATAGAAGGAATTTAACATTAGGGATTTAGGAGACCTCCTGCTTAATCATGTGGCATTTGAAGTCTCTGCACATATAATAAGACTTGCATCCTCATCACCTATCAAAAAACACTTGACAGCATAGCCCATTCCTCTTTTGAGTGGATGACAATTCTATAGTTGCTGTTATCCCATACTTACTGGATAGCTAGGTGAGAGTCCATTGCTTTCAGTTCTACCTTTTACAATAACACATGTCCAAAATTATTAGATTGAACAGCTACTATGCATTGAACTAGACAGATCTAGTTTGCCAACTCTGGTTGTTTTATCATAAGTCTCATAATACTTTGTATTTCTGAAGGCCAGGGCCCTTGGTGAGTACATGAAAATCTCTGCTTTCATAAAAATGTTTCTAGCTCTAATGGTTGCAAAGAAAAGATTGAAACCATGTGCCCTAAAGCTAAAAAGGCAATTAAAAACCTAGGAGTTGTCTTCAGTCTCATTATTTTGGGGCCCTTAACATAATACTTTGGGTTGGAAATACTATAGCTATGGCTGAAATCAGTGCCTCAAGAAGTGTGGAGGTAGATTTGTTCTTTTAACCTGTAATCTAGGTGGAATGAAGGAAATAAAGCTGTGCACTCACGAATGTTAGTCATTTATTTCTACTAAAAATATTTCTTTATACTGTCCCATCATACATTCAGTCATCTGAGCTCCTAAAGAATGGTGTTATTTAACACAGATGCCCAGTAGCCACTATTTTATATGCCATTTTTAGCTTGAATTCAATATTTGTTCACTGACTATTTATGAACCATAGACTTTCACATGCTGGATAGCATTTAACTCATGAAAGCACTGCTCTGAATTGCAGCTTCATGTTTATCTGAAAATAAAATTGAGCAACCACAGTTTTAAAACAACCCTAATAACTTGTCAAGTGTTCAAAATGATGAAACAATCTTATACCTAATATAAGCTGAAACTTGAATTGTATTTTTACAATTAGACCCCTCCAATCCCATAGCTTTAAGTGTTCCGCCTCTTATGGACTGAGAAAGGACATCACTTGAACTAGGCATTGATCAGAGGGGTTCAGGAAAACTGCTAGCCCCCTGTTGGATGGAGGAAGGTATCTTTATGTTCTGCCATGGCCAATGGCACATTAGTGTGCATCTGCTGGCCCAATTCCAGAGTATGGCTGGTAGGTTGGGAGCATCACTAGCAGAACTAAAGAACTAAAAAACTGAGTTAAACAGCTGAGTTAATTTCTGGACATTCCAGAAATAAGTTGGCAGAGCTTTTAAGATTGATCATGAGGGCCAGGGCAGTCAATAAGGTTGCCCTATAGATCAGGGGTCTCACATTCCTAGCCCACAGGTCATCCCCAGCCAGAGTGATTGCACAATCAGACCTGGGGGAGGAGAGTGTCTATTACCTGTCCCCAGGCCGTGACCCTTCATGCCATCACCCCCTCTGACAGCCATCTCCCATCCAATGACACCCTGTCCCCAAGGACACAGCTTTGGAGATTATGGCGAGGGGCCCTAGCATGGCAGCAGTCATCAGGCCCCTCCCTACATTGCCCATGGCAGCAGGAGCCACAGGAGGGGGGCGGGGGGAGAGAAGAGAAGAGTGCAGTGGAAGAAAGCACTTATAGAATCATAGAGCTGGAAGAGACCTCAGGAGGTCATCAAGTCCAGCCCCCTGCCCAAGGCAGGACCAATCCCAATTAAATCAACCCAGCCAGGGCTTTGTCAAGCAGAGACTTAAACACCTCTAGGGATGGAGACTCCACTACTTCCCTAGGTAACCCATTCCAGTGCTTTACCACCCTCCTAGTGAAATAGTTTTTCCTAATATCCAACCTGGACCTCTCCCACCACAACTTGAGACCACTGTTCCTAGTTCTGCCATCCATCACTACTGTGAACAGCCTTTCTCCAGCCTCTTTGGAACCTCCCTTCAGGAAGTTGAAGGCTGCTATCAAATCCCCCCTCACCCTTCTCTTCTGCAGACTAAATAGACCCAACTCCCTCAGCCTCTCCTCGTAGGTCATATGCTCCAGCCCCCTAATCATTCTGGTTGCCCTCCGCTGGACCCTCTCCAATGCATCCACATCCTTCCTGTAATTGGGGGCCCAGAACTGGACACAATACTCCAGATGTGGCCTCACCAGAGCCAAGTAAAGAGGAATAATCACAACTCTGGATCGACTGGCAATGCTCCTCCTAATGCAACCTAGTATGCCATTAGCCTTCTTGGCTACAAGGGCACACTGTTGACTCATGTCCAGCTTCTCATCCACTGTAATCCCCACGTCCTTTTCTACAGAACTGCTACTTAGCCGGTTGGTCCCCAGCCTGTAACAATGCTTGGGATTCTTCTGTCCCAAGTACAGGACTCTACACTTGTTCTTGTTGAACCTCATCAGATTTCTTGTGGCCCAATCCTCCAATTTGTCTAAGTCACTCTGGACTCTATCTCTGCCCTCCAGCGTGTCTACCTCTCCCCTTTCCTTAGTGTCATCCACAAACTTGCTGAGGGTGCAATCCATCCCCTCATCCAGGTCATTAATAAAGATGTTGAACAAAACCGGTCCCAGAACCTATCCTTGGGGAACTCTGCTAGAAACCGACCACCATCCTGACATCAAGCCGTTGATCATTACCCGCTGGGCCCGACCTTCCAGCCAGCTTTCTATCCATCTTACCATTCAGTTATCCAATCCACATTCCCTTAACTTGCTGGCAAGAATGTTGTGGGAGACCGTATCAAAAGCCTTGCTAAAGTCAAGGTACATCACATCCACTGACTTCCCCATATCCAGAGCCAGTTACCTCATCATAGAAGCTAATCAGATTGGTCAGGCATGACTTGCCCTTTGTGAATCCATGCTGACTATTCTTGATCACCTTCCCCTCTTCCAAGTGCTTCAAAATGGATTCCTTGAGGATCCCCTCCACGATTTTTCCGGGGACTGAGGTAAGACTGACCTGCCTATAGTTCCCTGGATCCTCCTTGTGCCCTTTCTTAAAGATGGGCACTACATTTGCCTTCTTCCAATCATCCAGGATCTCTCCTGATCTCCACGACTTTTCAAAGATAATGGCCAAAGGCTCCTCAATGACATTTGCCAACTCCCTCAGTACCCTCGGATGTATTAAGTCCGGACCCATGAATTTAAGCACTTCCTGAGCTGTGCTCTACTGCTCCATAAATCCTGCTGCCACAGGGAGCGCATGGGGGCAGGGGCGCGCACAACTGCTACCACACCACTGTGCCAGCACTGTGATCCAGGAAGCCACTTCCTTGGAAACAGGGTGCCATGAAGGGGCAGGGCTTGGGGACTGGTAACAGGAGGCCTGGCCCACCAGGAAGGACTGGGCTGGATTACACAATCACTCAGGCCAATGATGGCCGCAAGTTTGATAGCCTGCAGTTCACATAAGCCAAGGCTATTATGAATGATTATTCTGATATTGCATATAAAGTCATGGCTGCAGGATGAGCATTGTATGCTTGGCTGTCAGCTGCTCAGTTATTTTGTAAGAGTAAAGTGATGGAAAACGTATTGTTATAGGAGTTCCTGCACCTCTCTAATGTATTTTCCTTTCAAGGAGAGGAATGGATGCTATACTAAAGGCAGACCTAAAAATTGGTTGATACATCAGTGTAATTTTTTTTTTTAAACAAAGGTAGGTGGTGTGCTCAGAAGGTATAGTTGGGATTTTAGACGTGTGATTTTGAGTCAGAGGGTCAAAGGAAAATCCCCAACAACCCATAATTCAGATACTTAGATATCTGGCGCAAGTTGTCAGATATATCAGTGCAGTCAGGAGACAGCCTTGTTCAAGGCTGCATTCTTGATGGCATTTTTGGAGGATTTAGAGGCACTGAACTAGTGCCTGGGCCAGCAAACGATACTTCAGGTAGGGCTTTGGAGATATACAAGAGAGAAAGATACCATTGTTACTTATAAACTTGAATCTTGTCTTTTTATACAATATACTGCATATTAAACACTTGTGATAGTGTAATTCAACCTTCTCTAAAATCTTTATAGTGTGATCCAAGAAATATTTAGCCTAGTGGCACTTTATAAGCCTGTGTTGTGACAAAATCCCTTCCTAAGTTGCTTCACCTTTGTCCCAATAGCATACTTTAACATGCATATTGTTACGTTAAATCAGCTTTCCATAACAAGTATTTTCAGAGTAAAGAGTTGTTTATTTTGATAGTCTAACTTGATGAGTTGTTATACCCAGTCCCTGCTTGGCCTTAGAACCATGGTGTCAAATTTGAGCTCAATGCCCTTTTCAAACGTTAGCACTCTTCTCTTTGCCAACTTTGTGCTGTATAAATAGAAACAAAGGTGTAAAGATTCAAAATATTTTCAAAGAATATGGCAAGAATGTTATAGCTCTTATTACACTAAAATTGATCAAAGTGGGTACTAGCAATTACTAGTAGTTAAAAATGTCACCACTGTTTTAGCAGTTTCAACTTCCACTTTCATTGCAGAAGCTCATCATAGTGTACCACTTTAACTACATATTCCAAAAAACTGTTGACACTGATTTTAATCCTCTAAAAAGAGATCTTTACTACATCACTCTTGAAGAGAGGGAACAAACAAACAAAAAAAAGCGTCAACCTGCTCTGTAAAGAGGTTACTTGTTTTAAAACAATAAAATTCTTCCTACTTGTTCTGAAGATGTAAATTTTTAACCCACCATATAAAACTAACAAGAAATATATATTCTCAATAACTTTTTTGATTATATGGAGAGTCGATGAGGTTAGTAGACAAAGCACGACTTCAATTCTCGAAGCATAGCAGAAATTCCATGTAAGGACTTCAGTTAAGATTTTGATGGTATTAGCTCAATCACATGAGGAGAGCACAACTTTTAACATCTAAAGAACTGCTATACTAGTTACTAGTAAGTGGGCCCTCCGGGTCAAAGTTAAGATAATTTATACAGTAGTGTAGACACACACAATGGAAGTAAATCTTTGGAGTGAGCAGCAGATGATGTCTGGTTCCTCAATGCTATGTCCCTTATTCTGTCAGCACAAAGCTACTAAAACAAAGGACATCAATGGGACAACAAAAATAATCATTTGCTGGAGTATTTTTGTTTCCTTTTACAGTTAACACCCAAGTGTTGTTTAAATTGAGAACAAATTATACTACAACACAGTCATGTCCTTGACAGCACTTCGTGTGTATGTATTTTAGTGTGTGTGTGTGTGTGAGTAAGTAAAATATGAAACTGTGTTTGCGCACACACACACACACACACACACACACACACACACAGTTTCATATTTTACCATATGTCATCCGGGGCACTTTTCCCAAAAAGAAAAAAAATAACAGAAAAATAAAGTTAAGACAATAAGAATCAGCAAAGTGATTAATAAGCAGGAGTTATACCTAGACTGCTCATTTTGAACTCATTAAACTCATTTTGAAACTGCCTCGATTTCAAGATGACAGTATCCTATTGAAATTGCTTTATCCAGTTCAACTCTAACAGCTCAGTTTGAAGGGCCCTTAAACTAGCAGATATCAATCACAGGTTATTTTATTATGTATTAATGCCAACTAAAGCAACTTTTTTTTGTTTTGTGCAATGTAATCTGCATCAAAAGTAGTTGCCTTGGAAACTACAGTTTAACTAATATTCCCATTTATATACTTCACAGTAATATAGCACCATAGAAATAAAGGGTTGGAAAGGACCTCAGGAGGTCATCCTGCCCATCTTCTCTCTCCTCCTCCACAGAGAGGCAGGATTTACTATACAAAGCTCATATAGCCGGTTTTAAATAGCAAGGACTAAATACAGCTAGACTGCCGCGAGGAGCGTGCAGAAGAGCCTGACCCAAGGCGGAGAGCACGTCTAACTATTGCTATCCGCAGTGCCAGTCACAGAACAGTCACCTGACCAAGCCCCGGAGCGCAGGAACAGGAGATGCACGCACTCCGTCGGGCACTGCCTCCCTTCGGAGACAGCCCGGGTTCAGCCGCAGAGCCGCAGCAATTAAGACGAGTTATTCAAGTTCACGGCAAAGTCAAGAAGCCGCTCCGCAAAGTGACAGCCCGCCCAGTGCCCGGCAGCGACCGATCTCCTACCTTCCCTCGGCCGCGCAGTCAGGGGAAACCGACCCGATCGGCAGGACAGCCTGCAGCCCCGGGCGCAGCCAGCCCTTTGCTCCCTCTCCCCCCGCCGCGCCAGGAAATCTGGCCAAGTTTTCGCTACGTCCCTGGCAGTGACTAGAAGGAAAAATCTCTACCTGCTGGGCGAGCCACCTACCGCAAGCCCAGCTCTGAGTCAGTCAGCTCTGGGGGCTGGCGGCCAAGCCCAAAACCAAAGCCGGGAGAATCCCTGCGGCAGCAGCCCCACGGAGGCCATGGAGCCGCTACGCAGACACGTTTAACGGGAAGGGAGAATGCAGCTTGAAGGGGCCAAGAGGGAAACCCAGGGCCACGCTCCCACTGCCGCCTGTGCTGCTGCTGCCACTCCACTGCGCTCCGGCACAGAGACCAACCCCAGAAAGCCCCCCTTCCCCGTCGTCCTCCTCCTCCCACCGCTCCCAGTCCCGCTCCCCCTAGCTAAGAAGTTCGGGACTCTGCAGCTGCGATCGCTGGAGGCACCGCCAGCTGCTCTGCCGGAGGGGGGAGGAAGAGAGGAGAAACGCGGCCGGCAGCGCAACCCCTAAGGCCCGAGGAACAACATCCCGCACAAGTTGCGCCAGTCCCCGTCTCACTGGGAAGTTGCCAGCCCCAGTCCCAAGCAATTCCCTGCGGCCGAGAGCTGCGCTCCCGGGCGTGACAGGAGCGGGCCTCTCTGAAACCCTCCCCCGGAGCAGCCCCCCGGCGTGTCAGAGCCCCACTCACCTCCTCCTGCAGCTGCGCCTGGCCGCGCTCTGCGCTGCACTCGGGCGCTCCTGTCGCTAGCTCTGTGCGCGCCTTTGCTCTCCTCCGAACCGGCCGCGGGCGCGCGTGCTCAATACCAGCTAGGCCCGCTCGCGCCTTCCCTCCCTCTTTTGCCTAGGGCATTGGCGGCACCTGTTCTGCTTTGTGACGTCAGCGCACCTGAGCACCTTCCCCCAACCGGCGCGAGCCTGGCCGGCAAAGAGCAGCCCCCCACCTCCTCGCGCGCCCGATTCGGTCTTCCTCTCCAGCCGCACGAGCTCTCTCACCTTCCTGTGCAATAGACAAACCAGCCGGCTCTTGGTAATAGACTGTTTGCCTGCATCTCCCACCGGGGCAGTGATTGGTGGAAGCCTTATTGAAATTCCGGGAGACGGGCGAGCGCTAGGACGGCTGGGTTTGGTCCCGGTTCTAGGAGGCAGTCTGGTGTAGTGCTTAGCTCAGGAAACTGGGACTAGAAGGGAGGCTAGAACATGGAGGTGCTGTGCTTTGCTAGACTTGCTGGAAGACTTTGGAGTTGTGGTTTGAGCTCTGTGGCTCTGTTTCTCTCACTGTTAAATGGGAGCCGCGCTAGTAAACTATTCCCACCTTCGGAAGGTTCTTTGAGAACCGTTGGCTAAAGGAGCTATAGAGGCATAATTCTGTGTTCTTGGCATTTGATTTAAATAAAGAAATCGGATGCCACCCCTGAGGACAAGAGGGGAAGCAGTTAGAGGGGTTTAACAGGTCAATAAGTAGGAATCACAGACTGAAAGTAAGAAAAGGAGCATTTATAGTGACTTATAAGGAAAATCATCCTAAATCTGGAGGCTTTGTCGTTGCACACCGGAGAACAACAGACACAGGTATCTCCCCCTGTGAGGTTCATTGTAGGATCTGCTGCTTACACTAGGAAAATGTCTTCACATGGTAGTGATGGATATTCCACTGTTTGAGCCACTCATTTTTTTGTATCTTTCCTATTGAAAAATCCATTACAAGCTGGGTGTTATGGGAGAGGGTTTGTTTGTTTGTTTGTTTGTTGTTTTTTTGGCTAATCATAAGAGTACCTTACAGACCTGACTTTACTACCATAGGTATTCAGCCTTTTTGAATCATGTTCCAAGTTAGGTGACTAATTAGCAATGTTCTGAGTTGCAGTATGGGTAGTTCTCACCTTCAAGCTTAGCTTAACACCTTTGAGACCTTAATGGACTTGTCCCACCCCAGATTTTATATAGCAGCTTGCTATATTAGTTAGGTTTTATAGTAATTAATTATAATCCTATTTTATTTCAACTTTTTACAACATGTGTAGCTTAAGCATAGCACAGGGAGCTGAGCATCATGAGACTTGAGTTATAGGGCCAGTGATTTGCTGCTGCATGGCCTTAGGCAAGGCTCTTGGATCCAGAGCCACAAAGTTACTTAGGCATCTCAACCCCAGACTTAAGTGCTTAAATCCCAGGTTTGGCTCTACTGTGATCCTCCAAACACTGTAAGTTTTCAAGGTAAAAATGCTGTAAGCACCTACGTTTTAGGTTCTGGGTATGCATGCTACTACCCCACTTTAGGCATTCGAGTGCACACCTCCCACATAACCTCAAGAGCAATTCACAAACTAGGGCCACCTAAGTGGCATGTGGGGCTCTATACGGTGAGTATACTCTCAGACCACTTATTGGGTAACTCCTGTTTAAAATCTGACTGATGGAGGTGCTGCCTCATAACTTTTAGCCCAGTAGTTAAAGCATTTGCATGGATTGTGGGAAACCTGATTCATTTCCCTCCTCTCTTCAAAAAGGGGAGGAAGGATCTGAACAGGAGATCCACCTACCTCTCAGAAGGCAGCACTAACCCACTGAGTTATGGGAGAGTATGATGTGTTACTCTTTTGAAGTTGTTCCATTGTGGATTAATAATGAAAGTGTGACTGAAGCGTAGGGACTGGCCCCTGGGTCTCCCTTCTCCCAGGTGGTACCTGCAAAGTCATTCCCTTCCTTACTCCCAATAACTGTTTATCCACAGTGGTATAGCGATTGGTCCAGAATAACCCGTTCAGTGGGTAAATCCCCTGCCTGAAAGGCAGGAAACCACTTTGAAGTCCATTCTCCCATCTAGCAAGTGTTTTGTAGCCATGCAGCTCATTAGATGAAACTGATCCTTTATCATTTTAGTATATCATTTTCGTCTATTTTCAGCTATGTCCATTGACCTCCCTTATGAGATGATTGCTAAAATCCAGATTGCCAGTAAGATTGGCAGAATTTTTCTCCTTCTGCACTCCTGGCACACTTGAGAACCTCCAGGATGGATACCTATCATGGAATAAAAGCTTCAGAGGGGTAGCCATGTTAGTCTGTAACACGAAAAACTTAAAAAACAACAAATAGTCTAATAGCAATTTGAAGACCAACAAAACATGTAGATGGTATCATGAGCTTTCGTGGGCACAACCCACTTCTTCAGATGACGGGGTGGTTTGTGCCCACAAAAGCTCATGATACCATCTAACATGTTTTGTTGGTCTTTAAAGTGCTACTAGACACTTTGCTGTTTTTTCAGTTTATCATGGAATATTTATTCAAGCATAGACTGATAACTTTTCTTGCAGAGTCTTTCTTTTTGTGATTGAGCCAGCTTTTTCCTAGCTACTGTACACAGTTGCAGGCTATTTATATACATTGAATACGATTCAGGATTGAGCATGTCAGCAGGGTATTGTATGTTTCAGACTAACAATTAAAAAATGAGAGGAATGCAAGCTCCATTGCTTGGCTTTGTTATCACATGAAAGAAAACTGTTTACTTTTTTCATTGGTCAGCTTAGCAGTATAGATAAACAAAATAGTTCACTTCCACCCATGACAAGCCCACTGTTCATTTCCTTTCCAAGTGATTAAAGGCCTGATCCACAGCCCTTTGAAGTTAATGGTACTAGTACGTCTCTGTACTGTACATGATATTGAGAGATGTGTAACTGCTTTGCTGGATCAGTTACTGAGTGCTGAGTAAGCACCTTGTATGATTGTGTCCTCAAGTTTTGACAGGCAAGGCAGAGAGCAAGTTCCAAGTTTACAACTAAGAACCCTTTTTTCCCCCCCCAGCATTGAAAAACAGAGTCCCATGTTATCAGACATTCCAGCAGGATTCAGTGACCATGAGTGGGCATAACAGAACTTATAGGTTTTGTGATGTTACTATTTTTGTAGATCCAGGTGACAAATGGGAGGCAGTGCCAGCCTTTGGACTTCACAAAACCCACAGGCATAAACTTTAACCCTAATTTAGAGGAACTATGAATATCACAGCTAAACTCATCTTCAATTTTTTTTTAAAAATTCTTTGTCATTGCAAAGAGAGCCTTGAAAATACCAACTGATTGCTGCAGTTAGCTTGTCACATTGATTTTTCCTGGAGATCCTAGTTTATTCTGTTTCCCCTTCACTACCCTGTTTGACAGCCCCATGTGAATATTCATTTTTACTCTTTCCCCTATTGTGTCAGTGAGTCTTTCACACAGCAAGATGGGAGAGAAAAGCAATCATAAAAACACTGCATGATTTTTTTTTCAAAGAGAAATTTGTTGGGAAATTCAGTGAAAGGTGCCCTGATCCTACTCTTACCTCATGTTTTATTTTTAAATTGAGCAGATTACAAGTTGACAGTGTCCCTTTAAATCATAATATGCAAAAAATCAGTCTATCCTATTGCTTGATTAGCTGAACAGACTATAAACTCTCATTTTAAATAGAAAGGTCACTAAAAGTTTCCTCAAGCAAGCAATGGAGTTTCTCAGGATAGGGGATGGAAATGAGTTGGAAAAGTCATTTTACTGTATTTCTCTGGCAGATTTGTCTGCCCAATTCTTGTCAGCCTGGAGGTATGGAGAAGGCAAACTTGTGCTGTATAGTGTCAGATAGGAATTTTTGAAAATAATTAAAAATAATGGGGATTCAAAGAGTAGGCAGAAGTGATTGATGCCACTTTGCCAGCAGTCATTGCAGATAGAAAAGCACTGCTTTGTGGACTATAAAGATGAGAGTAGATCAGTAGCTACTCTCCAAGCAGAGAAAGATAAAAGCAACTTTGTATTTCTTTCCTGGTCCTGTGTCTTTGAAATTTTAGGCTTATAGATATTCACATTAAGTTAACATTTCTAACTACATTATCTAGACATTATGATTAAATCATTGTTATTATTTTGGTAATTAGCTACTTATTATTAACCCTAGACACCTTCTACCTGTGCTTGGGGAAATATGAACTTGAGGGTTTGCTCATATTCTTGTGGCTTGATCTAGTTCTCTGTACTGTAGATCAGTCAGGTGCACTTGTTTCCTCTGACCAAGTTTTCCAATGTATACGGTGTCAGTATATGCTGTATATTTTTTCTTTTTTCAGGAGCTGGAGAAAGTTGCATTTAATCAATAGTTTCCACTGCCCATCTTTTGTTTGCTTGTGCAGAGTAAACTTATAACATGCCAAGCAAAAAAAAAAAAAAAATTTCCCAGGAGGTTAATAAAAGTTTAATACTACAACTCAGAGCTATCAACATTTTGAGGCATAGTTCATTACTAACTTTTATTATCCTTATTTTTATAGTATTTCATTTCAGTACACTTCAGGTAGTGGTGTATGTACATGTGACTTCTTGGTCTATTTACTGCCCAGTTTCTGTCCTAAATACTATTTCATACTTCCAGCTTTGTCAGTATATTGACATTGCTAACGTGTCCGAAGAAAACTGATAAGATCAACTCTGCTGAAAGTGTAGGAAAATGTCACTATGGTTCTGATCCTGTGCTCTTGTAAGCGTTGTAGAAATTGGTCCTATGTAGGAATCCTTTCCTAATGGTGTTGAGCACTCTGCAGAAAAGGCATCCCAACAAAGAATGAAGATATACTTACAATGGTAAAATATTGATGAACAGATCTTTGGATGAAATTCACCACTGCTGTAATTCCACTGATTTCAATTAGCTTTCACCAAGGTTGATTGTGGTCCTTTATATTAAAACACAGTACGAGCATAGTTGAAGAATGGATATAAAATAAAACATTAGACTAATTGTAGTTCACTTGATTCCTTAATGTAACAAACCCCTTTTTCTTTCCTAGGCTACTATCTGTTACATACATTCTATGAGTTTGTCTAGCATTAAATATTTATTTCTTGCATTACTTTTTAAAAATGCATATAAAAATCAGGTACGTCTACAACTTGCTCCTAGTCAACTAGGGGGATGCAAAGATTAAAAAAATTGCTAATGAAGTGGGGAATTAAATATCCGCGCTTCATTAGCATGATCGCCGCGCATTACTCGCTCAACAGCTGTTTGTGAAAGTGTGCACCGGGACGCGTTAGTTCGAACCAAATCCCTTGGAACTAACGCGTCCCGGCGCGCACTTTCACTTTCGAAACAGCTGTTGAGCAGAGTAACGCGCTGGCGAGATCATGCTAATGAAGCGCAGGATATTTACATCCCCGCTTCATTAGCAATTTCGGTTGCCTACGTTTGCATCCCTAGTTCGAACTAGGGAGCAAGTGTAGACATACCCTCATATTGCATCTGGGCTCATTTTTAAGAACAGTTTTGTTCAATAGTTTTTCAAAGGGGTTTTCTTACTGTAAACAAAGTAATGAACCATATGGTACTCATTACTTCCTATTAAATTAATATGTTAATATATTTGCTAGCTCTCTTATTCAAATTAATATGCTGTAAATACTATCGAGTAGTTTCTTATAAGGTCACCATCACTGTAGTATCTGTGAGTCAATATATGCCTTCTGCTTTTTTATACTATTTTTCCTATGGAAAGAATCAGTGTCTCAACAACTCTTAAAAAATAATACAAAACCAGCATGGTTTTGCATGTTTCTTTGCTCATTTATGCCATTCTCATTTAATTGATCCTCCACCATAGGTTTTATATAGCTAAACATACCAGGGCTAAGTGGGTTTAGCATGCTATCAAATCAGAATGCCAGCCCTTGACACCCGTTTTAATTTGTTGTTACCGTGGTATGTTAATACATAAGTATTTTAATACTTTTTAGTATGTTAATACACAAGTAGCTGGTCAGCAGGGAAATTTGTCTATTAAGCAGGAATAAATTGTGTAGGGAGGTTGTGGAATCTCTATCATGGGAGATTTATAAGACCAGGTTAGACAAACATCTATCAGGAATGATCAAGATGGTGTCTGGTGCTAGTTCTAGTATTCTATGATTCCATGCCCGTGGTGCAAGGCACTGGAGAATTGGCCCCACTAATTTCAGTGGAGTTGCACCTGATTTTCTCAGATGGTGAGAGAAGAATCAGACCCATAGTTTCATAGAAAAGCAAATGTTTCTGGAATTTATCAAGGTTGGCAGTTTGCATACTTGTGGGGATTTTGTACTAACTAAAAAGTTTCAGAGGTAGCTTTGTATATAGAAGTCCAGATTGTAATTCCGACCGTCAGGGGGAGTCCATATGGAATTATTTTTCCTTTGGTGTTGATAGGGGGGATCTGGTTGGTCAGACTGATGTTCATTGATAGTTTGGAAATATTCTCGTAGGCGGAGGCGGCGAAAGAAAGCCTCAAGGTCACCACAAAATTGAATCCAGTTTGTGGGGGAGGTGGGGCAGAAAGAGAGACCCCGGGATAAGACAGACTCTTCTGCTGGGTTGAGTTTGTAGCTGGAGAGGTTAACAATATTATCCGGTGGGTTGAGGTAGTTGCTGTTGTAGCTTGTGCTGTGGAGCAGTTTAGAAAGTTTGTCTTTTCTTTGTTGTAGGGAATAGAAGTGTGTATAGTAGATTTCTTGTCTGGTGGAACAAAAGTCTTGTAAGGTGTGAGTCGGTGTGGATGTTTGTCTTGAGATGAGAATCTCTAGATTAGAGATGTCATTCTTGATGTTTTTCTGTTTCTTGTATAAAATACTTATCAGGTGGTTCCTTAATTTCTTGGATAGTGTGAAGCAGAGTCTCTCACTGTAGTCAGTACAGTATGTTGATCTTAATGGATTGTTCACTTTCAGTCCTTTGGGTACGATGTCCATCTTTTTGCACTTGGATAGAAAGATGATGTCTGTCTGTATCTGAGCAAGTTTTTTCATATGGTTGATGGATCCCCCCTCTCAACACCAAAGGAAAAATAATTCCATATGGACTCCCCCTGACAGTCGGAATTACAATCTGGACTTCTATATACAAAGCTTCCGCAACAATGCACAGACTGACATTATTCACAAACAACAACAAGCGACATATAATCTCAGCCGCGCTGAACACTATGCTATCCAGAGTCTCAAAAGCAACCCGGACATTATAATCAAACCAGCTGACAAAGGGGGTGCTGTGGTCATTATGAATAAGTCGGACTACAACCAGGAGGCAACCAGACAACTCTCCAACACCACATTTTACAAACCTCTCTCCTCTGATCCCACCTCGGAATACCAAAAGAAACTACACTGTCTCCTTAAAGACCTCCCTACATCTGCTCAGGACCAAATCCACACAGAAACACCTTCTGAACCCCAACCAGGATTGTTCTATCTGCTTCCCAAAATCCATAAACCGGGACACCCCGGACATCCCATCATCTCAGGTATCGGCACGCTCACTACTGGATTATCCAGCTTTGTAGACTCTCTTCTCAAACCCTACGCAACCAACACTCCCAGCTATCTCCGAGATACTACTGACTTCCTGAGGAAACTACAAAACATCGATAACCTCCCTGATAACACCATCCTTGCTACCATGGATGTAGAAGCTCTATACACCAACATCCCACACAAAGACTGATTACAAGCAATTAGAAACACTATCCCAGAGGACGCCACTGCCAATCTGGCAGCAGACCTATGTAACTTTGTTCTCACCCACAATTATTTCCGTTTTGAGGACAACTTATACCTCCAGATCAGTGGCACAGCCATGGGTACCCGCATGGCCCCACAGTACGCTAACATCTTTATGGCTGACTTAGAACAATGTTTCCTCAGATCCCGTCCCCTTTTACCTCTTCGATGTAGCGCAAGTATAGATGACATCTTTATGATCTGGACCCACGGCCAAGAAACACTGGAGACATTCCACAGAGATTTTAACAACCTACACCCCACCATCAATCTCAGCCTGGACCATTCTACACGAGAGATCCATTTCCTGGATACCACAGTACAAATCACCAATGGTAAATTAGACACCACTTTCTACAGAAAACCCACGGACTCATACAGTTACCTTCATGCCTCCAGCTCCCATCCAGAACACACCATACGATCCATCATCTATAGCCAAGCCCTTCGATACAACTGCATCTGCTCTAATCCTACTGACAGAGACCAGAAACTTCAGGATCTCTACCAAGCATTTATAAACCTTAATTACCCACCTGGAGAAATAAAAACACAAATTGAAAGAGCCAGACGAATACCCAGAAACCATCTACTTCAAGACAGACCCAAGAAAATCAACAATAGAACACCACTTGTCATCACCTATAGCCCCCAACTTAAACCCGTCCAACATATTATCAATAAACTACAACCTATACTAGAACAGGATACTACACTCCGAGAGGCTCTGGGAGACAGACCCATAGTCTCCTACAGACAACCACCTAACCTCAGGATGATTCTTACCAACAACCACAGGACATACCACACTAATACCAACCGTGGGACTTTTCCTTGCAACAAACCCCGTTGCCAGCTTTGTCCACATATTTACTCTGCTGACACCATTATTGGACCTATCCAATTCAGTTATAAGATCAAGAACACATATTCCTGCTCATCCAGAAATATAATCTATATCATCATGTGCTGACAGTGTCCATCTGCTATGTACATTGGACAAACGTCTCAGACGCTTCGCCAAAGAATCAATGCACACAGAACGGATATCAGACAGTATCACAAAGAAAAAACAGTTTCTTGCCATTTCAACCAGAAAGGGCATTGTCTCAATGACTTGATTACCTGCATACTGCTTCAAAGACATTTTCACACCAGGCTTGAGAGAAACCTCTGAACTGTCATTCATGCTTAAATTTGACACTTTACGCCGGGTCTTAACAAAGACCAATTACCTTACCCATTACAAAGATAGCTTCCCAATTATCACCTCTAATATCATTAGCTCACAGACATTTGCCTCCCCCCCCCATCCTCCCTCTGTTCTGAAATTTGATTTGTCCTTTCTATATGTGTTCACTTTTTTTTGATTGTATCCCTTTGGTATATATGGTCATGCCTATTTTCTTCCACAATTTGATCTGAGGAAGTGGGTCTGGCCCACGAAAGCTCATCACCTAATAAACCATCTTGTTAGTCTTTAAAGTGCTACATAGTCCTGTTTTTTGTTTCAATTCTTCAATATCACTAATGATGGAGGTTCCACAACCTCTGTTGGTAATTTGTTCTAGTGCTTAACTATCCTTGTAGTTAGGGCTATAACTCGATCATGACTGATTTCTCCTTAAAAATCATATTTGTTTATCACACATACATAGTCACCATCTAGGTGGCATGTGTGATCTAGTGTTTATTGACTCAGAGGCATATTCAATGGAACAAGTGACTACAAACTGTACTGATTGCATTTTTTTCCATGCAGAAGCTGCTCTTCCAAACCTCAGAAAGGAAATTGTTTTAGCCAAGATTGTACACTGCTCCAGTAAACTAGGTCACTCATAGTAACCAGCCTGTTTTCCCTCCACAATTTTTGTTCTGTTTACTGAAGATAAAAGGGAAATGGTCAGGCCTTGTAGACCAAGTACTCCTTAGTGTCATTGTGGGGATTCACTTAAGCTTTCACTGACAAACATGTAGTAGGGAAGGTATGGTTTTACTGTGGGGTTAATTAACACACATTAGGATTCCACAGTAAAAACATATTCAAGACAAGTCACTTTCATTTATTAATATTACCCCATTATTAAGTGTACTTAGGACAAAGAATTGACTGACACAGGTGCTACATTTCTTAAAGGGACTAGTTTTTAATTCATTTAAACTCAGAGACTAATTAACAGATTTAATTGAAATTCATAGAAAGCATCTGGATTTCCCCAGATGGGAATTCCCTGGGTCACCAACAATTGGTGTCAGGAGACTGCTACTGCACTGTAACTACCCTCATCAAATAGATAGACCTTTGGAGGCCACAGCCAGCAGGCACAGTTCACAGCTACTCTATACAAGATTGACCTAGAGCTGCCTGGGAGTGAGGAATCTCTAAGCAGTGTGGGTTTAGTCATGGCAAGCTCTTGCAGCCAGCAATTATCAGATGGTGATCTTCTAGATTCTAGGCCAGTCTATTTGTATGATCATTATGTATACATGAAGAGAGAATCAGCCAGATGCAGCAATAAGTAAATAGGTGCAATTCCCAAGAGAGTCTCTGGGCCAAACTTTACACAGACTTTAATGGTGGCATAAATACTATGTTAGATTCTGTTCCCATTTACAAATCCATGTAAATCAGCAACTACACCAGGTTTGAACTGGGATAACGCAGAGCAGAAGCTAGCCTATGTCAGTATTTTGTTTAGAAAATGGGTGCAAATAGCAAAGTAGTACTGGGCTGCACTGAGCTGATATTAAATGAGTGTCTAAAATGTGTAGCTTACATAAGGAGAGCCCAAAGGATAACAGCCCCTAAATGGTATGAGTTAAAGCAGCCTTTCTCTCATTGATAATGATCTATCTGCAACTTGCCCTAAGCCAAATAGGGGCTCGATAGAAATGGATATTGTGTTGCTCTTTGAACTCTAATGGGAGTGATGATGTGTATTAGGAGCCTAATTTCAGAATGTCGAATCAGGGTAAGTTTCTGAGCATTTATTATGCACCATCTCTGATTGCCAGCTTAGTGCAGGTTATCCTACTTATACATGACATATAACTTTTAAGCTGCCATTTACATTTATATTGCCACTGAATTTGATCCATCTATATTTTGGGCCCAATCCTGCATTTTTTGTTGATCTAGAACTCTGCAGTATGAGAGTTCAGAGTATGCAAAGAATGAGCTGCCTATACATTGAATTTACATAAACAAGCCCATGTTTCTGGCAAAAACTATATCTATATGAAAATGGATATCTGTTTGAGACACATGATCTTACTGGTCTAGTCCTCATCAGTTTGCTATGGACTTCTTGCTTTTCAGGAACAAAAATATCTTGCTGACGCACAACTATTTTTTTAATTAAGCTATATAAAAGGGCAATTGCATATAAAATAAAATTTTAAAATGATAGATTTCCTATCCCTGCTAATATGCTTAAGATTAAAAATAGATGTATGTGATTGGTTTAAAACTCTTAATTGCTCTGTTGTCACATCTTCTTAATATAATTTTGGTAACTCACAGAAGATAATTGATTCACCAGAGTACTGCTTCCCTCATATCTGTTCTACAAAGTATTGAAGTTGAGAGTCTTTTCAGAGACTTCAGTGGTGTTTTTGTTTGTTTGAGGTTTTGTTGTGTTTTGTTTTATTTTATCAGGATCTAGTTGAACATATTAAAGATTTTCATGTAAAATTTAATGCATTACAAGTTGTGCTAAATAACTTTTGATAACTAAAATAGTTGGTCTTCTTGAGAAACATTAACTTTTAATAGAGAGTAGAAGCTAGAGAAACAAAGCTGTGGATAAATATGCTGATTGTAGAGGTTTCAGAATGTGAAACTTTCTGGGTGATTTCAGTTCTAACAAAAACAGAATCTGAAAGGAAGGTTGAAACAACTCAGAAAATGCCTCCAGAAATATAATGTCAGAATCTTGGGCTTGCTGGACGGGATGGGACTAAAGGATACTGTGGCAACACTGATATATTAGGCCAGGGTCTGATGGCATTTAGATCCTGTTGCTCAAAAAAGAGCATGAGTACCTCTCAGAAAAAAAGGTCAGACTAAATGAGCATGAATGATCCTGTCACTTTGGCAGCTGAATTACAACACTAAAGAACAATGAACAAACACATTTGATTTGGCTCTTAAAACTGAACACAGTATTTGCTATGTATTGAATGTTATTGAGTAACAAAAACTGCACATCAGTCACTGTCAGTATACAACTTTGAAGAGATTATATATGGAGCTCCAGAGATCAAGTAAGTAAAAGTAATAGTAGGGTCTTTTTCTTTCTGGATAGGAACCCAAGCCAAAGGCTAAGAAATTAGAAAGTTTAAATACAGTTACAACGCATGATAACATTGTCCAGAAGAACCCAATTCTTGTCTCACTTATTTAATGCTGCATTATTTACCAGGTCTCCCATCTCCTGTACTACCATGGGTCACACTGGCTACGGCTTCTGTCGGAGCCAGAGTCTACCCCTTTTAGATGAGGTCTTAAATGATAATGTGAAGCAGGAGTCCACTCAGGAAACTGAACTATAATCGTGTAGGCAGCAGCCCCGAAGAAATTGTTATTGTTGGCATAGTTTCAATTCCCATGTGGACAGAGTCTAAATAAGAGTTATGTCTTGCTCAGAATTTGCCTTTAAGTCATTAGACTTCACACACATGAACAAATGTAATGCTGTTTGAAGATGGAATATCTGAATCCAAAAGACTTTTTTGTTTGTTTGTTTTTGTTAAAGAACTGAAAAACTCTCCCACATGGCACGCTGATTAACCAAAATCTCTTTCTCAGACTCCTGATAGTGGACATCTATCAGTTTTTATGGTTATCCACATTCTAAAATGCAAGTTGTAACAACAAATGACATTTTCTAATGTCCTATGTGTGCTCACAGAATTTCTTAATGCAGCGTTTCTCAAACTGTGGGTTGCGACCCCCAGAGGGGTCGTGAGCACCTTAGAGGGGGGTCGCAGCTGGATTCAGTTTTTCACTTGCGACCTCTCTCTCCCGGGCTGTGAAAAGCGGCTGGGCAGCGGAAGGCAGCCACCAGCAAGCCGCGCAGTGTGGCCGCGGCCGTGGGACTCCAGGAGCATGGCTCAGCTGCAGCAGGAGGCAAGGCAGCAGGAGAGTGAGGCCAGTGCAGGAGCGGATGCGTGAGGGGCCGGCCAGGGCACGGTTGCTGGGCGACCGAATGCTTCCCCAGCTGGGAGAGGGCAGGGTCCCTCAGGCAGCGGCTGGGGGATTGGGTCGGGCAGAGGACCCGGAGGTAAATAAGGGCACGTGGGAGTCAGAGGAGGAGGCAGAGAAGACACGGGAGAGGAGTGGAGGATGGAGGAGAGGAGAGAGAGAGAGAGAAGGAACCAAAGGGACGCGCGGAGTGGAAAAGTGTCACAGAGGAGAATGAGACGGGGAAGGAGCCTGCAGGGGGGAAGGGCGTTAAGGACCACAAATGCCTTGAAGGAACCCCAGGAGGGCAAGGAATCTGGTGAGAAGGGGGAAGGAAGCAACCCAGGGCAGTGAGGGTGGCGGGGGGGGGGGGGTCACACAAATTCATTTAGCATTTTAGGGGGGTCGTGGTATCACGAAGTTTGAGAATCCCTGCCTTAAAGGATCCTTCTAAGTCTGTGTCTTTTCCTAGTTTACATTACATGATACAACACAGGTTCTGAAGCCTTCAACAAGTCACAGTGTCTTGTACTTTTAGCTATCATCCATATTGTTGTATGGCTCCAGCAGGCAGTGCTACTATTAACAGAGGCACTAATGCTGGTTCTCCACTACATCTCAGTTGCACATGGACATAGTGGACAGTGGTGGCCAACAGAACCTGGTTACTGTTCCTTGATACCCACCCACTTGGCCCCAGTGAAAGTTAAAACTGAAGGAATTCTACTGCAGTCCCAACTACTAGTGCAAGATCTTAGGAGAGCTGGGAATCCGGAATCATAGAATTGCAATGGATCTCTAGATGCCATCAAGTCCAGTCCATTTCCACTCTTGGCTGGACCAAGCACTATTTACACCATCCCTGACAGGTATGTATCTAACCTGCTTTTAAAAATCTCCAATGATGGTGATTCCACAATTTCCCTAGGCAATTTATTCCAGTGCTTAAATATCCTAACAGTTAGGAGGCATATCCTAATATCCAACTTAAATCTCCCTTGCTGTATTTGAAGCCCATTTTTTCTTGTCCTATTCTCAGAGGTTAAGGAGAACAAATTTTCGCTCTTCTATTTGTAACAATCTTTTAGGAACTTGAAAGCTGCTACCATGTCCTCTCTGTCTTCTCTTTTCCAGACACAATAAACCCAATTCTTTCAATCTTCAATCTTCTAGACCATTTTTGTTGCTCTTCAGTGGACTTTTCTCCAATTTGTCCACTTCTTTCCTCATATGTGGTCCCCAGAATTGGACACAGTACTCCAATTGAGGCCTAATCAGTGCAGAGCATAGCGGAAGAATTACTTCTTGTGTAATTACAACATGTATCCCAGAATGATGTTTGCATTTTTGCAACAGTATTACACTGCTGATTCATATTTAGCTTGTGATCAACTACAGGTTGAACTCTCTAGTCCGGAGTCCTCGGGACCTGACCAGTTCTGAACCAGAGAATTTTCTGGATCATAGGAGGTCAATATTGTCTAGCAGCATTACCAACACTTTCACTGCTTACTGGGTTCTTAGAAAACATTTAGGGGTTAATTAGAATAGCGGACAACACTGAGAGCTGGGACTGGTGGCTGTAAACCAACTTTATGGGACTGTGGGAAACTTGGCCACACCCATGAAAAGTGGGCAGCTAACTAAAATCATTCTGAATGACAGATGTTTCTGGACCAGAGAGTTTTGGACTAGAGAGGGTCAGCCTATATAACCATCTCCTCCCACCACCATTCCCTTTCTTCAGTACTCCTTCTTTGGCAGTCATAATAACTAATAAGCTTGACTCCCCAAACTCCCTTCTGTCCCTAGCATGTCCCCAGCCAGGCACTGGACATGGCCCCCTTTTCCTAATTGCACAGAGAGTATAGGTATCAGATGGCATTCTAAGTGGAAGAGAGAATTCTCTATGGGGAATCTTCTGAAAATTAAAAACCTGTTCCATAGACAATTGTGGCATTCTGAAAAAGTTTTTATTCTAATTTGGAAAATTAGAAATTTTGAAATTTCCCACGGAAATTTAAATTCACTTTTCACTGCTCATGTGATAAATCTGGCCTGGAAGTTTAAATTCAGCTCTAGTGTAAACAGGCAGAATGTTTCAATGATTTGGACCATTTAGTCTGTTGAAACCAATTTCTAAAGCCTTATAATCTGGATAAAATTATAATAGAACATTTATATAGCACTTTACCTCCATAGGTTTCCAAGTATGTTACAAAAATGACTGAAACATTATTACCCTTGTTTCAAATATAGGGAAGTTGCAGCACAAAGAGTTTAGTTGACTTACCCAATATTACACAGCAAGCCTGTGACAGAGCAGGCAGCAACCCATGTCCTCTGATTCACAGTCCTCCATCTAGCCACTAAACAAAATTGCCTAGCAAAATTGGAAATGTGCCATGCCATTTGTGGTATTAATTTTTAAAAATTACATGACGCAAATGAGATCCACAGCATGGAACATTTACACATATTTTTGTAATTAAGTCAAAGAACATAAATTCTAAATAAGAGTTGTTCCCAGCCTTCAATATTTTCAGTCTTTTAGAGAAAGGATTTTAGTAGTGTTGATTCTTCATTTTCTCCAAACAATTCTCTCCCAATGTAAATACAGAGTGTAAAGCTGGAAATAGTCAAAATTAACTTTTAGCAATATTTCTATCTGCAGGCAAAAAGGCATTAGTTCTTGGTAGGCCAGGAACATAAAACAATGAATGCAAGTTTGTGCTAAAATAATCAGGTACTAAAATAAGTATTTTATTCTCTTAGACAGCAATGGTGAATTTTGTATAAAACATTAATTTTTAGCAATCCATCCACTGATGGATTGTAGTTTAGAATTTATCTGTCACAGTATTTTTTTGAGATACTATATAAACTAAAACATCTTCGCTTTAATGATTAAATATAACCCAGCTCTATGAAGGCTACCTCCTTGTATCAAGCATACTGTTTGCTTGCATCTAAATTAGATGACCAGCAAGAAAGGACAGTGGAATCTTTATAAGCAGCTGACTTCTCTGGAGTCTCATTTTACATTTCTGGTTCCAAATGCTTTCAAAAGAAAGGAGATACTGTAGGTAAAATGAAAGAGGTGAGTAACAGAGACGTGAGGTGAGGGCAGTCAAACACCAGATACTACTGAGAGCTCCAAAACTACCTAAACACTCACTGGTATTACGAAAAGCTATAACGAGACACCATTCTCTTGGGACATAAGTAGCGCCTTTAGGAATGGCCCTATAACATTGTCTTTAATAGGAGCTCTGAGTGAGCAAAGGCTGTAGGATTAGTCCCAATGTTTCTCAACCTGTGTTGGACAAAAAATGCCTGCTTTTCCAGCATCAAGCAGAAATCCATACACACAAGAGGCGTGCACAAGAGGGAAAAGCAGGGGCATGTGCCCCCCATTCATGAATGCAGATCTCCTCTAGGGTGGAGGACAGTTCTGGTCCCAGGCATGTGCAGGAGAACCAGCTCTTCTGGCTACTGGGGGACAGCCAGCTGCACCAGACCTGAGGATGTGGGGGAAGAGGAGAGAGACAGCTCCTCTGGCCATAATAGAGACAAGACACACAGAACATGCCTCTCCAAAAGTGCCTACATTTTTATTCCTCTGCATACCCCTGAAATTATAATTTTATCTGATGAAAAGGCCTGAGTGCTTGGTTGGTAGGCCGATAACTTCCCTAGAACCATTTTTTACACCATGAACCATTTTTTACACCATGCAAAGAGACCATAGGGCAACAGTGAATCTGGTAGCATTCCTCTTTCAGTTTGGAACTCTTCAAGTGATAAAGACCTTGATCCTCAATCTTCTCTTTAGTAATGTTCTTGTTGTCTTCTTTTCTTCCTCTTTGAATGGCCACAGGGTATCTTAGACTTTCTGGGATTTCCCTTTGCAGGGTTAGTTATATGTACAGATAATATACAAATAGTTGATGCATATAATAGGCTTGCAATCTGATGATCAGGAACAGATCCAGAAGGATCATCAGCTCTCTTACTAGAGTTTAGAGGTAAGTTAGAGGATGATCCCTAAGTGGTAGCGGTGAGGTTTTTGTTCTTTTCTAGCATGGGTTCTGGTACAAGTATCTCTACAATAGTTCACATTATTAAGTCAATATGTGCTCAAAACCAGTGTTGCCTATAAGCTGAGTTCATGGACAGCTACCCAGGAGAGATTCAGGTGTTGCCTATATGATTAGCAGGGCACCCTCAGCTTCCCACAGCCAGCAGCATTTGTTTCCACTTGAGGTGCACATCCACACATAATAAAATTTATTCCACTAATGGATGGAAAAATTAGAGGGAATACTGCTCATAACTCAAGGGGCCAAAAACATGGGTGGTATAATGGAGATATACTGATTTATATTGAATGAAGAAGCTTTGGTCCAATGTTTCTGAGATAGAAGCTAGAATTCTGCACAATGAATAAGAGACTTTTTTTCAAAAGGATTTTCAACACTGGAAGCCATTTGTCTTTAAATTGTCTTTTCTCTATGATATAAATGATCTGCCCCACCAGCAAACAGGCCAAATTCATCGCCCGTGCAAATTTACTGAAGTTAATAGATTTGTACCAGGGATGCATTTGACCCATTATTTTGAAAAGCAAAGTCCAGGATTGTATAACTGCATCGGTCTTCAGTGCCCTGTGCTTCTTTGTGAAAGGTTTTTGTCTTGCAGATTGGGAAGCTCACAGGCTGTCATTTATTGTTGTGGAGCTAGAACATAGCTAGAGTAGAAAACCCAGTGTGAGATTTACACAGTTATTGTCACAGGATAAAATGATGTGCTAAGTTTTTCCAGTTGAATAATCACACTGAGGAAGCCCTTAACTTCCTTCACTAGTAATCACTATTCAAGAAGGTAATACTTCAACTGAAATTTCATTCTCCTCCTAGCCCTGACTGATTTATCCTTGCCATACGTCAGAAGAGTATGAGACTCCTCAGTAGCCACCTCCATTGCTTCATCCATTTTCTGAAGTCTCTTGCTAAAAAGAAGCATTATGAAAAGTAATTCTGTCTGTTGAAGTCTTTTTAAGGAGTAGATTACATGACAGAGGTATCAGCATGGGGAAAATTCAACAGTGTAGGACTGTGAGAATGAGAATTATTTTAAAAACCTCAGTGGGAAATTTTAAATGTCTTTAAAATATGTTACAAGACCCTTTATCACAAAATGGAGTTACTTTAAAAATTGTCTAAATATTAATAATTGAAACTGAGACAGTCACTGTCCAAATGAGTAAGATTTGGCAGGTCTAATAACACTAGAATTCCATTGATGGCATGAGTTATATTTATTGGGTTTTACATATGTGACCCACCAACAGAACTAGGGCTATGGGCCCCTTGCAATGGGCATACACCAGTGTAAACCCTATTCCACCAAAAGCAAGCATTACCTGCCCTCCCTCATGGTGAATACAGCATGGAGCATAGGTATGCCTGCTGGTGATGAAGAGGATGTAGTTTGTACTCTGGTATGCCATTGAAGCCCATTGGCCTTAATTTCCAAGGTATCATGAAGTGATATTGAAATATTTTCTTAGTATACGTACAATGGTTGCTCATAGTGGGCCCTATCATGAGGATGCCCTGTAGCACTGGGTACTGCACAATCATAAAAGAAAAGCCCCATCGCTTAATATTTTACAGTCCTAACTGTGATCAAGATGTGACAAGTGCCTGGAGAACATAGCAGGAAAGAGGATGGAAAGACTAACAGGAATAGGGTTGCAATATATTAGCTAAGTGTACAGTTTGGAAATTTCATTGTTTGTTTTCGTTAGTGAGCAAGAGGTACCAAATAATCACTGTCAGGTCCCCTACATAGGCAGCCTTATTATGTAAACATAAGGGTTTTGTTTTTGTTTTGTTTTTCTCTAAAAAGGCTAAGAATAAGCATTTCACAAATGTCTATGTGACTTAGAAGCCTAAATCCCATTGACTTGCAAATGTATTTAGACATTTGACTCCCACTGATTTCAATGGGTCTAAGTCACTTCTGAAAATGAAACTTAGGCTTCTAAGTCACTTCGGCACTCCAAAAAAAAATTGCCATAAATCTTAAGCATTTATGTACTACACAATTTGGGGGGCAAGAAATATTTATACTAGTTTGCAAATGTGGGAGTGCCAATAAAATGAAGTATTTGTAGAGCACTGTCTAGGGTAGAATGAAACTGTTATAAAAGCCTTTTTATTTTCATGTGTCATTTATAGATATTTAGCTAATTTAATATGACATTCTATAATGTGTGGGAAAAGTGGGTTGAGAATGATCTGGAAATCAGGCCAGCAGGGACTGGAAGCCCTGACCTTCTTGTAACCAATTGAGAGAATCATTTCAGTCTGAGGAGATGCTTTGCCTTCAGTCCACAATGTTGCTTGAGAATCATCTATTAGAACTGGGATTCCCAACTTTATGTCCCCACTCAACCTGGGCATGAGATTCCTCTCATCTTATAGTGAAGGAAAGAAGCATGGACATCCTTCAAGCCTGGAGAAGATAATTAGGGCACATCTACACTATGCGGAAGATCAATGCTGCGGTGGTCAATCTTCTGGGATTCAATTTAGCGGGTCTAGTGAAGATGCACTAAATTGAAATCAGACAGCTCCCCCATCAGCACTGGTACTCCTGCTCCTCATGGGAAGCCAATAGGAGGGTTGGCTCCTGTCAACCTCCCACTGTGTGTATGGTGATTTAAGATACGTTGAGCTACACAATTAACATAACTGGAGTTTTGTATCTTAGGTTAACCTTTGGCTCTAGTGTAGACCAGGCCTCAGAGTGTTACTGGGGTTACCATCTCAAGAGCTCTTTGTGAAGCTCAAAAGTTTGTCTCTTCCATCTACAAAAGTGGGTCCAGTTAAAGACCTCATTTATCTCATATCCTAGGACCAATACATCTGTAACAATACTGCAAACACTCTTTCTCTTTTGAAGGAAATATATTTAGTCTTTGGTTGGGAGGGCACAAGATGTCCTATGTTGCTTTGCAGTGACTCCCTTGTGGTCGACTAGTGCATGGAAATGACATGTTCTGAGGGGTGATCAGCATTGGACTTTTCTTAGTAGAGGAAGAGGGAAAGAAATATATGAATTTGGGGAATTCCAGATGGTATAATGAAAATATATTTGTTTTCTCTGTGGATGAAAATGGATAATAAAATGTCAAAGGGCAAAATATTTACTGCTAGATACTATACTTTTATGTGTACAAATTTGAACAAACATTTAAACTAACACAAAATTATAATTTCTTAAGCTCTTAGTTTACAACTACACAGCAGGGCTTAAAGCCGCGTTTTTCTAACTGCGGGTCCCGACCCTTCGGGTGATCTCGAGCAACTTAGAGGGGAGTCGTAAGCAACTTAGATGGGGGTTTCAGCAACTTAGAGGGGGGCCACGAGCAACTTAGAGGGGGGTCATGGTATCACAAAGTTTGAGAACCCCTGGCTTAAAGTCAAATTAAGCTATGCCATTTCAGCTACGTCAATTGCGTAGCTTAAGTCGAAATAGCTTAACTTGGCTTTAGGTGCTATCTACACAGCAGGAAGTTGAAAGAATACTCTTCCCTCGACTTCCCTTACTCCTCATGAAATGAGGGTTACCATGAATTGGAGGAAGAAGTCCTCCAGTTTGATATTATTTCAAAATAAAGGCTTGTAGTGTAGACACTGCTGTGTAGATGTACCCTTAGTCTGTAAACCTATGGATTTTGGTTGAACATTTAAAGCCCAGTAAACTTTTCCAATTCTCAGCTGTATCTTGAAGAAACAATGAATGTGCCTATGATGGTTCTCAGGGCACCCAGTGTGACATTGCAAGACTGACCAGTTATATCATTAATATTGCTATTATTAATCAGTGCAACAAATCTGGTAAAAGATTTCTCATATAAGGTGTCATATAAAGTTATGACTTGCTCATTATGATTATCCTATTTGTATGCATATTTTTGTATCCAAAGTTATAAATTTGACCATGTACCAGTATTTCAAATGTGGCTTTTTTTCTATGGGTAACATCCACCAGGTAGTTTACATCCAATCTATCCAGTACATTAGGAAAGGCCTAAATACATTAGAAGCAAGAAGAAGACCAAGGACCGGGTAGGCCCACTGGTCAGGGAGGAGGGAGAAACAGTAACAGGAAACTTGGAAATGGCAGAGATGCTTAATGACTTTTGTTTCGGTCTTCACCGAGAAGTCTGAAGGAATGCCTGACTAGTGAATGCTACTGGGAAGGGGGTAGGTTTAGAAGATAAAATAAAAAAAGAACAAGTTAAAAATCACCTAGAAAAGTTGGATGCCTGCAAGTCACCAGGGCCTGATGAAATGCATCCTAGAATACACAAGGAACTGATAGAGGAGGTATCTGAGCCTTTAGCTATCATCTTTGGAAAAACATAGAAGACAGGAGAGATTCCAGAAGACTGGAAAAGGGCAAATATAGTGTCCATCTATAAAAAGGGAAATAAGAACAACCCAGGAAACTACAGACCAGTTAGTTTAACTTCTGTGCCAGGGAAGATAATGGAGCAAGTAATTAAGGAAATCATCTGTAAACACTTGGAAGGTGGCAAGGTGATAGGGAACAGCCAGCATGGATTTGTAAAGGACAAATCATGTCAGACCAATCTGATAGCTTTCTTTGATAGGATAACGAGTCTTGTGGATAAGGGAGAAGCAGTAGATGTGGTATACCTAGACTTTAGTAAGGCATTTGATGTGGTCTCGCATGATATTCTTATCAATAAACTAGGCAAATACAACTTAGATGGGGCTATTATAAGGTGGGTGCGTAACTGGCTGGATAACCGTACTCAGAGTAGTTATTAATGGTTCACAATCCTGTTGGAAAGGTATAACAAGTGGGGTTCCAGGGTCTGTTTTGGGACTGCTCTGTTCAATATCTTCATCAACGATTTAGATATTGGCATAGAAAGTACGCTTATTAAGTTTGCAGATGATACCAAACTGGGAGGGGTTGCGACTAATCTGGAGGATAGGGTCATAATTCAGAATGATCTGGACAAATTGGAGAAATGGTCTGAGGTAAACAGGATGAAGTTTAATAAAGACAAATGCAGAGTGCTCCACTTAGGAAGGAACAATCAGTTTCACACATACAGAATGGGAAGCGACTGCCTAGAAAGGAGTACGGCAGAAAGGGATCTAGGGGTTATAGTGGACCACAAGTTGAATATGAGTCAGCAGTGTGATGCTGTTGCAAAAAAAGCAAACATGATTCTGGGAGGCATTAACAGGTGTGTTGTGAGCAAGACACAAGAAGTCATTCTTCCGCTCTACTCTGCGCTAGTTAGGCCTCAGCTGGAGCATTGTGTCCAGTTCTGGGCACTGCATTTCAAGAAAGATGTGGAGAAATTGGAGAGGGTCCAGAGAAGAGCACCGAGAATGATTAAAGGTCTATACAACATGACCTATGAAGGAAGGCTGAAAGAATTGGGTTTGTTTAGTTTAGAAAAGAGAAGATTGAGGGGGGGGACATAATAGCAGTTTTCAGGTATCTAAAAGGGTGTCATATGGAAGAGGGGAGAAAACTTGTTCATCTTGGCCTCTGAGGATAGAACAAGAAGCAATGGGCTTAAACTGCAGCAAGGGAGGTTTAGGTTGGACATTAGGAAAAAGTTCCTAACTGTCAGGGTAGTCAAACACTGGAATAAATTGCCCAGGGAGGTTGTGGAATCTCCATCTCTGGAGATATTTAAGAGTAGGTTAGATAAATGTCTATCAGGGATGGTCTAGACAGTATTTGGTCCTGCCATGGTGGCAGGGGACTGGACTCGATGACCTCTCAAGGTCCCTTCCAGTCCTAGTATTCTATGATTCTATGTTGATGGATCATCAGGACACTCAGCTTGCACAATAGCAGAAGGTGTTTGTACCACCTAATGGGCAGCCTTGTGGACATTTTAGCCAGAATATGGGTGTAACAGGATGGCACTCACTTCCTATGAGCATTCCCCATCTGTCTGAGCGTGTATGCCTGCACTTAGCTGTCAGCTTCTTTGGCTGCTCAGCTTTCTTGCTGAGTTACACCCCTTTGTGAATCACTCAAAACCCCTTCCAGGGTTTATCCTTAACAGGGGCTCTTAACAGGGCTTGTTGTGCCTTGCAGTTTTGTGATCTTTGTAACTCTCAGCCACTTTGCTTGTAATTGGCTCTGGGCTGCATGCCACCCTGTGATGGGAGGGTGTGTGTGAGTGGAGTGTGTTTGGAGTGAAGGAAACAGCAAGGCTAAACACGTGTAGCCAGGAGCCAGGTGGTGACTAATTAAAGACACAAAGGACCCTGACTGAGGGAGGTCTGGGCATGCTTCTCGGTGACCAACATGGAGGTAGAACCCCTGTGTCAGTGACAGGAGCTGCCCAGTTCCAATAAAAGGAGAGAGCACGTGGCAGAAGCCCTCTTTCTGACTAGCTGGTGGGCCGGGATCCATGGCTAGAGGCAAACCTGGCATTGGCATTTCGACCAATGGACTAAAGACCTTCCAATCTTTTGGAATTACCAGAGACTTTACAAGCCAGCAGTTTATTCCATACCAAATGGTTACATTTACTTTGCCAGCAACTTGGCTGAGAACTGACCCCTTGAAAGGAATACACAGCATATTAATGGGGTAGCAGTGTGTAAGGGGTAGATAGCAGAAGTAATTCTAGGCCAGTAGAGCTTCAGAGAAAAGTCAGGAAAACTATAGGCCAAATTCTGACAGAATCTCTCCCTTTCTCCTTCCTCCCTCCCTGAGAAAATAAACAAATATGGTGCTGTTAGGTTTCTGATTGTAGGGAGAGGTTAGAAGGCAGTGTTCTAATGGGTATACCCCCCTCCACACACACACACACACACACACACACATATTCCATTTAACTCCTGCTGATTTGTGATGTCCATGCTTTTTAGTCTCCAAAAAGTTTAAAAATCTGAAGAGAAAGGAAACCTATCAAAATTACTGAGACATTGAGATGTTTTTCACAAAGGGTGCTTAAAGACAGGCTTTTTTCACTTGGCATACTGCTGGTAGCTAGGATAGTGTTCTGTGTTCAATGATGAATGACGCAGCATTATCCTTATTATTTCTTTGATTGTTTTTTATTTGGGTTGTGTGATTTGTATCAAGTGAAACAAACCTGCCCTTTGTTGTGGTTCCTATCTAATGATTGAACAAATAAACTGATCTTTATTCTGCACTCTTGCATGAATACTGGACTATGCTCCAGGACATGTTCAGACCTGTAGAGGAAACAAATTAATACCAACAGGCAATGCCAGGCACAGCAATAAACACTTAGCAGTTTATGATATCACTTCCAAATTGTCCTTTTTAAAAAAAAAATCCAACTGAAGCTGTTATTTGAAAATAAAGGTTTTGCTTATTTGATAAGAATCATAGGATTACATCTGAGAATTAAAAATACTTTACTCCTAAATTTTAATGGAATCCAAATGAATTATTATACAAAGAAAAACATGGGGTAGGTGGACTTATATTTTATTTTCATAATTCCACCAATATATCAGGTGCTTTTCAAGCAACTAGGTGGAGAAGGTCTTTGCCATCACAAGTTTACAATCCAAATAAGCTATATGAGAAAAAATGCGGAAAGACTTTTGCTTTGTGTAATCACGTTGTACATCTGTCTACAGTACCTTTTCTCATGAGATTTCCAAAAAGGGAAGGGAACTAGCTTTTTCTGTCACTTTTCTAGTCAAATGTTAGGAACATGTCCTACCTCAACTGACAAGTATTGTTAGCTGTCTCATCATTTAAAAGACTGAATTTATCCTATAGCAAGCTCAACAAACAGTTTAATATTTTCTTAGCCTGCTAAGTTTGAGAGCAATCTATTTTTTTTCCTACTGGAGAATTTACTATTTAAACCTTCTGTGTCTTATATTTACATTAAGTGCAATTTGATCAGCCTTAGTAGGGCTTCTTTGAATGCATTAAGTAATGCATTCCTTTTTCCTCTCCAAAATAAGGGTAATTTCAGTTATCTGTAATACCCATTCATGGCTTGGCAGAGAATGAACCCTACTCAACTCAGGCTTCTGAAAGAAATTTGAGAATTCCCTTAGGAAAGAATGCATGCCTAACATCTCTAGAAACCCGCCTTTTTGTTTGCATTGGAAAAACAAGCTTTCATCTTCACTCTAATGATTTAGATTTATAGGTCGTGCAGAAGGGAGATGCAGGGTAACAAGTAAATTGGTTAGAAATACCGTCTGAAGGTTCTCTTTTGATATTGACTACATCATATTGTACAGGTATTGTATCTTCCAGCCTTCTGTGAATTTTCTATTTGACTGAACTATTCTGCACTCGAATGGCACAAATGCATCCAGTCCTTTGACTCAATCTTTTACACTTTTTGTAACAATACAAATATTTTAAGTTTAAAACCCACTATTGAATTTAAACTAAAGTTTATACTGCAACATAGGAGTATTTGAGCCACATCTTACTCCCCAGCCTAGTATCTGAATGCCGCACATTTGTGTATCTAACGCTCAGCAGACCCTGTGAAGTGAAAGTAAATGTCACTCCTATTTTACAGAGGGATTCAATATCACAGTGTGAATCCATGAGAGCGCTCAGAGCAGAATCTCCATCTCTTTATCTCCAGTCTGCTGCCTTAACTACTAGACTTTTCTTCTTTATTTTCCAATCTACAGTGCGTGACATTAGAAGGAATCTAAATAGCAAGTAGCACTGAGTTGGGCAGGACACGAGAAGCCAAGTAAAAAACATGGAGAGATACATAAATACACCTCCCCTCCCCCCAGCCTATTCCCTGGGATTGTTGAAAGAACATTTATAGCAGTGACAAAGGGGTCAACAGACATAGGAAATCAGGGGAATTTGATTGGAGCAGGGCTACTAACAGATTTTGCCAGGCCCTGGACAAGGTAGGGGGACAGCTTCAAGTCCAGCATCGCTGGTGTGCCCTGCCCTGGGCTCCAGCAGTGATTTAAAGGGTCTGGGGCTCCCACTGCTGCCACAATAGTGGAGGTCAGCAACCCTGGACTCTGAAATTACTAGGCCCCAGGCAGTTGTTCCCTTTCCTCCCTGCATCCCTCACATCAGCAGCCCTGGATTAGAGGTCTGTTGGAGGAGAAGGGAGGTAAGCCCCTGTTCCTTAGTGGCAGTGAATGTGTTCTCAAGAGTGCCTGTTTGTTTTCATGCTGCTGGGTTACTTTCAGTTTGCCAAGTGGTGTGGGGGACAGTGTATTGTGAAAAAAAGATCAGAGGTGACCCCTTGATTAAGGGACCAGGCTTCTGTAATCATCAGGCCTATAAAGGCAGCCAACTGGTCAATCACCTCCTATGCACTCAGGGTCTAACTGATTGCCATATTTGGAGTCTAGAAGAAATTTTCCAGATTAGAAGTAGCATGGGTCACTTTTTGATATGAACTAGAGTAAACTGTGGCTTCTCTAGAACTTGAAATGTTTAAATAGAGGTTTTAGTACTTCTGTAGCTCAGCCAGAGGTCATGGACCTATTGCAGCAGTGAGTGGATGAGGGACTGTAGCCTGTGACATGCAGGAGATCAGACTACACGATCATGGCCCTGAAGTCTATGAGAACATTCGTTTTAGGTTGGGGAAATTAAAAAGACAGGGTCTGGTCTTTTTCTTGTTTGGAACTGAGGGAAATGTGTACAGCAGTTTGTGTTCAAATAGGTGTTGTGAATTTATTCATATTTGCATAAGGAGATATGAGGTTTGCTATTACTTTCCTTAAATTATGGATTTTTTTGTTTTTATTTTTATCTTAATGCCATATGAATCAAATACAGCCGGTCCCCAAGTTACGAACACGTTACGGACCAAACGCTTGGCCGTAACTCGGAATGGTCGTAACTCGGAACCCATTGAGTTACATTGCGACCGCGCTGTTCGTAAGCGTGGGTCATGTTTGTAACTCGGAGCCCGCATTTACGACCGCTTTGGTCGTAAGTGCGGATGGTCGTTAAGTCGAGGTGGCCGTAAGCTGGGGACCGGCTGTATCTCCCAAATAAACACTCTGTTCCTCATCTCTGTGGTCCTCTCTCTCTCTCCCAATCATCCATGCCATCATCCTGATAGTAGAAGCTGCTCCTGCTAAATCATTGCATCTTCCAGTGTCTAAGTTCTGCCACCTCCTTGGATGACACTAACTACTTTCTGAACTGCACTTGCCAAGTCCAGGTCTCTGTCAAATAGCTTTTCTGCTACTGAACCTGCAATGAGAAGTCTGCTGGCAAAAGCAAGTCAGGTTTTAGTATTTCAAGTCTAGACATACTGATTGTAAAATAAGATAGAATCTCTCTGCCATCATAGGGTATGAAATGAGAATAACCTAGAGTCAACTTTCACTTATTTTGGAGGAGAATATGGGGAAAATCATCATGTTGGCCACATCCACTCATTTTGGCTTGTTCTAAATCCCATAGGAATTCTCTCTCTTTTATTCCTGTTTTCCCAGTGAATAAAATATGACAAACTAGATGTGATATTACAGAATGTGTTTATTGTACATGATATAGTTGCAATATATAGCTCACTCATACAAAGTCTGAGCTAAGTTACATGTGATGACAGAAAAGTGTTCAGATGAGGAACATGATATAAGGATCTGAACAGCACTGGCTACAACAGAGTTCCAGAACAGAATACAGACCTAGATATAATATTGATTCTAAAGAAAAGAGCTAATTAAGCTTCTTTTTAAAAAAAAAAAGTTTCTCACTATAGTAACACCTCTGCTATGGCTTGATTCTGTAGCCGCTTGGCACATGGAGCTCACTTTCGAGGCAATAGGAGTTCTGCATGAAAAGAAACTTCAGCATCAGCCCTGTTATAGGAGGAGATGGTAACAACACCCTCTAGTTAAGGTTACTTAATACTTCCCATTATAAGATCTTGTTGTCTGCTGGTTATAGCTTTGCCAAACTTGAACTGTTTGGGCTGATTTTTTTCCATGCTGGATATCTGCCTGAGGCTAACTTTCTTCTTTCTTTTTTAGACAAAGAAAGGAGGGGAAAGTTTAATCAAAATCAGTTTAGCCATTTCCTACAATGAGATTAAACAATTTTTACAGCTGTTCAGTTGAAAAGCTCTAGTATTGCCATGCTTTGAAAGAGGAACGTGAAAAATGTGTCAGGGATGTATCTTTTGCTTTTTCTTAAAAAAAAAAAAAAAAAAAAACACACCCCACCCAGATCTGGCCAAATGATAAGCTTTTGAAAAGTCTCAGTTTACACATGACCAGTAGGCTTTTGCAATTCAATTATCCAATCACTCTCTCTGCCTTCCTACTCCATTGCATGGCTACAGGGGCAGAGTAATACTTTGCCTGAATTTGCTTCTTCTGGCTGCTGTGGCTGGCTGTTAGCAGGAAAGCTGTCTCTCCTGGGCTTGTGAGCTTTCCCCTGAAGGCCCCCAAACAGTGTGGGGGAAGAAATTTCCTCACCTGAATGCAGAAGGGACAAGAGCCAGATTTTGGGGTCAGGGTACAAGAGAGAGTAGATTGGAAAAAGGACCCTGGTGAGGGGGACTGAGATTGGCAGAATTGGAATCCAGGGGAAGGAGAGAGGTGCTATGTTGAGATTGGATGAGAAGCCTGTGGGAGAGAGGTATGTGAACACTGGGACGGATTGAGCAAGGAAACTGGAACAGCGAGTCTGAGTCAGGAGAAGACTGGGTCTTGGAAGGGGAGTCTGGATCTGACTGGGCAAGGACAGTGGGAAGTGGATTGAGGACTCGGGGGAGATCTAGACTGGGACTAGTTAGGAAAGGATCTGCAAGAAAGGGAACAGCCAGGACTGGAAAAGTTACAGGCTAAATGGAACAGTGACAGAAGAGGCCAGAAAGGCTCACAAGAGTCTGTGTTACCTGTAAAACATGCTATACTTCAGAACTTAGACTGAAAGTCAAGATTTCTAAGTCTCATTATTCCTCTGCTGTCTGCACATATCTGCAAAACCCTCTGGGAAAAGGGGTTTCATTTCTCCACTAGTCACTAGTTCAGACAGAAGGCAAACTGATACTATTATCAATTACTTCAGGACTTCAAGTGGCAGATGTCTGTGCAGTGGATCTAAAGGTTCCAGCCCTGCTGGGTGTCATGATGGAAATGCTGGGAGCAGCAGGTGTTCAGCTTTTTTTCAAAATACACACACAAAAATGACATTACAAGAATGTTAAGTTTGCTGGAACAAACACTCAAAAATTAGGTACTCCCAGAACCAAAATTGCCCAAATAACCTTAATTTGGCTCCCTTGTGCCTATGTACTATAATACAGTCTTTAATTACAGGATTATACATAATTTTTTCCACTGAGCCCCTGCCCCATTCAGTACACAGCATGCCCACTCACAGGTGCTGAAACTAGCTGCGCTGGGGGATATAACAGTAACCCCTGCCTTGAAATGGTTTCCATCACATACAGGATTTTTAATTTGGTTCAATGGCTCTCAGCACCCCCATTACACAAATGGTTCCAGCTCCCCTTTGTCCACTAATTTTGGCTACTCAGTTTGAAACAACTAGGATGTGATCTTTCAGAGTACTTGGAGTTATATCACACTCTGTATGTTCAAAGCACAGTTCCCATTGGCTTCAATTGCAGTTGTAAGTGTGTAACACCAAGAGGCAGAACTGAACCTGAGACTTCTGGAGCTTAGTGCATAAGCCTCTACCACATGAGCTAGAAGCCAGCTGGCTCGCAATTAAGGCTGTAGAGCAGATTCATTATTCTTTCTGTAAATAGTCTTGGTGCCACTAGATGGGACAGTACACTACACCTAAGGGATGCGTGGGTTACAATTGCTCTACCCAGGCACTCAGAAAATGAGGAATACTTTATTAATGGCCATCTGTGAAAAATTTGGTTTAAAAAGCTTGCCAACATCACAGAAGAACTCTATGGTAGAATAAGGAATAGAACCCAATTTTCTAGGCTAGCAAAGTATCTTAGTCACAAGACAATCTTCTTCCAGAGCTCTGCCTCATTCACTACACATCTTCCAACCTCTGCAACAAATGACACAGGGATCCTACAAACACCACATTTACTCTTCACAACTAAGATTCATTCCCAGACATGGTCCATTTTGTGTACTGATCATTCTTTGAATGTTATTTTTGTGTGTAATACATAGTCACATTGCTTTTTAAGACAATATAATGAATTTATTTTGATAAATATTTGATAAAGATTTAGATAGAAATAGTTTTCAAATGAAAAAAAATCCAAAACAGTGTGGACCAATTTGGCACCTGCTCCTGTACCCCTAGTTCCCAGAAGGTACCAATTGCACCTTTGTGTACCAGCCTAATCTCTTGTGTCCTAAGAGAGGGCAGGTGATATTCCCACTGTTATCCTTCATCAGAGGTTCTGCCTCTGTAAACTGCTTTAAATTCCACTAGGGAATCCAAAGGAGCCTCACCATCAGAAGCTACAATAGTAATGCACTCCTCCTTCCTGACCAATACCACCCACTTTGGCACCTGGAAGTTCCTGATGCTTCTAGGGACCTACTGCTAAATATTTTAGAGATGGAAGTTGCCATAAACCCAGAGAGAATTTTGTCCAGTCTGCAATCCCATGCACATTATTTGTATCTCCAGATTCAAAGCCAGATTCTATTTTCACGTATAGCCATGAAACACCAATGATTTTAATGAAGTTATTCCAGATTTATACAGGCTTCTGGGGCTGAGGATGGGAGGGAAAGAACCTGCCCACTGGATTAATTTGCATGTATTTGCTAAAAGATTAACTAGATGAATTATATTAACTAGATACTTAAACAACATTAGGTTCAAAGTCTGCCGGTCTGACCTTCATGACAACAGATTTCAGAGAATACCACCACCCATGCCATGTGTACCAAACAATTCCATTGTCTGTCTTAGCTGTATAAGGTCCTTTGTAGTATACACCATTCAGGTTGGAAGAGTGACACCTGGTGGGAAAGAAAGGGAAAACAAAAATAAGACATTCCATGTTAATTAAACAAATCTGTTTTGTCCAAAAGCTACAGGGATTTGTAGTTATTACATGAGCCAAAGAAATCACTATGTTGATGACAGTCTAGTTTGACAGCTGCAAGAATCTGCATTCATGGGGCTCAATGGCACTAAACAATAAAGGCTAAATTAGGGCACAATTTCAAGGGTTCTTAGTGGCTTCAAAACAAAATTCTTTTGTTCCTTGATTCCATTCCGTTAACACTATTAGTTCCCTGACATTTTGCCTGCTAATCTCCCTCACTAGAGAATGTTTCCAGACTTGTTAAGATCATACCTAGCAACCAGGATACGTGGCAATAAAAACTTTGTGAAAGGAACGTGGCATAGTTCCTCTGTTTGTTGTTTTGGAGCAATTGCTCTAAATCCTGTATTTAGTGCCAACACTTGGGTTGTCATGTACAAAAATAAGAATAATCACCATCAGTTCAGTTGTTAAACGGCTGATTTCATATTTGCTTGAAAAATATGAAATCTGTCTGCAAGTTAAATATAGGCATTCTGGCAATCCTCCAATAGCTGGATCATCGGCGCCGCCATTTTAACTGGCATCCTTCTCTGACTCAGTACAACAGTACAAGTTACATGTGTAACTGTCAGAGAAATACTTCACCATGCTGCAGCCTCTCTCCCCCATTAATTTTGTTTCCATGAAGGAGGAGGCGGCTTGATGCTTGTGGCCACATAGACAATTAAACAATTTATTCTCCAAGTTATTGTAGCAAATCTGTGTAACTTTTGTAGCTCCAGATTAGTACTTTGTTATTGGTAGCTAGTTGTCGCACATTAGGATGGAATAAAAGCAGCCTTTAGGAAGAATTAAAAAAGAAAATAATCAATGATAAGCCTTAAGGATATAATTAGTGGCAAATGTTAGTCTTTCTAGGTATGTTTGCACAAGTTTACACTTAACAGACAAAAGTCTGAAATAGATGCAATAATAATAAAGGCCAAATATTAAAATTGTTATGTATCTAGCTGTCGATTTCAAACACTTTCTATTAATTGAATTGTGCCATTTATAGGCTGAAAGTTCACAATCTGCAGATGTAAAAAGTGGCTTTGTTTTTCAGAATGGTGACAGAACAGACATGCTCAATATATCATACGATTTCCTTACAGGGTAGGCAGTTTGTTTATTTTGAACTGCTCACTCAAGCACAAACTTCCATAGCAAAGACATAGCAGGTAACAGAGGGTACATCTAGACTACAGGCTTTTGTCGACAGAGGCTTCTGTCGACAAAGAGCGTCTAGACTGCATCCAGTTCTGTCGACAAAGCAAGCCGCTTTGTCAACATGAGAGTCGAGACGCAAAGGACAGTGTACATGCAATAACGCCTTCTGTTGACAGAACTCTGTCGACAAAAGGTGTTATTCCTCGTAGAATGAGGTTTACCACCGTCGACAAAACTGCTGAGTTCTGTCAACGCTATGTCGACAGAACTCAGCGGCAGTGTAGACGCAGGTATAGTTTTGTCGATAAAAGGCCACTTTTGTCGACAAAGCCCTGTAGTCTAGACACACCCAGAGTGACTAGCTACTGGACTTCCTTATGGACTCCTTTAACTGCATTTCCTTCTTTTGGTGGAAACAGCCAAAAGTGGATTCTGTTGCAAGTACCATAAGCCAAGGATAACAGCTCTTAAATTGGTGCTTGGGAGCCAAAAAAGCACAACGGCAAAACTAGACAAATACCGTGTATCAGTCTGGAGAGAGAATAGCTAGACATGAAGAAGAAACACAACTGGCATATGATTTATTGATTAAATGTTAGCTTTTCATCTTATGTAAAATAGAAATTCATAAAGGTGTGCTTTTTTTTAAAGTTACACTGCCAAACCTGGCAGGCTCATGTACTTCAGAAGTAGCCTATTTCCATTCCTATTGCCCTCCTGATCTCCTCCCCCCCCCCCTTTAAGACAAAAAATTGCATTTCAACAGATTTTAAAATGAAAAACAAATTTCTACCCAGCTGGAAAAGCCTATATAAACCAACCAATCCAGGCCACTGGTTCTTCCCATGATGGCTAATGTGTGCGTGACAAATGAGTGTTCTGAATGTTTTCATTGCATTGTGCCTGCCTGCTTTGTTCTTGTGTGCAGGCAGTATACTAAACTTTGCAAGCATTCTGCTGAGTGCTTCAGTGTGCACTTCAATAGTAAGTGCTTACTCAACAAAATGGCAGAAGCTAGGCGGTGGGGTAACTTCATTAGCAGCTTTCCTCTTTAATCCTGAACAGAGTTGCTACAATACAAGACAGTATTATAACTTTAAGAGATTAAAAGGCCCACAGCTAATAGAAACCTGCATTGTAAGCTAGCTGTCCGTGGCATATATATGACACAAATCACAACAGTACAATAGATAAAGAGAACTGTCAAATCCTGTCATGCAGCTATTTCCACAAAGGTATAATGCTTTTTGCCTGAGCCTATCAGAGATTATTTATGAGAAAAATGGACTCAGTTGACTAATAGTTATTGGTGCTTCATCACCCATGTAAGCTGTGATATGTTGTCACAATCCTATGCAATTTTAGGGCTGGAGGTTCATTGGAGCAGGATCATAATGAATTTTTTTGTATAGCTGTAATTGTAGCTTTAAGTAGAAACGCAGACAACCTGTGGTTTACCTACAATATTATATCCCAATTTCTTGCAAAGTCTGTTATGTTGATTCTTCCCTAGCATATAGTAAAAGATAATAGTTTTGTTTCAAAATTAATTTTAGGTGACTACATGTTATGAGACTGGCCTAACTTATCCCAGTCCTTCCAAGGAAAGTGCTAGTGAATTCTGGGAAGTGAGAGGTTAAAATGGGAGGAGAGAGACAGACTGTAGCTGATCCTGCCTGGCAATTCTTGCCAAGAGAACTGAGATCTCATTGTTATAATAGGCTTCTTTGAACTGCATTTTATAGCTATATATTACATATTGCAGCTATATTTATCTTATTATTCAAGTGAACTTGTATAGATGGATTCCTATATATTCAAAGCTAAAGTTATTTATCATTTATGTTTAATCTTCTATGTCAGCTTGCATATAGAAGTATAAGAAATGTTACATTTTAAAAATGTTGACTTTAAGAACAGCCATACTGGGTCAGACCAAAGGTCCATCTAGCCCAGTATCCTGTCTTCCGACAGTGGCCAATGCCAGATGCTCCAGAGGGAGTGAACAGAGCAGGTAATCACCACATGATCCCTCTCCTGTCATCCATTTCCTGCCTCTGACAAACGGCCATTGATGGATCTAATCTCCATGAATTTATCTAGTTCTTTTTTGAACTCTGTTAAAGTGCTGGTCTTTACAACATCCTCTGGCAAGGAGTTCCACAGTTGACTGTGAGCTGTGTGAAGAAAAACTTCCTTTTGTTTTATTTTAAACCTGCTACCTATTAATTTCATTTAGTGACCCCCCTAGTTCTTTTATTATGGGAACAAGTAAATAATTTTTCCTTATTCATGTTTTCCACACCAGTCATGATTTTATAGACCTCTATGATATCCCCCCTTAGTCTTTTTTCTAAGCTGAAAAGTCCCAGTTTTTTTTTAACCTCTCTTCATATGGAAGCTGTTCCAAACCCCCTAATCATTTTTGTTGTCCTTTTCTGAACCTTCATCATATTTAAGGAAATTTCCTTCTCAGAATAATCACTCTAAGAAGAACCCTAGTTAAGGGAATGTATTCCCCTCTTGATGCGAAGACAATGACCCTATGAAGTGAGGTGAAAAATGGTTCCCCAACAGATAGATATCTATTAACTCAATCACTAACATAAGGATGTTACATTTAGATGAATCGACTACTGGAATAGTCAATGTAATTTGCATCGACTATTTGATTAGTCTATAAGGGCTCCTCCACCTTTGAAATGTGTTCCACATTTCAAAGGTGGAAGCACTGCTGGGAGCGCAGGGCCAGTGGGGCACTCAAACAGCACAGAGCTCTTCAAAAGCACAGAGTGTGGGCTATTGGGGGAATGTCTGAGTTCCCCGCTGGGCCTGCGCTCCCTGTTGCGCTTTCCTTTTGAAATATAGCAAGAGCCCTGCTCTTGCTACATTTCAAAGGCCGAAGCGCTGCCAGCTTCCTGCTTTGCCCCTGCCCCTTCTTCCCTCAGAGACATGGCTGGGGGGAACTGGCTTTTAAACTGGCTCCCCTTATCACCGGATCCTGCTCCCCACCCTTGCTGCCTCTCTCTGTTAGAGGGAGCAAGGGAGGGGAAGCAACTAGTCGGGTCAGTAGTCAACTATCCGGTAGGCATTTGCTTATCAGATAGTTGACTAGTTGCTTACATCCCTACACTAAGGATGTTAACTAACAAGTAATTTACTAGTTGAGTAGTTGATGGAATTTTCATCAACTACTCGACTAGTTGATAGACACTTCTGCTTTCCTCCTTTGAAATGTACAAGAGGCCCTGCTAGGGCTCTTGTACATTTCAAAGGAGGAATGTGGAACTCCGCGTGCAGCTCAGGGCCAGCGGGAAGTCCCTCTGACTCCAGGGTCCACGAGGGTGCTTACTCTTTGAAATGCACAAGAGCCCCACAGCTTTGAAATGTACAAGAGTCTGCAGTGGGGGCTCTTGTTCATTTTGAAGCAGAAGTGCCCTCATGGAGCCTGGAGTCACCGGGGGGACTCCATGCTGCGCATGGGGACTCCCCAGGCTCCATGCTGCACTGCTGCTTTGAAATGCCATGCAGAGCCTGAGGTTAGCTGGTGAGTCCCCAGCTGACCCCCGGGCTCTGTGCGCTTTGAAATGCCGTGCTGCAGTCCGGGATCATCTGACCCCGGGCTCTGTGTGGCATTTCCCCAGAACCTGGGATCAGCTGGGGAGTCTCCAGCTGATCCTGGACTTTGCTCGGCATTTCAAAGCAGCGGTACTGTACGGGGGCCCAGGATCAGCTGGGGACTCTCCAGCTGACTCCAGGTTCCACAGAAATGCCGCAGGGAGCCCACGGTCAGGTAGGGAGTCCCCAGCTAACCCCAGGCTCCACACAGTGCTGCCGCTTTGAAATGCTGTGGTGGCATTTCAAAGGGGTAGCACTGCACAGCTGATCCCGGGCTCTGTGCGGTGCTGTCCCTTTGAAATGCCACTGCGGCGTTTCAAAGGGACAGCACTGCACAGAGCCTGGGTACAGGCTCCATGCAGCACTGCTGCTTTGAAGTACCCACTTCCCCTCCCGGCCCCATTTGCTGCCTTTATCTGATAAGAGGCAGCAAGAGAGGGGGAATCAACTAGTTGACTCGACTACCCGATAAGCATTTGCTTATCGGATAGTTGACTAGTCCTTAACATCCTTACCCTACACTAGCAGGAACTTGTCATATAGCATGCACAAATGTCACATCTGGTCTAGCTGAATGCTGGGGAAATGTAAGAATGGGATGCAATAGTGATGTGTGTACAAGATGACATGCTCGAGTGAGTCAAGGACCTTAAAGAGAATCTGTACATTGGAGATAGAACAGATTCATTTAGCTACTCAGGAGATATCAGAATACTAGTATTGGTATTCTCATGAAATACCTACCTGTTAAACCACCAACCAGATGTGTCCTCCTCAGCACAGTTCCCTTCATAGTTGTCATTGTCTCTGTCTCGTGTACTAAATTTCATTCCTCGGAGATCAGCCCACCATTTCACTTCAGGATGAAAACCTCCAGTAAGGGAGTCACCAGCAGTGCCAGAGTATTCACCACAGCTCAGCTGGTATGAACTCTAATGAAAAATGGAGAGAAAAAATTAGACTCACCTATGGGTGTTATTAACAAGGATAGGTATTAACTAAGAAATATAAACTTTCCATTATTTAGCATAAATTCAAAAATGGCATGCCATTTAGTTCTTGCCATTTAAACACAGTGTAAGGGGCAATTGGGAGGATGCTCAGTAAGACAAAAGAATTTTGAAGAACTTTAAATACCTGGCCATAAAGCAGGCTTTTAGGGTTCAATTCTGAAAGATGCCGAGTGGCTTTTATAAGCCATTGAATACTTTTAACTCACTGCCTTCAAAACAATAGCATTTTATATTAGTGGTTCTTCATAGTACTCAGAACCTACCAAGACGCACTCAGCATGAGGCACAATTGGGCCATTTGGCTCCGATTCAGTAAGATGCTTAAGTATTGCCTAAATTTAACCATGTACAGTCGTAGTGAATTGACTTCAACAAGATACACACATGTTTAAAATTAGTCACAGATGATTCACATGATGAAACAAGGTCTTTGTTAACAAAGGGTATTCTTTTTGTTAACTCCCCTGTAATGGAGCTAATTTTGCTTAATAAAAACTTCATTTTATGTTGAACATTTTAAGTAAAAAATTTTTTTGTAACCCACATTATTGATATGAAAATGTGAAATCTATGTCAGAACACATTGGTTTAAGTTAATAAATTATCAAAAATTCCAAGCTGTTGGTGAGGAAGAAAATTTACTAATAAGATACATTAGAAAACCATATATAATTATATGGACTGCTAAAATATTTATATTGCCTACAGAATCCAAGCTTTCATTTAAAAAAAGAATTTACTTATTAATGAAGATATTCAGTGTTATATTACCTCTTCATCTGCAACTCTGAAGCTTTTATATTGGGCAAAGCGCCGTTCTCCTTCAAAATCAGAGAGATCAATTCTTAGGGTATAGTTACCTTAACAGAAAAAACAACAGAAATTTATTCACATTAAATCAACCTCTCTCAGCAGTCCTCAGAATAAAGCCACTGTGTCATACAAAAAGATTAAAACTGTATTTGTTTCTTCTACCATGAATATAATTTGTATTCTTGAAATATATTCCACACTTTATCTTCTTTTTTTTTGCACCACTTAAGCATTTCTTGCTATTTCTTGTTTTACAACAATTTAGGAGTATAATTTAAAGAAGATGGTTCCAGAACAATTTTAGTTTCTTACAGAAATTGTTGTGATCTTTGTTGATATGAATTTATCCCATAACTTTTTAAATATGTAAATGCAAATGTGAAAATACAAAGGTTTATAGAAGCACACACACAGGCCAAACAGCAAATTGGTAGATAATCGCTAAGGCCTAGAGACGACCCATGCCTGCTGGCAGTGGGAGAGTAGAGGATGACAGAGTGAGAGAACCAGGCGTCACAATGTTACTGAACATGGTCAGTCCATCTGAGCATACTCAGGACAAGCCAAGCAACAAATATGGGGGAGAGGAACATGACCCACAAGTCCCCCATCATGCACCATCTCTGTTAAGTCACATTTTCTCATGAAAGTCTATAAAAGTGAGTGCATCGCAATCCACAATACTTGGAGTAAACTTTAGACATTTGAAATGAATTTTACTAATATTTCTCCCGCCCCAAAACATACAAGGCTGATGTGTATCAGAAATTGATGGAGTTACCCTGGTACAAGTTTTCCATTATAAACCAGTTAGCCCCTACATTGGTAAGATTTGTGAGTTGCTGATGAAAGTGGGAAAGAGGATCTTCTATAATCCTGGATTTGCCCTTCTTCAAAGTTTGGGAGTATTTGCATCCAAATACAAAATCTGAAGCTTAGGCTCATCGGCAGATCAGTAAATTAAACAATCAGAGCCAAATTCTCAGATGGTATTAAAGGACATCATTCCAATTACTTCAGTGGAGTGGTGCCACACTGAAGCCAACTGAAGATATGGCCCTGAATTCATAGAATAAATTCTTTTTTCACTTACACCCATCAACCCGTTGACCTAGATTTCTGATCTAAGAACAGAGTATGTTCAAAGGTTGGTAGAGCAATGAAGGCAATGGTGCCAGTGTGCACTGACAGCAGAAGAATTCAGGAAGTCTGTTTTTTTAATGTTTTGGGAGGAGGAATGAATAGATTAAATAGAAGCATAAGAACTAACAACCAATAATTTAGGCGTGGTCTACTCTAGGAAATTAGGTCAATATAACTATATTGCTCAGGGGTATGAAAAATGCACACCTCTGAGTGACGCAGTCAAACCAACCTAATTCCCATTGTAGCTACCACCTCCCACAGAGGTGGATTACCTATGCTGATGGGAAAACCAGTCTTGTAATTGTAGATTGCTACATGAAGTGCTATCATGGTGCAGCTGCACCAGTGCAGTGTTTTAAGTACAGATAAGTCCTTAGAGTATATATGTTGACAATAAGGGTGCATCTACACTGCACCCGTAGCTTGAAATAAGCTACACAATTTGAGCTATGCAAATTGCGTAGCTTATTTCGAGTCAATTTCGAAATAGCTTGTTTCAAAATTTACGCTGTCTACACAGCACTTATTTTGAAAAAAATTGCTCTTTTGAAACGTCCCTTACTCCTTGTGGAATGAGGTTTGCAGGGACGTTAGAATAGCAAGCCCCTTATATTTTGAAATAACGGGTGTTCTCAAAAGATGTGGAATAGCTGTTTCGGGATACTTCTGGTATCTTGAAATAGCTCTGCAGTGTAGACGTAGTTTAAGAGATTAACAGCCTATAATTAGTCAAAATATGAAGATTCAGGTTACCATTCCCGGAAGCAGGAGAAATAAGAAAACACCGAGACCCGCACTGTCAATCAGATTGTATCACATATGTGGCCACTACAAGTCTTGACTAAATGGAACTGGGGCAGTTCACTGATGGGCTCATGACTGTCAGTTAAAGCGATGCAGTTCTGCTGAGTGCAGGAAAGATCTGGATCACTTGAAAGTTTAGGGGAGGGTGGCTTTATGTACTGCAAAGCATTTTCTGTAGAGACTACCTACACACAATTGACACATTGATCCAATGAGAGTTTGAATCGTTATTAGGAACTGAGAACCAGAATCTGATGCAACTTACACTGTTGTAAATTCTGAACAATCCCATTCAGACTAGGGGTGTGACTCAGGAGTTACATTAGAGCAAACTGCATCAGAACCTGGTCCTGAAAGAGCAAAGTAATAAGCATAAACTAATCTGCCTGAATTGCAAAGGACACTAATGAACACAAATATTTCTGTTCAAGTCTTACCTTGATTTGTGAGATAGTGAAGATTTTTATTTCCAAGCCAGTATTCACCATCTGCCGAAGCAAAATTACCAAAACCTTGTTCATAGTCAGCCCAGACTCTGAAAATAAAATTAAAACTAATGATTTGGGATAAACAAAGAGAGTACTAAGTTTTCTAGGAACTACACCATTTTTAACCTCTTAGACTTATATGATATCAAGTTGCTAATAAATGACTATTGGGGCATGATTCTGACATCACTTACACTAGTTTAAAAAAAACCCAGGGTAACTCTATTGACTTAAATGAAGTTACTTCTGATTTGTATGCATGGAAGTGAGAGGTTTCTTAGTTTCTTGTGCCCAAGCTGAAACCCAAATTAAAGCACAGCCCCCAGAAACACAGCCTTGAGATGACTATAGTAAATAGCTTGTAAGGTCAGAAAGTATCTTTATGACCACTTGTCTGACATTCTGCATAACATATTTGCTTAAATTCCAATAATCATCTCTCAAAATTGTACAATTAAGAGAGACTTACTGGGTGGCCATAGCATGAAAAATCTATGTTTAGGTGTGTGTCACAGAGCATTTAATCAGAAATAATGTACATTCTGTGATTTGATTTAGTAGCTTATGAAACTCACACAGCTGCTATTTTGTACGCTTTAGCATCACCCTGCTTTTCCCACACTTAAGCGAGGGGCACTTCTCTTGATTAGCTCTTCCACTTTGAGTCTCTCGCTGGAGCCCAAATACTCAAGTGAAGGGGGTACTAGAAATGCCACACAGTCATGCAATGGAACCCAAATCTGATGAACCCTGAATACAAGTATTGGGTTCAGCATGGGTCAAGTGGAGAACAACTTGATACTTAGGCTCAAGCTGACTCAGGAAGTCTCTGATTCCAGAAGAAAACTTTTCCTAGCAGTGGTTAGTGCATTTAAAAAGGAAAAATACAGTAGTGAAATAGAGTGAAACCACAAAATTTCTGTAGCTATCAACTGACAATAAAATCAAATACACTGCTAGCATATGGCACATAAAATGGCAATATATGACCGTGAAAATATGTTAATAATGAACTTGCCTCAAGATTCACTTGTGTTTCTGTATGTTAAGGTATTGCTTACTGGTGAGTGTAGCGATAACTAGCAGTGAAGTTTAGAGTTTGTAAAAGAAGTTAGTTAAGCATGCCCTGTGCTATACATAATGGATAATACAGGGTGTACTCACTAAGGCTGTGTCTACGCTGGCCAGTCTTGTGCAAGAACATATGCAAATGAGGTGTGGCGATGAATATTTCTGCATCTCATTTGCATACTTAAGAGGCTCATTAAGTATGCAAATGAGGTACAGCAATATTCATTGCCACACCTCATTTGCATATGTTCTTGCACAAGACTGGCCAGTGTAGATGTAGCCTTAAAAGTAAAAAGAGTAAGCAAAGTGTCAGACCTTAAAAGATCTTCATTTACTACAGTGTGTTATTACAGACTAAGTTATAAAACTGCAAAGATTATCAAGAACATATGGATAACAGTGTAGTGGATGTAGCGTCATTAAAGTTTAACTGAGTTTGAGTTATGTAAAAATATTAAAACCATATGGGACTCAGTATGGTCTGGTAGACTGAATACAAGGCTGGGAATCAGGACTTCGAGCTACTGACTTCTAATCCTGCCTCTCGGATTGACTTACTATGTCTCTAATTTCTTTGTATTTAAGTTTCCTCCATTTATAAAAGGAGGATAATAATACTTACTAAAACTAGTTGACAGTTTTGTTTAAAAAAAAAGTTTGACAGAAAAAATGGATTTTCAACACAATAATCCCCCAAGCAGTACAAGCTTTCCATAGAAAGTGTAAATTTTTATTCCTGAAAATCAATTTATAAGATAAAACAAACCACAACAAAACCCAGGCACACAAAGTCTACACAGAAAGTTCAGTTGCCTCATGCTCCCATTCTCCTCTATATGTTTGGCTCACCAGCCAGACTCCATCGCCCATAATGCACCACAGCCAGAGATTCCCTCATTCCTGTGGTATATCATGAGAGATGTAGTCCAGGCCAGGAGTTGACCTATATAGGAGAACAAAAGCATGAGGCACCTAAACTACTACTCAGTGAAGTGTCATTTCTGAATCAAATTATTTTGGTTTTCAAATTTTTAGTGAAAAGACATGGTTTTCTATGGAACAGTCTCTCCGCTCCCTTTTTCCAGCTATTTTTAATATATGCCTACCAGCCTCATATTTTTTTCAAAAAGTATACCTTAGTTTAGTATTTATACATAACTTTGAACATGTCAAATGCTATTTCAGTGTTTATTAATTAGATGAAAATGAACTTAGTTACATACAGTGGGACAGTGGTTCTATGAACACCTGAATCACCTCAAACACTGTTGTAAAAGGAAGTATACAATGCAGCAAATTACCCACTATAGTTAGAAATTAATATGCCTGTGGTGTTAACTACAAATAATTAGGCTAGTGTTTTTATAAGAGGGGTGGAGTCAGTTCATTTGGATATGACAAAGGGGGAAAGGAGCAACAACTCATACATCCAATTAAGGTCTATTGTCCCCATTCTTAGGTACAGCATCTAGGTCCTTACCTACCCCACATCATTATAATATCAGGGCACCTCAAACATTATTTGATTTTATCCTTGCAACACTGAGGTAGGTATTTGCTATCATCTCCATTTTACAGAGGAGGAACAGAAAAATTAAGACCCCGATTCAGCATCTTATTTAAGTATGTGCCTAGCTTAAAGCACAGGAGTAATCCCAAAGCCTTCAGTGGATTGTTTGCAAAAGATATCTAAAGTTAGGTTAATTTTTAATTACTTTAAATTGGACCTAGTAACTTAACAAGGACCACACCAAGAGTCTGATGCAAAGTCAGGAATTGAACCAAGAACTTCAGCATTCCAATCTAGTGGCTTACACACAAAATCATCATTCCTCTTTTCACTGCTGATAGTCCCTTACAAGCATAGGTTGAGAGTTAATATTTAATATGTCCCACCTGGTCTCAGATGCCTGTGGTTTGTTTGCAGTCATAACTACTGGCTGCAACACCTACCTATCAAATTTCTGGCTGCCATCAGAACGTCTCTGAAAAACAGTCCAGCCTCCCCCGTCTGACATGTCGCAGTAGGCGAGGAACTCACTAGGGCTCTGGAAAGATTTCAGCTTGTAAAATCCACTGCGTTTATATCCATCGTTGTAGATCTCTGCACAATCTGCTTATAAGTATCAGTTGAAAACAGATTTTTTCAATCCTATACTTAATACAGTAGTGAAAACAAGCTTCATAAAGAGGGACCTTCATCAACATAATTAATGCATGGTAAAAATATATAACATATATAAGAATGGTGCACAGCAAATACCCATGAAATGTTTTTATATAGATCTTTGTGTTTTATTGTTTTCATTTATTATTATAAGTACAATTCAGTAAAATTATGTAACAGTTCTGACATTTCTTCAAAGAAGTTACCCTCTCCCCCCCCCACACACACACTTTTACAATAGTCATTAAATATGGCAGCCCTGATCTGGCTGTTACTTACACTGCCATAAATCCTGAGATTTAGAGAGTCATTTCTGAGGGACATTTGGTGTGACTTATATTAGGATCTGGACATTTTTGAGCCATCTCCCCAAATGCAACTCACTAACTTCAGTCGGAATTCCATGTGCTGAGGGGGCTACAGAATAGAACTGCCACAAACAGTAGGATAAAATTGTCATTGCTAGAAGAAAAACAACAAATGTTGAACCTGATACACTGTTGCACCTTTTGAAGAATGAGTCCAAACTCACTCACTTCAGTATGTACCATGTTTCTATTTTGATCTGATACTATTTTGCTCTCACTTTGCATTGGTAAGTGACTGACTAAAGCTCAAAGCAACAAAAGAATCAGGCCCAATGAACGCAGAATACTGATATAATTGTACAAGTTAATTTTTACATGAAAGGAGTTCTTTATTTATATCTAATCTACTACCAAGCTGTCAGTTACACAGGAAAGACATATAATTTTCAACTCTCTGTTTTTCCTGGCAAGGATAGAGGTGATTAACTGTAAGATTTACCTCTGAAAACTTTATGAACACGTTGGCTGAATCTCAACCTGAGATTCAGCCAACATTTTGTTTTTTTTAATTGCATTTGTTGGCCAGTTTGGAATGTTCTGAACTATTTTCTTTCTCCCTTATGAAAGCCCCAGAGCATTTGAGACCAGAAAATAAACAGTTTATCTTAAAAACAAATGGCTGTACCAGGGGTTGAACAGATTATGGTAGAAAAGAGTAATATAAACATAATGTAAGTGAGTATATGGGAGGAACGTAAAGAATGTTTCATTAGATTAAAGTAGAGCCTCAAATTTTCAAACACTCATGATTTTCTCAACAGAGCCCCAAATATGCAAAGTACTTAAGAATGTGCTCCCTTTCAAACCAGCTGTATATACAAATGGGGGAATCTCCCTTCCCCTGCTCCCCAGAACAACTGTGCTTATGAAAAAAATCTCCCACTGTGTGCACATGTATGGAAATGAAGAAGTGCAAATGAACATCCATAAATGAAAATCCCTTCGAGTGCAGATTGTGTTTATTATACCTAGGATGTGTGGGCAGATGTAGCAACCCTACAGGAAGAAGTGGGAAAAGGAGTGAGAGTTGGGGTGGCTCCTGGGGGACAAGGCAGAGATGGGAGCAGTTCCCAGCCATTAGAAAGGTGGCAGCCCTAGCTGACTATTTGTTATTTATGTCTCAAATACCCTTAAGATAACAAAATTTGATCCTCTGATTTTGCATTACAGGTGAGTGGAACTCAACACAGGGCAGAAGGGTTTGTGAAATGGTGGCTTTAAGTCACCGCTCAGTGCTGGAGATAGTCCTATTCCTACCATGGTAGCTCTATTACATTTGTGGGGAGGATCCTGAAAGAACTAGATGTACTGCCACAAAATATCTGGAGGCTAGTTGAATAATGAAATCATCAGCCAAACTAAAGCTAAGGTCATGAATACAAATAAAAATGATATGAAGTCTGCACTGGCTTCTGGTCACCCAGCAATACATTCTAAAGTTTTATTAATGTATCTGCTATATGGTCTTGCTTCATGTGCTCTGGTTGAACTGCTAGTGTGTAAGCTTCAAATCAAAACATACAGTATTGCATTGCTGGGTGTTCCTAAAATTAAATTGAAAACAGTTGGAGTTAGTTTCATTCTTTAGCTGAAAATGATGATTAAAAAACATATTTGGAAGGGCTTTGCCCTTTCTCTTCAGTCTCTTAGCTCAGGCTCTGTTTATATTCCTAAAGAATGTGGCTCTAAACAACAGACCATAGTTGTGGCTTTTTTTAAAAAATATTTTATTTGTACCATGTGCTTTAAAGTGTAGAAAATTATTTCCCTGCTGATATTATATTTTTAAAATTAGAGTTTCACCTGTTTGAGAATTTTAATGTCAACAAAGTGCTGTTTCGGACTGGGATGGGAGACTGAGGTCCAAAATTGAGGGGCCCTGTGACAGAATATACCAACCCCATGTTGGGGCTGCGAAGGTTCACCCCGTCCACCTCGCTGAGTAAGACCTGTCCCCACAACCCTGCTGGCTTGCTCGAGCTGGAGAACAGGTATAAAAGCCTGTGGAGCAGCTCATTCAGGGCTTACTGCTGATGACGAAGGAGGTGCCACTGGTGCTCCTGAAGAGGACCTGCAGTGCAGAAATACTAAGACACGGAGGCCAGTCAGTGGGGAACTGCAAGAGAAGTCCCCAGCCTGGAAGGAAGAGCTGGGGATGCCTGTACTGGAGAGACTGGTAGGAAGTAGCTCAGAGTGGCTAGTTGCACCACTCCACTGCTGAGATGGCCCTGGGCTGAGACTGGGTGGAAAGGGTGGGCCCTTGTCCTCCTACCTCATCCTTGCCAACCCCATGTGGGGGTCTACATCCCACTGATTCTGGCAGCTAGAACACATTGCTGTGCAGAGAAGGGCATTGCCATTGACTTTGGCTGCTAGATCATGCTGCCATACAGGAAGGAGTGTGATTATTGACTTGAGCAGCCAGAGCATATGGCCAGGGATGAGCTCTGGATATAATCAGGAGGGGAGGGATAGCCCCTCCCTCTTTTCCTAATTGGTATGCACATGGGGTTGAGCACCACTTGAAGGGCCTCATAGGCCTGACTGCCCCCACCCTGTGATTGGGATGTTAAAAGTAATCAGCTAATTGAATAGTTGATGGAATTGCCATCGACTGTTCGATTAGTCGATAAGGGTGCTTCTGCTTTGAAATGTAGCAAGATCCCACCTGGCTATTGCTACAGTTCAAAGGCGGAAGTGCTGTGCGGTGTTCCGCCTTTGAAATGCACAAGAGCCCCAACAGGGGCTCTTGTGCATTTCAAGGATTGAAACACTGCATGGAGCCTGGGGCCAACAGGGGACTCAGACTCCCCCACTGCCCTGAGCCCCATGCGTCACTTCTGCTTTGAAATATACAAGAGCCCTAGCAGGAAAGTCACTGCTGTGCCCCGGCCCCTCCCATGGAACTGGAGCTGGGGGGAACTGGGTTTTAAGCCGGCTCCCCCCTGCACCCCTCTTCTCACCCCCCCCTTACTGCCTCTTTCTGATAGAGGCAGAAAGGGGCGGGGGGGGAAGCGACTAGTCAACTAGTGTGTCGACTAGCCTATAAGCTTTTGCTTATTGGCTAGTCAACTAATCGATTAGTTGCTTACATCCCTACCCTGCGAGGGATGAGTGGGTTTGCCCTGTAATAGGTGCTCATGAAAAACAGCAACTTTTATTTTATATTGTGGGAAGCTCCCTCTTGAACATCATCATTCACCACAGCTGCAGCAGTAACACAATGAGGGAGAGGTGGCATTTTGAATAGGTACATGTCAGGATTCTTACATTTTTATTAGTCACCTTAAAGTCTAAGGTTATCACCTTAAAATCTACGCAGAAGACAGCAGGTAGCTAGTACAGATATAGAGCATGCGTGTAATATGTTCCTGGCAAAATCTCATTTTCAAAAAGCATGCTGCATGTTCTACAGCAACTTCAGTTTTAAGGCATAGCTCTATCTGATTTCAAGACAACAAAGGCCGGGATAACAGCTGAATGCTAGGTCTTGGTGGCAGTTTCCTGGGAGAATTTTAAAGCATATCTGTAAATGTGAAGTCTCAGTTATATTGGCCCATGAAAACACGTGCACTAATTCAAACAGAAAGACACCATATGAATAGAAGAAATAAATTCTCACCTGCATATTGTCTTTTTTCTCCCAGATCAATAAAACTGTTTTCATCTCCCTGGTCACTGTATTGAATCTCCTTTTCCTGTAAGAGCTGCACAATTTTTACCTGCTGCTGTTTCACACGATACTCCAGAAGTCTCACCTGAGCCTTGAGTCTGAGCTGCTCTTGAAAACAACTCTGTAGTGTCTAGAGAGGAAAAATGTAGAGTTAACATTTGTCACAGTGGTTTTGCATAATTAAACCACTTGATTTAACAACCCAGCTCTTATCAATGTGGAAATTGATTAAGATTAGCTTGCCCTATTGCCCCACCTTTATGTAAAGTTACTGACTATATTACAGCCAGGGTGGCCAACCATCCACCATTATTTTCTCAAGCCTCTATTTAAAAAACAAAAAAAAATTCTTCCATGGAGTCTTCAAATAGTCCATTCATATATTTTATATAAAAAAAAAAAAGTTACACCACTTAGAGAACAGACTTTGAATCCTGAGGATTGATGGTCCACTCCCACATTAAAATCTGCAGGAGGGAACTCTGGTGGAGAATGTTACTGTAAGGATCCCTTCATAGAGATTGGCTCCCCCACATCTTTGTCAGGGACAGCGTTTAGTTACCAGACAACAGGTAGTGGGATCTTCCCCAAACCTTGTAGATCCCCAAAGGTCTCAGGAAGTATACTCTGGACACTGGTACTTCTTCAGCTTTGCCATCAAAACTCTGTTATATCAGCCTTTCATTTAATTTTAGAGTACAAGCTTCTTAAAGCAGGGAATCAGAGCAATGCGTGACATCAAAATCATTCTGGACAAAGCCAGCTTAAAGCAAGGCATAGCGAACCATGCCTTCCTACCTAAGGCTATATTTACACTGCATGATTATTTGGAAATAACTCATGTTATTTCAAAATAACAGAGTATGTGTCTACACAGGAAGCTGTTATTTCAAAATAATTTCGAAATAATGGGCTTTTTACTCTGGCTTCTGTAACCCTCATTTCACGAGGAATAAGGGAAGTCAAAGGAAAAAAGTGTTCTTCCTTCAACTTCTTGCTGTGTAGACAGCGCCAAAAGTTGAGTTAAGGTACTTCGACTTCAGTGATGCAATTAATGTAGCTGAAGTTGCGTGTCTTAACTCGACTTTTGGCCATAGCAGAGACATATCCATAGTGCATGTCTACATAGCAGTGCTAAAGCCAAAATAAGCTATGCAATTTGAGCTATGTCAATTGCGTAGCTTGTTGAAATAGCTTATTTCGGCTTTTGGTGCTGTCTACACAGCAGGAAGTCTGAGAAAAAGCACTTTTCCTCCAACTTCCTTTACTCCTTGTAAAATGAGGGTTACAGGATTCGGAGTAAGAAGTCCTCCAGCTCCACATTATTTTGGCATAATTTCGAAATAACTGCTTGTTACGTAGACACCAACCATATTATTTTGGAATAAAATCAGTTATTCAGAAATAATGCTGTTATGTAGACATACCCTTAGGTACCCCACAGTGTTAAGTGAGTTCACAACACTGCTATTACATTCACAGCATGTACACAGAGAAATTAAATAAAAACAAATTCCTTTGCAGGAAGATTGCAGCATCACAATTCATTTCTTAGAATTCAGCATGATAACACTCAGCCTGCAGCCCATAACCTGAAAACAGGCTGCTCCCTTAGGGTACGTCTACACTGCAACAATATTTTGAAATAACTAGCGCTATTCCAAAATAACTTAGTCTGCATCTACACAGCAGGCAGTTATTTCAAAATAATGTCAAAATACTGTCAAGCTGGAGGACTTCTTACTCCGAATCCTGCAACCCTCATTGTATGAAGAATAAGGGAAGTTGGAGGAAGAGTGCTCTATTTTGAAATAAGTGCTGTGTAGGTGCTTCCTATTTCAAAATAAGCTATTTCAAAATAAGATACGCAATTGATGTAGCTCAATTTGTGTAGCTTATTTCAAATTAAGCCCTGCAGCGTAGATTTATCCTTAGGGAGCAGCCTGTTTTCAGGTTATGGGCTGCACGCTGTGTGTTATCATACTGAATTCTAAGAAATGAATTGTGATGCTTCAACCTTCCTGCAAGAGAATTTGTTTTTATTTAATTTCTCTGTGTACATGCTGTGAATGTAATAGCAGTGTTGTGAACTCACTTAACACTGTTGTAAAAGCTTGGGGAAATCAAATTTATTTCCATACTAATTTTGTTCTAGTGAATTTGACAAACATAGTTTCCCTCCAGTACATCCAAATGTAGCACAAACGAGCATGTTTCTCTATAGATTTGTTCCCTTGTTGGTGAATTAACAACATCACACGTTAAAGTCTGGACAGCCCTGAGAATAGGATTGTTAATTAAAACACACAACACTCATAAGATTCCACAAACTGTGAAGTAAACACATGATTATACTGTAGCTTTAGTTAAAAAGCAGAGGGGCTTTTACTACAGACAATAAAATACTCATAACTATTTTATACCGATATGCCCTATTGTTTCTGTAAAAAAAAAAAAAAAAAAAAAAAAAAAAAAAAGGTCCTGTAGAACCATACAAACTTATATAGATAAAAAAAAAAAGAGCTTTCATGGGCAAAACTCACACTATCATATGAGGAAGTGGGTTTTCCCCAAGATTACTCTCTCTCTCTCTCTCTCCTCTCTTTTAAAGTTACAGATTAACATGGCTACCCCTCTGAGACTCTTGTTCCTAGTAAGCCTCAAGATTGACCAATGTATAGTAGGAGATGGAAGAGAGAGACATGCTAATCTTCCTAGGTAACAGATAAAAAATCACCTCAAATGAGTTTGTTATAATGATTTTTCTTTTAATATTCAGAGTTTCCTCAGATGAGTATTTGTTGCTTCAGGCAAATTAGGTTTATAGCACAATCCTAATTACATGCCTTCATTCTAAATGTTTGTGTTGTCTCAGATGTTTGCTTTTTATTTAATTTACTAGGCAATTTGCCCGTCATAAGACGGGATTTTCAGGTCTCTCCTTCACGTCGGTCTTCTCTCCTGAGCCTCTGGTCTCTTGCTCCATCTCTCTCTCCTCCTTATACTGCCTCCCCCTCTCTCTCTCTCTCTCTCTCAGCTCTCTTCCACCTCCTGCCTCTCTGTCTCTTCTCCTCCCCCTCCTGCCTCTCACTCGGGGGACCGCAGAGCCCAAGTGGCCGTTTGGGCTCCACACTCCCCGTGCTGCATGGGGGGCGCGGAGCCCAAAAGGTTGCTTGCACCACTTGCTCCCCCGCGGCGGCCCGGCTGAGCAGCACAGAAGTCAGCCGAGCGCCACGGCAGGAGGCGAAGGGGGGCCGGGCGATGATGTTCACGGCCAGGGGGCGGGGCCTGGAGCCGCTGTCACGCCGCACGTCACTGCCCCGCCCCCCTTTGCCTCCCACCATGGCACTCGGCTGACTTCTGCGCCACTCAGCCGGGCCGCCGCGGGGGAGCAAGCTGCGCAAGCGGCCGTTTGGGCCCCGCACTCCCCATGCAGCGTGGGCCGCCCAGAGGGAACAGCCAGCATTTCAGGCAACAGCGCCCCCCAGAGGGAACAGCCAGCATTTTGGCGTTACAGACTCTCAGACACTGGGCTACTATTTTATTTAATTTATTCTCTGTTGTAATCTGGTTTATAATGATGGTTAGCAGCCTGGCACGTGGCAGGATGAGGTAGTTTTTCAAGAACCTACTGAAGAACAGAGGGTTCACGATCTTTACTGCATGCACCAGTGTGATGCATTTTTGAAAACTCCATAAATACCTATTAAGTAAGTTCTGTACTAGCTGGTTGCCTGCACCTAAGCTATGCTGAGCAGGCAGCGGGACCTTTGCCCACAAGAAGGGGGCAGCACAGTTGTGAGCTAGTTGACCAAATCCTAAAACTCATCAGAAGCCACACAAAAACCATCCAGTGGCCTATTAATCCCCAGAGCCCTAATTTATTTGAATAGTGCCTTAAAAATCTTTCCCTCCTTCCTGCCCATTAATGCTAGCTATGGCTTTTATATGCAGAAAAACAGCTATTGCACGGGTGGGCTATGGACTTCTTAGAGCATGTTGGAGGGGAGGGAGAAACTCAAAGAAAAAAGCTGAGAACCCCTCACCTATGGACCTTGTTGGTCAATGATTCTTACTGCAAAATTCTTAGCTATGACTTATGAGAAAAGGTACTTTTTTCAGTTAAAGGGAATAGTCATGACTTGCCTCACAGCACACAGTTGTGACTGTTTCTTATCTTTTTTGATGTAAGTGTAAAGCACTCATGCTCCCTCTGCTGACTCTTCTTTCAAAAAAGAACTAGATAAATTCATGGAGGTTAGGTCCATCGATGGCTATTAGCCAGAATGGGTAGGAATGGTGTCCCTAGCCTCTGTTTGTCAGGGGCTGGAAATGGTTGACAGGAGAGGGAATCACTTGATGATTACGTGTTTCTGTTCACTCCCTCTGGGGCATCTGGCATTGGCCACTGTCAGAAGACCGGATACTGAGTTAGATGGACCTGTGGTCTGACCCAGTATGGCCATTCTTATGTTCATCAGCAAAGCCCAAAATAATATGAATCAGACTTTCAAAGTGTGCCACATTCCACACACACATAACTGCTTGAATGGCCATGTCAAACAGTTAGAGGTCTAGCTGCTTAGTCTTCATTCACAGAAGCATTTGTACTCAAATGTGAGTTTTTGTAGAAGCAAAATTATGAGTACAAAGTTAGAGGGTTTTGAAAAATTAGTCATGCAGGATCTTAATTTTCAATCATACTATTTTTTGCTTCTATAATATATTTCAAATGAAGATTTGAGTGCTTTAAAAATGCATGAATGAAGCTTCTCAATACTCCTGGGGTGTAGAAAAGTATTATCATAATTTTACAGATGACCTTTTAGTCACATTTGAGGATCAGAACTCCATCCTCCTTCTCCTTGATCTGTCAACAACCTTCAACACAGTCAACCAAACTCTTCTTCTTGAAATCTTGTACTCCCTTGGCTTCCATGACTCTACCCTCTCCCGCTTGTCTTCCTACTTCTCTAATTTCTCCTTCAGCAGGTCCTTCAGAGGATATTCTCAGCTTTCTCAGAGTTCCACAGGGCTTTGTCCTTTGTCCCCTTCTATTCTCCCTCTACATCATATTTTTGGGTAATCTCTGTGTGATGGGGTGTATCAACCCCGCACTGAAGCTAACAGAGTTTCCTTGGCCCAGCTGACTGAAAGGGCTCTACCCCCACAGCCCTGTGTTGCATGCTCCATCTGGAGACTGACTATAAAGGCTTCTGGAGCAGCTCAGTCAGGGTTGACTGATGAAGGAGAAGGAGGTACTAAGGGAGCTCCAGGGGAGGAAGCGCAACCAGACCAAGCAGTGGCAGCTGGGCCAAGAGTGCTACCCAAGGAGTCGCAGAACCGGAGTGAGACTATGGGGAAGACACCTGTCAGGTACTGGTAGGAAGTAGCCAGGGTGGGGAATTGTTTCCCGAGTGCTCAGCGTCTTGTAGCTGGATTCCCCGCTGAGTGATCGGTGGACCTTGCTACTGCTAACAGGGTCCTGGCCTGGGACCTGGTGGAGTGGGAGAGCCCGTGTCCCCCTACCTCCTCCATACATACCCTGTTTGGGGGAGTTTTCCCTGTGCATATGGACTTAGGCCACTGGGCCGTACTACCCTGAGTAGAAGGTGCTTACACATGGACTTAAGCGAGTGGGCCATAATATTTGGAATAGAGGATCTCATTCCTTTTTACTCGGCTCTGGTGAGGCCACATCTGGAGTATTGTGTCCAGTTCTGGGCCCCCAATTACAGGAAGGATGTGGATGCGTTGGAGAGGGTCCAGCCGAGGGCAACCAAAATGATTAGGGGGCTGGACCATATGACCTACAAGGAGAGGCTGAGGGAGTTGGGTCTATTTAGTCTGCAGAAGAGAAGGGTGAGGGGGGATTTGATAGCAGCCTTCAACTTCCTGAAGGGAGGTTCCAAAGAGGCTGGAGAAAGGCTGTTCACAGTAGTGATGGATGGCAGAACAAGGAACAGTGGTCTCAAGTTGTGGTGGGAGAGGTCCAGGTTGGATATTAGGAAAAACTATTTCACTAGGAGGGTGGTGAAGCACTGGAATGGGTTACCTAGGGAAGTAGTGGAGTCTCCATCCCTAGAGATGTTTAAGTCCCGGCTTGACAAAGCCCTGGCTGGGTTGATTTAATTGGTTCCTGCCTTGGGCAGGGGGCTGGACTTGATGGCCTTCTAAGGTCTCTTCCAGCTCTATTCTATACGTAGACTAGGGCCATCGGGCCAGAAGACCCTGACCAGGGAGTCATGGGTACAGACTGAGGCTGTTGAGCCGTCCTGTAAATTGACTTGGTGATGCTTAAGTTGCTCAATCAAAGGAAATTAGGTTCAAGGGGACTCCAAGGGGTAGTCGCCCCTCGACTGTCACTCACGAACACAAATTTAACTACTACTCTACAACTTAGAGAACTGCCTCTCTGCTCCAGACCTGTCTCTGTGTCCAAACTAAAGCCTCAGCTTTTCTCAGGGTGTATCTACACAGCAGGGTTTAACTTGAAATAAACTTAGCAAACTGAGCTACATCAATTGCGTAGCTTATTTTGAAACTGAAATTGGGAGTGTCTACACAGCACTTATTTCAAAATAGAGCACTCTTCCTCCGACTTCCCTTACTCCTCATACAATGAGGGTTACAAGAGTTGGAGTAAGAAGTCCTCCAGCTTGACAGTATTTTGACATTATTTTGAAATAACTATCTGCTGTGTAGATGCGGACTAAGTTATTTCAAAACTTTGCTAGTTATTTTGATATAATGCTGCTGTGTAGATGCACCCTCAGTGTCAGGACTGGGTGCAGGACAGTCTCCATATATGGCTCAGTCACCAAGCTGCAATCAGAAAATGATATTGTACAATCAGTGTCAAGCCAGATCATGTTGAGTTGCAGACAGGAGACAAGCTGCCTTCAAGGTCAGTCAGGCAGTCAGGATGCAAGGAAATCAGGGTCAGGTGCTGAGTGGCAGACAGGAGGCAAGTAGCAGAGTTTGTGGTTCAAAGGGAGGCAAGGTCTGGAGCAGAAGCATACAAATTGTATGGATCATTGCTCAGTCAGATTGCCATAATGACTTCCTTGTTTATATACCAGCACGAGCCAATCAGTGGGTTGTGGGAGGGATGTTACTCAGGCCTTTCTGTGGGTCTCACAGCATGCAGTTTCACAGACTCCCTTAGCAGAAACCTACCATGAGCTTCCTATAGTGATGTGAAATTGATGGCAGCATGGAATACGCATGGGGCCAGGATATAGTTCAAGAAATTCTTATGCTTTGGGTCTCAAATATTACAACATCCTTTTCTCTGACCTTGAGGAGTCTTATCCCAGTCCTATCCATTCAGAATGCTGCTACAAAGATCATTTTACAAGTCAATTGTTTTCATCATGTTCCATCTTTTTTTGTATCCCTTAATTGGCTCCCCCTTCTCTAGCATATAAAAATAAGCTGCTTGTTCTTCCCTTTCAGGCCCTTTGCAACTATCCCCACTTTACGTATCATCTCTCATTCAGTGTCAGAAGGTTGACGCTCTTGCTTCTGATCAGCCTCCATTCCTCCTTTTTAAACATGCATGATTGTGCTTTCTCTCATGCTGCCCTTTACACTCAGAAGGTGCTGCTAGTAAACATCCATAAAGCCACATATTGTTCTCCTTTAAATCCCTCTGTAAAACTTTCCTTTGCAGTGAATCCAAAAACACTTGACAATGGTAGCCTGCTCCTATGCTGAGACCACAGCCTCTGAGGCTAACTAATAGTCTCTCATTGTTTCCTTGTACTCCAGTTTTGTCTGCATCTCTATTATCTCCGTCTTAGACTTAAATTGGTCAGGAATTGTCTTTTTGTTCTATGTTTGTGCAAGATGCTGTGCAAAGAAGCCCGGGTCTTAGACCAGGTCTCCAAGGTGCACATATATAAATAAATAAATAAATAATAATAATTAATAATAATAATACAGATGGATAAACCATGGCAAAGAAAGTTAAATAATATGCCCAATGTCATCACACAGTGAGTCACTAGCAGAATCCAGAACCCTTGACTCTTAGTCCCTAATTTAATTACTTATCCAAGATTCCTATAAAATTAGCAATCATCAGGTTAATGTTTATTTCATACAATCATGATAATACAGCAGAAACATGGGTGGTGGTGGAGGGGGGGTGGGAGTGGGAGGGGGGAGAGATAGCCAAATGGAAGTCCATCACTGATTTGGAGTCTAAATTACTTATTAGTATCCTTCTAAGATATTTCAAGTCTCTAATGTTGTTCCTAATTTTAAATTTGAAACTGACATTTTATTTGTATGTACTTTAAATATTTGCAAATGAATTTAGAGCTCTTGGAAGTGAAAGACCAATATAGAGCCACTACAGAATAATCTCCACTGCTTTGCACCTTGTGTAGCCAATTATTGTAAAAACTGGCACCTGCTACATAAAAATACCCTTGATGCAAGAGATTAATGATTCCCTTCTTGGTGGATACTAGGTTCAGATCAAAGCATCATAAGCAGTGTTAGAACTAGAAGTCCTGTGACACCTTATAAACTAACACGGCTACCCCCTCTGATACTTGTCATAAGCAGTGTTGAACAGCTAGTACCATAATAAGGAACTGAATGACAAGAAAAGAGAATAAAAAAAAAATCTGTCTAGCTAGGCATGAACAGTACTAACTTTTGAGTTTCTGGTTTCTCTTTCTTGCTGAACTCCAAACAGGAACTGTAAGGATTTGTTAATGAGACACTTATTATTGTTGCTCATATCTGGGAGTACCAGACTGATTCCCCATGAGGATCATCACAAACCAGTTCTATAACTTTAATGTGGATCAATATGTCTCTCAGATGTGTGGATTCAGGACCTGTTATTCCAGCTTTATCCAGGATAACTTCACAGAGAAGACTGGAGTTATGCCAGTGTAGAAGTAGAGTAATGAAACGGTAACTCTGGCCCCAGACAGATTGTTTTTCCTTTTCCTTTCTTTAGTCTATACATGAATCCAAGTTAAAATATTACCATACTATAATAACTAGAGAAATGTTATTTTGGTGGTAGCTCTGTCTCTAGTGGATAGTACTGACACTGATTTAAACCAGATTGAACATAGCCTCTTCTGTCTGCTTTAATGACTACAGTTGTTTATACTATATATTTAGAAGCAATTATTTAAGGCTTTTGACAGCTTTAGTTTGACACACTGTCCCATATTTAACCCAGTAGTTGCTGTTACTAATATGCATATGTACCTTTTATTTTCTTTACTTTGTAACTCTTTAGGAATGCTAACATTCTTCCAGCAAAACACTACAGCTACGGCTACACTGCAGGCTTTTTGCGCAAGAATGACTGTTCTTGCACAAAAACTTGCAGAGCATCTACACTGCATGTGCATTCTTGCGCAAGTAAATTTACAGTACAGCATCAGAAAACAGGGCTTCTTCCAGAAGAGTTATTCCTCTCCCCAGGAGGAATAAGCCCTCTTGCGCAAGAGCTCTTCCACAACAAGGCAATGTAGACAGGCAACATGAATTTCTTTCGCAAGAAAACCCTATGGTTAAAATGGCCATCAGAGCTTTCTTGCGAAAGAGAGTGTCCACACTGCCATGTACGCTCTTGCGCAAAAGCGCATCTCTTGCGCAAAAGCACGTGGCAGTGTGGACGCGCTCTTGTAGAAGACTTCTTGCACAAGAACTCTTGCGCAAAACAGTTCTTGCGCAAGAAGCCTGCAGTGCAGACGTAGCCTACTTGAAACTGGGCTAAGGACTTAAAGGAGCTTTCACAGAATTGTTCATTTTATATGTTCCAAGTGAGACAAAACAGTGTGCATCCCTGAAATGATGAAAACCCTGGTTATAAGTTTTAGAGGTCTCCTAGTTTATTCACCTCAAAGTAAGCCAGAGTCCAGAAGCTTCCCACTGAAAACTAAAAGAAAGAAAATGGATTTGTTGCTAATATTTCCCCCCCATTGCGGCCAGTGCCCTTGCACAAAAATAAAGCAAATCTAAATCTCCCCTGTCGTTTGTTTTAATTTTTGTGTATTTCCACCTTACTAACTGTCAGCCAAAACTAGAAATGGAAGTGTCAGAATACAGGAATTTGACAGAAAGTTCTAGCCCAACCACAACAGAAAGTATTGCCCCAGAAGTCCCCTCCCACAAAGCTCAATCCAAGAGACTTTCAAATCCAAGAAATGTGGCTAATTTGGATGTTTGTTATGTTGCCCAAACTTCTGGGTGCTCCTCCAAACTATCGCTATGAACTTTTAGAAGTTAACCCATTGCTAGAGGAAAAATTAGACATAAGAATAATGTAACTTTTTCTTGACTTCATCTACACTGTTAGAAATAAAGTCATTATAAATATGATTACAATTAGTAAAACTTACCGAGTTGCCAATGACCATTATTAAACAATTTGCAAGAACAAAATGAAACAGTTTCAAAATCTTCATTCTGAGGAAACTGCAAACAAAAAAACAAAACAAAACAATGAAATCCTGAAAGTAACCTTTTCATTATATTTAAAATAAGTAGGAAAAACTATTTTTGGGTCAGGGCAGAGAATTCTAGACTTTCTTCATATATCATGAAAAAGCAAAAAAAGTAGCACAAAATCATCCCCCCCTTAACATGTCACTTTTAATACATCTGCCACAGAATTATTTTTAGAAATATCTAGAATCGAAACGGTCATATTTAACTTCTATTCCACTGATGACAAGAGTATGGTTGCTTGGAGTTCCCAAAAATTAAAGTTTAATTAAAGATTTGGAGTTCCCAAAAATTAAAGTTTAATTAAAGATTATATTAAGTGATGAAACATCTCAGAATACATACAGCCAAAACTGGCTACTCTACATAAGAACTGCATTTGAAAAAATTGCTGGGAATATGTTGTACTATACAGTATATGAAATTTTCAACTGCTTTACTTGAGTTGTATTCTATTATCCCATTTTTAAAAACTTACATTAAAAACTCTTATGATCATAATATCATCATACCTCAACATTAATAAAATTAGCCTCATAATTTCATGTATAGTAAGTAATAGAGATGTAGCCGTGTTAGTCCTGTCTTTTGTTTCAGCAAGACCAGACTATGCAGCACTTTAAAGACTTACAAGATGGTTCATTAGGTGATGAGCTTTCCTGGGACAGACCCACTTCCTCAGATCAAATTGTGGAAGAAAATTGGCATGACCATATATACCATATCACTAATCAGGAGTGATAAGGTAATTACACATTATAAAGACAGCTTCCCCACTTATCACCCCTGATTAGCCATTCATTGACTTATAAATAGCTATTCCCTCGCCCCACCTTCTGTTCTAAATCTGATTTGTCAGTTTAATAATGTGTTCACTTTTTTTTTATTGTATTCCTTTGGTATGTATGGTCATGCCAATTCTCTTTCAGAATATGATCTGAGGAAGTGGGTCTGGCCCACAAAAGCTGATCACCTATTAAACCATCTTGTTAGTCTTTAAAGTGCTACATAGTTTTTCCTTTTGTCTTCTCATCACTGTTGGAGATGAGCCAGGTCCATTCTGATTTAATTAGCACGGAGGTCATACTGCTATCCCTTCCTTTTTCTTTTTTTTTCTTCTCTTCAGCATATGAGTGAGTTGTAGTTCACAAAAGCTTATGCCCTAATAAATTTATTAGTCTTCACAGTGCCACCCAACTGCTTGTTGTTTTTGCGGACACAGACTAACATGGCTATCCCTCTGAAATCTGTTGAGAAGATCACTACTTTTAAATGGAAACTCTCGCATGGAAAGGTGCACAAAGACTGGAGTTGGAAATTCAATGGAATACAACTCTGTCTAGATCAGCTCTAGCACAGCCAGGAAAGGGGTCAATGGTAAGATCACTGGTATAAAATATGCCTCTTTGGCTTGGCTTCCCTATATTTTATTTCTTCTTATTTCAAATACATGTAAGATAAATGAGATCACTTGTGAATCCAGGTTGTGGAATTGGGCATTTAATGTGTAATGTAACTCCTCCTATTGTGCCTAATTAAATCTCCCTTACAATATAACTTGCAGCAGGACCCTGTACCCTCACTGATTTTTATTAACAAAAGGTCATGGTTCAGGATTAGCTATAATTTTGACCTCTCTGGCTTTCAGATTGGATTTGTGTGATTCAGCCCACTTTTAGACTAGGTCTGCAAGTTACAGTACCCTGGTTTACCAGATTCTATTCCCTTAGCTGGCTCAACCAAGTTTGGCACCTGTTCAAAACTTCCTTTCAGAGTGGTGACCTGTATAAAAAAGCAGTGACAGACACCTTCTTCAAAACAAATTATTTATTGAGTCATAGAAACATAACAATCAGAGAGAAAATGGACTGCCAGAGACACTAGAGTGTCTATGGGCACTATCTATGACACCATGATGAGACTGTTACAGTGATCAAGGAGTTCATATTAGACGTTGGCTTACTGAAATCTAATTATAGCCATACCACCAGTTTGGGATGTTGTCCCTGTTTTAGCAGTTTGCCCGGAGGTTAGCACTCACAATCATGAGCCACTCCAGATAACCTAACAGGCTATATCCTGAGGCTAATCTCATTGCCTATTTAAACAGTTAAATTCATTTTACATAGCTATTTAAAACTTAATAAGAAATGTCCTTACAAGGTAAAACAATTCATCAAGAAAGTCTCTCCCTACACTAGAGTCAATGATTACAAATAAATATTCACATATTAAAACAGCAAGCAAATATATTTATTCCAATAAAGCTGCCACATTATTAAATAACTAGGCATAACACAGTTGAAATCAGTCACGTGATTTTAGTGAATATTTTTCTGTTGCTGACTTCAGTGACTCCAAAAAGATAATGTGCTGAATAATTATAAAGAATTTCCCTTTAATAACATTTGCCCATAAAGAAAACAGAAATTATACATATAGGAGCTCTTCCCCCAGAAGCCCTTCACAGTTAATGACAGATCTTACAGATTCACTGTCATCAATTTTCCACATAGCATGAAGAGCCACATGTGAAGACAAAAACTTAAAGAAAGTTGTTCTCATCTGAAGGCACAGATTAGTAGCACTAGAGGCAAAGGAGAATCATCTTTAGGTAAAGCAGCATTAAGGATTATAGCAAAAACTTGATGTTCTGACATTCCATCCATGAGAAGATAATAGTACCGATACACTGTAATTAAGATATTGCAGGGAGAGGGAAGAATATGGCTCTCTGGGTGATTTTAAACTATTTCACTGAAGCAGCAGCAGTAACAGCCACCCGTTGCTACTGTCACCACCATCAAGTAGGTGTCTTTAAACTGTCTTCTTCCATGCCATCCTTATGCATGGAATTTCCTCCCACTGTTTATGTTCTAGTCCGACTTTCCCTCAGTTCAAATGCCTCCTAAACTTGACTTATCCTTGAATGTCCTTCAATGGTAATCTACCAAATAGACATTAATACCATCAAAAAATCCTGCACTGCTAAAATATTGAACTCGCAACATGTGGTTTAGTTTTGTTTTTGCCTCCCTGAATTCTAAGCTATGTAAGCTATGTGAGGTTTGTGCTGGTCATCTGTGTACATACAGTGCCAAGAACAACTAAACAAATAAAATAAAATAATAATAATAGGCAAGAATCTTTGCAGCAAAGTGAAATCTCCTGCCAGAAATGTAAATTGGTCGGTATATAACTTGCTGGAAAATATTTTTCTCCTTTCATTCTTAAGAATTATTAAAAGCGAAACCACTCTCATGAACAAAGTAATAATTACTCCATTATTCAAGCTCTGCACTGTTTTATATTAGGTAATAATATCTATGGAAATACACCTAACTTTTCTGAAATACAGTCAATCATTTAGCCCATTAAAAGATCTAAAACAGTCTTGCCATAGTTTGCACATCAATGTATTAAAATATATTTTATGACTACAGATTGTAATTTAGAGTTTATTGAATAACATAACTTTTAGCAAAAATCTAGATCCACCCTTAATATCACACAATTAGAGATCATTAAAACAAAACATTATTGCTTCAAAAATGTCAGTTTTTACTCAGCACTGTAGAAAGCACCCCAAATTCTTGCTTACAACCTCAAGCCCACCTATCATCTTTACCTTTATTCTAGACACAACTTTCGCTAGTTAAATCTTCGTAGCTGATGCAAAGAATTCCACAGCCTTTTCCAGAGCAAGATTGTTTTTGCTATTAAATTCTGTAATGTTGAAACTTAGGTCTCTAATGAGTCAGTGGGCAGGAATGTTGCTTAAGAGTTGCTATTATCAGGACTAACTAAATTGCAACACAGGAAAGAGAAGACTATAATATAGTGCATAATATAAACAGAAAGAAAGAGTGATTCCTTTCTTTTTTTATGTTTTTATGGCTCCGATTCAGGAAAGCATTATTCATCAGGACAGCACATCAGCACATATGTAACATTAAGCACATGCTTAAGTGCTTTCCTGAATCAGGATCTAAATGTGTTTGTTTTCAGAAACACACAAGAATGTTTAACATACTGAATCAATAGGTTAAAAAGATTAATTCAGAACTATGTAGTAGATTACATGGCAGAGCTGGGAGAATAAAGAATGTCTGCAAAAACACACAAAGTAATATAGAGAGAGACAAGGGGGCTAGAGACATACATGTAGTTGATAAAAGGCAGGACATTCTAAGGACAATGGACTTTCACAGGGAAAGTTTATTATTGTTTTAGTGACCTCTTATAAACACACATGAACCTACTGACTTTAGGATATAGTTCTACTACTATGGACTAATTTAGAGCAGGACAAACATATTTTCTATATTCAGATAAAAAATTTAATTTGTTTTGACTGTTGGCACTTCACTTTTGTTGACTTTTCAAGAATAGCACAGCAAATTAGTGTACTAGTAAGCACACTTTTGGAAAGAATAAACTATAAAAAAATATTAAGGAACATTCAGGGAAAGTAATTTTGGACTCAAATATGAATATTTTCACTGACAATCTAATTTTAAGGATAACACTTATCCACTCAGAGAAGCAAAATCATGCTATCTAAGCCAGATTCTAATAAAACTAACTAACACAGCTCTAATTTTGAATTGCAAACGTTAAATACCTACAATAAAATGTCCATGAATGACTTGCATAAAGAATCATTGAGAGACAATATTCTGCAAGGCATTTTAAGTAGCAGATAAAGAAGAGAAAAATGATGCTTAACATAAAAAGAAGACCTCTGTTACTAGAAGAACTCTATTACCTAGCAGCCAAAGGAACAAAGAGATATGGTGGCTGAAAGCTGAAGCTAGAAAACTTTAGAATGGAAAACATGCCCACCATTTTTAATTCAGAGTAATTCATCATTAAAACAGCTTATCAAGGGAGCCGCTATCACCTGCAGTCTTTACAACTGCATGTCTTTCTAAAATATATGCTGTGGTTCCACCACAAATTATTGGGATCAGTGCAGAATTTACTGCATGAAATTCAATGATCTGTTATGCAGGAGGTCAGGCTAGGTAACTATCACAAGGGTGCCATGAGGTACTTAGATACTATGGAAATGGGAACCATTTAAGTATGAGAGAAAGAAAGATCACAATAATCTCTTCTTATCTTGAGAGAGGGTTAAAACCTAGATCCTCATATGTATCTGGATGCCTAATTCCCTTGGACTGGAGTTAGGCCCCTATATATCTGAGAATCCAGGCCTGGACTCTCAAATAGTGTAAATTGACTAAGCTCCACAAACTTCAGTGGGACTATGCCAGTTTTGACCACCCAAGTCTATGAATAAGCTACTCTTGGACAACTTATAGCCAGACATGAAAGAGAATTTGTCAAATACCATGAATTAGTCACTCATCTCTCAGCTCATTTCTAAAAAAACTATTATAAAAATATGTATTGGTGTTGCTCATTTTTATGCTAAACCTTGTAAAACTTGAAACTTACTCTGCGCATGCTGACATCAGTGAATTGATAGTCAACTTCAAGGCCAGTAGAACTATAAAAATCCACTCTATTTTCCTACATGGATGTTTAAAAGAAATTAATTAACTTATAGAAAGTGGAGGATCCTTCATCATGCTAGTAGCCCATGTTAGCTATACTGCTACGGCTGCTGCATATTTTATCTGGCAGAATTACAAGAGCTTGTAAAATCAGTACATCCCAAATAGTGGGTTCATAAGTCAGCCTGTGTCACTCAAATGAGCCTGAAAGCAGACAAGAATTTGTGTTGTATACTTAACAGTTAGGAAGGTTTTTTCCCCTGATAAACTATAATGTAGATAGTAAGCACCATATATGAAAAGCTTCATCTCTTCTAATGTGGCTTTGAGCTTAGGAAGTTTCAAATCACCTTCAGCTGTAATGTAAAAACACCAACGGGTCAATATTTGTACAGCCATGAAATGGTAGCTGTGTGCATGCTGAAATTTACTTTCATTCCATCTGTTTTGAATTAATTTTGTTACACAATTCATGGCTTTTTTGGTTTTGGAATGTCCAGGATAAATAGAAAACATATAATGGACTTGATTCTAAAATTGGCTAAAACCACATTTTAAATTGTCCTAAGGATGTACAGTATTATACATCCAACATAACGATACTCAGATGGTCTTACATGCATATGCTAAGTCACTAACAAAAATGCCTTTATAAGAAATGGCTAGTTTGGTAGTTTAGCTGAAGATTATATTTTAAAATTGTGCTTTACTTTGGATGCAGAAAATATGATTAATCAAATCAAAAAGATCTTATCCTTTCCTAACTATTTTTGTATTTTTGATTAATGTATTTTTCAGTATTTTGCACCATTAATGATTTGTTGCTTTTACCACTTTTATGCGATATTCATATCTTGAAAAAGCAAATTTATTTACAACTAGTACAGCACTTAATTTAAATCAAGGATCAGCCAGTTTCAGCTTTTTTTCCCTATTAACTTAAACTCATTGTAAGTCTAATTTTTAAAAGCAGCTTTTAAATTTTGCATGTACAAGCTAGATTAGAGAATAACTTGAAAAATTAGCCCCCTTTTTTGTCTGTAGTCATTTATGCCACCTCCTCCAGCATGGGCGACTGCTGAGGAAGGATTCAGGGGTGTCACTGGTCATGTGATGGCCCCTCCATGTGACTCCTCCCTGTGTCACCCAGCTTGGGAGAGGGCCTGGATAACCCTCTCGCTAACCCAGGCTCCTCCCTTGCTCCTCTTCGCCCCCTTCCTCCCTCTTCCCCCAACTCCCCTCCCCAAGTGACACAACCTGAGAGACTAGTGGAGGTCTGGCACCAGCAGCAGGGGTCAGGCCCTCCCCTGCACTCACTGGCAACAACGGGGCTGTGTCTACATTGGCACGATCTTGCGCAAAAGCGGCCGCTTTTGTGCAAAAACTTGCTGCCTGTCTATGCTGGCCGCAAGTTCTTGTGCAAGTACACTAACGTTCTAATGTATGAAATCAGTGCTTCTTGCACAAGAACTCTGATGCTCCCGCTCAGGAATAAGCCCTCTTGCGCAACTGTTCTTGCACAAGAGGCCAGTGTAGACAGGCAACATGAATTTCTTGCGCAAGAAAGCCCTCTGGTTAAAATGGCCATCAGAGCTTTCTTGCGCAAAGAGAGCGTCTACACTGGCATGGATGCTCTTGCGCAAAAGCACATCTCTTGCACAAACTCACATGCCAGTGTAGACGCTCTCTTCTGGAAGAGTTTTTTCACAAGAACTCTTCCGCAAAAGAGTTCTTGCGCAAGATCATGCCAGTGTAGACGTAGCCCGGGAGTGGGAGTGTGGGGGGAGAAGTGGAGGGGATGTAGCCTTAGCTGTTGGCTGTATCGCTCAGGAGAAGGGCAGGATCACTCCCCACACTTCCTGGTAGGAAATGGAGTGATGCAGCTGGGAGCCACGTCCCTCCAATTCCCTCCAACGCTGCCAGTGAGTGCAGAGGGGGCCCAACCCCTGCTGTGAGTGCCAGGCCACCCCACTAGTCCATAGGCCCCCATAGAGACTCTGATGCCTTGCCTCTCCACATTGTTTGCTCCCTAGTGGACCTGCAAGCATCATCCCTGCCCTCCAACTATGCATACTATCTCTCAGCTCTGAAGACAATGCTACCCCAGCAGCAGCACAGAAGTAAAGATGGCGCCTCATTATCATCCTTACTTCTCTGCTGTTGCTGCCACTTGGGGGGCTAACAGCTGGAACACCTACAGTTGGGGTGGTGGGAGGCAGCGGAAGGAGACCCTGAGCTCAGGCTGCCTCCTAGTGAGGGATTGAAAGTGAAGGGAAAGAGAGCCCAAGCCCAGGCAGCTTCCCACTGAGGGACTTGGAAGATGAGGTGGGAAGGAAAGACCATGCCCACGTGGCAGAACTCCAGCTGTCAGCCCCGGCCTGGGGGGGACGGATGTTCTGGCTTTCCACTTTATTCTCATCTCCCAAGTATTAATGACTCCTCTGCATGATCCCTAGATACCTAGAGCTGACAGCCAAAAAAGAAGGGAGAAAAAAACCCACAGTCCATGCTTCCCTTGACACATTTCCATGCCTCCTTTGGCAGGCAAACCCCATAGTTTGGGAACCCTGCTTCAGCTTGTACAAGGTCTCATTTTGAGTCATATATATGGTACCCTGTCATTCAAGAGGGTGAGTAGAAAGTCGAAGTCCTTCATATGTGACTAAAAGTACCCAACAATCAGATACACTTTTTAAGTAGCTAAATAGAGTAATTAACTCTTAATACTCCATATGGTATTTTGGAGTCATATTTATGAAAAACAGCATTCTTTGGGCTTACTGCAATGTCATGTGGCTCCCAAAGTCTTTAATACAGTATTATTGTTGTTTCTTTTTAGCGCTGATCTATGCATATTGTATGTAATGATTTATGTAGAATCTACTTTAAATGGGGATTGTGTGGAGACTCTGAAACTGCTTTGCATATAAGGGGTTGCAGCAATTCAGTTATGAAATCAGTTAGAAAACATCAACATAAGGCAGGCTTGCTGGTGCATAGTGTGTGCAGATCAGCTCTCACTGCTGCTGAGCTGAAATTAAAATGCTTTCCAAGTTCACAAACTCAATAGAAACTGATAATGGGCTAAAGCGGTTTAAGTTATGTCAATATGTGACTGCAAATAAGTGGTAATACATCTGTAGTGATAGCTGGAAAAAGCAGGAGGATGAAAAAAAAACCCAGAAAACACAAAGCACTTGCCCTCAGTAGTTCTAACTACTATTGTATGATTTCGCCATCCCCACAGTTTGGAGGTTACACTTAAGTGCCATATTTACTTACTTGTGGAAGTAAAGCTAAGCTTTACATTGCAGAGCTTGTAGCATGTGTAACCACTAAGATTTACTTCACCATTAAATTTGGCTCATAGTCTTTGTTAAGTTAAATGGTAGCATCACTGAAAAAAACTCATATGGTACATATTTCCATGGAGATCAAATTGACACTTCTTAGTGCTGAATACTGGCTTCCTTGACTAGACTTCTTTCAGAAATAGAATGGGTTACTCCCTTGGCCCGCTCCTCCCCCCCATCAATTTAACACAATGCTACCCTCTTTAGCCAATATTCAGGAAGCTGCAAATTGTTTCCATTAGGAACAGAAATTGATGATGAAATCAGGCATTATTTACCAAGAAAACATGTACATAACGTACTGTTTTCCTCAATATGGTTGGAATGAAACTACAGGAAACTGTTTTTGCTCACAGCTCCAAATCTTTTCTTAGCCAGAACTTTAATAAAAAACTTAGTTTTTTCTAAGGATCATGCTGCAAGTGATTCTCCGGCTGTCTCTTGGGCTTCCTTGCTGCTTTGTTTGGGGGGTTTCATGGTGTTTCTGACTAGGGATGTTAAAAACTGTTCAATATCGTAATGTGTAACTGCTAAAAATCTTAGTGGTTACACATGCTGAAAGCGCTGCAATGTAAAGCTTAGCTTTATACTGCAGAGCCCACAGAGAAACCACCTCCCTGAAAGAGGAGCAGGCAGCTTTTGCCTACTTGGCTTCTGGGAAGGAGGCTTTGTTGTACTGCCACAGGGAAGCTACATCCCCGGGAACCAGTTGAGTTTAATGGATACCATTAATCAGTGAGAATCAGCTTATTGGTTAAATGGTTAGTTGGTTAAATTCTAACATCCCTATTTCTGACCCTTCTCTCTCTCCTTCATGCACACAGATCTGTCTAACTATATGCAGCCCCTTTGTGTTTGCATTCAGATTTCAAGGAAAACCATTTAAACTTCAAGGCTCAACACCTATTCTAACCTTCAAATGGCTCCTGTTTCAAACATCTATTCCATGAAGGAGCTTAATTGTTTTTTACATTTATCCTGAATAAAGAGCAGCTGTTACATCAATACTATGACCACAGCAGTAAATGGGCAGGGCAGGCTGCACTGCTCAGCTATGGGCAGTTGAGGTAAGACACCAATGGGCATTGGGACATAGTACAGAGGGCTAGGATATAGAATAGGTTTAGCAATTTCTAATAGCACAAAACTGAACATCCTTGCCGTTCTCCCAGGCCCTGCTCCAACTCACTCCACCCCCCTTCCTCCCTCCCATGTTCTTCCCAACTTGACTCACTTTTACTAGGCTGGGGCTAGGGATATTAAAAAGGTTAACCAGTTAGAAGACAGCACTTCACCAGTTAAATGCTTTAACTTAAGGATTGCTGTCTGTCCCCTCCGCAGCCACGGGGGGTCCCATCGTCTAGCCCACGATGGCCAAGGCTGCTCCAGCCCAGTACGTCTGGCCAACAGCAAAGTTAACCGGCAAGGGCTAGTTAACCAGTAAGCATATTGGTAAGTCTCATGCTTACCAGTATGCTTACTGGTTAACTGGAACCATTAACATCCCTAGCTAGGAATTGGAGTGTGAAAAGGGATGAAGGTTCCAGCTAGGTTTGTGGGCTCTAAGGTGGGTTTGGAGATGAGGGGGCCTCTGGGCAGGGACCCAAGAGTTTTGGAATGTGGGTTCTGGGCTGGGGTGCAGAAGGGTGTGTGTGGGTTCTGTTGTGGGGTTGCAGATGAGTAGTTTGGGATACTGGAGGAGGCTCAGGGATGAGGCCAAGGAGTTTGTAGTATGAGATGAGTGCAGGCCCTGGGAGGAAGTTGGGGAGTGGGTAAGAGCTCAAGGTTGGGGTAGGGGGATGGTGTATGTGTGGAAGGGTAAAGACTCCAGCTAGGGATGAAGGTGCTGGGATGGGACCAGGGATGAGAGATTTGGGGTGAAAGAGAGGGCTCTGAGCTGGCAGCAAGGCGTTTGGAGTGTGGGAGGAGGCTTAGGGGTGAGACAGCAGGTTGGGGTGCAGGAGAAGGTTTGGGGTACAGGCTCCAGGTGGTAAAAAATATATCTGCTATGCAAAGAGGCAGTCAGGTGGTTCTCCAAGGTACCTGCACCTGCAAGCACCACTCATGCAGCTCCCGTTAGTTGTGGTTCCCAACAAATGGGAGATGTGAAGCCAGAGCTGGGGGCAGGAACAGCAAGCAGAACCTCATGACTGCACCTGTGCCTAGGAGTCAGACATGCTGGCCTAGGAGCCTTCATCCCCATTTCAAGCCCCTGCCTGCACCTGTGCAGAGAAGCCAGACATCCAGGAGCTATATGGAGTCAGGGCAAATAAGGAGCCTTCCTTAGCCCTGCTGTGCTGCAAACCAGACTTTTAGTGGCCCAGCCAGCAGGGTCCCTTTTCAACCAGGCATTCTGGTTGAAAATGAGCTGCCTGGCAACCCCAGTGTAGGGAAGGAGTCTAGTGGGCTAGAATGGCAGGGAGAGGAGTACAGCTACTGCATGGTCAACAGACTTTAGGTGGGGGGGCAGGACTAGTGGCTGGATGAGCAGCTAGATACTGGGGCACACTAGCTGGATATGGGACAGTCGCTCATTGTGAGGCAGAGTACATGGGGAGGCAGTCCCTTGATGGGAGCAGTCCCTGGGGAGGCTCTTCTGAGTGCCCGGGGATGCTGGAGGGGGCAGTCCCTAGGAGTGGTGGGGGTTGTTCTGCTTTGGACAGCGCACCTGGTTCAACAGGGCAGGCACGTGTGCCAGCCCAGTGTTGGGGGATTTGGGGTGATGGTCCCAGGTAGGCTGGGTGATGGGGGATATTCCCAAGCTGGGAACAGTTCCTGGGTGGGTGTCTGGGTATATGTGGGACAGTTGCTAGCTGGGTACATGGGCAGTAGTCTCTGCTGGTCCAGTGCCCTGCCCCTGACAGGGATCCCCTTTGTTGCAGGCAGGCTCCACAGCTGCACTATCTGAGGTACAGTCCTGCTACACCATCAACAGCAACATGGAGTTAGGATGGCAATATATCATGCCATGCCACCATTGCAGTAAATTAATTTTTAACAATTTATGTTTTGACTTATTTAGCTAATTTAAAATGTTCTTGGTAGACATTTGCCTGTGTTGAAATGAAAGATACTATATTAATTTAAATTGCATTGCTGTCATAACTAATACCAAACCTTTTTCTTTTTGGTAAATGTATTGGTAGTATATATATTTTGTGGATGTAGCCCATAATGATAAATAAGTAGAGTATCACTGGGCTAGATGTTGATGTTACATACATTCATCATCACTAGCATTATGAATTAAGCATTGTCCTCGTCATATTGCTTGTTCTGGCTCTACTTTGTCATTTCAGACACATCATAAGTATTTGGCTGCTTTTTCAGGGGTACTAGCTTAAGATTTTGTCACTTAGACAAGGACTAGATAAAAGATGTTGCTAGGCTGGAAAGAGAAAGTTAAATAGATAAGACTAATTAGAGTAAAATATATCAAATATAGTTAAGCTAAACTGCAAATACTATGTACATCCATATTTAGTTCTCAATATTCTATCTAGAGTAGGCTATTCATGAAAGTTACTGCAGATCAGAAGGTGAAATTGAAAACTTAATGACGGTGTATCCTCATTAAGTTGTGTGCTACGGAAGCCCCTTTTAAAATGGCCTTCAAGAAACATCTAGCAGTGGAAGCAATCTCACCATAGCTCTAGGGGAGCCTGACTTCAAGGAGGTCAAGGAACTGCTGCAGCCCTTGAAGACAACATAAAGATATTGGGCATCCAAGCAGAATGGGCCAGGAGAGCTCCAGTGATGCGTATTGATTCTACATCTGCAGGTATTATGCTGCTTACCCACAGGGGACTGAGGGGAAGCCTGCCCCCTCATGCAAGAATTCAGAGTTGTATTCTTCCCCCACCTCCATCCCCTCAGGCTTCACACATGAAGGCATAATCTGGGTCACTAAAACATACAGTATTAGGAAGGTGCATGATAGCAAAGATTAGAGATTGATGACATTCCAGCAACAACAATACCCACAAGATTGTTTTCCTTACAGCTCCAGACCTAGGAAAAGTTCACAACTGGAATCTCATTACATTTTGACACTTCTCCAGTGAGTGCCAGTCTGACCAAATTAGCTAACTTTCATCTCCCCCTCTCTTTCCTTCTTCCTCATTGCTCAAGACAACTGTTACCTTTGTGAAGTCCTGTGGCACCTTATAGTCAGATTTATGGGAGCATAAGCTTTCGTGGGCAAAGACCCACTTCGTCACACACATCTGACGAAGTGGGTCTTTGCCCACGAAAGCTTATGCTCCAATAAATCTGTTAGTCTATAAGGTGCCACAGGACTTCTCATTGTTTTTGCAGAATCAGACTAACATGGCTACCCCTCTGATACTTGTTACCTTTGTGTGGCTCGCCAAGAATTAGCGTGGCCCTCCTTCATTATTTGTGAAAAGACTGCAGCTAATGGCTCAATGATTGACTTTGGAATTTTAAAACGTGTTGCCTCTGGGGAAAAAAAAGCTTGTTAACTTGTTGTTAAACCACATGGTAATCACCAAGACATGGAGGAATGGATGTGTATATGTGAATCTATTCGCTGCTGGAGCAATAACAGGAAAAATGTTCTTAATGTAACATTATGCTAAGAATGAAACTGATTTTAGCATTATGGCAATCCACTGGACTACCCATAGCCATATTTTGGTAGTTTAATTATTGTCCATTTTAGTTTTCATAGCAGAAACAATTTGGGTAAGGCAAACTTAGAAAAAGTATGCTACTATTATTTGGGACCAGTACCCCACATTTCCATGCTTTTCTTTTGGTTCTCTTTTAAAACTTTGGTTCTCCCCCAGCTCCAGCTGATACCTCTTCAAATTCTTTTTTATGTTTTCTCCCACTTCCTCTTACCTGCTTGTGGTGTCCTTGAACTCCTATAGTCTAATTGCTTTCCTATATACTGAAAGAACACAGAAATTAAGAAGATATTGCCAAAGCAGCTAATAAGAGGGACTCTCTCTACTGCGAGGGTGTAGTTCATTCTTCGTTTCTTGCTATCTCTGATGTGATGTGCGTTAGCACCTATGGCAGAAATCTCTGTGATATGAACTAGGAAATTGACTAAGACCGTCAATTAATCTCTCACAGGTCACTAAGCAGCCACCAGATAGAGGCTTTAATGCAGGCTAGATTAAAACCAGTGATTCAGAGGTGAAAATTTCTGTGTTACTGCTGTTCTTCCAGACTCAGTTAGATGTAAATATGTAGTGTATTTGATTTTTAAAGTCAGAAATATATTTAAACTAATACTACTTTCTGATGAAACATTTATTCTCAAGCTAGTCAATATGTCACTGGTGAGCCAAGGTCCATGTGAAGGAACTGCTGTATTCTGAAGTGATGAATCACGGCAGCCTCCAAGCAAAGATGCTTCTTTCAGCTCAGTCCAAGATTTTCAGCTTTGCCAGACTCTTCTCAGAAAAACAACTCCCAGCATCTAATAGATGAGTGTAATGGAGCAGCACTCATCTCTTGCAAGTGACCCCCTCTGGCTAAGTACCTGTGTTCGTTCTTTCTCTGACAGCTGAAAGCCTCTTCATCAACTCAGCTCTCCAGCTGAGTCACACCACGGCTATGTCTACACTGGCGGGTTCTTGCGCAGGAATATATTGCGCAAGTATACTTGCACAAGATCTCTTGCGCAAGAAAACGTCCACACTGGCCAGAACCGTATCGTAAGAACGCTGAGCTCTTGCGCAAGAAAGCGTCCACACTGGCGGGAAGCCCTTGCACAAGAACATGTCTCTGGAAGCAAATCGGCCATGTCAAGAGGTCACCAGCAGCGTCTGTGGGCATGCGCTAGACCCCCACTGGGAAACATACTTAAAGGGACTCCGGGACGGCCGTTTCCCTGTGGCTGCACGCTCACGCACCCTTTTGAGGGAGCGATAGCCACAACAGCACCTGTCACCTCTGTTCCTGGCAAGTGCCCCGGGCACCCTCGCTGCCACCGTCACAGCCATGGAGCTGGAGGAGGACCCCAGCCAGCAACATCCGCTCCTCATGGCCATTATAGAGGCTGTGGAGCTCCTCCACCAGGGAGCCACATTGCTCCAGCAGGAGCTGGAGACTGGGCAGCAGGTGCAGGACCTTGCCATGGCTGCAGCTGGGCTCGGGCACCTGCACCCCACCACTGACAGGCGCCTCTGGAGCTACGACACCAATGGGGACTGGTGGGAGCGCCTGGTGCTGGGACAATGGGGAGACCAGCAATGGGTGCAGAACTTTCGGATGCGCAGGGGGACATTCCATGAGCTCTGCACCTGGCTCACCCCTGCGCTCCGGAAGCAGAACACCCGCCTGCGTCCCGCCATCCCCATGGAGAAGAGGGTTGCGATTGCCCTTTGGAAACTGGCCACCCTGGACAGCTACTGCTCCGTGGCAAACCAGTTCAGGGTGGGCAGGTCCACCGTCGGTGCGGTCATCCGGCAGGTAAGGCCCTCCATGGACCGCGGGCTCGTCCTGGGGGAGGGAAGGGGCCAGACCGGGCGGGGGGAGGCTGTAGGGGCAGGGGGAAGCCCCACACACAGGGGGTCATGCTGTCCTTCCTGCACACAGCCCCGGTGGTGGGGGGGGGGGGAGATCCTGGGGGCAGAGGGCCCTGGCCTGTGTGGGGGAGGGGCCATCAAAGGGAGGGTGAGCACACCCCAGGGGCCCATGTACGCACTGTGTCTCATTCCATGCATCCCCTGTGCTCCCATGTGCCCCTCTGCAGGTCGTCAACGCCATCAATGACGTGCTGCTCCAGAGGGTGATCCGCCCCCGGGACGTGGACACCACCATTGCCGGCTTCGCCAGCCTCGGGTTCCCGAACTGTGGGGGAGCCGTAGACGGGACCCACATCCCCAGCCGGGCGCCAGAGCACCAAGCGGCCCAGTTCATAAACCAGAAGGGCTACTGCTCAGTGGTGCTCCAGGCGCTAGTGGACCACCAGGGCCGGTTCCAGGACATTTATGTGGGGTGGTCCGGGCGGGCCCATGACGCTCACATCTTCAGGCACTCAGGCCTGTGCCACAGGCTGGAGGTGGGCACCTACTTACCCCAGGAATTCACCATTGGGGATGTCAGGATGCCAGTCTGCGTCTTGGGGGATGCGGCTTACCCCCTGATGGCCTGGCTGATGCGGCCATACACCGGCCATCTGGACCACAGCCAGGCCACCTTCAACAGCCACCTGGACCGGGCCCGCAATCCCGTCGAGTGCGCCTTTGGCCGTCTGAAGGCACGGTTTAGGTGCCTCCTGACTCACCTGGACATGGGGGTGCAGCACATCCCGGAGGTCATCTCGGCATGTTGCGTGCTCCATAATATTATTGAGGGGAGGGGGGAGGCCTTCCTCCTGGGGTGGATGGTAGGTGAGGGCCAGGCCTACCAGCAGCCCCACATGGCCACCACCTGGCAGATCAACTGCCATGGGGTTCGGGTCCGGGAAGCCCTCCGGGTGATGCTGGACCAGGCCCCACAATAGGCCGCTCCTACACCTCTGATGGCAGGGATGCCCCTGTGCCCCCACTTCCCGCTCCCATCACTACCCCTTCCTGCCACCCTTCCCTCACCTCCCAATAAATAAAATGCACTTGCTGTAGATAAGGCACTTTTTTATTTACATGGGGAAGGGAGTGCACTGTGGGGAGGAGGAGACCCTGAACTGGGAGGAGGGGACCCTGACCTGGGAGGGCCTCATGATGGATAATGGAGGCCTCTCCCACCCCCACAGGTGCGGGGGCGCCTCTGCCCCTCGTGCTGGGTTGGGGCAGGCTGCACCAGGAGGTGCCGAGGGTTGGGGACCTCGGGAGGGGGCATGGGCAAGGCAGGGGGGACCTCGGGAGGGGGCATGGGCAAGGCAGGGGGAGAAGCGGGCGGAGAGCTGGGGGTGGCAGAGGGGGGCCTGGCAGCATTGGGCTGCTGCACAGGGCCCATCCAGTCGGCAATGGTGCCCAGGAGAGTGCAGACACAGTCGCAGTGCTCCAGGTACTGGCCCCACACCCGCTCCTGCCACTCCGCATCTGCGTGGATCTTCTTGGTCAGAGCGCGCTCCATGCGCTCAATTGCACAGACGTGGCGGCGGAGCAGGTGGTGGCGGTCCTGGGAGTGCCTGCGACGGGCCCTGGATCCTTTGCACCGGCGGAATGGGGCTGGAAGGTCCCTCGCTGGCAGGGGATCCCACTGCAGGAGAAACAGAGGAGAGCAACATGGTCAGTGAGCCCTGCCCCAAATGGTGTTCCAGAGCCCCGTGCCCTCCTCCCAGCACGTCACGATGCCCGGGGACAGGTGTGGCTGGTGAGGGGGAAGTCCCCTGGGGCAGCGGGAGGGGTGGTCCCAAGGTGGCGCAGGAGCCCCCAGAGGGGCTGCATGTACTTGGGGGGGCCTGTTGTGCCTTCCCCAGGGGAAGCTACAGTGTCCCAGAGGTGGCCATGGATGTGTGCTGTGTGCAGCACCCTTTAGGCGTGTGGGATTAGGCCTGCAACCTTGGGGCTGGCCTACTCCTGGCCAAACCTCTCCCCGCCCCCGGTCTGGTCAAGTGGAATCCCTGGAGTCCCAGGCATGTGCTGGGGCTAGCTGCTGCTTCTCTGTGCCACTTGGTCTGGCTGCACGTAGGGTTGCCGGATGGTTTCAACAAACATACCGGACACACTTGACATTACATGACAGTCTACATTACATCTTAGTTAAAAAATACCAGACATGTATATTTTCTCACTTATATCCTCTCAATTTGTTTCCTGAACAGAAAGCTCAAAGACTGGACTGTCTGGTTCTAAACTGGACACCTGGCAACCCTAGCTGCACGAGGTTGCACGTGCTGCATGCCTCTGCGCAGCATGTGGCCAGGCTGTGCCATGTGCCGCTACCCCCCCCGCCCCTTCTCCAGCACACTTGCGAATGGTAGCCACTGCACTCACCAGACAATCCCTCACCAGCTTCGGAGGATGCCTGGGACACATCCTGACTGCTGCTGGGCCAGGATGGTGAGGTCTGGCTGCTGTCCTCTGCCACCTCCTCCTCCTCATCAGAGGACCGGTCTCCCTCCTCCTCCTCCTCCTCCTCCTCCGGTGGCCTGGGTCGGACCACTGGGGTGGTCACCGCCGTGTCCACCTGGGACAGCAGGGGGGAGTGGCCCCTTTGTCCCCCAAGATCTGGTGCAGGCGGTGATACTGGGGACAGGCAGTGGCTCCGCCGCCCCCACGTTCGCTGGCCCGCACGTAGGTGAGGGCGCAGGTCCTTCACCTTGGCCCGGACCTGTTCCAGGGTCCGGGCCGGGTGTCCCTTTGCGGCCAGCGCCTGGGCCATCTGGGCAAAAATATGCGCATTTCTCCTCCGGGACTTGGGGTCCCGGAGAGCCTCCTCCTTTCCCCAGAGGTCCAGGAGGGCAGTCACCTCGGCGGTGCTCCAGCATGGAGCTGGCCGCTTACTGCCCCTTCGGGCCTGCTGGGTGCTCTGGGGTGGCTCCTCCGTGGGGTCTGAGGGACCTGGCTGAGGCTAGGCAGCTGCCACTCCTCCCTCTGGCTGCTACCCAGGCTGCACGTGGCAAATGGATGTGCTCTGTGCCTGTGCCTTTAAGGGGGGACCAATTAAGGGGAACCAACGAGTGGTGATTGCTTGTACTGAGTGTCGGAGAGGCCACCTGTGTTTTTCAGTGGAGGCCAATTCTTGCGCAAGAACGCGCTTGCTGAACGTCCACACTGCCCTCTTGTGCAAGAGCACCTGCGCAAGAGAGCTTAAGCCTGATAGAAAACAGCGTAGCTCTTGCACAAGGAGCTGTCTCTTATCACGCCGTACTGTACATTTACTTGTGCAAGAGTGGATGGGCAGTGTAGACGCTTTGCAGATTCTTGCGCAAGAACAGCCGTACTTGCGCAAGAACAGCCGTACTTGCGCAAGAAGCCGCAAGTGTAGACATAGCCCACTTGTGTGAAGCACACTTCCTTTAACGGAGGCCAATCTCAGTGCCCTCTGTAGAGCCCTAAGTCTACTCCCCACTCTGAACAAAAGCGATGTCCCCAGGGCTTTCCTTCCGGGCAACATTTTCACCCTCGCTTCAGGACTTTATCTCCAAGTCTCAGCATACTCCACTGGTCTACAGGAAGCCCACCACAGTGCTGCTCTCTTAGCCAGCTTCTCCCTCCCAACCCCATCTGCATCCCTTAAACTCTACACTGCAACTGACAGCTGCTTTTCAGATCCTTTTATAGGGCCTTGCTGGCCCTTGATTGGGTGCTTCCTCTGCTGCCAATCTAGCCTGCTTGGAGGACTTGTCTATAGTCTCTCAGGGGGCATGGGGCAGCAAGGCCACAAGCATACAGGTTGGGCCTCAGGGCCTGATCCACCCTGTCACAAGGAACCTCATATTTGCTGCAAATTCAAAAAGATCAGATTTACATTCAACCTTCAAAGAGACAGCAGAATACAGAGAACAGAACCAGACTACAAAATGTCATGGGGAAATCATAGCAATGAGGGCTGTAAGGAAGTGGGAGAGATTTGGTTCTAACACACATGACATCCTACACCGGGGAGAGAGAAGATACAGTTATGACTCATAATGCAGATATATAATAAAGAATCTACATCCATTGTATTCAAGTGAGTTTATTTAATCTTGTTTCCTTAATACTGCCCTTTGCAATTTACTTACTGCAAGGAAGAGTGGAAATGAAGGAGGTGATACTAGGAGATTTTAAGGAGTGAGCCACAATATGGAAAAAAAAATTGAGAACTACTGCAGGCAGTGTTATTGTAGCCATGTTGGTCATAGGATATTAGAAAGACAAAGTGGGTGAAGTAGGATGTTATATTGGACCAAATTCTGTTGGTGAGACAGACAAGCTTTCAAGCTCTCGTATCAACAGAGATTCCTTCCAATAAAAGATATTAACTCAACCACCTTGTCTCTCTGGGCATGTCTACACTAGGAAATTATTTTGAAATAACTCCTGAAATAACAAAATCAAAATAGCATGTCCCCAGTACAGTGGGTCCTCAAAATTAATCCAAGGCAGACTCTGTTATTGTGGACATGTTACCTTGACTTAGAGCCCCAGGAAGCACTAGGAAGTAATTATTTCAAATTACTCTGGGGAGTAGTTATTTTGAAATAGCAGCAGTGGAGCGTCTACACTACCACTATTTTGAAATCATTATTTCAAAATAAGCACTATTCCTTGTGGAAAGCAGGACTACAGATTTCAAAATAACCACCCCATTATTTTGAAATAATAGGCTTGATAGTGTGGATGCTATGCTTATTTCAAAATGAGGGGGGTTACTTCAAAATAACTCCTTAGTGTAGACCAGGGCTCTCAAAACTACTTTAATAATTTATTAGGTTTTCTTAAATGCTGCTGCCATCTGCAGGGGAATAAGACGTATGCTCAGTCACAACAACATCTCTATCCCAAGGACAGGGGATCTTTTTTGAGTCCAGGGCCACTGACCCACAGAAAAATCAGTTGAGGGGGACACACAAGTGAGAATCAAAACGAAAAGAATACATGCTTACTGATGTGGCCCCTGAGTGAGAAAGAGAGAGACACTCCCCACATTCCCCTTGCACACCAGAGCCCAGTGGGGCTCAGGCTAGAAGATTTTGTGTGCTCCAGGTGCACAGGCGGGCTTGCGGGGGGCCGGAGTGCTAGTGCAGGCTCTCCAATCCTGGGGGAGGAGGAAACCCCAAACCTCAAGGGCCAGATGCAGGCAAGCCGGGGGCAAATCCACCCCTGGTTTATCCAAACAATTGCCAGGATAATGCTGATTATCAGAGCAGGGCACTAGTGGGAGAAAAATACATTACACAAGTAATAAGATGCAGAATTATTTTTAACAAGTATCTGTAACATGCTATAAGGTGAGATTATTAATTGTACCATACTTATACAGATGGTAATGGTACATGATCTACTGCAGGAAGTTGCTGCATATTCTTTTTAAGTTATTTAACTTATGAAAACATAGGGATGTATTCCTATGCTTCTCCCTGCAGTAGGGATGTTAAATTTCTAGTAATTGACTAATTAAATAGTTTGCAATTTTCATTGACTATTTGATTAGTTGACAGTCTAGACGCACCCCTGAAGTGTAGCAATAGCCCTAAGGCTGTTGCTAAACTTCAAAGGCGAACGCGCTGTGGGCAGCACGGGGTCAGTGGGGGAGTCCCCCACTGGCTGCGTGCTCCCCATGGTGTTTCAAAGCAGCAGCGCCACATGGAGCCCAGGATCAGCTGGGGACTCCCCCCGCTTACCCTGGGCTCCATGTAGCTCTGCCGCTTTGAAACCCTGCGGGGAACCTGGCATCAGGCTGCATGCGGTGTTTCAAAGCGGCAGTGCAGCATGAAGCCTGGGATCAGCTGCGGACTCCCCCACTGACTCCGGACTCCATGCGGCGCAACTAATTTGAAATGCTGTGGGGAGCCCCAGGCTCCATGTTGCGCCACCGCTTTCAAATACCCCCTCCACTTCCTCCATCCTTGCTGCCTCTTTGTGATAAAAGCAGCAAGGGGGGGGGGGGGGAGCAACTAGTCGTTCACATCCCTACCCTGCAGTGGGGTCATTTGCCATAAAAATCCAAGAGAGTCACTGCCTCATACATATATCCCTATGTGTTTGTGGCTCTTGTGTTCTTTTTGTACAAAGGAGATCAGTTAAAGAGCCATGGAAAATAATTTCCTGTAGCTGTTTTTCCTAGTGTAAAGTAAAATAAGGTGATGAAAGCTTTAGTAACAATGTAAGTTTCATTTATTACATTTTAATGTAGCATAAAGAAAACATCCACTTCACAGGATTAGTATTCAGCAACAAACCAGCGCAAATTCTTAAAGCCCCCTGCTTTAGGAGTCTCAGGTAATGCAGGCTCTGGAATTCATTTCCCATTTTTCCATACTTGTCAATAGGATTTGAGGTATGAGCAACACATTGTATATTACCCTTCTTGAGATTCAACCTTTGCTCTTAGAGTAGGCTAGGGATATCCTGGTCCTCTAACTATCATCAGTCACTTTGGGAAAAGCTTATATAAACAAACATGGTGAGTGCTTAACCATTGGTCTAAATGATATAAGAGGGGGTTGCGCCACCAGCAGACAGTTGGTTTGGATTTAGATATGCTCTGAGTATGTCAAGTGGATTGGGTCCCAAAGGCACTGTCAGCAGAAGAACACTCCGTTTGTGAATCTGAGTTAAGCACTGAGCATCTGGTCATTGTCAGGAAGTAGATGGCTGTGCATGTGTCCAGATGCCAAAATTTAAGCACTTTGCAGACTTTTGTGGAAGAAACTTAAGCATATATGGAAATAAGGTGCCTAAGGGGCTAGGCAGCAACTGAGCAGGGATATTGTGAATGCCAGTGATGCCTGGATGTTGAACTTGGGCACTGATGTTCCCCTTATGAATTCCACACCAGGTATCTTATTTTTAATACAGAGGTGTGGCTGACAGAGATCACAGGACTTAGCAGGGGTTATAGCATATTAAATGAAACCTATGTATGAAGAATACCAACAGATGACAGGTGTTTAGAGCTGATATAAAGAGCTGCAGAAAGGAAGCCAAAATGTTATTGGTCTTACAAAACACATATATATGATAACAGATGGTGCTTAAGATTATTTAACTATTTACATGTAAGCAAATATTGAGATCTCTCCTATGTACATTTTATGTGCATGTGCTTCCTTATGATGTATAATGAGGGCCTGATAGGTTTTTTTCCTCTTGTTGCTGAATAAAAATATCCAAAAATGACACAAAACACCCAACAGGAGAAACAGTAAAATGACTATACACAGCATGCAGAAAAATGCACAAATTAAACATGTTGAAAGGAAGATTATTCTCTTTAATCTTTTATTTATCATTTTATGCATGACTTATGAGAAGGTAAAACAAAATTTAAGTATGAACTTTAAACCTATGTCTCTATTGCAGTCTAAATAAAAATTACTTCTCATACCTGATGACTGATATTAGATCCTATTAGTATGCCATAGAACAGTGTTCTCCAACCAGTAGATCAGGATCTACCAGTAGATCTTGGAGCCTCTGACAGGTGATCCTCGCTGGTTTAGCCAAGAAGCTATCAAGCGCTGGCACTTCAGTTGCCCCCCCCCCCCCACCTGCTGTCATGCTGCTTTTGCCTTGGAACTGCACCCCTAGGAGCCTCCTGCTTGCTGTGCAGGGTGTGAGAGGGAGAAGGGGGGGTGTGCTGTCAGGGTGTCCCTCCTCCCCCCACTATTGTACCCTGTCCCAACATAGGAAGAAGGGGATGGAGGGGAGCTTGGCAATGTAAATCTGTCACTTTCATGTGTCTCAGTCATTCTTACAAACACCAATTGTCCTTCACTCTCAACTCCTGACCCAACACATATGGTTGTTGTTACTTTTACTGCTTGCAAAATGTGTTATATTTGGTTTTTGACTGATCTGTGCATTTTATAATTTTGATTTCTCTCATGTTTAAATTTAATTCTTTGAGTAGTGAGTTCTAAAATGCCTAACCTGTCAGGGCTGGAGTATTTATCCCTATAGTAATTGCTGCTCCTGGAAGTGGCTGGCATGTCCCTGCAGCCCCTAAGACAGGCAGTGGCGGGGGGTTTCCACAAGGGTATTTGGGTCTGAGGTAACTCTTATATTGCACTTAAATTAAAAAAGTGATCTTGTGGTTAAAGAAGTTGGAGAGCATTGCCATAGAAGCTTACCTGAACTAAAATTCTAAAAAGTGATTTATATCATTTATACAAACCCACACAAGTAAAAAGAGCAATTCTTCCACCTTTTTGGACACTTGTAATGCAGCTAGATCAGTGGTTTCCAACCTTTTTAAGCACAAATTCCACAAGAATGTAAGTGGAATCCAAGATCAATCTGAAACTCACATACTCTTGGCCTGCCTCCTTCTCTGCTCCTTTTCTGAGACTCTGCACCTGCCCCACCTTTTCTCCAAGGCCCTACTCTACTCCCTCCCTTTTCCTTCCTCCATCCTCACTCTCTTTCACCAGGCTGGGGCAAGAGGTAGGGCTGCAGGACAGGTAGGCTCTGGTCTTGGGCAAAGGGATTTAGAGGCTGAGGCTGGGGGAGTGAGTTTGGGTACAGGAGGGGGCTCAGGATGCAGGAGGGGGCTCAGGACTGGAAGCTGGAGTGTGGGAGGGCGTTCAGAGCTGGGGCAGGGGATCAGGACATGGGAGCTGGTGGGACAGTGCTTCCCACTGGAGGCTTCTGGGTCCTCATGACAACAAAAAAACCCACAAAAGAATTATTGAACCCCCTAAAAGGGAACTATCGAGAAGGCACTTCCCAGCATGCATTGCCATCAGATTATGCGCACTAGCGTGAGCGCTTCTCTCCCCTGCCCTGCGCCGTAGACGTCAAGACCAATGAAACTACCAATCCCACTATGCGCTGCTCCCAAGAGTGGCTGGAACTCGCATGGCATGCCGGGATTTGTAGTCCTGGTTTCCTTTGAGGCCCTGGTTAGATTTAGCCGTCCCAGGTTTCCCGCCAGGAATGAAGTGAGCGGAAGAGCTTGAAGGAAAGGCGCCTTTCAGTCACGTGCCCTTATGCCGGCCGCGAGGGGGGAGCAGCGCAGAAGAGCATCTGCGGCGCAGGTTACCAAGTAACGGTGTGTATCAGTCCGCGCCGCCCCGCCCCGCCTCCGCGCACAGAAGCGAACCAAAATGGCGGCGAAGGTGGCCGTTGAGGATTGTGTGTGAGGGTCCCTGCCCCTCCCCCACCACCCAGCGGGCTCGGTCATTGCCGCCGGGCGGGAGGCCCACGGTGGCGGAGCTGCTGCCAAGGTAACACCGCTGCCCCGCCAGGGCCTGGGAGCCCGAGCTGGCGGGCGGGCGCTCCAGTCGCAGTTACACAGAGCGATCCTTCCCCAGGGGGGAGCCACTTATCTCGGCGCTGCTGCCGCTGCATTACCCGCCCCCTTTCTCCCGGGCTGGCGCCTGTGTAGAGCCCTTTGGCCTTGGCAGCGCGCTCGGCCGCCGAGCCCAGCCCCCGCGGAACAAGGGGGAGCAGCGTGGCACGCGCCTTGAACGGCCGCTGGCGCTGCGCCCCGGCAGTCTCTTCCCGGCGCCCCAAGGTGCCCGGCGCCGGTGGGGGAGGGTATGTTGATCGCTTCTCCAAGGAGACGCTGCGCGTTCATGGGCAACGGCCGCCCGACGTTTCCCTGCCAGCAGCCCTTGGCGCGGGGCCCGCCCGCCGGCTTTGCCGCTGGGAAAGGAGCGGGTCCGCCCCCCGCTAACCGTCTCCCCTTCCCACCTTGCAGCGTGACCCACCCGAGAGGCTTCTTCCATCCCCGCTGGCGGCCGCAGGAGGCGGCGAGGGCAGGAACTTTGCTGTGGTAGAGTCTCGGAGCGGCTGAAGGGCAGGTTGGTCCTGGGTCACATTGCTTGGGGATAGAGTAGCGATCATAATGAAAATGGACTTCAGCTGGGGCCCTTCATGTGGCTGGTCGCCCGGTGTCGAGTGTGTGTTAAAGGCCGCTTCTTGCGCTGGAGCCAGGGGGGTCTCAGTACCACCGTTAAAGTAGCTTTCCCGCCACGGGTTTTTTTGTCTACAGTTGTTGTTTGACACTCACGTGAGGATATGACTATTAGCTGACAAAGATAAGAGCTATTTCTCTGGAGATTTGTTTGTTTAAATCGTTTGTTAGTAACACCGTGTAGCTCTCCCCAGAGCAGCAGGGGGAGAGAGCATTTAAAAAGAGACTATGATTAGAAGGGGTATTCACAAGGTCTATGGTACCTGAAATTACTTTTAATTCAATTTTAAATTCATGTTATCCCTTTAAAATCTCTTTTTTCAGTAGAGCTCTGCATATATACAAAATTGGTATTCGCATCCACAAAAATGATCCACGGATATCTGTAGATGCAGATATCACATGTATAAAGTGAATATCTGCAAATTTGCAGGATTCTAGATACAAAATTTGAATCTGTATCCACAAAAATAAGCCATAGATGTCCTTGTCCACATCTGCAGATGTAGATATAAAGTGGTTATCCATGCTTTGTAGGGCTCTAGATTTCAGAATGTTGGATTTGAAGATTTGTGCAAAATATTTTTGACCGGTGGAAATCAAGTATTGTATAATTTGGAGCATTTACAGCTCAAAAGCATACTTAAAAATTTGACAGAACTGATTCATAATTTGACCCAATCATACATGAAATTATAAGTATACCAACAAAAGGCCTCCTAAAATAAAAGGTTACATCTTGGCATTGCTTTGCTTTAGTGCCAAATGTTTGTGCTTTTATGCAATTTGGTCATCCCCAATACACCTAATAAGGTCAGCAATTTTGATATTGTGTTTACTTATATAATACAAAATTGATGTTATGCATCATTAGTGCAGGTTATGGTAAAATGAGATGGTAGTAGGTTGGCTTTCTGGGACTAGATAAAAATGAATGAGCGCACTGTCAACTTCCAATTTTTGAGAGTTTTTTTTATTTGCTTAACAAGCTGTTTTTCTGATAGACTATCCACTAATTGAATGGCCTGAATATCTTTTCTTTTAAAACCTTTAGAGGATAAGAATTATTTTCTTATTTGCTGTTAGTGTTTATAAGGGAGATACAGTATTGACTAATGGAAAATGGTGAAACTAACTATATGCAATAGGAACATTACATAGTGATTAATTGAATAGTCGTGTAACTGCACAAAATATTATCTGTTACATGACTATTTGATCGTTCCAGTGGGTGGGGCTCGCAGCCAATGAGCTCCCAGCCTCTCTATCGGAGGCAGCAGTCTGAGATGGCAGGTGAGAGTGAATCTGAGGGAAGCCGGTTAAAAACGGGCTACCTGAGCAAACCAGCTCCCACCTGCCACCTCTGTCCACAAGGGGTCTGATCTCCTGGTGGACAGAATCTGCTTTGACATCCCACCGAGCAGCCTCTGTCCGCAGCAAGACCGGGCCCGCTGCAGACAGAGCTGCTCCATGGCAGCAGCCCTTGCCCCCTCCCCCGCTGCTGCCTCTGATAGGAGGCATGGAAGGAGAGCCGACTTAAAAACCAGTTCCCCACACGTATCGCCTCCTGCCTTTGCCCTCGGCACTGCTGCCTCTCATACAGAAAGGCAGCAGCGTGGCGGGGAAGGAAGATGCTTGTGTGAGCCAATATGCATGGGGAGCTGGCTTGAAAGCCGGCTTCCAGTGTGTACTGGCTTTTGCCTGCCCCCCTCAACCTCTGCTTTGCTGCCTTTGTATCGGAGGCAGCAGGGCTGGGGTGGGGAGGGCAGGCAGCTCTGCAAAGCTGGTGCTTGTGGGGAGCTGGCTTAAAAGCTGGCTCCCCACTGCACTGGCTCCCGTCCCACCCCTCACCCTGCTGCCTCTGATACAGAGGCAGCAGGATGGGGGTAGTGCATGCATTCGGTAAGATTAACCTATAAGCCTAGGCTTATCCGTTAATTGTTTACTCGACTACACGTTGACATCCCTAATATACAAAGTGTCACCGAAAACCAGAGAAAATAAACACAAAAGTTGTTAGTTGGGCTAACTGTTTACTTACATTAGTATTAGATATTGTGACTGTTGTAGGCATGAATTTTTCAGACAAATGTGTTTTTACTGATATGAATGGGTAAGGTTAACCAGTTAACTGATTATACAGTATTTTACATCCCTACGTGTGTGTGTGTATGTATGTATTTCTTAGTTGATACTAATGACTGCTGAAGGTTCACATAGTGTTAACATCCTATCTTGCAGTGTTCTGTCTAATTTTTTTATATCCTTGTGTGGAAAGAATTTTATGTGCGCCAATATGGAAATGATCTGGGGTGGGGTGGTTGAGGGGTTAAGAGTGTGGAAGGGGATTTGGGATTGGGGGAGGTGAGGGCTCTGGCTTGGGTTGCAGGCTTTGGGATGGGGCTGGGGATGAGTAGTTTGAATGTGGGAGAGGGGCTTAGGACAGGGGCAGAGAGTTGGGGTGCAGGATCTGGGATGGGGGGGGGGGTTGGGTAGAGACTCCCTCAGGAGAGAGGACTACTCCTAATCCTCTCTCACTGAAGTAACTCCGGGGCCAGGTGACTGGTGCCTCTCTGCTAGCTGTGGCAGTTCTGGTGAGGCTGGGTTGTAGGGGATCTGTGCTGTGTGGATGATGGGGGTGGGGTGGGGGGAAACTTTGAGAAGATCTTTCTGCTGGCTGTGGCAGCCCTGAACCAGTGCTTGGAGCTTATTAGGCAGCTGTCTGGCAATACAGCTTGAAGGGAACCCTACCATCTTGTAAGATTACTTTCTAGTGAGGATAATTGATGAAAATACAAAGGGAGAGTAATAGAGGACAGCAGAACTTGCATAAGAGAATCTCTTTTGCAAATAGCTGCTAGGAAGTACAGTGAAGGAAAACAAGACATCAACTAATAGGACAAGAAACATTGAATTTAATTTCCCTGTGAATATAATTGATTGAATTGACTGAGAGAGCTCAATGTGGTCTTCTCAGTTAACACAAATTTAATCTGGGAAAAAAGTTGGAAGAGTTGTACAGCCCATTTTGGTGAAAAATTTCTCAAAGTAACCAGGAATTTGTATAATTTTCTAGGAATGTATGTGAGTTGAACAAGGATTCAGGTTTATTTGAAAACTTTTTAAAAGCAAATGTAGGAAATCATCAGCATGTGATAACCTGTCTGGACCCTGAATTCAGCAAGGTACCTAAATATATGAATAGTCCAGTTGATTTAGTGAATGTTGTTAACCAGGATTAAAGTTCCCAGTGCCACCCACACATTGGGAAATCCATCTAAGAATAATTGGAGAGAAGAGTTGCTTAAGATTTCAAAGAGTTCACAGAGCTGTAACTAAACTGTTCTTGTCCTATGTGCAGTCATAGAAGTCTTACTTAAGTGGACATACTCAATCCTTTCTGAGTTTGACTCCAGTAATAAAAATATATCTGATTTGCGTCTTGTGTAGGTGAGAAGAGAAATATTTCCTATTTTTTTCACATTGGGAAAAATTGGTGGATGTGATGTAATCTTATATTAGACTTAGACAAATTATACATCATAATAAGGGAATAATATGCTTACCTAATTTGAGCGTAAACTAGATGGCCTTTATTCTTGCAAAGATGAACTCTCATTATGTCCAGTGACATATGTCTGGATAAAATGGTTGTTACGCTGTCAAGCTTTGCATCTTTCCACAGAGCAGGATTTGCCTTTAATTACATATTGTAGCTTAAAACGTATTCTATGTCTGCAAAAATAAATTAATCAATTTGATAAATATGCATTTATTTTGAATTAGCAGGCAAGCTTCTTTTTACAGCTTAATTTTTCTAAGTTTTCCTTTGTGCATTAATTATGTGAAATTAAAAGTTAAACAGAACCAGTTGGTCTTTCACATATTCTTGTTTGGTTGGAAGTATGGTATGAAAGATTAGTTGAGCACTATATATTAGTAACTTGGTGTTGATACAGAATATTGATTTGAAATGAGGTCTCTTAGAAACCTTTTTAATAAAATTCTGGATGTGCTGTTTTCCTCCCTCACTTGTATGCCTTTGATAGTGACATCTGCTTTACAGCACTGTGTGCATGTGCTACCTGACTCTAGAGTCATTAGTTTATGTGATTATGCTTTTGCCTATCAAAGTCTTTACTTTTCCCATTACAGCCACTGTTTGGTACTTTTTTATAATCCTTTCCTCCCTCCAATTCCTGAAATACCATTGCAGGGAAGTCCATCAGAGGAGTATTATGTCTCTGCTGCTCCAGTTCAAACTTCTCTCATATGGTGCTAGCAATAGCTTTTTAGTGATTGCTAATGTGAATAGTGTACATTTTAGGTGTGTGCTCACCTTGGTTCATTGGAGCTGGTGTCAGCTGATTTTTATCAAGCCTCTTGAATATACATAGAATCATAGAATACTAGGATTGGAAGGGACCTCGAGAGATCGAGTCCAGTCCCCTGCCCTCATGGCAGGACCCAGTACTGTCTATATCATCCCTTATAGACATTTATCTAACCTACTCTTAAATATCTCCAGAGATAGAGATTCCACAATCTACCTATGACACACGTTTCCTAGAGTCCAGAACCAAAAAACTACTGTCACTCCTTGCCTCAGCAAGACACACTTTTGGTGGGTCTCTTAGTTCTCTGATATGCCAGTCTGTTGGCCTTATCAAACTTGAGATTATCCCAGTCTTGACATTCAGTCAACCTTTGTTCCTGAACTAGTCAGAGGCTTCTCTCTGCAGTGTCGGTCCCCAGTCAGGGGACGGTCCCAAAATTACCAAGTCTGCTTTCTTCAGAGAGACATAAAAGCCTGTTAATTTATCTGAGGACCCACACTGTAATACACAGATGATTTTATGGTAAAACTAAAAATAAGCTTATTAATGCAGGACAGAGTGATATTAAGCAAGGATAATATAAACTGATAACTAAAACAAAAATAAGACACTTTCTAGTGTCTGTAGCAGACAGTTTCTTCTACATAGGTCTCATAATTCTCACCAATGTGACTCGGTATCCATCTTTCACAAATTGAAAGCACTAACCTCTTTGTCCCCTAAATGATGGTTAACCAGCATGTTCTTTTGCTGCCTCTTAAACTCCCCAGAGTTAAAAAGTCTCTGAGGGGTAGCATGTTAGTATGTAACTTTAAAAATGATGAGTAGTCCTGTGGCACCTTTAGAGTCTAACAAAAGTATATATAAATTGTACCCTGAGCTTTTGTGAGCAAAACATCTCTCCAGATCATCTCATGTGAAGAAGGGGGTTTTTGCCCACGAAAGCTCAGAGCCCTGGCAGCCATGGGGTTCCCGCCTGGGGAGCCATGGCCGGGCAGGCAGCGGCAGGGCTCATCTGGAGTCATAGTCCTAGCACGGGCCATGTTGGGAGGGGCCTCCCCTTGTTCTGGACCAGTCAGGTCCTGAGGGTGCCAGACAAGGGAGGTCCATCCTATACTTTCGTTGTCCTTTGTTTCCAGAGCCTGACAACAGTGGATTGGCCAATATATATTGCCTTGTTTAGGACAGGCACAGGGAGACAACATCTGGCTTGTCTTGAACTAGTCCATGAGGCTCAGGACTTGCCCCTCCCCCCAGGGATGTGAGCCAGTACTGGCGCTCCAGCTATGCAGGAGGCACTGTGGCTGGAGCACTAGCGCCACTGACAGGGTTGGGGATCCCTGAGTCTCACGGGCCAATCAAAGCAAGCCAGGGCTGGGATCTAGTCTGCAGGTTCTGCTTGGCAGTAGTGCTTTTCTGTGGTGTGTAGCAGCTGTGCAAAGACACATCTGCTCACTCCCTTCCTCCTGCCCCAGCTGCACCAGGTAGGCACACCATCCCCTGTGCCTTCCCTACTATACCCTCACCCCACCTCCAGCCCACTCCTGCACCTACCCTCCCACCCAGACCCCACACACTCACCCCGACCCTCCTCCTGCACCCCGTCTCCTGGCCAGACCCCGCACCCCCATTTCTAGCTTGCTCCTATACCCTCCCTCACACCCAGATCTTGCATCCTTATCCCCACTCTGCTCCAGATCTTGCATCCTTATCCCCACTCTGCTCCTGCACCCTATCTCCTTCCCAGACCTTCCTACCCCCTCAGCCCACTCATGTACCTTACCTCCTGCCCAGACCCTGCACCCCTACTCCCGGCCTACTTCTGAGTACTGAACCCCTCATTTTTTGCCCTACCCCACAAAATTTATTCTTCTGGGGTCCAGGACTAGTAGATCAGGTCAAGAGGACTTTTTTGCTTTTTACTTGTATGTGGCCCCCAAATGATGTTTCTGTGGGTCAGTGAAACTTCTGGCACTCCAACATAACTGCATAAATCATGCAAGAATATTAATAACATTAGTTTTCATATGATACTTTACAAAATACTCTGGGCAAATACAACATTGTGTTTTGTATATGTTGTCAGGCCTGACAACAGTTTTAGCTAGACAGGGGCTTTGAGGGGCTCATAGAATCGCAGATACCTCAGCTATCAAAAAGATTAAGTCAAAGATCGTTTTGCTTACAAACCTTGTAGTGTAATTGTCTTCTAAAGTAATACATGTTTGTTATTTTAATTTTGTTTTGAAAATGCGCTTAGCTATGCAGTTGTGCCTACGCAGAGGTGAACTAAGGGGTTTGTTTATACATAGAAATTGTACTGCTTTAACTATATCAACAAGAGTGAAAGTGGTACAACACCTACATGTGGACACAGTTAAATGAGTATAAAAGTGCTTGTATAGTTTATTTCTGTACAGGAAGGGGAATGCACTATCCTGATATGGCACCTTTTTTGCCAGTGTAACTGCATCCACATTAGTTAACCATAATAGTTAGTGGTACAACTTTCAAATGTAGATCAGGTTTAATTCTGCTAGTATTAATTCAAGCTGGATACCAAGAAGCCACTTCGGTAGCCAACTTATAAATGTAGTTGACTTCCTCACCTATAGTGTGCATTCTAAGTGATGTGAGGATGTTTGTTTTGGAATTAGTGGTTTGAGATAGGGATCAATGTCTTACCCATCACTGTAATATACCTTCTGTTACCTTGGGCCATGTCTTCGCTACTAGTAAAATTGACACTGTGGTGATCGATCTTCTGGAGTTTGATTTAACAGGTTTGAATGCCAAAGTCCCCCCTGTCAAAGCTGATACTCCTCACTTCTGGAGGAGTAAGGGAAGTCAATTGGAGTGTTTGCTCCAGTCAGCCTCCTGCTGTGGAGATCACACCAAAGGTCAGATTTAAGGTACAATTAATGTAGCTGCAGTTTCCTATCTTCATTTGACCTTCCAGGTCTCTTACCTGAGCTACTAAGTTCTGACTGGCACAGAATAAATTAAATGACACCACATTGTATTTCATAAGATATCTTCAGAATATGATCCTGATATTCACATGACAGTGCGGGCAATGTAGGAGAGTGATTGGCAAAAGTATGTCAGTATTCCACTTCTGTAACTGATGATGGTGGTTATATGAATATCAGTGTGGGTGAAAGGAACTAGTTTCCTGGTCAACCAAGCTAAGTGTGCTGCTGGTACCTGGACTACAGATTTGTTCTTGTATTATGCATGCTTGGTATTGTAGTGCTTTAATGTATATGTTTACACATGGTTAGGGCTCTTTCGTTCCAACACCCAACAGGATAAGATAGGGATCAACAAACTTCAGCTTGTGGCCCATCAGGGTGACCCGCTGATGGGCTGCGAGGCATTTTGTTTACAGTGACTGTCCACAGACACGGCCCCCTGCAGCTCTCAGTAGCCGTGGTTTGTCATTTCTAGCCAATGTGAGTTGCAGGAAGCGGCTCAGGCCATGGGAACATGCTGGCCGTTATTTCCTGCAGCTCCTCCTATTGGCTGAGAGAGGGGGTGGTTATGTCTACAGATGGGCAATGTAAACTGTGTTGTGGCCTGCCAGCGGATTATCTTGATGGCTGCGGTCTGAAGGTTGCCGATCCCTGGAATAAACCAAGGATTCAGCTTCAAAAATTTATTTTTTTTTCTAATTTTTTTTTTTTGGACTATGCTTAATTGGTTGTTGTTTGTATCAAAACGAGTTAAGGAAATCACTGCTGTCTGACTTTTTTTTTTTTTTTAACTGTTGACAGAGCTCATTTAACTTCAAAGTTGTTTCTAATGCAGGCCTTTAAATTATCTTACATTAGCAAACTATTTCTTTGCTAAATAAAAGCATATGTACCACTATAGTTTTATTTTTCTGTAAACCATATTTACTATGAAAGCCAGGGCTTTCTCTGACTAAATATTTATTTGTGGTATAGTAAGGGAAAAGAATGCCTCTTACTGACTGATAGCAACTGTCCCTTTCAGTGGTCTGTAATGGTCTATTTTAGTATTGAATGCAGGTTATTTTGTTTGAATACATTCTTTATGTGAAACTTTTAATTCTTGAAAGCCACTGTATGAGACTGACATCGCTGTAGTCTTGTTGCTACTGTATTACGTTCTTTGTAGTGTTTCCAGGAATTAAATTTTCTCATTTTATACCTTGTGTGCTCTTTATTGCAGAAGTTAAAGAATACCAAAATATTTTAAATTTGTACTGTTCTTTTATAATAGAACAATTTTAGAAAGTAAATGTCAGAGTTTAAATATTTTCAGAGAAGTTTTAAATGGTTTTAGCAACTCTTTTGCATTACTAATATTTATGGATTTTAGCATTTCATAAAATAGTAGGCATGTGAAAGAGTGACAATTACTGACTAATGGTTAACTGGCGCCTGGGAGCAGCCCACTGCAGGCAGAGGGCTGCTCCAACCCCGCCAGGCTCACTGCGTCACAGGCCAAGGCAGGGTAGAATAATTTGTTTTTAAAGAAAGGATTTCTAACTTTTAGTTGATATGGGAAGTATACTGCATTAAAATAGCTTAACTATAACTTTTTATAGGGTTTTTTTTGGGGGGCTGCATATCATGGCAACAGGAGGTGGACCTTTTGAGGAAAGCATGAATGATCAGGACTTGCCTAGCTGGAGCAATGAGAGCTTTGATGATCGGCTAAACAACACGGTAAACATTCATTTTATTTTTTTAATTGTAACAGCATACTGTAGGTGAAAATTGAAATGCAAATTCTACTGCTGTGTTGGATAGATATGAAACCATAAAAAGGTCAAACTATAGTAGAAGTTACTTGCTTACATTCTGTAGATAAAGCTAAAAATGTGTCCAACTTAAATTTAGGATGTACACATGATAGATTTGAAAGAACCATAGGCTAATATGAATGATCGTTGCCCGTCAAGAGTGTGGGGACTAGAGTATTTGATTGAAAGCTGGAAGTGGGAATTTACCCTCAAGGTTAAGCATTATAACCCACTGAAGACTGAGTAGAATGATTCTGAGTCTGTGTCTTGCGAGACACATGTGGCTCATTAGGCAGCTGTGGTCACCAACCAGTAGCTCGGGATCTACTGGTAGATCTTGGAGCCTCTGACAGGTGATCCTGACTGGTTTGGCCAAGAGGCTATCAAGCACAGCACTTCAGCTGCCCCTCCCCCCAATGTTGCTCATCTCCTACCCTTTGCTTTGGAGCTGGCCCTCCCCCTGGGAGCCTCCTGCTTTCTGTGCAGTGCAGGGAAGGGGGAGGAGGGGTGCTGATGTCAGGGTGCCCCCTCTCCCAGCCTGTATCCGATCTCCACAGAGCAAAGAGGGGGCACAACAGGACTTCAGAGGGAGTTCGCTGGCTGCTTTAGGGAGTGGGCCAGGACAGGGGTGAGCCTGCCTTAGCCCCATTGCATCACCAACCAGGAGCCATCAGCAGTGCCCAGTTGGGGCCCGCATCCAAAGTCTTACTCCAGTCATGAACCCTATCTTCCACCCCCAAGCCCTTGTCCTAGCCCCGAGTATCCCTGCATCCAAATGCCGCCCCAGAGTCTGCACCTAGAACCCCCTCCTACATCCCAACTGCCTGCCCCAAGAGCAGCTCAGATCCCTTCACACTCCAGATCCCTTAATCCAAGACCAGAGCCTGCATCCCAACCCTCTGCCCCGATGAAAGTGAGGGAGGATGGAGTGTGAAAGGGCGGGAAGGAGGCGTGGCAAGAGGATTTATATTTGAGGTAGATCTTGGATTGCACTTAAATTCAAAAAGTGATCTCGTGCTCAAAGTTGGAGACCCCTGCAGTAACGATGTAGCTGAGTAGTTTTGTACTTGATTGCCCAATAAGCTCATCGAGTAGCAGAGTCAAGTACTCGATTACTCGCTTCCCTTCCCCTTAATGCCTCTGTGTGACAGGAGTCCGGGCTGACCACAGGCAGGGGCTGCTCCGGCAGCAACATCTGCCTGCAGCTGGCTCTGGCTGCCTGTGGACAAGGGCTGCTGGACCTGGTGTGAGCTGGGACTGAGCAGTCCTAGCTTGTGCCAATACGGGACCACTGCAGCTCAAGATTTTAAATGTAGTAAGAGCCATCTGGCTCTTACTACATTTAAAATGCAGAGCCACAGCAAAGGTAGCTCCTGGACCAGCACGAGCTGGGACAGGACACCTTCCCTTTATCGATTAATCAGTTACCCACCTCTTTAACATCCTTTAGCCTGTGGCTCCTTCCTGGAGCACCACGAACATGCTTTATCTGCAGCATGCAATAAATGAATTAGCTAAATTTGTTTGAAAATTTTAGAGTATTTGCACTTATAGTTATTTATTATTACTGTGTTTGGTGGAGTGGTGCACGGAGCATACAGTAGTCATGTGGTTCTTTTGGTTAATGCTAGTTGCAAATAGTCACTTAACTGAGTACCACTGGAGCAGAAGAAAAATGTTAATGTAACTTTGTTTTCAGTGAACAAATACTTGGTTACGTAGATCAAACTTTGTCAGATTACATATTGGTTTTGCTTTGGAGAAAACTATATTATTCAATTTGATACTTAACATTTTCAAATTATTGCTTACATTTTTAGCATTTTTGTTATTTCTGTCACTCTAAAATTGTCAGACTTCGATTCTGAAGTAAACTATATCTTTTTTTTCACTAAAGAGATAATGAATGTGTTTTATTTCCTGCTTTTCTAAAGGACTGGGGGAGTCAACAGAAGAAAGCAAACAGGTCTTCAGAGAAGAATAAGAAAAAAATTGGTGGGGAAGGTGAAACAAGGCTTACTAATGACATCTCTCCAGAGTCCTCACCTGGAATGGGACGGCGGAAGACAAGGACTCCTCATAGTTTTCCTCACTCTAGATATATGACTCAGATGTCCGTTCCAGAGCAGGCAGAACTAGAAAGGCTTAAGCAAAGAATAAACTTCAGTGATCTGGATCAGGTTTGTGGAGATGTATATGGGAAAAATGTGAATGTAAAACTATACAAACCTAAACTATCTTTATTAATCTGACACTTGAAAAGGAAAGACTTTTTAGTTGAGCGTCTGTCTTTCAAATTTTCATTCGTGTCACGTAGCAAATAATAGTCCACATTCTGAACTGGAGAAAACATAGAAAAAGACATATTCTGGATTATAGGGTCAAGATACTTAGTCTATAAAAATGAGGTGGTGTAGCTGAAGGTTGGCAGATGGTGTCACTCAGTAATTGTGGAATTTAATACATTGCAGATCTCCAAATCAGTGTTTATTTGTAAAACATCTATGAATTTAGTTTAGTAACTGCCAATCTAGAAAGTATTTTATTGAGGGCATTACTTTCTGAAGTCATATAATTTGGGACTTTGATCCTAGTTATGTCTGAATAGGGCGTCTAGTGGCAAAATGGAGTGTCATGCTTTTTATTACCATTCTGCCCTAAAATTTTGGCCGAATTTAAGTTTGTTTTCATTTAAAAAAAAAAAAAAAAGAGCTTTAATTCTTATGGTTGTGACAGTATCCTTCCAAATGTGGCTCATTATTTTGCTTTCTTGTCAACTCTGAAGACAAACTACTATGGAGCTTCTGTTGCTGTTCTTAGTTTTTCTAAGGAACAGTAGGGTGAATATACCTGTTAACATTGTGCTTGCACGCAGAGTTCTGAATAGCATCAATACATATTCCAGCATCTAATAGTGGTAAGAAGGCTCTGGAACTATGGATGGGAGAAGATGATAAAAAATAACGCAGTCTGGAGTAGGATGGGCTATAGCAAGAGGCTATAGAGGAATTCCGTGTCAGATGCTGTTCTTTGTTCTAGCTCAGTAATCAAGAGGCAATGGGATAAGTAGCTTCTTTCATGCATGTGGCAGGGAGATGTGGCTTCACATTATCAGGCACAAAGCTGGAGTTCAGGGCAGGGTCCAGTGATTGCACCCTGATAAGAATTGTAAAGCTCTCCCTGTCATATTCAGTATATTGAGTGGGAGGTTGCACTTCTTACCAGAATATGTCTGGTTGTGATGGTTTTATTCATCCTTAATATCAGCCATCGGATAGTAAGTTTAGTTCTCTGTCCAGTAGGTGAATTTCTGTTTGTTTTTTCAAGCTATGCCCAGTAATGCCCCCTATTATTTCACAATTGAACAATGAAAGTAGAAACATTTTTAAAGGAATATTTAAGTAACATACTATCTTCCTTTGGTTTGTTTTATGTAGAGGAGCATTGGAAGTGATTCTCAAGGCAGAGCAACAGCTGCTAACAACAAACGTCAGCTTAATGAAACCAGAAAACCATTCAACTTCCTATCACTGCAGATTAACACCAACAAAGGCAAGGATGCAGCCGCAAGCCCTCAAAAAAAAGAAATTGGTAGCTCATCACAATGTAAAGAGTTATTTGCATCTGCTTTGAGTAAGGACTTCTTGCAAAATTGTCAAGTGTCTGCTCAAGAAGATGGAAGAGGAGAACCTGCTATGGACAGTAGCCAGGTATAGTTTGCAACTCATCCTCTTTCTGTTGCCGTCTCTTCCCCCTACAAACTTGGAAGGTTTAGAATATGTCTAATTTCATTGTTGCTTGTTACACACCTTATGAAACTTCTTAGAAAGTTTTGTCAAATTTTAAAATTAATTTCAAATGGTTCCTATGAAGGTTTATATTTTGTTGTTGTTTATTAAGTAATGTGCTTCAGAACACATGAAATTAGATTTGAAATGTACTACGTATGGAAATGCTTGTGATCACATGCTAGTAACTGCGTACTGAGAGAGAAGCAGTTTCTTTAATATACGACTCTTAAACTTAAAGATTGAACTGGTGGCCATTTCATATTGTTTTTAGATGTATTAGATCAGAAATGCACCTGGTATCTGTGACTGAGGGTTAATGTTGCTTCAATCTTGGAACTTTGTGCACATGTTGCATCCCTGCTGAAGTTCGTGCCAGTTGTAGTACTGAGGCCATAAACTGTCACCTTACATTTTGTTTACATAGTTTTATTTATACCACAGCTATCACACTCATGTCTTGTGGATCACAAATATCAAAACTATTTGATTAACTCACTGAGTAATTTCAATGTCTTCTCTGCAGATTGTGAGCAGACTAGTTCAAATTCGTGACTATATTGCTAAGGCCAGCTCCATGCGGGATGATCTTGTAGAGAAAAATGAAAGATCTGCTAATGTTGAGCGCTTGTCACATCTCATAGATCATCTTAAAGAACAAGAAAAATCCTATCTGAAATTTTTGCAAAAGATGCTTGTAAGTTTCAGAACTTAACATACAGATACGATGTTTCTCCTAAGCAATGTGAGAAAATGTTAAGGAGTGAGTCATTTGTGTTTTGATGGTACCACTAGAGGAGTTAACATCAAGATATAGTACCTTCCATAATAATTCATTTTTACTACTCCATTTATATAGCGTTTGATTTATGCCGCTAAAATATTTCAGGCTAGAGAAAATGAGGAGGAGGATGTTCGGACTATAGATTCAGCTGTGGGATCTGGTTCTGTAGCTGAGAGCACATCGCTAAACATAGATGTGCAGTCTGAAGCTTCAGATACCACGGTAAGCTGCTTTTAGTAATTAAAGTGCTAGAAATGAAGACTTTTTTTCTTTCCCTGACTGATATTTCATCATAATGTTAATCTGAAATTCGGTTTGAGACTTAATCCCCTGAAATGTTCAATGTATATTTTTTAAAAAGTTTGTTTTTAAAGGGCTTCTTTTGTAACAATTTTACTCTTTGGTAGCTTATGAACCTTTAAAATAATTGTAGGAATTAAATATGTATCTTACCTGTACAAGTGCAGAAAGGACTAGTTTTCTAAACTGTTTTTTGGTATGTGTTATGTTTCCAGTACTAGGCAAATTGATCAGTAATGGGGGGTAGCAATGTTTCACTGTCATGGGTTTTAAATAAAGCGTAAGTATATTTATAGTGATACAGTAAGAAGCATTGCTTTAGAAGAGGGCTTCCCAGCCTCTTTGGTTGGGTGGGCCACCTCTTATTAGTGTGTCCTGTGTACTCTGGCATTTCTATACATATGTGTACTTATGGTTGCACAGACCAACTTTTCTCACATTTGTGATCATATAATATTCCTGTAGCAATATCAGTAGTTACTTATATGGAAAAGAGCTTTGAAGACTTCCTAATGTTTTAAATTTCCCTTTAAATACATTTTATGCATTTATGGATATGGTTTTGGCTCTGTTTCCAGCCAACAGGCTACAAACCACCAAAAAAGTGCTCTACAGGCCCTAGGTTAGGAATGCATGTTCTAGGAAGCTACAAAATAGCATTTAAATAAAGAATACAGAGGTACTTCATTGGAAGTCAAAATGAAACCAGTCTCTCAATCTAATTATCAGAGTCTTGCAAGAAATTATTGTTTTTATTGTGTCTTTCTAAAAAGATAAAACTGTATAGATGAATACATCCAACTGTTAATATTGTTTAGATTGTGGGGGGAAATAATCGTATAATACAGAATGCTTATAAACAAAGTTTGCATCTTGTTTTTCACTTTAAGTCTGTGTAGTTTTAAGAATTTTGGAATTAGTTTTCAAGTAGAACATGGTTCTTTGAATTATTAAAAGTAGTTTTGTGTAATTACATAGTATAGTGATACTGGGAATTCTGTCATTTAAGAAAATAATTTTAACAAAGGAAACTGAAAATACAGTAAAATTAAACTAAAAAAGACTTATTTTGTTGAAGTAATACAATTTGCCATATATAACAAGTAAGACACAAATTAATTAGGCAACTTTTACAGTGTAAAAATGCATGCTGAACAGGAGTGTGTTCTAAATCTAACCTCCTAAACTATTTAATAAAGGAAGCATCTTTTAGTCTGAAAATTCGGCCCTGCATTGAGGACAAACTAGGGAATTCAGCTTCACAAGGACAGGTTTCAGACATTGACGTTACAACAAGTCCAAAAGGGAAAGGTGACAGAGCTGCTCTGAATGGCAGGGAAATCTGGCCTATTAGGATTGGAATACCCTCACAGGTACTCTTCCAAATATTATCTTGGCAAGTCTCCAAAATAGGGTCTGTGCTACTTTTTCTTCCTCAATTCCTTTGTTGCTAAACAACTTTAAAACGTACTAATTATTTGTAATGAACAATTACTTTTTTCTCTCATTCTTTTCAAATAGAAGATTCTGATGTTTAATGCTTCATTCACCGCTATTACAGTAGATCAGGCATATTTATCTGTGTGTGTCTAACTTTTTATTGAACGTCTTTCCTTCTTGATGTTTTATTTTGGGAAGAGGAGATTTTATACAAATAAGTTTTTACTAATTTCCTCCTCCAACCCAATGTACGGTCTTTTTTGATTAGTGAGAGCTAAGTCTAATTATATGTCCTGTTAATCTAATTTCTCAACCACAGACTGCTAATTCAGTTTTATAACTTGACGCAATTACACTCTTATTTCTGGGAATGTGTTTTAAAATTGGATTTCATGTAGTCTAATTTTAGATTCACACTTAGAGGTGTGTTAATTTTATGCTATTAATGTGCCTGAAATAATTTAATAACAAACCTGTTGTATAGAGACAGTGAATTAAAAGATCAGAAACTTCTGTGACTTAAAGGAAAAACATGGTTTAATGAACTCCCTACAGAGGATAAACAGTGTAAGCCTATAGTAATTCCCAGTACATAAATGCAGGGAAAAATATAGTAGTAGGGGTCATTGCATTAAAAACTGTCCAGTCCTGCTGTGATTTAAAAAAAAAAAAAATTGTGATTGTGATTGAATTTTTAGTGCTCCCATCTTTTTATTTAACAGTTTAAATACATTATTTGAATGTCTAAGCTCTTTATAGAAAATTTGTTATGCTTGAGTGCTTAATTTTGGACACCCAACTTGGAAAAAAAATTGGTCTTTGTTTTAACGATGCCTCTGATACGCTTGAATTAAAGTTTGGTTTATCAGTTTCTTTTGTTTTTTCCTTAGCCATTGATTTGACATGTGACTTTGCACAAATCACCTAATCTTTCCATGCCCCAGTTTCTTTGTTTGAAATGTGGGTTATGCAGGGATATTATCACTGATGTTTTTAGTAGTTTGAATCATTTGAAAGTGCTGTATACTTGCAAGTTTTATGAACTTTTGGAGACCTTGTATTTAAATTCTGGAGGTTTAAAAATAATAGATTGAGGTGAACAGTAATTTTAAAACATGAATTTTTTTGCAGATTCAGACATTTCTGATGCCTAGGCTGAGACGGAGTTGCTCACTCCATTTTGTGATCCACACTCTTCTGGGGGGCAAGAAATGGCACCTCACCTACAAAGTTCATTTACTGTCCATTAAAGTACTTGACTTTGCCTTTTCCAGTAACTTCCATATTAGGGATATTAACTATCGGTTATTTTACTAGTCGAGCAGTCGACGGAATTTCCATCAATCGCTCAACTAGTCAATAAGCACTTCTGCATTTCTCCTTGGAAATGTACAAGAGTCCCTGCTGGGGCTCTTGTACATTACCAAGGAGGAATGCGGAACTCTGCGTGCAGCCCAGGGCCAGTGGGAAGTCTTGCTGACTCTGGGTTGGGCTGCATATGGGCATGCCAGCTTTGAAGTGTACAAGAGTGCCCAGCAGAGGCTCTTGTGCATTTCAAAGTGGAAGCGCAATGTGGAACCAGGGATCAGCTGGGGAGTCCCCCGCTTATCCTGGGTTCTGGGGAAATGCCGTGCAGAGCCTGGGATCAGATAAGGAATCCCCGGGCTCCATGTGGCACTGCTTTTTCGAATGCCACCTCGGCGTTTCAAAGCAGCAGTGCCATACAGCTGAGCCTAGCGCTGCCTCTTTGAAGTCCCACCTCTTCTCCCAATTAGCCCCTCCCCCCCCTTTGCTGTCTCTATCTGATAGAGCAGTGGTCCCCAACTTTTTTACACCCAAGATCGCTTTTTAAATGACAGAACAAGCCAAGATCTACCGCCCCATCCTTCCCCCAAGACCCCACCCCTTCCTTGAAGCCCCGCCCTGCCCTCTCTATTCTCTTCCTCTCCATCACTTGCTATCCCTAACCCTTATACTACTGCTTTTTTTTTTTTTTCAATTCTTCTGTAGGAAGAAGTTTTTCCAACATTTGGCCTGTCTAGACTGGACCAAATGTCAGAAAAACCCCTTCTTTTGGACGCCCCCTTATTCCTCATGGAAAGAGGAATATAGGGGTTACCGAAAGAGCATGTTTGCTCTTCCACTTAAAAAAAAAAAAGTGGAAGAACAAACGCATCCCTGGATGCAGAAGAGTTTTTCTGGGATATCTCTGGAATCCTAAAAAACTCCTGCAGTCTAGCTGTACCCTCATTGGGTTGAGACAGGATGTGTAGGCTCTAGGGTGGGAATGAAGGATTTGGGTGTGGGAAGGGGTGAGGTGTGCAAGCTCTGGGAAGAAATCTGGATGCAGAAGGAGGTGGATAAGGGAACGCTGGCTTGGGGAGGGGGCTCCAGGCCGGGCAGTGTTGGGGTCAGATGGAAGGCCGGGGTACTAAGCAAGCCACAGGCTTGTGGCTGTGAGGGTGCAGGAATTTGGGTTGTGGTATGTGAGGGGCTCAGGGCAGGGGGTTCCAGTGTATGATAGGCTCAGATCTAGGGTCTGGGGGCAGGGTGCAGGAGTGTTATGCTGCTGTGGCCAGATGGGGGCTTGGCCCCAATTGGGGGTTTGTTGGCCAGGCTTCATTTTTAAATAAAATACTATGTCAGACACAAAAAGTTTATGCATTGTCTTTATTTCTGAGAAGGGCAGGGAACCTGTTTTGAGTCAGGGGTCACTGACCCACAGAAAAGTCAGTTGGGGCCACACAAGTGAGATGCAAAAAAAAACCTCCTCCAAAATCCCCCCAAGCCTCACTTATGTGGTCCCAACTGTGCTGGTGGGAGCAGGGGATATGGTACTGGGGTAGGGTGCTGGTGGGTGCTGGGGCAGTAGACAGGGTGCCAGTGGGGACAGGGTTCTGTGGCAGGGGACACGGTGCCAGTGGGGGCAGGGTTCTGCAGCAGGGGACAGGGTGCCAGTGGGGACAGAGAGTCCCCTGCACCAGCCTCCTCCCAGGACCCCAACCTCCACCCCTACTCCCCCGCAGAGGAGGGAAGCCCTGTCGCATGCCGCCTCCAGGGCCGGCGCACGCCTTCCACAGAGCAGGGAAGCCCCATGTCACGTGCCCCCTCCGGACCTGACTCCCCCCTCCCGCGGAACAGGGAAGTCCCAGCGCGCGCCTCTGGGTACTCCCCTGGTAAGTTCCCGGTGCGCCACAGACATGGGACAAGGAAGCAGTCAGTGCATTTGCGGAACCCCTGGAAGTGATGCGCAGCTGCAGGACTTCCGTCCACCCCATGGGAAAGCTGCCACTACCTCCATTGTCGCTGGAGGTAGGTAGTGGGGCTTCTTGGGGGTGGGGGGAGATGGGGGTGGGGCCCAGAATGCCTCGCAATCGACTGGTCGAGGCCTCGCAATAGACCAGTCGATCGCAATCGACAGGTTGGTGACCATGGCAATAGAGGCAGCAACGGGGGGGGGGAGGGAATAGACTAGTTGACTGACTATCCGATAAGCATTTGCTTATCGGATAGTTGACTAGTCCTTAACATCCTTATTCCCTACTTAGTGGGAAGTACCTCTGGGGTAGGGCCAACTCCTTTATGTATGCATGCATATTCTTCATTTTAGGAATTTTTCATAATTCAGATACATAGTTGTTTACAGTAGACACGCAGCAGGTGAATTTTTTTCTTTGGGAGTAGGGCTCAGCTTGGTACAAGGTATTGAAGACTTGAAAGAAATATTTAACAATTCATAACTTATTTTGCAGTCCTATCTGCCTGTGAAGATACGGGTTCAAACTTGATGCAGAGTTGTAGCGTATATTTGTGGAATGAGAAACAATAATTTGCAAAATAGTGTGCCGAAAGGTAAAGCTTTGGGGATAGTTAATCATTCTGGACCTTGCATATTACTGAGGCAGGGATCCATGGAGGTTTTTTAGGTTGGCAGCTGCATACCATACTTGTGAACTGATCATTAAGTTTCTGTTTTCACTCTACGCTGACTGTTACACTAGTGTAAGAAATGAAGAGGATCAGGTTGATATTTTAAAAATGTGTTTGTTGCAGAGACTCTTGGGGAAAAAAAAGTCAACGCCAAACAGAAGTCTTTGCTTTTTTGCTGTTTTAATTGTGTCTTGAATTACATTTTATATTCATCAGAGATGGAAGTAGGGAGTACTCTTATAGCTTTATGGTTTTATGCTTTTCTTGTTAATAAATTTATATACATACCATTAAAGGAAGAAACATTTGTGAGTTTTTAATTTTATAATCTGCTTGTGGAAGATTCTGAGTTGACAGACCTGGAGACTAAAGAAGGTTACTTATCCACAAAGCACGGTGCAGCATAGCATGTTAGTAAGTAGTTGACTGCTTGACTACCCGATAAGCATAAGCTTATTGGGTAGTCGAGTGGAGTACTCAACTACTCGCTTCCCGCCGCCCCACACTGACTCTGTATGAGACACAGTGGGGGTGGGAAACAGGAGCAAGTGCTGGGGGGAGCCAGCTTAAAAGCCAGTTCCCCTCCAGCACTGTCTCTGCTGTGGTGCTTGGTCCCACCCCCTGCCTCTATCAGAGGCAGTGTATGGGGGAGAGGGGAGGCTGCTCCAGGACAGGGGCTGCTGCCTCCCCCCACCTTGCCCCCGTCTCCCCCTCCCCCCCCCCAGCAGATAGGGGCTGCTGTCACCAAGCAGTCTCTGTTCACAGTGGCCCGGGCTGGCTGCAGCCAAGGGTTGCTCCGGAGCAGCCCCTGTCTGCGGCCAGCCTTAGCCACCTCAAGCAGGGGCTGCTAGACTCGGCGTGTGCCAGAACCGAGATGTTCGGGCATGCACTGGTCTGGGATGCTGCTCCTCTGCATTTTAAATATAATAAGGACCTGGTGGTTTTTACTACATTTAGAATGCAGAGCCACAGTGCAGGTGGCTCCAGGAGTTTCCCTCGCTGTGGCTCTGCAGAGCAGCTCCTTATTGACTAATCTTGTAGTTGATACAAATTGTATCGACTAAACGATATAGCCAGATAACTGCAATTTAACATCCTTAGTGCAGCATGGTTATTGGCAGTACAAGCTTTTCCTTAAAATAACTCAAGCTTGAGTTGGAAGAACTAGCTTTAAGTGTGAGGAAATGATAGTTAATGTTCACCTCTTTACACTTCTCAAGACTAACACTTCTTCATTGTGATGGTAAGATTTTGCTCACATGAAGATATTATTTGCAGCGTTATCAAATTCCACAGTTATGGAGGCATTCTTTATTATCTTCCAGGCCAGAGACCCACAGCAGGAGGCTAAAGAGGAGCTAGAAAATTTGAAGAAGCAACATGACTTGTTAACAAGAATGTTACAACAACAGGAACAGCTGAAAGCACTACAGGGAAGACAAGCAGCTCTTCTTGCTCTTCAGCATAAAGCAGAGCAGGCAATTGCTGTCATGGATGATTCTGGTATGTGGAATATTGACTAAACCTGAAACTCTGAATTTTAAAAACATTGTTATTGAAAGAATAAATATACTGGATATATTCTTAAGTTTGTACGTTCTATGCCTGATATAACATACCTGCAGTAAAATTCCAAATATTACAAGTCTTCCATTTGGTGGAAGAACTTTGTTTAAATATTTTTCATATGTTAGGTAACAAGGCCACAAACTTAAAACCATAAGATTCCTTAAATCTGGCACTTACAGATGAGCCACCAAAGCTTACTTAGCTTTCAAAATAGATTTTTTTGAGTTTTAATCTAGAGTGAGGAAGAACAGAACAATTATAGATTAAATTTGCTGTATTTTTTCCAAATGTAAAAGTATATTTCAGATTGCAAAGAATTACGTCAGAACCACTATAAAGATAAGTGTTACTCCGTTATAAACTTAAAGTTAAGAAAGTGTTAATCAAAAGAATCTCTGGGGGTGAACGTTCTAACTTTTGGTCTCTGCCTAAAGCAGGGCTGGGCAATAATTTTTGAGTTGAGGCCACTTAAAAATTTTTTGTAGTGGTCGTGGGCTGTGCCAGAAGGGGCGGGGCCTAGGGCAGAAGGGCAGGCCTTTAAATAGCATAAGTTGGAAGGGCTCATGCCTCCTCTGCAGCTCCCAGGCATCACGTTAGCCAGAAATGGGAGCTTTTCAAAGGTCTATTGAAAGGTCTCACTGCTCCTGGCCTGAGAGCTGGGGACATGCAAGGTCTTTCAACTGCTTCTGTTTAAAGGGCTCGTGCTTTCCATGGGGCTGTTGCCTGGCAGTTGCGGGGATGGTGGACGCCCTTTAAATAGAAGCAGTTGAAAGGACTCGAGTCCCTGGCTCCCAGGCACCGGGCTAGCATGGGGCTGGGAGGTGCGAGCCCTTTCAGTTGCTTCTATTGAAAGGTTTTGTGTCTGCCTGGTAGATGCCAGGCAACGCAGACGCCTAGGAGGTACGAGCCCTTTAAATAGAAACAGTTAAAAGCGCTCGCAGCTCCCGTGTGATGCTAGCGCATTGCCTGGGGGCTGGAGACATGCAAGCCCTTTCCGCTGCTTCTGTTTAAAGGGCTCATGTTTAAATGGTATATAATTTTGATTAACTGCTTGTTTATATATTAATGGTTATTTACATCCTCCTTTCTCAAAAGGTTCCCTAGTTCCTAATAATTTAACCTGTTCTTTTCTGCACCATCATCACATTGATGCATTGAGACCTTACTGTTCTGCCTGTCTTAACTGGGTCCACACAGGGAACTGGAAGAATTTCAGAGAATGCTACCATGAAGATCTTGAACTTCAGTCTCTTTCTTAGCACTCTAAATTTTGCCTCCAGAACTTCTTTCCTGCCTTTCCCTGTGTCACGAATTATCTATAGCCATTGGCTTCTTTCCGGCACTACACACAAGCCTGTCTAGATGTGTAGTAGCTACTTGTAAAGAGCTTTGTGGTGGGGAAAGAGGAAGTTAGTTCTTTCTGAGGCCTTATGCCATCAAACTAGCTGTTGTCAAGTTCATTGCCTTGACCAACTGTTCTCCATTTTCCTCTTTTATAGCAATAATGTTATAGGAGAAGATATATAACTGGTTAGATACTCAGTTTTCTGGTGTGAGTAGAGAGAAATAGCATGTGATCAGGTAGGTTGCCTACTGCAAGTTGTCTTTGGTGCAAGAGATGTTGGTGGCCCTGAGGGAGGCATTTCTTCCATGTAGCTCTTCTGAATCAGCTTGAGGGCACTTTCAGCTCTGCCTTTATAGTCTCTCTTCCCCTAAACAGATTCCCTAATACTTGCGAAAGACGGAAGTACTTTCCCCTACAAAAAGAATCTTTTTTCATAGAGGAGGAGGAGTAGACAGAGGAGAGGCTTACTTAAGTAAGCTTTAAGGGAGAGCTTTGTTCACTGTTCTTTGGTGTTCCTCTTATGAGAGTCATATTTTTCCTGGTAATGCTCAGAGCAGCACCTTACTAGCCCTTGTGTTCAAATAGCTAGTAAAAGTAGGTGCTGGGAAATGAAAAAAATTGATGTAAAATTAAATAAATGTAACATTTTAAAAATAAACCAAGTTCAAGGCTTACTAAGCAAACTAAAAATTGGCCGGATACCCACAATCTGGTTTGGGTAAAATAGGTGGATTTTTCAGGTCTCGGTGTGCATTTTGACTTGTGACTGTTTTTAAAATAATATTTTAGGGTACTGCATTTGTCTTGATTTCCATATCAAATGTTCACAAATAAAAATGTTGCTTTTTTTTCTAACTGCCAGCAGTGCACATCAGATCTGAATGTAAAACTGAGGTATTTCCTTCTAGCCATCCCATGGCCAGTAAAGATTCTGGAGGCCAAATTTATATTTTTACACCCATATAATCCCTTTTCAGTGACTATAGAGTTCTGTTGATAAGCCATCCAGCTGATTCTTCCTAGGAACATTGGGGCCATTTAGATGTTTTTTAAAGAAACAACCCAAACAAAAAACCCAGAAACTGAAGTTAACAGATTTTTGTGTAAACAAATAAACCAAACCAAAACAAAAACTCAAAAGGAACTGATCTGCTGAACAAGGTATGCTTTTGCATAGTCAGTTTTCACAGTGAAGCTGTACATTCTGGTGCCTATGTAAGGTCTTCTATGCAGCTGCTCTTAGACATCTCCTCCTGGAATAACTGAACCACCTCCAACAATCCGCCTTGCCTATGTTGGCAGGAAAGTCTCTGCTGCCGACAGTGCTTTCGATACCAGCACTTTTGTTGGTGAAACTTAGATTGTAGACATAAGCCCAACTGATGAGTTTCTTGGATTTAGGAAGGTGTATATTTTTAAGGACATCTGTTTTTCTAAGGATTATTGCAGAAGTTTGTTTGATTTCAATCTTAAATAAAAAAAATAATATATGGAGATCTACAATCTCATAGAGCTGGAAGGGACCTTGAGAGGTCATCGCCTCCAGTCCCATACCCTCACAGCAGGACCAAGTACCATCCCTGACAGATTTGCCCCAGATCCCTAAATGGCCTCCTCAAGGATTGAACTCGCAATCCTGGGTTTAGCAGGCCAATGCTCAAACCACTGAGCTATCACTCCCCCTTTTTCTGGAGGAGAAGATGACTATCTTGTATAATGTGCTCACACGAATTAGTACAGTTGAAAAATAAAATTTGTGTATCTAGTGCTATATGTTAGTAGCTATGGTTTTATATAATTTCAGAAGAAGTGTGTATATATTATTTTTTCAAAATAACCTTTTAGTTTAATGTGTTGAACTTACTGTTTTCTGTAGTTGTAACAGAGACCACAGGTAGCATTTCAGGAGTGAGTATTACATCTGAACTAAATGAAGAACTAAATGACCTAATCCAACGTTTTCACAATCAGCTTCATGAATCTCAGGTAAGTTAATATTGTGTTGCTATATGTATTTTAGTTCAATTTCCCTATAAGGGTCTTAAAAAGACATGAAGAAATGAGTTTATTTCAAAGCTGTTCTGACTTATTTATCAGTATATTTTTTCACACAATGAGTGATTGCAGCTTTGATAACATTTTGTTAAAACTTCATGGCAGTAATATGAAATTTAAAAGATCTTGTTTCTTAGATATTGTTGCTGTGATGCACAACATTTTAGCTTTTTGTATTGCTGCTTCTTAAATGCTTATGTAAATGCCTGTACTTGTATGATTTGCTGAAGTATGGTTTCTTCTAATTACATTTTCAGTAACGTGCTGTGGGTTATTTATACTGCTCATAACAATAATTATATATATGGTTAACATGTTTAAAAAATCCTGCAGTATGTTTGACATTTTTTTATTATATGGAAAATCTTAACTGGATTTGATTTTAAAGTTGTTTTCTGTTTTTTATTCCAATTGATGTTTTCTATGTTATTGGTTTACTTTGGCTATAAGTGGTTATTCATTGACTGATGCAAGCTTAGTTTCAATTTATACACGGTTCTTTCTTTGAAGCCAAAAGCAACAGTTTCACATCCAATCCATACTAGTTACTATGCAATTGGAAGAATACAAGAATTTATTACGTATTGTTTAGTTTGAGAACCATGATTTCTTGTTATGGAGCTCTTTGCATTAGCCTTGAGCTTAACAAGTTAAATGAGGTATTTTTTTTTCCTTTTCTGGAGTTGGGAGACGTAACTAGCGAATTAATATGGTATCTTCATAATAGTTGTAGTAAAATAAAATTTATTTATTTTAGACTCAACCTGTGCCAGATAATAGAAGGCAAGCAGAAAGTCTTTCACTTACCAGAGAGATTTCACAAAGTAGGAATTCTTCTATGTCACAGCACTTATCTGATGAGAAAGCACAACTTTTTAGCAAGATGAGAATGTTGCAGGGTAAAAAACCAAAAATGGATAAGCTGTTAGGAGAACTTCATACGCTTCGTGACCAGCATCTGAACAACTCTTCCTGTAAGTAAATGTAGGCAGAACACAGCTTAAACTGGATTTGTTTATTGTAGTTTATAGTTTTTACAGAAACAACGTGTAAACTAACGACTCAGCTGAATGTACAGAGGGAGATGGGAAAGAGCTTGACACTAGGGTATTGCCGTGAAACTTTTTGGTGACCTACCTGTGCTCATTGTTCTCCTTTCAGTGGCTCTGCATTTTTGTTTTTAGGCACTATCCAGCAGCATGTTAACCCAATGGTAGAACCTTCTCCAAGTATTGTCATTTGAGGTGCACATATGCCATTTCCTGCCCCTTCCTTAGCATACTCAAATGTTCTGAGTGCAAAGGCTCTGTAAGGGAGCTGTGTGTGGCTTTACTGCCTCAGTTCCTTCCAGCCATTATGCAGGATGGATTGCTCAGTTCCATTTAGATCTGGGGATTTTCTCCATTAATAGTGTCCAAATAAGGTCTATGTAGATCTAGATGGCTCAAGATGACAGTCTTCAAATGTTTGTCATCATGCCTCATCATGTCCTAAATTCACTAATATGAGGTGGAAGACTGCTTTACAGTCCCCAGGGGAGTCTTGTTCAATCCTCCTTCACTTTTGGTTGTGATAACTTCTGATACATCCAATAATAGATGGCGAGCTCATGTAAGTAATCTTACAATTTGAGGCCATTGGCTGTCTCGCAAAAAGAACTTGAATATAAATGTGTTGGAATTAAAAGCCATTTAGTTGGCCCTCAGATTCTTTCTTATGTAAGGGAGGAGATACTTATATGTTATGTGCCAAGGCAATCAGTTTATCTAATTGCTGTCCTTTTCACAATGTTTGTCTGGCACTGCATCTAGCAGAGGAGAGAAGTGTGTTTGGTGAACTGTCTCAGTGGGACAACTGATGCACAACTGCTCTTGGAAAGATCTAATAGCTCAAAAGATTGTCTCCAACTGAACATAAGAACATAAGAACATAAGAACGGCCGTACCGGGTCAGACCAAAGGTCCATCTAGCCCAGTATCCTGTCTGCCGACAGTGGCCAGCACCAGGTGCCCCAGAGGGGGTGGACCGAAGACAATGATCAAGCGCTTTGTCTCCTGCCATCCCTCTTCAGCCTCTGTCAAACAGAGGCCAAGGACACCATTTTATCCCCTGGCTAATAGCCTTTTATGGACCTAAACTCCATGAAATTATCTAGCTTCTCTTTAAACTCTGTTATAGTCCTAGCCTTCACAGCCTCCTCTGGCAAGGAGTTCCACATGCTGACTACACGCTGTGTGAAGAAGAACTTTCTTTTATTAGTTTTAAACCTGCTACCCATTAATTTCATTTGGTGTCCTCTAGTTCTTCTATTTAGGAACTAATAAATAACTTTTCTTTATCGGCCCTCTCACACCACTCATGATTTTATACACCTCTATCATATCCCCTCAGTCTCCTCTTTTCTAAACTGAAAAGTCCCAGTCGCCTTAACCTCTCCTCATATGGGACCCGTTCCAAACCCCTAATCATTTTAGTTGCCCTTTTCTGAACCCTTTCCAAGGCCAAAATATCTTTTTTGAGGTGAGGAGACCACATCTGTACACAGTATTCAAGATGTGGGCGTACCATAGTTTTATACAGGGGCAGTAAGATATTCCGGGTCTTATTTTCTATCCCTTTCTTAGTAATACCTAGCATCCTATTTGCCTTTTTGACCGCTGCACATGTGTGGAAGTTTTCAGAGAACTGTCACGATAACTCCAAGATCTCTTTCCTGATTTGTCGTAGCCAAATTAGCCCCATCATACTGCGTATAGTTGGGGTTATTTTCCCAATGTGCATTACTTTACACTTATCCACATTAAATTTCATTTGCCATTTTGTTGCCCAATCACTCAGTTTGGTGAGATCTTCTTGGAGTCCCTTACAGTCTGCTTCTGTCTTGACTATCCTAAACAGTTTGGTATCATCCATAAACTTTACCACCTCACTGCTTACCCTTTCTCCAGATCATTTATGAATAAGTTGAACAGGATTGGTCCTAGGACTGACCCTTGGGGACACCACTAGTTACCCCTCTCCACTCTGAAAATTTACCATTTATTCCTACCCTTTGTTTCCTGTCTTTTAACCAGTTCTCAATCCAAGAAAGGACCTTCCCTCTTATCCCATGGCCATGTAATTTACACAAGAGCCTTTGGTGAGGACCTTGTCAAAGGCTTTCTGGAAATCTAAGTATACTATATCTACTGGATCCCCCTTGTCCGCATGTTTGTTAACCCCTTCAAAGAACTCTAATAGATTAGTAAGACAGGATTTCCCTTTACAGAACCCATGTTGACTTTTGTCCAACAAATTATGTTCTTCTACATGCTTCACAATTTTATTCTTTACTATTGTTTGACTAATTTGCCCGGTACTGAAGTTAGACTTACCGGTCTGTAATTGCCGGATCGCCTCTAGAGCCCTTTTTAAATATTGGTGTCACGTTGGCTACCTTCCAGTCATTAGGTACGGAAGCCGATTTAAGGGATAGGTTACAAACCACAGATAATAGTTCAGCAATTTCCCATTTGAGTTCTTTTAGAACCCTTGGATGAATGCCATCCGGTCCCGGAGATTTGTTAACATTAAGTTTTTCTATTTGTTCCAAAACCTCCTCTAATGACACTTCAATCCGGGACAGTTCCTCAGATTCATTACCCACAAAGGACGGTGCAGATTTGGGAATCTCCCCAACATCCTCAGCTGTGAAGACTGAAGCAAAGAAATCATTTAGTTTCTCCGCAATGGCTTTATCGTCCTTGATTGCGCCTTTATAGTTCGATCGTCTAGGGACCCACAGGTTTTTAGCAGGCTTCCTGCTTCTAATGTACTTAAAAACATTTTGTTATTTCTTTTTGAGTTTTTGGCTAGCTGTTCCTCAAAATCTTTTTGCTTTTCTTATTACATTTTACACTTGATTTGACAGTGTTTATGTTCCTTTCTATTTATCTCACTAGGATTGGACTTCCACTTCTTAAAGATGCCTTTTTGTCCCTCACTGCTTCTTTTACATGGTGGTTAAGCCACAGTGACTCTTTTTAGGTCTCTTGCTATGTTTTTATTTGGGGTATACATTTAAGTTGGGCCTCTATTATGGTGTCTTTAAAAGTTTCCATGCAGCTTGCAGGGATTTGGCTCTAGTCACTGTGCCTTTTAATTTCTGTTTAACTAACCTCCTCATTTTTGTGTAATTCCCTTTTGAAATTAAATGCCAGGGTGCTGGTCTGCTGAGGTGTTCTTCCCACCACAGGAATGTTGAATGTTATTATATTATGGTCACTATTCCCAAGCGGTCCTGTAACGGTTATTTCCTGGACCTGATCCTGCGCTCCACTCAGGACTAAATCAAGAATTGCCTCTCCCCTTGTGGGTTCCTGCACTAGCTGCTCCAAGAAGCAGTCATTTAAGCCATTGAGAAATTTTATCTCAGCTTCTCTTCCTGAGGTGACATGTATCCAGTCAATATGGGGGTAATTAAAATCCCCATTATTATAGAGTTCTTTGTTTTGGTAGCCTCTCTAATCTCCCTCAGCATTTCAATGTCAGTATCCCTGTCCTGGTCAGGTGGTGGTAATATATCCCTACTGCTAATTTCTTATTTTTGGAGCATGGAATTACTATCCATAGCGATTCTATTGAACATGTTGATTCATTTAATATTTTTATTTCATTTGATTCTACATTATCTTTCACATACAGTGCCACTCCGCCACCCACCCGGCCTGCTCTATCCTTTCGATATATAATTGTGTCCCACAGATTTTCCTCATTCCACCAGGTTTCAGTGATGCCTATTATGTCAATCTCCTCATTTAATACTAGGTACTCTAGTTCACCCATCTTATTAGTCAGACTCCTAGCATTTGTGTAGAAGCACTTTAAAAATTTGCCACTGCTTATTTGTCTGCCCTTCCTGATGCATTGGATTCCTTTGTGTTGTTTGTCTGCTCTGGCCCATGGTTTGCCCTCTCCCCTCCTCTCTTTCTGACTACAGCTTAGAGAATCTCTATCAATGGATTCTCCTCTAAGAGAAGTCTCCCTCCGATTCGTGCATCTCACACCAATCGGCTTTCCCCATCTCTCAGTTTAAAAACTGCTCTGGCCTTTTTAATGTTTAGTGCCAGCAGTCTGGTTCCACCCTGGTTTAGGTGGAGCCCATCCTTCCTGTATAGGCTCCCCTCTCCCAAAAGTGTCCCCAGTTCCTAATAAATCCAAACCCCTCTTCCCTACACCATCGTCTCATCCACGCATTGAGATTCTGAATCTCTGCCTGCCTACCTGGCCCTGCGCGTGGAACTGGAAGCATTTCGAGAAGCCACCATAGAGGTCCTGGATTTCAGTCTCTTTCCTAGCAGCCTAAATTTGGCCTCCAGGACATCTCTCCTACCCTTCCCTACGTCATTGGTACCTACATGTACCACGACCACCGGCTCCTCCCCAGCACTACACATAAGTCTATCTAGATGCCTCGAGAGATCCGCAACCTTCGCAACTGGGATCCCTTATAGATTTGTTGGCAACCCCATTCAACAAGAAGTTTCCCATCTACTGTTCAAGTATAGGAATAGGCAAACAGTCCATTTCAGAGACATTTCTTTTGCACTGTGGACCGGGTCTTGTGTGTGCTCCCCCTTCATTAATTCAGCAAATGGTGAGGAAAGTACATCAAAATACAAGGCAGTGATGATGCGGTTACAGCCTTGCCAAGCTGGGCAGTGAGACTTCGTGTCAGGTGGGATTCACCAATGTCTCCCTTTGTCCACAGACAAGTTGTCTCTACCACAGGTCAGGATCCTGCATCTGATAGGTTGGGCCATTCAATTGGGGACTCTGCAGCGGGGTAGCTGTCGAACCTGGTGCAAGCTGGGACTGAGCCAGTGTGCTTGCATGCCAGCTCTCAAGTTTTTTAAATGCAGAGCTGCAGAGGGGTACTGTCGGACCTGGTGTGAGCCGGGACTGAGCAACAGAAAAGATAAACATTTTCCTAGTCTGAGCTCCCATCATGTATGATTAAGAAAAATTGTTAGTTTTGTTTGTTATAATTTCTCCATTGTTATACTTTCTCCATTGTAAACTTCAATAAAATATGCAAATAGATATTTGATTATAAATTTTAATATAACTAGGGGGTGCTTGCTACTATTTTTGTTTATTTAACTTCATTTTATAAAAATACATTAATTTTAAAATCATATCCCATTGAAACTATGTGGCATGAGACTTGTATAGTATCTGTATACGTAGGCAACCCTTTAGGTTGCTGTGGAATGATTGTGACCTTTTTCCTGACATTTGAAGCCCTAAATCTCAGGTTTGTTCTATTACTAAATCCCTCCCTTCCCTTCCCCAAAAAAAAAAAACAACCCAAACAAACCTACATTAAACAAATTATGAAGTTTGCAAAGGCTAGGGCTGAGAAGCTTAAGAAATGCCAGAAATCATATTTGCCGTCCCTCCTCCCTCAACATACACACATCTGCATTACAATCTGACAACTTCCTCTCTTAAGCTGCTGTGCCGCCTCAAGGTGTCAGCACAGGAGGGATATTTTGATGTTGGTCCCTGCCCTGAAACAACATAGGAATTACAGGGAAAACCAGGCTTTGTACCTGTTAGATCTGAGCTGGAGCTTGCTTGGTTGCTTTTTGGGTATGGTGCATGAGAGGTCACACACAGGGGCTTTGAAAAGCTTGTGTATGCTAAGTGAGGCGAGACTTAAGAGATTTTTAGCTAATCATAGAACCTTTACTGAACATTTCAAACTGTTTTTGAAATGTTTTAAGTCCTTATTGTTGTAAAGCATTGAAGGGCTACAGCTTTTTTTAAAAAAGTTGACAGAATTGTTTAATTTGGGTAAAACATAGTATTTTTCTCTAACTTCTTTCCTCATTATGATTGAATCCCTTTGGCTGAAATTTACCAACAAAACTGAATACAAAACAGACCTCCAGCATGAAAAACATAAGCACAAATGGTTACAGTTTGGTAAGGTTACAAGGAACTGAAAATAGGGTATTGTAATGAGAAATCTGGGCAAACATAATGATAGCACTACCAGAACTGCCTATAATAAATGCAGTGAAATTTGCGAACACTTAAGACCAACCTTTATTGCTATCTGCATATTCTGTTTATAAATAACGTCTTTACATATTTTATGTAAATCAGATAAGTGGCTTTTTTGTAACTTATTGATAAGAGGCCATATTTGATACTTTTCATTTCTTTGTTTTTTAGTCTTGCCTGCGTCAGGCTCTCCTCAAAGGAGTATTGATCAAAGAAGTACAACTTCAGCTGCCTCTGCTCCTCTAGGCATAGTAACTGTTGTCAACGGAGAGTCTAACAGCCTAGCGTCATCTGCTCCTTATCCTCCTGATTCCATTCCTTCTCAGAATGAGAGTGAAGAGGATGACAATTTAAACCCCAACAGAAAAACTCCAGTAAAATGTTTTATACATTTTATTGTATTTATTTGTTGTGATGAGCTTAAGTTGTTCAATATACTTTGTCCCCTCCCCCCCCCCCCCCCCCAAGTAGCATATTTTTGAAAGCAGCAGAAAGCCTAGTTATCTTAAGCTACATATTGCAGGCTATCTTATTAATATTGTTTTATGTGAAATATCATGCACATTAATTTGGGCTTCAGAACATCTTCAAGCAAAGGTTGTTAGAGATTTCAAATTATAGTATATTTATACATTAATTATTTGGTTAATTTTGCTGCACTTCTTTTGAGAACACAGTTAAATAAAGAAATGAATGATACATTTACATTTCTTGATCCAGCATATAAAGTATTCTGCTTTCATTCCAGGAAACTGAATGAAGTTCGTAAAAGATTGAATGAATTACGAGAGTTAGTTCATTACTATGAACAAACATCTGATATGATGACTGATGCTGTGAATGAAAACACTAAAGAGGAGGACACAGGAGAATCAGAATGTGATTCTGAGAATGAAAATCCACAACCTGCTACCAATATTAGGTTACTTTTTTATATATTTAAGTCTTAGATTTGGTGGCCTTAATTGTTGTAGGTTCTGCATGGTAAAATGATGTCGTTAACTAGAATTTATTAATAATTTGATTACATTGACTTTGTTTTGTGTCAATTCATTTTAAATATCCTGTATTATGTTGTTAACCTAATGTTGGTTAACACAATATTTTTCTTAGTCCAGTTATCAGTTCCTAAATTGTTCAATACCTCTACAGTTATGCACTGTGGATTAGACCCCTTGCTGATTATACCATAGAACTCCAGAAAGGGCTTAATGGATAAAGTATGCTTTTTACATAAATGTTAAAAAGTTTTAAAATTGTTTCAAAATTAATGTTCCTGTTTAGATTTTCTAGCATCAGTTGGCAACACTTAATACCTACTAGCAATTTAAGATAAAATACAGAAGGGATAACCAGGCACATTAAAACAGCCTTATGGGATTTGCAGTGTACCTGTGAGTCTAAGAAATCTAGTCCAGAGAATCAAGGCAGAAATGAATTGTGGTGTTGAGGGATGTTCATGGATATGCCCTGTTGACAGCTGCTTCTCTTCACATTGAAGGGGTTCCATATGTATTTGGTTGTACAGATAATCATTTAAGTAACCAAGTCCCAAACCATGTAACATTTTATACACTCAGATGAGAACCTTCAGCTCCACTTGCAAACGTACGTGGGAGATATTATTCAGAAAGGGGACTTTTATGCTGTAGACCAGGGGTTGGGAACCTTTTTTGGGTCGGGGGCCACTGACCCACAGAAAAAATGAGTCGGGGGGCCGCACACAAATAAAAAGCAAAAAAAAACCCTCACTCGTGGCTCCTGACTGAGAAGGAAAAAGATGCTTCCCCCATTACTCACACACCAGAGACTAGGAGTCCCCAGCCTAGTAGATTTTATGAGATCCATTCCTGCGGTGGGGCAGCAGAGGGGGCTGGGGCTGGAGTACCAGTGCGGACACCCCAGTGCTGGAGGAGGCCCTGAACCTGGGTGGGCCAGATCCAGGCAATCTAGGAGCCACATACGGCCCCTGGGCCTGAGGTTCCCTATCCCTGCTGTAGACCTCCTGTCTGATAGTTGTGAGGTGTAATGCAAAGCTTGATTGAGGGGATTCTGGTTGTCCCACTAAAGAGTAATGGGATGTTAAGGTTTGTATATGATTGTTTTGAATGACCTTTTATCTGGTAATTGTAGTGTTGAGCACATTAATCTAAAATTATTGATGTTAAAAAAAATTATGTGCTTGTCTCTTAACATTTATATGTTACAGTTTTTTAAAAAAAAAAGCTTTAATGGACTGAGAACTGATATTTAACATGAATATTTTCCCCTAGAAACCCTCAGGGAATTAGTAGCTGGGGAGAAATAAATAGCAATTCCAACATACAGTGTGGAACTACTAACAGAGATGGAAGACACCTTAATACAGACTGTGAAATAAATAACCGATCTGCTGTGAACTTACGGACTTTAAATATGTCTTCAACATTAGGTATGCTTTATTCAAGATATTCAAGCATGGCTTCATATAGAGCTAAAATGAATAAGAATATGTGTTTGGGAGCATGTTGTTAACTCCTTATGATTTCTACTTGGCAACATGGCTTGGGAGCTTCAGATCTGTTTATAAATTAAGTGTTAAATAATGGCTTAAATATTTTGGATTCCTTTGAGCAGTACAGCTTCAGATCTGAAATGCGCTAGTCATATGAACATTCTGTGATTTTTTTTTTTTTTTTTTTTAATTAACAAATTCACTAGAATTTATCTGTAACATTGGCACTGTTTCTGTTGTTTTTCTTTCAGATTGTCGTAATAGGGACCACAACAAAGATACTGATATATCGCAAGGTGCTGATGATGAAGTGGAAGAGGACAGAATCAGTGAAGTTTCTTTATCTAGCTGCAGAAGCAGTGTAGCTGATGGTGGGGATGCTGAGTTTGAGCAGAAGATCAATAGACTTATAGCTGCAAAACAAAAACTTAAACAGTTACAAAATCTTGTAGCTATGGTACAGGTACTTTTTACAAATATAATCTTGAACATTAATTGAATTTGAAAAAAAAAAAAAAACCCAACAGACTATCAGTTCTAAAATGTATGAATGTCAGCCGACGGTCAGGGCAGTGTGTGTGTGTGTGTGTGTGCTGAGAAAAGGTTTAACGTCCGTGACTTTACTGCTAGGACCGGGGTCCCGTTGCAGAGGGCAGCCAACAGGCTGACCAGACGCCCCTGTTTATAGGAAGAGCTTATTACATCTCAGATTTTAGCTGCTAGGATACAGGATCCCTTCGCAGCGGGCAGTCTAGGGAAGACTGAGAGATGCCCCAACGGATCTGTCACTTGGGAGTGACACGATCCAAACGCCCAAGCTCCTCCTATACCTGTCCCTTATGACTGGCTGAAGTTCTTTTAAATTGTGCTTGGTTCTGTTACAGCAACTGAAGGAATCAGGTTAAAAACTTAAACAGTTACAGGTTTATTAAACAAGCTTATAAATCATATGGTTACAATGGCTATTGCTCTATTTCTTAACTGCTAGCAAATATAGATCTTAAAAATGGTTACAAAGAAAATAAAGATAGAAAATAGAAATAATGGTACCAAGTGACAGCTTAATCTTTAAAGAGCTCTAAATCTATGTGTACACTTAAGACAAAGGACACATACAGGTACAATTTTACCCCTTCTGTGCCTCTCGACTCCAGCCAGGTCAAGCCAGAGCAGTCCCTCAATTCCTAGGAAAGATGAATACGAGGTGGGCGTCCCCGTGGAACCTCGGGAGGTCCAACACCTAACCCGACCAGCAGATAGATGGTAGATTGACACTCAGAGTAAATGTGCTGCTGGACCCATCTTTCTACCCATAGGGGCCCGTATCCTCCTTTTTATCTAAGATGCCAAATTGTGTTGGTCTGTCTTTGTGACGCCAGTTCTTACAAGCAAGTTTCAAGTTAATTTACACTTGCAAGAGAAATAACTAAATTGTGAGTACTAGACATTTTTTTTACTGGGCGAAAGATTCCTCCCCCCGTGGACGGCTGTGTGTTCGTATCAATATGGGTTTCAGTCAAGGGCACGCCTCGGCAGCCTCTTGGTCAGCAATTGGCGTATCTCTGTTTACAGCCATTCAGGGTTACAGCAGCCTGCCATATCCAGGCCTTCTGTTCAAGACTTTTACTGCTCTGTGCGCCCTGTATGCTCCAGGCAAGCAAAAATGGATGTTACGGGGGGGTTCCTGTCTGGCTACAATGAACTACGTGCATAATGGAAAAAAAGACCAAACTTATAAAGTAGTAATGCTCCACTCTAAAGCTTGAAAACAGCAGAAGTTTGATTTGTCCAATATGGAAATGGTCAATTTGTAACATCAATCTAAAATACTTTCAACTTAAATTTATAACTAACTTTTTCAAGAAACACCATAGGTCACTGACTGAATTCTAAAAATCTAATGATTTGTCAGTGTTTAGACTTCGTTACTCTTTCAGTTTTTTTTCCACCTGGATAATGAATATTAGTGAAATCAGTCTTGCATTCAGGTTTTGAGTCCTGCAACTTTGTCTCTTGATCACTACATATTAACAGATTTTTTTTTTAAATAACACCTATTTCTACTGCAATTGGGGAAAAATTAATTGGTCAATATTTTCATAAAAATTTGATGTTTTCAAACTCTAATTAGTGGGCAAAATAAGAATTGCCTTGTCCATTCAATGTTTTTTAATAGAATGTGTTTTTCTTTCATTTTTTTTGTCTCCCCCCAAAAATTGCTCCTCTTGACTTTCAGTTGAAAAAAGATTAACATAATTCCCCCTAACAGGCAGTTGAAAAATTATACATCTTATCTTTGTGCAGTAAGTAAATATAAAAATAAAACCTATACAGTATTAAAAATTGTAATTCTTACAATGGTATTTTAATTAAGGTATGTGTTCAAGTTTCTTATGTAAGTGGAATTATTGTAGCCAGAGAGTAGAGCTACTGTGAACAACTGCTTAAATATTTAATGTTTTTTCTTATCCTTTTACCTGGATTCTGGTTGTGGATTAATTATGTGCATAATTATGGTGCAGATCATTTTAAACTGTAAAAGTAAATCCTCCCATCCATTTTGACAGTAGTTTAGTTAATCTGAGTACAGTTATTTAGATAATCAATAACTGTATTTTGAATATACAGATCTCATTGCTCTCTCTTATCCCTCTGCTTTAATTGGTTCTTCATTGAAAGTATTCCTTTTTGGACAGCAATAGGAATGGCTGTTTCAGTTTTGTGTCCTTTCAGATTAACTCAAAAAAATCCTAAATTCACATGAGATGAATTTAGAATCAAGAGTAAAAATAATGGGCATTTTAAGCAACATAAAGGTCACTTTGTTTTAAATGTTTTTTCTTACAGACACAGGTTGGATTCTGGTTAAATTTGTACATGTTTTGTTAAGATCTCAGTAGGAAGATGGTTAAAAAGGCAATTGCCTATTCCTTCTCTACTGTTGTCCCTCGACTCATATTTTTGTATATTTTTTTCATAGTACTCTAGTAATAATTTTCATCTATAAACTTTTGCTCCAGCTGTATACACTTCACATATGGCTGGAGTATGACTTGTCTGTGTTTTATAGTTTACAGATGCAGAGTAATATATTGGAGTACATTGTGTGTGTGTTTACACACACACACACACACATAGGGATCTTACTACATGCAAAGATAAAGCTTTTTCAGATTCGTTGACAAAATCTAGTTTCTTAAAAATGTCACCTATACCAGTTGAAAAATGTTGCTCACTGTACTGCTGCTGTTATAGGATGATGAGACAGAGCCTGAAGCAACTACAGCTGATGCATCTAATGTGGGTGACTACTTCTTGGCTGAGGTAGAGGAGGCAAAGCAGCAGCCAAATAACATCAGAGCGAACACCAACAAGTTGCAGAAAGATGTGAGGCTGAATGAGAAAGCAAGGTATATTGTCTTTTTAAATTATCTTAAAAGATCACAATTCCATCAAATTTCTTGTTAGGTAATATGCAGCTAATATCTCTTACTACAGAGAAAAATTCTATGAAGCTAAACTTCAGCAGCAGCAGCGTGAACTTAAGCAACTTCAGGAAGAAAGAAGGAAACTGATTGAGATTCAAGAAAAAATCCAAGCATTACAGAAGGCTTGTCCTGACCTTCAAGTAGGTAGAGTATACTTCTTCACAGAATGCAAGCGTATGGCCTGGTCCATGCAAGTTGGTTTGGGATATGGAGCTATTAAAATGACTGTGTAATTTGGGTTTGGGTTGGAACCTGGTCTGAGCCTGAAGATTAACACTGCAGTTTGATAGCCCCACAGCCTGAGCCTTGTGTGTTGGTGTATTCTTGTAGTATGGACATACACCAAGAATATCAGCCAAGGAGCACCAAGTGTGTTTCAACAGTAGTTTTGTAGTAGAAAAATTGAAATTTAAAACTTGAATTACATTTAATAAAAACATAGTGAGACCCATTCATAGATTTATAGATAAAGGATAGCTATAATCAACTGTACAAGGGAGGGGAACTTATGGCCTTGGCTTGCCTTGATCCAGCCTGTGAGGCTTGGGGCTCACCCTCTCCACCCAGCAGTGGGGCTTGTTGGTGCTGGCACTCCAGCAATGCAGGGGGTGCTGTGGGGGAAGGAGGAGGAGCTCTAAGCCTCTCAGGTCCAGTCTAGGCAAGCTGGCTTTCCCTGGCAGGGGGAAGAATTTGCTCTGCATGCTGCAGGAAGAGCTCCTTGAAGGCACCTCCCTTCCCCTTTCCTCCTCTCCCCGTCACTTCCATTGGCTAAGAATCGTGGCCAACAGAAGCAGGGGTTTTGTGCAGGGAGTGAAGTGCACAGAGCCACTTGCAACCCCTTAGGAACTGCACCAGTTGAGCATGCCCCATTCCCTGTCCACTCCTGCACCCACATCTCCAGCCTGCTTGTCCTGCACTCTTCTTCCCCTCCCCCCCCATACATCACTCTTCTTCTGCACCTCTCCTACCCAGACCCTGCATCCTCTGCCTGCTACTGCAACCCTCTCCCTCCTAGAGGGAGCCAGTCTACTCCTGCACTCCACCTTCTGCACCTTCCTTCCTGCCCAGACCTTGCACTCACACCACCAGCCCACTCCTGCACCCTCCCTCTCACCCAGACCCTGCACTCCTAGCCTAAGCCACTCCTGCAATCCACCTCCTGCCCCAACTCTGCACCCCACCCTGCTCTTGCATTCTGTCTCCCGCCCAGACCCTGCATCTCTACCCCCAGGATACTTCCTGACTGCCCCTGACAACACACTGAACCCCATATTTTTGGCCCCACCCAGAGCCAAAATCTACTCATCCCAGAGTTTCAGAAGAGTTAACTCAAGCTGGGGTTAAGTCCTGAACCTCACGTCTTCTCCCTGCTTCCACTTATATATGGCCTCCAACCTAACAGTGTCTCCCTTTCCCCCGATCTACTATGATCTTTTATACATTAACCATTAGTGATATAAATAGTGTGCAAAACAATAACTGTGTAACAGATTAAAATTCTGTTGGTTACATGGTTAAACATACTGGGTGGGGGAGGGGGGAAGTGTGGGAGGTGCTGTAGTGCTCTGTATGCCCAGGGGTCCCTGCTGCTGGCTCTACATGCTGGCCTGGTAGCCAGGATCCCAGATGGAGTTTAATCGTTAGTGGAAAATGGTAAGCATCAACTTACTTGGTTATTCAGTTATACTTTCACATCCCTACTTGTTGTAGAACCTTACCCAACAGATTCTGAATTAGACTTATAGTTTCTATTAGGTATAGCAATCTTTCTAGAAAGATATTCAGTCTTTAAAAAAAGACTCCAAGGGTTGGAGAAATCACCACACTCATACACACGTTTCAGTACTGTACGGTTAAATATTGCCCCTTACTTCTAGTCTGACTGTCTTCAGCTTCCAACTGTTGACTCTTGTTATCATTTTTTTTCCTGCTAGGTTAGCAACATATACTATCAATCTCTTCCTTACGTATGTACTGGTAGTGAAAGCCATGATCACTACATTCCTTACTCCTCTCTTGGATCAACTCAGAAGATGGCGCATTTTAAGTTTCTCACTATATAAAGCATACTTTTCAGACTTGAAATTGTTCTTGTAGCTCCTTTGTAAAGTCTTTCAGATTTTTCAATATTCATTGAGAAGTGATGCCGGAACTGGATACTGCATTTTAGTAATAATATCAGTACTGCCATATGCAGAGGGAGGTTCTGCTTCTCTACTCCTCCATGATGTTCTTCTAGATTCAAGGTTCACATTTGCCCTCTTAGCTACATAATCTCACTGGATATTCACTGTCATTAGCCTATTTCCCATAAATCTTATTGTTCTTTTCAGAGCCTCTGCATGCTAGTGTAGTGTCTCATCTTTGATGATGACTTTATATTTCAGTACATTAAAACAGATGTTCAGATGAGCACGACTTAGCAAACTTTGTGAAGTTTGTCACCTTCATTTTTGCTATGTTTTCCCCTTAAATCTTGAATAAATCCTGATGTGACAGTAACTCTGTTTTTTTAAATTTTAGCTTTTAGCAATATGAAAGTTAACAAAGTAGTAATTTGTTCAAAAATATGTTGCACTCAGGCAGTTGAAAATGTTAAAATTACTAAAAAACAGTATCCTACTACACATTGCACAGTGTTGGTTTGAGTTTTAAAAATTCTTTTGTGATGACCATGTTGACCTTACACATAGCATCAATCTTAATATAAGGTTGTCTGTTTGCTGGTTGAAGTATATGTAGTGTGGGTTCTGAGCTCCGTCCTCATAGCATGTGTTAACTTTGAGGTGATATGTCAAGAAGTCTGAAATGGAGTTGGAGATGTGTATTTGGAGGCCATAGCCAATAACGGTAAGAAATAAGTAAAAGTTACAGAGAGCAATAATCTATAACCTGTTACTGTACTGTAGTAAAATATTTAATTTTAAAAACTTCTTTCAGTTGTCAGCTAGCTTGGGGAATTGCCCAGCAAATAGACAAGCCTCACCTGCTACTTCAACACCAGCTGTTGAAAGTAGCGCAGCAGGCAAGCCTGTTCTTGAACCTGAAGTATCAGTAACAGTGGACAATGAGGTATTTAAAAATTTTTTACTTGCTTGTGAGTCCTTTTTTTTTTTTTTTTTGAAGAGGAAAAAGCCTTTGATATCTTTCAAAATATTTAAATGTTTGTCTTTTATATACATGGTGAGATGTATGTTTTCTACAAACACGTCTTTAAAAAAAAAAAGCAAATAGTGAACCATAGAAGTGAGAAGTATTTGTCAAAAATAGATATTTAAGCAAATATTGCAGAATTTGACTGTAAAAGGAGTATGAATTTTGAAACTATAACTGGAGGGATTGAAAGACCTCAGCAGAAACTGGTTTCCAGGAACAACTTATTTAAGCACGTCTAATGTTCCTAACCTGTTGCTCCTTAATAGGTTGAGGGGAATGAATCTGGGATCGCTTAAATTTCAAGGCCTATGGTCAGAATGAGACTTCTCTGTGCATCAGTGTCCTGGAGCTTTGTGCTATCTACAGTGTCCATCAGGCCATTCAAGATCACGTGAACTGGGAATCTGTGCTCCTGTATGCTTTTTTCCCCAATTCAGATCATCCCTGCTGGATCAAGCTGAAGTTGGATCAGGCCAGCCTCATTCTCATGGTTCCACCATGGCCAAGACAATTAGGTTAGTTCTCTGACCTCAGCTTGTTAGCCTGAGGAGTTGAACTGAAAATAGTTGTATTCAGGACATCTTGGACTACCTGTTTCACATCTTCAGTCTCCTGATTTTGCAGTTAGCTTGTTGAGAGTGCACCTGGTGGTGATTTCAGCATTTCATTCACCCATCAGTGTTTGAATTCCATGGAAGTGAGGTTCTTGAAAGGAGTCACCTCTTTCCATCCACTGTTTAAGAATTCTCTCTTTGAGACCTTGATACTGACTTAGTGGTTCGTATGAGACCACCATTCAGGTCTCGGACAACTTCTTTCTCCCTTCTGTGGCAGAAAAATGTTTTTTGTGACACAAACATCTGGAGCTGCAGGCTTTGATGCCAGAGCCTCCTTGCATACAATTTTCCAAAGACAAAGTAACTTTGCAGGTGCATTCTTAAGTTTTTGTCTAAGGTAGTTTGAGGGTTGTTTTCAAACCAAGTTACATGTCTACCAGTATTCTTTCCTAAAATGCATTCAACCCTAGATGAAAGCAGCATCTTCACATATTGCATGTCAGGTGATTGTTTAGCTTTTTACCTGGACAGGACTAAACTTTTCCATTCTTCATCTCATCTGTTTGATTTTTTTTTTTTTCATATGCAGATCAAATGAAGAGGCAAGCAATCTCTTCACAAATGGTTTCCAGGTGGATAACTTATTCTGGCAGCATAGAAAGTAGCTCAGCCTGTACTGCCTCAGTGGCTGTAAGCTCATTCCATGAGGATCCAAGCAATATCAATGGCGTTTCTAAGCAACGTTTGCATATTGGAGAGAAAAGGAAAATGAGGCAATATTTTTTTTCACCAACAGAAGTTGGTTTAATAGAAAGACAAACTGACACAGAGCTTCTCTCACCCAAAGAAATTGGTCCAATAATAGATAGTACTTCCAATGTTCCCTCTAATTTTTCCATTCATGTGCAGAATAAATTTTGTGTACCAAAGCATGTGTGGATGTGCACCACTAATAGAAACACATGCTGCTGGCTGTAGGTGCTGTGAGCACTCTGTTAATCACATGGATGGCATTTGAATTTCTACTGAGCGGCTTACAAGTGCTCAGCTTACAGGGAACACTGATTATTTCATCCACTTTGTTTCTCTAATATACTGGGACTGACAGGTTCCTGTATTACACATTTGCTGAGCTGCCACTTGGTCCTGTGCTCACTGGTGATGCAGATGGGTATTCCACAACTCATCCTCCTTCCCTTCTGGATCAGCATTTCTACTTTGGCCATTTCATGTGAAGAAACCAGGGGGAGTTGGACATTGTCTTTATATAGCCAGGAGAGGGGCCACAGAAACATCTGTCCTTTCATTCATGCTTCCTATGTTCATGAATTAATCCATAAAACTGTTAACACTTTTGCTTTCGGATTCTCCTTAGGGACCCTATTTTGTCTTGATGTAAGTATTAAATTAGCTGGTTAATGATAGTTGGCTATAGTGAGAAATGGAGATAATACTCCGACAAACACTGGCACATTTGACCACCCCGGTAGCTTGGGCGAGCCGCGCATTAAACACAAAAGCGCGACGCAGAGTGCCCTCACAGAGGCGACAGGCCACACCGGCCCTACCTCAAACAGTGCGGTACCGAACATGCCGCCGATTACCACCACGCCAATTACAGCAGCGCCGCAGCAGCTGACTGGGCAGCTTTATGGCACCCCTGCCCTTCCCCGTTGCCTGTGACAACCCCACACGCTGCGCGCTCTGCTTCTATGGCACCGCAGGCATTACTCTCAGCAGCAGCACAGCTCTCCATGCCACACACTCCTATTATGATTTACAGGAAGTACAAGGACTTGACAATCTCCTCTATTCTGAATTCTCAGATTTTGAGTGAAAATAGACAATCTCACTCTACATTCTCTGATTACTCCAAATCACCCTCCACCCATCCATGGAGGGGGAAGAAGACTTAGCTGTTTTTTCCCGTCAGCTATTCCCACTCACAGAGGTGTCAGGAATGTCATTTAATCCTGTCCAGCCTGATCTTACCAGAGCACAATGGCTCCCTGGGCTCCATATCCATGGATGCCACCATCAGTGCCTTACCCCCCACAGTGGCACCTGTGGAACCAACGGCCTCAACAACACAAAAAGAGACCACATAAGACCAAATGCATGGCAAAAGCTCTCTCTCCCCTGACCCAGTCACCCCAAATGGGCACGGGGAAAAATGATACCGAAGGCCATGACTCCCCGAATTCGGCTTCTGGAGTTTTATTCCACACGAACTCCCCATCTTGCACAGATAAGGCCATCATACCGAGGATGTCCTTCCTTCTGGGACATTTTCAAAAGTCTCACTTGACTTAAATATCCCCATGGAGGAGGTACATGACTCCCACCGTGAACTCAGACATCCTCCAGACAACTCCATCTGCAAAAATCGCTTTGCTAGTCAACCCAGCCATACTCGAACCTGCAAAGACCTTGTGGCAAATACCTGCTTCAATTCCACCTACCTGTAAAAAGGTAGACTGAAAATACTAGGTCCTTCCCAAAGAGTGAATTTCTTTTCACTCACCCACTGCCCAACTCCCTCATAGTGGACGCTACCCAGCAGAGAAATAAACAACAGAACCGGTCTGCTCCGTCCGACAAGGATAATAAAAAGCTTGATTCATTGGGGAAAAAGGTATATGCCTCAGCTACTCTTCAAATGAGAGTAGCCAACTACGCCGCGCTTCTTAGTAAATATGACTTCAACAGTTATGCAAATTTTAACACCTTTATTGAGGATTTATCTGACAACAAAAAGGCACAATTCAGAGCGATCGTCTCCGAAGGCCAAACAATATTGCACACCACTCTACAAGCTGCCCTTGGTGAAGCAGATATGGCTACAAGAATAACAGCCACAGCAGTGGTCGTGCAACAAGCCTCTTGGTTCAATTCATCTGCTTTTCCCCGCCAGATCCAACTGTCAGTTGAGGATCTGCCGTTTGAGGATGCGAAGCTCTTCTCGGCGAAAACCAATGAAGTCTTGCATTCCATGAAAGACTAGAGGGCGACACTACGTTCTCTGGGAATCCAGACGCCTGGAATGAGAACAAGGCAATACTGCTATCAACCATACCAGAGACCACAGTTCTCACAAGTTATGTATCACTACCAAAGACAAGATCGCGAGTGAAACAGATGACAAAGACGGCACTCCCAGAACAACCACCCCAGCCGCCCATCCCAAACAAATAAGCAAATTTGAACCAGCTGTCGAGAGACCGAAAACCATGTCACTTACTCCAGAGCTCCAAAATGTAACTAAACTTTTTCACCATCGCCTGCTACCATTTCTACATGAATGGCAAGCCATTACATCTGACAAGTGGGTGATACAAACAGTCTCCTCAGGATACACTGTCTCCTTCCATTCTCTCCTTCCGCCTCACCCACCCACCCCATCCCTCCTCAGAGACCCCTCTCATGAGACCATACTACAAGAAGTGGTGGATCACTTACTTCAGCTAGTAGCCATAGAACCAGTCCCCCCAGAATTCCACAGAACCGGCTTTTACTCTCACTATTTTCTCACAGAGAAGAAAACAGGCGGGTGGCACCCAATTCTTGACCTGAGGGCATTAAACAAATATATAAAAAGACAAAAATTCAAAATGTTTACACTGGCCACCATTATCCCTGCTCTGGAGCTTGGCGACTGGTTTTCTTGTCTTGACCTACAGGATGCATACTTCCTAATGTCCGTATGACCAGCTCAGAGACATTTTCTGATACCCTAGGTTCACAACACTACCAATATACTGTCCTATGCCTCTCCACGGTACACAAGGTATTTTCCAAAGTGTTGGCAGTGGTCACTACTCATCTCAGGAAGGGCAGAGTCACTATTTACCCGTACCTAGATGACTGCCTTATCAAAGCAAGAACCAGACACGATTCCTATCATCACACTCACATGGTCCTACGCTGCTCCCACTCTCTAGGACTTCTCATAAACTACAGCAAATCAATGCTCACCCCTACCCAATCCATCCATTTCATTGGTTCCCATCTCGATTCCATCACAACCAGGGCCTCTCTACCTAATGACAGATTCATCTGCATCAGCCAATTAGCACACTCCTTCCGTGGGATGCCATCAGTCACGGTCCATGACTGCCTACAACTTCTAGGTCACATGGCATTGTGCAATCCTGTGGTCCCCAATCCACACCTATTTATAAGGTGTACCCAAGGTTGGCTCTGACTCAGCTATAAGCCACATATACACCAGATGACCAGAATATCACTTCCACACGCAGTAAAGACATCACTACCGTGGTGGACAAAATCGTCCAACCTCTGCAAAGGCATACCCTTTCAAGGCTCAGAACCCACAGTAGTCATCACCACTGATGCCTCTCTCACCAGGTGGGGAACGCATATGAAAGGACTTACGGCACAGGGCCTCTGGACCTCAGCAGAACGCATATTACACATCAATGTCCTCAAACTCAGAGTGGTATGACTAGCATGTCAACAATTACTCCCTTACACCACTGGAACCCATGTCAGAATATATACGGACAATACAGCATGTATGTTCTATATAAACAGGCAAGGGGGTGCCCAATCTCAAGCCCTCTACAAAGAGGCCATAACACTGTGGAACTGGTGCCTGGCCCAAGACATCTGCATAAATGCATGCCACCTCCCCGGGGCCCTCAATAAAACAGCAGACTCCCTCAGCAGACCCCTACCACAAGACCACGGGTGGGAACTTGACAATGCAGTTCTGAGAGACATATTCGAGAGATGGGGACATCCCCATATAGATCTATTCACCACCAGGGCCAACAAGAAATGTCCGCTGTATTGCTCCAGAGCGGGCCTGGGGAAGTAGTCCCTTGGGGACGTTCTCATCCTACTTTATGCGTTTTCCCCCCTTTCTCCTCCTCAACAGAGTGCTCATAAAAACATGGAAGGACAAAGCAAAAGTCATCCTCGTAGCACCTTGCTGGCCTCCGCCAGCCATGGTTTCCTCTCCTAAACAGAATGGCCCGCTATCACCCCATCACCCTTCCATGCAGTCTGTCTATACTATCTCAACAGGGAATCATGTTTCTTCACTCTCAGTTCCTGACTCTCCACCTCAAGGCATGGTACCTCGATGGTTCACGGGCATAGAGCTCCAATGCTCACGACAAGTGTGCAATGTCCTTTTATACAGCAGGGCTTCTACGACAAGAAATACATATATTAATAAATGGACCCGCTTCACACATTGGGCTGTCTCCTGCAATGTAGCACCTCAGGATGCTCCGCTCCCCGCAATTCTAAATTACCTACTGCATCTCAAATAAGTGCAACTCTCCTGCAGTTCGATCAAAGTCCATCTGGCAGCAATAACAACCTTCCACATGCCAGTGGATGACACTACGGTGTTCACACATCCAATAACTAAGCAGTTCCTAAAAGGCCTATAGGCCGTATACCCAGACATTGCCGCCCCTTGGGAACCATGGTACTTGCACATGGTACTAACAACGCTTACAAAACCACCATTTGAACCGATGGCTACATCTTTCTTACTCCACCTAACTCTAAAGAGAGCTTTCCTAGTAGCAATAACCTCAGCATGTAGAGTGGGTGAGATGGCTGCCCTAATGGCTGACCCGCCATTTACCATCTCTTTATAAGAACAAAGTCTCCCTGCGACCGCACCCCAAGTTCTTACCTAAGGTGCGCTCTTCGTTCCACCTTAACCAAACTATAAACTGGTATTCTTTCCAAAGCCCCAAGCCAATGCGTTCGGAGCGCAGATGCAACCCTTGATGTCAGAAGGGCTCTCTCCTTTTACGTCGACAGAACCAAACCTTTCAGATCGTCTCTAAGTCTCTTAGTTTCTATAGCTGAATGCAACAAAGGAAGTCCAATATCACCACAAAGATTATTGCATTGGATCTCTGACTGCATTGCCACGTGCTACTCGCTTAATGACTTACTATCATCTACCTCAGTCCGGGCACATTCCACCAGAGCGGTCGCCACCTCGGTCGCTTACCTGAGGAAAGTCCTCCTTGATGACATATGCGCAGCAGCCACATGGGCATCAGAACACACCTTTGTGAAACATTATGCGCTTTCCTCTGGCCCTCTCCATTATACCAGACTAGCAAAAGCTGTACTCAAACAGCGTACTTACCTGATCCGAAGTCCCTGCCTCCATAACAGGTATTTCTTTGCAGTCACCCACTGTGGAGCACCCCCAGGGACGCCTCTTGCAGAAGAGGAAGTTACTCACCTTCCTGTAACTGACGTTCTTCGAGATGAGCATTCCTGGGGGTGCTCCACTACCCTCCCTTCCTCCCCTCTACTTTGGAGAAATAATAATAAAAGATAAATTATCTCTTTCACTGGGTTCCAGATAGAGAAGAAACTGAAGGGGAGGGTGGCCACGCATGCGTGATGGCCCCAGGGGGCGGGGGAGGTATGCATGCTGTGCATGCGTGGCCCCAATGCACTGCTAGCAAAAATCCATCTAGAGGCGCTGGGACACACCGCTACCCATTGTGGAGCACCCCCAGGGACGCTCCTCTTGAAGAACGTTAGTTACAGGAAGGTGAGTAACCTTCTCTTATTTTTGCTTGTTCTGCTAGATAGTCAGAACAGACTAATTTTGAAAAATCTTAACTTTGCCCTAATTTGTGAATTTAATGATTTTGAATATAATTAAATTTGTAAAATGAAATGGGAGGCTCAAACTATTTTATTTTAAATAGCTATGGTCTGAGATGCGTAGGCATGAGATTTTAAGGGAAGAGTTACGACAGAGAAGAAAACAGCTTGAAGCTTTAATGGCGGAACATGAGAGGAGAAGAGATCTGGCAGAAACCACTTCTCCTGTTGCTGCATCTGTTAAAAGTGATGGATTAGAGACCCACTGTACACCCCAACAAAATAGGATGGAAAAGTAAGGGCATAAGTCACACCTCTTTACTAATCCCTTTAAAACTTCACCTAAAAGTTTTCTGAGGTACTCACTTGCCTCTAAGCTTCGTGCCATTATGTTTATATTTTGCTATTATATTTTTTGAAATGTCCCCTCCTCCCCTCCATTACTGGAGAAAAACCCATATAAACAAGGGGAAATGGCTGTATGAAAAATGCTGTCAAATGCCTAAAATATTAGGTTCAATAGGCGTTATTATGGTGGAATTCTAGCGCATTTGGACAGATATACTTATGTTGTCAGTTTGATTCCAACTTGAAGGAATAGTTTCTTTTCAAGTGTTAAATCACCACTGGGTATTTTTCTAAACAATATGCTGTAATTCAAACAAGAGTTAATTCAGGGAAGTCCTATTGTCTATGTAGTATAAGGAGTTCTTTGTAGATTATCACAATGGTTCTTTCTGACCAAATCTGTAAATCCAGACAAATTAGAAAGCTTCTCTTACATTTGTTGTTAACAACATTAGGTACAAAGTTCAAACACAAATATTTCTTTTAAAATTAGTTGTCTGTCTCTGCTTTGCATGAGGGTTGCAAATTCATTGGCATATAAAATTTGTAAGTTTACTGTTAGTATTCTGATTTTAGTTACAATTAATCTGCCACTGATAAAGGATATCTTTTTAATGTCTAATGTTCACTAGAACAATGGCAGCATGGGGAGGTTCTACCCAGTGTGCACTAGATGAAGAAGAAGGAGATGAAGATGGTTATCTTTCTGATGCACTTGTTCAGGCAGAGGAGGAGGAGGAAGAGGAAGAACAAGAGTCCAGTTCTAATGACAATTTCTCCATGTATCCCCAAAGCAATGATCAAAGTACATATTGTATTAAGGAAAGTAAAGATAGGTTAGTTGCATTATTTTATTTTGGTCTGAAACTATGGTAAGTTTTATAAAATAGCATTGGCCCTTTTTGTACAGAGAAAGCTGATAGCAATACTCCTCACTTAACATCCCGGTTAACGTTGTTTCATTGTTATGTTGCTTATTTATTAGAACGCTCTCTTTTAACATTATGCAGTGCTCCCTTATAACGTCTTTTGGCCTCCTGCTTTGTCCTGCTTGCAGGATTTTCTGGAAGAACATCCTGTCCTCATGGGGGCTTGGAACCAGGATGGTCTGGCAGCCACCCATCAGCTCCCCTAAATTCCCTGTAAAATACTGTATGCGTCTGGGCAGCTGCCTGCAGCAGTTAAGCTGCCCCTCCCTCCAATGGCGAGTTGCTCCTGCCCTCTCCCATATAGCTGCTTCTGGGAGCCCCTTTCTTGCTGTGGAAAGGGAGAGAGAGGTACTGTTGATGTCAGGATGTCCCTTTTCCTGGTCAATTTCTCCCCCACCCTCTCTCCATACCTCATCTCTACAAAGCAGATTACAAACAGATACAGATTACTGATCTACAGTACAGTACTTCAAAGGGCAGTGTTCTTGAAATGGGGTCAGTGTACTTAAAGGTGCAATGCAGGTCTCTGTCTGCTCCACCCCACTCACACATGCATGCACACTCACACGTACAGTGTGTATGTGTCTGTGGCTCACACACACCCCTTGGCACTGTACAGCTGTGAATGCGTTGTCCAAAGGAGGTGGTAGTGCACTCTAGTGGGAGAGAGTGGGCCATCTCATGTTCAGAAGGAGGGGTCAGCTGAGTTCTTGTTCACCATTAGGAGTAAGATATTCCCTGAGAAATATTCTGGCTTCTGACTCCACCGCCTCAACCAAGCCTCTCAATCATCTTTGCTATGTATAGTATTAATATTTAAAAAAATTTAAACTATGTATATACTGTCTCTTGTCTGCTGAAAAAAAAATCCCTGGAACCTACCCTCCCATTTATGTTAATTCTTATGGGGAAATTGCATTCCCTTAACATAGTTTTGCTTAAAGTGTAGCATTTTTCAGGAACATAACTGTAGCGTTGAGTGAGAAGTTACTGTATGTCTTCTACTCAGAAATCGTGGAAAAATGGTGGAAGAGATCTTTACTGAGCTGGCAACAGCAGCACCTAACCAAATCTTTTTTTGTCAAAAGGTTATAGCTAGGTTCTTCTGTTACCAAGCTGTTCGTTCACCTCAGGTTCCTCAGTCTCTACTAGTCTTGCTAATTTAAATATTTTGATCTCGTCTGCAAATTTTGCCACCTCATTTTTCAACAGTTTTTTCATTAAATGACAGTATTAGACCAGGTCTACTCTTCACTGGACCTGAAAGGTCTGGTTAAGATATACAACTCTAGCTATATAAAATATGTAGCTGGAATTGGCTTACCTTAAGCCGAGGTTGGCACCGTCTTCACTGAGGGAAACAAATGCTTTCATTGGCTTTGCTTACTTCTTGTTACTGCGAGGAGTACTGGCACTGACCGGAACCACCCTCAGGGTTTGATTTAGCAGGTCTTTATAAGACCCTCTAAATTGAACACCAAAAGATCGATCTCTGGTGCAGCAAGTGAAGACATGGCCTTAGTGTGGAACGTTTGGAGGCACATGACTATTAACTACTGACATGTTGAAAATTAGCCATTTCTGATTTCTTTGTTTGGTTGTTTCTTAGCCAGTTTCTAATCAATGACGGTACTTTGTTTCACTTCATAGTCTTTTAAGGGACTTTGTCAAAGGCTTTTTAGAAGTCAAAATTAATTGCATCAGCCAGTTTGCCCTTCCCTTTTGTTGATGTACTCGAATTCTCAGAGATTAGAGGCATGATTTGCCTTTACAGAAGCTGTGTCCTAGCATATTTGTGTAGTTATTTTGTGGTTGTATTTTTAATTATCACTTCTACTAATTTTCCTGGTACTTAAGTAAGATTTATAGGTCTATAATAACAAAAATCACCTTTTAATGTTCTAACTTTTTTAAAAAGTTCATAGTTATTCTGTAGCTGACTTCAGTGATGGAAACGCTCTAGGGGTTAACAAGTTGCTTAAACCCATTTGTGGAAGAGAGCATGTTAGTAGTTGTCCTACAGTTGCATCTTTAGTGCAGACTGGGCCTTTGTCCAATACTCTTGCTGAGAACACTTGTTCAGTTCAGGGATGTTAAATTGCGATTATCTGATTAATCGTGTATTTGATATAATTGTATTGACTACACAGTTAGTCAATAAGGACCGCTCTGCAGCTGAGACTGAGCAGTCCTGGCTTGTGCTGACTGGGAGCCACCTGCACTGTTGCTCTGCATTTGAAATCTAGTAAGAGCCGCCAGACTCTTAATACATTTAAAATGCAGAGGTGCAGTGTCCTGGATCAGCACGAGCTGGGACTGTTTGGTCCTGGCTCATGCTGATTCCAGCAGCCCCTTTTCACGGCAGCCAGCATATCCGCTATCAGCCTCCCTTATTTCCCCCTCCTCCACCCGCCACCTCTGGCAGGGGCAGGCAGCACCCTGGAGCCAGTGCTGGGGGAATCAGTTTTTATGCTGGCTCTTCCCTGAACTGGTTCCCGTTTTCTCCCCGTTGCTGCCTCTTGGGGGGAAGGCGGGGCTGCAAGTAGTCGATACTCTAGTCGACTACTCGTAGTGATGTAAGGTGAGAATATTCTCTGGAGAATATTCTCTGAGAATTTTTGAGAATTTTCTAATTTTTCATTTCCTCTTGAAATAATATATTGTATTCAACTTTTAGAACACCCTGAATGTTAAAGAGCTTTCTTGATCATTCAAGATAGTTTGAGAACGTTATAGAACGTTCCAGAATGTTATGGAACTTTCTAGAACATTCATGAGTCAGGAATTCTGACTGTTATGGAACTTTCTGGAAGCATCACAAAAAGTATATAAAGAGGCAATAACACATTTATTCTCTTTTGGGAAACGTGTAATTATGTATTCATCAGTATGAAAAGAAGAACTAAGCCTAAAAGTGATGTGTGGGATTATTTCCTTCACAAAACAGTTAAAGACAAAGTGTTATATGAATGTAAGTACTGCAAGGCTGAATACATCAGAAATGCGACAAGGATGAGAGAGCATATTTCCAATTGTTTGAAGACTCCTGCTTACATCAAGGAAAAGGCAACAAAATTCTCAGAGTCCAGAAGCAGCTCACCTCAACCATCAACTGCCTCAACATCTATAGAACACTGTGATAGTGCTAGTGAATTTACATCACCACCTTCCACATCTAGTTCAGCCAAGGTGTCTCACTCCATAAGTCGCTACTTTGATTCTATGAATGAAACTGAAAACAAAGTTTTGGATGAATTTTTTGCACGAGCTATATTCTCATCGGGATCACCTCTTTGACTGGTTGAAAACGAAGATTGGATTACTTTCATGCAAAAATTAAGATCATCTTACAAGATTCCATCCAGGTACACACTTTCTAACAAACTTTTGGAAGCTGAATATCAATGTGTTGATGCTCTTATAAAAACAAAAATTGCTGAAGCCTCTTCTCTTGCACTGCAGTGTGATGCTTGGAGCAACCAAAGAAATGAATCTGTTATACATTTTATTATATCAACACCCCAACCAGTGTTTTACAAGACAGTGGCAACCGATGTTGAATGCCATACTGCTGAGTATATGGCATTCTGTATGGAAGAAATAATGACAGAAATAGGCACTGAAAAATTCGGTGCCATTGTCACTGATAATGCTGCAGCAATGGTGAAATCCTTATCAATGCTTAACGAAAAATACAATCACATTGCTATGTACAATTGTGCTGCTCATACACTAAATTTGTTAATTGGTGACATCAGTAACTTAAAATCTGTTCAAGAAACCGAAGCTACCTGTAAAACTATTGTGAAGGAAATTAACAAATTGCAAGTTTTACGAGCTCATTTTACTGCATTTCAAAAAGAGAAAAATCAAACTTGTGCACTTAAATTGACAGTAAAAACTAGGTGGGGTTCCATTTTATATTGTTTGAAAAGCTTATTGAAATAAAAAAAAGTCTTAAAATGCCTTGCTGTCCATGAAGATTTACAGACTAAACTGAACAAACGTATCAGGAATTCAATTCTGGACGAAGATATATTTTGGGTACGGGTCCAAAAACTGCATGCACTGATAAGTCCTGTTATTAAATGGATTACGCTGCTTGAATCCGGCCAGCTAAAAATGAGCAAAGTTCCTGAATGTTTCAGGGAATTAAGTGACCATTTTGATAGGTTACTTCCTGAAAGTCCACTTACCAAACAAGAAAAATAGGATGTGATGAAGTTTTGAAAAATGAAAAGAGATGGCTCTAAAAGACATTCTCTATGCTGCAAATATTCTAGATCCAAAATTCAGTGGTGAGTGCCTTACTAGAAATGAACAAATACAAGGAACTGAATTCATCGATAAATTAGTCACAAGAATGTATGACACTGATCACTCAGCAAAAGTCATTGCAGAGCTTGCAGGAGTATCGTGCTAAAGAAGGTTTTGGAAAATCATATGTAACAAAATCAGCTGGCTCAGTAGATGCAGTAACATGGTGGAAAGGTATTTGCTATGGATCAAAATTAGGGAAAGCAGCAATCAACATATTGAATATGCCACCAACAATGGCAGCAACTGAAAGAAGTTTCAGTACTTAGACTCAGTATCATTCATAATGCAAAAAGAAACAAGTTAACACAAGAAAGGGCAGGCAAGCTGACATTCATAGCCCATAATATAAAGCTTCTTAAAAACCCAAATGATGCTCCATTGAAATCCCCAAGAGAAAAAAGGAAACAGAACCAGAGAAATGAGGAAGAAGAAATTGATGATGCTGAAGAGAAAGAAGAAGTCGAAGAAGAGGATATGTATGAGGAAGAAGAAGAGATAGAAATATATGGGTCAGATTCAGAATGTGCAGATTCTGATTAGACTTGTATTCAATCCAGAAACTTAAAAATATTTGTATCCTGCAACAGAAGATTTGTAATAAAAGTTTTAATGGTTTAAACCTCTGTCTTTTTTTCTTTACTTTCCCGAATTTTCATTTTAACAATCAAGAATCATGAAAGTTTCCAAAGTTTTATTAAAAAATGACATTATTATAAATAGTAAAATTCTTTAAAAACTATTTAACAAGTATTTAAGAGAGAATTCTCAATTTTTGTATTGGCGAATATTCTCGAATATTCTCCGAAAGTTTATTCCCGAGAATTTAACATCACTAACTACTCGCTAACATCCCTAATACAGTTTTGCATGATTTTTGCAAAGCCACCACTGACCCCATATATATATATATGTCTTACAATTAATAAGCATATGAGTACATAGAAAGCTATAAAGCATATGAATACCTAGAAATTAAGATAAATTCTTTACTCACGAGTTAGTCTTGCCATCTGAGATTCAAGAAGAGAGAAGATGCTGAATTCCTAGGTGTCAATCTCAATCTCCAAATGGCCATTTCTACACCTTACACTGACTGTAAAAGTTAGTTAGTTTTCTTTTGGGCCAATGCTTAGGTTTCTTGGAAGTAAGAAATGGAAACTGCCTGTGCCAAAAAAATTTTGTGGTCTTCATTACTAGCTTCCCTAGAACTGAAATGTTGACTGAAACCATGGTCATGTTGTAAGACACAGTTGGAATTTGCAAGGTTATTTTGACTTTCAAGAAATCTAAGGCTCCCTTTTCCCCAGATGGAAGAATCGCCGCCCTCTTTCAGCAGATGGGAATTACCGTCCATTGGCTAAGACAAGGCAACAACAGAACATTAGCATGCGGCGGCAAGAAAACCTTAAGTGGATGTCTGAACTTTCTTATGTGGAGGAGAAGGAACAATGGCAAGAGCAAATTAACCAGTTAAAGAAGCAGCTTGAATTTAGTGTCAGTATTTGTCAGACCTTGATGCAGGATCAGCAGGTAGGATATCAAAAACACTTGTTCTGGTATTATACTCTATATGGTATATATTGTAGTGGTCGTAGTCCTCTAAATCTTTCAGGAATAGTTCAGCTCAGAAAAAATAATTCAGTTTTGGTAACCAGCATTTTATTTTATTTTCCCACAGACCCTCTCTTGTCTACTACAGACTCTGCTTACAAGCCCTTATAGTGTGATGCCCAGTAATGTTGCATCTCCACAAGTGCATCTTATAATGCACCAGTTAAACCAATGCTATACTCAGCTGACCTGGCAACAGAATAATGTTCAAAGGTATGCTATTCGTTTTGTATTTCTGAAAGACTTTTGCTATACTTGTATTGAAATGATTCAGAAGCCCCGTATTGAGCCCCGCATAAACACAAACTGCACCACGGGCTGCAAACAAATGGGCCGCGGGCCACATGTGACCCACAGACCACATGTTGAGTAGCCCTGCTCTGAAGTTTTACATTGGTGTTTTTGAGTGCAGTTATATAACAAAAAAAATCTACATTTGTAAGTTACACTTTCATGATAGAGATTGCACTACAGTACTTGTATAAAGTGAATTGAAAAATACTTTCTTTTAATTTTTATAGTGCAAATATTTGTAATCAAAAGTAATACAAAGTGAGCATAGTACATTTTGTACTGTTATATTAGAAACAATATATTTGAAAATGTAGAAAAACATGCCAAAAAATTAACAGTAATACACTTCACATTGAACAACAAAATAACCAATTGATTAATCATCAATTTTTAAATGTGATATTTTTTTAAATTAATCTTGTCAGTTAACTGCAATTAATCACAGCCCTAAAAATAACATCTTGTACTTTCAAAAGCTGACTGGCTAATCTTTTGTGTGTCCAATTAACCTTTCTGCCAGGACATCTCCACTGATTTCTTTTTTGTTTTGTTTTTTGTTTTTGTTTTTTTGGTTCTGGTGTGGTATTAGTTGGCAAAAGGGCGTACTGCATTTGGAATACTCAAAGTATCATGGCTTATTGGTTCAGTATCTTGCAGTATTGGATCTAATGTGGGTCCTTTCTGCCAGGCTGCATATTATGTGGCATGTAATGTGTTTTGCCCATCAAATGTATGTTTATTTACATCTATGTTACCTGTAGTGATACAGGTAAATCTTCCTTGTACCAAGTTTCACGGATCAGTGTTCTGTCCTCTTTCATTTACATCAGTCTCCTCTTAGCCAGTCCCATGTCATCTCAGAGTATGTCCTTGCAGCTGATGCAATGCCCAGCATTGTGAAACATTTGGACAAGTTTTTTGACACTTGTTGCCTGGTGAAGTATACTTCCAAAGCCAGCATATATGGGTGTCTACTTCTTACCTTTACTTATATTATAGATGAAATCTGCAATAATTAAAGCTCTGGACTACTTATGTGACTCTTGTTTCTCCTCTTCACATTCTTCTGCAATGTTATCTTCTGTGTCCTCCCTCCTCCTCCTTCAATTTCTCCTTGTCATAATCTCACTGGTCCAGCCCACAGTTGGCCCATGCAGTCCCTGGGTGGAACTTCCAACAATGCGACAGCCCCTTTTTGGGGAGTCCACTCTCTCCCGGGGGTCTACCCCTCTGCCTCCTGGGCTGGCAACTCTCGGCGCCTTCAGTATGCCTCTCTGCGCCATGGTCCCCCTCAGGGAGGATCCCTGGGGACTCCACTCATAGAGGAAATAGTGCAAGCCTGCCTTCCAGATCAGAGCGACTCTGAGCCAGCATAAAACAGGAAGGTTTGTTGAGCTTCAAACACAGCAAAGGAGCCCTCAGGCATGTAGGCCTTGCCTCCCTTAGCCCAGCACGTCTGAGTCTCTCCCCTCCAGCCAGATGGGCTTTGCCTGCTCTCTTGCTGTCCAGTTCAGAAGCCCCATTCTTCCAGCTGAGCCTTCAGTATCCCCCTGTAGCAGCCCCTCCCCATCTATTGTCTTCTATCCAGCTAAACAGGGTCACTTGGGCCCCTCTCTCTGCCTTTCCTCTTCTCCATCCTTTATTCACCCCTGGGTGGAACCAGTTAGTCAGGTCACTGGGTTTTCTCTCTCCAGCCCATTGTCCTCCCACTGGCCAGAATCGGCTGTCATCTGAGCTGGGTCTCCCAGTCACCAGTTGTTGGGAGTCTCCAGTTTTGTGCTGTTCCCTGTACTAACAAACTCCTTCTCCCTTCACTTCCTTAAACCAGTAATATGCAGGGACACTGAGTGCCCCCCTCTGCATGCAACCCCTTCAGACCCCCACAAATCCCCCACTTTGTCACACCCCTACCTCAGATGTACTGGCCCCCCAAGATGAGATTTCTATGTAGTGCCTCTTCCTGGTGTTTAATCCAGGGAATCCAGTATGACCTGTACCATTGAGAGAGATTTATTTTCCAGCTCAGTCTTGGAAAATGGCATGGTTGATAACTTTTGTTCTGCTTTACTGCATAATGATTTAGAAACAGAGATGTGACAAAATTTGACAGGTGCTAGTGGTATTTGTCTCTTCAAACATGCTGGTAACCCAAGAAAATGAATTTGTAAATAAGATCAGTAATTGGAAAAAAAATGTGACGGCTACTATAACTTAAAAAAATGTCTGATCTCTTCACCAGCTTAATTTGAGAAACCGTAATAAGTCCATACCAGTGAAAGTTCCAAAACATGGCCTTTTGGGGCACGATGTTTTACCTTCATTACTAAGCAAGACCATTTTCAAGTCATGATCAGTATGAGTGGTTTCATACCTAACTTTGTTAGGGCATTGTTTCCTTTTTGAGGCTATAAGGTCACTTAACACCATCAATATGTAAGCTGAACTCACGGTCATACTCTTCTGCATCAAGTATGTTTGTGTCATGTTTTTGAATGTTATTATGGAATTAAGTTTTTGTATGCAACTTCCATATTGGCAGATAATGCAAAGACTCCAGTTCATTGTGGCAGATGTTGCTCTGATGCTCTGAGTTGTCGGTGATTGTAACTAAATTGGGTTTGCAGTTCACCCATATCAGCTGTGTTTGTATTTTGGAAATCTGAGTGTTTTGTCTTGCATTGGTTGCCTTCTACATTCCATCTCTAGAAAGTAAACAAAAATAGTTTCTGTTTTTTCCTATCGACAAATAATGAATTGTTCATGAGATGTTGTTGAGGGACATATCAAGTTCAGGATTGCCTCCATTTCTGTGTATGGAGTACCTGATGAAAATAACTAACTGGCATATGAATGTTGATTAAATATAGAGTATACCACTTATACCATGGCATTGTTATTCGAATCAATCAACTTGCACTGAAAGCAAAAGTCAGCTTTAGGTTAGGTTACTGATAAGGGCTGCTAGTGAACAATAATTTATATTTTTGAAAGAGGAGCTCTTTTGGAAATTTATCATAATGTGTTGATCTTGTGTAATGGATAGTTGTGCGTTTTACTCCTTCACATATCAACAATACCTGAAAACTAGCCAATTTGAGAGGTATAATTTTCAGCAGAGATCACTCCATGCATTTTCTGATAGTTGGTATTTCACTTTAGGACCATATTCCATATTTAGTACCTCGACTTTACTTTGGATTTTTTATTTGTTTTTTGTTACAAGTGGTAGCCATTTTATGTTTTGTTTTTGCTTACCTTAAAGTTCAAAATTCAGCTTGGTAAACAGTTTTGAAATTCAAGTACATTCAAATTATAAAAGAAAACAGGTTTAGGAAATTTGTCCCAGAACTGCTTTGTTTCATTAAATCAGCTTATCTGGGAATTGGGCCTACTCTGTAGCCATGGTTGTTAGGTAATATGTAGATGTAAAACTGTATAACGTCCATTTGCTGTAATAGTTTTGCCTCCTGGATGGACTGTACAATTCATTTTGAATTGCTGTACTGAAGGAAAGGTGGGGTGAAAGCCAGTTAGTTATGGTCTTCTTAAAACGTTCATGTTTCTTAAATAAGTGAAACATGGTATTAAGCATCATTTTTGTATCTTACCTTCCTCTTCAGAAGTAACTTATCTGTGTTTCATAGGTTGAAGCAGATGTTAAATGATCTTATGTACCAGCAAGAACAGCAGCAGGAGAAGCCGCAAAGAAAGGAAAGAGGCAGCAGTGCGCCACCACCTCCATCTCCTACAGTATTTTGTCCTTTCAGTTTTCCTTCTCAGCCTATGAATCTGTTCAACATACCTGGATTTACTAATTTTTCTTCTTTTGCACCAGGTGGGTATTTCAGTAAATGTAAAGAAAAGGAAATGAGTAAATGCAAAGTTTTGGTAAGCAAGTGCATATACAGTGATGGCTGCCCAGAGGTTGAAATTGGAATACATTAAGACAAGGCCTTAATATCATAGCAATTTAAAACCAACTACTGTGCGGTTTTTTTTTCCATTTTTTGGTATGTGCTCTTCTTCGAGTGCTTGTTCATGTCCATTGTAATAGGTGTGTGCACATGATTATGGGAAGATTTCCCCATTAATACCCATTGTTGGCTTTGGGGCGCACTCACACACCCACTTACCCATCCATGGCAGTGTTTATAGGTCCTTGCCAACCACCCATCTGCTCAGTTCCTCCTTACTGGCATTGACTATCTTTGGAGCAATTCAGTCTCTTGCTTTTTAGTGCTAACTTTATAGTTAGTTGGAAGTAGTAGCTGCTTATAGTCCCTGTTGCCACATAAGAAGATGGACAGGGTCGGTTCCCTATCAAGAAGCCACAAGAGGATTACAGGAGGGTGTGTCCTATACCCTTGACCTGGCTCTTGGAACCCAGCATCGTTGACTCTTGCTTTATCAGGAGGTCCGTTTAGTCTAGTGCTGGTCGACTCCCCAACTCGGGAGGACTTGGAGTACAAAATTGAACTTCTTTCCATGCTGGATACCTTTCACGCCATGCAGGACCTTATTGCCATGATGGCACAGTCCCCGGCTCTGCAGGCCTGAGCACTGGCTCTGCTCCAGATGTTAGTTCATGTCCTGGCTATGACAATGGCACAGTCTGTGGCACCGACGTGGCACTGTTTCCGGCACTGATATTGGCACCACCATCCATTTAGCACCATGTCAAGCCAGCAATGTTACAGCACCACTCCCCATCACCACAGTACCATTCCCCAGCACAGTCAGGTTCAGAATATTCATTGGAATTGGATGCTGAATCTTCCGTGTCCCAGCACAATCAGTACCATTCATGGTCCCAGTACTGGTCTGGTCACTGTTAATCCCTGCACGTATGGGCATAAATGGTATCCTTACCACTCCAGTAGCAGGGCCTGGTACAATAGTCCTTCCATCAGGGATAGGGCTATGTCGGTGGCATCTGCATCATGTGCTCCTCCTTCAGCCATGTCCATGTTGTGCCATACTCCCAGGGTCCTTGAAGATTTTGCATGGGATGTGGACCCTGAATCTTCACATTCAGGCGCAGCATTCGAGCCAGCAACCTCTGACACAAGTGCTACCTTTTGCCCTGGAAAGGACTGATGTACAGGAACCAGCCTCCAGAAAGCCTGAAGGTCAGGAATACCTGGTCTCATAGGCCTGGTCAGGGACTGGCACTATTATCACCACCACCTTCCCTGTGATGAACAATCTGGTGAAGTGGAAACATTCTCCTCATTTTGGGTAATTTACTAGACCTGAAGCAACAAGGGCTGGCCAGAAAGGGTCTCCCAGCTTAAAGTGCTCACTGCCAAGCCCTCCTATACTGTCTTTTATAAAAAACAAGGTGCAGCTGTGTCCTCACTCTGTGTGGTACACATGAAACTGGGAGGACATATTTTTATCTGTCTTCCCTAAATCTCATGCCAGTAACAGAGCGTGAATGATCCATTCCTTGGACATTAGGCATGTCGTAACCCTCTACATTAAGTGCACAAAGCCATTTTGTAAGTCACAACAGCTCTTTATTGCAATCACCATGAAGATGAGGACTTACCATCTTGTCCAAACATATTTTGTCAAGCCGCACATCCTGTATTAGAACATGCTATGACCTAGCCAGAGTTCCATGCTTACTGTTGACAATGTACTCAAGGGGAACACAAGCTTTGTCCACAGCATTCCTTGTACGCATTCCTGTTCAAGACATGTGCAGGTAAGCAACATGGTTTTTCATCTGCACTTTCATGTTACAGTATGCCGCCACTCAACAGACAAGGGACAATGCAGCATTCAGCAAGGCAGTCCTGTAGTCAGCAACCAGGTGAATGCCTACTCATCCTCTGACAAAACTGCCTAAGTCACCTATTGAAATGGACATGAACAAAAATGCAAAAAAATGATTATCTACCTCTTGGAACTGTCCTTCAATATGTGTTGCTCATGTCCATTCTAAATCTTTCCCACCTCCCCTCTATCAGAGTCTTTTGACAAGAAGGGACTGAGCAGGCAGCAGGTCAGTAGGGACCTGTGTACACTGCTATGAAAGTGTCACTGTAGGGGGCTCCACAGCTGACCTGACATACTACTGTTGTGGAAAAAACTTATGATGATCGTTCATCCAGTGCATGTTCACACACCTATTGGAATGGATATTAGCAACAAATCTGAAAGAACAATAGTTATGAGCGTCACTAATGATTTTTCTCCCCATGGTTTAATTTTTAAAATATCTACTAGGCTATTGCATAAATAAGACTTGTATTGATATATAGCATTTATTTGTGAGATGTCATGTTTTTTGCCTTTTTGTGTGTGTGTGTGGAATGTGTTCTGATTAACTTGAACTTACTCTCACAGGTATGAACTTCACTCCTATGTTTCCCTCCAGTTTTGGAGATTTTGCACACAATGTTTCCCCACACAACAGTGAGCAGCCGCAGCAACAACCCTTAGATCATAGCACTTCTGGAAAAACTGACTACATGGCATTTCCAAAGCCCTTTGAAAGCAGTTCCTCTCTTGGAGCTGAGAAACAAAGGTATTTTATTAAAGGAATTATCCTTTAATCATTTTTACTTGTAATTTTGTTTTTGGGACTTGGAAAGTAAACAATTGAATTAAATAGTGAACTGTCTTCATTGAGATTTGCTCTTCCCTACCTATGTTATGAATATTTTCTATTGATGGAAAAAAGTGTTCTTAACATACACCAAATACTGCTCAAGTATGTGGAAAAATACATTGGCTAGGTCTGGTTGGGCAAAATGCAGGCCATGAGCCAGATCCAGCTCTCCCAGCTGGTTAACAGAAGGTGCATACTTTACAGCTGACAGCATGTGTTCAGCTGCCCCTCCTCCTCTCCCCCCCCCCCCCCGATATTGCTCCATCTTGGAGCTGAACTATTCCCTGTATCCTCCTGTTAACTGTGCAGAGAAGTGAGGGGAGGAGAATGCTGAAATCAGTGTCCCCCTCTACCCCATCTCTTTATAGCAGGAATTGGGGAGACGGTGGGACACAGCAGTGCTGCTCTTGTTTGAAGTAGTGATGATGAGTACCTATCTTAAGAGACTGTGCGCTATTCCTAAGATTTCTCCAGCAGCTAGTACGCGTTCACTTACTCAATTTCTCTCTCTCACACACACTTACACTCGCACTCACACACACTATCCCCCTTCCCCAACATACCTCATGGGAAGGGGAGGAGATAACAGCAGGACAGGTTTCCTTGTCTTCAGACAGCGCATAGAATCTCTGACACCCAGTAGCAGTCAGCACACTGTCTGAGCCATACCATCTCTATGCCACACACACTGTCACTGTTGTACTCAAATACCCAGTCTCTCTGTCAGAAGCATGTAATCTGTGTCACAAAGTCAGTCTCTTGCGCGCACACAGGCACTCTCTCTCTCTCTCTCTCCAAAACAATACGTTGTGGCACAGATTCTAAACCAAAAAATAGGTTACATTATTATACAACCATAAAATGTGAAATGAAATCTGTTACCAATGAAGTAGTTAGTGGGTAATGTGAATTTCTTCTAATACCTGTAATTCTCTTCCGTTTTTTAAATATTACTAATTCTGCAGCATCTTCTTACAGTTACTGGCTATTGGGTAACTGTTACAGGTATTCCTTGTATTATGGATTAACCTGTAATTTATTTGTCTCATAGCATTCGTGATTCTTTCTCCGAAGAGTTTTGCTGTAATATTTATTTTGCAACTTTTGTATCTGATAAGGTGTCAGAGACAACCTGAAGAGGAACTGGAAAACAGATCCGTTTGGCTAGATGATAGCCAGGAAGGAAGAAGAGAAAAACAGTCATTCCTGAAGGCAGGATTTGAAGTTTCAGTACAAAACATGGCCTCTGGTAATCACAAAAATCAGTCTGATACTAGTCGGAGGAGAAGAGAGTTTGATGAAGAATCTTTGGAGAGTTTTAGTAGTATGCCTGATCCAGTAGATCCAACTACTGTGACTAAAACATTTAAATCTAGAAAAGCATCAGCCCAGGCCAGCTTGGCATCTAAAGATAAAACACCTAAATCAAAGAGTAAGAGGAGGAGTTCTACTCAGCTAAAAAGCAGAGTTAAAAATACAGGTAGGTTTTCAGGTAACTTTAAAGACATTGAGTCAGATTTCATTTTAATCATTGATAGTACAGTTTTTGGAATGGAAGTTAATTTTACACAGGATGTGGAGATGACCAGTGACTAAGCAGAAGTTTAATTTGTGAACGTGTCAGAAATGCTAATTGCGTGAACGTACTGCTTATAGTATGGAAAGGTATAGAAATGTTTGCTGATGTACATACCCTCTTGTAAAGTACGTTAGTGATGACATAGGTGTTTGGAACCTTCTGATATGCTTCTGCATTAGACTTAGTTATTATCCAACAAACATTCCATGGTGAATTGCATCTTCCAGATTATCCATTGTGAATACATAACTGCACTCCATAATAATCGCTAATTCAGGTTTGATGCTGTGAATGCTAGTTACAGAGATCTCTCAGCCACCTGTTACAATAAAAATAAGTTAAGTTGTGCATAGTTTGAAATAACTCAGGAGTGGTTAACAAGTCTTTGGATTGTCATCTTTTTTTATGTACTTTTGAGCTATCATTAATTTGTACTGATTACAAAAAGATCTTAAAATCACCTGTTTCTAAAGAGCCACTTTTTGTTCATTTAAGGTTATGAAAGTGCTAGCATTTCTAGTACATGCGATCCTTGTAAGAGTAATAGGAGAGGGCATGCTGCACAGAATGAAGAGGCTGTTGAAGCAAAAGTGTTCAGCAAAAAGAATCGAGAACAATTGGAAAAAATAATTAAGTATAGTAGATCTACAGAAATGTCCTCAGGTATTCTTTTAATAAATCTCAATAATATCAAAAGCTTGTATAAAAGTGTGTAGATCCTGTAACTCCTTATTATCCACTGATTTGTATTTTTTTAACAGGCATCCTGTAAGCTCTTAAAGGGTTTTACAGTTACATGTTCATTAATTAACTTTTGTCACTATAAATAAAGTCCATGTTAAATATAACTACTTGGGATACACTTGTAATTCACATTTTTAATCTTCAACACTGCTGTACAGATTGTGAGGAAGGAGAAAATGTTTTGATGTAGACTAAATATTAATTTCACATAATTTTGAAACTGGATTATAATCTAACTGTAAAACTAACTGTAATCTGTACAAGCACTCAGAGTAAAGGTAGAAGTACTCATTAGTATTGTTTGATGGGCGGTGCAGGTTGTGCTAGAGCAGCAGTGATGGTTTTAAAAAAAAAAAACCCACCAGTTAGAATTTCTTATTGTGCTGCATGCTCTTTCTCTTTCACATTTAAAATGAATCTTTTGGGATAAAAGTTAATCCTTATTTATCTAACAGTCATATCTTCGGAAATCTGCATTTACATGTCACTGTTTACGTTCCTTTCTCTTTCTGCATTCCTGTATCATGAACATACTGTAACTATCTTTAAATTTTTGGCTCAGTGCTGTAGTGTTTGGGTGGCAACACTACTTGGCACAGGATGTTTAATGCTAAAATTAGTTGAACTAGTATTTTTTACCTAGCTCCCTAAAACATTTTAGTTATTAGGTTTTGTAAAGGAGAAAAAGGAATTTATCAAACCAAGCACCTTATGATGTCCCTGCAAGTGTGCCTCCTCTTCTTGTTTTTGATCATGATGAAACAGGTGGAAGGATTCACTTCAGATTTGTGATTTTGCTCCATTGCTGCTTTAGGATATAGATAAGATTGCTGTGATATTACGCTCAGTGAGACTTCATTTATTTGTTCCATATAGATTATCCCTGGATCTCAATATTCAAAGGTTTTTGGGTAAAATCTGTACTGGGAATTACATTGGTGATTCCTGTAAGATCTCTCCTCGCCTCTCCTCTCCTACAGGAACCACCAATGCAATTCCCAGTACAGATTTTATATATATATCTGGGAGGGCAGAATGTGGCTACAGTGTTTCATACTTACAAACTGATTCTTGGTTATATATTTTGAATATGCTTGGCATTTGTCAGTTAATGTTGTTTGACCAGATTAGATTTTTTTTTTTTCAAGTTGGGATAGCTTTAGTTGTTTAAAACAAAACACAAAATCCTTAAAATAAACAATTCCCCTCACCTCCACTCGTTCAGTATCATTTCAGTGAGTCTTTCTCCCACTGATTCGTGTAGACTGTCTTTATTTCTGATACACATTTTTGTGTTTATCACTGTCTGTCCCCGCTTTCCTACAGCACATGCTAAGAGAATACTGCTGCAGTCTAACAGAAATGCATGCACTGAAGCTCCAGGTAATGCATTAACTGCTTAGCTTCAAAACTGTTCACAGCTATTTACTTTACTCTTTTAGTTTTTGTCCTAGAGCAGAACTGTTTCTCGATAGCTCTGTTAGTGAATTACCATTATATATACTAATTGCTATTGTTGCAAGTATTTTATTTAAGAAAACAAAAAAAAAATCTCCAGGAAAACAAAAATCTTCTGTTTTGCTGAATATTTGATAACGCTGTTCTTTGGATCATAACTGGTTTGAACTTTCATATTTTTCCTACTTAAAGTATAATATTGTTAATTGCATTATTAACTGTTTTTGATATAAAATGTGCCTTTAGAATAGTATTTCCCAATCGTTTTTACATCATGGATGGACAAATTCATTCAAAAACTGTTGGCAAACCGGCACTGAAATATTTGAATATTCATTGTGGTAATTCATTTATTTGCATATTCATTGTGGTAATTTTAAGAGGCCACATGTGATTTTACATTGCACGTATACATTGTACATGTACAATACATGTCATTGTAACAGATTTTTTTATTATCCCTCCCTCAAAGTATTCACTTTCCACCTTAAAAAAAATCATACATAACACATCGTTCGGTGCCCAAGTTATTTTATATCTACCAATGCTTCTGCTGCTGTGGGAGTGCCCCTCCCTGCTGGCCACTGGAAGAGACCGATATCCGTGTAGAATGGACCATTGGCTTTAATGTGTGAGCTGATTCCTATGCACTTCAGTTTTTAATAATCATATTAGCTTAGATTTTACTTTTCCTATAGTTTTATCAGTGAATACTGATTTATACAGTAGGAGAACTGTGCCAAACAAATAGTGAAGTATCTCTTCCCCAAATAATGTGAAGTCTAAAAAACATACAGTGTGGAAGATCAAAGTCTACGTTGTGAAACAAGTGGCATGCTTTGTAGAATAGTTCTGGTTTTCACTAATTTTTGGAGAAGCCTCATTTTTATAAGAATTAGACAGCCAAACATTTCTGCTAGAATAGTATTCCAGCTGGAGGAATATTTCTAATCACTTCACACCTTCGTGAAGATTCTTTGAACTTCTAAGAGCTGCATGTGAAGATAATGTAAGATAACAGTGCTTTGTGTGGTAAATCTTGTCTTATCTTTGATGGGGAGGTTAAGCATTAATGATTTCTAAGCAATCCAGTTTGGGTAAAAGTTGTTCATGGTGATTCATATTAAGCAGCTTAAACCAGCACATTTGCTTCAATTTAACTTATTCATGCATGAATGTGTGTGTACTCTGGGTTAGGCACCAACTTCTCAATTTTGGGGGGTATTTTATATTATATTTTAAGTAGGAAAAATATGGACGTGTGATCCAGTTATGATCCAAAGAGCTTGAATGTTCAGGTGTTGAAGAGCTTCAAAAAGATCTCACAAAACGAGGTGACTAGGCAATAAAATGGCAGACTAATTTTAATATTGATAAATGCGAAGTAATGCATGTTGGAAAACATAATCCCAACTATACATAGTGCATAGTTCTCTGAAAACATCCACTCAATATGCAGTAGCAGTCAACAAAAAAGCAGAATGTTAGGAATCATTGAAAAGGGATGGAGAGTAATACAGAGAATGTCTTATTGCCTCTGTATAAATCTATGGTATACCCACATCTTGAATACTGTGTACAGATGTGGTTACCACATCTCCAAAAAGAAAGGGCAACAAAAATGATTAGGGGTATAGAACAGCTACCATATGAGGAAAGATTAATAAGACTGAAACTTTTCAGCTTGGAAAAGTGATGATTATGGGGCGATATGATAGTGATCTATAAAATCATGACTCGTTTGGAGAAAGTAAATAAGGAAAAGTTTAATACTTGTTCCCATAATGCAAGAACTAGGGGTCACCAAATGAAATGAATAGGTAGCAGGTTTGAAACAAACAAAAGGAAGTATTTCTTCACATAATGCACAATCAACCTGTGGAACTGCTTACCAGAGGATGTTTTGAAGGCCAGGACTTTAAAAAGGCTCAAAAAAGAGCTAGATAAATTAATGGAGGATAAATCCATCAATAGCTATTAGCCAGGATGCGTACGGATGGTGTCCCTAGCCTCTGTTTGTCAGAAGCTGGGAATGGATGACAGGGGAGGGATCGCTTGATGATTACGTTTTCTGTTCATTCCCTCTGGGTCACCTGGCATTGGCCACTGATGGAAGACCGGAAACTGGGCTAGATGGACCTTAAGTGTGATCCAGTATGGCTGTTCTTATGGGGTATTTGAGTTCCTTCCACCCCTTCCCCAAACCCTTGCCTTGCCTCCTCTCCACCTCCTCCACACATAGCCCTGAGCATGGTCTGTCCCTGCTCCTCCCTTTCCCTCTCTTCCTCCATCCCAGAGCTTGAAGGCTATGAATTGGCTTTTTGTGGTACTCTGAAAGCACTGAGAGGGAGCGGGAAGAGTTGATAGGCACGTGGTTGCCGACCTATGAAGCATGGCAGGAGGAGCTTGATGCCAGTGGGTGCTCTGCACTCACTAATTTTTCCTCGTAGGTGCTCCAGCCCCAAAGCACCCATGGAGTTGGTGCCTATGCCCCTATCTGCATTAAGCTGTTCATAGTTTGTATGGAGATCCTTTTTGCATGTATTATTGCATACTCCCTCCCTATGCACAGCCTACCAGTAGGATTTAAGTGTTGCAGTAAGTTCTGTTGGGACTTCAGCAGTTTGGTTAATATCATCTTTAGAATGTAGAAATTAGAACCAGACCAGGTTTTCTTTGTTCCCTGTTTCTTTAAAGAGGGCATGTTTTATAGAAAGTGGTCTTGTAATTTTTGGTTGCCCAGCTTAAAACGCTTTAAAGAGGCCTGGTTTAAAAAAAAAAAAGTTTTACCTGCTTTCAAAACCTGTGTGTGTGTGCGCGCGCGCGCAGTATACTCAGATGTATAACATACCTTATTTAAAGATGTCGTTCACAAACAAAGAAAAAAAACCAAAAGCTAGTCCTGATTTCTGATACATGTGAATGTGTGGCGTACTTTAATTTATTGTGTTTGTCTTCCTGTAAAAACACATGGCCGTCTAAAACAGTGGTTTTTAACAGGGTGTGTAGACTCTAAGATTTTCAGGGGAGTCTGCACTTCCATTCAGAATTTTTTAGAGTTCTGCAAATAAAAAATGGTTGAAAATCACTTGTCTAAAATACAATTTTATTATGATTTAAATCTTGGTAGCTTTCAGGAAATAGTAAAGCTCTCAAACAGTAAACTTGCTCAGCTGCTTACAATGTATACTGAATCTAAGATAAAGTTTTCAAATATGACTGAGGTATACATCAAAAGAAAGAGTACTACCAAGAATTACATGAGCAAAGATTGGCTCTCTTATTCTTCTACAGAAACTGGGAGCGATCTTTCTATGTTCGAGGCTTTGCGGGACACCATTTATTCTGAAGTAGCTACTCTGATATCTCAAAATGAATCTCGTCCACATTTTCTTATTGAACTTTTCCATGAGCTTCAGCTGCTAAATACAGACTACTTGAGGCAAAGAGCATTGTATGCATTACAGGTATGCAACACACCTTATTTACTTTTATGAATTGCATAAACTTTCTTTACAATATAGATTTAAGATTTGTTATCTGATCTAGGATATAGTGACTAGACATATATCTGAGAACAATGAAAAAGGAGAATGCACAAAGTCACTGAATTCAGCTACATGGATAGCGTCAAATTCTGAACTTACTCCCAGTGAAAGTCTTGCTACAACTGATGATGTAAGTTCTTGATTTTATCTTTAGAAACTAGTTTAATATGAAATTCATTTCTTCATCTTCCAATTTCTGTGTAAATTATGCTGCATTCATAATAGCAACTTGTATTTCAAACCCCACACTAGCTTATAAGCAGTCACTTTGTTGTAAAAAGAAACTTGCTAAAGGACATCTTCCCATGGGAATTATGTAGAATCTTATTTAATTTAATATTGAAAATTAGTGTAAAATCTTGTATGAATAGCAAGGGAGTCTTCAGTGCCCTGCATTTAATGTAAATCTCCCAGATTACTTGATATCTGAGACTGAGATTCTACCAGGAGCTTGCAACAATTCTGTCAGCTGTCAAAACTTTCAGGAGCATGAGAGCTTTTCTGATTGGGGCTGTCTGTAGGGAGTGTCAGCACTTCCTATTAGGGATGTTAAATTTAGATTAATTGGCTAATGGAATAGTTGATGCAATTTGCATCAACTATTCAGTTGGTTTATAAGGGTGCCTTTGAAGTGTAGCAACATCCCCAGGGCTAAAACACTGCGGGGGAGCACAGGGCCAACGGAGGACTCAAGCAGTCCCCCAATGGCCCTGTGCTCCCCGTGGCAGTGTCACATGGAGCCTGTCCCCAGCTGACCTCAGGCTCCATGCGGTGCTGCCGCTTTGAAACGCTGCATACAGCCCAGGGCCAGCTGGGGACCTGGGCTGCATGCGGCATTTCAAAATGGCAGACCGGCCCAGGCGTCACGTGAGGCTGCCACTTCGAAGCACCCCCTTCTCTTCTCCCCCTTCCCTTGCTGCTGCTTTTTGATAGAGACAGCAAGGTGGGGGAAGCAACTAGTTGACTAGTGTGTTGACTATACAATAAGCATTTGCTTATCGGATAGTTGACTAGTCATTCACATTCCTACTAGAATCCAAAGACTTAAAGCTTTCTGTATTTTGTTTAAGAAATCACTAACACCAATGTGCCAATCAGTTATATTCCCTATTTATGGGTACAAAGTAGATCATAATAGAAGCACTCTAAAGACTTACCTCCTTCATTAGTTAAGTCATTCCCTGTATGTAATTCTGGTAACACATTTTGTAACCTTAGGAGGAGGGAGAAGGAAGTATCAGTGGCTTGCTGGGATATTTAAGGGAGTAGAGAATTTGCTTGCTTTATATAAATTCCTTTGTATGTTTTTTAGGAAACTTTTGAGAAGAACTTTGACCCGGGAGCAAGTAGAGAATGTGAACAAAATGATGCAGACAATGGCAGTACCATGTCTACATCTTCAAATTTTGAACCATTTGCTACTGATGATCTTGGTAAACATTATATTGTAAAATACTGGCAATTAATATATGTGAAACTCTTAACTACTTTTGACTAAAGATGAAATATATATTTGCTGTGTCCTAATTAATTATGGCTTTTGGACTTAGACATAATCTTACCTTTGAATTCATTATTACCATTATATATATTGTGTTTACATATGCAAACCTTAATGTAGATTTAAAAAACATATAACAAGTATTTTTTGTTCTAAACATAGGCAATACCGTGATTCACTTAGATCAGGCATTGGCTAGGATGAGGGAATATGAGCGTATGAAAACTGAAGCTGAAAGTGCCCCTGACTCAGAGGGCTGCTGTAGTAATCTCCAGGGTGCCTCTGCTGCTAAATTAGAAGGTATGCAAATAATATTTGGGGCTTTTTTGTGTATTTGAAAATTATATCTGTTAATAATGTCAGGAAGTAATCACCTGACAATTCATTTCCATCTTAATTATACTTCATTGCAACTAAACTAAAATTATATAGGATTTCTGCCATAACTAATTAAACATAAGTAAATTTAAATGTACAGTGTAGTTTTTAAAACTGATGCTCATGTAATAAAAATATCTTATGATTCGAATACACTTTATTTTACAAGGTCCATCTGTTGATGAGAGTCAGTGTGTGCCACAGCCTAGTGAAGTTTCTGCTGTACCATGTCCTCGTATAGATACTCAGCAGCTTGACCGACAGATTAAAGCAATTATGAAAGAGGTCATCCCTTTTCTGAAGGTAAGAGATTTTAATTCAATGGAATTTTAATTGGAAAAAACTTTTTAAAAAACATTTCTTACAACTATGGTTAACCAGGAGAATTATGACACAATATAGTTGTATAAAACAAACTATAAAGCATCAGTGGCTTTTCTGGATACAAGGTTTAAAATCTTGGACCCTGTTTACTCTAAAATGAACCTTTTTCATTTCCAATTTGGCACTTGTGATTCGTGGGTAGACTTCCTGAAAATGAAAACACAGAAAATTGAGTTATCTATGTTGGAGCAATGGGAACCTTTAAAAAATAAATAAATAAATAAATAAATAAAAGGCAAATATTATGAACTTTTTCACTTTTTCTTTAGTCCAAAGATCTGTGTGACTTCTTTTAAGACCTTTCTCTGTTTTGAGGTTTTTCAGTGCATATTGTAGAAATCACCTGCTGCTGAATTAGAAATGTTACAGTAGTCTGTCATGCCTTTGTACGGTTTATAAAGTCAGACAGATACCTTGTAGGCTTCCCAAAGGTAAAAAAGCACAGTAGTCTTTCATGTGCAATATATAATCAGATTTAAGATACTTCTCAAGAAACTAATCTTTTTTAAAATATTGCAGCTGAATTGGATGTATTGGGAGCAGGACTTGCACTATCCCTTTCTTGCCTGTGCTCATCTACATTAATGTATTAATTTCTGGAGAACTTTTACATTCTACCTGTACTCTTACAGAACTTATAAATACCATAGAGATTCTCACAAATTTACACTGGACTCCTTGGAACAGAGGCCAAGATCTTATTGACTTTTGACATAGTCCAGGGGATATCGTTGGATACAAATAACTTCTGGATCTCATTATTTAGGAGCCTAAGTATGGACTAAGGAGCCTAATTTCATCTCCTGTTCTTGAAAATCTTAGATCTAAACTCAATATAGATGCTAGTCCTTAAAAATTAAAAGGTTTATGGAAAGAGGGGCATCTTTGGAAATTCTTACTGCTACAAGGAATCTTTCAGACTTTCTAGGCAGAGACAGCGGTGTGGATTTTAAAGACTGCACAGAATGAAGTATCCACCAAGTAGAAGGACTTAAGTCCACATGTATACTTATACAATAATTTTCTTCTATGTTTAGCAAGCAGCAGTCTGAGATGCTAATTAATGCAGTTTCAGTGTAGGTTTAATCAATCTTACTTTTTGGTGGAGATTAGTAGTTCCACATAAATTAGCCATACTAGTATTTTTCTTTGACAATTTTATTTAAAAGGAAAAGTTTAAACTGGATCTGAAATTGTAAATTCATATAATTAATTATAAGTGGAAAATTATCCATTTTTTCCCAAATAGGCCAAATATTGGAAAGTCCAGTAATACACAGGGTTAAAAAGCAAAAACAAGTTGAAGTGTAAATGCAGAAATGATTAACTCCCAAGCAGTCTTTCTCTTACGTTGTCACCACAGTAGTGTGCACACAATGCAAGTTACTGTTAGATCTGTGAGAATAATTCCTACTGGTTGACACTTTAAATGCGTATATAGCCTGATGGTTTAACACAATTCTTGATGGGAAAATTTGAGATTTGCCTATGAGTTTAAAGAGGCTTACAACTTGTTGATGTCTTTTAACAATGTCCAGCATACATAGGATTTAAAACATTCATAGTCATGGAGTATCTGAACATCAGAAGATGTTTGTAAAATTTCCAGTGGCTGGTGTGAAATAACTGTACTGGGAAGGTGGAATGGGATGAGGTGGGGGTTAAGGTGTGTGTTTTTTGTTTGTTTGTTTGTTTTTATAAATAAGGGCTTAGCTATAATTCCTTCCAAATGGGGGACACAGTTATGACATGGGTTAAAAACACAACTTGGCTCTGCCACGAGAATAGGATTGAAATGAACTGTCCTTTAACTGTGTACTCAGACTGTGTTATAGCTCTGCAAAATGTCTGGATAAATGTCAGCTTCAAGATATAGTATAGTTACCACTTCTTTAAGTAGTAATAATTTTCTCTATCCCCTGGGATTTGCTAGGAACACATGGATGAAATATGCTCTCCACAGCTGTTGACATCAGTAAGACGTATGGTCCTGACTCTTACACAGCAAAATGATGAAAGCAAAGAATTTGTGAAATTTTTTCATAAGCAACTTGGTGGCATACTGCAGGTCAGTAGCTTCTCTTCATTGATATAGGAAGTCCCCAACTTACAAACAGGCTATGTTCCAGAAGTTCATTAAACTCAGATGTTAGGAACACAGAATGTATTTTCCCATAGAAACAATGTTATAAATGGTAGTTAGGTTCCCAGGCTAGCCCACAAAAGCCTATTTAACATATAATATAGATGAAATATTCTATATTTGCAATGAAAAATAGTTTATTTAATCTTGAATGGTGCTTGAGGAAAGGCAGGTTCAATTAGAAGAGGATGAGGAGCTAGATAGAGATTCTGATGGGGATTTCTGGGCATCCCTCAGCTCCTCGTGTCCTGGAGAATTCCAAAGGGGCAAAGGGTGGCTGTGCAACCAGTGGCTGGAGAGAAGTGGCATTTTCTCCTTCAAAGCGCTGCTTCTTCCCAGCTGCTGGATGTGCAACCATTTCCTGTTCTCTTGAGGTCCTCCAGCCAGCACTTGCGCTTCTTGCCATCACTTGTGCCTGAAGGCGGCTACAAGTGAGTTTTTGTTTGTAACTTGGGAAGTGCCTGTATTTGTTTTGGGCTATATTGCAAATTAAATAACTTGCCATATACATGATCTCTAGTCTAAACATTCATCCTTTAAGCTATACTACAATGAAGCTTAATTTTTAACCGTGCTGAGCAATGTTCCCTCTGGATTGAATTTTGATGTATGTACCAATATTGGGCTAATGTGTAGATATGTGACATCAGAGTTAATTAACAAGGTGCATGGCTTAAGATGTTTGTTTAATATGAATCAAATGAAAAGAAAACTAGTACTACCTTGAAGAACCTATATTTAAAGACATGGCCATTAAATAGATGCTAAACAAATCTGTAAAATCAACTAATATTTTCTGGTACTGGAAGGAAGAGTAAAAGGCATTCATTCAGTCTTGTACAATTTCTAAGGGATGTCAACTTTAATATTTCACACACAACTTTAAAAATAAATTAACACAGAGCAAATAAAACCACGAACAAATGACAACACTGAAAATATGAAGGGAAGTAAAACAGCAAGTGGTTTGTTTATATTTTAAATGGGTCCTAAACACTCATTTAAAATACAAGAGTCCTGTAGAAAAAGGCAGTTTTCTTGATTGCACACTGTCTCAACAACTGAACAAATCAGAGTAGGCTCAAACCCCTTATGTTATGTAAAAGGAAGCACATGAATACTTGGCTTCAGAGTTTGCAGACAAATCCCTCCTTCAAAGAGCTTGCAAATAAGTTCTGTATCCTACAAATCACACAACACCAAACCTAGTTCTGCTATTTATGAGTCAGTGAAGTACTCTGAAGAGCCAAAGCTATATTAGATAACAAAGATTTGACCTTAATGGTTTTCAATACCTCTTCCCAAACAAATTCTAACACTTTAATGGAATTCACTTGTCTGGAATCCAAGTGATTTCCATTAAGTTTTAGAAATTGGGGAGAGGCATCTCTCCTAACCACTGCAGTCCCTGAGCTGGAGTTGGGACATCAGCTGAAAAATTTAAGACTGATACTGCAAATCAAACTTTAGAACTATAATGCATATTTCAAGACAAAGCTAAATGCAAATGTTTTAAACAGCTGGTTGAGGTAGCATTCATTTTAGGAATAAGATTAATTAACCTATGTACCAGTTAAGCAATTCTGAACTGCCATCTAATGCAAAAGATAGGTGTAAATACAATCTCACTTTTGTAATTATTAAAAAAGCTGTTAAATGATTTTTAAAGACAGCATTGGAGAGAAGTAGGATAATTTATTTGGATTCATTTAAAAAACAAACCACAATTACTGGAGTTATTCGTCAATCAGAAATTCTCTCCCCTCCCAGCTAGCCCCCAAGAAGCTAACTCCCCTCTGCAGAGGCACCAGCGGCCCCCTGACCATAGACCACTAAATCTTCAAGGAAAGCTGCTGTCTGCCTGCCTCAGCTACAGTGCAGCTACAGCTGAGACATTTTGTCTCTCCCAGCCTTACAGCCCAGCTGGGGTTTAAAACACAGACTCACTTCTTCCTGCTCCCCCCCCTCCACTCCCTCAGGCAGCTGAGGCTGGAGTTGAATTAAACTAAATGGGCTCTCCTCTGCCTGCCACCCCAGCACAGCTAGAGCTGGGACTTTGTGTCTTTCTCTGCCCCCAGGAAGATCAGCTGGGGCTGAAACTGAGTTGGACTCTCCTGGCTACTGGCTGTCACTGCAGCTGGCATCTTCCCCTGGCTGTTGCACATAGCCCAGCTGGGGCTGGGATGCTTCAAACTTAGTCCCTGCAGTAGGGAGGGGTGGTGCACTCCCAGCCAGGCTCCTGATGCTTCCTGCAGGTTGCCACGTTCAGCAGGAGGCAGCCAGTAAGGTTAAAGGGTCTGGCACCCCCCCCCCCTCCCCTTTACCCACTGTCATTTTGGAGGTGGAAGGGTGGCAGCTACATATACTGAGTCCCTGTTGCTTTTCTTCTCCTTCTAGTTTCCCCTTGCTCCCTGAAAGTGCACTGCCTGCTGCATTCTTCCTCTGCTTCTCCCCCTGGGCAGTCAGGAGCCAGAAGAATGCAGCAAGCTCTGTACTTTCCCTTTGCTCCCTAGAGTCAGAGGAAGCAGGGAGGAGAAGAAAATCAATTGTCTTATTTCACCTGACCCCCACCCCCACCCCCACCCCTCTGTCCTAAGGCCTCCCCTCGAGGATTATGACATGACAGTACCTGTAAGAAAAATAAATTACTTTCACCCCCCGTCTATTACAGAATTGATCAATGTCAGCAGACAAATTTGCATTGTCACCTTCTTGTGGTTTGACCTATTATATGCAGGATAGAAGTGCTAAAGATCCTGTATCTTTCACAAGCAGCAGCTACCTTCCAAAGTATGCACAAATATTTAAAGTAAAACACAGGTGGAGAAATACATCTGCTGAGACTGTCTTTAAAGGTAGTAACCATGATGATGGTTTTGTTTGTGTGCACACCCTTGTACAGAAAGTAGAAACTTATTTTATGTCTTTCCAGTCACCCATGTAAAATTATTTTGACTTTTGACTACCGTAGGTTTGGGGTCAATTCAGAACCGTGACTTAGTAACAAGAGGTGCTCCACATTACATCATGATGGATTCCATTTGAAGAAAGAGGATATGGTTTAAATAGGCTACCTAGACAATTTTTTTCTAACTAGCTTAACTTTGTCATGTGTTAGCCTCCTGATTTTCAAGGGTATACAAGAAAAATCTATTAAGTCTTCATTTCAGTTTTAAGAGCATGGCTCAAACTGAATAACTGTTTTTCTTTTGACAGGATTCACTGGCAAAATTTGCTGGTAGAAAACTAAAAGATTGTGGAGAGGATCTTCTCGTGGAAATCTCTGAAGTTTTATTTAATGAATTGGCCTTCTTTAAACTCATGAAAGACTTGGACAACAACAGTATTAATGTAAAACAAAGATGCAAAAGTAAAATGGAAGCAGTTGGAGTGATACAGCCTTATGATAAAGAGGTTAATGGCTTAAGCCTTTTACATTAAGCATGCAATTTATCTGATTTTAGTTAATATGTATATGTTTAACTCAAATATTTTAAAAACTCTTCCTAGAAAAAGAACATAACTGCTGAGAAATTATTTATATTAATCTGACAGGACAGTATGATTGCCAGTCTTCCAGGATTGTCCTGGAGTCTCTGGAAATGGCAAATTAATTTTTTAATTAAATGACTGTTGTGATGAACTCTTCAAGAATACGTCCAGCCAAAATTGGCATCTAACATCACAGTAATAAAGTGATTTTGTACAGGCCTGTCAATTAGTTAATTCTTCAGTGGCTTAGTGTATGGAAGTAATTACAGATTTCTGTTTTGCTTTGTAAGCAATAAACATAGGATCCAATCTTGTAAACATTCACATAACTACGTTGACTCAAATGAATTGTCGATTAAAGTTAATAGGCTTATTCACAGGAATTATTTTCTATTTCTAATTAAGGGTATCTTGGCATCTATACCAACAGGATACATCGTGAGCAATTTTTAAATTCTGGGCTGTTTATCACATAGTGGCACTTAAAAATATCACTGCAGCATCCTCAGGATTCATAATGAACTAACTGGAAAAAAAGAAATGAAAAAATAAAAATTATATAAGCTAAATGAATAGTTCCCCACCACAGCATTAAGCAACTACTTAATCACTTCCTTTTTATATACTGTAATTGTTCCCTATTCATATTTTAATGGAAGCACTAGTAACTTTCTTTAAGTCTCAGAAAAGTTAATTTCTTTTTAATGTGAAAAGAACACATCTGTGAGAGATCTGTGAGATTTAAAATATAATTAAATAGTAAATACCTACCAAAGCATTTCTGAACAAGTATTGAAACTCCCACATGGTGATGACACCTATTTAAAGATGTAGCCCTTCAAAAAGTACCACAGGAATTGTGATACTTGCTATTTTATTGCAATTTTTTAGATGGAATTTATAATAGTGGTCAGGGTATATAAAAATAATTCTTTGTAAGGGTATGATGCTGCTAAGTCAATTTTTTTCCAGTATTTCAAAGCCATTTCTGACTTTAAATGTGGATTTATATGTACGCTAAGTTTTGTAATATGGATATTTTCAATTCAGAACTGAAGATCATGCAATTGATTGTTTTCTAGGCAAAGAGAGTTCTTGAGGTAGGCGTTAGTTCATCTACGGAAGATATTGATGAAGACAAAGTAGGTTATACTTACTTTTTTTTAAGCTGTAGCTGTGTTCACTCATATTTATAAGACTTTCAGATGTAATTAGTGATATAACTTTCAGTGCAGTTTTTGTAATGATTTGAACAAATATGTTTGATCATACAAACCCAGAATGTCTCAATAATCCATTTCACTCTGATTCTTGAAAACAAATGTTTCAGAATTTAATTTTGGTTGAAAATATCATATTAGTATTTCCTTAAACTGTTACCAACTTCTCAGAGGGGTAGCCATGTTAGTCTGTATCTGCAAAAACAAGTCCCGTGGCACCTTCAAGACTAACAGATTTATTTGGAAATAAACTTTCATGTTACTTGAATTGTCTCTGAAACAATTTTAAAGTGCAGTTCTCTGAAAAATGATTTATATAAAAGTGTACTTTCATAATCAGTAGATTCCCTTCTGTATGTATTTAATATTGGCAGGTTATTTTAGTGACCAAATTTTACTCATTTTCATTCTGTTAGCACAACAGCACCATTAGAGCTTACAGGCACTCAAGTTTGAGTCTATTTATTTCTCATTATATTCTTGATACAGAGACAAATTCTGCTTTCTGTTATCTGTGTGTAATCTCATTAAAGATATTTGGAGTTGTGAAATCACAATGATTACATCAGATTTGACTGAAAACCCACTGAGACCTGCAGGATCTTTGTTAATAATGAAGCAAGTGTGAAGGCGTAAGATTGACTTTGAGATCACAGTAATAATTTGCAATAATTTAAATAAGTTTAAACCGAAATTTGCTTATTAACTTAGCAGAATTGATGTAAAAATAGGCACAATAAACATGGATTTTCACTTTCTCACCTTCAGAACTTTCTGTGAATTCTTAGAATTAGTAGAAATGTATGAGGGCAATTTGCACTATGGATACTTCTCAGTCTCTCTCTCAGAATGTTTGGATTGTTGAATAAAATACTGCCTGTTTGATTAGGTGCTTTTCCTCCTGATTTTAGTGCAGAATGCAGCTCTGTAGAGGCTATGCACTTAATTGTTACTGATGAATAAAAAAAGTTACAATAATCTCTTTATCCAGAATAAGGAAAAATCTGTTCAATAGAGGTTTAATTTTACTTATGGCTAGGACAAGGATGAGACTGAAACAGTTAAACAGACACAGGAATCAGAAATATACCATGGTGGTGAAGTGCCTCAAAGTATGAGATCTGATGCTTCTGATCAGGAAGAAGATGAAGAGAGTGAAGGCTGTCCAGTGTCTATAAGTAAGTGAGTTTTTTGTTTTCATAAGTCATTATTCAGTTTTGACTGCAACTTCATGCAACTAATTTTATGGCACATTTTTAATGATTTTATAGATGTATAAGAACAACAGAACTTATTTCAGCTTTCTGTTAAATTGTCTAGTCTATCTCCCTTTTCTGTGTAGTTTTTTTCCAATATCTTGTCCAGTCTCGGTTCACTTCCAGAAGCAATGCAGTTTCCACTAACTTAGATGATTTATTTCATGGATTTCTTTTTTATAGAAACACAGAAATCATCATAGTAAATCAAATCTATGGTCTGTATAGTCTAGTAACCTATGTCTGACAACAGTCAGCCATCAAGCAAACTTCAGAGGATGAGTCAAGAAACTCCACCCTTCTCTAATGAAGGCCTCATTGTGATACTTCTTAGTTGTCTTGAACATTGAAGCCTGGCGTTTGCATTCCTTCTGATTTTTTTTCTTTCCATTAATGACTACTACTTTGAACATGTATATGGATAACAAATCACTTACTTGAATCTAGTCATGTTCTTAGTCTCTGTGATATGATTAATCTGACAATGAATTCTACATTATAATGTATTTGTATGAAGAAAATATTTCCCCTTTAATTTAAGTGGATGTTCCCTTGTTCATACATTGAGATTCAGGGAAACCTAAGTTTATTATCTACGTTGTCTGTACCATTTATTATATTGTATATATTTATCATGTTCTCTTTTTCATCTCCTGTCTAAGGCAGATAATTTCAGTATTTTCAGTCTCTTTTCAGATGAATCTTTCCAAGCCCTAGTGGCTTTCATTCTCATTTTATTAATCTGATTCTGAAGTTCAACTCCAATGGCTATCTGTTCACTTTTCCTGGGTATTCCACCTAAATGTTTTCTCTTCTAATTGCATTATTCCTAAATGATGTCCCTTTGTTCCACTCTTGACTACTTCTGCTTCCATCATGGTTGCACTCTTCAAGTAGACTTTATAATAAATAAAAATACTTGGCTGCATTACAGCACAGCAGTGGTATTTTGGTGTAACTGGTAGTACTTCCAGTAAGGTTTCTGTAGAGTATTTTCATTCTAGGAAAAAGTCTCACTGGAGAATTACAGGTCATTACCATTCTCATAGATGTATAATTTATCATGTTCTGTTGAGGTTCTAGGTACCTGATGTTGCCTTATTTCTTATTCTAGAATATGAAGAGAACTTTAAAGACTGAATTTTATTTTTTGAAATACTGTGGACAAGAATTTTAATTAACAGCCAGTATAACTTATATCTGTCACTAAGCTATTATGAAACTGTTGTATTGACTGACCAGGTTTGTCGAAAGCAGAAACACAAGCTTTAACTAATTATGGAAGTGGGGAAGATGAGAATGAAGATGAAGAAATAGAAGAATTTGAAGAAGGGCCTGTCGATGTCCAGACTTCACTGCAAGCCAGCAATGAAACTACAGCCGAAAATGAACAAAGACAGGTATTATCAGAGTTCTACAACTCCAAACTAAGTTGGTACCCAAAAATATTTCAATGAAGAGAAGTTATCTATGCACTGTATTCTTGAACCACTGTGGTTGCTTTAAAGAAATATTATACATGGATACATTTCCTATGAAGGAACATGACCTATGAAGGAAGGCTGAAAGAACTGGGTTTGTTTAGTTTAGAAAAGAGAAGATTGAGGGGGGACATGATAGCAGTTTTCAGGTATCTAAAAGGGTGTCATAAGGAAGAGGGAGAAAACTTGTTCATCTTGGCCTCTGAGGATAGAACAAGAAGCAATGGGCTTAAACTGCAGCAAGGGAGGTTTAGGTTGGACATTAGGAAAAAGTTCCTAACTGTCAGGGTAGTCAAACACTGGAATAAATTGCCCAGGGAGGTTGTGGAATCCCCATCTCTGGAGATATTTAAGAGTAGGTTAGATAAATGTCTATCAGGGATGGTCTAGACAGTATTTGGTCCTGCCATGAGGGCAGGGGACTGGACTCGACCTCTCGAGATCCTTCCAGTCCTAGTATTCTATGATTTTTCCTGTCACACTTTCTTCTTGAGTTCTTGTCAATAATAGTATTTGCATGATCAGTTCTCGATCCTATCCTATTTAATAATGTTTTTATCAATGATCTGGAAGGGAACATAAAATCATTACTGATAAAGTTGGCAGATGGGATAAAGATTGGGAGAGTTGTGAATCAAGGAAAAGGGAAGCTCACTGATAGAGTGATCTTGCTCATGTGGTAAGCAAGCTTACAATGTTTTTCTATTGCCCAAGTATAAAGCCCCATACACTTAGGAGCAAAGAATGTAGGCCACTTTTAAAGAATGGGAGACTTTTCATATGACTCTCAAGTTTTTCTCAGAATCACTGCTTCTCAGGATAATCAGCCAAATGTGAACTCCCAGTGTGACCCTGTGGCCAAAAGGGGTAATACAGTTTTTGGATTTGTAATTCAGATAACCTTCCTATTCATACTCAAGATTATATTACTTCTCTATTCAGCATTAGTGTAACTTCTTGGGATTACTTGGTGCAGTTCTGCTGTGCACAGTTTAATGAGGATGTTGATAAATTAAAGAGGGTTTTGAGGTGCACCATGAGAGCGATAAATAATTAGAAAATATGCCTTTCAGTGACAGTCTCAAGGAGCTCAATAAAGATAAGGCAAGAGATGACTTGGTTTTAGTATAGATAACTACCTATATGGGGAACAGAAATTTTGAGAAGAGGGGCTCCTCATTATAGGAGATGAAGGATTGTAACAAGATCCAGTGGTTAGCAGTTGAAGCTAAACACATTCAGACTGGAAATAAGATGCTATTTTTAATAGTGAGGATAACTGATCATTAGAACATCTTATCAAGGGTTCTGGTGGACTTTTCATTATGAAAACTTTTAAATAAACATTGATTTGTTTTTGAAAGATATTTGCTTTAGTTCAAATAGAAATTAAGGGAAGTCCTATGGCCTGTGTTTATTTGCAGGAGGTCAGACTAAATCATTTTCTTCTGTCCTGATGATTAGAATGTGACATGCCAATTTTTTAATACATTTTGTGGCAGAAGACTGTGAACCATAATATTATCCATGATTGGGAGAGGCAGGATGCCTGTGTGTGGTGAGGGAGGAAGGGTTTGGAGATAGAGCCCACCAGGCCCTCGCCCTCCCAGCCGTGGTTCTTGTTCTTACTACAGGTGATGCAACCTGGCCTGTGTAGTGGCAGTGACACTCGGGTTTAGTGCATTTAAAGTTTCTGCTGTTCATTTCCCACCTTTAGAGAATAATGTTAGTTTAGTTTGTTACACCACCTAGTTGCTCAGTAGCCATTGGTGATGTCATAGTGTCGTTGCTTTAAAAATACCTAATGACTTGATAAAGCCTCTTTTCACCAAATTGGAAACAGAAAATTTGAGAAGAATTGACTTTGAATAAGGAGGTTTTTTCAGAGAATTTTGCAGATCTCTCATACACTGTCAACATTTTAAGTTTCATATTCATCTAGTCTCATCGTTTATCTTCATAGATTTTTAAGACAGAAGTATAACTGATAGTCATCTAGACTGATCTGTATAATATGGGCCATCAGATTTTACACAGTGATTCCTGGATTTGGGCCAAAAACTTCTAGTTGAACTAAAGCATATATTATAGAGGTATCCTGTCTGGATTTAAAGCCTTCAACTGAGAGAAAATGTACCACATCCTTCACTGTTAAAATATGTTTTTAAAATTTCCGGGCTGAATTTTGCTAGGTTAAAACTATGATTTCTTTAGAACACACATTTGGTTAGCATAGTCTTCAGATTCAGTCTGGTTTAGTGCATCAGTTTAAAGCTTTGGCATCAGAGAATTTGTACGTCAAGTGAACTGTCCCTACGTATTCCAGTTACAGACACTGTGTTTTAAATACCCTCTGGGAAAGCTGCTATTCCAAAACTTGTATTTTATAAAGATCATGCACACCATAGTGATAATTTTTTAGTCTGTTTTTGAAACCAGATTTGACTCTGAAAATCTGTATTAAAAACCCATTCTTCCCACCTTTCAAAATGCAGGGTACCTATTTCACTTTGTAGATATGGACATGAAGGTAACTTAATTTTGTCCTACAGGATTTGACAGAAAAGCTTATTCTCCTTGTAATATGATAGCTTACAGTAAAAGAGATTTGGTCATATTCTTACTACTCAGTTTTCTAAAGGAAAACTGCAACTATTTCCATCTTTTTTTTTAATTTTATTTTTTTTATTTAATGTCTTAGCATTTATGGCAAGGACATAGTTATCAAAGACTTCTTAAAAGTCCAGATACATTGTTTGGTGCTGGTTCTTTCTTCATTGTTTCATTGATAGGCCCTTGAAACTTGTAGTAGATTTACTAAAACTCCAATTTGACTTTGCCATTCTATCATCCCATTTGGCCAATGCATGCTTTATAATTCTATTCCATTTTTTTCAATCCAATTTAAGTGCACTGAAGTAAATTTTACAAATCTATACTTTAAAGACCTGTACAATTACTGGCTATTCTCCAGCCTTCTAGTATGGTGGTAGATTTCAAAATAAAATTTCAGTATTTTTATATTTCAACCACTTGATTGTTAGAAATTATTGAATGAGTATTATTTGTTTCTGGAGACTTGTTCCTTAATTTACTAATGAGTGAAGGGTTGAAAGGACTTCTGAAGGCTTTTTTAAAATATGTGCATTTTGCTAAAATGCCTAAGAGGTAGCCAAGTATAACTAAGAGCACTGAATGAGATAAATGCTGAGGGCGGAGGAGCTTTTCATTTTGATAAATTAGCTTACAATGAGAACTAAGAAGGTAAAAGAAAAATTTAGGCTATCAGGTTAAAACATCTTAACAGTGAGATCTTTTAATCTATGGAAGAGCAACTAACAAGTAAACTGTGGAATTTACAGAATATTCAAAACCACGGATGTTGCCAGATCAGAGAGTCTCCAGACTTTGGGATAGGGAGAAGACCAGATAAACTACTAAACTCTCCCTCATAGAAGTTTTTGTCTAAACATTATTTTTCCTGTTTAGATTCCAGAAGAATCTGATAAACCAAATGAATGTGAGAATTTATCTAAGCAGGAATCTATTAATGCTAAAGGTAAGCTCGGAATAAAGCTTTAAATTAGGTGTATAACAAAAACAAAAAAAAACCTCATCACTCATGTGACTTGGCCTGGAAGAACAAAGAAGTAGACTAAACTTGTAAGAGTTCATTGGATTATTTTAAATTGGATTGTTTTGTTGATTCTTGCATGTGCTGAGATCTAATTATATAAAATTAGAAAAAACAAGCATTTTCAAAGGGAAACTCTATACAGTAAACTTCCGATAATCCGGCACCTTTAGGACCCAGGGGGTGCCGGATTATCAGATATGCCGGAGTACCGGAAGGGGGACTATGAGGGGTCGGGGTGGGGGTCGGCAGGGAACGGCGCAGCTCAGATGCGGGGCGGCGCTGCGGGACAAACCCGGCAGCACCCAGCTGCTCTGCCCCCAGCTTCCCCAAGTTAGCCGCTGCTGAAACTGACCAGCGGCTGACTTGGGGAAGCCGGGAGCAGAGCACCTCCAATTGTCTGGCTGGCCGGAGCACTTCCGGGTTCCAGTTGGTGCCGGACTATCAGGTGTGCTGGACCACTGGACGGCGGACAGTTGGAGTTTTACTGTATAACCAAGCGTATGTGATAGGTTTGCATTCAGGCACTTGTCCATGGCAGAACTTTCAGGTTTGTTTTGATATGGTTCATGCAGTTTTGATTAAATCACTCTTGTATCTAGAAAAAAATCGATGCCATTGGACAATAGCTGATGGGGGATAATGCTTTAGTAAACTTCAGTGATAAAGCTTGAATTCCTTAATTGACACACAATTGCTGCCGTGCCACCTTCTAACTCCATGCCATTTTCATCCTTCTTTGTAAAAAACATAAGGCTTTAAATATTTAAGTGAACTTCACTGTGTGAGAAATCTTATGTTAGATGGGGACTAATACCAAATCCAAATTCATATCTACTGGAGAAGAGCTGGGAAAATGTGTCAACATTTCTGTTGTGTGGTCCTCCTATAAATGTTCCGAAAATAAATTGCCCTTCTGTTCTTGGCTATTATTGGCGAAAGATGGCAAGTCTGCCGGGCATCATGATGATTGCTTCTTATGTCACCAAAGAGTTCTTTTCTGTTACAGTCAGCAGTAGTCTGTTTTCTACAGCAATACCTGCTTTTCTCATAGATTGACAACTGTGTCTCAATTGATTCTGTAGTTCTTCAGTAGTCCTAAAAAACACTAAGAAATTTTGCACATTGTACTGTTTTAAATTATGTATGACGGGCATACACAGACTTAAAAAAAAGTAAACAATTCTGAGTACCTCAGAAATTCCCCTCGGTCATAATAATAACAGTGTTTTAACGTCAATAAAAGTAATGTTTCCACATACACCAGCAGTCAATTTTAACGTTGTATCTGCTACCAGGAGTAGTGCCACAAGTCTCTCTCAATATCTTTAGTGTTGGGAAGAAAGCCAACTTAATCATGATATACTGATTCATCATAAAAATACTAACCTTGACTTCAGAAATTTGCATTTTACATTTTGTTTTGTTATAAAGTTTGTGGATGATTTTAAAAAGCTAATTTAAACATCAGTTTTAAATTAAGAAACTCAACAATTCCATGGTTTTCAAAACTGCAGATTGATAAACTTTCTAAAACACTGCTAAGAATTACTCTGATATAGTACCAAACAACTTAAAACGAGTATAGTTTTGCACTGTAATAATAATTTACCAGTAAATAATTTTGCTACCTTTATAATGAGCTAATTTCTAGATATAAAATATTTCTGATTTTGACATCACTGTGTATACAGATATTTTATTTTAAATGACCTACCGCAGCGTTTCCCAAACTATGGGCTGCGGCCCGGTACTGGGCCGTGGGAAAAAAATACCAGGCCTCAGTGGACTTGGGGAAGTGGCGGAGCAGAGCAGCTGGGGTGCTGCCAGGCGCCAAGCAGGCAACTCCGCGCCGCTTCCCCAAGTCTGCCCGCTGCCGCTGCTGAAACTGACAAGTGGCGGACTTGGGGAAGCTGCAGAGCAGAGCAGCTGGGGTGCTGCTGGATTGGTCCCGCAGCGCCGCCCTTCTCCCCCCTGCTCGGCGATAACTACTGCAGTCTGGGGGGTGGGGAGCCTGTTCCCCTCCCGGAAACTCTCGGCGGCGGTGCGGGGCTTCCCCCGCCTTCCTGCAAAACGGCAGAGGGTTCGCCCCTCGGCGCGCTGTTCCCCGCCCAGCCCCCGGCTGGTCGCAGTGCGGGTCCCGGCAGACCCGTCACAGGGGTATAATCCCCTTCCCCTCTTCTTCCCTTCCCTTTCCCAGCTGCAAGTGCCCATGGGGTTCACAGCAGCTCCAATTGTCCGGCTGGCCGGAGCACTTCCGGGTTCCAGTTGGTGCCGGACTATCAGGAGTGCCAGACCACCGGATGCTGGACAATTGGAGTTTTACTGTATTAATTTTACTTGGCAATAAATGTTTACAAGGCTGTTAGTTCTCAAAGGTTGCAGGAATATTGATTTCTGTTCTTGTGAGACAAATAGACTCCTTGTAAATTATTGTATTATTCATATGAAGTTTTTTTTTTTTTTTCCAAAATATTAAGAAGTCATTTACTTTGTCAAATGCTTTGTGTTCTTAGATGAACAAGCTGTGCCTGCTGTTTTGCCTCATTATCTCAATGTGCTGGAAAATAAGCAACATCTAACAGTCAGTGCACCTGAGTCTGTTACTGATACCAGTGTGTCAGCAACAGAAGAGCCAAATCCTTCATTACCAGTAAATGAAATTCAGACATCAGAAACAATGTGCATAGAAACCAAATCTTTGACTGGAAGCCCAGAAAGCTCCATGGCTGGCAGCCCTGATACAGAGTCACCCGTGTTAGTGAATGAATATGTACGTATAACCTGAATTTCCATATTGTTTGTCTTAACTTTGAAATGGCCAATTTTATGTTTAAGTCTTCTCTCCAGACTCATTCAGTTTGTAGGTTAAATTGTGTATACAGGCACTTCATTTCTTTGCTTTTTAGTTATATTTTAAGAGTACAAGTTGGACCTCCCTGGGACCTGACCAGTCCCAAATGAGGGCATGTGCTGGACCAGGAGACCCCCCCCCCATGATATTGCCCCGCCTCCTCCCCTCCCCGGGCTGCTACCTAGCCAGCTGCTGCTCTCTGGGGCTCTTCCCCTGCAATGGGGCTCCTGGCTGAATCTCTCTCTCACTCACCCTGCTCCTACCCCAAGGCCAGACTTCCCTATACCTGGGCTCTGTGGTACAGGAACATCTCTTGTCCTGCTGGACTACACGTGTTGCCGGACCAGAGTGTCCCAGTTAAGGGAGGTACAACATGTATATATTTGTGTGTGTATTTTAAGTACAGGTATCTGTGTACATAGAGAGCAGAATTATGTACCCCTCTATTTTCCTCTTAAAATGTCAAATTCTGTCAACAGGAAGCTGGGTCAGGAAACATAAGTCAAAAGTCTGATGAAGATGACTTTGTGAAAGTTGAAGACTTGCCGCTTAAACTCACAATATATTCAGAGGTATTTTGCTTGTTTTTCTGCACCTACGAGCACCCATCACAGAAATGAGTCTTGTTTTCTAAATTGAGAGGATGGAGAAGTGTGTGTGTTGGGTGAGGGGAATATACATGATTTTGTAAATTGCTTTGTTTTATCCACTCCCAAGGCAGATCTAATGAAGAAAATGGTGGCAGAGGCCAAGACTAACAGTTTGTCTGACGAAATACTAGATGGTGATGGAACGCAAGGTGAAGAATTAGCAGGAGACTCTCAAACACTGAAAGAACCTGGTGAGAGATTCTTTAAATTCCTAACTCATGGGTATCCTTTTGGGAGAGTTAAGCTTTAATTAGGGTCTAAACCAGGGCTACTCAGCTTTGGAAGCCCCTGCGGCCACAGTGATACAGCAAATGCCGAGGGCTGCTACTTAAGTGTGGTTGTATATACATGCAAATAGCTTCTTTCACACAGGCATGCTGCTGACTTCTGTAACTTTTACCACTCAGGATAGTCTCAACTGTGACTAAAGAAGCAATCCTTTTCTAATTTGAAGTTATGATAAGGAAGATTCTGATATTATAAGTTATAGAGCAGCCTGCTACTGTTAATTACACTTTTATTATATGATTCAGAACTACTTAATTCATAGGTAACTAGGGTCAACATTGTGAATAAAGTCTTTGAATCTGTATTGACTGTTTCAGCAGGGAGGTGAGATGCAGGTGCTAACTATAGTTACACTTGGGAAAGGAGTTAGGGACAGGAGGTGAAGGAGAGAGGAAAAAAATCCAAGTTGATTTACCCAGTAATTTCTATGGCATTTTTAGACCTATTTCAGATGCCTAAGTGAGGAATGCTTAAATAGTAAGGAAGGGAGGCTGAACCCTTTCTCTTCCATTCAAGACGGGAAGATGCAAAGTCACACAAACAGAAGTGGTATTTTAAAAGTCTGGACATACCTTGCTTATTATGGGTTTTAATTACAAGCTGATATTTTCTGGTTTACTTTCTGATTAAAAAGTTTCATATTACATTCCAGTTTTTAAGTGTAAAAAATTAAAGTACAGTCCAATAGACTATCAGGCTAACTGACATACAAGTTCATTCTTTTGTGCTAAATTTAAAGAGATTTTTAAAACCAACTTTGTAGGATTAAAAAATAGAACTTCAAGTTTGGCTTGGGTCCTATTCTTAACTTCAGTTCATATCAGATGAAAGGGTGCTAGTATAATAGTAACAGTGACAGATATTTAAACAGTTATAAAAACTTGATATTTAACTGTATGGTATGGGAATAAGACATGGCAGTTTTCCTTCTCAGTGTTGGATTCATGTAAATGCTACTATGGATTTGTCTACACAAAATTGCAATGAATTAATTGGTTCTGGAGCTCTCTGTTATTGATATTTATTTTGGGTTGAATATCTTCTGTCAGTTTTGCTTAAAGTTGGAAACGGAATTAGGGTGCTCTTTATCTGAAATAAGAATGCTCACATGATGGGTTGCATCTGTCACAGTGTGCAAACTGTCTGTAGTCCAACAATGAGTAGGGCTCATCTTATTAAAATGTTTTCACCCATTACTTTTAAGCAGTTATGCATCTTAACAGGTGTATATTTAATTGAGATTCAGTAATTGTTCCTGATGAGTGCAATTTTTGTTTTGCAGAAACTGCTGGAGCTCAAAGTGCATGAAAAAATTCCAGAAACTCCTTCCTTAGACTCTCTCCACATATACCAGTGCATATAGAAAATCGGCACAAATGTCACTAAATTTGAATCTGTGTAAAAATGTAAATTAGTTTTTGACACTACTGCATTTAGGATAGGTATGCTGACTTCTGGTGGGGCAGTTCAAACAGCTGTAACTGAATCCTTTATTTACTCTTACTGCACTGTTCTTTTTCTGTCTTAATCTTTTTTATTGTGATTTGTTGAGTAATTTTTAAATGGTTTAAAATGTAGTTTTAAATAAAGGTTGAACTTGTCTGTAAAGCCTTTGTGAATCATAATTTTACAATTTCTGGAACAATTCTGATGCTGTGCAAAGGCATCTAGCTCATGACAGCATGAAGGGCTCTGTAGTGAATATTTAATTGTAGCAGTGTTGTCTGAATGACATATTGTATCAGTTTTCCTGGGTCAGGACAACTAGTTCTGTCAATTTGAGGTGGAGGAGGGTAGCTTTCCAAAAAAACCCAATGATTTTTAACTTCAGCTGGTACAGTACAATGCAGATTTAGCTGTCCTGTGGGGTATTATGCCCAAGCAGATGATTGGTGTTTGTAGGGAAACGGGTTTTATTCAACTTGGACTCCACCTGCAGTATGTTCTAGGGTTGAGTCCCCACTCATACACTCACACTATGTTGATATGTAAGAGCTAAAGTAGTATAGCTGAGGTAGACACGTACTGTATTCAGTCTGGCTAAGCTGTGCTGCTTGTTGCCTGTACTACTGCTGTTTATACTCAGACTAGCTCTCATGGAGTAGAAATGCAGCGTAGAAGGCTACGTCTACACTGGCGTGATCTTGCTCAAAAACTCTTGAGCGCAAGAGTTCTTGCATTAAAGTAGTTGCTCAAGAGAGCGTCTACACTGGCATGTGCTTTTGTGCAAGAGCATCCATGCCTGTGTAGATGCTCTCTTGCACAAGAAAGCTCTGATGGCCATTTTAACCATAGGGCTTTCTTGCGCAAGAAATTCATGTTGCCTGTCTACACTGGCCTCTTCTGGAAGAGCTCTTGCGCAAGAGGGCTTATTCCTGAGCGGAAGCATCATAGTTCTTGCGCAAGAAGCCCTGATTTCATACATTAGAACGTCAGTGTTCTTGCGCAAGAACTCGTGGCCAGTGTAGGCAGGCAGCAAGTTTTGGCGCAAAAGCAGCCGCTTTTGCTCAAGATCGTGCCAATGTAGACACAGCCGAAATGTAAGCATTTGTATTACTCTTAAAAGATATGGCTGGTTGTCAGACAGAGTCCATAGAAGTTAAGTAGATTAACATTTTGTAGAGGACATGGAAAGCATTACTATTTCTTGCATCTGATGGGAGGTTTTTAAAAACTCCAACAGTTTAAATCATATGGTGAGCCCAACATTGCCTTAGCAGTGACAACAATTTTAATGGCTCTGAAAATGTTTACCTACAGTTGCCTCACATCTACTTTCAATTACAGTAATTTTAGAAGTTTCTTCCATCTTCATTTGACAGTACTTATTTTAATCAGTTCCCCTTTACTTTGTGTAGGTGTTCTACACAATCAGCAAAGTTTAAAAAATAGGGAAGTGTGATTACAAAACTCAATTGATATAACTATAAGCCACTTCAATTTTATTGAAATTAAGTAGATTCACTCCCTGCGGCTGCTGGCCCTTTGCCCCTCTCCTGCCAATCTGACAGCCCAACCAGAGAGGTTCAACCTGTATTTAAACTGAACAGATTTCCCTTCCTATCAAACACCAAACCTTTAAATCGCTAACAACTTAGTTCAGCTATGTTGAGCACTTATTTATTTAATCAAATCTTTAAATGGATGTGAATATTCATGTTTAGGTTATCAACTTATTTAAAATTAATATCAGTATATTATGGCATAGCAAGTAGAAATAAAAACAGCTTGCATTATTAGCCTACCATCATTAGGGTATTTAATTCCAAGTATGAGAACCTTAACTTTTGAAATTCCTGACTTCAGAACATAACGACCATACGTCTATCTAGCCCAGTATCCTGTCTCCTGCCAGTGGCCAATGCCAGGTGCCCCACAGGGGATGAACAGAGCAAGTAATAATCAAGTGATCCCTCCCATGTCACCCATTCCCAGCTTCTGACAAACAGACACTAGGAACACCATTCCTACCTATTCTGGCTAACAGCCATTGATGGACTTGCACTCCAGGAATTTATCTGTTTCTTTTTTCAACCCTGTTAAAAGTCCCGGACAAAAATGTTTCACTCTTTATCCTAATGATGTCTTCCTTGGTTGGCTACATAGTGCAGAAAGTATTCTTGAGTGCAAGGGTCTAGTAACTATATCTACAGTAGACTTCCGATAATCCAGAACCTATGGGACTTAGGTGGTGCCGGATTATCAGGAGGTACCATAAGCAGGTTATATATATATACTGTATACATTATATACTGTATATAAAGTGTTCTTAACCCTTTTTTATTGTACATACTGTATACAGTAATGTTTTAGGTTTTTTTTAAGCCTTTTTTACCCTTTTTGCTCAGTTCAGCTGCTGCCGCTGTTACCTTGAGTCATTTTTTGCCGAAGCTCACTCACTAGGCTCTTGCCATTTTGATGCCGGACTATTGGAGTTTTACTGTATTGAGTAGGTTTTTTTTCCTTATTGCTTGCTGAAAATTAGAGTGGCAGTCTTTCTCCAATTGGGGAAAGAAGTTGAGCAGCTGCAGTGCTACTGGAGTCCAGAACTGAAGTTGTACAGAACCACTCATAACTGTTCCTTTGCACAATGGAGGGGGTGATTAGGGAGAGAAATGGACAGAGGAAGGAAAGCCTATTCTCTTCACAAGTTAAACTGATAAGGGGGGTTTGCTTTTGTTCAGAGTCAAAGGACCCTCTATCCCCTGTCCCCCCAGTGTGGTGTTCCCGAAGCCTACACCTATTTGTATGAGGTGGGACTCTTCCAGAAAATTGTTACTTAGCCATTGTACTAAAGCTTGGTTGCAGTATTTATTGGTCAAAAAGTCTTTCTTACTGCAGTTACAACGGCTAGAGTGGGAGAAGTCATAAGTGCTTTAAGATATTCTTTAGAAATGTATTTTTAGGCTTCCAGCTTTAGCTGTGCAATGAAGAACTGAGCAGGAAAAATGAGCCTCTGAAAGAATTTCTCAAGGATTCACTGTTTCACTTAAGTTACATTGAGGGCTTCCAACTTGTAATTCTACAAGGAAAATTATTTAAGGCCAATTGCTACAGTATGTTCTATGGACAGATCTAGATACCACTTCTATATCTTTGTACTCCCCCATTTTGACAAGTGTTCAGAACTGATGTTGTGAAAGACAACCCTGGTTTAGAGCTACTGCCTTTTGTGAAGTGGCATCTGAGCAAGTAGATAGATCTATGGTGGAATAGAGGTGCTTGTCTGTTGTCAGTCAAGCTGAAAGTGTGCATGAAAATGCTTCACTTTTCTAACTCGTGAACTTATCCTATTGAAGTTACATTAACTTATGTAATTGAATACCAGTATTGTACTTTAAACAGGATTGCAGGAGAAAGTGAACTTTTAAAGCCACTAAAACACTGGCTTATCCCTGAACAGGAGACTAGGGGAAAATGGTACAAGGAAATTAAAGGCCTTTGAAAGACAGCTATTGCTTAGAGCAGTGGTCCCCAACGCAGCGCCTGCTGCATGATCAGGGCCAGCCCAAGCCATTTTTGCACCCCGGGCGCATGGCGCCAAAAGATTGGGGACCACTGGCTTAGAGCAAATCAAATATTGTATCAAAAGTAATTGGCCAAGAGCTCTTTAGGGACCAAAGGAATATTACAATACTTCCCACCACTACTTGATGATGCAGTCTACTTACAAAATAGAACTAACTTGATAAATCTGCATGTACTTATTTTCTTAAAACAATGAAGGTTTACCTGAGTCACCAATGTAGCCTGAAGCTTTCATGGACTAAAAGCACACTATTGATTTAAACTAGAATGCTAGAAAATTAACACAGTGATGTTTACATTTCACAGCCTGAGCAAATGTTTTTAATGGGGATCCTGTAGGAATCTGTTCTTGAATGTAAAAATATTACATTGTCAACTTAACTGGAAATATTTCCTGTGATTTGTTTCTTCCATAGCCTTGATAGGCAAAGTGATCACTTGGTAAGCAAGGTCTGTGTTTTAATATAGCTAAAATGTAAACAAGCAGACAATATATACTTACTGGGGTGAGGGGTCTATTCCAGGAAGCAGACTAAAAAGATTTGGGGGTCATGATGGATAATCAGCTGAACGTGAACTCACCCTGTGACAACTAGCCAAAAGAGCTAACTTCTGGAATTCATGAAGAGGTGGATCTTAAGCAAAAGTTCTTCCCCTGTATCTAGCACCAGGGCAACCTCTGTTTGAATAGCCCATCATGTTCTGTTGCTCATAATTCATAAAGGATGTTGATAAATTGAAAAGGGTTCACAAAACAAAGGTTTAGAAACATGCCTAATTCTGATTAGATTAAAAAACTCTAGTTTAAAAAGACTAATGTGTGACTTCATTACAGCCTCTATCTACAAGAAAACAAGTCAATAATAAGCTCTTCAATCTAGTAGACAAAAGGTGAAACCTGTTGCAGGGGCTGGAAGTTGAAGCTGGACAATTTGACTAGAAATAAAAAGTGAACAGTGGGAGTAATTGATCCCTTGTAAACTGAGTCTGGTGGAGTCTATCTAGGGATGTAATAGTGTAGTCAATTGACATTAGCCAATAAACTTCTGCGTATCAGTTAACTACATGCATTTCCCCCCTCCCCTGCCAGTAAATTTTTTAGCAGCATGCAGCTCTGCTCAGTCCTGGCTCACACCAGGTCTGGAAGCTACCCTAATGTCAGGTAGTGCCAGGACTGAGCTGAGCTGCCTTTCCACCCAACTCCTAATACAATTTAAATGCAGAACCACACCAGGGGTAGTTCCGGACCCAACACAAGCCAGGACTGAGTGCTTTAACTGCCTTCCCACATCAACTACACAATTAGCAAGCTACCTGCTTCTTAACATCCCAGTCTTTTAAAGTCATGGTGGATTTCTACACCCATCTTCCCCCTCCAGCTATGCTTTAGGAATTATTTGGGGTGAATTCTCTTGCCTGTGTTGAACAGGAGGTCAGATTAGGTGAGTGCAATGAGCACTTGGAGCCTTGGACTGCATGAATTCTGTGGTTTGCTAGGCGGGAACCTCTCACTTCTGGGACCTTAGCTCACACTTTACCCTGCAAGTCTGAGGTAGCCATGTTAGTCTAACCGAAAAAACAACAAAAGTCCTGCAGCACCTTAGACTAACAACAACAACAAGAAGAGATTTTTCTTTAGTTCCTCCCCATCCCAAAAGGGATCAGTTAGAGTACTTGGTAAGATTTCAGCTGTGTGGGTATGGGGGGAGGGGCATTTTTGCTAATCCAGACAATTTTCTTTTAAAATTATCTATCAAGCTGTTCTGACTGTTCATTGTTTTGATTTCAAGCATTAGTAATAACTCTAGAACAGCAGTTCCCAGCCTTTTCCAGATGGGGACCCATTTTGACACTTCAGGAAGACTTGGTGACTCAAGGCAATTCAAAAAATGGTGGGGAGAAGGAGGAACAGTTCAGAGACACTTGGTGACCCTTTTGAAACGTAATGGCGACCTATAGGTTGGGAAACCCTGCTCTAGAAAGAAATCTGGGAGCAGGGATTTGTTGCAGGGACAGCTCTTTGACTGAACTGTCTGGAATACTCTACTGCAGTAATAGCATGCAGTCCAGAAGGATTGTTGGCTACATTAGCACTAAAGTTACAGCAGGGATGAGTTAACTCGCTTATTAATAAAGGGAAATTAATTTAACATTGCTTTGGTGAGGAGATGGACTATTACCTGGTTAGGTCCTTTTACTATTTCGGATCTGACAAACCCTTGGTTTTAGGCATTTAATTCAGCAGTCAAGCAATTGGGTCCTGTTGTAACTTATTTATTGATTCTGCCTCTTAAGGAATTGAATTACTTAGTCTTTTCACTACAATACTTGGCATATTAAACAAAATTTAGGACTGTTTCACAAACAGGAAACATGGAAACCATTTAATTAACCTTGCTTTTAATCTAGAATATCTGCAACATTTTCACTTTGTTGCTGTGGAGCAAAATTTAAATAGCAAGCTCTCCAATGACCAGATTTAGACAGTGTCACCGCTATGGACAAGGATATCCTGAACTCTACATTTGTTTCACCCAGCTAGTGCTGGGTGCTAAACTACAAAAAGGAACTTCACATAGCACATCTGAACTTACATGTGCAGTATAACTGCTTTTTAAATGAATGCCTTTACTCAAAGATAGATTGGAACATTTCTTGTCCCACCTTAATGTAAGATTCTCTCTCTTTGTCTGACATAAGTGCCACTAGCTCTGGATTGTCACTAATTTCACTGTATAAGTGGGGCTGTCCAGCCACCATTATTGTAGGATCCAGTGTTTCCTGCTCCTCTTGTTCTAAGTCACTCCCTGCTGCTTTAACTACCACAGGTTTTGCATGTTTGGGCTCCTCCTCTGATTCACTGGTTTCACTTTCTGACTCATGCAGCTTTTTTGGGGCAAGAAGAGGGGCATGCCCTGTGCCAGAGGAAGACTTAGATTCATGGATGAGAAGAGTCCTTATTACTTCATTATCAGTAACAGCTTCTTTGACAGTGTCATCCATTTCTGTTTAAAAATAAAAGCACCAAATAAGCCACAAGCAATTAACATGTAAAAAGACTGGTAGTTTTGCACTTGAACAATCGTTGTAAATGTGACATTTACAATCCAAAAACATCTTCCATAAGGGAGTGGTTTCCTATTTATTTATAAGCAGGGTATAAAGTAGCATATTAAAGTAAAATGGGGAGATATGGACAGTAACTGCAGCTCTAGCTCTCCTTTACATTTTTAAAGAGCCATCTCAAGTGTAGTACCTGATACGAAGCATACCTATTTCAAGGTTTAAAACATGGCACCCTGATTTTTCTGTAATTCAGCTCGAGATGCATCAGTTAGGAAATAAACACACAATTCTAGTTTTAAGCTGCATCTTGTCACTTTTACTGCCGCCCATTGAAAAATTCTGAACAGGATCATATTTTATTCAACTAGCCTACTTTAATGGTTTTTCCTCTGGTTAATGCTTATTTCTTTCTAATCAATAGACTGGATCTCCAGCATTATATACAGAATATTGCTTTTAATCTTCACATCTTGGTTCATAAAAGAACAAACCCAAACCTCTTATGTTCAACTATTGGAGGCTGATGTTAGTGTTTTTAACCAGTGAGTCAGGAGTCTCTGTTCAAAAAGGACCAATTTTCAAAGAGTGGTGGGGGTGCTCAGCACTTTCTGAAAGAGTACATTTTAAAGGGTTTCTAGGCTAGGGAACACACTGAATTACTGTTTGAATAATCTGGTCCTGTATAGATTTATATTTGTAAAAGGTGAGAAAGTAGTAGTATCAACTACTCTTACCTCGTATCCTAGATTCAGATTGAGTTTGGGTGTCTTTCTAAAAGATTCATTCCGTCTTGAGACAGCGCCTTCAAGGGATTAAACAAATCACCAAATTCCTTGGCAAGATGTTCCACAATTAGATACCACGACTAAGCATTCACCTTCGTTCCAGCAGGAATTTATCTAGCTTTGACTTCCAGCCATTGACTCTTGTTATGCTTTTGTCTGCTGCAGTCAAGAACCCTCTATTCTCAGAGGTCTCCCTTTGAAGGTACTGGAAGAGCTTTACAATAATGGATTCTATGTAACAAGTAGTTATTTTAAAACTTAAGGCTACTAAAGACAGGGTTTTTTTAGAACTTGGTTCTGGAAGCAAGTTTAAGTTGTATTTAGGTACCTACATGAAGACAGTTTTCAAAAGTGCTGAGCATCCACCTACTAAAGTGAGGCTGAGGGGAGAATTAGTTATAGCACAACCCTAACCAGATGGCCATTGAAAACACAATCATACATTCAAATCTTAGATTCTCAAACTTTGTCTTACCAACATTGGTGTCAGTAGTATTTGAAGATGCTCCCTCTACAGTACTTTGTGACATCCATATAGGATGTTCTTTAGTCACCTTTTCTTTCTCTTTCTTTGGCTCAGAATCTTGGACCTCAATGACCAAGTTTTGAACATACATATTACCGACAGATGAATTCTTGTTAGCCCATTTCTCAGGACGGCTACTGGAGTCCAGGATGCTTGAACATACCTTCTGTTCAAAGCTGAAGGGGGAAAAAAAAAAAAAAAAAAAAAGTAATTCTTGCTTGGAGGGAGGTATCACTCTCTCAAATGCCCAGGTATTTAAAAGCCTCCCCACCCCCCACACACACCACGACCACCACCTCACAATCAAAGAAACTTAGAAGATTAAAATGTGATGTAGCTGGCCACACTTAACGGATAAACTTCTCCTTCCCAATGCATGATTAATGTACGTAGTGCTGAGTCCTTAATAGCTGCATACCCTCCTCTAATACATTTTTGCATCAAGTGTATTGTCAGAATTCACATTTTTTTTTCCACAAGACATAAGACCAGACATACTGCATCAGACCAAAGGTCCATCTAACCCAGTATTCTGGCTTCTGACAGTGGCCAATGCCAGGTACCCCAGAGGGAATGAACAAAGCAGGTCGTTAAGTGATTCCATACCCTATCCTCCATTCCCAGCTTCTGGCAAATAGAGGCTAGGGACACCATCCTTGCACATCCTAACTACTAGCCATTGCTCCTCTTAGCCTATCCTCCATTATTTTTTCTAGCTCTTTTTTTTAAACCCTGTTCTAGTCTTGACCATCACAACATTCTGGTACGGAATGCTACAGGTTGACTTGTGTGAAGTAGTACATACAGTCTCCCACAGTAGAGAGCAAAATAGATGAGAGAGTAGCCAACATAAGTATTGAGAGAAATATAATGTAAGATGTGGAAAGACCTCTCTCTTCTTGCTTTTTAAAAGTGGAAAAATAAATGCATTTGACAGGTAAACACACACATTTCACATTCAATAATTAAGGAGCTTTTAGAGTGCCACCTGCTATAGATATGCCAAACACAAGACAGGTCTATATGTTAAGCAGTAGTTAAGCACAGAACAAGACAAATAGTGTAGAAATAGAGCAGTGAAACTAGAATATTGCATAGCAGAGGATTTTAGAATTATTATCATCATCATCCATGCATGGAACTTGGCACTTATTCAGTAGGAAGTTGTTTCACAGAAGCATTAAAGACACTCTAGGCTTTGTGAAAGGATGATAAAGTTTAGAGGCGACAAGGAGCTGTTGGTAGGTGTGCAGGCAAAGATATAAATAGGGATGAAGATAGAAATTGGAAAGTAGGTACAGAATAAATAGCAATAGTCTAGGAAAGCAAAGCTTACCAATGAATAGTTTTGGGACTGGAATTTAGGAAATGTAGAAAAAGGAAGCCGATGTGCTTGAGGGCCTGGAGTGCTGGAAAGGAGGCAGAGAGGAATCAAAATTGACATCAAAGCTATGAGCTTGGGCAATAGGAAAGATTGTGGAAAGGGAAGAGGATAGGACTTAAGTGGCAAAGTTTACAAAAAAACTGATAAGGCAGATTTGGGAGTCATTGGTAACAGTATCAGCAATGAGGAGGAACATAGGCGAGAGTCATTTCAGTGAAGGAAAGTTGGGGAAAGCCATGTGGCAAAAGAATAGGAGGCTGCTTACCCAAGGTATGGAGGTCAAACGAGAGAAGAAAAAGGTTCTGCGAGAGTGAATCCAGTGGGGTTTAAAAAATAAAATAAAATAATGGCATGTTTGAATGTAAAATGGAAAATTAAGACAAGTGAAAGGTTTTGGGAGCAAAAGAGCAAGTAACTGGGCTGGAGAGAAATAGAAAGAAGAGATCGGCATGGAAAAAATAAGGGTGGCAGAAAGGGAAGGAGAGCCCTAGAAAATCATGTAGTAGCAACATCCTAGGCAAATACAGAGAAGAAGGGATAGGCTGGTAAAGAGGGGAAGAGGCAAGTTTAGATGCAGATATCAGAACTAAAATTCCTTATGTAAAAATAGGCCTTAGTGGACTTCTGAAAGTCAAGTTTTGATTCTAACCAGAATCATTTTGCCTCCTGATCTTGTGCTACTTTGTGCTCCACTTACGTAGGAGGAAAGATTTACAATTTCAGCTTAATTTACTCTCTGAAGAAGTAAGCCAGAAAACATCTTGCTTCCTTACATTAGAACTTGTATTGAGAAGACATTTCTCAAAATACCTTTCTAATAGTTCTGGGATTTCTGTTGGTTGAGGCTCAAGCAAATCATGTGGTAGAACAACATCTTCAGTCTCACGCAGTAGTGCAAAGATGGGTTCAATTTGTTCATTAAATTTTGCTAACAAGGTTCGAGCATCTCGTTTGGGAAGTGCGGAAGCATCCTCCTCAACTTCAGCATTGCAGTAGGTGCAACGGAAAGTCTCTGCAACATAACCCCAGTTTGAAATTCACGTGTTACTAAAAGATGCAAAAAAAGTTTAGCAGTGATCTTTGCCAAGGAATCTGCTACCCAAATAAATAAATTTTTTGAAAAATCAACTCAATTTTGTGCTACAACAGGTTATACTGGTTGAAGTCATTAATTTCCAAAAATTAATTAAGTTGCTGATATTGTTCCTGCCTCTGAATCCTCAGGAACAATTTAAGGATTCACATTTGCGTCTGATTTTGAACACATTCGCTACAAGAAAGATCCACACAAATGATGAGAGGAAAGATATGTTGTGCATTTGGCAAAATCTTCTGTATAGTCAATTTCTTCTCCCTGTATATCTTATACTCATTCACTCATCTTAGATGTAACATGATCTACATCTAACATGAGTAACATGGAAGAAGAGGTAAAATATTTTCAAGTAGATTTGATATTAAAGCAGTGTGCTTTTAAGTACAGGCGCAATTTCTAGCTGAGCCCTGCATGAAAACCAGTACTTCTATCTCAAGCAACCTGTTTGAAGTATATAGTCTTACTCCCAAACTGTTACCCACCAGCAGCTTCCATCTTTGTTTCAAGGATTACAGATTAAATTTGTTCAGTTTACAAGCCAAAGAGGATTTTGCCAGCACACAGCCCTGCAAGTTTCCCTTCCAATCTTATTTATAAACAAATAACAAAACAAAGCAGGCTCTGTTCATTCATCCTTACCAGCTGTCCATAGCGTAAGTGCCATTAGATTGCTATTAGGAATTTAATAAAGTATAGTATTTCAGTTTGTTTTAACAAACAGTAAATAAGCTCAACACCAGAGGGTGGTATAAGCATCTCCTTTCTACAGACAGGGCAACTGAGAGACAGAGGGTCAGAGTCTTCCAAAAGCCACGTAGCAAGTCAGGGGCTGAGCTGTCCAGCCAGTTTGAAATGCAACTTCTTGTGCAGTTGGCTTGAAGAAACTCTTGAGCTTTATTGACAGCTCAGCCTCCGACTTGCTACATGGCTTTTGGAAGTCACGGACCTGTGTCTCAGTTGCCCTGTCTGTAGAAAGGAGATGCTTATACCCTCCCCTCCTCTGGTATTGAGATTATTTACTGTTAGTTAAAACAAATTGAAATACTATACTTCATTAATTCCTAATAGTATCTTGCTTCAGGATCTTCATGCACTTACAATCATTAATTTAACCTCAGAAATGAGCAACTTACATTTTACATGTGAGGAAATTAAAAACACGACTTGTTTACGCTACTTGGCCAAGTCCAGAGCTAAAACTAAAATCTGAATCCCAGTTAGGGTTGCCAGATGGTTTCAACAAAAATATCGGACACACTTGACATTACATCGCAATCTACATTACATCTTATTTAGAAAATACCGGACATTTATAATGTCTCAATTTGTTTCCTGAACAGAAAGCTCAAATACTGGACTATCCAGTTCAAAACCGGACACCTGGGAACCCTAATCCCAGTACTGTATCTTAGCTACAAGAATATCCTCCCTCTTTACCACAACCCACTCTATAAGCCCAATTAGTTCCTTGGACTTTTTGGTGGTCAAAAGTCCAAACAAAATCCAACCAACCTGTTTTTATTACAAAAGGCACACAAGTGTAGCTGCATTTAATACTGCCAATGATTTTCTGCAGGATGAGAGCAGATGAACAGTCTAGCTGCAATACCTGTGAATATGTCAAAGAGCTGATTTACTTCCAGGTCTGTGTAAGTGCTGAAGCAAGACGGACACTTGAAGGAGGACCTGGTGGTTGAATCCCGCTCATCTGCTTCTATCTTCCGACGCACATGATCCAGCTTGTACTTCACAACATCCACCAGTACCTTGTAGTTGATGTAGTAGTAATTGTGCCTTGTACTCTTTCCATTGGGCCCTGTTTCAACTCGCATGCGCAGCTTGACAAATTTGTCTGCCTTCAGTGTGTTGAGGACAGTGCGCAACTGTTTGCGTTCATACTTGAGTAGCAGCAACAAGTCATCCTCCTTCACACAGGGGTATCGGATCAATACATCAAGGACCAGTGAATACTCTACTCCATAGAAGCCACGCACCATGTATTTGGCCAGCCGCTTCAGTGCTGCAGGGACTTCTATAATAATGTCTTGATCTCCCATCAGGAACTAAACTGTCAGAAAGAAGAGTGTTAGTATACAGCCTACACATCATTAAAATGTTTGGTGAATCTGTGAATAGATCAGACCCAGAGATGTTTCAAAGAAGGTCATCTGCAATTCTGCTCTTTCAATAGGAGCCTAAGTCTGCATTCAGCACAACCCCAAGGATCTTATCAGCACTACCACATATGGATACTCAAATCTTATTGAATGCTTATGAGCCTAGCTGCATTTTAATGAATGTCCATGTAACAGATGCCCCCTGCTGAGTAAGAGCCCACAGAATAAAGTGTGGGAGAAGGGGTTTGAAACACTCAGTAAGGTTCCTCTGAAGAATTTTCCCTTAGGCTGTCTCCTGTGGGTACAGGGAACAGCGGTGATAACTTGGTTTCTGAAGGTCACCTACCCTGCCATCCAGACTATAGTTTGCTTTCAGCTTGATTTGTAGATTACGCTAGTTAGGTGTGAAGTGAACATTGTGTGCCCTGTGTGGAACTTACAAGGTTAAACAGAAATCTCTGCCAGTGTCATGTGATTGCTGGTATTAAATGAATAAAAATAGTTTAACATACCTCATGTGACACCATTTTAAGCTATAAACACAAGAGAGCAGCATGGAGATAGAACTATCTTCTCAACGCCCGACTTCTGTCCAGACTGTAAAGGAATGAGGCTACGTCTACACTACACTACACAAGTTCTTGCGCAAGAGCACATCCACACCTCAAAGCACATCGCAAAAGCAATGTGCTTGTGTGCAAGAGAGCGTCCACACTGCATGGATGCTCTTGCGCAAGAAAGCTCTGATGGCCATTCTGTGAATGGCCATCAGAGCACCTGTGCTTTTTCCCATAGGAGCGTCCACACTTGCCTTCTTGCAAAATAGCTGAAGCGCTAAAAGCAGTTATGCCTCGGAAAAGGAGGTTTACCTATGGCAGAAAAAGCCCTCTGTTCTGCCGTTTTACTGCCCATTTCATTGCGCAAGAGCTCATTTGAGGTGTGGATGCTCTGCAGGTTTTTGTGCAAAAACCTTGTAGTGTAGACATAGCCCAAATGTTCAGCAACCCAGAAGAGGCAGGGGAAAGAGGGCTTAGGCCTACACCAGACTTCCCCCAACATCTCCCTGTAAACAGGGTGCAGTATAAAACTGTTCACCTGGTCCATTGCTACCTAGGGTTTGGGTTGGGATTGTGACAGGGATTTTTCCCTTGTGTTGGGACTGGTTTCCAGCCCTTGTATATAGCACAGATTTGGGGGCTTTGTTGCTTATCAGTCTAGTTGGCTAAATTAGAGACTATGAGCTTAAATTCTATTATAACCACCATTACTATTCACTGTGAGCAGAGGAAAACCTGTTCTCTGAGTATGTCCCAAATATAGCAGCCATCTTGAGTCAGTAGGTGAAAGATGTGCAGTATTCTATAACATTTTATGCTGCATTTTTTATCCAGAGCACTTTCCAAAATATATACATAAAGCTCAGCTGGAATGTGGGGCCATGTTCTCAGTTCTTTCAACTGAGGCACTAGATGTGTCAGTGAGTGGAGGGATTTTGTGTGTAATCACACTGAGCAAACTTTTTCCTCTTGCAAAATGCCTCATATACTCTCCGAAGTTCACACAGAGCTCCAGTTTTAAGGCCCAGCCAGAATACTTCCCACAGCAAACTGCTTGGAGCTCAGTCTATCTACCTTGAGGATAAACAGTTAACCCAGTTCTGCTTAGGTTTGAAGGGGTGTCTAATGAGCTCAAAATTTGTGCCTAAGCTACTCTGCCACCACTTCAGCATGGCTTAGAAGCCTCATTGCTGTTTCTCTGTCATTGTCTTCCTAGATCAGATTCACTTTCCACTGCAAATGCTTCTGCCAAACTCTCTCCCCTTCAAACACCGCCCAATATTTCTCATTTTATGTATATCCTGATCTCCTCCCTGTTCTGTACACTCTGAAATGCAGCACAATTATGCTCTTGACAGTAAGTAGCCATCTCCTCTGTGCAGGGCTACGCCAAGCTGCAGCAGACACCAATTAACTTTGCACTACAATAATCTACTTAATCATTAATACATAGACAATGCATTGTCCCCCTGTGAGGTAATTCAGTAACATTAACCCTATTTTATAGATAGGAAGTCAGAGAAGCTGAGACTTGCCCAAGGCCACCCAGGAATTTACTGGCAGAAGCGGTAGAACCCAGGGGCTCTATTCTCTTGCCAGAGGAGACAAGCAGCTGTTAGTGAGCCAGAGGGGAGAGGTGTGTAACTGAGGGTGGTAGAAGGTAAGATCCCATGTCTCTTGCAGGCCATTGTCCTTCCAAAGAGACCCACCCCTTCCTAGCAGGTCACTGAGACAGTGGGTGTCCTCATCTGATGACAATCCCACCACTGACTAAAAGGCAGGGGTGAGAGACTAGCTCAACCACGCCCACATTCCCCACAAGGCAATGCTGCTTTGACACTACACATCATGGCATCTCGCTGGCTGGAGTAGGACCCTTTTCTCCTTATCCAAGTTTCCTTTCTTTAAGCTGCGTCTCGTAACATACTCCCACATGCAAATAATTTCATTGGCCTGACAGTTGGCCCACATATTCATTATGTCTTTCCCACCCACCTCCCCAAGTCATTACATGGGAGTGACTGTAAACTAAATGCCAGCTTTGTGTTAAGCAAGAGGACCATAGCATAGGTGCTCACACAGGGGAATCAGCTCAGTATTATCTCTGTTTGAGACACAGAAGTAGAGATACAGAGATTAAGTGATTAACTGGATGCACTGTAATAAGATAGTGGAGACCTAGATTTAACTGCTAGGAGCCATAGTTTCTGGCTTCTTGCGAGACCGGAGCAAATCTCTGAGCTGCTGGGACACAGAGCCCTATTAGCTTCAACAGGGATCTGTTTACATTCCATAATTTGCCAGATCAGCATCTCAAGTCCCCATGCAAGGAAGCCAAGTATATTTGCAACTTCTTGAACAAGTGTGGCTTTGATTTTTAGAACAATTTAGGAACAGTTCTCCTTAAAATTGTGCTTTGTGTCAGCTGTAGCCCACACCATTGTTAGATCAGATTTGGTTCCAGCAGAATGGGAGCTCCCTAATGCATTATTTAAAAGGGCCTATTAGACACTGCACACAACTTTCAATTTCCAAACAAGTGCAAAGCCAATTTAATTTCTATGAAGGGAAGAAGCTTTGCATCCAGAAAGCAGTTCCATCCCACAGCTCCAAAGCTTCCTCGTGGACAGGAATGGGAACTAACCCTCCCACCGCGTTCCAAGAGATCACTTGCCAGTGTTAGTGTAAAAAAAAAAAAAAATAATAATAATAATAATACAACCAAACTCCACTAGCTCATAGGCAATCAGGTATGCTAGCTAGCTCTACTACTCAGGAAAAAGCCTTGAGTAAGGAATGTGGAAACTACCCTCAGAGCTGTTTTTACTTACACAAGGCTTACATAAGGTTACTTACCAAAAAGCCATCCTACACAGTGTGTGTAGCAGGATTTTCAAAAACCAGTTACTCAAGGTTAATTTTTTACTATAGGTATTAAGAAATGAAGAAAAAACTGTCTCACAATCATTCTATAAGTGCTAGGTTTGATCAATCTACACATTTTAAAATACAAAAATGAGGGGAGCGGTTATTATATCAAAGCCTCTAGCGAGTCTTAAACAATCAAGCCCCTTGCAATTTGAATTAAACCTCTCATTATTACCTCTTTGGGAGCAGGCAGGACCAGCTTTCCTAGAAAGTTTCTGATGTAATTTTATAGCAGATATAGCCCTTTTCCAAAGAGTCTTAAGCAACCCTCACCCAAGCTTAACTCTTTACTACCTTCTTCCTAGGCCTACCAATTATGAGTTACAGCTGATAGCCATCTGAAAGGAGAAGCACTCAGCAATTCTCTAGCACCTGAATGAAATCAACATTTAAATTACACCATGCTAAATGTAAGCAATGCAAATATCATTGCAAAACAAACATACCCAGAGCAGCCAAGAGATTGAAATTATTATGGTTAGTGCAATCAGCAAGTAGCCTTCTTAATTAGCTGTTCTGTAGAAGATTAATATTATCAGCATAATTCAGCAATGTGGAAAACAACAGTGGGCATGTGGAATTACTAAACTGATTTCTATTACTTATATCCTAAAGCTGACAGTACATCTTTTTTTTTTTTTCAGTGTGAAAAAGCTAAAGCTAAACCCAAGTCCTTTTAGTTGGTTGTACAACAGCTCCTCAGCCTGACCAGTTTTAATTTGCATTTAGCTAGGGTTGCCAAATGGTTTCAACAAAAATACCGGACACACTTGACATTACATCACATCTTTAGAAAATACCAGACATTTATATTTCCTCAATTTGTTTCCTGAACAGAAAGCTCAAATACTGCACTGTCTAGTTCAAAACAGGACACCTGGCAACCCTACATTTAGCATTTGCACAGCAGGTATAGTTTGATTACCTTCTGCAGGAGAAAGAATGGAACTCTTAGGTATCAACTTATTTATGTGCAGTATTATTTTTCATGTTTGGAGCCCTTTGCAGATATTAAGACATTAATTCTGACAACATCTGCATGACATAGGGAAGTAAGAGAGTAATTTAATCTTACGTTTAGATGGGGGAAACTAAGGTAGAAAAATCAAGACAAGGCCAGAGGGTGTCAGAGCCAGAATTAGAACACTGCAGAGCTGAACTCCAAGTCCCATGGTTTGATTATCAGACAACATCGCCTACACACGTGTTTATATTTGTTCCTGTTCGTGGAAACTAGAGGATGACCGTATGAGTTCTACAGGCACATGACACATATTAGTTCCTCACCACATTGTTTTCTGTTCCTGGAAATTGCCTAGCAGGGGGGTGGGGGTGGGGGGCGAGGACCTGTGTGCATGCAGAGCCCCACTAAAATCAATAGAGAAGCTTGCAAGATCAAGTGCCAAGTGTGATTGCAGGAGCTTAAGCCTGTAAAACATTGAGTGCCAGAATTCAGGGACAGGACCAGTCATAACACAGGCTCCACAACTTCCTCAATATAATTCCTAGAGCAGATCTTCAGCAAAACAACTGATCTTGATTTTAAAAATTGTTGGTGAAGGAGCATAAAACATGAACCTTGGTAAACTGTGCCAATGGTTGATCACTCACTGTGAAAAACATGTCTAATTTATTTCACTTGATGAGAATTTGAAAAAAATATATTACACAAGTGCCAAGAATCCAGTACCACTGCTGACCTCACGAGTAATTTAAAATGTTTAATTGCAGCTGCTCTAGGTTGTCTGCTAACGTGACTGTATTTTATTTTAATGCCTTAGGTAAAACAGTGATTTTGTGACTGGTAGGGCACTTAAAGCACTTACTACTCCTTTGATTTATCTAGAAATTGATACACAATCCAGAAGGGACAGATGAACAACACTTTGCTCATATGCTAGGTATGAACTGCTCTGCGGCTGTTCACACAAAAAAAAATGCTATCTATAATATACATTAAATTTAAGAGGCTGTTAGCTATAAACCATACACACTTGCTCATAATTGCACAGAGCTGAAGGCCTGGAACTAATTCCAGGTGTAACCAATGACAAATAAGAAAGTTTTATTAATTCACTCCTTGAAATCCTGCAAAGCAAGTAACCAGCTTTACAGGTCATAAAAAATTTCCAGTGCCATTCATGCACGGTTCTTATGGATGTAAAGAGATGCTGGGTCATACATGCATATTGCATGTTTAAGCATTAGAGAGTGTCAACGCTTTTCCACACATCAATTTGTCAAGACCTACATTTTTGGTTGCATACTGAAACTATTTCAATAGCTGATTGAATTTGACTAGCCTACTGTAAAAACACAAGAGGGAGTGTAGGGAAAAAAGGTTGGGGAGGGAGGATCACTGGTGATATATTTTAATAAAGTGTGATTTTAGTACACTGATCATATAAACTGATTTTTCCTAACATTTCATAATTACCTTTTAAAAATTGGAATTAAAAAATGAGTTTCTTCCCTTTTCTGAATGTATTAAAATTGCTAGTGGCACTTAGTCCATCCTTTCCAAATGAATGTTTCTTAAAGTGCACAAACAGCAGTTCAAATGCCAAAAGGTAGGTATTTCAATCATTTGAGTTTTTTCCCCCCTCAAACTCTAACAAAGCATTTGCAACCTTATGTATAGGATGCGGTGGGCAATAATTTTTGCAGGGAGGCCACTTCATGAATTTTGGCAGTGGGGCCTTAGGTAAAAAGGGGCTGTTCCCTGTGGGCATGGCCCACCCCTGGCAGGGGGAGATTTCATATGCTCCCAGGCCCTCTAGCCATGACCCATTGCTGAGGGCGGGGGAGCGTGCAAAGTCTTTACCCCCCACTCTACCAGGGGCACACAGTGCCTAGAGCAAACCGCCAGCCATTCTGAACAGCAGGTAGCTCCCCCTGGTGCTGTGCACCCCTGGGGAGGGGAGGAGACTGTGCAATCTCCAATCCTTAGGGGATATTTGGCCTGGGGGCAGGGGAGCAGCAGGGCAGTCACAGGCCAGATCTTACCCACCTCTAGTATATAAGGTAGTATCATCTGCCCATTATGATCTCATGCATCAAATGAGACTTTCCTGATTGTTGAAAATGCAGTGTAGGTTTATGGCTCATGCACTCAAACTCCTAAGTTATTTAACACCCAATATTGAGGCAATGATTTTTCATCTTTTCAGCACTTTGCAAATGAATGGAGTAAAATAAGTTGCATGCAGCTGTCTGAGACCAGTTAATATTTCAAAGTAGAGTGTTAATTTAACATATGCGTGACCAACATATTCTTAATCACATTTAGTTCTGGTGTCTGTTTTTTAAAACAGTTAAGCACTACAGTGAATATTAAAAAACTTAAGAAATCTTGCTTTTTAGGAATATTTTTGGCCATTGAATATAAAACATTGGCCTTCCCTCACCATGAGAAAACTATCTAGTCTCTTATACACCCCCCCTTCCTTTCATATATTTAAAAAAAAAATCCCTGAAATGGCCGTGCTATGTTAACAGAAGGTAGGGAGGGGGATGACAAATTAAACCTACTGACAAAGTCCCCTAAGCCATTTTAATGATATATCCTGGCACCTGCTGAAACAAACTGTTAAATCTAATTTCTTTCATAGTTTGAAAATAGAAGCCAGAAAGTTATAATAGCAATCACAACCATTTGATATACAAGGCCCTCATATTTATTAACTATTGCAAATACCAATAGTTTTCCTAAAATTAAAATCAGTACTCAAAATAGCCATTTGTGTGTGACAGCACTTCTCTGAAACTTTTTGAAATTATGTGATAGTATCAGATGGGTAAGTGAAAAAACCTCCAGTATGACCCCAAGTACATAGAGCACAAGTTAATGATGTGTATACACTATTTTGGCTTTTAAGCTGAAACTGTTCATAATGGTTATTTTGAAATGCAATAGTTTGGCTTTTCATTTAAAAATTGTGTTTTGTTCAAAAAGTAGCTATTTACTTAGCTACAGGTTGCAAAAAACCTAAAAATCAATCTGGGGAGGAGGGGAAATAAATAAAAACCAAGAGGGGAAAAAAAAATCACTTGGAACAAATTTCAGTCCAACCAAAGAAGAAGAACAACAAAATCAGTTTCACTGTGAAACAAGTGGATTTTTTTGATTTTTTCAGTTCTACCCATGAACAACAGAAACTTAAAGAGAAAGAAAACCACACCACATTCACTCAGCTCTAATAAGCATCTTAAACTTTTCCTTGCAATTTCAGCATCATCCCAATTTATTAGTTCTGGTTTCCATATTTCCTTTGTCCTCTATAACGATCTAACAATTGAATAATAGAACCAACATTACTGGTCTTTTAAATACTTCCTGATGCAAATACATCCTCCTTCTCTGTTCAGCTTTCCATTATGAAGTTATCTGTTAATTTAATAATTGGTGTTTATGTTCCTCACAGGATAATTTCCCTTCTTTATATAAGCTGTTTGCAATGTCCTAGTTTCATTGCAAGTGACAGACTTAGTAAATTAGATTACATATGTATGCATAGGTGTCTCGTGCACAAGTGACTCATACACAGACACTTTGGAAGCCAAAAAAATAGAGAGAGATATTCTCTAGGAATATTGGGTAGTGCTAATATATGTTTTGAAACACTAGCTATTTTTTTTTTTTTGGTTAGAGTGCACAAGTCACACCGAGAAGATAACATGGATAAAAATCTCCCAACCACTGAAGACCACTTCTGTTCCAGACTAAACACAATACATTCCCCAACAGCTTGTTTATTGTAATAAGAGTTACTTTATGAATAGGTCATTTTACACAGACATTTTAGAAATACATTCTTAATATGGAACTAGCAGCATTAAACATTCTTCCAAACAACTTTATTACTCTTAATTTGTTACTGTGAAAAGAAAAAGTAGCAGAACTCATTTAATCAACTGCCTTTTAATGCCATTTCTAGTTCTCTCATACTGGGAGAGGGTGCTATGTTAATAAAATTTTGTAGTTTAAAAATATCTTTAATCTAAAAAAGAAATTTTCTGATAGTGAACAACTGCAGTAACAAAAATTAGCAGGGACCAATAGGCGATTGTTGTATTACACTTACAGAAAAGATACTTGGAAGAATAAACAAAGGAATACTAGGACACAGTTGTCTGAATTGCCAATAATTAAGGAAGCAGAGAGATCCAATGTTGGACAGGTCCTTCATTTGTGGCTATTTGCATATTGCCATCAAACTGATAAAAAATGTGTAGTCTGAAGAACCCCTTTTCAGAGGAATAGTTATTTTAAATGAAGGGCATCCAATTCCACAGACAGAGCTCATTCCAGGTGGGTGAAGGATTACCAAGGACTACAGGAACCTATGCACTCCCGCAGATAACTTTCTGAACGGCCTTCCGAAACCTCCATCAGTGTTGTGCACACAGTCAGCTAGCAAGAGAAAGAAACTCATGTTATTCCTCCTGTGATTCACATTTTACTTATTTCAGATAGTCATTGAGGAACAGAGAGAACAACTATTTGTCTTTTAGCGTCTAATATTTCTAGTTTTCTATATTATGAGGTTTAATGAAATATTACAAAAATACTGTAAAAGCAAGAATATGAATATATGTTCCTGCTATCCACACAGTAAAAAACCAAAACCTAGAGTATAACCACTATGATCACTTGTAACTAGACTTAATCCTAATCCCACTGAAGAACTGACAAGTGTCCATTCTATATGTTAAGAGAAAAACTCTAAGCATGCTGGGAAGTAGCACCCTGAGCTGCAACCCAAAAGTTAGAAGAATTCTAAATTATGTGGATTGCTAATTAACCAGTTTTGTACTGATCCTTAATGAAAGCCCAGAATCTCGGTAATGTGTTTGAGTCTGTATTTATAAGAGGAGAAATTATCCTACAATTTATCTCTCTGCCACAAAAACAAAAAAATCAACACTTCTCATCTGTGCTCCTGACATTACATTCCTTGCTCCTGGCACTAAGGAGGACAGGTGTGTGTGGGAAGAGTCAATTTGTAAACAGACTAGACCAGATTTATTCCTTGGATCTTTAAACTGTAAATTCATGGGTAAGGGTGAATCTGACCTCAGTCAAATCTCAAGCCAAGTGTTTTTGCTTCATCTATTTACAGATACAAGGTTAAATGGTTTCCTATACATTTTGCAGAGTGCCTGAGAACTCTGCAAACATATTTTGAGGAAATTTTTACTAGTAATGTCATAGTAGTGCTTCCCCCTGCTTGTGTAATTTGACTGCTATTGGAAATGAGGAGACAGTCATCCTCAATCCTTTGAATTAATTGGATTTGCTACACATCCTCTTACAAACTGGTATGATCACTGCATTCTCACTGATGTTTCAGTAGCTGTTTTGCTGGTTATTCTTTTACATTTTCAAGACTAAGGGGTTTTGCTTTGTTTGTTTCAAATTTCTACCAAAATATACTATACACAGATCAACCAGAGTCATAGCCATAAAAAGGTGAAATTCCACTGAATCTCGTCTCAAGTAATGTGCCCACATTGTGAAACACACCACAACTGCAAGCAATGGGAAAATATGGTTACCTTATTTAAGATAGGCTTTGTGGAGAGAACATCATAGATGGTTGGTAGGGAGATGTTCTGAAAGAGAAGAGTGCAATTAGCTAGGTTTACAGTAGCTCATGTTTACATAAAAAATTATGTAACAAGATCATGCTAAGAACAGTGATCTATCATCTTTGCTGATTGTGTAACCTATAAAGATAAAGCAGACCGAAAGAATATGCAACTCCCCAACCATCTTCTGGATGAGAGATTGGCAGGCTAGACTTTGCTACAGGTAGGGCAGTTTTATAACATATGGTACCTGTTAAATCAGCTGCTGTATTTTACTCGTGTATGAAGCAATACCTGTATTTAGGTTAGGAATTGTTTTTATATTATCAGTTCTACCCCTACCTGTTTGTACTACAGAAGAAAAAGATGTGTCAGAAATTTAAGTTTAAAAATGCAGAGCAGTGAAAGCCTCAGGCCAGAGCAGGAAAAAGGTTATTAAAAAAATAGAGGGTACTTGCATAAACGAAGTAAATTCTTTCTTTTGTTGTCCTTATATATACACCCATGCTTCTGTAAACTCCACTCCAATTCATCTGATAAAGTGGGTATTACCCACGAAAGCTTATGCCCTAATAAATCTGGTTAGTCTCTACGGTGTCACAGGACTCCTCCTTGTTTTTGCAGATATAGACTAACATGGCTACTCCCCTAAGACTTGCATGCATGTTCCTGTTACCAAGCTAATGCAACTGCCATGGTTAGTGCAGACCCTCACTATGAGGTAGCTTCAGTTCACAGAACTTCAAAATGCTAAATTAAGTTATTTTACAATATTTACCTCTTGCTTTGTCTGGTTCATGCACTTCATTGCAGGTGTTCTACGGTCATCCAAGACAAGGGGAGCTTGCCAACGATCATAGTTTGTTTCCACAACATACCATGTGCCCCCATTTGCATCAAGGCTTGAGAAGAGATGTGAATGTGTATTAATTTCCTGATTAAATGCTCCATAGATACACTTCTATCTCCTATGTTAACCATATCTGTATTTCACTGATAGCACTAGTTAAAGAATTTGAGATTCATGATCAGATTAGTGAAATAGCCATTTAGGATTACAAACTTCCTCTTCCTGAATAAGCCAGATACTATATCAAATCATTGCTTTTTGGATTAAAAGTTTTAAAAACAACCTAACAGATCAAGCAATAAGATACTACAGTCAGCTTGCTCTCTTTGGTAAGGAAAAAAAAAAAAAAAAAAAAAAGAGATAATACATTAGACATAGGTGCACTTAACGCCAATGGAATTTGTCTTGCTCCTAAGACAAGGTTGGACCTCACTGGTCCAGCACCCTTGGGACCTGAGCAATCTTGGATGAGAGAATTTGCCCGACCAGGGAAGGTCCCTTGCCATCAGCCCTCTATCACTCCCTCCACACAGCTGCCCCAGCCACATTGCCATAGCTGCCGCTCCAGCCTCACACAACCCCAGCCACGCTGACAGCCAGCATGTGTCCCCAGTTGGGTTGTCGACTTGCCACGGATGCAGATGGCCTTGCTGCCAGCAAGCTGGGCTGGCATGCAGCCCCTCTTGGGATTGGGCTACCGCAGCACAACCCCACTGCTGGGCTGGCACACACAGGCTGCCCCGGCTCCAGCTGGGTTGCCGGGCTGCTTTGCCCTGCTACCATGGCCAGCTACTGCCGCCAGGCTGCTGAGGCCCTTCGCCCACTACTACCAGCCTCGCTGTACGTGGGGCTCTCAGCAGCTGGCCCTCCTGCTTCAGAACTCTCATTCAGCAACATCCCTGATCCTGCTGAACCACGGATGTTGCCGGACGAGAGTGTCCCAGTTTAAGGCGGTGCAACCTGTACTTACTCCCAGATATCCAAGGTCGCTTGTCTGCTACGAGTGATCACGCAGCCCTCTCCAGTTTTGTTTCCTCCCAGTATGAAGTAAGCTGGAGCCAGTAGCCTTGTTTTAACCAGTTGATCCTTTGCTTCTTGATAACTAAATTATGCATTAGGGAAGAGTCATGTTAATCTACATTTTTTCCCCTGTGCTTTAAGCCCTATGAATACCTGAATATCGAAGCTTTAGAAAAGTATTTTCCATTATATCAGTCTTGGTCAATAAGTAAACTTACACCAACTCAGTGTTGTTACTTTACGTAGTCCTGTGGAAGTAAAAATTCCCCAATAGAAGCGGCTCATGTTTACAATCTGATTTGCTATACAAAAATGCTATAATTTACTGGGAGAAGTCTCCTGGATCGTTTTCTGTTTAATTGTCATTAAGACCAAAATGGAAACTTTTTTATAACTCACTGAAGTGTGTTACACTCCCCCTACTGGGCTGCAGCAAAACAATGCATTTTCTCCAATATCATGCCAACATTCCAACTTGTGCTAGGTTTTGAAGTAGTCTTGTTAATGTCATTTAAGAAAGAAAGGTTTCTCAAAAACAAACCAGCCACACACACAAATGCATGACAGGAAAAGGAACCTTTCCAGTTTCTAAAAAGATCTACCTCTCTGTCAAAATAGGTAATCGATTTTTCAAGCTTCTAATAGATTTTAAACATTTAGAGTAGCTAGGAGGTTTCAAGTGCTAATGTTTGTCACTGTAAACAAAGCTGCTCAAAGATCAGCAGAAAAAAAATTGTTACCTTGTACCGTTCTCTAGTACAGTTCTGGTGAGGAAGCCCATCCACATACCATCTCTCCTCCCAAGAATCCACTCAAAGATTCCTGAAAAAAATCATCAATTGTAACAACTTGTCTTCATACACACACAAAATCTTATTTCTTTCTGATTTTTATAGCTGCTACATACCTGTATAATCTCTAGCCTCAGCTTCCTGTTTCCCTATCTTGTACCTCTGACAGTGATGTCAAGTCTTATTTGTAAGTTAGTAGATGCCACTAACTTTTGAAAACTTTACTATTTATTCAAGAAACAAGTCTCACAGTTACTCACCAATGTAACCACCATCAAGACTGAAACGCTCATTCATTGTAAGAGTGAAAATTCCCTGGGAAACAGTAAACAAAAGTAAGTTAACTTTCATAATAAAGTTGCAGTGTCAGTAACTATTTAAAAGTAATACTATATTTTAAAGTGAACATGTAGCTTGGTCCTGTAATCTGTTCTATGTGAGAATGTTTCCAGAAGACACCAGAGGAACTACTCATTGAGTAAGGGGTTGCAAAATTAGACAAAAGTGCAGCAGAATCTCACTAATCTAGATTTGGGTAAAACAAGGCTGAAGTGGAGTTGGATCATGAGGTTTGCAGCCTACTGTAGTGAGCCACAAAGATGTTGCTGTTGTGCCAAGTCAATGCTGGGGACATTTTCCCACACTAGTACAGAAGCAGCACATCAGTCACTCCTCAGTACCAACCTCCTTTTTAACCACTTGCTAACTAACCACTTGCTTAGTCTTTCATAACGATACCAGACTTCAGTGAACTTCCAGGCTTGAAGACTAGATCACAATCTACCCACTTGCCCCATGACACGGTGACCTGAACCACACTTACACATTATCCTCACACATGAAACACCCAACGTGTGCATTAGAGTCCATGTTAAAGCCTCAAAATTTCCCTCATGTACACTCTGCTCCTCCAGTGGGGTGGGAATAGAACGCAACAGCTAAGTTGCTCTTTCCAAGTTGTTGGCTTGTGGAATTACCAAAATGAAGAAAGGTTGAGAAGGAACAGGGACTGAAGGTGGAACTCATTCTACTGTGCTGGGGACTAAAATGGTAGAGGAGAGTAGTAGGATAGAGCACATAGAGAAGACTGAGGTAATGGTAAAATACAGGGAAAAAAGGAAGGGTGTATGTTTATAGTCACAGTGATTAAACTCTAGGTAACCCCCAAATCTCACTGCCGGTAAACCAAGATAAGTCAATTTAAAATACATCTCTACATTTGCTAGGAAGAGAGATTAACATTAAGAACCCTGACCAAGTTTGCTGGTTCTCCCCTTTTTGGAAATCACAGGTGATCTCACTTTTTACTTGTTTACAAAGCTTGCTCATTTAAATTTTTTTCTTTCCTTTCTTCCTTTTTTTTTTTTTCCTTTTAAGATTTAGTTACACAAGCTTGCTTCAAAGTTAAAGTATTTTATTTGGGTTATTTCCTTCTATAATGAAATTGTGCAAATCAATGGCCTTCAACAAGTATCCTTTCTTCTTCCACTCTTTGGAAATGTATATTTCCTTCTCAATTACATGTAAATTTGAGGCTATTACTTTGTGTAAAGGGCTCAGTTACAAAAGACAGAGGACAATCTTTGAAGATGGATATTTGCTATTTGATCTTGGAAGGAAAGTGAATTGTGTGCTAAAAAAGGGAAAACCTAGAAAGTTTTGTATCATTGCAAACAAAGAATACTTACCGGTTTGATTCCAGATACCATGCCCACATATCCTGCGAAGTTTGTAGACTTAAATACTGTTTTGTTGTTTCTCTGGAAGTCCAGAGTCACCGCTAAGGGCTTCAGTTCCTGAGTTATAATCCAAGAACTATTTTTTACGTTCCACCTGCAGAAGGAAAGTGGGCATTAAGAAAACTCAGCTATTCCACATTATTACAGACTGCAACATATAACTGCATTACAGTAATGCACACATGCATCCAATGCAACAGAGTTCCTACTAGCCAGACGTACGGATTAAAAAGAAATCCATGCATGAAGGTATAAAGCAAAATTTATAAACTGAAGTTTATGGGTGAACATATGGTTGTAAAGACTCAATATTGGTCCATATCCTACTGTTCAATGCCAAACTGGATCTTTACACAACACTTATCCAGCCACTTTAACTCTGTTCGGAAGAGGTCTTGAAATGATGTCAACTGCCACAGTAACTGGACCATTTTTGGCCGTTATTACCTGGAATTCCAGGAGTTACTGAGACTTTGAAAGCACCCCAATATTGTATGCCTCTTGGACAAAGGGTGATCAAATTTCATTGTGCAAGGCCGACTTTAGTTTAAAGTCTCAGTCATGCCCGTATCCTATAGGGTCATTGAGAAAGCAAACACACAATACTATCAGGATTCATTAAAGAGATGCAGGGGTTGTCTTTGTTGAGAAGCTAAAGAACAGTGGAAGTTTTTTGGGAGGAGATTATTCTTGCTATTAGTCAGGAGAAATCTGGAAGATGCTGAGGAGCTCAGACCAATAAAGCTTGCAAGAAACAGCAGCAGTTCTTGTAAAAATATGGAGAAGACAGGAGTTATATTTAATATGCAGAGGGTATCTGTGTGAAAGAGGGAGATAAGCTGCAGCAATTCAGAAAGTGAATATCCCATAGGCAGACACACATCTCTTTAAAAAACAAACATAAAGGACTATATGCAAATGAGAAATTAAAACAAAAACTCTGAGATCTGAAATCCCTGGTACAGTATTAGGAAAACAGATATATTTTCAGAAATGTAATGGGATAATGAATGGTGTCATGGGGCATCCCCATGCTTTATAAAAATTGGCTTATGAATATGCATAACTCAAATTTAGGCAAAATGCATCATGTAACATTTTTTAAGTTAAAAACTGCGGAATGTGCATATTCTATTTTTGTGCAAGTATCATCCTTGTATGCAAAGTTAGAAATGTGGATCTGGTTATAATTCTAAAATGTACTAATGAGGGCCATTATTGATACGCCAGAAACTTCGGTGCTCAAAGTAACAATCTGAGAATATTTGTTTTTCCTTTAAGCCTGGATTGTGGCCAGACCACCTAATGCTGGAACCCATTATGAATCTAGTACTTTTCCACTCAAAGTGAGAAAAAAATTAAACAGAACACACAGAATTCCTGCCTTTTGCTAAAAGGATATAAAGGTAGAAAACCAAACAATAGGAAGTGGCTAGATGCCAGGAGCCCCCTTCCTACCAATCAAGAATCCTGCTGGAAACTTCTAAGACTAAAAAAGGGGTAGGATTGGGCCCGAGCTAGGAGACCACGTAGCTCGTGAAAGAGGATTAGAACTGTTGGCATTTAACAAGTTTTAGTGTATTAGGATTAGCATGTTTTGTTTACTTTGTTTTAGTAATTTACTTTGATCTGTCTGTTGTCACTTGCAATCACTCAAATCCTGCTTTTTACACTTAATAAAAAACATTTTTATGAGCAAGCCCAGTGTAAATTGTTACATGGGGGGGCCGGGAAGTAACCACTGTGCATCTCTCTCTTTTATTGAGAAAGGAAGCTAACCTGATGAGTTTTCTCTGTGTAAAACTTTTATACAGAGCAAGATGGATTTATTCTGAGTTTTGATCCTCCTTGGGGCTGTGTTCCAGGGTTCTGTCATTGGCCTTATAGCTAAACCCTTCTACAGCTGAGCTGGCACAGTGTCTGTATTGCTCTGATGGGGGGGCTGCTACCTCAAATCTGTGCCTTGGCTGGAGGAGACCAGAGCTTCTGGCCCAGAAGGGCAGGGTGGTGGGGCATAGCAGAGAGCAAGCTGGCAGGCTCAGTGGCTTCACCAGCACAGCAAATGACAGTCTCAAGGGGAACCCTTGTGATCGAACCCGTCACAAATGGAATTCTGAAATGAAATTCTTAATTAACAAAAGAGTTGGGAGGGAAACTACTGCCCCGCAATGGAGCTCAGATTATTCAAACCAAGCGAGTGGAAGAAAACATGAGAATCTATATGGCTACAAACACCAGGTCATAACGATACAAATATAATAATGAGTAGACTACCAACCTCTGGACAGAAAGCAGATGGTGAACCTGCTGATAGAGGTCAAGGAAACAATGACCTGTATGGTAAATAAATCTGTAACCCAAATCTAAACTGAGTTGTTTTAGAGACCACATTTCTCAGACTATTACACAGCTGAATCTTTAGTCCACATGCCTATAAACAGCAAGGTGCCCAGTAGGTCTGAGATACTAGGGACATATAAAAACTATATGGATAGTTATTTAATAAAAACTGCCAAAAACCTGAGAGTAGAGCGATAGCCAGGTTAAGCATATCTGTATCTACAGACACATTTTTTTCCTGCCAGATGACAGAATGACATCATCTTCATCCACATGCCACTGCCCGTCGCCGCCTACCTCCACCCTCAGCCACTTGCTGAGGCCAGACTGAGGCCAGCCACAGAGGAGGAAGCGATAGCAGCAGCAGCTGGGGACGGGAGGGAGGGGCAGGGCTGAAGCCCCTTTTCTATCTCTGGAAATGCCACCCTGCTCACTCACCCCCTCTACCAAGACCCCATGCCCCCACTTCCTCATACCCCCCAAGCTGAGACCCCACATCCCCAACTCCCTCACACTCCTTCCACTGAGACCCTGCACCCCCAGCCCTCTCACCCCTTCCAGCGAGAACCCCCACACACTCCCAGCCTGCTCCTGCACCCTCCCCCCAGCCAGACACCTACCCCCAGAGAGAAGGGGGTTGATGAGCATAGCAAACAGAGGGCACAGCCCCCTAGTGTGCGGAGGTATGTGTGTGTATTTAAAAAACATAGCACATTAAGCACACCATAGATAATTTTAAGAGTAGTAAAATCTCACTCGTTTCATACTGTTTACTTTTCACTATTTATTGTTTTCATTCGCAGAAAATTCTAAGAAAAATATAATCTATTCAGTTCTGTTTTCTGGTTCTCATGCACTAGCATAGTGTGGCAATATTTGAGATGCAAAATATTGGGGTACATCTACACTGCATGGCTAAATAAATACCCGACATCTACCCAAGATGTTATTTTGAAATACTTTTCAAAATAACGGACATGCTATTTCGGCATCCTGATAACCCTCGTGCAACGAGGGTTAAGGGATGTCTCGAAATAGTGTGTTATTTTGAAATTTGACACTGTATAGATGCGCCAAATTTCAAAATAGATTCAAAATAAGATATGCAATTTGCGTATCTTATTTTGAGTTTAGGGTGTTGTGTAGATGCACCCCAAGAGAATTTAGAACAAGACTCCATGGAAACTTTTCTACTGTTCTTAGACAATGCAAAAGCTTAAGTCCATTGTTGACCTAAGTTATCCTTATAAGGAAACCAAATTCCAGAATCACATTGAGGGTGGGTGTAGCACATGCGTGTGCGTGTGTGAAAATGCACCGACCCATAAAACAAGCAGTCAGAATAATTCAGGTGGCATGACTCAAGTGCTTCTTCAGTTCACATGATACCACTAGAAGAACTTTTCTTTTACACCGTTTCCTTTGTGTACTGCGCCAAAGCAAGCTCTGTGCTGGATTGAGTTCCATCTACTGGGGCAGAGCAGAGCACATCAAGAGTGCATCTGTGTCTAGCAACTATCCAGGCCTGATATATTGGAGGGGGAGGGGGGGAGGAAGAGGGGGAAGTTCCTCATGCCATTTATGGGGTTCTTCCTTGCTAATAGGGCAGGAGTGGGGAACCTTTTTTGGGTCAGGGCTGCTGATCCCCAGGATATTAGATTGTGTGCCTCAGCCCCACAGTGAGATAGTTGGGGCGGGGGTTGGAGTGTCAGTGCAGGTTCCCCAATGCCGGGGGGGGGGGGGAGGTGGGGGGGGCGGAGAGGGAGTCCCAAGCCTCAGGGACAAGATCCAGGCAAGCTGGGGGGCCGCAGGTTCCCCACCCCTGTAATAGGGCAAGACAATTTTTTTAATGGAATGACAGCCATTTCTGCTAAATAAGGGTAATTTTACTACTTGAGATTAGGAGCAGTGTTAAGCTAAGTGCTTCAGTGTTACCCAGGAGAGATTCCAGTGCCACCCGACTGATTAGCAGAGCCAGTAACATGTGTTTCTAATGGTGGTGCACATCTGCACTTAGCTTGGATGGAAAAAATTAGAGAGAACACACTGGTTAGGAGAGTTGTACTTTTAGCCTGTACTGGTCTTTTTCATTATATCAGCAATATTTAGTGAAGAGAGTTAGCTACAGTAACTAGTTGCAATAGGCAGACAAGGTGTAAATGTTAAGCAGCTTGTACTGAAATACAGCAAACAGTAACATTCAAGCCTAGGTTGCTTTCAGGACTCTTATTTTGAGTTATTCTAAAGGACAGACACACTTACCCAAGAAATAGTCCAAAATCTAAATTTCTAGCATGGTACAGCTTTCCTGGATTTAGAAAAGAAATGATTTTAGTATATTTTTTAAAATAGATATGTCTTGGAGGTTAAGGCGCTGTCTGAATAAAGAAAAAACAGGCAAGCTGAACTCATAGCAGATGTAAGATTTTATAATTGTATGTTGTTGTGGCTGTTCTTAATATACCAATATGGATGCTAAGGAAGACCATACTATATGAAGAATAATTGAGGAGTCTAAATAAGGTACTTTTGCCAAAATATATTCGGAACAAGCCTGCTTCTAGAACTTTTCCTTTTTTAAATTTCATGTTTTCTAACCTTAGCATTTTTTTTCCTCTGATGAATGAAACATGTCCCATTGTTTTCAATATCAAAATGAACTCCAATCCCCAACATTATTTGAGCATATAAATACAATTCTCCCAGTTTTCCCCATTGCAAATAATTTTTTAATAAAATAGAATGTTATCAAATTTACACACTAGAACACCTGGCTGAATACATAATCAGGTAACTTTTAAAATGCTATATCTTCTTGGAGATTTGGAAGGGCATTTCAACTATGCTAGTAAATCTGTGACAGGCGAAGTTGTTGTAGCTTATAGATTGCTATTAGTTTTCCAGAGTCTAAAGCAGTTCCAATTTTCTAGTTAATCCAGGGTTGGACAATAATTTTTTTAAGGGGAGCCACTTAATGAATTTTGGTCCATGGCTATGGGCCGGGTCCACCCCAGAAGGGGGAGGACCTGATGTGGAAGAGGCAGGGCTGGGGACTAGTCTCCCCCAGAATTGTCTGGGGCCAGTAGCTTTGAAATAAAGAAATAAAATAATAATAATAAAAAACCCCATACACAGCCTGGCTATTTAAAGGGCTCACAGCTCCAGCTGCAGCCATGAGTCAGGAGCCATTGAAACAGGATCCTACTACCTGGAAATTCAGTGGCACGAGCAGCAGGATATAAATAGGAAGCGGCAGATGCAGTCGTAGGCCGCATCAAAGTGTTAGGCAGGCTGCATCTTGCCCAGACCTGGGTTAATCCACAGCTACGTATGAGGGTTTTGTTCTAATTGAGTATTTGGTTTACTCTACTTGTAAATGTTTATGGGAAGAGTGATTGTGCAATATCAGAACTAATTTCCATGAGGGGGAAAAAGCAGCAAATGAAATCCTCATGCCATTTGTTCACTGAATTCTTTCAGAAATGTAAGACTCTTTTTGAGGCAACTCAAGTTAGTGCCTGTGCAGTTTAGGAAGGGGAAAGAATGGAATGAGAAAACAAAACATGAAATCTAGTCCTCAGAGAATATGGCAACTATGATTTTTTCATTCAGTAGAGAATCAGCCACGTAAGATGATCCGATTTAAAGTTTTATAATGCCATCACCCTAATATCTGAGCACTTTTCATATAAAAGTTAACTGTACATAGCACTCTATCTGTAGATCTAAGTGCTTTAAAGTTCAGTATTATCTCTACTTTCCAGAAGGGGAAACTGAGGCAGAGGAAAATGACCTTGAACAAATACCTTCATCCAGCAAGACAGCAAAGAAGAGACGCCAGCAAAAGCAAAATTCCTAGTGGATTACTAGGAAAGCTCAACTAAAAAGTATTTACACAAGACAAAAGCCAGAAAGACATTGTTCCCATAAGATTCACAATAAAAGTAGCAAAGAACAGACTTTACCTGTTTTGTCTTCTGCTACTATGGAAGTGCATACGGTAAAGATTTCATAGAAGACATTGAATAGAACAATTTCTCCTAGAAAACAAAAAGAAGGAACATTCAAACTGCCAGACTGTCAATAAAAACCAGTAACTATTAGAAAGAAGTCTATTGGAGATAGGAGCATCCTACAACACTTTGCTAGAATTTCAGTTTTACTCTCTTGGGGCTTAAGTCAAATGGCCAGTTCATTTAAAGGCCAGAGCCACACAAGATACAAAGAGCTTCAGTATTTTGAGAACTAAACTGATGTGGGGACTATATTCTCTTGAGCAACTATGTGCCCACCCAAATCTGATGCAGAACAAGGAAACCTGTATCTTCAGTAACTTGCATCATAGAAAATCTTCAGCATTTCACTACTCATGATGCTCCCACATGGATAAGACTGTTGGGAAAAGCACAAATCAATGGATCTCCTGATCTACATTGATTCTGGTAGAGAAAATGGAGCACACAAAGATATATTATGGGAGTCTGCACACACCTTACTTCAGCATGTAGAATACATACACTGCATGCCTACCTAGCATAGGTATCAACAGCAATGTAGAGCAGTGGTGGGCAACCTGCAGCCCATACTTTCCATCCATGTAGTTTTTTTCTCCCTTCCAGTATTACTAAAGTGACGTGCATGTAAAGCAAGGGCACATGAAGTGAGGTGCATGCTGATTGCTGATTGCACACAACATTGATTGAGAGCTGTGAGCTCCCTCTGCATCCAATCAAAGCGCTGCTGTGATTCAACTAGCCCACCCCACAAATTCCAGGTACACAAGCGCAGTTAGCAAAACTACTCTATCCCATCTTGGTTATGACAATTCTGTGGCCACCTATGCGGTTCATTTACTACCCTTGCTTGCCCATCGCTGGCGTACAGGGTGAAGGCATTGCTTGGCCAAATAAAGTTACTCCTGAATCCTGGTGGTATCTGTCCTACAATGATCTCTACATGCCCAAAGCAGCATGTCCCCAATCTACAATGCTATGACTTGCATGTGGATACAACCTGCTTTTCTCTTTGGTATACGTACCTTACATAGTACTGCCAGTACAGACATAGCCTTTCTGGGAAAGAAAGCAATCTAACTCCCCACCCCGTCATATAGCGCATTGGGCGTAAGAAATGCAAAGAACCTCACCAAAGGAGGACTGAGACATCTAGCAGTCATGGATTGAGAGCCCCCATAACTCCCAACAGTAGATTTGCTTCACAAGACCATTGGGGAGATGGCCCAGCTGGACAAAAAGATTACATGTTGCAATCTTTCAAGTGTCATTTGCTGTCATTATGTTCCTATAGGCACTCTTCATTTAAAGCATCACAAATTGCTTCACTAAATTACCAACTGTATATTGAATAATTAGATAATGGAGGCTAATGTGATTGACAAATAACTGCACTTTCAGAGAAGGAAAAAAAATGGAATCAGACACTATGAAACTGAAATGTTGACAATATTACCTAAAGGAATGCCTGAAGCATTTGCTATCCCTTTGAGCTCTTCATTGAAAGGGTAGGGAAGAGTGGAAATCAACCAAACCTGAAAAGAAAAAAAAAAAATCTAGTTTAAATTGTAACTGAAGATGAATAATGTCTTTGTCTTTAAACAGGGGCTCTCCTTATATTTACATATTTTTAGGCTGACATTGTAAGTTGGCCATTTAACATTGCTGCCAATATTTGCGGGGTGTGGAAGAAAATGAAAGGCAAGGAACCACCTTAAGAATAAAAATTAGTTTATTAAAATCTGTACAATGGAGATGAGCACAATAGCCACTTAATTTTTGAGACCACAGACATTAATAAAGAGGTAAGTGTAGTCACAGTTAAGACCAAGACAAGTCCACGAAATCATTAACAGTAATGCTGACTAGGGGAACCCCTACCTACACCACCCATTCCCTGCCAGAGGAATGGGAGGAAGTAGGACGTAGTATGCCACAGTGCCTTCTAATCCAGTGACATGAGACTGTTATAAATTGGGTAGGAACGGGGTTGGCCTACTGTACTTTCAGAGTAAAGAGAGCAGAGGCATCAAATGTTATGCCTACATTGCAATTGGAAGTGTGCTTCCTATTCAAGGAAGGCAGATACACTAACTCTACTTAAGCCAGCATGGCAAAAATAGCAATGTGGGCATTGCAGCAGGGCTGTCGTTTGGACTAGATGACCATGTACAAGCACTCCTGACCCCTCAGATCTGTACTCACGTGGCTAGTCTAAAGGCAATATCCACAATGCTATTTTAGCTCACTAGCTCAAGCACAACTAGCATGGGTGGACATGTTACCTTGCTCAGGTCCTATACCAAGCTTAGATTGAAGATTTGACCCCAAGAATCTTTAACTTCAAAGACATAAAAGGCATTTCAGAACCACTACGACTGTTTCAAGTGTGTTTCATTATCTAAAGACTTTAAGATAATCATTTCAGCTAGTCAAACAGCTGAGAAGTCTAAAAATGTACAAAGAAGAAAAGGGAAATTGCACTGTACACACATATTTTATAATAATGATCAGTAGATTTTAATACTATATCTGCAGTTTCTCTTGCTATTATCCCATTTGCCCTTTGCAAAACTGAACATAGTAGAAGGCTACTTTTAACTCCAGATAGTACTGCTGCTTCACAGAACTTTACTGTTTCAAATCAGTTTTGCTACACTTATATACTTCCTATTTATGCTACCAGTTAAAAGGGAGGGACCACCATGCTGCTATTAGTCCAAAAACAAAAAAAGGGTTCTGTGACCATTTGGTAAATACACGAGTACTGTTCTGGTCAGACACTTACTGCACATGTAATGGACAAAAACCTGACTACACTAAGGAGTTCAGCACAGCAGAATGAACAGCATTTCAATAAATCTGTTTTGTTAAAGAAACCAAGTCTTTTAAGTGGCATATGAATTTTCCTATTGGATAGGAAAACTAAGTTCAAACTTTGGGAGAATTCCTATGAACTCAAGAAGCTGAACACTTGTGGGTTTTCCCCCCTCAATTTAGTGTTTGGTTTTAGGTAAGTTAGTTCAGAAAACTCCAGAAAATAGAATCTAAGAGCAGGCAAGTATAACATCTGAAGTCTCAGTTTCTGGAGGAGTAGTAGGATTAATCTGCAGCAAGGGAAAAATTAGGTCAGATAGTAGGGAAAAACTTTCTAATTATAAGTGTAATTAAGGCCTGGAATAGACTTCCAAGGGAGATTGTGAACAGGTTGGACAAACACTTGTCCAGGACAGTTGAGGTGTATCTGGCCCTGTCACTGTGCAGAGGGCTGAATCTGATGACCTCTCAAGGTCCTTCCAGACCTGTATGTCTACGGATTCTATGATAGCATTCTGGAGGCTACAGCATGCAGTTTGATATTAATCAAAAACAAAACAAAATTGAAGACACTTACCAACTCCGTATCCACAATTTCAATCACTTTGCCACTAGGGATAAATGCATTTGCTAGATCTTTAATACTATGAATTACAGTCTTCAACTAGAAGGCAAAATTTTTTAAGTTAATAGAGTTCAAGATAGTATATTAAAATGCAAAAACAAAACAGAAAAACAATGAAAGCAAAAATTATAATCTTCAACCATTTAATAACCCAAGTCTGGAATCCTTACTCACAGGAGTAATCCCACCTGAAATCATGGGGATTAGCTACAATCCTTATTCATACCAATTCAGGACAGAGCCTGGATCTTTTCTTGTAACAGTAAGTGTCTTAAGAATGACTGTGCTTGGTTGATATTACCATGGTCATCCACTGGCAATGTTTTAAACTGATAATTTCTGCACACTTCCAGCCATGAAAGGGTTACATCCAGTGCTTTTTTTGACATGGTACGCACCAGTACGGCGTACCATCACCTTTTTTGGGGAGCACTCGCCACTTTCCTCTGGCACAGCCCCCAGCCGGCCCTAGGAGCACTCACGCCGCACCGGATGGAAGCCCACTCGGGACCCGTGGCAATTAAAGGGGCCATGACCACATTTCGGCCCCGACTTCCCAGGTGTTTTTTTGTTTTTGCTCAACAAATTTTCCCTGGAGTTTTTTTTTTTCTTGACAAAACCCTAGTACTGGCACTTTTTTTGTTGTTTTTTTGTTTTTTAAAACAAATTCCATTCCATTTCTTCACTTAGGATACATCTAGACTGCAGAGTTTTTCCAGAAGTATTCCAAGGAACGCGTCCGCTCTTCTGAAAAATAATGTCAGGAAAGTGGACACGTTTTGTCGGCATCCCTGTAAACCTCATTTTATGAGGAAGAAGGGATGTTCCGAAAGAGGGGGTTTTCCCCCCACATTTGGCCGTGTTTAGACGGGCACAATTCCGGAAAAGCCTCTTTTGGAAGTAAATTGGAAAAAGATACACAATTTGTGTACCGCAAATTGCATTTCTTTTTCCGATTTATCTTTGTAGTCTAGACATAGCCTTATTCAGCACTCATGTGCTTGAGTCTTTTCAGATAGGAAGGTAAAGACCCCTACTTTAGGAAACTTCTCAAGTACATATGGTACAAAAGCTTCACATCTGTTTCATCTGAAAGCACATCACAAATGTAGTTATGTTATAAATGGTCCAACTCCACTGATTTGGATTACATGGTCTAAAATATACGGACAAAGTTATAGGCAAACATTTTCATGTCTATCTAAAAATAGATTTTTAAGACCTACATTTGGGCACAAGCAAAACTAGCTTAGTTTTGAGGTGTTGAACAGCTCCAGCTAACACTAAAATCAGTGTAAGAAGCAGATGCCCAACCCACTTGGGGAAAAGCACCACTTCTAAATAGAAGCCTAAAGAAAAATTTTAAGCCTAGAGACAGGCAGATGTAAAAATATGACTGTACTTTTTCCTGTTGGTTCAACCCAAACACATGTAAATGTTGTTCAAGAGCTATTCCTACCAAATGGAAGATTAGATGGGTTAAATGAACCAAACTTAGTGACCTCTTACCACACAACAAAAAGCTCCCCCACAATTGGTTAGCTTATACACAGTCTTAAGAGGACAACACAAGCATGGTGAGGAGGAATGGACTATCAGCACTTGAGTCAGTGTCTCCAAATTAGGGAGCAGGCACATTGACTGGTTCACATGGGAAGTTAATACTACTGCTGTTGTATATTGCATTTGTGGATACAACACTTCAATCCCCAGAAGGCCATTACATTGGCACAATTTTCCCATAACTGTGTTTAGATTTGAAGAAAAAAAAATAACTGTAAGAAAATGTCTCACCTCAGAAAATGTCACTCTTCAAAGTGTTCTAACTTACTTTATATTATGTCAGATTCAGTTTTGAGAATAAACATTTTGTAGAAAGAAAGAATGTTTGCTTAAACCATCATTTTATTTGCTTTCTGATCAAGAACTTAAATTAGGTCAGTTTAAGTAGTCATTAAATATTTCAGAAGTAAATTCATCTCACTCTTTCCTGTGAGACTCTATGAGAGAAAGTTGTATACTAGTTATGATTAAAGCTAAACTTAAAAGCAAAAGTGTTACTTTATACCTCTGTTTTTTTTTCACTCATCAACTTGTCCCATCTTCTGCTGGGAGGTAAATCAAGATTTATGATGTATGTAGGAACTGTCCCTTTGAATCTGAAAAACAAGTACCAAAGTTCATATTTATAAAAATATTATAAACGTTTACTTGGTATAGTGCAAGGCCAAAACACTAGAAGAGATTTTTTTTCCCCCATCTGATTCTATGTGAGCAAGCCAGAAGAAAGTTGAACTGCTTTTTATTTCTTCCCAATTCGCTGTTGTCCTGTAATTTGGCAAAAACTGTATTAGTCATTTGAGTTACTCACGTTGGTCCTGCAGGAGGATATGTTTTACTTCTGCAGTCTTCTCCAAACTGTAGAGAAAGAGAGAAACTGTGCTATTTAAGAATGCAAGGTTTTTAAAACCAGCTTCTTGGTTAGCAGATTTTTTTAAATATACCATGTAGTGTTTTTTTCCTTTTGACTTATTGTCACAGGTTGGCTTTTCCCTTTTTAAATGAAGCACGTCCAGAACCTCTGCACTAGTAGAGGTGCTTCTAGTTTGGCTAACTGGGGGCCCAGGCAGTATATGCAGCTCTAATGGATCAGGGAAAAGAATCACATAGGGAAGGCAGTCCTTGGGAGAAAGCTGCAGAGGTGTTCATTGGCTGACCTCCCCAAGCTGGAGAGCTGAAACACAAGGGCCAGAGAAGACAGAAGGCAAGGATGCAACAGAGAGGTTTACCTGCTGACATCTACAGAGCTGGAAAAAAGTTAACAGGAAAGGATGAGAGAGATGTTCCCATCCCCTGGCATGGGTGAACTCCCAGCAGAGAGGGGTTCCTACTTGGAAGAGTGGGGTTGTATTCTAGGTGGAAGGGTTGGGATGATTGTCCTGGCAGAAGGCCAGGCGAGGATTGAAAAGATGCTGTAAGTGTGGCCTGTGCTTTGGGAGTGATAGACAGAGTATGCTTTAATATTTTAATATCAGAGGCACTGGGAGTGATAGATGGAATATGCTTTAATATTTTTGTTTTGGCATATTGGCACATTTTTGTAATAAATGGGCCCTAAGGTGGGGGGTGCTGTTGAAGCAAGAGAGCCTGTTACGGTGTTTTTACAGAGCCTGAAAGGAGAAGTGGGACAGTAACTCTGGTCTGAAGGTGCTCAGACCCAAGGGGGCGTTTGGGGAGGGGAGGAGAAAAATCACTCGGATTTTTGTCAAAGAATAAACTAACAAGATGGAGGAAAAAATCCCATATTTCGTTAGTCCAACCTGAAAAAGTGAATTTAAGATTACTTATCACTTAGTGAACAAGATAATGGCTTGCACTATATATTAAATGATTGCTCTGTAAATGCCAAGTGCTATCTGTTAAGAGATCAGAACAATTCAGAAGTGTTAAGTAAATCACCACCTACATGCAAGATGAGGGTGGGGATGTGTGTGGGGGGCTGTTTGATGTTATCCTTGTCTTACAGATGGGTGGCAAAGGCACATGCAAATTAAGTGCTTTGCCTAAGTCTTGAGAGCTTACGATATGCTACAGACATTACCTACTGCTACATGAGCAGCTAAACTGGTGCTGAATATAGCATAAATGCAGTGAGGTTAAGGGCAAAGTATATTTAATTTTTCATCCAGCGGTGATATAGAAACTGGTTAATTGAAGGCATAATCCCAGCATAACAGCTGCACGCAATGTAATGAGCACTTTCTGTAGTATATAGATGTCTAGGAATCAGGATCAGAACCTGTCTCCTTGCTCCCAATCCTGTGCTGCACCAGCTATTTCACTCTGGCAACTCACCTCATTTGCCTTATAAGTATAGCCAGCTAACAGAAGTAACGGAAAAAAATTGCCAGCCTGAGTTCTGTTCACCCAAACACACCCTCCATTGCCCTACAGAACAAGTGCACCCCAATGTATTTTATAGGCACATGCCATTTTACAAGTAAACAGAAAGAAGGTCAATTATTTGCAGTTTGTTTGGTTGCACCAGTGAGTAAGATTAACAGTTTGTCCTTCACAAATAAGACACACAACTCATTCAGACTAAACAACTGATAGCCAGCATATCTTTGTTCAACAATCTGGATGGAGACACAAAATGTCCTCGGGCAACTCATCTTAAGTTCCCTACATTCATAAATGCAAATAGAAGGTACCTCGCAGAGTATCACAGGCTGACTTACAAGTTATTCCATGGTATTAATCATAAGACATTCAAAAACAATAAATTAATACTTGTGCAATATACTTGTACAGTATAATTAATATGACAATTTATTTTGCTCTATTATGAGTTAAATCTAATAAAGGGATTTTACTACTATCACTGAGGCTAGCCTTTGGCAGCTGCTTCTAACTCTTAACCTGTAGTCCTAGTCACTATATAGTCACAACTGAGAATTGCAATCAGCAGAGTTCTGAATAAATGGAATACATTTGTATTGCTATTTGGGGAGACTGAGAAGAAACTTAATAAGGAGAATCCTAGCTCATGCTAGATGTGACTACAGGAAGTAGGCCAATTCATGAGCCTGAACACAATGTTGCATAGCTGTTATACCCCCTCTTAATTACAATCTTACAGATGCTAACTACCAAATTAAGGAATCTAAAATGAGGAAGCTAGTTGGATATAGTCTCCTTGGTCACCTGATGTAAAGAGTCAGAAGTCTCATGTACAATCAAAGGAATTCTGAAGAGCTAAAATAAATCTTGTGAAATATTTACATTTTGCAATGTTTAAAAAAGGAAATGTCATCACATGCCAGATAAAGCATAAATTAGGACTATGTGAGACAATTTGTGAAGCGCCCCTGTCAAGATAGATATTTTGTCAAAAAACATTACTAAGCAATAGGGATGTGAAGGTTTAATGGGTGAGGCTTATTGGTTAAGGTTAATCAGTGCTGGAGCAGCTCTCCCCACCTGCCACGGGCAGGGGGCTGCTCCAGCCCTGCGGAGGACCACAGACAGGGGTTGCTCAAGTGCAGCCCCTGCCTGCAGCAGGCCTGGGTGCCCTGCAGGCAGGGCCTGCTCTGACCCAGGCTGGAGCAGCCCCGGCCTGTGGCAGGGAAGGGTGAAAAGCATTCCACTGCTCCAGCCCAGGTTTAATCATTTAACTGATTAGCAAATTAAGTGGGATTCAATATTTTAAACCAGTTAGCCAATTAAAAGGAATTTTACATTTCTACTAAGCAGACAAATATTTAAATATCTCAAAATGATCCATGTTTTGTTGTCAGCAGTGTTTAAAAACCTCAATATCCCTCCTCCCTACCTCCACCATTACTAAACTATAAAAGAAAACTAGATAAACTCTGAAAGTTTGCAGAGTTCCTGGCAGTGCATCTACCTGCTTCTTAGTGATCTACTGTTCAGGCAAAAATGACATTTCAGTTGGGAAGTTTCATTTCTTGGTGAATTCAATCTTTTTTTAAAAACAATGATAATTGAATACTCAAATTCTTTTGTTGATAAAAGGCTAAAGAAGATAACATACACCATGTCTGTACTAAGTGTGGAAACAACAGTATTGTCTCTCTAGCAAACTGAGCATAACAGTATATTAGCTTGAAATCCACACACAACTTTTTTTTTTAAGTTTGGTGTTTCAGGTCCCACACGTGCTGTGCTGCCTTATCCCCCTGTTATTTGGTTGTTTTATAATCACTCTTAAAAGACTTCCCCTTTATCTGTGTAAAATAACCCAGATAGGTGGGCAGTCAAATGGACCATTTGACTGTCCGTTGTAGATATTTAAAGGAAATATAATGAAAAAACCCAGAAATGACTTTTCTTTAGTCTTTCAGTTATAGTCATCCTCTGTGTTATGTCAACACAGTTAATGCAAAAAAGAACAAAACCCCAAAGACGAAAACCTCCAAACACCACCCAAACTCGACTTTTACAATAAATTCAAAAAGAGACAAGTTTCTAGGTGGTGAATTACAAAGATAGCCCTCCATACATGAACCAACACTGCTATTCCCAGATCTTCAGACAATTCCAGTGCATCTACTAAAGTTTTCCTTAAGCAAATAAATGAAATTGACAAGACTGATTAATTTAATTGCTACTCTTCAGAAGCTTCTGGGATAGCAATGAAATTGACATATTTCCCAGCAACAGAATGAAATTGGGAGAATGTCTGGAGTTATGGTAAAGGAGGCCTTTTCCCACACAGCTATTGTGAAGCTGAAGGAAGGGTAGAGGAGACATCCTTGCCTCTCAAATGTCAGGCTACTCTTAGTAGACAAATAACTTTTCTTCCTTTCAGAAGCCAGAAAGTTAGCTTCAAGTATGTCAAACATATATTTAGTGGCTGCTACAAAAACATTGCAGCTTGGACAGAGGGGCCTGAGGCAGCAATTTGGTAAAAATTCCTACACTTCCCCCTTCTCAATGAAGAGGGAGTTTTGGTTGGAGATAAGATAGCTTCTTGCTTGGACGCTGGCCCAGGCAGTAAGCCTTCATCTTTCTTACCAATCGTTCGCTACCAAGTTTTGTTTTGACCGTTAGATGTCTAGTAAAGTTTTTCCAAACCTCCTGTGTACATGAATGTATATGGAAGAGTGTGCGGCAGCATAATTTATAAAGAAACATATGACAGATTGTGGGGAAGAAATGGATGGAGAAAAAAATATCATGAAGGAGGAAGATAACGCATGGAAAGAGGTAAGATGAAAGACATTGAAGACAACACAGAAAATATATATCATGATCACAAAATGAGTGAAGTCAAGTTAGGAAGAAAGAGCAACCAAAAGTTAGCCTCCAGATATCTCTCTGTTATTAAACAGAAAGTTAACAAAGTTACATTTAGGTACAGCACAGCTGTAGGGATGTAAAAAGTTGATTAAAAGGTAGCCATGTAACTGCTGAAAATCTTAGCAGTTACATGTGCTGCAAGATCTGCCGTATAAAGTGAAGTGGGCTTGGAGAGGCTTTGCTGCGAGCTCTGTGTGGCCCGTGAGACATTTTGTTTACTGTTGCCCATGTGCAGGGTTGCCAGATTCTGTTGGTTTCCTTCCACATAGTTCTTTCCCCAATCAGTGTTATTAAAAATGACATGCATGTAATGCAAGAAAACATGAAATGAGGTGCATGCTGACTGCACACAACATTGACTGTGAGAGCCTGGTGCTCCTTCTGCATCCAAGTGCTGCTACAATTCAATCAGCACACCTTACAAATTCCAGGTATACAAGCGCAATTAGAAAATCTACCCTATCCTGGGAGACCATCTTGGTTACAACCATCTTGTGGTCCACTAAGATGAAGGAGGGCAACTCATGCTCACTAACTACGCTGCCCATCATAATTCTATAGGATAAAAAGCCATCTTGATTGTCAGTGGCATGAAGTCAACTTTAAAATACTCCATCTGCACCACAGAGAAACCTGAAGTTCTTTATAAGAAACAAATCACACACATTAAAAAGTTATATAGGGGCTAATCAGCTGGATGACATTTGAAGCACTCCTGAGCAGCTGCAGAAGCGCCCAGCTTACAGGGAACACTATACTTTACCTTCATCTCTCCTCCCATACCACTAAACGGTCTACCATTACATATTTTCACATGAGTGCCTCTAAGCAACTCCAGCAGCATGCTCCATATCAACATAGAGCCTTCTAGAGTTCTGTGCAGGTCCAAGGATACACCTGTGTGCGGTCAACTGCAAAATAAGGATCCGTCTGGATTTTAAGATCCACTTTGCTTCCCTTTAATTACCTTTGCAATACTTCCATTATAAACGTATTACAAATATTTGTTGTCCTGGCGAAGGCCACATTTCATATTTTTATTGGTTCAACAAGACCTTGTGGTTACATCAAAAAGGATTTATCAATTAGAGGTTGAGTGTGTGAGCTCATTCATATGAAACGTTCTAATAGCATGCTTGATACAAAATACTTAAAGGAAAACAATAAAATGAGGAACTCTGCTTATAACGTAATAAGAACATAGCATGTGTTTGAAAAAGGTAACAGCAGCAGTATTAAGAGTCACTTCTGAAACAAGACAAATGTTATCTAGACTAGAGCTCTCAAACTCCTGGTTCGCAGCCCAGTCACAGCCAGAGCAATTGCACTAACTGGCCTGGGACTCCTGGCAGGGCTGGGGCAGGCGGAAGGAGGACAACATCCATTAACAGCCCCAAAGCCCTGCCCCCCCTCCCATTGCACTCTATCCTCTGAGCATGCTGCTATGGAGATCACTGGGGGCCTGGCACCCATGGGATGCCAGGAGTTTGAGACTCCTGACCTACACTTTAGAAAAAGTCAAGAAAGGAAGCAACTGTTCTGTTGTAAATTACTGTGGACTAGGGAGAAGATAAAAATCAAAATGGACACTTCTAAAACAAATAACCTAATTATATAGGAAGAGATTTTCTCCCCCTAAATCTCTCAGTCTGAGCAGCAGAAATTTTCAGGAATCCTTAGGATTGTTTGTTATTTTTTCCTTCTAAAACACACTACACATTATTTGTTAAGCAGCTCAACAACTAAACTGCTCTTAAACTCTCTATTTGAATAACAAATATACTGCACCCTTAATTTTCCCCTTAACATTTTAAGGAACTGTATTGGTATGTTTGTGTGTAGTACAGCAGTATTTCATCAAGAAGCGTTTTGCCAGTTTAATCTTTCATACAAGAAAGAAAACAAATGAAGAGTCAGAAGTGTATATTATATACATTTAAGATGAAAACTAATAATTGCAACCATAAGAAAAACAACTGCCAGGACAGTAGTTTATTAAGCAATTAATTTTTAACAAGGCCCAAGTTTTGCAAATACTTACACAAGTGAGTTCTCAAAACTAATGTGTAAGGTTTTTGTGTGTGTAACTTAACTTTGCATACACAAGTAGTCTAAAACATTTGGAAAATGGGGTTTCAAGACCAAGCTCTTCAGAGCAGGGATTTAAGTTTTTGCACTATTTGCACAGCTCTTAGAAAAATGAGATCTCAATTCTGAATGATGCCTCTAGAAACCACTGTAATCCAAATATTAGAACATTTTATCCCAAAGCACTTCGCAAACTAGGAATGTAAAGTCCTGTTTAACTAGTCTCCAACCTTTTTAACCACAAGGTCACTTTTTCAATTTAAGTGCAATGTAAGATCTACCTCCAACCCAAATACCCTTGCCCAGCTTCCTTCCCGCCCCTGCTCCATCCCTTCTCTGAGGCCTCACCCTGCTCATTCCATCCTCCTGAACCTCATTCACTTTTACCAACCCATTATCCACTGTGCCACTGGAGGAGGCTCCCAACCACCCTACTTTCAGGGCCCCCTTTATCCTTCCTTTGTCCCAAGGGTGCCAGGTCCATCCATCACAAAGATGGTGTTGGGTGACCCCCATGTTGGGCAGGGTTCGAATCTTCAGCCTCTGGCTCCAGAAGCAGGTACTTTATCCTGCAGGTACCCCTGATAATGGGGCAGTGGGTTGGGGTGCAGGCTCTGTCTTAGGCCAAAGGGTTTGGAGTATGGGAGGGACTCCGGGCTTAGCCCAGGGTGGGGGATTGGGGCCCAGGAGGGGTTTCAGGGTGGAAGCTCTGGGAAAGCTTGGGTGTAGGGGGACTCACATCTGGGGCAGGAGGCTGGGTGCAGGAGGAGGTTCAGGAGTGGGACAGGGGTTCAGGAAGCAGGCTCTGGCTGGGCACCATTTAACTGAGATGACTTCTGGGTGGTGGACCAGTGGGGTTAAGGCAGGCTTACTTCTGCCCTGCCCCACTCCTGAAAGCAGCTGGCACATATAGCAATGGCTTCATGGCACCATGTGCTGCCCCTCATCTACAGGCATTGAGCCCACAGCTTCTACTGACCATGGTTCCCCATTACTGATCAATGGGAGCCGCAGGAATGGTGTCTGCAAGTAAGGATAGCATATGAAGACCCCCTGCTCTACCTTTCTCAAGGGCTGCAGGGATATGCCAGCCACTTCCAGGAGCAGCAATTACCACAGGTATAATGACCCCAGCCATGACAGATTAGGCATTTTAGAACTCACTCCTCAAAGAATTAAATTTAAGTGTAAGAGCGAAATGAAAATTATGACTTGTCAAACACCAAAACTAACCCACTTTGCAAGCAGTACAAGTAGTAACAACCACCCCCACACATGTGCTGGGTCAGGAGATGAGAGTGAAGGACAATGTGTGTTTGTGAGAATGACAGACACACAGTGTGTGAGAGTGACAGAGATTTGCATTGCCAAGCTCCCTCCATCCCCTTCTGTCTGTGTGGAGATAGGGTAAAGATGTGGGGGGAGGAGGAAAGAGAGGAGGGACACCCTGACATCAATGTCCCCCTTCTTCTCCTCCCACGCCCTGTGCAGCAAGCTTACAGTAGGTGGAAGGGCAACTGAAGTACCAGCACTTGATAGCTTCCTGGCCAAACCAGTCAGGATCACCTGTCAGAGGCTCCAAGATCTGCCGGTAGATCCCAATCTACTGGTTAGTGACCACTGGGTTAACCGATTAAAGGGGGCCACAGGTAGGGAGGCCATTCCAGGCCAGCTGGAGCACGGCTGGAGTGCCCCCCCCGTATCATACGTGGGGGATGCTAGAGCAGCCCCTCTCAGTGACTAGCCCCTTGAGGCTGGAGCCTCCTTCCCATGGCAGGCGAGAAACTGCTCCAGCCCCCACCGTTAATCTTAACAGGTAGGTGAGGCTTACAGGTTAAACATTCACATCCCTATCACAAACATATCAGTGATATGGGGTTAGTTTTTTCCTCCCTCCCCCCTTCCTCTCCCCAATTTATTTTGGGACTGGACATCCTAAACTTAAAACTCCAGACATCTGAAGAAGTGGGCTGTGCCCAGAAAAGCTCATTATAGACTAACAAAACATGTAGATGGTATGAAGCGCTACCAGACTATTTGTTGTTTTTTAAGTTTATATCAGTGATAGACAACCTAGGCTAGTGGGCTGCATCAGTGACCCTCCACTCCATCTCAGTGGGCTGCAAGATTGTGAGACAGTCTTTACCACAGTTTTGCTAACTGTGCTTGTGTATCTAGAATTTGTGGGGTGAGCTGACTAAACTGTAGTAGAACTTTGACTGGATGCAGGGGGAGCACATTGCTCCCAGTCAATGATTGTGTGCAATTGGCATGCACCTCACCACTTCATGTGTTTTTGCTTTACATGTATGTCACTTTAGTAATACCAGTAGGGAAAACAAAATCTATGTGGAAGGAAACCAGCAGAAGCTGGCATCCTTCAGGTGGGAAACAGTAAACAAAGTGCCTTGTGGGCCACACATAGAACCCCAATGGGCCACATGTGGTCCTTGGGTTGCAGGTTATCTACCACTGGTATACATGCAATTCAGTTCATTTACTACTGAAATGAAGTTACAGGCATTGAGAGGATTAGTTCAGAGGTGCAGGAAGGTTATAAAAGTTAGACAGGGCAGATGCATTTTGTTACTTCAACAGCCAGCTTGTCTAAACCAGTCAGGAAAACTTAACACCCAACAAGTGGTCCCGTAGCACCTTAGAGACTAACAAAAAATATAGATAGTATCATGAGCTTTTGTGGGCACAACCCACTTCTTCAGCTACTCCACTCATCTGAAGTGGGTTGTGCCCACAAAAGCTCATGATACTATCTACATTCTTTGTTAGTCTCTAAAGTGTTATAGGACCACTCCTTTTTTGAATTACAGACTAACAGCTACCCCTCTGAGACTTTTAAATCAAGTAGGAATTTATCATGCTTGGATAGATTTCTCCTACTTTGGCTACTACATCCAAACCTTCAAGTGTTTTCTTTCCCCAATGAAAAAAATGTAAGTTTCAATCAGAAAAGTTCTTCACCCTGAATGTTTAGACAAGTGGTGTCAAACCCCAGTTAATCAGTTAAATGTTAGGCCAACCTAACAGGTTAGTTAGCTGACTAAGCATGATTCAGGCAGAGGACCTCTTCAGCAGGGCTTCGGCTCCCAGTCCCCACTGCAGTAGCTCCTGCTTGCAGGACGCCCGGGGGGCCGCCCTGAACCAGAGTAGCCCCTGTCCGTCGCGGGCCCCCTGCGGGATGGAGCAGCCTCGTCCGAGGCCGGCAAGGCTCCAGCCCCTCCCCTCCCCCGGATCCCAGTTAAGCGGTGGCAACGAGGCTTGCCGGTTCCGGTTTACCTTTTACATCCCTAGTTTAGACCAATACCAATGACACGAGCAACTGAAAGCATCCGGGCTCCTACCCCCCTCCCACTTGCCCACCACTAATCCAGGCGTGGCAGCCCACGGGCTTCTCTCTCGGGGAGGTGCGGCCCATGCACAACTAGTGCGGACATGGCTCCGCGTCCTGCCCCGGGGACCCAGAGGCAGCATCAGGCGAGGGCCACCCCTGTCCGAGAGGAGCGCGCGGCAGGTGGCACAGCCCAGCGCCCTGCCGCGCCCCCTCCCGCAAGGGGCAGCTCTCGCGCCCTGCTTAACCAGGAAGCGCGCAGCAGCCGCGGCTCCCCGGGGAGAAGCGAAGCGACCCCGGCGCCGCCCCGCGCCCTCCAGCTGCGCCCCGCGCCAGCCCCCCGCGCGCCGCTCACCGGGTCCTCGGCCAGCGCCGCGGCGGTCGCGAGCGCCAGTAGCAGCCAGCGCGAGACACTCATCCTGGCTGGGCCCCGCGCGCACCGCACCCGCACTGCGGCCTGAGCCGGGTCAGCAGGAACCCAGGCCAAAGCGCTGTCACGTGACACAGCCTGAGTCCACACCGCCCACAGCCGGGCGCGCCTCGTGACTCCTCCCCGGGAAAACTACCGGGGCGCGGAAGAAGGGCTGCTGAGGAACGTTCCACCGGCGCCCAGCGAGAGGCCGCGCAGGAGTCCGGGTGCGAGCGCGACGCTGGGCCAGGTGATTTAGGCTGCAGCAGCGCTCAGCGCACACCAAAACCGGCACAAGGAAATGCTTTCTTTGCACGCCCCTGTGGAACTCCCTGCTGCGGCGATCCAGAGCCATCATAGCGAAAAAGGGAAGGGCAGTAAAAACAGCCTACCTGGCATCCATTGAGAGTGAAACTGTTTAAGGTCTATAATCCTTAATGCCGCCACCTAGAATAAACCAGTCACTAATTGGTAATTGCCTGGGCGGCCTAAATAAAAAAGTTTCTTGGGTGGACAGATTATTTCATAATTGCCCACTACAGGGTTTTTTTTGCCTCTTCCTCACAGGCATCTATTAGCCTCTGTCAGATGCAGAATGCTGGACTAGATAGATCACTTTTCCAACCTAGTATGGCAAGTCCTATTTTGCAATCTATGTTATGTAAAGAATTTTTGGCTGCTTAAAGAAAGACTTAAGGCAGAATCTATAGCACATTGGGAATGTGGTTGGATATTGCAACATCTCAAACCAATGATCAGTAGTCAACATAATATTTTCTATTATCTGAGTCTATTGCTTTGGGTCATCCACACTGAAAGATTTCTCAGCTTGTACTTCTGTGAGACCCACTTGTTCTCTAGCTGTGTATTGAAGACATCTTGCAGCTAGCTAAAAGCATCTGAGAGATGACAGTTTTGAACTGTTCAAGACTTTAATATAATCATTGGCAAAATATCCTCCCAAATTAGAAAGTTCAATTTGGAAGCAGCTAGTGATTTGGTTCCTTACCCTGAGACTAAATTAAATGATTTTGAAGCACTGGAAGGAAGGTGAACTCTGAAGTGGTGGACAAGATTAGCTGGCTTTAGGAATACAGAGAGTTGCTTCTAAATCCCACCAAACCCACAGATTCCCCTTCCATTTTCACAGTACAGCCAGTTGCAGATACAGAAGAATAAAGGAATGGATGCTACTGTAGCAAATGTCTAGTGTAGTGAGGTCCCAAAATGGTTGATCTCTAGGTGCTATTACAGTATCAATGTTAAATAACAAGTAATTATAATAAGGAGGCTGATACTACATACAGATTAGAATCAGGGCATCTGGATTCTATTCCCCAATCTACGTCAGGCTTCTTGTGTGAATTTAAACTAGTTTTGATGTGTCATCATTTGTAAAGCAGGGATAGAGATACTTCATAATTGTTTTGTGAAGCTTTATAAATTGCATTGAGATCACTACATGGAAGACTGTAAAGATGGGCAAATCATTATTGTTACTATGTATCATGCCCAGGTTTCCATTTGAGGAAACATATATCTTATTAACATGTAGCCTCCGGGGCACCTCCTGCCCCCAATTTCCCGAAGTGTTAGGCTATGTCTACACAGCGGAGCTATTTCGGGATACCTCCGGTATTACGAAATAGCTATTCTGCATCTTAGGAGCAAGCCCATTATATCGAAATATAATGGGCTTGCTATTCCAACGTCCCCGTAGACCTCATTGTGTGAGGGTTAAGGGACGTTTTGGATTAGCGCCTTATTTTTAAATTTGGTGCTGTGTAGACAGTGCCAAATTTCAAAATAAGCTATTTCAACAGATATGGAAATATTGGATAGTAAATAAAGGAGCAACCATCCCTCAGCAGTAAATACTAAACGTCCACAAAGTCTGCCCATAGATAGGCCTTTCCTGGTTGGTTGGGTTGCAGCTCAGTATGAAGGGCTGGTGCCCCTCATTGGGAAACCAATAACTCTTCCTTTTGGTTGCAGAAGGTCCGGTTGGCCTCAAGCGCTGGCCAGCTCCTGGTGTAGTAGGGTTGTCAACAATGCATTTAAAACATCAGGGACTGTTTTGTTAGCTTCTTTATCCCACCGCTTCACCAGATATTATTGTTATTAATAATGATTAATAATCAGTACTCACATTTGTCAGGGTATTTGTTGTAGTTTTTACAGCACTCAGCAACTCCCAAACTTGTTGCACAAAGATAAAAAATAAGGAAGAGTCCCCTGTAATAAGGGCAACACTAAGGGGAAGCCTACAATGTGTTGCTGAAAGTCAGGCCTCACAGGCAGGGCTCTAGGTCAGTCTCAAGTAGGGTTGCCAACTCTGACTGAAGCTATCCTGAGAGGTTTTGTCCCTCAAACATGATGTACTGTCATTTTCTTAAAATAGCTTATTAAAATCACCAGGATTGCTTGCAATAGTCACTGGGAGACAGATGCTGATACTATGAGACTCCAGGCCTATTCTAGAGGATTGGCAACTCTAGTCTCAAGCCCTTTGGTTGAGAGAGACAAAATGGCTGTTTCCTCTTCTGCCTCCTGCAAGCTTGCATAGTGGGGGGTCATGAATGGTATGAATAAATGTATTAAGAAATCTAAGACAGGTATAATTTCATCTGCAGAAGATGGAACACACAGATATTTCAAATGGAAAGTTCTTGAGATGGTAGCAATCCAACCTTGGGCTGAAATAGTTTATAGAGATAAGGATAGAGTTACCAACACAACAGCAGAACTGTGGGCAGTTAGGGAGGTTGCATGGACCTGACCAACTCAGTCCACTCTTTTTGTAATTAATGTGGGTTTTTTTTCTGTTTGTATCTATAGCTTTGAAGAGTTTAATACAAATGGAATATAGTTAGCTCTAATGGTAGGATTAATTTGGTCCAGTATCTGTAATACTACCAGCAACATCCAACCCCAAGGTGTTCAAGTCAAATGATCAAATTATACAATGTAAGATGTGAAAGCTTTTTTAAAATTCATAGTTATAATGGGGAGGTACTTTCCTTATAAGCATCTATATACAGTAAACTTCCGATAATCCAGCACTTTTAGGACCCAGGGGGTGCCGGATTATCGGATATGCCGGACTATCGGAAGGGGGGGCTATGAGGGGTCTGGGGTGAGGTGGGAGGGAATGGGGGGGCGGCGCTGCAGGACCAACCTGGCAGCACCCCAACTGCTCTTTCCTGGGCGCCCCAAGTCAGCCGCTGCTGAAACTGACCAGCGGCTGACTCAGGGAAGCCCGGGGCAGAGCAGCTCCAATTGTCTGGCTGCCCGGGAGCACTTCTGGGTTCCAGGTGGTGCCAGACTAGCAGGAGTGCCGGACCACTGGATGCCAGACAACTGGAGTTTTACTGTACATGAGAATTTATGTAACTTGCCTAAAGCTACACTGCAAATAGTGGCAAAACCAGGATGAGAAGTGTGTGGCCCAAGTATTGCAGCAGTTGTGCAGCTCCAAGGCTGAATTCAAAAGCAGCTATTTAAAAAAATGAAAATCAGACCATATTTTGTACGTTGCATCCCAAAAACTGAGGCATAGTAGTACTGCGTAAGAAGCAATGTAAAACTGACTATTAAAAAAAGTTAGTCCAAGAGTGCAATTTCGCAAGCCTTTACTCACATGAATAACCAAATAGGAATGAGTCAGAGGAAGGCAATTTGGGTTTCAATTTGGGAAGTCACATGAGGCCTGCTTTTCACGAGTTCTGAGCACTTATAGTTCTTGTTGATATCTACTGAAATTGGGAGGATTCAGCGACAGGGACCTCCTTAGGGTTTGTGGGGCCCTACGCAGCATTATTAAACTGGTGCCCCTATGCCCAATGACTGCCCCATGAAGAGGGGTTGATGAATTTTTAGAGATGTGATTTTATAATCTTTGGCAACACAATAATGAAATATTTGTAAAGCAAATTTTAAACTAAGGTCCTCTTCTAGGAATGTAAAACCCTGTTTAATCAGTTAACTGATTAAAGTTTATGTAACTGCTTAAACAGTGCAGAGTTGCCATGAACAAGGACTGCTATGGCCTGGGAGGGGGCCTGGCCCAGCCAGGCTGGAGCAGCCCCTTGCCTGCGTTGAGTGGGGGGCTCCTTCAGCCCAGCTGGGCCACCAGTTAACCATTGATATCTCTATGCTGTAGACCAGTGGTTCTCAAGCTTTTTGGCCCTTGGACCAGTCGGCTCAATGTAAATCTTTCCGTGGACCACCTATTGCTAATAGAAACTAACCATTAATTACATAATTATGCCCGAGCCATTTTGCTAGTGCTGCAGCTAGGGGTGAATGGTTTAATTTATATTATTAAATTGATTAAGCGTTTTAAATTTCTCATGTTAGTTTATCAAACTTCATTTAAAATAAAGTAAAATATTATTTTATGTCCAACAAAAAAGGTTTCAATGTTTTATTTATGGCAGGGATGGGGAACCTTTTTTGGGTTAGGGTGCCACTGACCCACAGAAAAATCAGATGGGGACCACACAAGTGATAAGCAAAAAAACTTCAACAAAACCCCCAACCTTCACTGATGTGCTCCCCCATCTGAGACACCTCACTCCTCTGGCGCTCCAGCCCCACGGGGTGAGGGGAAGGGACAGGGAGGACTGAAGTTCAGGGCTTCCCATAGGCCAGATTTACTTCTCTGCGGTTCTGAAGTTAGTGGATTTTGTGGACCCCCTTAGGCTTTGGGGTGGGAACAAAAATGAGGGGTTCAGTGTGCGGGACAGGGTTGCCAAAAGTTGGCTAAAAGTTTCCATCAATTGTTTTTCAACAGAAAATTGGAGTTTTGGCAAGATTTTTTTTTAGGAAAGTGTTTGCTTTCCATGGAAAAATCTTGACTTTTCATCTATGCCCCCAAAATTGTAGGCTTTCATGTTTCTTTGGACAAAAAAATCTAAATTTTCTGTGGGAATCCCCCTCTCAAATTAATTTCCAATAAATTATTTTTAATCTGTTTGCAATATCCAAGTAGAATGAAAAACAAAATAGCATAAGTAATGAATGTAGGTGATTTCAGTAATTCCATTTAATAACTCATTGAAACTCATACAGTAATTTAAAACAACAGTAACTGTGGTAGAATTTTTTTAAATGATTTATTTAATCTGAAAATATCTCTTTATGGCAACACTTTTAATACCATATAGAATAATATAAAATATTACATTGAGAAAAACAGGTCTGAGCAGCTGAATTTCCAACTTGTACACGTATCTTTTTAGCTGAAATGCTGCATTAATGTATTTTATTTTTTGACATTTTTCTCTTATACAATACTTGTTTCACTGAACAGAAACTTGATGAACAGGTTCTAGTTGATTGCATTGAGCTTGTTTTAAATGAGTGATACTTGACTGGTTTTCAGCTGATACAGCAACTTAAAACACTAACCCCAAATGGAACCTACCTTAAAATACATATTAAAGAGAGTAGCCTGATAGAAAAAAAATCTATCTGTTCTACAAAAGTGAGACTGCAGTACCAGGATTCAACTGTCTCTGTTAGGCCACGCTGAACAAAACTGTGGAACTAGGTTTAATTTTGTATGCATTATGCTATCTAATTTCTCTGCCTATTTGGTTATTTCTTTTTTAGTAGAAAAATATGATAATAAAGAAGCTTAGTCTCCTGAAACTCTTAAATGGGGGGAGAATTTTTGCTTTTTTGCCGGGTCAAGAATGCAGCAGACAGGCAGATCACTCTCGCATGCAGCCACAGAGATAACGCAGATGTAGCATTAGACCTATCACCTTAGACCAGTGGTTCCCAACCTGTAGTCTGCGGACCCTTGGGGAGGTCTGTGATGGTACTGTAGGGGGTCCGTGGAAAGTTTAGGAAAGGAAAAGAAAAGAATTGGCCCATTGCAAGACTGGAACTTTCCGCTTGGAGATTCTTGCCTGGGGCTGACAGTCCATGACCGGCTGCATGTACGCTGCCTCCCGCCATCGGGATGGGATCCTTGATACCCCAGGAGGCAACATCCGTCTTCCTGCCATCAGCTGCACTGCCATTTATGCTGCAGCCCTCTCCCCCCTACCAGTCCCATACCGGGCCCGATCCATAGTTTTCTTTTCCCCCTTTTTTTTTCTCCTCCAATGCTCCTTGCCTGGCCAAAAGCAGAGTGCTGGGGCAGGATCTGCCTTTGGCCACAAGAGCCCCTTCACCGTATCCTCTGTGGATGGGCAGGGAATGGAGGGCGTGGGAGCTGAGGAAGCAGTGTGGCCAAGGGATGTGCTGACCACCACTTCCCACCGCTCCCTTTGAGGGGTCTGCAAAATTTTAGCAGATTGAAAAGGAGTCGATATGCTCTAAAAGGTTGGGAACCATTGCCTTAGCCAGTTTGTCTATTATTTATGTATCACTGTATGTAGGTGATGTTTTATAATGCTCTAAATGTCAGCTAACAGAAGACAAAGCCCAGACGCTAAAGAGGTTACATTAAAAAATACAAACTATAGCATTGTTTTAGTGCTGGGTTTTGTGCTAAAATATAGGCAATCCACTGTAGTTCAAGTACAATAGCAACAGTGGTGGATGGCTTTGTGTGAATGTTAATTATTTAGGCCTTCTAGAATGGGAGCATTTTAATTTTGTTTCTTTTGATTTTTACAATACCACTCACTTTCTAGGCACAACACATAATTTAAAGCACAAGATATACATTCTTTAATATGATAGTTTATGCAGTTGTCCAACTTATTTAGGTATTGAACTGTCCCACAAATAAATAAAGCTCGGATGATATGAGGATGAGGGAATGGATTGGCAAATGCCAATGGGTTACTGTACTGAGTGGGAGGCACTGAAGAAGGCAGTGTGTCAGAAGAAGATAAAAGAAATAAAGTGGTAGAGTGCCTTGAGCAAAATGTAGGGTGTGCAGCAGTGTGTAGGAAGAAGTCAGTTCATAGATGTAGAGAGGTATGGAGTTGCATAAAGCTTTTTAAGGTAATGTGAAGTGAGTGTACAGATTTGAGAACTAGGGAAAATTGCTGTAGTATCTCTACAGAGATAATCACTTTGGGAGTGTCTCATCATCAAAGGGCTCTGGAAGCTTGTTTTAGTACCTAATTCACAGAAAATAACCTACACTAATTTGTTGGTTCGCTCTTTTTCTGCAATGGTGTCTTTGTGCAGGGTGGGTGGAGGGGAGCATATCTTACATGTGGCAGAACACTGGTTTCATATTTACTAGTGGTATCTGGATGTATTGTTTTGATTTACTGGCAGAAAAGCAACCAGCTAACTTAATCTTGATAGCTTATAAGAGTATATTACACCATTTCTGTGGAAAACTGACTTGCATCAAATGCCAACAAGAGAATAGCTGGACAGCTTGTTTCTAGTTTCCAAGTATGCAGTTAATGCAGATAATCTTGTTACAAATAGGATAAGGATGGATTACTTTTTTTAAAATTTTGGATTCCTAAATCAAATCTGGACTCAGATGCAGTGGGCCAAATTTTTCCATGGAAAAACTCTTTTGAAAAAAAAATAGTGCACTATACAAATTGGGGTGGGTTTTTTTGTCACTTATGTTGCTTCCACATTAGACTAGTTGGGCTGCATAATATCAAAATAAGGAAATAGAGAAGTACGTGATGAAACCTCTCACACCCTCAGAACACAAATAGAGTAATTGTAGCTAGTTACAATGGTATATATTTATTAATTTCCAATAGAACTCAGTTTTAAAAAAAGAAGAATGCATAAAGGGACATATATGATGAGATCAGGACAGCAGTAATCAGAACAGCATGAAAATTAGATAGGGTCAAGGGAGGGCAGAGCATAAGAAGATACCATAGTTATTGTATTAGCTAAGAATAGACAACTTTTCTTGAATAAGGTACTAAAGTATAGATAGGAGTCTGGGTAACAATGGAGGAAAGGATACATTCTGAGATATCACAGAAGAAAAAAAGGTAGGATTTAATGAAAGTTTTGATTTTGCATGAAGGAAAGAGGGGAATTGAGCACACAATTTCTAACCCTCAGTAGTAGGAAGGTTTATCAGTTTGGTATTATAGACTGTCACTGATCTTTTTTCTGCTTGGGAAACACTGCATGGACCCTTCACAAAAGAATTGTTTTGTTAATCAGCAATTGCTTTTATCTTTATACCCTCCCAATACATGTGGCTATAAATGGACAGGTCAATACATTTTGCTAGCATACTCTATATGGGACTTTTCTAAACAGAAGAGGTCTTTCAGTGGAATTAGTACATCACAGGAGAAGGCAGGGATTTAAGTCTGCGGGTTTGAATCCATCATTATCAAAGAGCTGTCGGTACAAGCAGGTTTGTATTAAATCCAAAAACAAGGAGGGTGAGGTAATCTCTCTTATTGGACTGATTCCTGTTGGTTAAAGCAGTGTTTCTCAAAGTGGTCCATGAAACCACTTTGAAAAACCTGTAACTGGCCGTGTTTGTTTTTTGACTTACTAACACCGTGGCCACAGAGCCTCGCGGCTCCTATTGGCCTCATTTCGCTGTTTGCGAAATTTCGCTGTGGGAAGCAGTGGCCCGGCCCGTGCCACTTCCTGCGGCTCCCCTTGGCTGCAAATGGCAAAATGGAGCCAATAGGAACTGTGAGGCTCTGTGGCTGCAGCGCCGGTAATTAAACAAACTGGCGCGGCGAGTTAACGGTTTCTCAAAGTGGTTTTGTGGACCACTTTGAGAAACACTGAGTTAAAGACACAAGCTTTTAAGCACCACAGAGTTCTTCTTGAGGTCCCAATATTTTTTCAGACAGGTCAGTATCATTCACAACACAGTATTGTCAGTAAGTCAGAAGAGTTCTGAATTTTTTTGAAGAGTCTGAGATTTAGCTGAAGCTAAGAACTAGTATGCTGGAAACTTACCAGAGTGTGGTAAGAGGTAACTAAGGGAGAATCACAGTATGAGGCGGTATATGGCAGATGAGTGGCCCCAATAGTTGATCACAAACTACTTTAAAATAGGTACTGAGCTTTGCTTTTAAAAGTTTTCTAACACTTGCCAACTTTTTGATAATTCTTTACCTATCAGTCTTTCATTCAGCTGCCTATGCCTAATTTATATTTCAGACAATTGAAAAACATTGGGGGTAATGCCAGACACACTGTAAATGGCTATTTGGTCTTTATTTCCAGATTTTTAAAAAGACCATGGACTTTTGCTACTAATGTAGAGATTGGCATAGCTAAGATTAAGATAATCAGATAGTGATCTCATTATGGGGTAAGCTTTATATAAAATGCTGTCTAAACACATTCACAAAAACTGTTTATCTACTAATTACATAAATATCTTTTTATGGGTATTATCTGTGTTACATACCAACATATACCCTCCCTCCTCTAAGGGTTCAGCAGCAGTATGTGATTAGTGTCATCACTTGACTAAGGCTTTACACGCCTCAGTTTTTTTAGGGTGGTGCCCCAAAGGACTCAAGCCAAATTCTCACATACAGTCCTACTGTTAGCCCAGACAGAAATACACTGCACCTGATGTGCATCTGTGTGGGTGTGGGAGGGATGGGGCATTAAGAAGTCTAAGGGGAGGGATTTAATTCCATGGGAAGTCCATGAAATAATTAGAAACTCAAAGATCAAATTTGGTAACTAAATTAATGCATTCATACTTTGTTTCATTCTAAATGACCTGCACACTCCTTGGTTCAGTATAAATGATCTGACAGGTAAAATACTGCCATAAAATAGAAATAAAGAATAGAAATGAAAGACCAGTTTTCAACATGGTAAAAGGCTAAAGCAGACTGACATGAGGCTCTGTACAAGAATTAGAGTTCAATATATTTTTTAATTATCTTTGTAAAATGGATGAAAAGTGGCATTGAAAAAAGCAAAAGCAGAGGCAGTAGTAACTAAAATTTCATAGACAATGACTTGTTTATACTGTTCTATATATTGAACACTGAAATGAAAGTGCAATATTTATATTCCAATTGATAATTATATGGTAAAAATGAAAAAAGTGAGCAACGTTTCAGCAATAGTGCAATGTGCCTTTTTTGTATTTTTGTCTGATTTGTAAACAAGTAGTTTTTAAGTGAAGTGACACTTAGGATACTCAAATCAGAGTCCTGAAACTGGTACAGTACTTTGGAAAGGTTGAGAGCCACTGCTCTATAGTAACTGTCAAAAGAAAATACATGAGGATGCATGCAAAAAGAACGTATCATTGAGAACATAAAACCATTACATCAAACTATAGTACCCTATACTTGGAATACTGTGTTTAGTTTTAGTTACCCTACCTCAAAAATGTGGGAGAAACAGAAATTCTGACATGGGTGACAAATATGACTAGATCATGGGCAGATTTTGTATGAGGGGGAATTGAAAAGACCAGAACAACTTTATTTAGAGAGGAAGTAAATAATGGACGATATAAAGGAAGTTTTCAACAAAATTAAATAGCACAGAAAAGGTAAACTGAATGCTATTTATCTTTTTTCACAATCCAGGAACAAGTGAAACTGGAAAGCAACAAATATAAAACTGATAGATGCAAATACTAAAAAAACCCCAAAACATCCAGCAACATATCTTATGAAAAACTCATTCTAAACAATATTGAGATTGCCAAGCTTAAAAGTATTTACAAGAGGATGAGAGACTCAAGCTGAGTGAGAAAATCTTATATTGGACAAACTTCTGTGGAGGAGTGAGACAAGCTTTCGAGCTTACATGGAGCTTGTCTTTAGGTCACTGTATACAAAAAAGGATTAAGCATTTATATAGTTGAAGGGAATGTCCAGTCACTGAATTAGAACTACGTTCAGGAAGGGCTATAAACCCTCATACTTCAAGGCATAAGTAACAGATTAAAGAGAAAACCTTTCCAAAAGTCAGGTTATGCTACAATTTATCTACTGTGGGGTTTCTTGCACTCACCTTTGATGCATTTGGTAGTTGCAGAGGGGTAGACAGCCACTGTGAACCTTGGCGCAAGTTGGGGAGGGGGCTGCTTGGCGCTCCTGAAAGGGGCAGGGCCAAGGTCAGAAGAGGTGGGACCGAAGGTAGTCAGCCCTTAATGCAGCCCAGACTGTTGTGCCCCCTCCCAGCCCTTAAAGCCGCACAGAGTGGCACTCCAGTGGCAATTCAAAGGGACCAGGGGCTTCTGGGGCTGCGGCAGCTGCCCCAGTATTCTCTGTAATCTAATTTATTTCTATCACCCCATAGGTTTTACGTGCCTTCCGGAGTTTCTCCTCTTTTAAGGGCTTGACTATATAAGAATAAGACTGACTACATGGGAAATTATACCACTATAATTGTATTGGTAGTATTGCTGTAAATTTCCTCATTTCAGCAAGTTCTCTTCTCAGGCAAAAATCTCACACACAAAGTCTTGTGAAGGAAAAATGGCAGAGTTTCTATCAGTTCTTCTATTGGGTTGACCCCCTGTGGAATAAGCAGATCTGCAGAGATCTACATGGAAGCAAAATGCTATTTGCATATTCCCTCTGAGTCCACAGAAGCTCTGCGGGTCTCTCGACCCTCTTTTCAACTCCTTGGCTGCACAACAGCAAATGAGCCATGAGGCAAGGACTCCCCTTGAAAAGCTACTTCCCAACAGGAAGCTATATTAACTTTCATGTGGGATCCCTGCATCATTGTAGGAGTCATATTCCCAAGCACTTTCCTTTCCTACGGTTTCTCAGACACAGAGGACTCTCTCTTTAGGACTGGGTAGAGTCTCAGGAACATTGCAACTGCTGGTTCCCATCCTTTCATGAGAAAGCATTAGATGCAGAGTCTCTGCTGCAGGAAGATAAACAGGGCATGACCTGGTATATCTCTAGACAAACAGCAACAATGGATTAAAAAAAATAGGTGATAATAAATGGCCAAGTGTTATGTTTTTTATTTTTGTAAAATATATATATTTTCTAAGAAACTAAGAATTGGACTCAAATGCTCCATAGTATCTAAAAACTAGGATCCTTTTTTTTTTAATAGTATGAAATAAACAGACAATTAGATTTCTGGCATTAAAATCACATGGGAGAGTCAACAATCGAGGTGTGTAGTTAGCATAGAACCTATAACCTCTCTCAAGCACCAGTTCTAATTCTGATGGAGCAAATAATCAGTTTTTCATGTGATAAGGAACAGCAAAATGAGAGTTTTTCAGCTGTATAAATCTGTACAAGCTATGAACTTGTTTGTCCTATGACTCCCTGACATCAGTGACACATGCTCTCATGAGTATAAGGCTCTGCTACTGTAATTCTTTCTTAATTGGGTTAAGAACCAGTTGTAACTTGTTCTGAATATAGACTATTAAGTTCACACTGCTTCATTTTTACATAGGCTAGCTGTAAAGTGATGTCACTTTAAACCGGCAATACTGTCTTTTAGCCTTATGCTGATGAGTATTCATGCTCAGACTTTACCTGTTCTTTTTAACAATCCCACGTCTACGCCTTGGGTCAAGTGTAGTCAATTATTTTTTGTCAAGGTCCAGATTCCAGCTAACAATGATACAAGTAAGTAAATAAAAATGTTGGGGTGCATTCAAAAGAGTCTGGAGGTCCAAATTTGGCCCATGAGCTCCTGACTGACTACCCCGTCTTAGTTTATAAGCAACTGCACACTACAAATTAAAAACCACTAAGAACAGTATAGACTTCACATTGCATGTAGATAACTTAAATAATGGTCTTGAAACATAAGAATTGAGGTGAAAAGGCTGAGCATGGTAACAAAGTACTTTCTGAAGACTGATTAGAACTGAATTGTGTTACAATCAGTGTAGCTGGAATAGTTCCTATAAAGGGACTTTACTAAAATAAAATTTTGGTAACAAGCACATAGCAAACTGCATTCTACATATTAGTTAATTAAGAATGCACACATTCTGCATTTTATACCATTCTTTAACATGTTTAGTTTAAAAAGATAGAAACAAGTCCATAAAACAGATGTAAGTTAGCAACATTTGGAAGAGCATTCGAACATCAGCAACATATGATGATTAAGTGTACAAGTAATTAAGTGGTCTTCTTTTCTAATGAAGAGCCTCAGTTTTTATTCTGACAGCCTTTTTCTTCATTCCTTCATACTGTTTTTCAAGTACACAGTTTACACAAGTATTCACTTAATGTTTACAGACCCACATTGACATCTATAAATGTTGAAAACCATTCTAGATCCTTAGCTGATATAAGGCCTCATGACTCCACTGAAGTCAAGCTGAGACTTCAGTCCAATATGCTCAGAGAGACATTAGTCTGATAAAATATTTATTCATTGGAAGTACAATTTGTCAGGGCAACTTTATAGTTTGGTTTTGTATGCAGCTCTTCTCTTCTTGATTGTTAATCATCATGACCCTCAGATTACTGAGTTGCTTCTCTCAACCTTCATCTATTAAATTGCTAAAGCTATTTGCTTTTGGATAAAATTCTGCATACCAAATTTTAATATTTGTAAAGTTTATTAATAAGCTAAATGGCATTCCATCAAAATAATGACATTCTTATGTAGAGTGACATTAGATACTAACATTAATGAGAAGTAAGAACAAGAAAGTCTTTGCATAAATACAATCACTTTTTGCAAAATGTTTTATTCAGATAGTATGTTCAGATGGGCAACCGAAGGATATAAAAGCAAGCAAACCTGCCAATTGTTTGTCACTTGCAGTATCTATCAGCTTTCAATTTTGATCTCCTATATGAAAGGAAAGACACAAAGTTTAGGTTACACAAAAGCCATGTACATTTGATTAGTGTGATAGTCATAAGACATATGAGGAGGCTGTTATAACATTTGCTTCCACTTATCTTTGGAGCATTTGCAAATGACATTAGAGGCCTTTTAGTACTCATGATTTGTACAGTGGTTTTGTTACTATACTCAACTAGTATTTATTCTTGCATTAGAACTGTATGGAATATGCCAGCTGGTTGCACATGCTATCTTAAAATTTTGGAATTCTCTGACTTCTGAATCATGAAGACTTAATCTCTTACTGTTTTTATTAGAATTTTTTAAAGGCAGGAAATGTAAAGAAAAAGGGTTCCATTATCAAAAAACTATTATGCTGGACATTTCTTGCATGACATCACATTTAACAAGGAAAGGGGTTCACTGGAATATACAGCAAACATCACAGAAATTATGCCAGGTTCATAAAATTTTCAGTGACATAAGTCAATGCAATGGGGCAAAAGCTCCTATGAAACCCCAATGTCTTCAATACACATACCAACAATTGTTCAGGGGTGGAAAGAGATGTTCTCAATGTTCTATGTAGTTGAATTAGTTAGTTATAGGTATACAGTTCAGCTTTCTTTTGCTTGCAACAATGATGAGTAGTGGGATATTCTGCATTCCCCAAATATTGCACTTCGATAAAGTGCTATTCTCAGACCCTCATAGCTTGGCCAATCCAAGACTAGTTTTCAACAGACAATGGGAAAAGAATACTCAGTAATGGCTGTTTTCCTATAAAAATGCAACTTTCTATCCCCATTTTGGTGAGAGGGTTATTGAAAACATAAAAGTACAAATTTTGCTTTTATAATAACTTACTATTTTCTCTACTTGTATTCAATTTAATTTTGCTCAAGCTTTCTATAAAAGTTCTCTCATAGAAACCAGGCAGGTCTGAAAATTTTCAGCTCAAAAGGTGAGTTTCAAAAATATATTGGCAGCAGAAAACGGACTGCAGTGAGAACATTTAGGTAATTTTAACTTTAGTTGTCTTTAGCTTTCCAGGCGTATCACAGATCTATCTGTCAATAGCTTTCATTTAATCAACAGCTGGAATTATTATTAGGATTTTAAAATACCTGTCCAGCAGTGTCTCATGGAAACTGCCTTCTTTTCTGGCTTTTTTGAGAGTTTTGCTGTCTTCTTGGCTTATTTTGAGTTTACGATCTTGGAAACTTTGGAACTTCTTTCTGCAAAGAATAATAAAGCGTGACGATAGTGCCAGTTACATTGAAATGTAATATAACACAATTCAATACTTGAACGTGATTTCAAAGTTCAATGCATGGACTAGACTGGTGGCCTAGAACCCTAAAACTAGAACAAGATGAAGAGAACCCATAATGGTCTCAAATGTTGCAGATGCAACCTATTCATCCACTTCGTTCTCACAGGGAAACTGTCATTTAGCAGGAACCTCTCAGAGGGCACGTCTAAACTATATTCCTCTGTCGAAAGAGGAACGTAAATGAGGCAAATTGAAAGTGCAAATGAAGCGTGGATTTAAATGTCCCATGCTTCATTTGCATATTTGTATGCAAGCGCTTTTTCGAAAAAGGGTTTTTCGAAAGTGAAAGCGCAGTCTAGGTGGGGTTCTTTAAAAAAAAAAAACCAACCCTTTTTCGAAAAAATCCACACATTTTTTCAGGAGGATGCAAATATGCAAATGAAGCATAGGATATTTAAATCCATGCTTCATTTGCACTTTCGATTTGCCTCATTTGCCTTCTCTTTCGAAAGGGGAATGTAGTCTAGACATAGCCTGAGTGGTTTAATGTGCAGTGCTGACAGACTATGCAGAGAATTTCATTTGACTAGAAAGATGATGGGTCAGAATTCAAGGTCCTGAAAAGTTTTAAACATGGGAAAATGGGAATCCTTTTTACTCAGGTATGGAATGCATAGTTTATTTTAGATGCAGAAGGCTGGCAGCTAAATGCTTTCAGTTACATACACGTAATTGATTTCACACTGTTTAACATTTCCTTTGTCTTCTTCTGGAATGTCATCTTTCTGCTTAGTTTCTCTCTCTGCACAAGAACGGATCTAGTTATTAGGAGAAAAGGAAAACAGAAAATGTACATTATACAAACTACACTTGCTTGTAAGAAAAATAAATTCAACTCTAACTTCCCCTGGTACTAAGAATATGACAAATGTTGAATTTTTGAGGAAGTTTTTTAAGTTTCTCAGCTTCTTAAGATATAACCAAACACCACTTAACAAAAGAGTTGGTTCCATTCTCTTCTGGTTTAATTTCTTTATAAAGCCTTTGTTCCTACCACGTAATTCTATACAAAAATAAGGATGTTAGCACGTATTTGATTACACAATTAACTGATAAGCCTGGGCGTATTAGTTAATCCTAACAACTACATGTGCTCCCACCCACTGTAGCAGAGGCAGTGGAGAGGGTAGGTGGGAGTTGGTGCTCGGGGGAGAACTAGCTTAAAAGCTGGTTCCCCACGAGCACCAGCTTCCGTGAAACCACCTGCCCTTATAGGGTACATCTAAATTACATCCCTTTTTCAATAAAGGGATGTAAATTAGACATATCAAAATAGTAAATGAAGCTGGGATTTGAATTTCCCGTGCTTCATTTACATAATGGCGGCCGCGGCTTTTTCTCGAAAAGCCGCTTTTTGGAAAAAAACAAACAAAAAAACCCCCCCATGGTCAAGGTGGGGATCGTTCAAGAGAAATGCCCCGTTTCGAAAAATCCTTTAACCCTCATTTTTTGAGGGTTACAGGATCTTTCAAAACGGGGGATTTCTGTCGAACGATCCCCGTCTTGACTGCGTTTTTTTTTTTTAAAGCGGCTTTTCGAAAGAAAAAAAAAAAAGCTGCGGCTGAAATTCAAATCCCGGCTTCATTTACAATTTTGATACATCTATTTTACATCCCTTTATCAAAAAAGGGATGTAGTTTAGATGTACCCATAGAGAGGCAGCAGCACGAGGGATTAGGGAGGCAGGCGGGAGCCAGTACACATGGGAAGAGGCTTTCAAGCTGGCTCCCTGCACATATCAGCTCCCATGGAACCATCAGATACCTGTGCTGCTGCCAATTAATCAGAGGCAGTGGGGGCTGTGGAGTCAGTGGAAACCAGCTTTTAAGCCACCTCCTCATGAGCGCACTGGCTTCTGCCTGCGTGCCCATGTGTAAACATGTAACCACTAAATTTGCAACAATTACATGTTTACACAAATACACAATAGTTAACATCCCTAATCTAAACAAACACTGTACATTCAAGAAACCTGTGAAATGTTTAAACACCATATATTCTGTATCTTTAGTATCAAATACTACTTTTAAGTGAGCAGACAACTCTTGTTCAGAAATGCATAAACAGCAAGAGCATTAACTGATTGAAACATTTCTGTACAAGATGAAAGGGGACTTAGATGCCTATTTGAAGTACACAATCTCAGAAGACAGTTATTAGCAAATTTTATATATCAAGTTTTCAATTAAGTTTATGGGATTTTAGAAACTAGAAATCAAGGCATAATTTTTTGACTGATTTTAATGTCCGTGAATGACATATACATTACATTTCTAATTTAACCAATGATGAATTACAGATGAAGTTTCTACTACAAACTGTGATAGTAGATGTCCTTATTTAGTAAAAACAAGACTATTTGCACCTAAGATCTCCAAAAAAATCAGAAGGTGCTGTCTGTTACTGGCAACCAGGATGTGGTACACTTCTGAGCAAGTGTTGAACAAATAATGTAGAATACTATTAATTTGCTGTCAGAAGTACAATCTGCTTTCTTCCAATTGAAAAAGATAGAGACTACTTGTGGCCAGAGATAACATTGCATTCACACAAGAGCAAGGGGTTTGAATCTTGGTTACCTGGCACAAGCCAGTTTTGTTCCATATTTTGCATGCCTGCAATTTCAAGTGAGTATAATTCTCTTCCTGTCTGAAGTGGTTATGCAGCAGATCTGATGAAAAGCTGCCCCATGGAGAGGTCCATAATTCAATGGTGAATGAAGATGTTCCTTTATATGCAGTTTGCAAAGTCAATTAGAAAAATTCATGATGAAAGGTATTATGTAAATTTAAGATGTTAGAACGTTTGTTCCCTAAATATTATGGATAGTGTACAGTTTTGCATTTTACATTATATCATTCAAGTTGATAATATATTTGTAGTGTGCATGTATATATATGCACACTATATTAAATATTGTAGTACAGTGGTCTCCAACCTTTTTACACCCAAGATCACTTTTTAAATGACAGACCAAGTCAAGATCTACTGCCCCGCCCGTTCCTTGAAGCCCCATCCTCTCTATTCTCCTCCTCTACATCACTTGCTATTCCCAATGCTTATACTGCTGCTTTAAAAAAAAAAAAAAAAAAAAAAAAAAATCTTCTGTAGGAAGAGGTTTTTCCAACATTTGGACTGTCTAGACTGGACCAAATGTCAGAAAAAAACCCCTTCTTTTGGAAGCCCCCTTATTCCTCAACGAAAGAGGAATATAGGGGAGACCAAAAGAGCATGTTTGCTCTTCCACTAAAAAAAGCGGAAGAACAAACGCATACCTGGATGCAGAAGAGTTTTTCTGGGATATCTCCAGAATCCTGAAAAACTCCTGCAGTCTAGCCGGACCCTCTCTCGGTTGAGACAGGATGTGTAGTCTCTGGGGTGGGAATGAGGGATTTGGGTGTGGGAAGGGGTGAGAGGTGCAAGCTCTGGGAGGAAATCTGGATGCAGGAGGAGGTGGAGAAGGGGACACTGGCTCGGGAGGCTCCAGGCCGGGCAGTGTTAGTACTAAGCAAGCCACAGGCTTGCGGATGTGAGGGTGCAGGAATTTGGGTTGGGGTATGTGAGGGGCTCAAGGCAGGGGGTTCCAGTGCATGATAGGCTCAAATCTAGGGTCTGGGGAAGGGGAATGCAGGAGTGGTTGTGGCCAGATGGGGGCTTGGCCCCAATTGAGGGTTTGTTGGCAAAGGCTTCATTTTTAAATAAAATACTAGGTCAAACACAAAAAGTTTCTGCATTGTCTTTATTTATGAGAATGGCAGGGAACCTGCCTTGAGTCAGGGGTCACTAACCCATAGAAAAGTCAGTCGGGAGCAGGGGACACAGTACTGGGGAGGGGCGCTAGTGGATTCTGGGGCAGGGAAGGGAACAGGGTGCCAGTGGGGGCAGGGGAGAGGGGGCAGGGTGCCAGAGGGGAACACGTTTCCGCAGCAGGGGCCAGGGTGCCAGTGGGGGACAGGTTTCCACAGCAGGGGCCAGGGTGCCAGCGGGGGACAGGTTTCCGCAGAGGGGGGGGGACAGGGGAGAGGGAACGGGGGGCAGGAGGGCGGGGGGCAGGGGAGAGGGAACAAGGTTCAGGGGCAGGGAGTCCCCTACACCAGCCACGGAGGGAAGCCTCCGCTCCGGGCTTCCTCCAGGACCGACCCTCCTCCCCCCCGTGAAGGAAGGAAGCCCCGTTGCGTGCCTCTGCCGGCCCCCCCGCCGAGCGGGGAAGCCCACTCAGGCGACCCCTTGGGGGCGACCCCCCCCCTTACGCGCACCTGCCCCGGGGCCGAAACCCACCCCCCGTGGCGCAGGAAAATGCCTGCACGGGCCTGTCCCGGCGCTGAAACATCCCCCCTCCCTCCCCCGCGCGACGCAGGAAAACCCCGTGCGCGCCTGCTCTGGGGATTGCCCTGGGGCCAGCACACCCCCCTCCAGCACAGGGAAGACCCGCGCGCACCTGCCCTGGGGCCGACCCCCGTGCAGGAAAACCCCGCACTCACCTGCCCCGGGGCTGACTCACCCCTCCTGTGCGGTGCAGGGAGCTCATGCTCCCTCCCGCAGTACGCCCGGCAGAGCAGCAAGCGCACTTCTGGAATTGCCGGAAGTGGCGCTAAGCTGCGGGACTTCTGTCCATCCCCGGGAAGCCGACACTACCTCCATTTTCACTTGAGGTAGGTGGTGGGGCTTCTCGGGGGTGGGCAGGAAATGGGGGCGGGGCGGACAGGACGCCTCACGATCGACCTGTTGGTGACCACGGTTGTAGTACATTATGTGTTGGTGTATGCACACACATACATGTTACCTTTAACATTTCTTCTTCCCCCGCAGTTTTACTTTTGGCTTCTATATCTCCCTCTTCATTGCAGGTAATAAAGCAGCTATTTGCTGCTAATAAAGCCATTTTCCCCTGTCAAAATACCACCACTCAAGTTAGTACTATGAACATATGTAGACACAAGCCTTTCATTTTAAGATTTTTTTCTAGAATACTCCAGAAGGCACCACAGATATCTTCTCACATTCTGCCTAAGGAATTCTTAGTAGCCAGCCTTGGGTATCTGCTGTCTCATTTACTCTTACATTGTATAGTGCTGCCAAGACAGACACACTTTTTGATTTGAAGTCTTTAAAAATACTTTAAATACTTAAAAAAATAATGTACAAGTTAACTATTCTTTATAATCTTGTAGTAGCTGTCATTCATTGTTTTACCACATGTATGTAAGTGATATCTGTAATAGAGTATGCTTACATCTTGGAAAACGGGCTCCCATTGCTCTCTTGATCCTATTGCATCTGATCGTCCAACAACAAGACCATCTGAATTTATGCCAAGGTATTTGCCATAGCCAGACTTCAGTGCAATTCTTAGAGAAATGGTTAAAAGATACAGAATACTTGAATGTTAAAAGTTTAAAACGTTCAATTATAAGAGGTTCAGCACTTTGGTTTTAGCTATACTTCTAAGAGCTAGATGTTATAATTAGGAATAAAAAATTCCATTTAATTGGGTAACTAGTTAAATGTTAAGTGTAATTGATCAAATGGGAGGGATTCCCACCCGCTGCAGCCAGGCTGGAGTGCTTTCCCCTATCCGGACTGGGACTGCTCCGGCTGGGCTGGAGTGCCCTTGTCCACAGTGTGCCCCAAGCCCACCACACACAAGGGCTGCTCTGGCTGGGCTACAGCACCGCTGCCCGTGGTACACCCCAGGTTGGGCCTGCCGCAGACAAAGGCTACTCTGGCTGGGCTGGAAAGCCTTTGGAGCAACCCCCTGCCCAAGGCAGTCTGCTCCAGCCCCTACTAGTTAACCATAAACAGTAAGCCTTACCGTTAAGGGTGAGTCTTACCAGTTAACCATTAACATCTCTAGTTATAAAAAAGTAGATTTTAAGGAAGGATATTTATCTTTGATAGAGCAGTCTAAATGAGACTTTATATTCATTCTTGAAGTAAAACCTGCACAACATCAAATTTTACAAAGATCCACTGGAGTCATTAGCATAGCTCCTGCTGAGGTGTATACCTGCACGGCCACGCATACAAAATTCAACCCCTGCCCACCTCCTCTGGAGAGCCACTCAGCAGCACTTGCATGGCAGGCAGCTGCTCGGGCGGGCAGGGGTGGGAGGGGGGGCTGGCTGAGACAGCGTGGTGAGGGAGCTACTGGGGCACGGGGCCAGGATCTGCCATGGCCGTGTGGCGGGGAGGGCCAGGGGGTCTTCTGGTGGCTAGGCACAGGAACGGGATCTGCTGCATGGCGAAGGGGGGGAAAGACAGTCCAACAGCCAGGAACGGGACATGCCACATGGCTGGGGAGGGTGTCTGCTCCAGTGGCTGAGAACAGGACATGCTGCATGGCCAGGGGAGGGAAGGAATTCTGCTCTGGTGGCCGGAAACGTGTGTGTTAATAAATTAGGTGCCATGGTGGCACACACCCAAACCAGCGCACGTGACCTCAATATTGGTGCACAAGCCAAAACTCACTCTGTTCATGGTTGGAAAATCTTAGAGGGAACATGGTCATTACCTGGTGTCAGACAATTTTGCTGCTGTAAACTGCTCAGGAGGACTAGGGCCATCATCCTCTGAAAGAATTTTTTTTTTAAATCAGTATTAGGAATAAAGTGTTAGTTATACAATCTTCTAATTCATGAGACTAATAAAGATGAGAGATTATACAAGAATTATCAGTGTAAAATGCAGGAAAAGACAATGATGCAGGGCCAGATATTGACATACATTTTTAAAAAAGAATCCAACTACTGTAAAAGCAAAAAAATAGTTTTAGAGGAGTTAGCTAAACACCTATATGGTTAGCATTCTACAAGATACAAACACAATCCCTGCCCCCAACCAATTTAAGATTGAGAATTTACAGCAATTCATGAAAAACTTGTATCTAAAGCCACTGAATTGCTCTGTGAATCTCAGGTAATGCAATATATACTGTTCTCATAAGAAAATGTACTTACACTGTTTAACTTGAGCACATAACTAGAATTCAGTATTTTAAATAAGGATGTTAAAATGCGGGTTGTTTTTGTAAACGTGTAACTGCTGAAATTGTCAGCGGTTACACATTAACATGCGAGGGAAGTGGGAGGCATTTCCCCACTCGTATGGTCTCCTGTGGAGCTGCCTGCCTCTGACATAGGCAGCAATGCAGTGGGGAGGGCTTGTGTGTAACCATGAAGGTTAAATAACCAATGAGCCTGGGCTCTTCCGTTAATCGTTTAAATGTGTACACTGACACATCCCTAATTTTAAACCCACCATCTCTTTTGTAGCAATAGGAATGATATACTGCCACCATCCCTGGACTGGCTGTTCCTCAACCCCAGAGTAAAGTGACATCCAAATTCACTTTCCCTATCCCAGAATAGGGATTCCCTACTTGAGCAGTGCCTCTCTCATTCCCAGACTGAGGGAAAGATCAGCTACCAGGCCACTTCCAGAGAACATCTATATAACAATTACAAGTACAGAAGGATTGGTCAGCACCCTTTGATGTGGAGTGGGAGTCAGTGGGTGGTAAAATGAGAGTCCTGGTCTGATGTGAGTTTCTCTTTTTATAAGACAAGTTCATCCCATACAGGCTTTATATGATTTCTTACAAGAGTCACACTGCTTTCCATCTTGTTAAAGGCATTCACCAACAGGTGAGCATCAGAAAAGGAAGTGAATTGCATGTATAAGGAAAACATCAAGACGAGCTTAGAAAAATTGATTTGTAGTCAGTCATTAGGATTCAGTTATCCTCTTCGCTGGTTTATGCGGATATAGAATAATATTTTTAATACAGGTTGGACATCTCTTATCCTGCGCTCGAATGTGCTGGACTAGAGAAGGTTCTCTGCCACAGCTGCCGACTTTCTGTCTGTGTGGCGGGGGGGAAGGGGTGGAGACGGTGTGGAATGGACTACCTCCAGCCCCTGCCGGGCTGCCTGTTGGATTGCTAGCCCTGCTGCTGTTGCCCCAACCGGACTGCTTGCTGCAAGCTCTTGTCACAGTCAGGCTGCCTGGGGCTGCCGAGTGTTTGGGCTCCAGTCCCAGCCCCATGGCAGCCTGCAGGCTCTGACCCCGCTTCTGCGGGCTTTCTGGGGTTCCAGCCCCACACTGCCATGTGTTGCTGAGGCTACTGCATGTTGCTGGGGCTGCCGCCAGCCCCAGCCCCACTGTGGCGGGCTGCCAAGAGCACAGGCTTCTACCCCGCAGCAGCCCACAGATTCTGGCCCCACTTCTGTGGACTGCCCGGGGCTCTCTGCCATGGACTGTCACCAGCTGGATCCTGCACTGTCATGGGCTGTTGCTGGCCCAGTCCCAGTGCTGCAGGCTGTTGGGAGCTGCTGAGGGCTGGACTGAAGAAGCCCCTACCCCATCCCGCTGCTTCAGTCCAGCCCTCCTGGATTGCCCTCTTGTCAGGCTATCAGGGTTCTCTGATCAAGGAACATCCATGGTCCTGCCAGACCAGAGATGTTGCCAGACCAGAGTATTGTGGCTTTGGGAGGTGCAACCTGTATAATGTATGTTAACTAGGTTTACTCTAAAAATACCTTTAGTTTATTGGCTTGAAAATAAATTCTTCATCTAGCAAAATATGTTTCATACTTTGACACTGCAAAGTTTTTCTTTTCCTTATACAAACCTTTATGCGGTGCTCCAAGTGTGAAAAGGCCATTGTCAAGTGCATGGATATAAGCTCCCTTGTCCAGTTCTATTGCTACAGTTCCTGTGATTTCACCAAAATTTTTTACTGCCCACCAGCTTCCTAAAATATAAGAACAAGAAAAAACACCACACACAACTGGATTTTAGTAAAGTACTATTATTCAAATTAGCTGTTATGCTCCTAGGTGCTATGCTATCATAGACCACAGCTAAATTGCACTAAGTATTGTACAGAACAAAATCATAGTCCTTGCCTCAGAGAACTTGCAACTAATGTATAAGACAAGAGACTATGGATGGATATAGACAGACAAGGGAGTATAAGGTACCAAGACAGTATTTGTGAGCATGGTAGGCAATGGGCTCAGCGTACCAGCAATTTGTCATTAGTTTTGTTTTTGGCTTCATGGCAAAGGAGAGGATTTGGAGGATAACTATGTGGTGCTCCAAATGTGAAAAAGCCATTGTCAAGTGCATGGATATAAGCTCCCTTGTCCAGTTCTATTGCTACAATTCCTGTGATTTCACCGTGCTGCTCTTAAGCATGAGGGACAGCCTGAGAGAAAGTATAAAGATGCTTCTTTGAAAATTCAATAAATGTGTGATAAGACTGGCATCAACTGATGAGTCATTGATTTGCACCTCTAAACTGTGAATGAGAAGTTAGAGGAAGGGTAGGGATACACTGTGCAAAGCTTTGAAAGTGAAGAGAAGCTGTTTATGTGTGATGTGATAGAGAAGGGAGAACCAGTGAAGGCTTGCAAAGAGGGAGATGATACGGTCAAAATATCAGGCTATGAGTATTATCTTTGTAGCAGCATTCTGAATGGATACAAGTAGGACAAAATTAAATTTATTACAGTTGTTAGAGAGAGAAAGGGATGTTCCAATGATCGAGATGTTAAGTGCCTACGCCACAGTGTAAGCTGTATGGTTGGATAGGAAAGGCTACACCTTACAGAAGCTTTTTCAGAAAGAAACTGCAAGATAACTTAAATATGAGGTCCTAGAGAGAGATGTGAGTTGAAGATGATGTACAGGTGCCTGAGTGACAGCAGAAAGGTGGTGGTGTTCATGGTGACTAAAAAAGGAAGTGGTGCAGGAAGGGCTTGGAGGGAAGATTAAAAGCTATTTTAGAAATGTTGAGCAATAGCTGATGGCTAGCCATCCACAAGGAGAGAGAGAGAGAGTTTGAGATTTTGTTCTAAGTAGGAAATAGATTTTATCTAGTAATATATAGTAGCATTATAAACATCTACAGTTTAGGTAGTTTGCTGTGAAACCTTGACTGAAATATATTTGGGATCATTCTGCTCATGCACTAAAACAATCTACAAGCATTCCAGAAGCTAAACAAAAGTGTTCTGCATTAGGGATGTGAATGGTTAACCACTTACATCTTATTGGCTGATGCTTACAGATTATGGTTAAGTGGTGGCTGGATCAGCTCCCTGCCTACAATGGGCAGTGGGCTGCTCCAGCCCTACAGGGCCTGTGGCAGGCCTGGCCCAGCGTACTGCGGGCAAGAGCACTCCAGCCTGGCACCCCTGTCCACACCTATCTAACTGGTTAACCAGCTAAATATAATGTTTAACCGATTAACTGACTAACCAGAAAAAGTCATCTATTTCTTTACAACACAGACCATGATTTATAGATTTAAAAACAACATCCCCTACAGATTTAGAAGTGGTATGTATCATGCTAGAAGTCCAAAAAAGAAAACACAGCAAACACCCTACGTTTTCCTGTCTTTACTTCTATGTTCCATGCACCTCCTTGAAAGCCATCTCACCAACAATATCAAGCTGATCTTCTGCATTTTCTTCTCGTTTCCTTTTCTTATCTTTGTGTTTTTTCTTACTGCAAAGGGAGACGACAAAAATGGCTAAATTAAAAAAAACCCCCAAAAAAACCGTCCTGAACTGCGTGTGTGGATCACCCCACCCACCCACCCACCCGCAGGAACACGGGGGCAAAGAGGCAAGTCATCGGGGCAAATTTCCGCTGACAGGGCAGCCCAAGGCTCTGCAAACCTGGCTGCCCACAGGCTGACGTTGTACCCAGGTTTTAAACCGCGTTACTCAGATCCGTGCACCTCCCCAGTGTGGACGCGCCTGGGGGAAGGGGTAGTTTGCACCCGGTGCCAGTTAGCTTAAGCTATAGCGAGTCAAGGCCGCTTTATTCCGGAGCGAGCGCGTCCACGGGGGGGGGGAGCAGCGCGCAGTCGGATCTAGACGCGGTGACTTCAGGGCTGGAACAAGAGGGGGGGGCCTGGCCAAGCCTGAACGCGCCGGAGGAAGGGGGCTCATCGCGCGGAGGGAGACGCCGCCGCCGCTTCGCACCTTTTCCCCTTCGCTCCCTTGAGCACGAGCTTGGTGGATTTCACGCAAGTGTACTCCGCCATGGCTGAGCTACGGAGGCCGCCGTGGGAAAGATTTAATCGCTTCCTGCAATGAGGACGGAGCCCGCCGAAGGGCAAATGAGATCCGCCGCTTAATCAAACGCGTAAGAATGGTGTGCGCATGCGCGGGGCCGGAAGCGACTCGCCTGCTCTCACCCGGCTGTGTCGGTCCCCGAGGGGTGGTCGGGCGCTGTGCAGTTTTTTGAGGGGGTGTCTCAGCGCAGCGGTGCCTGTCGTGCCGGCGGTGCCCCCGCTCAAAGGGGCCGGGCGGGGCAGAGTAAGAGTGGCGGGTGGGGAGGATTTTTTTCGGGGCGGGAGGTTGAAACATGGGGGGGAAGCCCCGGATCTGCTGCTCCCGGCCGGGCGGACGCGGTGTCCGCGCTGGGCTCGGCACGGGGCGCCGCAGGGTTGCTGCTAACCCCAAAGGCAGCGCACGTCGGACCAGGCAGACGATAAAAAGCAACCCAACAACAAACGCCAACCTCGCTTCGCTGTCTCTGCCTTGTGGGTTTTCACTCTACTGGCGTTTGCTGCCTGTTGTCCAATTTTTCTCCAAAATCCTCAGGGCTAGAGACAAGGGCATGTCCACGCTGCGGTTAGGTACCTGTGGCTGGCTGTGAGATGACCCGGCTTCCCACCGAGGGACTATTTAACTGCCCATTGATAGAGTTGATTGTGGGCCCATCCTACACCACAATTAAGCAATCCTCCCAGCCTGACCCTCAAGAGCCCAAGTCACCTGGCATGGGTGGTTTGCAGCATTGACATACTGAAACTACAGTCTATGGCTACACTACAACTTCCCTCATCAGTGGGTAGAGTATATGAATTACTAAACTAGACACCACAGTGAAAAGCAGCCTGCGTCCACCGCACCACGTAACCACAGGTGTTGGTGAAAGTGTTGATGGGGTGGGGAGTGGGGCTGCAGGGAAAGGCTGTGTATCATGGAGCTGCCAAAACCTTTCTGTGCTGCCTTTCCCCTGCCAGAGGAGACTTTCCCTGCAGAGAGGAAATTTTCAGCAGCAGGGAGGCAGCAGAACACTGCACTGCAATTTTTAGGGGAGGCACTGCTTGGTTGGTTAGAGTGCCATGTAGGGGACATATCCAAAAGGTTCTTGTGTGTTTTTACTCTGCCTGTGCAGAAACTCACCATCTACGCTACTATTTATATCCATGTTATACCTGTGCATAATGTCTGTATTCTATACACCACCAAAAGGAGTGTGCTGTGTAGATGTAATTTAAAGATTTCATAGTGTGGCCCATCACTGTAATAGCAATGGCCAAGATGCAGTGGACTTCATGAAGTCTCTATCTCTTCTTCCTTTGTTAGGGTCAACTTTGTTTGGGATAGATTGATTTCTTTTTCTTTTTAAGTGGTGATGGAAGACATTTGTAAATAAAAGTATTGTTTGAACTATGATCATCACTTGTGTTGAAAGGCTTTCTCAAAGAGAATGTTGCTTTGCAACATTTCCTGAAAATAGTTTCACTCTCAATTCACCTTATTTCTTCAGGAAGATTGTTCCATAGCCAAATCCCTTGAACAGTGAATGCTTTGTCCCCAGCTCTCACATGCTTTATCCTGGGCTTTGAGATTTCATTGTCCCAGAGCGGCTCAGTTATCCTGATGGTGCAGAGATCAAAAATTAGTCTCTGATGGAAGTGTGGCTTGATCCATTAATTGGTTAGAAAATCAGGATCAAAGCCTTAAACGAGCAACAGAAGCTGACTGGGAGCCAGTGAAGGAACTTGAACACAGGCTTTATGTGTTCATGACAGCCCTGACCCCCAAAGAAGTCAAGTAGCCCCTTTCTGTACCAGCTACATCATCTGCATATTCAGTTTCAGATATGAGTTACAGTAATCCAGTCTGGTAGTGACAATACATGGATCAATATAGCCAAGTCCTTGTCTGGGAGAGAGAGACAAAGTCTCATATAAAGCTGGAAGTGAGAGAAGACCTTTTTGTAAACTGATGCTTTGTGGTTATACAACCTTAGTGAGGGGTTGAATAGAACCCTAAGGCTTCACACTACTTTGACAAATGAGGGCTGCGTGCCTTTGATGGAACCTAAAGATAATGACTTGATCAACTCTTCTAAGCTTTCCTTTTTTTTCCTGACCAGCATCTCTGGTTTTACCTGGATTTACTTGAATCAGCATTCAAGAGCTAATTTTCTGTAAATATTCGGACATTTCAAAAGTGGTGATGTTGGTTGAGATATATAGTTGTGTCATTGACATGCTGTTGATAGCTAAGTCTGTATCATCTCACTATCGCTCCTAGTTGTCTCATGTAGATATTGAAGAGTAGGGGATAGTAGGGATCCCTGCAGGACCCTTAGGTATGGGTCTTTGAAGGGAGAAGAAATTACCCATCATACTCTGAGATCTGTTGGAGAGGAATCACTGGAGCCACTCATGCTGAGTCATTGGCTGTGTCAAGTAGGAAAGTTAGTAATACTTTCAGGTCCATGGTTTCAAAGGCTTCAGAGAGATCCAACAGCACTAGCATGGAGATTTTACCCTCTCCCCATTTCCCACTGATATGTTAACTATAAACTCTTCATCTCCATATTTCACTAGAAGATTTTTCTTTACAGTACATAACCCCTTTAATATGTCTCTGTAGATTTTCCTTCTATTCCAATGAGTCTATTCAGAAGATATCTAAGGAAAAATATGATTGCTGTGTTTTTATTGTCTCCCCCTGCCAACATCTGTAACTACTGCATATGTTTATGGAGCTCATATTATTTTTGCTTCCATGTCAAGAGTACAGTGGGCTAAGCATTATAATGTTACTACACACTTAAGGACATCTGGACTCTTCACACACAGTGAACTAAACCTGTCAACATCTATGAGAGATAGGGAAGGGTTATCCCTGTTATACAAAAGAAACACTAGCACAAAGTTTAAGTGAGTTGGCCCTGGTTACACAGAAAGTCCATATTAAGGGCTAGAATATAGGCTAATTCCAAGTCTTGCGCTTTAATTGCAAGCACGCCCTTTCCCACACTGCAAAATTTCAGTTAACACACTGGGACATGCAAACTACACTGTATAAATGAAAATAACACGATTCTTGCTTAAACAAAGGCATTTTCAAAAACAACTTTTTAGTAAGTAAGAGCTATTTGAAGCAACCAGGTCAGAAAAATAAAGCCTGTTGTTTTAGAACAGATCAATTAGAATGTTATTCTGTCTTTTTATCTTGAGAGCTAATATATACTTGACTGTTAGCCAAGTCAATAATACAAACATGAATGTGTGTATATGTGCACACAATCTCCAAAGTTTTAAATTATACATATATACAGTCATCTAGAGTAACTTGTGTCCTTTGATCAGGTGTTCACAATTAATACAAATCAAGATGGACTTGCTTAAACTGCAACTTAGGGTATTAATGAATATTAACTATTTGTAGTGATAAGAGTGGACAGTTCCAAATTAGACCTTAAGAACATTAGTTGTCACTATCTATGCCAGGTGTGTGCAATAATTCCTTATGAGGGGCTATTCCAAGAATTTGATAAGAGGTCAAGCGCTGAACTCTTCCATGATATTAATGGAGGAAGTGTGGGGTCTGTGGTGGAAGTTGGGTACAGAAGGGAGATTAGGGTAAGGGATTGGAGTGCAGGAGCGGGTATGGGAGGGAGTTTGGGTGAAGGAGCAGGGGACTGGGGTGCAGGGTCTGGAAGGGAGTATGGGTGCAAGAGAGGATTCTGACCTTGGGGAGGGGTACAAGAGGGAGTGCAGGGTCTAGGAGGGGGGATTGTAACTTGGGGCAGGGGTGCAGGGATTTGGGCTTAGACCAGGATTAGGGGATTGGGATGCAAGGTCTGTGAGAGGGTTGTCACCTGGAGAGGGTTATAGGAGGGGTGCAGGATCTGGGAAGGAGTGGGGGTGTAGAGTGTTTGGGTTAGATGGGGTAGGGGGACAGAGGGTTGGGGGAGAGGCTGGGTGGCTCCTGGTCAACAGCCCAGCAGGTTCCTTAGATGGAGTCCCTGCCTTCTATGCCCCCACATGTGCTTAGAACAGTGAGTGGTAGGGCTTAGGTGTGCTGCTCTGAACTGAACTCTGTGAACCGAGAGGGGGGGGGAAGAAGGGAGGTACTTCACATGCTGCCTGTTCTGCAAATAGGCAGCTCCTATTGGCCGGAAACCAGCCAATAGGAGATGCAAGATTTTGCTGGTGGCAGTGGCAGCATGAGAAGCCTCTCTCCCCCAACTTGCAGCATTCACTGATGCACATAGCCCTGTAGCCAGCTTTTCTGAGTGCCAAGCGGTGGTGGGCCAGGCGTGGAGCCTGGCTGAGGCTCGGCCCATGGCCTGTATTTTGCGTGGCCCTGGATAAGTATGTTAGGATCTAACATGGGAACAAAGATGTCATGACCATTTCTGAGTCCGAATATAATGCTTTATAAGGGTAACATAAAATTCTACTCTAGAGTTAGCAAAAACTGAGTTAAATAGCTGTTTTTCTCTTGCAAGATTTTTTAAATAAATGCAAGCAATAACAGATTGCAGTTTGTTACATATACTGTATATCAGATAACCAAAATGTCTTCTCTTTAAATTCTCCTATTTGTCCACCAGGTGTTGCTGTACCCACAAAAATACATGAAAATTAACAAACTTTTGAAATATATGCCTATATATTTACTATTGTTTGCTAATGATATATGTCCTGATCCTGAAAAATCTTACATTTGCTTACTTTGTGCATTCTGAGGGGTCCATGAAGATACTACTCACTGTACATAAAGTTAAACAGGATTGGGGCCATATTCATTACACTTACTATTTCATTTTCCTCATTATATTTGAGAAGTGTGCTGACAGTATACGTTCCTGGTGTTTAAAAAAATTAGGCATGAGTTTCTCAAGCTCCCACAATGTGAGACTTAGGTTCTCTTCTTCATAATGAATATAATTTTATTTACAATAATTACATATTTTAAAATATTTTTCATTTCAGTGACACTAACAGCAAAAAGACATCATTACATTATACGTACAAAATTGTGAAATCTTCTCCCTCAGGGCAAAGTCATACTATCAGTCAGAAAACAGTGTCTAAAATAGTGCCATTTTAGAAAAGCTATTTACACTCTAATTTGCCAGTTAGTATTTTTGAAATTAAAACACTTAAAAAATGTGCTAGCTATGATTGTTTAAAAAGTATAATGGTTCATTTTCTTTATGGTAATGGAAATAAATGGAGCCTAGGTATATGAAAACGTAGAAAACAAATCAACATTTTTTTCATAAATGGATTTTGTTACTGGTTTAGAATTTGCTGTCTGCACTTTTTGAAAATAAATATCCCTGAAGAGTCAGATCATTTACTGTCTCCCATGCAAATGGGGAATTTTCCGTGCAGTGTCATTTGCAAAATGGGCACCTTCCTAGCTCAAGTTATAACAAAATCCTTATGAACGTGTCTCTAGGACATTTTGAAGTGATGGAAATAAAGAGATGAAGTTGTGCTTGCATGGATATTTCCAAGTACTGTGGATGCATTTGCTAGCAATGAGCCTCAACCAAAATACCAGCTCTGAGCATCCTTGAACTTTGGGATCTGAACTTTGTATGTTCTAGGTCTATCTGTTTTATTTATGGTTAGGAAATTTGAACATCTTCCAGGTTAAGAGAAACTCTAGTGGTGAATGAACTCTCTTAATAGTCAGTTTCTCTTTCTTTACAACTGTGGGTGGCCCTCCTCAAATAGCTTGCTCTTGGAAGATATAACAAGCTGTATAAAAGGTAGGTTGTGAGTCAGGTTTATATGTTGGGTTTTTTTTTTGTTATTTGGAAGAGCAAAGACTGATTGGAGGTGGAGCTCGAGCTGCTGTCTTTCAGTGCTCAGTCAGTACATTCCAAAATAGTTATGAGATCATTCTGATGCATCACCATAATATCCTGATTCAAGTCATGATCCCACGGCACAATATCTAGATGTCAAAATAAAGTCATTTTTTGTCCACTATATTTTGATTTCTGTATTCTGAAAATGATTGTGACTCTTGGATATTACAGATGCCTTGAAAGTTGCTAGTTCTGCTAAGTAAGAAGTTTCATTTCAGTTTTTTATATTCTCAAACTAGCATTTTATAACTTTAGTCAATACATGATACAATATTGATACAATAAAAAGTAACTTTTTGAGAGGAAGAGCTATTAGTCCATTTTTGCTTATTTGACAGATTTTGGTCATAAAACTTTAGTAATGCTTGATTCCTGTATTTGGAGAGGCTGGGCTTGTGTGCCAGAAGATCCTTGAAGTGGGAGGGTAACAGTGCCTGCACCATGGTGCCATCCCTTATTCCACTTGAGGCCCATTGCTGTCCCATCCATACTCTAGTGCCACCGCATCCCAGGCCCTGCTCCTCCTCAGGCCTCTCCCCTGAAACCCCTTCCACCATTTGCCTCTCTGCCTCCCAGGGAGTGAAGAGGTGTGAGATATAGGTGGGGGTCTGCAAAGGGAGGGATGAAAAAACACGACAGACCTCAGGGGAAGAAGCAAAGTGAGGATGGAAAGAAGAACAGGGAGTGTGGAGCCATGGGCTAAGAGCAGAATGCAGGAACAGGGCCACAGGGCAGAATGTGGGTGGGGGCATGGCCTAAACACCCTTTCAGCAGCACTCCAAAGGTGCAGGCTGGTGATGCACCTTCAAAGGGAGTAGGGCTGCAGTTGTTTCCTTGGTGCCCTCAATCTGTGTTTGCAGAAAATCACCTTAAAAGGCCACATTTGCAGAACAGGGTTTTTAGACCAATGATGTTTTTCAGTGTACCTTTTATTTTCCTTGACAGCACATTATTGGTAAGCCTTAGCAGTTTACTTCCCTCACCCCAAGTCTTAGGATACAATGCTGGTCGTCATTTATAGTTTCCCTAGACAGTTGAATTGGTAAGAGCTTAAAAGGGGGAGGGTTAGCTCAGTGTTTTGAGCATTGGCTTGCTAAACCCAGGGTTGTGAGCTCAATCCTTGAGGGGGCCATTTAGGGATCTGGGGCAAATCTGTCAGAGATGGTACTTGATCCTGCTGTAAGGGCAGGGGACTGGACTTGATGGCCTCTCAAGGTCCCTTCCAGTTCTATGAGATAGGTATATCTCCATATATTATTAAATGTTGTCCATTTTCACTGCTGCTGTTCGCCTGAGCCATAAAAATGTAAGCCTTTTCCCCCTAAATTATGTTTTCTGGAATGCTGTATAATTTTTTTATATAGTTTTGTCTAACTGAACTAAAATGTTCACTGACAAGGTATTTGTTAACAAATAGTCTAGTAGCACCTTAAAAACTAACAAAACATGTAGATAGTATCATGAGCGTTCGTGGGCACAACCCACTTGTTCAGATGAATGGAGTATTAGAAGTCCAGATCCAAGAATAAATAAGGGAAGGGGGGAGGAGTAAAAAAGGAGGGGAGGGGAAAAAAAAGAGTGAGTAGATGGTTGAAATAGTTACAAGAGGCTGATAAGAACAATTAGCACTTCCATTGTTTGGTTGGTTGGTTAAGTCATTAGGATGTGGAAGGTAGTGTGGGAGCCAGCCAATGTAACTGTTCATAGCATTTGCATAAGAATTAAACTTGTGAATGAAGTTAAGTTCCAACCCTTCTCTGTGTATTTGGCTTGTGGAATTGGCCGGAAACAAAATGGTGACTTGGAGATCCATTAATGAGTGTCCAGGCAGATTAAAGTGTTCTCCAGCATGTTTTTGTGTATTGCCTTTTCAGATATCTGATTTGTGTCCATTAATTCTCTCCCATAGAGACTGTCCAGTATGGCCAATATACATTGCAGTGGGGCATTGCTGGCATTTGATGGCATAGATCACATTAGTGGATGTGCAGTTAAATGAACCTCTGATTTGGTGGCTGATGTGGTTGGGTTCAGTGATGAAATCATTAGTGTAGATGTGTGGGCAGAGTTGGCACTGGGGCTGATTGCAGGGGTGGTGGGTTCCTGAATGATTATGATGGAAGTGTGTTGCATGGTTACTGGAAATAATTTGTCTGAGGATGGGGGTTGTCTGTAAGCGAGAATTGGCCTTTCCCCCAAGGCCTCTGAGAGTGAGGGGTCATTTTCCAGGATAGGTTGTAGATTGTTGATAATGCATTTTGATCTACAACCTATCCTGGAATATGACCCCCTCACTCTCAGAGGCATAGGCAGTGGCAGAGCAAGCTTCCTGTCTTGAAAAGAAAACTTCTAGGCATTCATTCTCTATGTCCATTCTGTCTCTGGTCTCATAAGCAGAGTGTCATTACCAGTGTGGCAAAGGTGTCTATGATGCTGGCAGACCTTGTGCTAGCTGACGCCAAGGCCCTCAGGACTCAGTGGAATACTGACAAATGCATAGTCAGAAACCAATCTATCTTTTGGGTGTGTTATAAGTAAAATAAGTATTAGATTTATAAAAAAAGTGTTAGTGTTTATGAAATTCTTGTAGGTTGCTGCATGCATTAATTTCACTTATAATAGCTGTATCCCATGTTATAAGGTAATATTTAAGTGTTTGCTCTGAAACTGTAAACATGTTTTCTCTGAAAATTCATACCAATTAGGCTGTCTAATTTTTTGAACCTAAGTTTCTAAGACCAAAATAAACCAAAGAGGAACAAGAGCATGCATTGCTGTCTCAATACTTGTGTTAATGAAAATCTATTAGGTAAGAACATAAGAACTGTCATACTAGGTCAGACCAAAGGTACATCTAGCTCAGAATCCTGTCTTCTGACAGTGGCCAATGCCAGGTGCCCCAGAGGGAATGAACAGCACAGGTCAAATGATCCATCCTCTGTTGCCCATTCTCAGTTTCTGGCAAATAGAGGATAGGGGGAAACATTCCTGCCCATCCTGCCTGGCTACAGGGCCGAACCGAGCCATTCGTGTGCCCCAGGTGCCAGGAGTGTGGTGCCGCCCCCGGGAGTGTGACGCATGTGTGGCTCCACCCCCGGGCGCGCGGCGCCCCCCACCCCCGGACGCCCAGTGCATGTGCGGCCCTGCCCCGGGTGCGCGGCGCATGCGTGGCCCCGCCCCTGGGCACGCGACACATGCATGGCCCTGCCCCCGGGTGCCCGGCGCATGCGTGGCACTGCCCCAGGCGTGCAGAGCATGCGCGGTGCTGCCCCTGCCCGGCCTGGCAGCCCCGTGCGGCGCCCCCCTACAATGGGGCGCCCTGAGCGGTAGCCCGGTTGGCCCGTACCTTGGGCCGGCTCTGCCTGGCTAATAGCCACATAAGGACCTATCCTTCATGAACTTATCCAGTTCTTTTTAAAAATTCTGTTATGGGGTTGGCCTTCACAATATTCTGTGGCAACAAGTGCCACAGGTTGATTATGTGCTATGTGAAAACAATACTTCCTTTTGTTTGTTTTAAACCTGCTGCCTATTAATTTCATTTGTTGATCCTAGTTCTTGTGTATGAGGAGTAAATAACACTTCTTTATTTACTTTCTCCATACCAGTCATGATTGTATACACCTCTACCATATCTCCAGTCCCTCCATTCATCTCTTTTCCAAGCTGACGAGTTCCAGTCTTATTAATCTCTCCTCACACGGAAACCATTCCATGCCTCTAATCACTTTTGTTGCCCTTTTCTGAACCTTTTACAATTCCATTATATCTTTTTTTTTTGAGATGGGCAACCACTTCTGCACACAGTATTCAAGAGATGGGCGTATCATAGATATATAGAGACAATATGATATTGTCTGTCTTATTTATCCATTTCTTAATTATTTCCAATATCATGTTTGCTTTTTTGACTGCTATCGCACATTGAGTGGATATTTTCAAAGACTTACCACAGTGATTTCAAGATCTCTTTCTTAAGTGGTAACAGCGAATTTAGATCCCATCATTTTATATGTATAGTTGGGATTGTATTTTTGAATGTGCAATACTTCGCATTTATTAATACTGAATTTCATCTGCTATTTTGTTGCCCAATCACCATTCAATTTATATTTATGAACCTATATCCCCACGCAGTCTAACCAATATTTAAAACTGTTTTTAATGCTATTGATTTTTATAATTTTTGCTTAGGAAAAGAAACAACAATGAAAAAGACCATATATTGAACATGGAATCCCATACCTCTAAGATGGTAGGGAGTTCAGTTGGGGTTTCTGAAATATTCAGAAGCTGTGACTTTTTCTTTGAAATGTTGGCCTTGCCATAGTAATCCATTCTTGTGATGTTGAGATGGACAGGAAAAAAATGATCAGATTTTAAGAAGGACATGTATTTGTATGAGGCCAGAGATGGGCTATGTTTACACTTCAACCACTTCAGTGGCACAGCTGTAGTGCTTCAGTGTAGGTACTTTCTACAGTGATGGGAGAGGTTCTCCCTTTGCTGTATTTAATCCATCCTCCTGAGAGGTGATAGTTAAGTTGGAATAAATAATTCATCTGTCAACCTATTGCAGTCAAACCAAGGGTTAGAGTGGTTTAACTATGTTGCTATAGGTCTGGAATTTTCACACTCCAGAATGACATAGCCGGATCAACCAAACTTTTTAGGGTAGATGTGGCCTGAGGAATATAAGCTTGTTTTTTTTTTTGAAACAAACATTGTTCAAACATGTAACATTGACTTCTTGGGTCTGGTTTTCACTGAAAATTACATCGGGATAGCTGCAACTCTCAGGAGCATGAACAATCCATACCTCTGAGAGAGATAGTTAAACTGACCTAACCCCCAATGTAGACAGCATAAGGTTGATAGAATAATTTTTCCATCAATTTGGCTACTGCTTCTTGTGGAGGTTGATTAACTACTGCTGCAGTGTTTTAAATATAGACATTGTGTTTTGCAACTCTGACTGCTTGCTGCATTATTTTCACTAATTTGTGATCTCTAGGATCCCTACAACTACTGCAACAAACATTAGGGTTAGCCTGGGAAAGAACTTGTGGGATGCAGCCACCATAGAACACAGATCATGATTACTTAATGGCCTTTGTCATAAAAGTGTTCTATGTTAATCATTCTGTCATCGTTAGTTGTTAGTTGTTTTGCCAACTCACTTCTTGTTTTCCAACAAGTGTTTTTTAGTCTAAGATGGTTCTCTACTTCTACCAATACCATAGCATCTGAATGCCTTATAATTGTTATGTGTTTATCCTCAGAGTGTATTTAATGTGTTACGCCTTGAAACGTAGGGCATTGTTTTTATTTTACAGATGAGAAACTGAGTCGCAGGGGAACTAAGGGCTAAGTTACTAAGATGTCTAATTCCCACTGAAATCAAGGTCCCAGGCCATACAGGAAATTTGAGGTAGAGCAGGAAACTGCACTGGGTCTCCCAAATCCCAGGCTTACACTTTAATCACTTGGGCCTTTGTTCTTTTGTTGCCATCTGCATGTAACATCTAATAGTACTATGTAGTATATAAAGTCTACTTTCTAATTGGAAAGGTAGTCTTGCCAACTCATATGTTCTTGTTGCAACTCTCATATTTGGTGTATTTCTTTAAGCTTCAGCTCCTAGAGGGAAGTAATTATGTAAGAATCTCAGCTTTCATTTAAAAAAAGGACATTTCTGGCCGTCATAGTTCTGGAGGAAAGCAATTGAATCAACCGAGTGTATGCAATATTACTGAATTATAAGAGTGAAAGCTAGTGACACCTGGTGATTAATATAATTGTGACATGTAAATATGAACACTATATGAGGAAATTATATTATGTTTTGAGGCCACATGGGGAGAAACTGATTCTTCCACAGGAGAGAAAGAAGCTATTTATCTGTCTCCAGTGTCAGTTGATGATGCTGAAATCAAAACAATAGAAGTGTAATTTACATACAAGGGATGGGAAGCCCACATGAAGGGAAGAACAGCATGAAATCACTCTGCCTCTGAAAATAAGTCACTGAACTTCAACTTTGGAAGATATAAGCAAGGAGAGAAGCCATGCTTGGCATCCATCACTAGTCAGACACAAGCGAAAAGAACTCTTGCAAGTTGAGGAAGGTGGACCCTTCAACCGAGGTGGGGTGTGTGTGTGTGTGTGTGTGTTTTGAAGTTTCTGGGACTTAATAGAGGTGAGAAAAACATTTTGAAGAAAGCCAGTATAGATTACATTTTAGACATTTTGATGTGTTTTGACTTTTATGCACTTGTAGCCCCTTTTAGCTGTATTCCTTTTACTTGGCATCACTTATCCTATCTTCTTTTGTTAAAAAACCCCCCGATCTACTATTAATGTAAATCAACTCAGTGCTGTGTTTAAGTGGAAGGTGTCTTTACCCAAATTAAGTTCATAAGCGCTGATGTGCTTTTGTGTCCAGGAGAGGGCCGAACATTACTAGGCAAATGGTTTTAGGAAAGGTCTGAACTGGGAGTGCATCGTGATCACCCTGCAAGTAGTAACGAGGGCTGGAGGAAGCCACATTGGGGCTGTAGAAAGGCTGCTATGGTCAGAGCTGTTGAACCAGGGCTGTTTATATGCACACTCAGGATGAGATTTGCAAGCTTGTACAGGTTGAACCCCAGTGGTGGGGCCAGGCGGCAGCTGGGAGTCCGGGCCGCAGCAGGGGAATCCCCGGTGGCAGCTGGGGCCACTGACTGGGAAACCCTGAGAACACCTCAGGGCCAGGAAACTCTGAGGAACACTCAGAGTTACCGGGACCAGCAGTGGCTGAATGGAGCTGGAGGCGGCCAGGCAGCCCTGGCTGGGGAACCCCCAGCAGCAGTGGGCAGGGAGCCTCAGACGGGCCAGAGTTAGCTGGGCAGTGGCAGGGTGGGGAACCCCATCCTTGAGGGCCCCAGGGAGAGGAGCCTGCAGCAGAACAGCCAGCAATGGAGGATGCCAGAACAGGAAGGTCCAACCTGTAGGCTGATTGTGAGTGTCTCAGGTTGGGAGCTACAACAGCAAAGCATTGTGATCCCCTTAGGGCTACAGGGCAGGCAGTCACACAACCCCTCACTGGTCTGGTTAGCATCCCATCAGTAGATATGTTGTATGTAACTAGCCTTCTTCCTATATAGTATTTTACACATCTTGGTATGCTGTAACAAGATAATGAAAATTGATGGTTATAGTTTGTCATCTTTTCTCATACTTTGTTTACTGCACAGAGGTAGTATATACTGTGGAAAGTTCAGATCGAAATGCTATTCTTTAGCATAGTTAGAATCCAGCTTTCCTGTGAATCACTTGTTCAGTACTTTGCCACAAACATTATAGGCAGCAGATAGTAGGCTGATTCGTATGTGGTTCCTAGAGTCATCTATGTTACCACTCTCAGAAGACGAATAATAACATTATCCCAGTCCTTGAGTGTTCTGCAAAGGACAACAATGAGTGTAGAATCAATAAAATAATCCACAGTTTTAGTGCCATAAGGCAAAAGAAAACTCACTGATTTAAAACGTAAAGTTACTTATCCCTCCTAAAACATGTCTGTGGTGTCATCCATTGATGTTTTACTTAATATATTGTTTGGATCCCTCTGGTGTGAAGCATTTTATTTGAAGCTTTTGCACATTGTTAAATTAATAGATTAGTTTTAGTAGCAAACCAGTTGGAGTTAATCAATTGAGTAGAACTGCAGGGAGGCTGTATAAGCTGGACTGGATTTGGAGGGTTTAATACTAATCATAGTTTGAGAGCTACAGCTGCTTCATGTTTGTTTGGTAATAGAATTGACAAGCAGCTAATTTGAAAGGAAAGCTCAGGAACAGATGTAAAGCTTCTCTTGAGTATAGAAGGACAGGTCTTGCTGTACTAGAGGATGGTGCTGAACTTTTTTCTGTATCGTAGGCCAAAGCTTTGTGAATTTTTTAATAGAGATTTTTCTTAACTTAAATCTCAGGAGTCAAACACCTAGAAACACTGCAAATTCCAGATTTCCTGGCCTGGAGTCACAAAGAGGCATAGGTATTGCAACACCTAGCTTGTAGGTACCTGGAAAATTAATGGCATCCACAAACTTTGGATCTGTCACGTTAGGACCGTGATGCAATGCATGTGGAGAAATGGGTGCCTGAGAATGGGAGCCACACTAGGTGGGGAGCTGCCTAAACTTGCCAGTGGGAAATGCTGACAAGAAGGGGGTGTCCTAAGCTGTACCCCTCACATAGAGTTCAGCACCAAAGTTCAGCTGACAGAGAGGAGGCTCTATTTGTGATCCTTAGCTGGGGACCATCTCCTGGTGTTGGACACCAATACTGTTTTTTTGCAAGCATGATGATAGTGCATGAGTAACTCCACACAAAATGGGTAGGAAGGAAGTAGAAGTGTCTTATAATTTTAATCCCAGGGTTAGGGTACTCACCTGGAATGTGGGAGACCCTTGTTCTATTTCTTCTTGGCTTATTGTGGAAAAAACAATTAGATATGGGTTCCCTCCTGTTCTGGTGAGTGTCCCAACCATTGGTCTATTGACTCACTCTTTTTGTATTTCACTGCATATTTCATGAGTGTCACAAAATGGAACAGCTTCATCAAGAGCAATTGAGAGTACTCTACTCCAGGGCATGCCATAGTCTGGTGATTAGGGCCCTTACCTAAGAAGTGAGACACCTAAGTTCAAACCTCCTTTCTACATTATGCAGATGAGGTAACTGAAGTGGTGTCCCCCACAATCTGGGTGAGAACCCTAATCACTGGGCTGAAGGCACCCACCACTTGTTTTTTGTGGAGTTAAGCATGCTGTAAGTATGCCTAATGTATTGGGCCCCACAGGTGAGTTAGGTGGGGTGACACCTATCTTCACTTATTCTGATGATAGTACTAGGGTTTAGGAGTGAGATAGGCATCTGGACATCTACCTGAGGCAGTAGTGCTCATGGCCAGAGGCAAAAACTTAGGCAGCTAAGAAACTTTTACAGTGAAAATTTAGGCACTGAATGAGTTTAGGAACCTATAGGGTTTGGCAGCAGCTGAATGTGGGTTTGTGGACCACAGTAGCATCTAAATGTAAAATTTAGGGGCCTAAATCCCTTTATGGATCTGGGTCTTACTCTGTTCTAATAGCTGGACAAGCCAGCTTAGTGATTCTGAATATCTTCAAATCTTGGGGAAAAATGAATTCATAATGTGGTTTGTGGCTTGTACATATTTCTAGTTGCTAACAGACAGACATGGAGCAAGGAGTTGAATAAGATTAAATCTCTTGTTCTGAACTTTTTTCAGGAGTTTTAAGAAAAAAAAAAAAAAAAAAGAAAGATTTAAAACAATTCTAGCAGATTTGAATTAGTGTTTGGCTACACTACAGAGCATCCCTGTCTGACTGTAATGCCAAAAAAGAATCACAGACAAACTTGTATGGATAAAAGAAAAAAGTCTGAAACTCAAATGGAAGATTTGAAAAAGTTTAATTAACTCTTCATTTGTTTTATGGCCCCTGCACTTACTTGATATGATCACAAGTATGAATACTAAGAAGGACACTACTCTGGCAGGAGTTCTGACACATCTCCAAAGAAGAACTTCAAAGTTTGCTGGAGAGCCTGTTGTTTTGATAGTTCCAATCCACAGGTGCAAAATAAGTTTCACAACATGTGGCTAATAATAGTAGTATAAATTTACTTTGCATTTTATTGTGTCTTGTATCTGGGTTCCTAAAACACTGTACAAATAGTTAATCTTTTCAGCACATCTTTTAGGGAAATAAATATTGGGAACCACCAAACTTTATGAAAATTGGCTTATGAATATAAATATGCATAACTCGAAGATGCTTTAGACAAAATACCTCATGTAACCTATCAATTTGAATGGTACAATCAGCTGGATATGTATATCCTATTTTGTGCCTGTATCATTATTTTATATAAAGATAGAAATATGAAATATGAGACTGTTAAGTTTTAAATATGTTAATGAGCACCATTACTAGTGCTCCCCCCCACACCTTAATGACTTGATCAACTTTTTGTTATTGAAAACCTATCCATCTTTTTGAAACTTTTTGAAGTTCACCTGTCGTCATTATTAACTCAAGGTAATGTGAGGGTGAAGGAAAGACAAACTTAGCTTCACTTTTAGGAATTTGATCATACAGGAGATAGAAAAACCTCTGCTCTGGTTATCTGCATTCTAAAACTGAAATCATGGTTCTTGGCAGTGCTAATTATCCAGTGAAAAGTGCTTTTAGTCTCATTAAGAACAATTAAATTTGAAAACACATAATTTGACACCATTCCTGCTGTGGATTTGGATTGTGAATCATGGATTCTACTGGATCTTCATGCTTCCAAACATTGAAGAAAGAGAGAAAAAAATCTTTATTTTTGCCTTGATCTCTTGGTATTTCTGGTTATTATGGTTAATGTGCTGATGCAGAATTGATGAATTTGGTTCACAAAAATGTAGAAACTGTGACCACTGATTGTTTTAGCTTTGATAACAGCTGCCTATCTTAAGGAAAATCACTGTGTTGTGAAGGGCACTAGATGCTGTTCTGAGAATAACAACCTGTGCTGTAAGGCATAGTGACTCACCAGAATCAATTGAAAAGCCTTATCAAACACAATAAAATGAAACCCATTTGTCGTACCAGCAGCACAATAGCACACTCTGAGGACAGCTCACTTAACCCTGTTGAAGCCTGTATGATGGCAGGGGGAAGGGTGATTTTGTTGTTGTTACTACCATGCTTTTTCATTGTCATGTCCATTGGGCATCATTGGGCTTTGTAATATCTAAACTGTCTTTTCACAGTCCTAAAATATATTGCACTTCAACAAAGAACTTTTAATTGCCAGAAGAAAAACAAAACACAGACTTGATACAGTGTGAAAACTCACTGGCCATGGGACTCATTTTGCAGTAAGGAGAAAAGACTCTGTTTTATTTGTGTACTTTGAACTTAATACCTAACATTTTTTTTCTTTCCGAGGTGGTGGTAGAGTCCTGAAACAGACACCTTTCTGTGCAGTTAGATTGGGGCTTTTACAACACCATTCTCCTGGATGCTGGTGTAGACGATATGACTGCTGGAAAAGATGTGGTCAGAGGCTTCCCTACAGCCTATGATCACTATTTCACTCCTTTGAGTTTATTGGTGTTAGGGTTGCCAACTTTCTGCTAGCACAGAAGTGAACACCCTTGCCCTGCCTACTGCTTCTCCTCCCTCTGTGGCCCTGCCCCAACCCTTCTCTGAGGCCAGACTCCTGCTCACTCCATCCCCTCCTCCCTCTGTCATTTGCTTTCCCCGTCCTCACTCACTAATTTTCTGGAGTGAGGGGTTGCCATGGGGGTGTGTGAAGGCTCTAGCTGGGGATGCAGATTCTGGGGTGGGGCTGGGCATAAGTTTGGAGTGAAGAAGGTTTCTCTGGGCTGGGATCAAGGGATTCTGAGGGCAGGAAGGGGATTAGGGTTGGGGAAGAGGATTGGGGTGCAAGAGAGAGTCTGCTGACCAGAACCGCAAGGCATTCCAGTCAAAATCTAGACACCTGGCAACCCTGCTTGATGTCAGTTGCATCTTTCCTTTCCTTTTATTTCTTTGGTTAGATATTGATGATTTTGATTCAACACACCCATTTTCCTCTCTGCACATAAACCATTTAACTCTCCTTGCTGTAAATAAACACTTTGAAGGATCCACTAGGTTCTCAGATTTTATTTTCTAGTTCTGGAAAATTTTGTTACAGGTTGGACCTCCCTCGTCCAGCACCCTCAGGACCTGACAGGTCCCGAACCAGGGAAATTGTGCTAGGGGCTCTGCTTTTCCTCCTGGCCTCCCCACTGCTGACAGGGGCTCTGCTCTCCCCATTGTGGAGGGGGCAGAGATGAAAGTAAGTGGGTGTGCCCTGGTGTGCAACTCTGGCAAGAGCTGGCTGAGCAGTGGCAAAAGCCAGCAGGGAGCTAATTTTTTCATAGAGACCACTGTCTGGGCAAAATAAGTGTTAGCATAGAGACTGCTAGATCACAATAACTTCAGATAGTACAAGGGGGAAAAACCCCCAATCCTATACTATTGTGGTTAAATTGTATTTTTGAAATAACTGCACTGGTAGAAAATGGCCTGACACGAAGAATCTCAGAAGGGTTTAGAGTAGGGGTAGGAGCCATGGAATAAGCTGAGGTCCACATCTTCATGGTAGTGGGAAGATCTGTGAGTGGTGTTTTCTTTCCACGCATAAACCTGAAACAAACGAGGGCCATATTCACTCCTGTATCAAGATAAACTAAGTAGAGACGGCTGTCAGGGTGCCTGTTACAGATTCCTGGTTCTCAAACTGCCCTGGCCTCAACATAAATTATAGCAGTATAGGGGCAGCTTTAACTCAGGCAAGATGGCTCTGGTGTTGGTTAGAATATACTATGCCAGCTGAAATTTGCCTTAGGAGACCAAAGTGGAGTTTCCCATCATTGATCCTGCTACATCCCTTAGTATGTATGCTACATGCTCCTTAGTGATGGAATTCTTTATTAATGTGAAAAGAAAGAAGGAATTCTGAACCTGCCAGCTATGGCTAGGTGATGGCCCCTTCATGTTGCCTGGCTGGTACAGAGAGAATGGAACTGAGGCTGAGAACTTGTCCCTTGAGGGATGATGAGGACAGGCAGCTCCCATTAATTGTGATCAGCAAGGACTAGAGCCTTTACCATTCAACTGAATTGACTTCACTTTACCTTACATGTTCAGAAAACTCTCAGGATTGGGACCTTTACTTTTAAGATTACAGAACATGGTGGGCCTGATCCTATTCTCACTGAAAGAGATGTAATGCTTTTCGTTACAGGACCCTGCCTCCTTTTATGTTTATAAACTGTCCCTAGCACTAGATACTAGGCTATATCTATATCTGCAGGAATTTGGCCATTGACTACAAGGGGGAGTGGAATCAGGCCCTATGGACAGTTGTTGCGGTGCAATAGATTTTGGAGGCAAGAGGATAACTAAATGAGGATTTAGATTTAACAGCTGAGGTAGTTCATAGAAAATACAATGCTGCTCTCTCTAAAGAGCGCACACGCATACACACAAAACCTATTAAGGGGTGTCATAACCTATATGACAAGATTGGTCAGGAAATTAAAGTTGAAAATAAATGCTGCTTGAAATGAGGAGTTTGAAAAATGAATGTGTCTGCAGCTCAGATATATAAAAACAGGATATGATTTATGAAGATTTTGTGATCTGGTACTAAACAAGGTGAACTAGAAATAGTGCTGCACCTTGTAGATGTAGATACTGTCATATCATGATTCATGAGCAGGGATCCCAGAGTAGATAAAGGATGTTATTTTGCATTGATTGCAAATTTTTACTTCATTGGGCTCTAAATCTTCAAAATAAATTGAGAGTAGCTGATAATATTTGTTTAGTAAATTGCTGAGAAGTGATTAAAAGCAATAAAACAAAATGTTATGAACAGAAAAGAAAATGAGCTTGTGAAAAAGATTTAAAATGATATATAATTGCATGAAAATAAAAATGCAGTATCCACAGCTCAATACGCCTACTCTATTTTCTTAGTGGTTGACAGGTAATTTTAGCATGAAAATTAAACAGTAATGGATGCACCTCTAGAAATATAAATGAATTTTAAAGATTTAGGATTCTTACTCTCAGCAGAATTTAAGTGTAAACTCTTTGGTAGACCTACCTTCCAATTCCAGCTTTCTTTTTTTGGACCCACCTTTGTAAAAGGCAAAACTTTTGACATAGAGTACAGTTTATGGTTGATTATTACTTGTATAAGGCCAGTGTTGTGCTAGATGCTTTACAAATGGACACAAAGTGAAGGTCCTGTCCTTAAACAGCTTGCCATGTAGGTTGACTGCATACAAATGAAGGCTGAGCTCAGATTGCAAGGAGTGAAGTTGAACAGCTATTGTTAGTGTCTCAGGATATGTTTGGATTTGTTGTTTTAGGTTTTAATATTTTATGCATTGTATTGATGCCTTTCATTTGTCTGCTAGTTAAATCTGATTTCTTCATTACAGGCATGTCCTGGGAGGAACTAGGGCTTTTAGAAGAAGTTGAATAGTCTGTTGACAGAAATGAATGATTGTGGAGGTGGTACCAAGAAGATAAATACAAAGGAAGGGAAAGTACTTTTTGCACCCCTAATTTTCATCCATTGCTACCAACTATATCAAGGCTATGGGTATTGACTAAACAGTATCCCTCAAGTATTCGGGGGAGCAATTTCAGTAAATCCACAACTGGTTGTGATTTAAAAAGGGGATGGGAGGTGGTGATGGAGAGAGCAGACTATGGCAAACAGTGTAGATTCAGCAGGATTAGCCCTTAATAAGAGTGATCCAGGACAATGAAAGGGATATTTCTTTTAAAGACAAAATGCTGCAATTCAGTGCATTTTCCTGCAATGCATAATGCCTGTTTTTTATTTCTGTTTGACAAAGATCACTCTTTTGGCAATGAGAAATCCCCAAAGTGACCATTTTCCTGGATCTTTAGCTATCCTTAGGAGTATTGTTAAGACTTCTAAAACAAACGTGGAATTTCTAAATCTGCAGTTATTTGAATACTGATGGTTTATTTTCTGTCAGGGATTTGGACAGTCCCATAGCATGCATAACAGAGTGCCCCATCAGAGTTAAATAATGCCAACATTTGCTTTGGAAAGCCCAGCTGTGCGCCTTTCAACTAGAATGTGCTTAGGACCTACTCCTGCTTGCCTTACTGAGACCTGGTCTGTACTGCAAAGTTAAGTTGACATAAGCAGGGGTGGCAGGTTTATATAATTTTTGGTGGTGAACAGAATGCGTCCAAGTCATGCTTCCCCCCACCTGCCTTGTAAGCTGATATATATTTTGTAAAATAATGTAAAAATGTGAAGGCTGTGAGAGAAGTTTGTTCAGAGGGTTGGGGTGTAGGGTCAGGACTGTGTGGTAGGGCCGGTTATCAGGGGTTCATAGTACAGGAGACGGCTTAGGGCTGAGGGTGAGGGCTCTGAGGTGGAGCCTGGGATGAGGAGTTTTGAAGTTCAGGCAGGCTGCCCAGTGCTGGGCCCAGAGGAGGACTCCCCCCAGCCTTCTCCCCTCCAGCAGCAGTGAACTCTGGAGAAGGACCCTCTTCGCCTCTCTTGCAGTACACTCACCTCACATCACTGTCACTGCATGTGCTCCTAGGACCCCTCTCAGGTCCAGGAAAACAGCTCTGGCCTCCCTGGATGAGCTACTATCATGTGCTTGCCTTCTCCTCTGTTGTTTCTCTCACAGTAGCTTCAGTGATGGTCAGATCCAGAGTACAGGGTAAGGCCCCTTGAAATTGGAGTTGCCTGCTGAAGGGCTGCCATTGGCTGTCCTTAGTTGAGTGCTGGGCCCAGGGCAAATCAGCCTGTATGTGGCTCACATTTTTATACAGGTGACATCTGGTTACAATGAACTTCAAGGGCACTGTAGGTTAAATACTGATAGTGCCCAGATATATAATTGTAATGTAGTTCTGTTATATGGTACCGCTGGCTATTGTGCTGATTCTGGCTTATCTATGGACTCTGATCTCAGTTCTGATCCTTGCATGTCCCTAGATCTCAATTCCAATGCTACCTTCCATCCAATCCCAACCCCGTGTCTGGGCTTTGTCCTCCACTCAAATCACAAGGCCTGCATATGGACACATGGCAGTCATTCCTGTGTGAGTCATTTCTGCCCTACCAACATTATCAAACTTTCCAAAAGACAGTGTACTGGATGGTGCTGCGTTGCACACTACAATACCTACCCATGGTGCACTGACACACTCCTGGTAAGTACACACAGCACCAATGAAAAGAGACAAGTATGCATATGCACAAGCAGTAAAATAACGGTGGCAGCTTTATAGTGAAGTAACATGCATCAGTCAAAGTTTGTAGTGTAGCCATAGCCTCATTCTACTCCTGTAACAGTTTTGGCATATTGTCTATTGTAGTGGGGCCCCATTAGAGTGAAATCTATTCCAGTGTGATGGGCTGGTGCAAATCATCTGCACTTAATTAAGCCTTGTGATGGGGCTGGGTTCCGAATACCCAGAATATAATGAGCCAGGGGAGGACCATCCAGTCAGGGCTTATGCAGGTGCAGTCCCTTCAGAGCAATGATGTATCTGTTAGTTTAATGCCTATAGTAGAGTGGTTCTGTATAATGGCTGCATAATGGGCCCATGGCCTACTCAAAGGTAGAGATGTGTATCTCTGTGGGTGTGTCTAGACTACATGGCTCTGTCGACGGAGCCATGTAAATTAGTGTATTTGGGATAGTCAAAGAAGCGGGGATTTAAATAATCCTCGCTTCATTAAAATAAACATGGCTGCCGCACTGTGCCGACGATCAGCTGATCTGACACAGCGCAGCAGTCTAGACGCGGGTCTGTTGGCTGGGGAAGCCTTTGCCGACCGATCCCTTATGCCTCGTGAAACGAGGTTTACAGGATCGGTCGGCAAAGGCTTCCCCAGCCGACAGATCCGCGTCTAGACTGCCGTGCTGTGTCGGATCAGCTGTTTGTCGGCACAGCGTGGTGGCCATGTTTATTTTAATGAAGCAGGGATTATTTAAATCCCCGCTTCTTTGACTATGCCGAATTTACATGGCTCCGTCGACGGAGCCATGTAGTCTAGACACACCCTGTATGTCATCTCTTCCCATCCCCTCATTTGGTATTCTGCACATGGCCTGATTACTTAAGTTTTATGCAGGTAAAAAGTGGATTTCATCTGCAGTGATTAGAGAGATTATTCCGCTCATCAGCTTCCTTCACAGATCTGTTTAAAATCAACACTTCAGAAGCTGAGCTCAAGCAGTGATCACTTCTGATTTATTCATTTTCACAGCACACTATAGCTGTACCCTGTTATTTTCTTCTTAGGCATAATTTGCTACTTGGCGCAAGCAGAAAAGCAAAAGGCAAGTTCTCTGGTTTAGTTGTAGGAATTTGTTTCAGTTGTGTACCTCTCTCTCTTTCTCTCTGTGTATTCAGGCCCGTATGCAGTGGGGGTGTAAAGGATATGAACGCGCCCTCTCATCATCCCCCTAGTAAGTGTGAGTGGGCTCTGCAGCTTGAGTGCAGCCCCTCTCATTCCTCCTGCAGCAGAGAGCCCATGCTGATGCTCCAGCCTCAGCCTCTCCTTTCCCCCTCCACGAGTCTGGAGCACCAGTGTCAGCTTCTTCCTCCAATGGACGCACTGCCTGGAGGCTTTTCCCCACTGCTCCCATTGGCTGGAATCTGGCCAATGGAAGCAGTGGGAGGCTGTGCCTGGGAGCAGCACTGGGTGCAAAGGCAAGTAAGTGCCCCCCTTTCCCTCATGCCCAGACCCATGCTGAGACCTCACACTCCCAGCCTGCTCCTGCATTTTCCCCCCTGGCCAGGCATCCTACTCCCTAGCCTGTTCCTGCACCCTCCCTTGCTCCTGCACCCTTCCCCTGGCCAGAGACCCTATTCCCAGCCTACTTCCCATCCAGACCTTGCACCCTCACCCACTCCTGCATCTCATCTCCCACCCAGACCTTTTCTCCTTACCCCTTCCTGTACCACACCTCCCACCTAGATCCTGCACCCCCATTCCTCTCTCTGGCAGCTGCATCCCACATACTGAACCCCCCATTTTTGTGCCAAACCCCAAGCCTAGGTGAGTCCACAAAATCCACTAATCCTGAAACCCCAGAAGAGTAAATCTGGGGTTGGTCATTTGGGCAGGGGCTTGAACTCCATGACCTCCTGAGGCCTCTTCCAACCTTATGATTCTATGGGAAGCCCTGAACCTCAGTTCTCCCTGTCCTTCCCCTTCCCCTGGTGGGGCTGGAGTGCCAAAAGAGTGAGATGTCTCAGTTGGCGGCCACATAAGTGGAGGTTGGGGGTTTTTGGAGGGGCTTTTTTTTCTTCTCACTTGTGTGGTCCCCCAAGTGATTTTTCTGTGTGTCAGTGATCCCCGACCCAATAAAGGTTCCCCAACCCTGCCATAAATAAAGAAAACATGGGAACCTTTTGTGTTGGACATAAATTAATATTTTACTGTATTTAAAATGCAGTTTGGTAAACTAACATGAGAAAGTTAAAGTACTTAGTCTGTTTAATAATTTAAATTAATATTTCCTTTCTTACTGGTTAAATTAAACCATTCTCCCTAGCTGCAGCACTAGCAAAATGGCTCGGGTGTAATTATGTAATTAATGATGAGTTTCCATTAGCAACTCGTGGTCCACGGAAAGGTTTGCATTGAGCCACGTGGGCCATGGGCTAAAAAGTTTGAGAACCACTATGTTAGGTGGATGGGAGATGCTGTGTTGCAGGGGAATGGCCATGAGGGGCTGGTGGCAACATGGCAGGGCCGGGGGAATGGCGCCCGCCACCCACGAGGCACGATTCAGGCCCAGCTTCGCTGGCCAGAAGCCCTGCTGGCACTCACCGGGTGCTGGCCTCATAAGCAGGTAGAGCAACAGCAGGCAGAGGCAGCTAAGGAAGAGGGGGCCACAGCAGCTGTGCTGCCCACCCTGATCCCAGAAGGTAATTTCTATAAAACCTTTATTACTGTATACATTTTTAGCATGTTCTAACAAAATCATTTTACCAATCACTGTTTCCACTCAAATTTTTCATTAACCTCTCTTATGCACACTCACGGCATAACTATTTTGAACTCCTTTATATTTAAAAAAATTGCGGTCCACATTTTTAAAAAAAGCACTCCCCCACAGAAATTCCTGCGTATGGGCCTGTGTGTGTGTGAAAGAGAGAGATGGGACAAAGTGGTATGATAGGTGTATCAGTATGATTTGGGACAGGCCCAGCCAAAGAGTTTGCGGGGTCCAAGGCAGTGTGGCTGAGCCCCATGGCCGTGCGGCTCCCAATCAGAGCAATGAGTGAGCAGCCGGATGGGCAGGGTTGGGAGCTGGGCAGCGCGGGACCCTGACTACGTGGGGACCAAGGCAACTGCCTCGTTCATTGTGACCAATGGCTGGGCCTGAGTTGGGAGCATGAACATGTTTTAAATATCTATTTTACTGCTCTTGTTTTCATAAGGAACTTTTTTGTGTCCTTTCCCACCTTTATTCCAAGCTAAGTGGAAGGGGGGGAGGAAGATACAGGGAGGTGTCTTTCCTGCTCCCTTCTTCCACAGAAGGCAACAACTAAATTGAGTAGACAGAGATGGCAGCAGTTGGGGTCTGCTTCCTGGCCTATGGAGATATTGGGAGCTAATGAGTGGATGACATTGGCTGTGTTTACATAGCTGGAATTTGTTGAGGAACCCTGAGAGTTACTCGGCAATGAAATGGTCAGTGGACTAGAACTTGGGAACAATGGAAATAATTTCAGCAGTTATGGATTGGTGTGCAGAGGACAGATGAAGCAGTCATAGATGAATGATAAATACATTTATCACAAGGTTCTGTAATGTATCCTATCGACATCATCTCCCCACTTATATTTTATGCGTAACACACAAGAAATAAGAAACGTTAAAAGCATTTCTATGACATCAAAGGTTTACATTAGTCTTCAACAAAAGCAATTCAACCCTAACATTTCAGATTTATTTTGTGTGAAAACAGCCCCTGAAGCTTCAAAGGAAATGATTTGTGTTCTGAACAAACAGCTACTATACTCATAACTCTTATTATTATAATTATTATTTGTCAATATTATATTGTAGATAGATAGATATAAAACAAATAGTCCTCCTAACATATAAGTTCTTTGATCATAAACAGGGGAAAGCTACTGTCTAAAATTTATCCCCAGGAGACCCCAATAAATCCTGACCATGCACTGACTTCATAGGTTTGGATAGTTTTGTTAAATCCTCCACAGAATTCCTGCAGTTTTAGGTGCTCATATGCACTTGTTCTCCTTTGATTTTCCTCATTATCATTGTTTTTTTTTTATCATAGTGCTTAGGAGCCCCCACTCATTTTACCATGTAATAGCCAAAATGTAATGTTTTAGTGTTGGTATGAGAATATAAGTATAAAGATGGTAATACATCCTATATAATGATTTGCTTATAAGTTCTATATGATTCTCTGCTTCACCATGCCTTTCTTCTTGTTAGCATCACAAATTAAGTTGTGCTTCTTGTCTGCATTGCAAACTAAGTTATGAAAGGGTCTTTTTGTTATTTCTTTAGTGACTATGTACTCCTTTGTCTGAAATGCTCTGTAAAATTGTTTGGTGTGGGTGAAGGATTATGTGCATAGTTAAGGATAAGTGCAAAAGCCATCACAAATGTCCTGATGGTCAAGAAGATGTGAGAAGCTGGGAGAAGATCAGAATACAGCCATTGTGCCCAAGGCTGAATGAATTAGCAGAACTGATGAACCTTGGAGACAGGCAGACACTCCCAAAGGTGAAATGATGAAAAAGAGATAATGATGGGAAGCCTGACAATAACCATCAAAGGATAAGTGTGGGAAAACCCCCAAGATTAACCACAGAAAGATCAAGGGTTACAGCATTATATTGCAAAACCCATAGACTCGAATGGGAATTTCCAAGTATGAAAATGGGATGCTTTTTAGCTAGCTGGACATCAGCCAACATCACAACTGTCTAATCAGGTAAACTCAAAGACCCTTGCCCGCCCCCTGCTCTGCCCCTTCCCTGAGGCCATGTTCCTGTCCTGCCCCTTCTCTGAGGCCCTGCCCCACTCTCTCCACCCCTCTCCCTCTGTCACTTGCAACCTCCCACTTTTACGAGGCAAGAGCAGGGAGTTGGGGTGTGGCAGTGGGTGTGGGGTGCAGATTCTAGGAGGGAGTTTGGGCGTAGGCTCTGGGAGGAAGTTTGAGAGGGTGAGGAGGGTGCAGGGTCTGGCTCTTGGAGGGAGTTTGGTTGTGGCTGGGCAGGCAGTTGGGGTGTGAGAGGAGGTCAGGGGGTCAGTACTTACCTCAGGTGGCTCCCAGAAGAAATGGCAGTGGCTCCTAGTTGGGGAGGGGCCAGATGGTCTCTGCGTGCTGCTGCCCTCAGGCACCATTCCTGGAGCGCCTAGTGGCTGCAGTTCCCAGCCAATGGGAGCTGTGGAGTTGTCACTCAGGGATGTGCCAGCTGCTTGCGAGAGCAGCGCAGAGCAAAGGTGGGCAGAAAGCCTGTCTTAGTCCTGCTGTGCTGCCAGTGAGTACTTTTAAATCTCCTGGACCCCTTGGCAATTGCTCTTTTTGCTCCCACTTCATCGGTGGGTCTGCCCAAAAGTTACAGTGTCTGGGTACATCTACACTGCAATGCTATTTCTGGATATCAGAGGAATCCCAAAATAGCTACCCCTCTTTTGAACGTGTCTGCTATTGCGAAATATAGCGGACGCGCTATTTCGGCATCCGTGTAATCCTTGTTGCATGAGGGATAAGGAATGGCAGTGTAGACACACCAAATTTCAAAATAGCCTATTCTGAAAAAGAATCGAAATAAGATGTGCAATTTACATAACACAAATTGCACGTCTTATTTCGAACTAAGGGTGAAGTGTACATGCACCCTAAGTACAGGACAAGAGGTGACAAAGGGATATAGATAGTACAGAGAAATGTTAAGACAGTACTGGTTAGCGTGATAGGCAGTGGTCTCTGCATCCTATCAGCCATAGGCCATTAGTTTGGATAATTCTGAAAATCAGATTCTGGTTAAACACCAACTATTGGGCACCTAATCACTCATGCTAGTATAAATTGAGCTTGTGCATACAATTGAGTAATTGAATGTTTAGCTACTTGTGCACACAGATACTCCTAGTGGGAATATGTGTGGTATGCTGGAAATTATACCTCCAGCTTCAACGCAGACATAGCCATGGGCATGAGCTTCCTGTGAACAGTGCAGCCTTGGTAAGTTACTGCTTTAGCAAGCTTAGGCCTTGTCTTTACTGATGATATTATGCACGTGCTGGTGGTGCACAGTCAGTGCTGTTCCTTGTGTGGATGTTCTCTTCTGGTGTTTGCAGCTATGTAAGTTGCATTTTGCAACACTGTGGTGTATCTGTAATAGGGGTCTACGCTGCAATACCTACACTCATATGGAAATTTCTTTAATTGCACAAGCCCTGACAGTTAAGACTTGACAGTGCTAAACAAAGTAATGCTGTTCTTTTTATCTTTTCCCTGGCTGCGTGGTGTTCTGAAGGTTAATGAGTAGTCATGAATCTTTATAAATACTATACACGAGAGGCCTCCAAGACATACCATTTGTGACGGGTTCATGTTTCTTTTTATCTTAATATACTTAGTTTTCCCTTGGCTTTTCCCTGTATAAAATCCCCCATCACCAGTGACATCGGATTGTCTAAATCTAAATCAGCATCTGAAAACTTGCAAGCTGCTGTACTGGGAGCTAAGTCTGTTCATTTATCCACAGACTTAGTAGGATGCATGCAATCACAGTATGCTCCACAGTATCCTCTTAATAGCTTTGACCCTGACCTAGAAAGACAGCCTCTTTTTAATGCTGTGAAGTTGTTCAGTCTCAAAGGGAGCCTCCTACCTAGCTTCTCAATAGCTGAAGATGACTTGCGTGCGTGCGTGTGCGTGGTGAGATATGAGCTTCTTGTGAGTGAGAATAATGAATCCCATTTCAGTTAGCTCTGTGCACGGAGTGTTTCAAAAGTATATTAGGCATGCATCTGCTCAATGAGCAATGTGTATTTTAATGTGACAAATCTCTCCATAAAAATGAATTGATGCAGTATGTAGGAAAAACTGTGCAGGACCATTGTACGGAAATGTTAGTGCAAACATGCAAAATAAGATTAAAAAAAGGAAATAAATAACTTTACTTCTGAGTTGCAGTTACAAGTTTGAAAGGACTTTGCATTTAGTTTCAAAGCTCCTTACTACATGATTGATGATGTGTCCCATATTTTGTTACTTTTTGGCATGTTAATTCTGGCTGTTTTATCATGGGGTGACTAAGGATTGATAACACACAAGAGAGAAATAACTATACAAGAGTAAAGTGAGACCAACCAGGAAAAGAAATCCGGCCACAAGTGATCTGAGAATTCAGTCTACTTCCCTTTTTAGGATTTTATTGATCATCTCCCTTTCCTGAGTCTAAGACTGTCTAAAAGGGGGAAAATTAGTTTTTATTCTGTTTTCAGTGGAGTAAATCTGCTGGCAGTGATGTGGCTTCACAAACTCTTTTTGTGACCTGTGGGAATAGGAGGGTGATGTCAGTGGGAAGGAGAGTAACCTATCTGAAACAGGAGGATCTAGTTTCACCCATCAGCAGTATCTATAACACTTTTGTATTCTACACTCCACCAGTCTTCCTCAAAACAATGTAAACAACTATCTGTCTGATCTACAATGTTGCTAGGTGCTTTTCTACACTTACAAGGTTTTCCACACACTTGAACGATGTAGTTTTAGTGAGATATTGTAGACCAGAACTAACATGTTTACAGTTACGGGGGAGGGTGATACTGAGGTGTCCTTATCAAGGATGTGGATCTTGTGTTTGGATATGAACAGTTAGATTATACTCTGGTAGAAGTCTCACTGCTGAGAATCTTATATTTGGCTAGTTGAGCTGTAGCTTTGCTCCATAGTGATGCTAGCTTGATAGTTTGTGGATGGGTATGCAGGTTTATTTAAGGCATCAGCACTGTAGAAAAAGTTAAAATTGCCCCTACACTACTTCTACACTACAGCCAGGATTGACGCTCCAAGATTGATGCACCGATAGTTCATTTATCAGGTCTAATGAAGACCCACCAAATCGACTGCAGACCCTCCAGTTTACCCTGCTACTTTATTCCCGATGAGAAGAGTAAGGTCCTGTTGACCCCTCCACACCTGCACCCACCCTCCAATGTAGACACCATAGTAACTCAACCTAAGGTATGTCGACTCCAATTATGTTATATATGTAGCTGGTGTTGTGTATCTGAGGGTGACTTACTGCAGTAGTGTAGACTTACCTGAGAGTGAACTATGCTCAGTGCTCAAAAATGCAACCTAAGTTTGCAGCATGACTTTTAATTAAGCTACCGGAAGCCATAAATGTCTTTCAGCCCTTTTCAGCGTCAAGTATCAGTGCAACTTAAATGCAGGAAGGGATGGCTGCCTTTGCCATTAGATTTGCATTGTGGACACATGCTACTGCATTGTGGACACATGTTCGCTATTGGCAGGATAGGAAGGATTTAGGAAGGATACAGAGGAGCCCCATGTCTAATTTCATTCTGAGTGCTCGGACACCTCCACTCTACTTGTGCAACTGGTGAAACATATGACAAGTGGATATTTGGTGGGAAATAACATTCTGACTTAGAAACAGAACCTACAGAGGGTATTTAGCCTTTTGTCACGGTAGGATATCTTTTCACCTCTGGACGGGTTCTGTTTGGTTTTGGCTACAACTAGCATATTAGGAAATTAGGTTTTGGCTACAACTAGCAGCACGGTAGGAAATTTCAGCTCGGCCCTAGATACCCCAAGGTTGTCATAGGTCTGCTGTATACTTCCATTCTGTATTAGCTTTGTTCTTCAGCAGCTTGCATAGCATCTGTCTGCATCTGTACCAGAGCCGTGCCATCCATAGGATGAATCGAGGTGGTCGCTGCAGGCCCCAAGCTTTTGGGGGCCCTGAGGGAGCTGCCCCAACATCCTATGTACAGGAGAGACCCGGGCGATTATGGTGGGTGGTATAGGAAGGCAGGAGGGGGTCGCTCCCCCCCAACTCACCACATGGGTGGTGGAAGCTGGAGTGCCAGGAGCCTGCTCCGCTCCACTTTGCCATGCCATGCACTTTGCCATGCCATGCCATGCTCTCCTTGCTGGCTGCACTTAGCTTTTCAGAAGCAGAGCCCTTTGACCCCAGGGCATTCTGGTTCCTGCAGCCATGGAGAAGCAGGTTGCAGCAGGCTGAGAGGGTGGCGTAACAGGCTGAAGCAGAATAGGCTGCTGGGCTGTTCTGGCTCCCACCTTCCACAGGGTGTGAGGAGGGAACCCCTGCTGCTGCCACGCTGGGTCTCCTGTCATTCCCTGGGCTGAGGTGGGGGAGAGCAGGGGTGGGGTGGAGCGGAGCAGGGGCATGTGGGCACTGCAGTGGGGTTGCCCCAGGCACCACACTCCCCTTGGGATGGCCCTGGTCTGTGCTGTACCTGACTCAATCCATCACTTTTTATATCAATCTATCACTTTCTTCTTCGATAAATATTGACCTGCAATTTTGTGCTAGGGGCGATACAGAAAAAAGACAATTGGTTCCACTAGCATTTCTTGATGTCTTTCAAATTATTTTCAATTACTATGGAAAATATATAGTGTCTTGGCTATGTAGTCTCCAAGCCCTCTTCCACCAATGTATTCTTTAAAAGGAGACATTTGGAAATTAAGAGAGACTTGTTTGTCTGTTGCATTTTGATAAACACCTTTATAATGTTACCTGGAAGGCTACTATTTACATACAACCCAGATAATAATAGTGGTGGGGCTGGGCAAGGTCTGTAGCTCAGCTATACAGAAAACTCAACATAAATCCCAAGTGCAGCAGAAAAAGCGCACGCTAGGGGTTTCACATTTAGGGTGTGTCTAGACTACAGGGTTTTTTCGAAAAAAGTGGACTTTTTTCGAAAAAACTTCCCCTGCGTCTAGACTGCTGCTGCGTTCTTTCGAAAGTAAATTGAAAGAATGCAGCAGTTTTTTTGACAGCGGAAAACCTTGTTTTACAAGGAAGAATGCCTTTTTTCAAAAGTGCTCTTTTGAAAAAAGCGCTATGTAATGCAAACTGTGCTTTTTCAAAAGAGAGCATCCAGACTGCCTGGGTGCTCTCTTTTGAAAAAGCGGGCTCGCTTTTTCAAAAGTACTGGCTGTAGTCTAGACGAAAGAGGCTTGTAGTCTAGATGTAGCCAGATTTATGGGATAGTTTTCTGGGGCATCCAAAATCTTCATGCTATTGTCTGGCTTAGTGGGTTGTTTAGGTAGGGCTACAACTGGGGTAAGGTGTCTCATTTCTGTGAGTGTCCACATGGGTCGCCACAGATTGGTATACAAACTGCAAGAAAGGCGCACTGCATTTTCTCCTTGGCTGGTGCATTATGATATCTAGGCTCTAATTTGTTTTCTGAATGGGTTCTGAAATGCATCATTTTATTCTCAAAGGCTGATAACAATATCCTTTTTTAATTGAGAGGGACTCTTGTACTTTGTTCCTGTCCTCTTTCCATCACTCCGAAGGCGACTGTTAGACACAAATAAAACTGTATTGTTGGCCTTTTGGTCTCTATATAATGAAAGATGGATAACAGTGGATTTATTTATTAGTTAGCCATTCTGTAGCAGCAGTGGCACAATTTGTTACATCTACAGTAAATGCCTTGTAAATGTCCAAACAAATAGCTCTAGGGTGATGTGCAGACATTTCATTCTCTTAATCTGCAACAGCCTTTGTCTTCCATAGGGTGCTATGAAAGGCTTTGAAGTCCCTGGGAAAAATTATTATGCTAGCAGCAGAAAGAGTATAGTATTAACCTCCTGTGGAGACTTGATTCTTTAAGCATTAATGAACTGCTTTCATATTATAATAGAAGTAAGATACAGAATTCCTCTTTTTGTCTAGTGACTATTTTTATGGTTTGCAGCCATTACAATCAGATAAGGATGTTTCCTCTAGCATACTGAAGTGGGAAATAAGCTTGTATTCTTCTTTTTTGTCTTTTCTACTTTTCATAACATTTTGAAGTACTGGAAATATTGGTGGTTGATAGAGACTAACATAAGTCCAGTTTCTCCCAGATTGAATGCATGCAGATTGGACATCCAAAATGCAGTAGAAATACTGCAGAAGAAAAGAGAATATTATCTCTGGGGTAGAGGGTGCTTGGAGATTATATATTCATTCATTTTGAGCATTGTCTGACAAACAATGCCAAAATGGTGGCATTTAGTAAAAGGCCACTTGCTAATTCTCTGACTCATATTCTTTTGATTTTACAGGATGCTTAAATGATTTTCTTAATGGGGATTGCTAATGAGCTTCTGTGAGCTGTGGCATTATTAGCAAAAGGATAGTCAGTACTACTGATGGTAGCCACGATTATATAGCTAATTGGTATTTTAAAAATGTTTAGAACATCTACATTCTATGGACTTTACGTGATTCATGCCAAAACAATAATTAGCTAGAGTAAGTATTATTGCATCAGGTAGTCTGAGTTTAAAAATCTGAACAAGATCTCTGTGTAAGCTTGAAAGCTTGCCTTTCATTAACAGAAGTGAGTCCAATCAAAGATATTAACTTACCCACCTTGGCTGTGTCTACATTGGCACCCTTTTTTGGAAAAGGGATGCTAATGAGACCAAATTACAAATTGCTGGGATTTAAATATCCTCACGGTATTTATTTACATTGCCGCTTTTTGCTCGGGGCTTTGCCGGCAAAGCGCCAGTCTAGACGGGATCTTGCGGAAAATAAACCCTTTTCCGCAAGATCTCTTATGCCTACTTTCAAGTACTTATGCCTTTCAAGTAGCATAAGAGATCTTATGAAAAGGGTTTATTTTCCGCAAGATCCGTCTAGACTGGCGCTTTGCCGCAAAGCCCCGAGCCGGAAAAAGCGCAGTTATGTAATAAAATACCGCGGGGATATTTAAATCTCGCGCGGATTTGCAATTGCGACTGGTCTCATTAGCATCCCTTTTCCGAAAAAGGGTGCCAATGTAGACACAGCCCTTGAGCTTCTAAACTGAAGAATAGCCAGGAAAGACTATTCTGGCTCATCTGATATTTTATGGGGAAGTTAACATTTCTTTCATGACTGCAAAAGCAAAGGTATAGCAAAAATAAACATATTGGAAAAGTGGCCCTTAAATGTCCAGGAAAATGCATATAATATGACTTCCCTGATGCTCCCAGAAAGAGGAGTGATGTCGTGGTGAGAGAACAGGTTTAGGACCAAGGATTTTCTGAGTTTTAATTCCTGTTCTGATGCTGAATCTCTCTAGCCCTGAGCAAACAATTTAATTGCTATACTATAGAATTCTGTAAAACGGAGACTTAACTGAAGAGGAATATAGTGTGGGTGTGAAGGAAAATCTTAATAGGAGTCCTAGGGATTGTGTTCTCCTTAATGAGCCATTTGTGCTCTCCTTTCACTCTTGACTCTTCTGTTGGTTTTTCATGGTTGGAATGGAACATCCTCAATTTCCATTATTAATTGAATCAATCTCCTCCACCTTCTTGCCATTTCTCGTCTGCCTTCCACCTTGTCTCTCATTATTTTATTGTTCTTACTGGATATTATATTCATTAGATTAGGTTGCAGACTCCTGGACCATCGAGTTTGTCTAAGGCCTTGTCTACACTACAAAGTTTTGTTGGCAAAAGTTGCCTTTTATTAACAAAACAGGGGAGACGTACATACTACAAAATTATTTTGGGCACCAAGCTCTGTTTTTTTGCTGACAGTATAAAACCACTTTGATGAGAGGCATAGAGCTTTTAGGACTAAGTTAAAGGATCAAAGCACCAGTGTAGACACTGCTGTTTGTTTTGTCAACAGAATTGGCTACCACCAGTATCCCACAATGCCTGTTGTGACTGCTCACTGTTTTGATTTCTACTGTCCTACAGGCATGTGGCTCCAGGAAGTATCTGATAGTTGAGCATGCTGCTCTGTTTGGGGAAGAAAGAGCAAATAATTAAAGCGTAATGCTCCTCTCCTGTCCTGCCCTAGGAACACAGCAGTAGGCCGACTGCTGCTGTGGGGAGAGGAAGGGAAGGATGGGAGACTGCTGTGCTGCTTGGACCTTCCTCAGCACAAAGAGCTCATAGAGCTGTTCAGGGTGCAGCTCCCAGCAGCTGAGGAGGAGAGCTCAGAGGGAATCACAGAACCACAGGCAGGCAGAGCAGGCTGCTTTGGTAGAGACTGCTGCGTTGAGCAGAGTCAGGGACTGTGGGGGGTATGTTTGTCACCTGCCCCCTGCCTCAGGATAGGTCAGTTAGCCTGCTGCATGGGCTAGCCCGCAGCTCTATTCCTTCTGCCCACACCCTCCACCCCGGCTGGAGCACCAATAACCCCTACCCCACCCTTGACCTGAGCAACAAAGTCCCTCATTCCACATGGAGAAGTCCCAAGAGCGTTCCCCTCAGCCAGAGAAGCCCTGGGGCCTATCCCAGTGCCATTGTCCCGCCACCTGTTCAGAGTAGCTCCAGTTTAGCACCTTTTCTTTTCTTTTCTTTTCTTTCCCTTTCCCTTTCCCTTTCCACCACAGGTGCAAGCTGCTCAGGGGAAAAACATCTCTTCAAAAATGCTTTTGATATGTAGATTCTGGAGTGGCCGCAGCGGTATTTGCTACTCAGCTTCCTGAGTTCCTCAGTAACAAGGAGATTACTGAGGAACCCAGGCAACCGAATAGCACATACTATCTACTCAGCTGCCCCGGAATCTGCTTGGGGCATGATAAAATAAAAAAAATTGCCATGAAACCCTGCAATGTGGGGTCCTATAGTCACGGCTGTACGAGGAGAGACAGATCCTCCTCTAGCTTATTATAATCTCCCCCATTGCCTACTGTCTCCCCACATCCCAGACGCACCAATTTCCTGTCCATTGCCCAACACTCTTCAATTGGAAGAGCAGTTGAATGTCTACTAGGATGCCCCTGGAATAATGGTATTGAGAAATCTGCATTGTGTGACACTGTGCTTGCCCCTGGACTCATTGCAAGCCCTTCCCAAAGTACCCTGTGGCCAGTTGCACGTCCGGAGAGCTACCACAGTGCACTGCTCTCTGTGTCAATGCAAGAGATGTTAGTGTGGATGCACTCCGACAAAACAAGGAGTGATGCGGCGATACAACAGTGGTTTTAATTGTACTTTAAAGCAGCTGAGTTCAAAATAGCATTATGTACATTTGTGGAACATAGGTCTGTCAATGGCTATTACTCAATATGGTCAGGGATGGATCACATGATAAATTGCCCTAATTTGTTAATTCCTTTGGAAGCATCTTCTCTGGTGGAAGACAGGATACTGGGCTAGATGGACAATTGATCTAATCCAGTACCAGCCTTTCTTATGTTCTTAAAAGTTACAATGTCCCCAGATGGAAAGAGAAAATGGGTAACTGGGATGTGCTCCCTCTGCACTGTGAAAAATATTTAGGTTTTCACTGGTTTGCAAGGACACCATTTTGGGTGGGTAGAGGAGGGCAGCAGCTATGCACTCTGGGACGCGTCTTGCTTTTCATCCCAGTCCCCACATGCTAAGGTAGTGAGGGGAAAGTGCTTGCATTCCATGCATGCCTCTCACACCTGGCTCGTGCACCAGCCCATCCCTTAGAGTCCAGGGAACAGGATGAAAAGCTAGTTGCATCCCGGAGCGCACATATAACTAACTTAGAAAACATACCCAGTATCTTACTATGCCTAGTATATTGTACAGTTGGTAGTAATGTGGTATATTTACTGCTTTCTTTAAGATGTGTAAGCTTGGGCAGATCTTTGGTATAGATTTTCTGCAGTTGTTGCTCTGATACTGTGATGATAAACAGCAGTAGAAATCCCTCAGATAAGATGCTTAGATAATTCATCAGACTCCATACTCTGCAACAGATCTTTGCTATTGGGAACACATTGACTTTAAATGAATGATCTTTATCTCTGATATTGAATGAACAAAATGATTGATGTTTTTCCCCCTTCTAATTTGCGATGTATTTTAAAAGTGCTTCTCTCTTCAAAAGTTGTCAACTCAAGCCTTCCCTTAACCTGAAAAGAAGAAGTGCAAAATGGTACTTTGTGATGTGAAAGTTCAGTGAATGATTTCAAATCTTGTTGTTAATGGCATTTCTTGGGTTACATTTGGACCTGCATAGCCATGTAAAATAATCTCCGCTTGATTTAATTGACTCCATATAACCTAGCAGGCTTCTCTCACAGGATCATATCCCAGAGCCCCCCTCCCCATACTTTACTATATTTCCACAGGTGTACTAAAAATGACATGAACCTGATGGAATTACATCAATTAAATCTGACACTAACCTTCTCTATTTTTAGAACTACATAAGCATGTGGTTTTGCAATCTGGCACTTTCATTCCTGTGTAAGATGACCAGTGCTGCTCTAGGAATGCTGCCATGATTTACTGCCCGTGTATGTGACCCTGCGCTAAGCCTGGGGGACATGCCTACACCCAGTGCCCACTGATAGTCGCTGTGTTCTGTAATTCAACTCTGTAATCCAGTAACTTTTAAAAACCCAACTAAATGGTTACCACATGGTGGAAAATTGGCAATATGGGACTCAAACTTTTGTGTGGTATTAAATCAACAGATGGAAAAAGTTAAATATCGTCTTCTATGCCCTCCATGTGTTTGGTCCCATTGATTGAAATGCTTGTAAAGCATGACATTATTTCATTTTTATAAGGCTTGTCACATCCAGTGAAATGTATTACACGTGCTTTGAAAAACCTCATGCAGGTGTCAGAATATAACATACAGCATGTGCAGTCCATACTCCTGTGTTTAAAATAATCACATAGTATAGTGATTTGTAATAATCCAGTAATATTTGGTGGGATTTTAACTGGAATTCTTTTGTACGCCTTAAAGTCAGGTAGTATCCAGTCTGGCAGATAATCAGCATATGCATATTAATCTGGAACTGGATACTTACAGTCATTATACTCTGTACACAATTTACATCCCTGGATTAGATTTTTTTAAAAGACTTTAGGTAACTCATCACCATGAAGTCTCTGTAAAATGCAGTTTCTTACCATCTGAAGGGTGTGGACCTTATGTTGAAGCCTCTGCACTCGCCTCTTATTCATGCTGCATTTTAAGGTGTTGCAGGTGCTTTTTAAAGACTGAATGATTTCAGACACAAATAAAAATAAATGGAATATTTTTAAAAGACCAAAGGTCAGTTAGGCATCACAAACTCTTACCGAAAATCAGCGTGATTTGTGTGCCTAATTCACATTTGTGTGAAAGCCTCCCCTAAATGAATAGCTGTCAGACTAAGGCTAGCCAATAAAAAGGACTCAGGGCTCAATTTCCCCAATACAAATGAGCTGATGGTAGGGTACAGCGTAGAGGTTGCACAGTGTTGGTGCCAGCTCCTTCAGACATTGAGACTTATTCCAGCAGAAGAGGATGAGTACGGTAGCTGCACAATTATGGACTGGATAATCTTTCCACTAATGGATGATACAGAGGGATGGGGCTATTTACATGAGCTTTGGGGGAAGAGAGAGTGCCAAGTACAAGTCGCCAAACACAAGGGATATGAGAGCAGAGCTCACTTTTAAAAAGTCTTATGCTACTTTTAATTAATGTATTTTGGTTTCTAAATACCATGATGATTGTCCTTCTCTTCCTCCTCTCCCCAGGTCCAAATTACTTATATCACAGCCCCCCAGCAGCTGTATTGACACTTTGTAAGATTTTTTTAACTTTTCCTATGCTGGGAGGGCAACCAGTACTGTAAGGGCAGGAGTGAGCAAATACTGGCCTGCGAGACGGATCTGGTCCGCTAGGGTTAGCTCCTGGCGGGCCCTCACCACTATGCTTACCTGCATAGCCACCTGTACTGGCAATCACAGCTCCTGTTAGCCATGGATCGCCGTTCCCAGCCAATGGGAGCTGCAGGAAGTGGTGTCCAGTCCATGCTGCTTCCTGCCGCTCCCATTGGCTGGGAATGGTGAACCGCCACCAATGGGAACTGCTATTACGGGTACTGGAGGCTGTGTAGGTAAATATATCAGTGGCAGCCTGCCAGGGGCTAACACTGGTGAACCACCACTGTGTTGTTGCCCATCCCTGTGTAAGAGTGAGGCATGGTGCAATCCCCAATCTTATCCTTGCCCAAGAAACTTTTAGGGGATGGATGTTCACCTCAGTGAAGCCAATGGGAGTTCTGCTTTGCCTCCAATAGGCTTTGGATGAAATCCTTGAACCTTGAATCTGAGTTCTTGCTGCATGGAAGATTGACAGTTTACAAAAGTTCCTGAATCAAGTTCTTCTTAGTTTGTTGCTCAGTGACTACTTAGCCACTGGCCTGGCTGTGAGCCAGCATTGAACACTGAAGTAAATATTAGCAGTAGAAATGTTTTGTTGCTTATAATTCTTTTAGATTTCTTGAACTTACAAATCCTGGATATCCTAGTAAGATGTGAATTGTTCAAAAGATCCTTTTAAGTAAATAAATGCACAGGAGAGATTTTACTGTGGTCTGAGTGTGAAGTGAGAAAATCTTGAATCCCCCAGGTGTGATTCTAAGTCCTACTTCAAGTGCACTGCCCTTGCTATATTTTTCTCATTGATAATATCATCTTGGTTTGACCATAATAGCTTTGGCTCTCACTATTTAGCCTTTGCCATAAGTCAGCTTGAGGCAGCTAGTAGGGGATCAAAGACTTCAAAAGCTGCTAAATATTACTACCTGCCAATGTCACTGTCTTTCAGCTATAGCACTTTTCTTATTCCAAGTTTTACTTTAATGTAAAAATGGAGCCAGAATAGGAATTGTCAGAAAGCTGTAGAGTGCAATGACTGAACTTTTGAAATTATTTCTAAGGCTCTGCGATGTTTCTTATAAATCAGAGAACCAGAGATGACTTTTCAACCTGGTCAATGTAGTTATTCTTCATCAGTGCCATCATTTCTGTAATGCACTGGCAACCTCCTCGTCCTCTACATGCAAGGTCAGTCAGCATAGGGGCCTAAAAGATCTAAAAGAATCCATACAAAGAGATGCAGGGATAAAAATGTTTAACTACTAAAACACCTTTTGATTCCTCTTCATAAAATTCTTCCCTTTAGTTTTTCTATTGGTGCCAAAAGTCAATTTTTACTTTTGAGTTTATGCTTTAGTATCAAAAATTGCTCTCTCTCTCTCTATACAAATATAGAGAAAAGACACAATATAAAAAAACTCCCAGCCTTTTATCAGAGGTAGTAAATACCCATGAGTGCTTATCAGTTGTCAGGATTTCTCATTCCTTGACACTGAAGGAAATGTAAGGGTAGGAAATTATGACACGAGAAGTGGCAAAATCTGTCAAAATTGTCTAATTACGGTTCTACTTGATAGGTAGAAAAATCAAGTCATTTCATGCACTTTTCTCGTGTAAATATTTTTTAGTTAGTTAATTTTGTCAGTTCTTGCCCAGGGCTTGAGGCACTGAGGAGAAAGACAATGAAAAAATTTCTAGAATGTAGGAGCTACGTCGACCCCTATAAAATATGAAACTTTTAACCCTGAGAGGTTACCATTCTCTTATGGTAAGAATATGAAGGCAGGCACTATTCTATAACAGAGTGAGTGAAACAAGAGACATTTGGTGAACTCACATTCTTTCCTATACTCTGGGAGTCCCCTCAGCCTCCAACATTCAATGGCTTTTGTAAAACAAGGTGATGTGACACCAGAGGTTCCAAACTGAACATTCAATGTCAGAATTTGATTTTACACATTTGTAAGCAGCTGGTCTGAGCAAGCTTGAACTGCTTGAACTACTTGAACTGTTGTTGTTACTATGAAGTTCATCGTTTGTTTCTGACAGATCCCACAAGGCCGAGCACATTGCAAACATAAAGGAAGGCGTGAGCCATGCTCTGAAGACCTTTGCTCAAAACACAAGCAGGTAAAAAGGTAGGGAAATGCATAGCATTAAAGGTTATAACTGACCATATTCTAGTAATTCAAGGCTTTCAGAATAGCAGTTTGAGTGATTTATTTTATTTTTTAATAAGATAAATATATTAATTGTAGGTACACATAAGCTCACTATAATCAGCAGGTTAGTTTCTGTTAGGCATCAAAGATATGGCTCTTCAGGAGCAATTTCAGTGAAGAGAGGTTGGTGGCCTTTCAGACCAGCTTGGGAAGAGAGTGCTGTGTGGAGCACCACAAGAGGCTTTAGCTGGGGTCCACGGGGGTGATAGCATCCACAGAAATCAGGCCAGGTCAGGTCAAACCTGCCTGCAGCTGCGACCTGGCACATGGGGTTGCAAAACTCTGCACTCACAACTGAGTAATTGGCATTACAACCTGTGTGTCATATTGAAGCACCACTCAGGTTTGGTGACTGAGGAGTGTGGGACTCACTCAATAGTCCAAGAGATGACTCACTCACATTGGCTCTAGAATTCAAGTCAAGCAAATGAGATTCTATTCCAATCCCTTTACAAAGAGTCTGTTATTTATATTCTCAATTTCTCTAAAGCCTACATGTAAGGATGACAGTCATTTTAAAGAATTTGGAGGTAGGGCGGGGAGAGAAGGAAATAATAATTTTTGACGGGGCTACTCCAAGATTTTGGAAAGCGGTTGAGGGCCGCACTCTTCCATGATATTAATGAGGGAGGTGCGGGGTCTGGGATGGAGGTTGGGTGCAGAAGGGAGCTTGGGGTAAGGGATTGGGGTTCAGGAGGGAATCTGGGTGAAGGAGGCATTTGTGACGTCGGGCAGGGGGCTGGAGTGCAGGGTTTTGGGATGTGACCTAGGGATTGTGCTGTGGGTAGGGGAAGTGCCTGATGCTTCCCTTTCTCCTCTGGGATTACAGTTCTGAAAGGGAAATGAGGCCAGGTAGCCATGTTTCTGAGCGATGTGCAGGGCTGTGGGACAAGCTGGGGAGCATCCTCCACAGGCTGGATCCGGTGGCTTGGCAGGCTGGATGCAGCCTGCGGGCCATATTTTGCCCAAGCCTCAGGTAGAGGGAAGTATTTTTGAGAAATCAAGCCACTTTAGTATCTGAATTGTGCTGTAGTTTTTATATGGCAGACCCTGTTTAATTCTTATTTCAAGTTTCTTACTTCTCAGGTTATGCCTCCAAAGCTAATTTAGAGGAAAAATAAATATTTATAACCTGCAGATTTACCTGGTGATGCATGGGTTCTTAATTCAATTAAGGGTTTTTTTTTTTAAATAAAAGGAAAGTGTACATGCTTTTTTAAAATGAGTGTATTTTTCAAAAATACAGCATTATTTTTATGAAGTTCATTTTTAGTTCAGATTTCTTTAAAAAGGGATTATTAAAATTTGTGTAATTGTGGAATTTTTAAAATGGGAATTCCATCAAGTTTCTTTTCTTCCTCTCTATAAAACATTTATCCCTTGCTGTGTTTTAACAAGAAAGGGCTATAGTCAATTTGGTTGCCAATAACATTGTCTTCTAGTTTTCAAACCTTAAGCATTGATTTAACTGTGCCCAAACAGAGTACTACTCCAAATGTCTCCCTTTTATCTTTTTTCTGTATTGAGACGCAATCCTATTGCAGGTTCTTCCTATGTTTCTTGTTCATCTTGATTCAGTCTCTTCCAACATTTGCTCTATGATGTCAATTTTGAGGACTGTATTTGATATGGTGATTCTTTCTCTTTTCTGTTTGGTTTTATGAGAAGCAATCCCATATTCCTGGCACAACCAAACCCTAATGTTACTTTAAGTTATGATAAGAGGAAGCTGTATGCTGAATTTGGTGGTATTAGCTCTTACGGTTTAGGAGGAGTTCTACACACCCACACTATATACAGCACAGGGGAGATGTGCCCTGCCTCTGCGTAGAGGGGGCTTGTGGAGGGAGGGCATTGTGCAGTGTCCCTCCACGGGGTCAGGAGCATGTCATGTGCCTTCATGCATACACATGTGTGGGTAACAGACCAGGGCCCCTGTGTGTCAGCCAGCCGGGGCCACATGCACAGGTTGCTGCATGCTCCGTGGTCAGCAAGGCCCACATGCGTGGTCCCTGGTCTCCCTCACTCCCCCCGCCCCGCCCCGCCCCGCATAAGGGGACAGTGATGGCACTCACATGTCGAGGCCTCCCCGGCCTTGGATGACACCAGTGACATGGCTGCTGTGAGGCCTCGAGAGTCCTGGGTGAGTGCCATGCTCCCTCCAGACTCCTGCGACTCCTGGCCGTCTTCGTCCTCCTCCTCCTCCTCCTCCTCCTCCTCCTCCATGCCCTGGTCAGGGCCCTCTGCCCCAGGGTCAATGACCACCTGGGGGGCACGGACCGTCTGATGCTCCAGGATGCGGTCCAGGGCATCATAATAATAGGGGCAGGGGTCTGGGTCAGCCCCTGTTTGGGAGCTGCCCCCTGTGGCCCTGGCATAGGCCTGCCGCAGCTCCTTTATCTTCATGCGCACCTGCTCCTGGGTGCGCATGTGGCCTTTGGTGGCCAGGCTGTCAGCCATCCACCTGTAGACGGCCACGTTCCTGCATCTAGTGCAGAGATCATGGATATTGGAGGCCTCCCCCCAAACCTCAATCAGGTCCATGATCTCCGCTCTGGACCAGGAAGGCGCCCGCCTTTTGTGGCTCCTGGCAGACTCCTGGGAGCTGCCAGCCTGTCCCTGGGGAGCAGTGGAGGTCTGGATGCCACTGGATTGCTGGCTCATGGTGGGTCAGGGGCAGCAACTGCTGGCTGCGTGCTGGCAGGCTTGCAGCTGGCACGGGCACTGTGGCCAGAGTCTACCCCTTAAAGGGCTCCGGGGCTGGTGGGGAACAGAAGAGTTTTCCTGGTTTGGCCCAGAGTGGCCACCAGGGCACCCTGGGAAGGGCTGGAGGCCCCCTATTTCGAAATAAGCGTCTACACAGCGCTTATTTCGATTTAGCTATTTTGAATTTGGCATTGTTCCTCATGGAATGAGGTTTACCAAATTCGAAATAAGTGCTCCGCTATTTCGAATTAATTTCCGGGATGCGGTCCAGGGCATCATAATAGGGGCAGGGGTCTGGGTCAGCCCCTGTTTGGGAGCTGCCCCCTGTGGCCCTGGCATAGGCCTGCTGCAGCTCCTTTATCTTCATGCGCACCTGCTCCTGGGTGCGCATGTGGCCTTTGGTGGCCAGGCTGTCAGCCATCCACCTGTAGACGGCCACGTTCCTGCATATAGTGTGGAGATCATGGATATTGGAGGCCTCCCCCCAAACCCTGCGGCTATTTCAAATTAATTTCGAAATAGCGGTTTGGCTGTGTAGACGCTGGTAAAGTTATTTTGAAATAACAGCTGTTATTTCGAAGTAAATTTGCTGTGTAGACATACCCTTACAGAAAAAAACAACAAATCGTCTGGTAGCACTTTATAGACTAACAAAACATGTAGATGGTATCATGAGCTTTCGTGGGCACAACCCACTTCTTCAAATGATCGGAGTTATGAGTTTAGGATGTGCAGACCCAAAATAAATAGGAGAGGGGAAGGGGAGGGGGGAGGGAAAAAAAGGAGGATTGGGAGACAGGGAGCTAGAGGAATTCCCTCGAGCTCCCTGTCTCGTTCCCCCCTTCCCCTCTCCTATTTATTTTGGGTCTGCACATCCTAAACTCATAACTCCGGTCATCTAAAGAAGTGGGCTGTGCCCACGAAAGCTCATGATACCATCTACATGTTTTGTTAGTCTATAAAGTGCTACCAGACCATTTGTTGTTTTTATCATATTTAAAAACAGGTTTGTATTAGAAACTCAAATGTCACAGTTTTACAAATCTAAGTTAAGTACCATGAATGGAGGGGATAAAAAGTTAGCAGATTCAAGTAATCTTCGGTAAGCAGATTTCCTCTACTTATTTTTTTAACTTTTAAAAGGAGCCCATCATGTGCATGTGCAAATATTTCAATTACAAGTAATGAAATCCCAAAATTCCTGGAGTTACTTTGAAGTGATATAGCTTAAGTAACAGGAGATAAAAATTCTACTTTGGAAAGCAGCATGTTCTTCATTACTAAAAATAAAACTGGAACATATACTGGGAAGGGTATGTTGGCTTCAAATCTATTGTATAATCTCTGCCTTCGCTTGATGGTGCGTTGTTGCTATCGCTCCCACTGTCTTCATCGCCTTCACTATCTGGGCCTATCTCACTACTGGACCACGAGGTCCCCTCTGAGCTATGACCCCTCTGGCTGTGTCCCAGCCCACTATCTTCTTACCTTCTAGGGACAGGTGACCCTCAGGCCCCTTGTTTGCCCGAGTGGCCAGTTGCAGTCCTTAGTTGACAAACTGCAGTGTGTGTGTGTGTGTTTGTGTGTGAGAGAGAGAAATCCCTCTATTATTGATCCTGGCTCAGGGACCTGCTGACAACCAACCATTACCCCTTCTTTCCTGACCTGTTTCTTCCTTCTCACCCTCAAGCAAAAGAGAGAGCTTCTCTGCTTCTTCCTTGCTGAACAGCCATTTTATATCGTAAGTGTGAGTTTCTTATGATGCCCATGACTTTCCCCATGAGCTCTTGCTTGAGGGATCATTCTCCACAGAGAAAGAACTAGTTCAGAACTATCTCTGAACAACAAGGTAACAGAAAAGATCAAACCACCTGGCTGTCGTTGCAGTAGAGCTGTATCTGTCTTACAAAATAGATTTGAATAGACTGATGGATGTGTTTGCTAAAATGCACCTAAGATGACAAATGTTGCAGTAGGCTGTTAAAATTACAGAAAATTGACATCCAAGAAAAAGTCCCCTATATAGAGTATTTATGACATTGTTATCCAACATTCTGCACATTTATTTTGTTACTACCAGTTGAGTATCACATATAAGTTTGTTGAAATAATAAATGATAATCTTGCTCATTGTCTTTATTTTTGGTTTTGTTTCATACTGCAATTACTGGGGGCTATGTCTACATTGCCCTCTCTTGCACAAGAAAATATGCAAATGAGGCAAAGTGGTGACTATTGCTGTGCCTATCAACAGAAGACCATTATATTGACTTGCCATTGTGGAGCGTGTTTCCAGTGGAGGCCATGTTCAAAAGATCCCATCCACGGGCTGCGTGTTGAGCCCTGCGTAAACCCAAACTGCACCACGGGCTACAAACAAACAGGCCACGGGCTGCATGCAGCCCACAGGCTGTGTGTTGAGTAGACATGACCTGTATCAATCCTGTTAGCACCTCCTTTCTCTCTTCTGCAAATATACTATACTGTACTCCACTGTTCTCTGATTGTTCAGAAACAAAAACCAGTCATGTGCTGCAGCCTGGCAGTCACGCCTTGGCTTTTTCCAACCTTGGTCATACTACAGGGTGACCTCAACACATTCCTAGTCTTAGATTTCCCCCGATAAATGTATGTTGTGAGTTGCCCAGCCCTCCCGTAGACCCTCTTGCCAACTTCTGCTGTGGTTTGGAACATATGTTAAAAACATTAGATAGGGAGATTTTATAACTTCACAACAAAGTTGTGCAGGACAATATTGACCAGCAAAATTATAAGTTTTCAGGTGATATTTCAGAAGGAATACCTTATATAAAGATTATTAGAATACTATGCAAATCTTTCTCCAAACATGAAGCCCAAGCACTCGGGCTTTGTGCTAGTATGTTTGTAAGGGTCAGGTATAGGGAATTCTCACACTTCCCACCAAAGCTATAGTATGGACGTGGAGCAGCTCCTCATATTTGCTTGCAGGGCGATGATTAGCAGATTGGTATGATGGCAGATCTGCTGTCCTTGTCCCACTCCCTTCTGTGTGTTGGAAGTTCTGATGAACTGTGTATTGTAATATGCTGTGTCTCTGTATCTCCATAGAATCACAGAATTGAAAGGAACCTTGATAGGTCAACTAATCCAGTCCCCTGCACTCATGGGAAGAACAAGCACCATCTAGACTATTTGTGACAGGTATTTGTCTAACCTGCTTGTAATCTCCAATGATGGAGATTCCACCACGTTCCTAGGCAATTTGTTCCAGGGCTTAAACACCCTGTCTGTTAGGAAGGTTTTCCTAATGTCCAACCTAAATCTCCCTTGCTGCAATTTAAGCCAATTGCTTCTTGTTCTATCATGAGAGGTTAAGGAGAATAATTTTTCTCCCTCCTTCTTGTAACAACCTTTTAGGAACTTGAAAGATGTTATCGTGGCCTTTCTCACGCCATGTCTACAATAGGAGATTATTTTGAATTTACTAAATTCAACTTCTGGACTCCCAATTTAACAAATTCAAACTTGCATGTCCTCACTATGGGGAAGCATCAAATGTAGTCTGAGGCAGGCTCCATTAATGTGGATGTGCAACCTTGGACTCAGAGCCCCAGGAAAGACTCTGGGGAGCTGTGGGAGGCCTGCTGGAGGCCAGTTAGTTTGAATTAGTGGCACTGGAGTATCCACACTGATGTTATTTCAGACTTACAAGTTTGGAATTAGCATTATTCCTCATGAAAAGCAGGAGTACCGAGTTTGAATTCTGAGGCCCCTTATTTTAGAATAATGGGCTTGGTAGTGTGGGTGCATCACTTACTAATATGATGATTGGTTTTCTTCAGGGACATGCCAGTACCACTGTAGAAAGGGACAACTGATAAACTGTGGCTGTCCACTTAATACAATTGTCCTGAAGTGAAGAGTTACTGTATCTGCTTTTTAGTTTATCTTCACCTGTAGTAATGGTTTTATAATAAGAGACATATTCAGCATATTGAAAAATTAATATGATTTCACTATGCTTACACTGTCTTGAATCTCCACTAGGGTCCAGTAGGATTCTGTTCTTTTTAAAGGCTTCCTAAAGCTGCAAAGCATTGTGCCTTTAGCACTGCCTGAATGACTTCTTTGAACAGAGTCTGGTTCTATGAAAAATTAAAGTGATCATTTAGAGAAGACATAATTAAATGAACAGAGCTAATAAAATACTGTAGGAATTTTGTGAAATAGAGAGCATTCATAATTCTATAAAATGTACTTGTTCACTAATGTCATAGTCCAACTATTTGAAAGTAGACATCCCATTTTCTGAGGATGTGTGCTTGTTCTTTTGTGCTTCTTTAGATAATGGGACATCCATGTTACCTTTACATATTTCATTAGCATACATTTCTAGCTCAGAATTACTCTCAATGGAATCTCAACTGATATGCTATTTTAGTATAGACATGAGTCCTTTGTCTTGAAACTGAAATTCTTCTAATCTCTTATTATATGCTATTGTTATTGCTTTATTTCTAGGCATGCAGATGAAGCAGAGATAACTTGCCTGGAATCAGAAAGTAAAGCTCCTTTTGTTCATGTCAATCGGTAGGACATTATTCTTCCAATGCCATTGTTATCATTTGACTTTAATAATTTGCTTATTCTCTACTCCCCCAGGACCACTGCAGCACATCAAGGCTACCTGCTCTTCCCATTGCAGATTAGTCGTTTTCTGATTCATCATGTAACTGATGCATCAAATATCTCATTACAGCTATGCAAAATACTCCAGATGAAACCTGGCACCAAGTAAAACTCCCATTGCTTTGGGTTTTGCTACAATCTCGAAACTGAGACCATGTTCCTTATAAGGTTCTTGAGCCAATTGAGCAAACATGGGTCATTACTGAAGTGAACCAGGATTGACTAATGGCTTTGCAGGATCAACATTTGAAATTTATGGTTTTTATTAAGTTTTACTTTGTGATTTTGAGTTAGTTTAAATCCAAAACTCAAATTAAAAAAGAGGAATTCCAACCTAAGCAATCTGAAGCCAATAAATATATCCGCACAAACCTTTCCATAGCAAAGCTGCGGAATTATGCACCAATCCATGCCACTCAATAAACTCGGCTATCATTCACGGACTCTGTTCATCCTTCCAGTTTCATTTCAGTCACTGAAGGAGTCCTGTCAGGAAAAAATAAAATTTTAAAAAAATCAAAAAGGGCAATTATGGGAGCCATTTTTGATTGCATGTTATACCCGTCAATGGGAAGGTAAAAACAATGGAAAAGAATATGGGACAAGTTGGATGTGTGTGCTGACATTTGGCACTTTCCCCTCTGATGAGAAAAGAAATGGATAAAAATGGGAAAGCAAAGAGGCGATCCCATTTATGTCAGCTTTCATATATCTATGAATATAACCATCTTCAGTGAGAATACGTAATGGCTAAGTCCTATTTTGACCTTTTGTTTCATGAGTGATAGATAATGAGTGAAAGTAAAGGTCATGACATAAGCCAGCCATCAAGTCTTCCATTAATCGATTAGCTGTATATTTATAAAGTAAACTTCTTCCAAGCACCCCGCCGTGTCGTATGAAGAATCTGGTTGAAAGTAGGACATTAGATACTTAAAAACAACAACAACCAACCAACCATAGCACTTAGTTTTTAGTTTTAGTTTAAAAAATGGGCAACTTATTACTAATAAAAATCAGCTTTCAAAACTTAAGAGCTTACTATAGAGTTGAATGTGATCTGTTAGATGGAGGTTATGTATGCCACTGATTATCTAGGTTTTAGCCAATATGAATAAGACCAGGGGCTGCTCTGTACTCTTTATTCAGATAGAACTCCCGTTGTCTTCAAAATCAGGGGTTTTATTGATTAAACAGCATGGAATTCAGAAATGGACCTTTGTTAATCTTATAAACAGAACTTGGCTAAGCCACATAAAATGTTGCAAGCTTATACGATATTAAAAGCAACTCACTGCTTTGAGTAAGGTAAACTCTATTTCTCTGATGGAGACAGACATGATTAGGAAATCTAGTGAGAAATTGACCTACATAATTTGATTTCAGTTGCAAACACCAAGAGATCACAGCTGGAAGTTAAGATGAAATAAAGCTGTGTATTATAGTTTTTGCATGAGACCTATAAATTAATAGGCCAAAGATTTCAGAAGTTCCTGGGTGTTCGGCTTGAGACAACTTTTATAGATTCCAAGGTGAGAATGGACCATTGTGATCATATTATCTGACCTCCTGTACAACAGGCCACAGAACTTCCCCAAAGTAATTCCTGGAGCAAATCTTTCAGGCTATGTCTACACTGTACTGTAGTTCAAAATAAGATACACAATTTGAGCTACACAAATTGCGTATCTTATTTGAATCTTATTTTGAAATAGCTTATTTTGTAATTTGGCACTGTCTTCACAGTGCCAAATTTCAAAATCACCCGATATTCCGAAACATCCCTTACTACTCGTGGAATGAGGTTTACAGGGATGTTGGAATAGCAAGTCTGAAATAACGGGCTTGCTGTTAAGACTTGAGATAGCTATTTTGGGATACTCTGGTATCCCGAAATAGCATTCCAGTGTAGACATAGCCTTAGAAAAAACATCTGACCCTGATTTTAAAAAAGACAGAGATGGAGAATACACAATGACTACTAGTTAAAAGGGCTTGATTTTCAGCAGTGCCAGACTCTTGCCTTTTAAAAATCAGGCCCCATTAACATATCTCAAGTTGGACTTCCAAAAAAGTCCAGACATCTATCCATTTCGGAAAAAGTGGCGGCCGCCATTATGCAAATGAAGTGCGGGATATTTAAATCCCGGCTTCATTTGCAATTTCGATGTGTCTAATTTACATCCCTTTGCCGACAGAGGGGGTGTAGTTTAGATGTACCCTGAATGTCTTTTAAGAGCCCAGTAAGCAGTGGAAGTGTTGGTAATGCTGCTAGATAATATTGACCTCCTATGGTCTGGAAAACTCTCTTGTTCAGAACCAGTCAGGTCCCAAGGGTTCAATCTGTATAGCCACATAAGTGCAATTGGTGGAGTGGGCTAGCGGTCCAAGGATGTACGTAGGGTTTCATATTGGATCATACTGAGGGCAGCTGACCTTCCTGCTGTGTGTGCCATCATGTCTATACCTCTATTTTTCGCATATTAGCTTGATCAGCTTCAGTGTAGACACTCCCTCAGTTGTCTAATTTAGTCTAGGCATCATGGCAGAAATGGGTCTGAGGAGCTGAATGGATGGGGGCCTTGCAAATTAGCTCAGGAACTGCTTTCTAAGAAGGTAAGGAAGTGTGAAATGATTTGACAAAAAACAGACAAATGGGGTATCCATGCTGATGTAATTTGTGGAACACAGGGGACAAGGTGTAACATAAAAACAGACAAAGTCAGCTAAGCCAAGGGCAGAATAATGGGGGACTGAAAGGTGAGAGGCAGCTTGGATCTGATGCACCTGAGAAAAGGGAACAAGTGAAATGATTCAGTCATAGAAGAGAGGGGGTGGCTGGCCCAGCATTTTATGTGTGGGGTCCAGTACTTGGAAATCGTTCCCTGTCTGCATCCAAAATAGCCTGAATAAGGTGACTTTCAGTTATGTTGCAAAATACATCTGACTTGCAGGGTTTTTGAAGCGAGGTGAGGGCATGAGTGATGAAGGAATTGCTCTAGGTATTTAGCAGAGATTCTGTGAAATGACTAATTCTGCTGGGATTTTACTGTATAACTAATGATGTTGGGGTGCCAAAAGCTGTTGTTAGAGAGCTTTTTTTTGTCTTTTAAAATCTACATGACTAAACCATATATATGTGATCAAGTCATCCCATCATGCAAATGTTGAGTTGCAACAGGTCTGAGGTTCTCTATTGCTTCTAAAAATTGCTTGGCTCAGTTCATTTAGTGTGAATCCAAAGTGACCCTTTCTTGAAGCTCAGAAAAGATGTATAACTTTAAAAGTACATAGGTATAATCTGATTTTCTGCATTACCCGATTATAGCAGTAGGACCACTGAAAATGCTGCAGAAGAACATGTTCCTATGTCATTTCCACCTGACTGGAAGTAGGAAGCACCAGAAGTCTGATAGGAGCAAATTATTCTTGTGAGATACTGAGATCAATTTTGCATATTGAAGAGATTTGTATAGATCAGGCAAGCATTAACTGAACAACAATATACATGTCCACAATATTGTCTTCTATACCAGGAAAGAGCTATATTCATATCTTAACAGATATTTCTATCTTAGTCAAAATGTTGAAGAATTTGATAACTTGTTTTCTGATATCAAGCCAGTAGGCTGAAATAATCAATATTCAGCTCAATTATAATTTGAAACAGTTAAATGGCTTCTTCCCTATTCTTTACTTTTAGGCTCTGGATCATTTGCTGGAGTGTTTTTGCTGCCCTCATTTATTTCAGCATCTAGCATGTCTATAATACAATAGTCTGACATTAGGTCTCATCAACAATATCTAAACCCCAATACAATAACCGTAGGCTACGTCTAGACTGGCATGATTTTCCGCAAATGCTTTTAATGGAAAAGTTTTTCCGTTAAAGCATTTGCGGAAAAGAGCGTCTAGATTGGCACGGATGCTTTTGCACAAAAGCACTTTTTGCGGAAAAGCATCCGTGCCAATCTAGACGCGGTTTTGCGCAAGAAAGCCCCGATCGCCATTTTCACCATCGGGGCTTTTTTGCGCAAAACAGTTTTTAGCTGTCTACACTGGCCCCTTTTGCGCAAATACATTTGCGCGCAAGAGGGCTTTTTCCCGAACGGGAGCATCATAGTATTTGCGCGAACACTGACAATCTTACATTAGATCGTCAGTGTTCTTGCATAAATTCAAGCGACCAGTGTAGACAGCTGGCAGTTTTCCGCATAAAGCAACAGCTTTTGCGGAAAAACTTGCCAGTCTAGACGCAGCCTTACAGTATAGGAATAAAAGAATAAATTAAAGGCAAAGAACGTGTAGCTTTTACGATCTGTCATTTAGAATAACGCTTGCAGTACAGTATCCAACAGCTATCATACCTGGCACACAGCAAGGGAAATACCCCTGAATTCTTCTGAATGGAAAAATAAAGGCTATCAATGACTTTTTAAAAATAATACAGTTCATTATATATTCACCTTATTATTTAATTATTTAGAAATTGTAACTAACTTTACATGAGTGGATGGAGCTTTACATGGCAGGGACCTGTTATTTTATTTAGCATAATAAGGGATGTTTAATACAGCAATGGAAGTATCATGGGTCTCCTAGCCCTTTTAAAGGGAGTCCAGGCCCAGGCTAGCTGTGATGAGCTCTTTTAAGGGGAACAAACCTTTCTAGGCAGTTGATGGAATAATCAGCATCTGAGCCTGATAAAGGCCATCAGAGCTCAGTTGTAGTGGAGTTGCTGAGAGAAATACAAGGTAGAGGAGCTCCTAAAGACTGGAGGAAGTCTGTGCAATCTATGAGCTAAAGGGCAAGACTACAGACCTGGGAGGACAGTGCTAAGAATCACAGGCCCCCAAGGAGGAGGGCTGTGCATCACTGAGCCTGAGGAGAGAGACTTTAGCTCAACTTTATTTGTACTTATTAAAGGAAAGCCCCTCCTGCGAGACAGCTGAACTGGGTTTCATTTGCAAATTCAATACAATCAATTTAGGACTAAATAAGGATCTTAACTGGTTAACATATTACAAAGGCAATTTCCCATCTCTTGATATTCACATCTTCACACCAAATGTAGTGAATGAGCCAGTTCCACCCTGAATTGATTAGCCTCATTAACACAATATATATACCAATGCCTCTGTAACTTCCACTCCAATAAAACTGATGAAGTGGGTTTCATCCACAAAAGCCTCATTGTTTTTGCAGCTACAGAATAACACAGCTATCCCTCTGACACTTTCCTCCTGGGAGAGTTTGTCTTAGACTCTTTTGGACAGTGTGGTTTTCTTAAGGGGCTTTGGAAGAAGGGACGCTAAGGCACAGAGTCCCTGCTGTGTCACTGTAGGGCATCAGGGGGTGCTATAGTGCAGGTGTAACGCACACACCTACTGGGTGTGGTTCACAGTCCCATGTAGTGGCACTTAGACCACTTACAGCAAGATATAAGAATGAGTGAGTTCTACAGCCCTAGCTGAGAGCCAGCTGACTTTATAGCTCAAAGCTATAGAGGCTAATGCACTAAGCTCCAGTACTCCCAGGTTTGGTTCTGCATGTTGGTGGTTAAACAGGCACACTCTATGACAGGAAGAAAATAAACAAAAGGAGATAGGAGTCTGGGACATGGAGGGGTAAAAACTGAATGTTTTTGTGTATGCTTAATGCTATGTATGCTGGTCGTTAGCCTCTCTCTTTGGAATCTGGGTAGCCAGGAAGAAACATCAGAGTGTTCCTGTCACATTTAAAGCTAGCTGCACCTTTGGCATCTCTGAGTGCATCCTCTCAGGTACCAGGTATAATGTCAGGCACCTCCTCTGCACATTGGCCCATCTGAGTCTGTGCTGCTGCTTCCCGGCAGCACCTGGAGCTGAGAGACTCTTCCCACACTATCCCCTCTCCTGCTTTTCTTCAGCAGCTGGCTCTCCCGGCTTGCTCACGGAGCAAGCATTCCCTCCTGCCAGGAGGCCGGCAGAGTTCTAGCTACCAGCAGCTGTGATCACAAGCACTGGGGGGTTACCATTCATCTTGCTCAGGACAAAATGTGACTGGCAAGGGTGTCACGTTTAGTTTTGTATTCCTACAGTGCATAGGGATCCAAGGGAGATCTCTCCTGGTGTGAAATTCTACAATTCTCCCACTCTTAGATCAGGCTCTGAGTGATAGCACCCAGTGTAGCAACTGTGCTTACCCAGCAGGTCCAACTGAGTTCAAATACCTGTGGTTCTTCCTCCGGAGAATCTGTGACCAGTGGTGTACAGTGACAAAACGGCCTTTTAAAACAAAGTATTGTTTTTTTCACAGTAGTTAGAGAAAAGGGGGTTTAAAACAATAGGCTACATGCATGTCTATTTTAGCTAAAGGCTTGCTATCCCCTGACTGCTTCAGATCCCCCTAGCAGGTGGCTGTGACATAGTCTGGTTTTCCTGAATGACTGCCCTCTCTTTAAGTGGTTTCTTTTAAATCTGTGCTATATTTCTTTTGATCAAGTGTGTTCTTGACAGCCCTCCTATTAAATTCACCCATATATTCATACAATAAACATCCCAGTAATCAGGCCAGCATACAATATTCATATTTTACAGAGCAGCTTCAAATCCACCACATGCATCTGCAGAGGTATGAGTGAATGGACTTTGGGGTTACACAGTTCTATTTGAACATAAGAACATAAGAACATAAGAATGGCCGTACCGGGTCAGACCAAAGGTCCATCTAGCCCAGTATCCTGTCTGCTGACAGTGGCCAGCACCAGGTGCCCCAGAGGGGGTGGACCGAAGACAATGATCAAGCGATTTGTCTCCTGCCATCCTCTCCAGCCTCTGACAAACAGAGGCCAAGGACACCATTTTATCCCCTGGCTAATAGCCTTTATGGACCTAACCTCCATGAAATTATCTAGCTTCTCTTTAAACTCTGTTATATTCCCAGCCTTCACAGCCTCCTCTGGCAAGCAGTTCCACAGGCTGACTACACACTGTGTGAAGAAGAACTTTCTTTTATTAGTTTTAAACCTGCTACCCATTAATTTCATTTGGTGTCCTCTAGTTCTTCTATTTGAGGAACTAATAAATAACTTTTCTTTATCGGCTCTCCCACCACTCATGATTTTATACACCTCTATCTATCCCCTCAGTCTCCTCTTTCCAAACTGAAAAGTCCCAGTTGCTTTAACCTCTCCTCATATGGGACCCGTTCCAAACCCCTAATCATTTTAGTTGCCCTTTTCTGAACCCTTTCCAAGGCCAAAATATCTTTTTTGAGGTGAGGAGACCACATCTGTACACAGTATTCAAGATGTGGGCGTACCATAGTTTTATACAGGGGCAGTAAGATATTCTGTGTCTTATTTTCTATTCCTTTCTTAATAATACCTAGCATCCTATTTGCCTTTTTGACCGCCGCTGCACACTGTGTGGAAGTTTTCAGAGAACTGTCCACGATAACTCCAAGATCTCTTTCCTGATTTGTCGAAAAACAACAAATGGTCTGGTAGCACTTTATAGACTAATAAAACACGTAGATGGTATCATGAGCTTTCGTGGGCACAGCCCACTTCTTTAGATGACCAGAATGTTGGATGTCCAGAACTAAAATAAATAGGGGAAAAGGGAGGGGGATGGGAGAACAAGAAGAGGCATTAGGTATAAAAATATCAAGGGGGAAGCTGAGCTGGAATGTAACAGGAAAAACAAATAGTCTATAAACACCTAAAGACTGGACAGTCAAAAGAGGCAGATAAGAACCATTAGTAGGCCATTAGAGAGGAAGAGAACTAACACCAGATACTATAAAGACAAGGAACCATTGGCACCTTCATTGGTAGGTTGATAATGTCGCAGCCATCCGGTATCTTTATTAAGTCATTAGCATGAGTATCAAACTTGTGAATGAATTGTAGTTCCAGTCCTTCCCTGTGTGTTAGGCTTGTGGAATTGGTCTGTAACAAAACAGCCACTTGAAGATCTGTTAATGAATGCCCAGGCAGATTGAAGTGTTCCCCAACAGATTTCTGTATGTTCCCTTATGTATATTTGATTTGTGTCCATTGATTCTTTCCCGTAGAGACTGTCCAGTTTGTCCAATATATATTGCAGTGGGAAATTGCTGGCATTTGATGGCCTAGATTACATTCCTGGATGTGCAGTTAAATGAACCTCTGATTTGGTGGCTTATGTGCTTGGCTCCAGTAATGAATTTGCTTGTATAGATATGTGGGCATAGTTGGCATCGGGGCTGATTGCAGGGCTAGGTTCCGGGATGTTTATGATGTAGCTGTGTAGCATGGTTACCAGAGAGAATTTGTTTCAGGTTTGGGGGTTGTCTGTAGGCGAGAATTGGCCTTTCCCCCAAGGCCTCTGAGAGTGAGGGATCATTTTCCAAGATAGGGTGTAGATTGTGGATAATGCATTGGAGGGGTTTAAGTTGCGGACTGTAGGTAATGACAAGTGGAATTCTGTTATTTTCTCTTTTGGGTCTGTCTTGAAGTAGATCTATTTGTGAGTCATCACCAAAGAAAGAGTAAATGAAGCCAAGTGAGTGAATTAAGTCGTCCATGGGTTGGATCTAAAGGGAGAAGTGAAGGGATCCAAAGATAGAGACCTGAGGGACATAGAATATGGGAGCAGAGCAGAGCAAACACCAAGTGAGATGATGAAACACCCATAATCAGAGAGTTAGGCCAGGTCTACACTAGGGGAGAAATTCGAATTAAGATACGCAACTCCAGCTCTATTAATTGCGTAGCTGGAGTCGATATACCTTGTTTTGAACTTTGGTGCCATTCCCACAGCAGAGGGTTGATGGGAGAAATGCTTCTGTTGACTTTCCTTACTCTTTGTACGGAGTAGGGGTACCAGTGTCAATGGGGGCATTGAACCAACAGTAAGTATAGACGTGGCCTCGGGAAAATAATTATTCGAGCAAAGAAATCCAAAAGCTTAGGGAAGAGTGTGATGAGAAGACAGTGACTAGGGTTGGCTGGAAAATGAGAATTCTGTGTTGCAAAAATGGTTGAGGTTTCAACATTTGTTTTCTTCTGAATTGGAATGAAAATGAGATCTCTTGGAAAAAAAAACTAGGAGAGAATATAGTCAATAGCCTGGTGCTTAGGGCACTCCCCTGGGATGTGGAAGAACCTGTTCAAGCCCTTGCTCTCAATGAATCTTGGTCTCCCACATTCCAGGAGAGTGCCCCAATCACCCAGCTATTTTAAGGTCTCTCCCTTTTCCTGTGTGAGAGAAACTCCACATTTGCCTTGAAAGTGTTAATGTAGCATGAGGGAGGTAAGTAATCCTACAGGCCACAACTGAGGGGAATCAGGTGCTTGAGTAATAACCCCTGACTGTGTGAGGAAGCCCAGCTGAGGAGGAATGATCTGGGCTGGGTTTATAAAACCAGGAAATTGGAACCATAAGAGCTGGGTGGGGAAGTTTGCAGTCAATTCCTGGAAGGTTAAAGGGGGTTGTTTAGAAGATGCAGGGACAGGTAGCGTCTACAGTTACTCCCTGGGAGAAGGAAGCTGGGGAAGTTGGAAAATCTTTGGGAGAGAGGGGCATGCTAGATGATAAGGAAGGGGCTAAGGGAAAGTCAGTCAGATCTAGTAGGTTGCAGACCTTGGCTCCTGATGAGAGGGTCCCTAAGCAGGACCCCAGAGTAGAAGGTAGGCCTGGGTTCCTCTGTTAGCCATTGAATCTTTGGCAGGATGGGTTAGTGAGTTGGAATCTAAGACTGCCATTTTCTCAATGAGGCACAGAATGGGAGGCTTGCGTACAATTCCTGAAGAAAGACTGATCCCCTTAAAAAGGAAAAGGCATATAAAGACTTGGCAAGAGTGCTGAGTTACCAAGAGGCAGCAGCAGCAGCTTGTGCAGGGAAAGGAACTGCAGATCCAGAAAGACACAGAGGCTATGTCTACACTGGCGGGTTATTGCGCAAGAATGGCCATTCTTCCGGAAAGCATCCACACTGCCCGTCCGCTCTTGTGCAAGAAGATTTACAGTATGGCGTGGTAAGAGAGGGCTCCTTGCGCAAGAGCTACGCTCTTTTTTTAACAGGTGTAAGCTCTCTTCCGCAGGAGCTCTTGCGCAAGAGGGCAGTGTGGACGCTTGGCAGGGATTTCTTGCGCAAGAAAGCCCTATGGCTAAAATGACCATCAGAGCTTTCTTGTGCAAGAGAGCATCCACACTGCCATGGATGCTCTTGCGCAAAAGCACAGCTAGCACATGGCAGTGTGGACGTTTTCTTATGCAAGAGTTCTTGCACAAGAAGCCGCCAGTGTAGACATAGCCGGAGTGATGGTATGCATCTGTGGGAAGAGGTGTCAACCTTGCCAAGCTAATCCCCAGAATGGCCAAGAGGAAGTACCATCTCGGGAGTGAGTCAAGCACCTGGTTATACTCCTGAAATTAATGAACAGAAATGTTTTTTTTTTTTTTTTAACCAACACTAATAGTAGCTGACTTTGTCAAAGGCAGTGGACAGATCATGGAGGCTTAGCTTGGAGAAGAGCCCAGTACCCAATAAAAACCATTTCAAGGCAGTGGGGTGCAGTAACACCTACAGCAACCCTAGCTCATGCAGATTAGAAGAGGGCTCAGGTGCAGGAGTGGTACAAGTAAAAGCAAGAGGGCTGGGAATCTAAATGAAAAGTAGAGAAATGGAATTTGAGAGTTTCAATTAGGAGCCCAAGAAATGGGGTGATTCCTAGAGAAGTAGGAGGAGTTGAGGATATTTTTTTTAAATAGTGGCAAAAGTAGTATGCTTAAAGCAGAATGAAAAGAGCTAGATGAGAATAAGTGGGGAGGGAGAAGGGATTGCAATAAGAGTAATGAGATGGGTGGGGAAATACCTAGTTACACGCCTGTGGGACTTAGATGTGATAGTAACACACAGTGCATCCACCCTCCTTTAAAAACTTGTTTTGTTTTCTCCATAAAAGGGGTAAAACAATGTTTCCAGAAGTCAAACTCAACCTTTCTTTCAAAAGATTTCTCATATTTGGTCCCAAATTCTGCAGCTTGCAGTAAGGATTCTGCAGTGGGTTGGAATATTGCTACTGAACACAGTAGTATCTTTGCAGTAAGCAAAAACAGCTGTGGATGCTAATTGTGTATAGGATGAAGCCAATGCTATTAGATTTGGAATGGATGTACATAATGCAGAGGTAAACATTCAATCTTTTCCTTCCTAAGAGAGATGTCTGACCAATAATGAACTGATTGTTGTTGAAAGACTTAAAGAATCCCCCACACTATGTTAGTAATAACATTGTTTCTTATTTTCATATTAGAGGCACTATGTTTTGTGTGTGCATGGGGTTGAACATGGGGTTCAGAAGGAATAAATCACATTGCTCAGAATTGAATGACATGTTTGTTGACATTTGAGGGAAAGTTACAGTAAAAAATTCCTGTGCTTGCACCATTTGCTGCTTTGTATGTGTGATTTCACTTGTAAATATGGTTCTCAAAACCAGGTTTGGTTCCTTTAGCTCAGTGTTTCTCAACCAGTGGTACGAGTTACCTTAGGGGTACTCAAGAGAAGTCTGAGGGGTACATCAACACAACTGAAATTTGGAAAAAAATGAATTTTTGTTTTAAATTTTACCATGTTTTATTATTTTTGTACTTTTTACACCCAAAATGTTGCAATGGTAGAAAAAATGTTGTTTGTCTGAAAAATGTAGATACCGGGGGTACTTATAATTTTTTTTTGAAAAAGGGGTACTTTATAAAAAAAGGTTGAGAAACACTGCTTTAGCTGATGTAGATAGGAGCAGAGAAGGCAACTTTCTCTTTCCAATTCTCCTCAAAGTGTTTAAGGTTGGAAGAATATAATCTTTTTTTAAATAATTTTGACATAATTAGGTTGACTAGGTATACTGGAGAGAGGAAGTAAAGTGAGTTGTGTGGTTTTTTCCCCCCTTGTTCCTATTTAAGGTGACCTTCAGTAAGTTTCTCCTCAAAATGAGGTAGATAAAGGAACAGTTGTAAGTTACAGATTTCTTAAAGAGGAAGAATGGATCAAAATTGAATACAACAAATGTGTTTGTCCTCTGAAAAGTCCCCAGAATCCCATAATCAGTTTAGTACAAGCTTTTAGTACTAGGCAATTCGCCTGTCATAAGACGGGATTTTCAGGTCTCTCCTCCATGTCGGTCTTCTCTCCTGAGCCTCTGGTCTCTCGCTCCATCTCTCTCTCTCTCTCTCTCTCTCTTCTCCTTCTACTGCCTCCCCCTCTCTCTCTCTCTCAGCTCTCCTCCACCTCCTGCCACTCTCTCTGTCTCTCTCTTTCTCTTCTCCTCCCCCTCCTGCTTCTCACTCGGGGGACCGCGGAGCACAAATGGCCGTTTGGGCTCCACACTCCCCGTGCTGCATGGGGGGCGCGGAGCCCAAATGGTTGCTTGCGCCACTTGATCCTACGCGGCGGCCTGGCTGAGCAGCGCAGAAGTCAGCCGAGCGCCACAGCAGGAGGCAAAGGGGGGCAGGGCGATGATGTTCTTGGCCAGGGGGCGGGGCCTGGAGCCGCTGTCACGCCGCATGTCACCGCCCCGGCCCCCTTCGCCTCCCACTGTGGCACTCGGCTGACTCCTGCGCCGCTCAGCTGGGCTGCCGCGGGGGAGCAAGCGGCGCAAGCGGCCGTTTGGGCCCCGCACTCCCCATGCAGCACAGGCCGCCGAGAAGGAACAGTCAGCATTTCAGGCAACAGCGCCGCCCAGAGGGAACAGCCAGCATTTCAGGCAACAGCGCCCCCCAGAGGGAACAGCCAGCATTTCGGCATTACAGACTCACGGACACTGGGCTACTATATATATGATGTGAGAGTTGACTATGCCTTGATGAAACTATATTGAAAAATGATTCCTCTTATAAATACCTCCTTATTATATTTCTAATTGAACTAGATACATAAACATTGACCAGTGGAGTTGCTAGAATATCAAGTGAGGGCTGACTGTCATTATAGACTTGCTGTAATATAGAATGCTAAAACTCTAATCCCAGTGATTTTTCGGCATGCTTTTATAGTCGCCTAATGCTTCTGCTCCTGCCAGGAAATGTATATCAATCAGTCCTAGCAGTTGAAGCCCAAATGTGAAACGCCTATTCAGGCTGGGAGTCTGCTAACCTAATAATTCTAGATGGGGTGTGTGTGTGTGTGTCCCAAACAAAGCCAAAACTACAAACAAACATGCTTTGAAGACAGGATAATTGGGGGACCCATTGAAATCAGAAAATTGGGACAGCTTGATAGAAACAAAAGAGACGGAAGCTGTATTGACACATTTCAAATTACCCATTAAAATACTTTGGAGAGTAATCAAACATTCCATTCCAGCCTAATCAGATCAAATGGTATTTACCTCTTTCTGTCTAGCACATCTTAAAAACTGGATCAGAACAGTGAACAAGAAATTCAATATCCAAACCTATGAAATATGCCAGAAAATTCTCTGATTGTATAAATGTGGTAATATCCATGTGTGTATACATTCCTTTCTTTCTGTAACTATGTCAAAATGTGAGCAAACATGATAAACTACACTTATTTTGTCTCTCTAACTGCTTTACCTTCACCTAAGTATTTATTTCTGAGGTTATGTTTAACTTTCCGAATGATTTGACTCAAGAAGCCTAATACAGTAAAACTCCATTCGTCCGGCATCTGATGGTCCGGCACCATCAGGAACCCGGAAGTGGTCTGGGCAGCTGGACCATTGGAGCTGCTCTGCCCCCGGGTTCCCCGATTCAGCTGCTGCTTAAACTGACCAGCAGCGGCTGAATCAGGGACGCCTGGGGCAGAGCCAGACAATCGGAAGGGGGAGCTATGAGGGGTCTGGGGTGGCATCCCCCCACACCACCCTAGATCCCTCATAGCCCCCCTTTCCGATAGTCCGGCATAGCTGATAATCCGGCACCCCCTGCGTCCTAAAGGTGCCGGATTATCGGAAGTTTACTGTACTACATAGTTACATTGTGCTACATAGTTACATGTACATTGAAGTGTACATAAGAACATAAGAACGGCCGTACCGGGTCAGACCAAAGGTCCATCTAGCCCAGTATCCTGTCTGCCGACAGTGGCCAGCACCAGGTGCCCCAGAGGGGGTGGACCGAAGACAATGATCAAGTGATTTGTCTCCTGCCATCCCTCTCCAGCCTCTGACAAACAGAGGCCAAGGACACCATTTTATCCCCTGGCTAATAGCCTTTTATGGACCTAACCTCCATGAAATTATCTAGCTTCTCTTTAAACTCTGTTATATTCCTAGCCTTCACAGCCTCCTCTGGCAAGGAGTTCCACAGGCTGACTACACGCCGTGTGAAGAAGAACTTTCTTTTATTAGTTTTAAACCTGCTACCCCTTAATTTCATTTGGTGTCCTCTAGTTCTTCTATTTAGGGAACTAATAAATAACTTTTCTTTATCGGCCCTCTCCACACCACTCATGATTTTATACACCTCTATCCCAGTCCCAGTCGCTTTAACCTCTCCTCATATGGGACCTGTTCCAAACCCCTAATCATTTTAGTTGCCCTTTTCTGAACCCTTTCCAAGGCCAGAATATCTTTTTTTGAGGTGAGGAGACCACATCTGTACACAGTATTCAAGATGTGGGCGTACCATAGTTTTATACAGGGGCAGTAAGATATTCTGGGTCTTATTTTCTATCCCTTTCTTAATAATACCTAGCATCCTATTTGCCTTTTTGACCGCCGCCGCTGCACACTGTGTGGAAGTTTTCAGAGAACTGTCCACGATAACTCCAAGATCGCTTTCCTGATTTGTCGTAGCCAAATTAGCCCCCATCATACTGTACGTATAGTTGGGGTTATTATATTATATATTATAATACTATACTAATATTTCCATCAGTCCTAGGGCTATACTTGTTAACTAAGGCCTTTGTCCAGCAAAGCACGGGCTTAATTTTAAGTGTTGTTTAACTTTAGTGTGAGCTGTTTCAGTTAAATATGTGCTTTGCTGGATCATGCTCTAGGGAAGGGGTGGGAAAGACAGCCTTGGTGGGCTGGATCCGGCCCGCCAAGCCAGTTGATCCAACCCGTGGCCACCCTGCCACACTCCTGCCCTAAGGCCAATTGAGACCTGGGGATGGGGGAGTGTGTGAAATCTTCTCTCCCCGTCCCCTCCCTGCAAGGGGCATGCTGCCCCTAGAGGAACCGCCAGCTGTTCAAAACGGGCACCAAGGGGCAGTGGGCAAAAACTTCACATGCTCATCCACCCTGAGGCCTTTCAGGATCTGTGTGTGAGGGGAACACAGAAGTCTCCTGGCCCTGCCCCTTCTGCCCAAGGCTCCGCCCCTTCTGGGGAATCCTGGGGCTACTTCAGAAATTTGTGCTCAACTCTGTTCTAGTTGGAGCAAGGGTGTTGGAGGGAAGGAGTGTGAGAGGCAGACACCGCCTGTGGGGGAGGCAGCTCTTGGGGTCCCCTCCACTTCCTTCCCCTGCCTGCAGGCTCCTCTGGCAGGAGCTCGGTGTCCTCTGCCTTGCCATGCTGTCCCCAGGAGCAGAGGCTGCTCCGAGAGTGCGGGCATGCTTGTGCTCCATGTGTGGCACTGCTCTGTGTGTGTGCATTTCCATGTTCCTAGCCTCCTTGTGGTGGGAAGGTGTCCCACCCTGGTGTCAGGAGTAAGGCAGGTCTCTCCAAACACCCTGTGAGCAAGTGCAGAAAGATCCTCTGTTGCAACTTCCTGGGGCTGTGTCCTGGACAGGTGCTCCATGTGCACAGACTGCCTGCCACCTCCACCTGTGTGTGTCTAGGGAAAGTAATGGCAATCACCTGATGGGCCTTCCCTGGCTTCGGATGAAGCCTGGGAGACATCAAGGGTGGGGGGTATGGAGTCCAGGGCGAGCATGACCTACTGACTGGTGGGCATCGAGATAGTGCTGGCCTTTTCCAGCTCCTCCTCCACACTGGTTCTGCAGCCCTGGGAGGGTGATGATGGGCATCTCCAGCCCAAAGTCCCCAATTAGGGGAGGAAAGGACTGACCTTCCCCCTGCAGGATGTGGTGGAGCTGGTCATAATAAGGGTAGGTCTTTGGTGCCTTTGGAGAGATTTAAGTTTGTGTATATGGTAGGGCAAAGTGCACTATCGGCCTGTGAATTCTAAAGTGGATTAATATGTTGCATATTATCTGGTCTGTGTAGATCCTGTAATGTGCAAGAAAGTACTCTAGTATGCATCAACATGGTGCTGTTTCAAATAACACTAAGTTGAAGTGAAGTAGGGAACATTTAGTGCACACTAGGTGGGTTTGTATGGCCCAATTAATATAAAACACATTAATGTACTTTGGAAATCATACCACTATAGCGCTCATTGAGTCTCTGTGTAGACAAGAACTTAGACTGAGGAAGGTGGGAAAAAGAAGTAAATCACAGGAGACTGAAGCTGACCTTCTGAAACTAGGGCAAAAGCAAAGTGAGTGAAGGAAAGAAGAACAGAAAATGTGGGATTTTTAAATAAAATTTAAAATCTGGTTTCAAAATAGAACACTAAAATATTGATTGAAAATTGAATTGGATGTCACAATGTTGTCAGTTTTTAGGGACCAGGAATGTAATCACGGCCTAAATGAAGTTAATGGCAAAGATCAAGACTTCACCCAAGGTTTTGTATGCAATATGGAAATAGCATAGGATTGATACAATCTACTTTGCTTTTATGCTTATGTGATTAATGTTAGTCTTTGGCATGTTTTTTTTTTATATGGAATTCTGAAACTAGTTGTTTACCATCCCATATGTCATTAAAGTCTATCTGTTTCGAAATATTCTACATATGTTGTTGTCTTATTCCTTGCTTGGTGTTTTTGTCCCACATTTTAAAGACCAGAGGTATTGGATTTAGGGTCCTTGCCAAAATGGTAGTTATTAGTATAACAATGAGCAATACACAGGATCAGAAATAAAGACTAAATATTGCCAAGCAAACTTGATTTGATAGAAGTAGAATATTAGTGGATGAAGAGAGCACAGTAGATATTTGAATTTTAATAAATCAAGTAATATTATAACCTATTAAAACTTGAGACATTAATTCAGATTTGCTTGGACAGTAATGGTCATGCAAACTGAAAACTAGCTGATGAAATATAAACAAAGGAAGATGATATATGATGGTATAAACTGGGAGAATTGTCTGGTGGGCACATCAGTCTTGTTCTAAGCCATTTATACAAGCTTTAGAAGAGGAAGTAAACAACACATTGAGAAATATGAAGATACTAAATTGAAAAGAATTGCAAATGCTAATGAGACAGAAAATACAGAGATTAGGAACACAGGCAAAAATAATAAAATGAGATTTAGCTTGGAAATTACACTAACTGGACAAAACTCCCATAAGCCATAGACTTAGTGGGAGGTGAAAATGACACAGTGACTAAGTGATCGATTCTGGCTCTTTTTTTCAAAATTAGGAACCATGATTTTTAAATTAAGAAAGAGCTGTTTAATATGAATAGTACAGTTTGTGGCCTATAATGAGTAGGTGCTAGTTTCACTATGTATCTTTCAATTACTTGCAACTGTGATTTGTGCATTTTACTATTCATGCCATCAAAACTACAACCCAAATTTAACACACTATAATGTCATGCTCCTTTATAAATTTTGTTTAAAAGAAGCTGATCCTAAGTTAGACAGTTTTTAAAAAAAGGTTTTACCTCAAAGACCATCAAATTGTTGCGGTGTAATATGGTCAGCTGCATAAAGCGAAAGTCACTGTGGCCTGCAGGGGGCACTAAAGATAAGATTTTCTTTTTATTACATTTTTACTTTTCATTGTACATTGTGCTCTGAAACTGCACTACCAGCCAGCACATATTTACAGGCATTAAACATTTCTGGAGCTATGCCACATAGAATGTATTGTCAGGTCAATGAAAGCCTTTGTTGAGATTTATCGGCAGATCTAACTCCTTCACATGACTGTGCAGAATTGGAAGGCATGTCCATCACTCATTTACTTAAGAGTAGCTTGTGGATAATGAATCTCATAACCCAGCTGGGTTATCTGCCTTAGATAAGAACAACATTTAGTTCTGCAAATGGATTAAAGTAATAATTTTGTAGATTGCCAAGAAATGAAATATGTTATATTCATACTTTGTCTTAACCATTCCAGGGAGGCCAAGTTCCTTTCAGAAAAAGGCCAATGGAATTTTATAAGGGGGAAAGAGGTTTATACTTTTTCCATTCATTTGTCTTGAGGGTTGTCTGACAGTTAGGTTTAAATGGAAAACTTAGGTAATTTTCCTTGTGCTAAGGGGCAATGAATCTTCTATAAGGGAAGGGAAAAGGAAGAATTACACTTCTAGAATAGCTGATGTCTAAATGCTTCTTACTGTATGTGCACTCTAATATGTTCATTTCTAAGTACAGATCTTGTATGAATTTCCTGAAAGGATTAGTACTTTATTAAACTCTGCAAATTAGCTTAGTTTTGAAAACCTATATATATATATATTACAATTAACAATCAGGATTTTTTCCATTTAAAAAAAACTGGGACAAAAGTAACTTGACGTTGCTAACATGTGGCAAGAAGCTATGTCTTAGTCTGTGCTTTTTCATTTATAAAATGATGCAAAAGGGCTAACATGATGCTCCAGGAGCAAAGCAATGAGCTGCCACTGCAAGTGATGTGAGTTCAGGAGTCTGACTTCATTTCCGGTTGTAGCAGGCAAGGTATTACATGTGTCTTGTTGTGTTCTCAACCAATTTCTGTAGAAAACAGCATGAAGATTTGTTGATAGGTCCTTCTTCTGAAAATCCCATTTGTCCTTTATAAATCAAAACTGGGATGGCACCACACACATCCAGTGAAAATCATAATGGGAATGTGGGGTAGGGACAGTATGTGTGGGAGAGTGTCTTCTAGGATTCTTCTTAAGAAAATAATAAAACAGATGATGGTTTTGTTGTAGACTTTACAGAATAAGTGTACTTTCCAAATAGAGACAATAAGCCAATTCCTTAGTTGGTGTAAACTGTCATAGTTCAGCTAATATCAGTGGGTTATATCACCACCTATCGGCTGAGAAACTGGGCCAATACAGATAACCACAGTTAATCTTTATGGAATGACTATGCTACATGACAAATTTAACATAGGAAATGTCCTGTAGCAGAACCTGAAAACACACTTCAGCAAAGCATTTAGGTACATATTTTAGTCCATCCCTATACAACAAAGTACTTCAGCATGTGCCCAAAGTTAAGCAAATGCTTAAGTACTTTGTTGAACAGAAATGGACTTAGAATTAAGGCCTTGACTTAGGTATGTGTTTATTATTAGAATGACACCATTACTGTCCTGCCAAGAGCAAAAAGTACAATTTATATCTACCTTAAAAATGTATGACAAAGCAGTACAAATGAAGGACAAACACACACAAGAACAGCTATAGTGGGTCAGATCTGCGGTTCAACTAAGGGTACGTCTACACTACAGCGTTAATTCGAGTTAACTTAATTTGAAATAGTTAATTCAAATTAAGTTAATTTGAATTAACGCATCTACACACAAAACCTATTTTGAAATAGCGTTTTGCTATTTGCACAGGCACTGTGGCTAGGGTCTACCCCTTTTATGGCTCTGGGGCTGGGGGAGAGGAGAGTAAGTTTTCCTGGTTGTGCCCAGAGTGGCCACCAGGGCTCCCTCGGAAGGGCTGGAGGCCCCCTATTTTGAATTAAGTGTCTACACAGCACTTAATTCGAAATAGCTATTTCAAATTTGATGTTACTCCTCATAGAATGAGGTTTACCAAATTCGAATTAAGCACTCCGCTATTTTGAATTAATTTCGAAATAGCGGTTTGCACGTATAGTCGCTATTAAAGTTAGTTCAAAATAATGGCTGTTATTTTGAATTAACTTTGCAGTGTAGACATACCCTAACAGAGTATCCTGTCTTCTGACAGTGGTCAGTTCCAGGTGCTTCAGAGCGAGAGAACCAAATCGGGCAATTTGCCAAGCAATTCATCCTTGTTTTCCACTACCAGCTTCTAGCTGTATGACATTTAGGGACACATGGAGCATGGAACTGCATGCCAGACCATCTTGGCTACTAGCCATTGATGGACCAGTCTCCATGAACTTATGTAATTCTTTTTTGAATCCAGTTATATTTATGGACTACATATTATATGGAGAAATGTCTCCTTCATTTGTGTTAAACATGCTTCCGTTTAATTTCATTGGGTGACCCTTGGTTCTTGTGTTCTTTGAAGGGCTAAACACCATTTACTTTCTCCATATCATTCATGATTTTGTAAACCACTATCATATCTCTGCTCAGTCCTCACTTTTCTGAGCTGAACAGTCCTAATCTTTTTTGAATCTCTCCTCATATGGAAGCAGTTCCATATCCCTAATAATTTTACTTGCTCTTTTTCATACTTACTTAATTCTAATGTGTCTTTTTTGAGGTGGGGCAAATGGAACTGCTCAGTATTCATGATGTGGCTGTACCATGGATTTCTACAGTAGCATTATAATATTTTTGACTTCTCTGTCTTAATGGGTCCTAACATTCTGATAGCTTTTTTGGCTCCACTGAACATTGACTGTTTTTCAGTGAACCATTTGCTATGACTCCAAGATCTATTTCCTAAGTTATAACAGCTGATAGAGTGAATTTGTGGTAAGGTATACAAACCCCACAGTGATGATCAAAGGGGTAAAGAATAACTGTGATCCTAAGTGACCCTGCCACATCTGCAGGACCATTAGTTTGCATGTATCGACATTTTGAATTTCATCTGCCACTTTCTTGCTCCAGTTTTGTAAGATCCCCTTGAATCTCTTCAGTATGTGTTAGACTATCTTGAGTAATTTTGTAACATCTGCAAACTTTGCTACTTTACTGCTTGTCCCCCTTTTCAATTTTTTGTTACTGCATAAAACAATAAGGGCTTCTTAAAATGAATAAAACTTCTAGTAACTCCAGTTTTAAGTCTGAATATTTTGGTTGCCAGTAAATCCTTGTAGTGAAGAATGAGAACAGGTTTACATAAATTTGCATAGATTTTTTGAATGAATGTGTGTAGAACATAATATTAATAAAGTAAATTTGAGAGAAATTAGTGCTATTTCTCAAAATTCTCTCCTTTGGACTCTGGAATAGTCTTCTGATGTTTTAGAATGTTCATCTATTGCTATTAATTATTTCTTATGGAATTCCATCCCCCTACCTCCATTTATTAAAGAAACGACAAAAGCATTAGAAAATCTGACCTGTAAGGAAAGTTTTTTTTAATTGGGCATGTTTAGTCTTGAGAAAATAAGAGCTGAGTGAGGAACAGTTTCCAAATATGTTAAAGGCTTTCATAAAGAGAATTGCTCATCTATTGTTCTCTATGTCTAATGACAGTAGGACAATAAATAATGATAGGATGATATTTCCTTTTTGAAATAGTAACCAAACATATTACAATTATTTATCTTATCACATTTCATGATTATAGAAGAAGTAACTGGTGATAGTCGTAGGGAGAGTGTAGTTGATATGCAAGCAAAGGGTTACATATGCAGAGGCACCCTTCCAAGTTAGACTAAATCTTGATACGTAGTTTCTGTTGAATACAAACCTGTTGATCATTTCTGATTTTTATTTATGCTGCACACAGACTAGAGCTTTCTGGAGGGCATCTGCTGTAAAACTAAATTATCATCACATTGAAAATAAAGCTGTTTGTTTTTCTCTATTTGCTGAGCTAAATTGCCCTCCTCTTTGGTAGAGTTGACCGGAGCAAGCTTTCACAAAAGGTTACTATTGCTGCAAACTTCTGCTTCCTGTATGCCAAGTCTCAGAACACTTCAAAATCCTGCCTTTAGTTTAGAAGGGTGTTTACAAACCCAAGGCATAGAAGCAGTGCATGCCCATTGTTGGAGAGATCCTGGATTCTACTGGCAATCACTATTGTCTGTTCAATATTGTACACTTTGTCATGCCAATTTGAGATAATCTCAAACCATCATTTCCTCAGGAAGTCATGATTTGGAAGCATTGCTAAAACATAATTGTGGGTTTAGTATCTAGAGAGCTTTTCTCTTTATGCCCCCTCCCTAATTCTCTGTTCTCTACCCACCCTCTGTCCTTAAACATTTCTTTCGTTGTTGACTGCAAGCCTTTATTTTTTAGTATTGCTGCAACATATGGAACAGCCTTCCTCTTCTTGCATATCAAGTGACCTCCCAATGTTCCTCCAAATCTGTTCCCAAAATGTGTCTTTTGGCCAGCAGTTTAGTGCCATCTGCCTTTCCTTCCCATAGCTGGTTATAATATTAAAATCCCCAAAACAAGATAACCCCAAATAAACACATGAAATAATCTGACATCTTTGTGATAACTTTCTTCCTGAAGTACATTACTACTTTTTCTGTTGTCTCTCTTTTTTTCCCTTTCATCTTCACCCTCACTGTCATTCATAATTCATTATTATGTTAGTCCTCTTATTCAGCATGTCATTTGGGTACTTTACAGAAGGAACTTTTATCTTCTAATTTATGCAGCACAATACCCATTGATGGGTCATATAATAATAGTAGATGTTAGAAGGCTATGTTTAAAATCCATTGCTAGACAAAACCATCTGTACCTATCCAGAGACAAACCAACACTGCCTCAATCTAGGGACTGATCCACTGCCTATTGAAAAATGGAAAAACTATTGACTTCAACAGGCATTGGAACACCCCCCTTGACCCTAGCTCCTACTACTTTCCAAGCCTGTTAGATCTATTTTTGCTTGAGCCCTGTACCAATTGTCTGGGAGTATGACCATACAATGGTCATTTCTCTATTTTGCCAAGCTACAGCTATAAAAAAAAAAATTCTTAGCTCAGCTGAAATTGCTTAGATATCTTAAGTAAATGCTCTTTCACCAGTGTCCCTTTCAAGAGCTTAATTTGAACCATTTTCTTCATTTCTAGAAGTATAACCTATAAAGATACAGGCCAGACTGGTCATAGATTTTGACATTTGAATTTGCTGTCTCTTTTTATTGTTCCCTAGAAGAATAAAACGAGAGAGAGGTGGGGTTCAGACATTAAGTGCAAACCATTTTAGAATCCATGGAGTTTTGTATCAGCTTACGAGTTGACAAAATATGACGTGAACTGGTGCTTTGTAATTTGACCAGCTCTGCTGGACTTTTAAGAAAAGCTTTAAGATTAAAAAATTATGAATTTTCTTAAGCCCTCCTATTAGAGTGTAATGTGTATTTATGGTTCCCTCAGGCTCTGCACAATAAAAATGGTTAAAGCCTTTAGTCCTTTTAGTAGTTCACAGTTTTATTACAGAAGTATTTTGTAGATTTTATGCTTAGAGCAAGGTCAGTGTATTGCACTGTATAAATTATTCTAAATAATTGCTTAGTTATTTTATAGCTTAGTCACAAGATTTTTTTATTATTAAACTTAGCCTTTTCTTTAAGGGTTGGTAGAGAAGGGCACTATAAATCACATGGCAGCTTGCCATTTGGGGTTTCAGCTTTACCTGTGATAAGGATTTAATAACAATCTGGCCCAGACACCAGTTCCCTCTCAATTACCTTTCCACATGGGCATTAGTTCACACTGTTTATTAAAAACTCCCCTTGTAGTTGTTTTTAATGGAGTGTTTCAGATTAATGGCCCCCCTGGAGTTTAACTTCATTGCACTTCATTAAAGCTAGATTGTACAAAAGGTTACTTCAATTAAATCCAGAACTCAACCTTAAATCTGTATGGATTTTTTAGTAAATGTGATAAAATTGCTATGCCAATCCTTTGAGATTAACAGGGCAACATCCCTTGTTAGTGACTGAAGTGTAAAATATGTGTGTCTGTTACAAAGTTGCTTGCAGATTAAAATTCAGATTTCATGGGATTAGAAACCCAAAACAGCTGAATGGTGCATGATCTATAAATGAGAGGGTCAGAATTTTATGAGATATGGACGAGCCTAGGGAAGACAAAGGCTTTTGTGATGTCTTTAGAAATTATTTGCTGGAGGATTCACAAGAAAATGTTTTTGGGAATATTATCTATTCATGATGCAGTAAAACCTCCCATGCTTTTCTAAGAAAACCTCATCTTCTGGCACAAAAATAAGTGTATAGTTAGCACAGCCCACTCTTGGTTGGATATACCTCTGCACTTAGGTTTCTTGCTGTTGATTTCTGTCTGCTTTTGTCATGTTGCCCCCCCCCCCCCTTTAAACCAACCTAGAAACATACATTTAAAGTGGTGGAAACCCCCTATTCCAGGGGTTATGCTCCTCTTGTAAGACTCAGAAAGGTATGTTGATACAGAGCTTCTAAGGTAATGAAAGAGGACAGTGGGTCTTGGAGAAAGAGGCAATTGGGCGGTAGAGGAGAGGTGCTTATGAAGAGCAAAAAAAGCACATTCAGGTTGTGCCCGGGAAGCACATATTTATGAAAGAAAAGAGGACTGATGTCCAAGGAAGTGCAGAGAAATCAATGGGAAAGACTGAGTGTCTGTGGGTATAGAAATTTGCAACTATAGCAGGACATGAGTTTGCCAAAGATACAGGCGGAGCTTCCCAAGGCTCAGCCAGTGAGAATTCAGGGTGTCTCCCCTACCCCCATCATCAGCTAGCTTCTTCTCTGGCTGGTCCTGCAGTTGAACAAGACCTCTCTTCTGAAAAAGCCCGCCCCTCTTTTTTTCCTCTTGCCAAGCTGCTAGTTTGCTATGATCCCCTGAGTTTAACACCTGGTTTCTTGGTTCTTTTGTTTTGGGGATTGTCCACTCCTTAACCTGAGCCCCCTGTAGTAACTTAGTGGACCTGGTTTCCCTCTCAAGCAAACCTCTTTAGCATACCCAGTGTTCAGACAGAGCAGTCATCAACGTTAATGACTCTTTGATGTTATTGCTGTGCCACTAACCCTAGGAATTTTAGTCCAAGATCGAAGCACAAGGACATTCAGAAGGCAAAGTCCATCCAAACAAAATTAAGTTTGCAGCTTGATAAAGAGATATACAGAGACTTCATAATTTCAAACATAATTCATAAATTTTAGATACCTCCCAACACCACCTAGCACATATTCTATCTATACATTCATATAGATATATAGGACTTCTCCTCTTGCTTACATCAGTCGTATGACTGTAAATCTATTGACTTCACTGAAATTTGATTTATGCTGATGTAAGAAGGGGAGAATCAGAACCCAGGAGCCTATGAACAAATTATGTTTCAAGTAAAACCATACAACATATTATGGTAGTGTAAAGAGTAACTCAGCAAAATTTGGCCACATCTATGTACAGATGCTCCATAAATGTTTCCATATACATACAGACTAAGACAATATTTAGTTATATATGTAGATTTGTGATGAGTTGTCTACCCCAGTGTTTCTCAACCTTTTTTTATAAAGTACCCCTTAAAAAAAAAAGTACCTATGGTTTTCAGACACACAATTTTTTTCTACCATTACAACACATTTCTATAAACAACTTAATCGTAGTCGGGAGGGCAATGAAATTTTTGGGTGTAAAAAGTAAAATATAGTAAAGCACTATAAAACTTAAAAGAAAAATTTAGTTATCTCCAAATTTCAGTTGTGTTGATGTACCCACCAGACTTCTCTTGAGTACCCCCATGAGTACTCGTACCACTGGTTGAGAAACGCTGGTCTACCACACATTAATTGATGATAATAAATGATGAAACCCACCTGGGATGTGCAGGCAGAGCTTGTAAAAAGGGAATAAATTGAGCACAGAAGAAGGCTGCAGGACAAGTGGTTTGCAGGTCATAAGAATAATGTAGTCTGCAATATTTCCTTGGAAGCATGCAATGGGCACAGTGCACGCCACTCTTTTCTCACTGTAGGTTTCATCTTGCAAGATGATCAGCACTGGCAAAACACTTAAGCAAGTGCTTATCTTTAAGCAAGTGAGTAGAGAAACTCATGCCAATGGAAGTACATACATTTATACTTAATGACTTCTTTGTTTCGGTCTTCACCGAGAAGTCTGTAGGAATGCCTAACATAGTGAATGCTAGTGGGAAGGGGGTAGGTTTAGAAGATAAAATAAAAAAAGAACAAGTTAAAAATCACCTAGAAAAGTTAGATGCCTGCAAGTCCCCAGGGCCTGATGAAATGCATCCTAGAATACTCAAGGAGCTGATAGAGGAGGTATCTGAGCCTCTACTTATCATCTTTGGAAAATCATGGGAGACAGGAGAGATTCCAGAAGACTGGAAAAGGGCAAATATAGTGCCCATTTATAAAAAGGGAAATAAGAACAACCCAGGAAACTATAGACCAGTTAGTTTAACTTCTCTGCCAGGGAAGATAATGGAGCAAGTAATTAAGGAAATCATCTGTAAACACTTGGAAGGTGGCAAGGTGATAGGGAACAGCCAGCATGGATTTGTAAAGAACAAATCATGACAAACCAATCTGATAGCTTTCTTTGATAGGATAACGAGTCTTGTGGATACGGGAGAAGCGGTGGATGTGGTATACCTAGACTTTAGTAAGGCGTTTGATACGGTCTCGCATGATATTCTTATCAATAAACTAGGCAAATACAACTTAGATGGGGCTACCATAAGGTGGGTGTATAACTGGCTGGATAACCGTACTCAGAGAGTAGTTATTAATGGTTCACAATCCTGCTGGAAAGGTATAACAATGGGGCTCCGCAGGGGTCTGTTTTGGGACCGGCTCTGTTCAATATCTTCATCAACGATTTAGATATTGGCATAGAAAGTATGCTTATTAAGTTTGCAGATGATACCAAGCTGGGAGGGGTTGCGACTGCTCTGGAGGATAGGGCCATAATTCAAAATGATCTGGACAAATTGGAGAAATGGTCTGAGGTAAACAGGATGAAGTTTAATAAAGACAAATGCAAAGTGCTCCACTTAGGAAGGAACAATCAGTTTCACACATACAGAATGGGAAGCGACTGTCTAGGAAGGAGTATGGCAGAAAGGGATCTAGGGGTTATAGTGGACCACAAGCTGAATATGAGTCAGCAGTGTGATGCTGTGGCAAAAAAAGCAAACATGATTCTGGGATGCATTAACAGATATGTTGTGAGCAAGACATGAGAAGTCATTCTTCTGCTCTACTCTGCGCTGGTTAGGCCTCAGTTGGAGTATTGTGTCCAGTTCTGGGCACCGCATTTCAAGAAAGATGTGGAGAAATTGGAGAGGGTCCAGAAAAGAGCAACAAGAATGATTAAAGGTCTAGAGAACATGACCTATGAAGGAAGGCTGAAAGAATTGGGTTTGTTTAGTTTAGAAAAGAGAAGATTGAGGGGACATGATAGCAGTTTTCAGGTATCTAAAAGGGTGTCATAAGGAGGAGGGAGAAAACTTGTTCATCTTGGCCTCTGAGGATAGAACAAGAAGCAATGGGCTTAAACTGCAGCAAGGGAGGTTTAGGTTGGACATTAGGAAAAAGTTCTTAACTGTCAGGGTAGTCAAACACTGGAATAAATTGCCCAGGGAGGTTGTGGAATCTCCATCTCTGGAGATATTTAAGAGTAGGTTAGATAAATGTCTAACAAGGATGGTCTAGACAGTATTTGGTCCTGCCATGAGGGCAGGGGACTCGACTTGATGACCTCTCGAGGCCCTTCCAATCCTAGTATTCTATGATTCTATGATACTACACTCATATGGAAGTGCCTTGCTGGATTGGGGCCATATTGCTCAGCACTCAGAATCAATCAGTACACCTGGGTATCTGTGCCGCAGCATTAGAAAAGTTTGTTAGTCCACAATGCAGCAACTGCCACTGAGAACATTTTACCTGGCTACCCTGCTCACTACTTCAGCTCCACATGTGCAGCCCACAATGGTAAATAGATTGAGCGCCACTGCCTTAGGCTTTGGTAAGGGAGCCTAGCCTCTTCACCAGAGTCCAATCCAGAGTCCAGTGTTAGACAGCCAAGTCCTGTACCCCAGCTGCTATGTGGCTGCCACCCTGGATCATATCCTACAAATCCCCTCTCTTCCCACGGGGCCAAGTCCAGAATTAAACACCAGGACGAAGTCTGTGACCTGGAGAAAGTCATATCCCTTCTATTTAGGCTTGGTCAGGTCACTGCTGCCAAGCCTCAGGCAGCAGGAGCTCAGAGCAAAGGTTAGGTCATCTCCTGTGTCACCTGTAACTGAGCTGCTTTAGCTCCTTCCAACCTGTGCATCCATTGCAGGAACTGCTTACACCCAGGGCAACTTCTTAATCCCTTCCTTTCCAATGGGAGAGTTTGTACACTCCATCATAAGCTGTCAACTTCAAGGCTGAAGCCTGAGAGAGTAGGATACGTGGCCTCAGCGATGCACCAATGCTCTGAAACGCCTTACCAGAGTAGAATTTCACTGCCGTTTAACTGATGTGTAACACTCATTTCTTCATCTTTACGTTCCACAGATACAACTAAAGACACAAGGAAGAAGAGAAATAGAGATGGAGGCAAGAAAAAGAGGACATCATGAGTTGGAAAATAAGAGGGAGAAGAAAATAAACATATAAACTAACCAACTAATCTCAACTGCTCGACTTTGTGTCAGTCACTGAGCTATTGATAACTAATAAAGATTCTCTTTTTAGCTCAAGTAGATCAAGGTATCTGCTTCTGGAGCAGGAGGAGGCAAATTCTAGCCTTACTATTTGGCTGTCAAGTGCTTTGTGGTTATGGAGCTTAGAATAGTGATAACCATGAAGTGTTAAGAAGCCATTGATTTGTTACAATATTTTAGGTTGGGAATTAAATATCTTTGGAATGGCCATACTTTTGTATAGAAGAGTTCAATGTATAATTGTGTGAATAGCAAGGAAGTATAATAGTAACATCCTTTGTTAATATATAGTGGTCCTTTCAGAAAGCATTTGTAGAATTCTGTACAACAATTGTACTATAACCATAACCTGTACAGCTGAAAAATAATCATTCTTTGAGGAGTCTGCAAATAAAATACTTGACCTTTTGTATTATGAGCATCAGCCAAGAAGGGAAATCTGCAGTGCAACTCTCTCTCTCGGGGAAAAAATGAAAGGGTTGATTGTTAAAGATGCTGGTGAAAAGATAAATTAAGATAATAGAATAACTTGAACAATATTTTCATGCTATTGAGGGCCAATGAAAACAATTTGTTCGGCATAGTGAGGTGTCCAGTACAGTGAAATGGTCTTAAACCAAAATTTACTCAGTATTTATTCTGTGGTTACTCAGACAAACACCCACTGAATCAAAACTTTGAAACAACTTTGGGGTATGGCCCTTAAAGTCAATCTCTAATCATCCCTAATATTTCCTGGAAATACTTTTATGACACATTGCTGTGGATTCTAATCTTTGAACATTGTGCTTATGTCTGGTGGCTATGCACATTAAGTAAAACTCTGAATTCCTAGCTATTAGTTTACTCAGGCAAATTCCTATTGAAGTAAAAACTTATTAAGAGCCATTGGATTCAATTTATTGACTTGAATTGGAATGCACTCTGACATTATCCTGAAATAACATAGTCTGTGTCTACACTACAAGCAAGTAATAGAGATGTAGCCGTGTTAGTCTGGTCTACCTGAAACAAAAGACAGGACTATGCAGCACTTTAAAGACTAACAAGATGGTTTATTAGGTGATGAGCTTTCGTGGGCCAGACCCACTTCCTCAGATCAAATTGTAGAAGAAAATTGGCATGACCATATATAACAAAGGGATACAAACAAACAAAAAGTGAACACATATAAAATAGACAAATCAGATTTTAGAACATCCACCCTTATTCCTCATACAATGAGGTTTACCAGTTATTTCGAGAGAAGGGTTTTCTCTCGAAATAACCGCGTCTTAACAGCATCTGTTATTTCGAAATAGTGCTATTTTGAAATAGCGCCATAACGTGAATATGCAAATGAAGCAAGGGATATTTAAATACTGGCTTCATTTGCAATTTTGAATGTCTTCGTTTGCATCTCTCTCTCAAAAGAGGGTGCAAGTGTAGACATACTTTCCTAACCCACTCTTGCTGCAATTTAAGCTCATTGCTTCTTGTCCTGTCATCAGAGTTAAAAAGAACAATTTGTGTCCCCCCTTCTTGTAACAACATTTTATGTTCTTGAAAATTTATGTCCCCTCTCAGTCTTCTTTTCACCAGACTAAACAAACCCTATTTTTTCAATCTTCCATCATAGGTCATGTAGTCTAGACCTTTAATCATTTTTGTTGTTCTTCTCTGGACTTTTTCCAACGTGTTCACCTCTTTCCTGAAACATGGTGCCCAGAACCAGGCACAACCCTCCAGTTGAGGCCTAATCAGCATGAAATAGAGTAGAAGTATTATTTCGTGCCTACAACATTCCTGTTAATGTACCCCCAAAATGAGATTTTTTTTGCACCAGTTATACTGTTATCTCATATTTAGCTTGTGATCCACTATGACTCCCCAGATCCCTTTCTGCAGTACTCCTTTCTAAGCAGTCATTTCCCATTTTGTTTGTGTGCAACTGATTGTTCCTTTCTAAGTGGAGTAGTTTGCATTTGTTCTTACTGCATTTCATCTGGTTTACCGGAGACTTTTTCTCCAGTTTGTCCAGATCATTTTGAATTTTAATTCTATCCTCCAAATCACTTGCAACTCCTCCCAGCTTGGGATCTTCCACAGACTTTATAAGTATTTTTTGTATGTCATTATCTAAATAATTGAAAATATTGAACAAATCTGGACCCAGAATTGATCCTTGTGAAACTACAGTTGATATGTGCTTCATGCCCTGCTTCCTGGCTCAATTCATGTTTCCCAGCTTTCTTCTGATCACACAAAGACTGGAAGAGGAAGGTCACTGCCTCCAATTCTAAAACCCACACACTCTGTTTTCATTGGCTCTCCTGGCTTCCTGCAAACTCATTTCCTGCTTCTCTAGCATTCCTGGAAACTCTCTGGGTACATCTAGACTACGTTCCTCTTTCAAAAAAGAGATATGCAAATTCTGCACTACTTTGCGTATCTTTTTCCGATCGCTTTTTCGAAAGCTGTTTTTTCAAAAGTGAAAGCAGTTTAGACGGGTTTTTTTTAAAGAACCCCCCTTTTTTGAAAGAACCCTTCTTTCTTAAAAAATGAGGTGTACAGGGTTCTTTTAAAAAAGGGGGGTTCTTTTGACCCCTCCTATTGATCACAGGGCTGATGGACCAATTGATCAAAGTGACTTCTTTAAAATGGTAATTAAACTATTGCATTGAGTCAAATTTTATTTTTCTGTTCTAAATGTCACTCTAGTACATCTTGATACATACCAGAGATCACAGATCAAAGCTAGAAGTCAAATGTGAAGATGTTGTAATGGCAGATAATCAAATACGGTACCAACTTGACCCATCAGGGTTGATGTGGAAAATAATGTAGTGCTACTACACTTGGTGGCTCTTGAAATTATAACAAACACTTAATCCAGCACCTTTTTACCTTTTAGCTTCAGACAGTAAGATGAAAGTTGGTCAAATATTTTATTGCTTTCAGAACAATTTAACAGTGGAAAATGTATACATGAGTAAATTCAACAATGATGGGGAGAAATTAGACGAATCATTCACACGTTATTCAACCACTTAATACTGAAGACCATACTTGTATACCTAAAGCAATATCTTTGGACCAATGTAACAAAATTAACTTGTTCAAGACCATAGCCCCATATTGCCCCACAGCTTGTGCCAGATCTAAGTAAACTATTCTTTTTCTGTGGGGATGTAGCAGAGCAGAGTGGCAGAAATACTGTGCTTGCCACAAGAATAAATTAATTACTTGATGTCAGATGCACATTGTGCAGTGCAGAAGGAGTTAATATTAATTACTCACAATATTAAGAGAATAGACTGTACATTCCAAGGCAGCATGTATTTCTCAGAACTTTGCTGAAATAAGGAAAGTGAAGGCAAGAGACCTACTTTCCAAGAGAAAAACAATCAATGTTGGATCTATAAATAACACAGTATATGTATTTGAGCACTCAAAGGCATCAGGCTTACAGTCAATACTTGTATGTGTATATATATATATATATATATATATATATAAATGGACTATTTTCTATGAGAGATTACTTGTGAATAGCAAAGGTGTGTGTATCTTGGGCACTAGTCCTACTCAGTAGTCAGTGTCTGAGTGTCATCTGAAGCATTTGGAAAACGTGTTCAGTGTTTAAAATGCACTGCTTTTGTACTAAGAGATTCCCTGCCTGACTCACTAAGATGACACACAAATGTCTGACACTATACAGTAGCATCTGCTGGCTTTTGAGAGAGCCATTTCATGTTCACTATGAGTCAACCCTTTGGCCCCTTAGGATTTGTCCCTCATGGGGTGTGTGACAGCAGCACCAAGAGAGCCTGTGATGGGGGTTGTTCCAGTAATATACTTACTAGCAGAAAGAGATGTGTCTAGGCCTAGCACCTGCGCATTCACCTTCTGTACACAGCTAGAATCACCCCCTCCCTCCCGAAAGGAATACATTCTGACAAGATTCTGTTTGTTTTTTTCATTGGCTTATCTATGCCAGTTCTAGTTTAGGAGATGAGGAATGCTAGACTGCATAATATGAAATTGCAATTCTGTGCACCAGCTCAAATGACGAAGAATGTACAATATTACAGCTGTAGCTCAAAAGGAGCGGGAGGCACCCGAAGCTAATTGACCATTGCCTTTTTCATCAGCTGAGACAAATTTACTTTTCCTGCAGCTTGCTCTGTGCTTGTTTTGTTTAAATGCAGATGCATTCAAATCCAGTGATAATCATGTGACCAGGGTAGCAACTCAGTATTTTCTGTTACAATTATTTTGATGAAACAAGGTTAATTAAATATGCCATTCCAACTCTCGCAACCTATATGGAGATAGATGTAGACCAGCTGATTCCATGAGGCTGTTCAAATCCTAATAAAACACAAACTTTAAGTTTTGGGTAAAGTGCTAATTTTTCAAACATTTAAATACCTTCCTGCTGTGAAAACTATCTGTGACACAATTTTAAGGGCATATTCTTCAAACTGTAAGGCAGCTGTTGTACAGCAATAAGACAATGGCTAAAATATAGTAAAATTATTTCTCTTGTCCAGGAGTCCATTTTATGAAACTTATAGAAATATGTGTTTGCCTTGTTTTGGCATCAAAGGAAAATTCTATACGCCTAGCTGCAAAAATATGATGATCAGTTCAGGCAGTTCCTTACTACCTGTCTTTCTTGAATCATTGGTGTCTGCTCTGATTAGATATGTTTTCTAGTTTATATATTTTTTGCAAGTGAATTTTGTCCTTCTGCAAAGTGCTGTATTGAATTAATAATTTATAGCACTCTGTTTTGTAACTTTTTTCAGTTTGAGTCTGAGGGGCATAAACTATACAACTGTGATGCCTTTCATTTCTGCTCCGTGCTCTTTCATGGAGACTTTTTACTGTTTGTTTTTTTCTTGCTAAATAATTTGACACAAAGCATATTATTGCACTTTGTTTATAGTAAAACATAAAATTGGACTTCTGCAAGGAGATCTGCAGAAAGATTTCTTATAGCTCTTGGGGAATTCAACTGAATGGTTCTGCAGTGTGCAGTGAATGTTTCTACTCCATGTATAATGACTGGGTCAGTTTTACTGTTTGTGGGACTCTGTATACTGGTCCAATCAAAAATCCATACTTTGTGAAGTCAGATAGTCATCCCATCTGGCTTCTGTGTTTATTAGCAAAAAGCTATTTCTCAAACAAAACATGAATCTCAGCCCTGGTTGCTCCTAGTGTTCCATCCCTAAGAAAATGTTGCCAACCAAGGGAGAAACTGACTGAACATGCAGGAAGATAGTCAAGGTGATTAAGTACAAAAAGTTGTCACATATGCAAATAATAGAAGTATTTTCAAGTCAATCATATCTCTCTAATTAGAGTTTCTACTATAGATTCTCTCTGAAAAACAAACTGTGTGTTTAGGGGGGTGTTTTGGCAATTACATCCTTGCAGTTCTGCAAGTTTCAAAACTATACTACTTCACCATCAAAATTTTTATTTGGAAACCTGATCTTTCCCTTTAGGTGGAACATCTCCCACTGCCATACACAAGGAAGAAATGGTTGTGTAAGACACATACAATCATTCCTCTCAGTTCAGTATTTCCTATTTTAGGCTGTATTGGATTTAGATAGATTGTCTCCTGCCACTGCACAGAACATTCTAAATGAGGGAAGGTGGGGAAACTGTTGAATTATTGGATAGGCGAAAATGCAGCGATGTTGGGAAAGAGCTTCACAGGAGATAAACTGAATGTCACCTGCCAAAAGAAGCATTAAGTGTTAGAGAGATTAATGGGAAAATTTCAGCCATGAATCCATATACATTTGAGTAACAAATAAAACCTAGCATGGATACAACATGTTCTATAGTCCTCTTTCCAAATGAAAAAAGTAATAGATTATTGCTTGCTGTGGATTTTTGGCAGCATAAAATCTTAAATTCTGAACTGTGGTCTGAGGGCCCAATTCTCCTTTGATTTAGTGGACTTAATTCCTGATTTAAATTGATGCAGGAGAGAAGATGATTTGACTCTGTAAATTAAGTGGTCATGGAGGAGAGTCTGCTATCAATCCAAATTCCTCCCTAGGACTATTGAGGTAGTTCAGTGCATGTAGTTACCACTTATTTTTACCTCAAGGATGTGACATTACAATGGTAATGGGACAGTAATTGCATGTTACTAGAAGGATTGTGCAGATGAAAGAGCTTTCTCACCTGAGAGCACTTCCACCTTTGCCTCTCATTTTAGAGAAAAATGAATTGCAGGGTTAGAAAATTAATTTCTTGCAGACAAAATGCTTCTGTAATCTATTGCAACAGGGGCTGTTAGATGAGAGTGGGGTTGGTAGGAAGATGTGTCAGAGTGTAATATCACAAATTATTTTGCTTGCTATGGGAAAAGTTAGTTAGACTGCTTATTTATGCATATAGTTCTGTTCTACAGTAACTTACTCTTGTCATTGCATATGTAAGAACATAAGAACATAAGAACATAAGGCCGTACTAGGTCAGACCAAAGGTCCATCTAGCCCACTAGCCTGTCTGCCGACAGTGGCCAGCACCAGGTGCCCCAGAGAGGGTGGACCAAAGACAATGATCAGGCAATTTGTCTCCTGCCATCCTTCTCCAGCCTCTGACAGAGGCCAGGGACACCATGTAACTTCACTAACTTTGTGTTAAAACAGAAAAGCATCATCAACCGTATTAATATTGAAGAAAAAACCTATTCTCTTTCAATAATATAGAAAGTTAGATTTTCTGGTAAACTCAAAACAGTTGGGCCAGATCCTCAACTGGTGTAAACTGGCAGTGGAGATATGCCAGTTTACATCCATTTCTCCCAACTATATCATTAGCTAAGTAAAATTAATAACAAGCTAGTGAACTCTGTCAGTGTTTTATAGTTCCACAGTTACAGGGGCTGAGAAAAGCTGTAATGAATACCTGGTTAGAGGTACTTTCACATTTTGGCATATAGGAACATAGTCTAGTATTAAAGTTCAGTTGATATCAAACTTTTCAATAATATAATGGGAAAGCAGTGATTCAATGACTCAAAGCTTAATTAGAAAAAGGATGGAGCTGTACTTGGAAGAGTGGTCTTATCTGAAAGAAGCCTTGTTGGTTGGTCAAAATTATAAACAGAAGAAAACATTTTGAAAGATTTGCTCATACATGTAGAACCTTCAGAGATCACCCGTACACTTTCTAAGTAGAATGAAGAAGATAAGTGATCACAACGTGACTCCTAGAGAGCTGGATAGTTGAACTACATTGTTGAGCACTATGAGGAATGCTGCCTCTTGCTCAGTTTCACTGATCATAGAATCATAGGACTGGAAGGAACCTCAAGTCCAGTCCCCTGCACTCATGGCAGGACCAAGCACCATCTAGACCTTCTCTCACAGGTATGTGAGTAAATGTGAGTGTGTTTTTTGTCATGACATTGGTTGTTGCGTAAAGGACTCCCCTGCAGAAGTAAACAATGGTCTTAATTCAGCAAAGCATGTAAGCATATGCTTAAATTGCATGTATGTAATGTATATAGGTGATTTGTTGAAGTTGAAGCCTGCATATCTGTGCATAGCTATTCACAGATGACGTCCTAAACAAGAATTATTTTAAATTGGATGAATCCTAATATCTGCTCTCCTCCTTACATTTGCTGCAACAATTTAAATCAAATTTGATAACACTTCTCTTTTTCCCTTTTGCTTTTAATTGTTAGCATGGCATCACAGATTACAACTTACCTTTGAATATCTTTTGTGAGATATATTAGGGGTCCTTACTGTGAAAATGTAGGTGTTTTAAATCTTGAAGGTATTATATGGAAAATTTGGTCCCATAAAAAAGGTACTAGCATCAAACATGAAATATAATAAATATAACTTAGACTTAATGCCATACGGATCTTTTGAAAAGATAAAATAATATTAATGCATTACATGCTGTTTGCTGACATTCAGCAACTACAGGCATGACTAAATTAATTTTGACATCATGATACATTTATAAGGTCCCATCTGCAGTGATTTCTACTGTCACATTAAAAAAGCAAACAAAATATTTACTAGCCCCTACATATTGAGTTTGGAAAGCTATCAAAAAGTCATGTGTCCTTTAATTCCACTTTGCTGCTATGCTGACTGCCACAGTGCCCATGAACAAAATATATCAGCTTGCCTTTCCTGCTAATATGTAATTTTGTCCACAAGAGAGTGCCGACGCAGAGAAGCTGATAACTAGTTAATTTAATCATTACCTTAATTGTGTTTAAAAAAAATCTAAAATGACATGAAAACTTAGTCATGGATCTGTGTTAAGTAGCCCTTCATACATATGTGGAGCATTATCAAACGGTCTGTCTCGGCAGATGAGTTTACAGGATCGGAGCCAAGGCTGGATTATGACATTCTGAGGCCCTAAACTATGTCAAGTGTAAGAGGCCCCATAGCATAAAATTATTATTTTCACAGAAAGGACATGAATACATAAACATGAAAGCTTTATATTTGCATGTATACAAAAGTGAAGTTGTAAAAATAAAATAATAATTTTCATTTTCAGCAGCCCTCTCCGTAAGGATGACATACCAGAAATCAATTTTAGACAAGTTCTTTCAACTAATTGTCTATGTAAGTAAAATAGAAGTAAACAATATAAAATATAATAATATAATACAATTTACTGGAAAAGTTCTCAGGAATATTTTTTCTCTGTTAGGGCATCTGATTTATAGAATTCATTGTCTGAATACAGAATTAGACTCTTAGAGGATATAAAATGGCAATAGATGGTACAAGAGACAATAGAGCAGGGGCTGAAAACCTTTTCAAACTGAAGAGCCAATCTACATCAAAATTCAGAACAAACAGTCAACAAAGAGCCAGTATAAGAATGCCCATTTGCATGACTGAAAATATACACCTTAATATTAGTAATAATTGACATGATGATTAATAATAGCATAAATGAAACATTGTATTTAAGGACTTTATTTAATGGGACTTCTGCTGCTGCATCTTTTCTCACATTTCTTTGAAGTTTACATCTTAACTGGTCAAATTTAGCTTCATGCATGCATTCAGGCTGTCTTCCGTCAGTCTTGAGCACAAATTACCTTTGATGTGATTCAAATGAGAGAAAGTCTGCTCACACATATAAGTGGAGCCAAACATTAAAAATAAGGCCAAGCTGACATTCTGCATGGTGCTGTATGTGACAGGAAGTTCTTTCCAAGTTTGCAGAATCAGATTATCATTGTGCTCCAATTTCTTCATGTCCACCCATTTGTGCAGTTTTGCCAATTCTGTACGTTGTTGAGCAAGACATTCTAAATCAGAATTCAGCTTGATGAATTTTTCTACCCAGATATCCAACTCCAGAAAAAATTGCTATTTTCATTTCCAAATCACTGACTGAGATGTCTGGAATGACTGTCAAATCCAGTTCTTCCACAGACGCTTTATGTGGATGAATCATAAACTTAAACAGAGCACTGTGTTTGAAAAAGTCAGCAAAACGAGACTTGAATGCCATCATGAGCTCAGAAATAAACGTGGCAAGCTGCTTCAAATCAAGGCTGTTATTTGGATTCTCTCTCTTATACAAATCATGAAACTGTATTTCTTCTTTACAAAGTACATCATAGTTTTAAGGATGTCTTCACCCCTTGTTTGATTTTTTTTCATTGGTAATACCTCAATCATTTATTCATGCATAGCATTTTCACAAATATATTGTCCCAGAATACACAACTGTCACAAATGTCAGTTGTCTTGTTCAAAGCAAATGAAAAAATAATATCTGTACTCCAAATTTTGCATTTGTTCCTTGTTGATTTGGTGGGCCTTTTCAGGGTTCTGTCATGGAGTGTTTTTGCTGATAATGGCATGTCTTTAATTTTCTGTGAGATTTTTGTCCTTGTTTTGAAACTCATCAAATAGTTCATGACCAATTTTTAGCATGCATCTCTTCACGACAGTGAAAGGCTTCCCCTCTCAAATAATTCTGTATGATCCCACAAAACTTGCAGAATTTAAGTTTCCACCTTTTTTAAACCATGCCAGCCGGCTATTATGTGCAATGTTCATTTTTTGCTACATCTCCTCATAGGCTTTTTTTCATGAGTCACCCTCAGGGTATTTTGTAGCAAATGCTTCATGTTTGTCATGAAATTAGTTTTTTTTTTTTGAGAACAGTCTCTCACCACAAATGAGACAGTGTAGAGATCCAGACCTATTCACAAATGCATACAAGTCTGTCCAGTCCTTTTGAAAATTTTGGTACTAGTCATCTCTCTTTCTTTTCTCCATTTTTACTGTTAGGGTACGTCTACACTAGCCCCCTAGTTCGAACTAGGGAGGCTAATGAGGGCTACCGAAATTGCAAATGAAGCGCGGGATTTAAATATCCCGCTCTTCATTAGCATGTTCCCAGCCGGTCGCCATTTTGGAAACTGACTAGCCTGGAATAACTTCCCGCATCTACACGCGGCAGAGAAGCGCAATTCCGAGATTAAACCCCTTAGTTCGAATTAACAGTTAAACCTCATGGTTTAACTAGGGGGCTAGTGTAGACGTACCCTTAGAGGGTTACAGAATTCACCATCACATATTACAATGGAAGGATTTCTTGACCAATCAAATAAAAAGAGAACATGCATGACCAACAATGAGTGGAGAGGGTGTATGGTTGTTAAAATGAACAGTTAAGGGAGATATAGACAAAAAAATCATCTTGACATAATAATTACATGTTTTTAAATTTTTTAATTAATTTTTCATTTTAATTGAAAAAGTTGTGTATTTTGGGAATGACAAAAGAGCCATATTTGGTGCTGTACTGAACCATATTTGGCTCTAGAGCCATAGGTTACAGACCCCTGCAATAGAGGATATAAGATGCAGATTAATTCAGATGTTAGTTATATTGATATAAATTATATCTAGGTAATAAGAAAAACCACCAGAAAATTATATGAGGATTGCATTTTTCCAGTAGATTTGTTTTGTTTTTGTAGAAAGTTCTGCTGAATTATCTAATACAGGTTGAATCTTTCTAGTCTGGCTCCCTTGGGATCTGACCCGTGCCGAACCAGAGAACTTGCTGAATCGCAGGTCAATATTGTGTAGCAGCATTTCTAACACTTTCACTGCATACTGAAATCTTAGTAGACATTTAAGGGTAAATTAGAGCTAAATAACAGCACAGAACACTGAGAGCCAGGACCGGTGGGTGTAAACAAACTTTATAGGATCGTAGGAAACTTGGCCACACACCAATGAAAGGGAACATCCAGCTAACTAAAATCATGTCGGACCACGGATGTTGCCAGATCAGAGAGCGTTGGACAAGAGAGGTTTAATTTTTCAGCAGAAAGTTATTGAAACCAGTAAAAATGATAAATATTGAGATTTATATATCTATACATCAGCAACAAATAATATTATTTATACATAATATACACTGAAAACCTGTGTTGTTTTACCAGGATGTTTCTGTGAAAATGAATGCTATTTTGTCTGTGCTCTTACAGGACAACAAAAGAGGATATAGAATTTTTTACACCATGGAAAAGGAAAATTATCCTTTTCATAGAAAACCCCCCACATTTGATTAATTTTGTTAGGGGAATATAAAGTTTATCCAGACTATATGTAAATATATATTTACAAATGTTTATTCCAATTTCATTTTTGCTACAAAACAAATGGATTGTTGGGATTTTTCTTTTGCCATTCTATAAAAATACAGTTTATTATAAATATATGTGATTTATAAGTCTATATTAGAATTTTTACATAGCATACTACCTATAATAAAATATTATCTTGCATGCTCCAAATCCACCCAGCAGAAAATCTGTCTTTTTTCTAGGCAGACCTCTCTCTTCATGTTCACTCTCTCCTTTTTCTCCTTAGAACCACTCATTAATCTTTAGTAAACACCTTGGATACACAGAGTGACAACAAGCTATATGCACAAAAAGAATTTACAAAAAAAAAAAAAAAGGACTGGTAATCTCTATACAGGCATTGAGAAAGTGAGGAAAAAGTAGTCCATATTTCAAGCAAATATAATGAATATTATAGGCTTTAATGGCCTCTAAATCACATATACACGTAGTTTAAAATAACTTTCTCACCAAATACTCAGAATATTTTGATTATATATGTGTCTCTTCTTTCATTTTTTCTCAAAAACCTTCTATTTATCCTTTCATCAGTACTCTCTGATATTTATTGTAAAGGTTCCAAAAACTGATGGACACCAACATAAATTTATCCTCCTCACGATCCACTTGACCCACGCCCAGAAGACAATCACCTACAAATTCAATCATGTGAGGCATGGCTTAGTGCATGAACCAGAGAGGAGCATGTGCACTAAAATACACAATTGTATATATGTACAGATCAAAAGAAAAAAGAACACACCAACATAGAAGTACATAACATATGCACTTGGCAGGATTGCTTCATAACACTGCTGTCTTCAACATCACATTTATCCCTGATTTTATCATCATTTTTATTTTATTTTATTTTATTAAAATAAGTTATGAAGTCCCAGTCAGAATTTCACCCGTAGGAGCTGACCAACAAAATGCAACCTCAGGAGACTGATGGTAGACATACTTGTAGAAATGCTAATTTCAAACATGCAATTATATATTTTTTTCTCAGCCCTGGTCTCCCGCATGTCAATAATGAACAATTAGCGAAGGGAAAAGGTACTTGTGTAGCTGATGTGTGTATATATATTTTTGTCATATTTGAATAAAATGTCTATTTTTAGAGAGAATCTTCTTTGTCCAATATTTTCTTTATTTATGAACCAATTTTGATAAAATTTGAAATGGAGTCAATTTTCTTTTTTCCTTATATTGTGAGGCCTAAGCTGTAGCTTAGTTAGCTTGTACCTTAATCTGATGTTGATCAGAGCTCTGCAGTGCAGAACTACAATATTGCTTATGGCCTCACTTTCACCAAAACCTGTTAACAGGCTACAGTATAAAAACTTTGGGACCTGATTCTCCTCATATGTATACTAGTGTAACTCAAAAGTTACACAGTAAAAACACTGAGAGGAAAATCCCTTTTGTTCACACTGTATTAAACTGCTCATGGTCTAGCAACAGAAGGAGGCCAGAGAAATGGGGAGGGACTAGGCTGGTGATCTCCAATCTTTTTATGCCCCAAATCATTTTTTGAATTTAAAGGCAACCCAGGATCTACCCTGCCTCTTTCTCAATGCACAGCCCAGCTCACTGCATCCCTCCTCTCTCTGTCACTCACTCTGCCCCACCCTAACTCACTTTCACCAGGCTGGGGCAGGAGGGTTTGTATTTGGGAGGGGACATAGGTTCTGGGCTGAGGCTAAGGGGTTTGGATGCAGGGCAGGATGAGGGGTCCAAGCTCTGGGAAGGAGTGTGGATGAAGGAGGAGGCTCCAGTGTGGGGCAGAGTACTTGGGTGCAGGAGGAGGTGTGGGGTACTGTCTCTGGGAGGGGTCTTAGGGCTGGGATTTGAAGTGCAGGAAAAGGTTTGGTGTGCTGGTTCTGGGAGGAGTGCAACTTCTGACAATGTCAATAGTTGTGTTCATGCACAGGATGGCTGAATGTAGCCAACTAAGATGGGTCTGATCCTGCTGCTGCTGAAGTCAACGAGAGTTGTGGCCTTTATATCACTAAGGTGTAACAAACTGCTTTTTGTACATTTATCAGATCGACCCTTCTTACCATAGTTATAATTTGCCTTCATCTGTGCATTATTGGAATTTTCAAAATGTAGGCACCTTGTGTCTAAGTTTAAATTAATGTGCCGTGTCTATGTCCCCACCTTTTAAATTGAGGGGAAATAGTAAATGGGAAGTATTTTTTCTTTTATATAAGTATGCGAAAAGCATAAATGAAAGAGGGGGTTAAACATTATGAGGTGAATTCTATATTATACATTAGTAATTCACATACCATCCAAGAAAGAACTTAATTTCAGTGAAAACGGGTAGACTGTCTGTCAGTAATGAATACGCTATCTTTCTGACCCTCACCTTGCTGTTTTGGAAGAGGCCAGTATTCTACAAATTGTTTAAAAAAGATGGAAAATCTTCCATTGTAAATCCCAATCTTCAACAAATGCTTTACCCACATTTCAATATGGTAGAAATTTCAGGAATAGAGTTCTTGCAGGCTCAGGCCTAGAATAAATATCTAAACTCTATTTTAGGACAACTGGAACCCCCTTATATATGAAGAATATATAGGGTATAGGCTATAGAAGGCATAGCTCAGGGGTATACCTTGGTGGTAGACTGTTTGATTGGGATCAAGTGGTTCTTGGTTTAAATCCATGTGCTCCCTTTAAAAAAAAAAGCTGTCCCTTTAATGGAAACATTTGCTAGTTACACCATTGGAAATATTTAAGAGCAGGTTAGATAGACATCTATCAAGGATGACCTAGATGGCGCTTGCTCCTGCCGTGAGTGCAAGGGACCAGACTTGATGACCTCTCCAGGTCCCTTCCAATTCTAGTAGTCTCTGATTTTATGAATATGTAATATAGAGATGGGTATTCTACAAAAGGGGGCTTAGCATAGCAACCTCTCAGGTAAGCCGTCACATGTACTGAAAAGTCAAGCTGTCAAATAAAATGTGCCACGAGAGACTCAATAGTAGCATACCAACAAAAAAGGTGCTCTTTGATCTCAAACAGGAGTTATTACAGCAGAAGATACCCAAGATTTTTCTCCTTCTCCCAGTCCCATTACTGGACAAGTTAAGTAGCTTCTGGAAAAACTTGGGTAAAAAATTCTCAGAATCCTACTTTCCATAAAAATATCCATCTGCAGGAGACAGTATGCTTTCTAATGTCTTTATCTTGTTCTAATTTCTTACCTTTCATTCCATAATCACTCACTGTCTCTCTCTTCTTGTCCCTTTTATTGCTGTGCTTATATAATTCTCTCTTCCTCAGGCTCCTGACTTTTCTCTTTAGTCTCAAATCAACTTTTAGAACTTAATTTCCAAGACCAAACTTCCTGACCATATCCATTTACTACTCTTTTGAGTGGAGGAGCATGTCACTGAGCTAGAAGATAATGCAGTTCGTCAATTTTCACTAGGTGTCCTGGGAAATCATTTTTGCTTTGGAGATAATGTATGTTCTGTTTAAGGAACAGCCCTACTGAGAGCTCTTTTCCATCTGATAACTCACTGCTGTGGGAGTTGTGTGATCTCTGTGGAATGTGATAGCACACATCTGGCTTATAACTCAATAGCTGTGGGTACTGCAGCCTGTTGAAATTAGAACAGGGTACTAAAAAAGCAGAGTAATTTTCAGTATTGTAAACGTACTTTTAAATGATCCAGCAGTGATTGCTGTGCCACTATGATTATCTGTTTTTAATCTGCTGTGAAAGAATGAGCGAGGTCCTATCAAAGAAACTTGAATGACACAATAGCCTGTAAAAATCAGCCCAAACTCTCTAGAAATAAAACTGGTTATCTGGAGTTTCCATTTGGACTCAAATGTTGCCACGGCCTGAACCTGCTTGTCAGTGAAACCAATTCCAGTGGCAATTTTGCCACTGGCTTCAGTCTAGAGCTGGCCTGAAAAGGCAATTCCATTCGGCATGGAATTTCAAACCTAAAAAGAGAAAACTTGAAATTTCATGTTTCATTCTTTTTTAGAAAAGATTTCCCATGGAACAGGAATTCCAGGAGTTTATTCAGAAAATGTTGACACAACCTTTCATTTTGAAATACTCTGAGGTTTCCTCATGCTGTCAGGTGGGGAAATGGAAGCTCTGGGATTGCCCTGGTGCCAGTGGCTCTGGAATCCCAGGCAGCTGAGGGCAAACTGTCAGGGAAACATGCATGTCTCCATTGGAATGTTGCTGAAATTGGCATGTTCCACAGCACGTTTTCCTTTTGATTGGTCCATCACCAACAAAAGAAATAGGGAAACAATCTGGTGGACCAACTATTGTTCTTTCACTCACCAACAAAAGTTGGATCAATAAAAGATATTACTTCACACACCTTGACTTTGTAATATTCTGGGACCAATATGTGACAACAACATCGCATATAAAATCAATTCTTTCCTGGTAAGAATGTATGTTCTGATCTCAATTAAAATATTTTGCAAATTGGCAGAACAATAAAAGGTAGGGTTTTTTTTTTTTTGCCAACAGAACAGCTATTTTTCTGAAGAAAGGCAGAAAATGGCAGCAATGTTTCTCTAGATCTAATTATGGAGCTTTCCCAGAATAGAAATTCTGTTTTGCTCAAAATAGCTGTTCATTAGTGGAAATGGGAAAACTTTCACTCTGCATCAAGTTCAGAAGTTCTTGTGTAAACCATTTTCTTATGCAAATACTGGCAAAGAGAAATGGGGAGATACGATACATTTCAATGCAAATGTATTGAAGGCTTTTGGTTTAGTAGGGATATCTTCCCTGTTAATTTGGCTTGTTCCTCACTCAGTGTCATACTGGTTAAAAAGTTTAATTGCTCCCTCATGTGCTATTCTAACTCTGTCTTTATGTACACCCATGTGAGTTGAGTACTGATTGATACCATGGAAGTCAACTTACATTGCAGTAACTGAGAACAGACTTTACCCTGGAACAATATTGTTTCAAGTCCCCATCCCAGATGCCATATCCCATTCTATTGCCACTTGTTCCTGCTATCATAGATGCAATTGTTTCAGATTTCACTTGTACTGGCTTTACACTGGTTTATCTCTATTGACTCCAGTGGGGTTATTCTTGTGTAAAACCAGTGCAGGTGACAGCAGGATTAGCCTCAAAGTCTCCTTATCCTTGTTGGAATATAATTAATTTAATGACCTGTGAAATGAACATATTTTCTGGTGCTGCTGGGTAAAGCTCTGGTCCTGTCATCCTTATGGTTTAAAACCTGCTCTGTCTCCTTAGCATCACATGTACATAGTGGCAGCTGTGCAGGCTTAGGGAGATGAAAGAAACTTTAATTACCATGAGGGAGGCATGATTGCGTTTTCAAAAGTAATAGACTGTCATTTAAACTTGGAGTGTTAGCATCTCCATTTTCTTTCTCATAAAGAGGTCAGATGCAGTTTATAGAGGATGTTCAAGTGTATATTACTCCTGTTATTATCCAGACATACATCTCAGGTGCAGTTGACATTATGACTTTAAACTTCAGCAGTTGTTTTAGGCACTTTCTTTTTTATTACTGAGTCTGATGCCTTCCAACAGCTTCTGTCAAATATGGGCAGTAATACCTTTCAGCTTTGTATATCGTTTATAGGCATCCTAGTTTTTCATCCCTGTGTTGTGCAGCTTTGCAAGGTCTTTAGGTTTAGGTTGATGACATTGTGATCATAAGCATAAACACTGATTTAAAAAGCAAAACAAAACCCAATGGATTATCTGGTAGTATTATTATTTATGACACCAAGAAAGACAGAAAGGTAATACTCACAATATCTGAACAATATTTGAACGATATCAGCAGAGAGATGATGAGTTTCTTATGGCCACTAGAAAACAATGAATGTATCTGATTTGACTGCAGATAATATTTTTGGGGTCGTCTTTGAGGCTTTGCATCTTTCTTATTCAAATCAGTCTAACCTTTTCTGGGATTGAACAATACTAACCTTAGACACTTGCAAACAGGTTTGGAATAAATTAGTTCATAAACATTTTATTTCCATCTCCCTAATAGGGCATGTTTGACAATGTGATGCCAAATGCAAGATTTCTCTTTTTATGTCTCGCTTTATCTGCAACCTGATAATTGCACTCTCAGTGACACAATATTTGTGTAAAGCCATGGTGACATTCAGTGCCCAATAAGACTGCAGTATGATTAGTCCTTTGAATATATTGCCTTAGGGTTTATCTCACATTCCTCTTGTTGGCAAGTTGGAATTCAAGATAGATTCTGAATATGCATAAGTTCATTGAAAACAAACACTGCATTGTTTGGAACACCAAATATATTTTCAGGACAGCTGCTCACATAGGAAGAACAACTAATATGTGAATATTTTTGTGGACAGCAATGCCAAGTTCTGTGCACCATGATTTGCAGGATATGAATTATTCATATTCACATATTTGATAAACTCATCACAGAAAGAGTTAAACCAAAAAGCTACCTGAAGGGGGTCATATGGGCTATTTACAGTGATGGCATTTACACCTGGCATCAATAACAAGAGGATGTCTGCGTGTGTATGTCTTTCTCTCACTCGCTCTCGTCTGGAGACTTGTAAGGAAGTCAGCTCCAGTGGATAGTGGTTCCAGCTGAATCAGTTTGAGGAGTGTCTTTGGTGTTACACTAATACAAATAATTTAGGGAATCTGTATAAAAAGAATGTGAATGCCAAGACCCACTTGAACTAATCCGTACCTTCTATTGAGCGTGATGAGGGCTGCATGACTTTGCCCCAGTTTCAGCTATTGACCAACTAGAAAGGGGAGTCCAAGGCAAGAGGAGATATGATTAAAAAGGGAAAACCTTCGGAAACTGAACCAGTCCTCTGTAGTGCCAGCATAGGAACAATGCATGTTGCTTCCATTAGTTAACATACAAGGCTCTGCGTCAGCACTGGGCTGAATTGAAGCTCTCTTTCCTGAAACCCAGGCATCCTGTGTACACCTTCTTACCAACAGACTCTGTTACAAAGCCATAATCTGGCCTATGATCTTCAATACAAGCAAATTTCAAATTCATCTCTGGTACAAACCAATCAAAATCAGTGGAACTACCTCACTGCTAATTCAGCTCCTGCACTGTGGTACTGGATTGAATTTGCTACTCATTTACAACTGATCAGCCCTCTTGAAGCCAATTCAGATTACAGTTATGTAATTGAGACCAGAATATGTCCTGTAATAATCTAGCAAACAGAGCATTGTTCTGTGAGTCAGGAGAGTTGAGTTCTGTTTCTTCCTTCCCCACTGAACTATTTGTTTATCTTGGACAAATGGATTCATTAATATTAAGTTAATTGATATTAATACCAATGACTGGGAAGTACTATAGCTAATGAACTCCGACCAGTGTCATGTTAGCCTTACTGTTTTGAATGGGATTCACTGCCCAGTTACTGAATGGAACCCTGCAGAAAACTATTTGTTTTACTAACATTACTATTCAGTGGGAAAGTACTAACTTTGATGGAAATTACTACGGGATAATAGGGAACAGAATCTTTATTAAAGTAATTGAACTATTGAAAGCAGCTACAGTGAATCAGACTGTAATTAAACAGAAATGATAACATTTTAAATTAATGAAATCTGAACAAAAATCAATTAAAACCCAAAATATACTTAATGTAATAAAGATAATTTCATTCAGTATATTTTAACAGTGACTAGTATAGAATAAAGTCATGGCATGTACACATAGAATATTTGGTAGAAATGTTGCCCCAAGTAATAATGTAAGCCAAGTCACTTACATATTTAAATGTACATTTTCACTGCAATGCCTGCATACAACTAATAAGATGAAGTCTCTCAACTTTTTAAAAAGCATAAACTTTTCCAGTAAATGAAGAATTACATTACTAAATTGAACAGTTACAGTAAGAACCTTATAAATAATAAATTTTCCACTTCCTTTTGCAACTTCTCCATTAAAACAACCAGCAGACCATGCTTCTAAAGTCCCTTTGGAAAAACATCATGTTACCTGACAAAGCTCCTTGAATCACCATCCAGACAGGAAATGGGAACTGAGATACTTTTACCTTTGGCATTATCATCCAAGCCTCTAACTCTCTAATTTGGAAAGGAAATTGTCAATTTGATTTTTGTTGTTATGTAATTGCATAAGAAATCAGTTTGTAATACAGCACCCATTAAACAGGATGTAGTGAACTTATGTGTAAATAAAAAAAAAAGTGTATATAACTTTTTTTCTTTCCTTGTCTGTTTATAAGGATATTTTCTTCAATGGAAAAACTAAGGCCTCAGTCTTACATGATGATCATGCAGCCATTTAGGAGCTCATGGAAGCCGAAGGGGCTAACTGCCTGTGCAGGATCCTTCCATTGTGAATCATCTTGCAGGATCAGGGCCTGACTACCCCAAGATGGTCACATTTAGATGCCTAAACATGCAGAGAGATGCCTAATGGGATTTTTCAGAGGTGCCTAAACGGTTGAGGCACTTAACTTCTACTGAACGTCAATGAGACTTTGGTGCCTATCCCCATCTTTAAGCACCTGAATAGCTCTGAAAATCTAGCCCAGGGGCCCAGACTCTCAAACATATGTAGACTCCTAACTTTCATGGATTTTTTTTAATGGATGTTAAGAATGTAATTACTTTTGAGGATCTGGGCCTGAATGACGATATGCAAAGGGCCCAATCCCATGCCTATTAAACTCAGTGGAAAGATTCCTATTGACTTTAATAGGAGTTGGATCAAGCCCAATGCATTATTGAATTCACAAAGCAAAGATGTTGATGGGAAGCAGGGAGCCGAGAAATAAATTTTCCGTTACATTTTTAGAATTATAGTCCTCTAACTATAGTTGGTGCAAAATTTTCAGGCAGCAATACAATTTTTAATTTAGCAATGTCCTCTTGGGATCTGAATACTGAAAACAGGGCCACTAGGATCAGTCTGTCAGCTTTCTTCATTTTCAGTTAGTGCTAATTTAGAAGCAAATGTGAGTATGTTCAGCTAAATAGTCATAACTCTACTCTGATCTATTGTTCCTGATGCATGCAGGGAAATACTCAGAACACTTTATAGCCTTGATATTTTATGAACTTATTTTTGGCCTACTACCATCCCAAATGTGTGGTGATTATGCAGTAGTAGCAATGGATGATGAGCACAGGATATTAGCAAGATGAGCTCCTGATATATATTGAAAAATATGGCTGGCATTTTAAAACTGCCACCTCTATGAATTCTTGTGCTGAGGAATCTAGATTAGTGTTTCTCAACACTTTGTGCCATATAATTTTCTACACTGGATAAAACAATGTAAATGTAAATCAGGGGTGGATGCAGCCTCTCAATTCAATGGGTGCACCACATGAAACTCAAGTGTAATTGTGGTATGAAACACAACCAAAAATAAATACAAAGAACATTGTTTAATATTTCAATAAACTTAATCTTATAAAATAGTCGCTAATGGTAACAATTACGATGCATAATGTAGCATAGTAATGCAACAAATACTCTTGTTTTCAGGGTTACTCTTTGATGTTGGAAAGATCAAGCAAACAAAAGGGAGTGAGGAAGCTGCTTGCGGCAGTTTTGAAGCTTACTATAAGTTTCCTAAATGAGCCAACCAGAGACACCCGGCAAAGGGAAGGTGTAGGTGCCTTAAGCAGCTGATTCTTGATTTAAAGACCCTGAAGTAGTTCTGGGAATGGTTGATTCTGGAAAGTCTGTGAAGGAGCCAGCTCTGTCTAGGATAGCTACAAGCTAAACCACAAAGCAGGTCAAATCATAAGAACTATTAAAAACCTCTACAGGCCCCTTTTGCTCACTTAGGCTCTGAGGTAAGAGTCAGGCCTTCCTTCAGATAATTATGATTCTGTGAATCACTGGGGGGGTTCTTCTCTGTTTGTTATTAGGCATTCTCCCTTCACCTCCAAAGGTGCCAGAAAGTTGGACCCTTCTGGGAGAGGAGGTATGGTGTCCGGTGAAGGAGCAGATCATCCCTCCTTTTGCCCTCCCACAAACTTTTCCATAAGTTTACAGTCTATTGCAGCATTTGAGAGAGATGGTGTGGGGATGCAATATCTTTTACTGGGCCAACTTCTCTTCTTGAGAGAGTCAAGCTTTTGAGTCACACAGAGGTTTTGTTGCAGGCAGGGTGCAGTCAGCAAGCAACAATTTTGTTCATATTGTGCTTTCTTTTCTGATTTGATATGGCTAGTGATGCTATCTCTGAAAAGTATCTTTCTGTGCAGGAGAAAGAGCATGCCTTTGTATATGTTTATGTGCCTTTTTCAAATCTAGTTATGGTGAATGATTCAGTGGCATTGCTACTTGATACGTTGTTTATTGTAGGTAGGATGAAGTGTCCCCAACAAGCAGATGGTACCAGCCTGAACTGAATATTCAGTTAAAGAGATTTTTTTTTGGAGGGGAGAGGGGAAATTTTGGATTTTTCAATATTGCTGGCTGAAAATACTTCAGTTTTCTGGTCATCTTCTGATCTTATCAGTTGATGTGGTTTCTCATCTTTACCATCAGATATGTCACTCAGAGAGCTGAAGTTTGTGAAGTGACTGCAGGAATTGCAACAGTAGATGTCTCTGGAATGTTTCCTTCCCATGCTGCTTCACATTCTCTTAAACTGTTTTCATGTGGTGTAGCTGTTGGTCAATCATCCTCAGGAACTTTTTGCTTCCCAAAGAAATCAAATATAATCTTGGACTTGATTTTGAGTTGTACTCTAATATTGATCCATAGCCATGTAACTAAGGGTATGTCTACACTGCCACCCTAGTTCGAACGAGGGTGGCTAATGTAGGCATTCGAACTTGCAAATGAAGCCCGGGATTTAAATATCCCGGGCTTCATTTGCATGTTCCCGGGCGGGCGCCATTTTAAAATGCCCGTAGTTCGAACTACCTGCCCACAGCTACACGCGGCACAGACTAGGTAGTTCGAATTAAAGCTCCTAATTCAAACTACCGTTAAACCTCCTTGCAGGAGGAATAACAGTAGTTCGAATTAAAGCTCCTAATTCAAACTACTGTTAAACCTCCTTGCAGGAGGAATAACAGTAGTTCGAATTAGGAGCTTTAATTCGAATTCGAACTGCCTAGTCCGTGCCGCGTGTAGCCACGGGCAGGTAGTTCGAACTACGGGCATTTAAAAATGGCGCCTGCCCGGGAACATGCAAATGAAGCCCAGGATATTTAAATCCCGGGCTTCATTTGCAAGTTCGAATGCCTACATTAGCCACCCTCGTTCGAACTAGGGTGGCACTGTAGACATACCCTTAGTCTTTATTTGCTGTCATTGATTTCTTCCCAAAAAGATAAATAGTTCACACTTGGACACCAAATCTTACAGCCCAAATGGAAGCTATGGTGATATTGCAAAATATGGTGGCCAATTCCCTCTGTTAGGAAAATAATCTGAAAAACTGCAAGGGGGGAAAAGTTATGCTTAATATGTACACTGTGACCTTGTCTACATTTACTGGGAGATTAGTGCTGTGGGGGTCAATTTAGTGGGTCTACTAAAGACCCTCTTAATCAACTACTGATCACTCTCCCATTGACTCCAGTACTCCATTGAATCAAGAAGAGTAAGGGGAGTTGATGGAAAAGTTTCTCCTTGTGACCTCTTGCAATGGAAGTGCTGAGGTAACTCTGTCTAAGGTACATCTACTCCAGCTATGCTATTCACATAGCTGGAGTTGTGTACCTTAGTTTGGTGTTGCCCTCTTAGTATAGACTTGGTTTACGTAACGGTCACTTCTCTACTCTGTTTTACACTAGTCTTTTTCCTTGGTCCTTATTGACTGGAGTCAGTCTGTTTGCACTGCTTTTTGGAGATGAGATGGTCTTTTGTCCTTTTGCCTTGGTGTGAATGCTGCAGGTCAGGTACCACTTAACCTCCTCTTTTATTACCAGATATCAGGAGTGTGCATTCAAGAATGGTCTATAGTGACTATCCCAGCATACTTGGATATGGGCCAAGATAAATAACTTAAGTAAAACAAAGTTTCTATAAGATCATCTCTAGTATACTGCATAAAAAACAGCCTAGCTAGGTAGGTTAAACCTTATCATTTTAGCCCTGGTAAATCAGAAATCACTATTTATTCTAATATCTTAGTACCTGAGATCATAACCGTTGATGTGACTCATTTCCAATCCCCTTTTCTAAGGTTCTGTCACTTCAAAGGAACGGAGGGTATAAACATCAATGCTAATACTTGGACTGCTCATTCAGCATAGATGATACAATGGACTTGAAGCCAACACATCCTTTTAATTTTGGTTGGTAATGAAGGGGGGACTGCTTTCCTGAGCAGAATTTTTTTTAGCTCCAATTACTTAAAATATATCACTTCAAATAACTCCATGGACTTGTGGATTTTGTGACTCTAGCTCAGGGGTGGACAAAAGGGCCTCCACGGGCTCGATCCGGCCTGCCAAGTGGGTTGATTCGGCCCGCGGAGACCCTGCCACTCCCCCGTCCCCAGGCCATTTAGGGCCTGGAGGTGGGGAGTGCGCTAAGCTTCCTCCCACTCTGTGAGAAGCTCTGTCACATGCTCCCCCGGCCCCAAGCCTTGATTGGCCTGGGGGCAGGAGGAAAGTGTGAAGTTTCCTCCATCCTTCCCCCTGCCCTGCGAGGAGCGTATGGCACTTCAAAGTGCTGTACACTTGTGCAGGGCAGGAACAGGGTGAGGGAAGCTTCGCACAGCTCCCCCACCCCCAGGCCAATCAGGATTTGGGGGCCGGGGAGCGCGTGATGTCTCCTCCCACCCTGTGAGCAGTGTGTGGCACTTTGAAGTGCCGTGTGCTCCTTGCAGGGCGGGGGTAGTGCAGGAGGAGGCTTCTCACACTCCCCCCGGCCCCAGGCCAATAAGGGCCTGGGGGCGGGGGAGCTGCGTAAATCTTTCTTCGCTCTGTCCCAGCCCTGCAAAGAGTGCGTGGCACTTCAAAGTGCCACACGCTCCTCACAGGGTAGGAGGAGGCTTCCCGCACTTCCCCTGCCCCCAGGCCAATCAGGGTCTGGGGGCCGGGGAGTGTGGGAAGCCTCTTCCCGCCCTGCCAGGGGCATGGGTGCCTAATGGGAAGGGGGCAGGGGCCACCCCCAGACCAATTATGTTCTGGGGCTGGGGAAGCCCAGAAACATTCTGGCCCTGCCCCTTCCTGATTAGGCCCCGCCCCTTCTGGCCTGGCCAAAAATTATCGCCTACTCCTGATCTAGCTGAACTATTTGCACGTGCACCCAATGGGAACTATGGACTCATTTTAAAAATTGAAAAACTAAGTAGATAAAATCTGACTTGAATATTACATGAATCTGCTCATATTTGATCCCTTCCATTTCAGGTAGCTCACCATGAAATCTGAGTGAGTGGTGCCGGGTTGCAGCAAGACTCAAATTTGACATGACCTGGCCTAACATCTGTTGGTGCAGTTGCACCCATGGACTGTAGTTAAAGCTGCCACTTGAAGGGACCACTCAGAAAGAAAGGGCTGGCCCTCTCAAAGGGCTGGCCTTGTGAGATACGAGACTTGGATTCTGCTTGCAGCTCTTCCATACTTATCTGTGCTTGTTAAATTATTTGCTCTCTGAACCTGAGTTCTCCATGCATAGGGACATAGTCATACTTGCCTACTTAATAGGGATGTTGCTAGTCTAAAATTGATCAGTTTCTGTAAAGTGCCTTGATCCTCAAAGTGCTATAGAAGTGTGAAGTACTTTAATGTTGAATGGTAACTCACATTTTACTTTGAGTCTTAAAAAAAAAGAATCTCTTGCACATCTTCTGCTGTGCTAATGAGAAGCTGAGAAAAGACATCCATATTTAATCACTCTTTCCAGGGTGATTGTTTTTAAATTTAATTTTAGCAGATGAAAATTGTCATTCTTTTTGGGTGTCTTAGAGCAACCTTAACTACATGATTGACATATTTCTCTAAGGCCGTAGTTTCTGTGTGAGTCTGCAGCAGAACTGGATTAAATTTTCTGGGACCCCCCCAGGTTCTGGAGTGGAATAAAAAATGAGGGGTTTAGTGTGTGGGAGGAGCTTCTGGGGGTGGGAATGTAGGGACTGGGCAGAAGGGAGGGTAAGGGTGCAGGGTCAGGGAAGGAGGGCGCAGGAGCAAGCTGGGGGTGCAGGTATGGGGTCTGAGAAGGAGGGGTAGTGGATTGGGGTGCTTATCTGGACAAGCTCCTGTTTGGTGGGGGGAAAGGCCTGCAGGCAAGCACATCCCTGCGCTCATGGCAGTGTGTCCTGTGGGATGGAGGAAGAACAGCAGTGTGTGGAACCGTTTCACCTTCCATCTGCCAGGCAGAACTGGGCTGGAATGCAGCACAGGGCTTCAGTGGCTGCATCTCAGGCTACCTCTACACTGCAGGTTTCTTGCGCAAGAGCGCGTCCACACTGCATGGATGCTCTCTCACAAGAAAGCTCTGATTGCCATTAACAGAATGGCCACCAGAGCACCAGTGATTGTTTTGATAGGCTGTTTTTGCGCAAAAAAGCCCTGCTGCCCGTCCACACACACCTTTTTGTGCAATAACTCTTGCGCAAAAAGGAGTTATTCCTCATAGAAAGAGGAATACCTATACTGCAAAAATCCCTCTGTTCTGTTGATTCACTGTGAATTTTCTTGCACAAAAATGCGCTTGAGGTGAGGATGCTCCGTGAGTTTTTGTGCAAAACCAGCCGTTTTTGCACAAAAACTCTGCAGTATAGATGTAGCCTCAGAGTCTACCTCACTTGGTCTGGGACCCTGGGCTGTAGTTCCTAAAGCCCCTTTCTCAGTTCAGCCATGGTGTCACAAACTCTTCTTATTGTTCCCATATCAAGGTCCGATAGCCTCCCTAATTGACACTCACATAATCAGCAATCCTTGATATCCTCAGGTATTGCAAGTTTGGGTATACCTTACATAACTGGTAGTTGTTCCATACAGAGGTACTGGAAAACATGCTTTCCTGCAAGAGGCTACCGTTTTAAATCCCAGTCTCAGTTTATTTAACCATATGGAGTTATTGTTCTGCATATTTGTACTGAAAAACAAACCATGTTAGTACTGTACAGAGTGGATATTTGTTTTATACTTTGTCTTCTCTTTTTAGGAATAGAGAATAGTTCTCTGGATTAGCACTCTACATTCTTTCCTTCACCTTTTCTTCTGTATCACTGCTATCTTGCAGAGAAATTATCTTGTGAGCTGCTGCCAATGTTTTAGTCATTCATTAATTCTGATGTCTAATGAATGTTCTCTCTAGAATTTGAGTAGCTGCCTTTCCAATTCAGCCAGACCTCTTTTGTTCCAAAGCCGATAGTATTAACCAGGTTGTTTTGAATTACATTGCACATCAATGCTGCTGTTCTAGTGAGTTGCATCAAGGCTAATAAAGAGAAATTGTAGGTGCAACAGTGATTTTTTTTGAGGGCTTCAAAAGGAAATAATGAAAAGCATGGTTACACATTTCTCTCTGATATAACATGCTAAATTGATAACTGACTCACTTTGTCTTTTGGTTGAAAATTAACTGACAGTAAGTATGCTATGTATCTTATCAGACTTATAGTCTTAGTACCTTATTGGCCTAAAAACTGATTTTTTTTTTTGCAGGGAAGGCAGCTAATCCTATAGTAATCCTCTGAAGTATGAGCTTTGTAATGCCTTAATAGGACAGTCCATTGTACAGTAAGTAAGGGCTGCAGGATCTGGCCCTGCATCTTTTATTCTGTGACTAGAAGAGTGGACCAAGTTTGGCAATATACTTTAAGTGTATTTTGTAGCATTCAAACTTAATTACAGTAGCTCAGTCTTCTAGCTCTCATCACTGTCCTAATGCTGCTTTATGGGTTTTTTTTTTGTTGGGTTGGAATATTGTTTCAGTCTGCAGAAAATGGTGATTGCTATATTTTGTTTTTAAACATAAAATATCTTAATGGTGATGTGTGAGTAGAAACAGAAATGTGCCTATTACAGCAGCTGTCCCAGTTTATCAGAGTCTTATAAAGATACATTTTGGGGATATAGTCATACTTTAAAAAAATAAAAGCAAAGAATTATTGTCAACACAAACAACAAAATGAAGAAAAAGGGTTAAAATTTCAATGGCAACTCCATTGACTATTAGTAAGAGGTGCATTTGATCAAACATATTTAGTAGCCATGACAGAACATGGAAGCAGCCTGAAATATGCTAACAAGTAAGATTTATTTATTCTCACACTCAGTTTCTTATACTACGTTTGGTCTTGTGCTGGTCTGCTCAGGCTCTCGAGTGACACATTTATAAATCTAGCTTCTTTGTATGTTCTGTGTGTTGTTACTCTAGGTCACCCTTTTTTGCTCTTTTCAGGTGGTGTCCATGTTATGATTTGATGTGGAAGTAGTGTTGGTGGCATCCCTAAAATGTGTCCTAATATGTTCATTGTTGTCATGTAATCATGTCGGATATCTTAGATGGGTTAACTTTCTTTAAAATGTCTGGTGTTATAAGCAACTCTTTTCTGATGGACTGAGAAGATCTTCTGCTAGCATTTACTTTGAAATGAGCTGATTTTATCAATGTCTGTTGTAGAATTCTATGACTATGCTCCATAAGGGGAGACAGACATGATCTCAGTGTCAAACATTTGTGCGAGTGCTTATCGTGTTACTTTTCCAAATCTTTCTGAGGTTATGAAAGGTATTTGCTGCTTTTGATACTTGTGGCTTGACAACTAGCATGGTGTCATCTTTGCACATCATTCTCTAGATGGGTAAAATGACTTCTGGTGTTTCTCTACCTACTCTTACTTGCTTTTGGGACATTGATAGCCATTTAGACTGTCTTCCTCTTATGGATAAACAAACCAACTTGTTTTGCTGTGTCTGCTCTTCCATTCAGTGGCTTGCTTTATTTAACACATCAATGTCATCAGCAAAAACAAGGTCATCCAAGTATGCTTTGTCACTTTTCCATAAAATTCCTCAGTTTCCTTCTGCAGTTACTTTGTGACATAATCCAGGACCAATCCAAACAGTGGGGAGATGTCACTGATCTTTGTCTGATGTTACTTATCTCGGACTGCATGTTCAGCATTATCATATACATTTCTGACTCTATTTTTGCTGGTATTCCATAGCATGGTATGATTTCTCAAAGACTGTCTCTGGGTACATTGTAAAAATCTTTCCGGAAATCTATAAAGTTTGTCCAAGAGAGGCTTTTCTTTCCCCAACAATATGGTCTGTACATTGTAAGGCAAGAGCCTAAGTATCGATAAGGATCTGGTCCCCACTTATTGATCAGTTTCTTTCCTCATGTCTTTGATGTCCAGCTGTGGCATTGCAAAAAGTCAAACCCTTTGCAGACACCCTTTTCTCGGTCCCTGGGTGTGTGTCAGTAATTACAGGTTCAAAAGGTTTTTGAAACGATTAGCATAATAAGCTTTAAAATGAAAATTTACATGTTGTGAATGTGTTGAGACTACCTTCCTTTCATTCTGTACACTGTTTGTAAGCATTAATTAAAACAATACAAAACACATAAAATGAATAGCAATAAAAAGGAATTAACAGTCACCCTTAATTTAATTGGTTTCACCTTAGCATTTAGCAGGGTAATGGGGTATAATTGCCACCTACAATCACTGATGTCTAATTTTGCTTTCTAATTAGTTCATTTTTAACTTGAACAGTTTTTCAGAAGTGAGTAAAATGGAAGTAGGTAAGCCGCTCTTTAAAAAAATCCATATTTATTTGAATGTGGCATTTAAGCAGTAATGAGGATATTTCAATGCCCTGAAGATACAGAAGTGACTTAATGAGACTTCATGGTGTTTAGCGGTAATTTTGGTTTTATACAGTACAGTGGTAGAGATGGATACAGGAAAAGTAATAGATCTTGAAGGTTGCATTTTCTCACAGGCTATTTTAAGAACATTTGGTCTCTTTTTATTGCCATCACCACACACCTCAAACACACTTAAGCATATATTTTAAACAAAACTATTTAAAAATGGACTAAGAAATGTAATGCCTTAATGTTCTAATCAGTTCCCATTCACAGGTCTAAATTAGCAATGGTCTGAATCCCAAACTCTGGATCTAGCCTTCCCTCTCCCACATTTCAATCCTGATTGGATCTGAACTATCTAGATAATAGCCTGCACCAAACCCCTGGGTCTGAAAATCCCCTGACATTAAAGAAGCTGGACCTGATCTTCGCTGTCTCTAGTTTACATCCAAATTTAATCAACCCCCAAATAAGTTAGCAAAGTAGTGAGCATCTATCCAAAAAGCCAGATCACAAATGGACAATTTGGCAGTGGCCAGCACCATTTGCAATCCATAATTAGGAGAGAGCTGCAGGTTTGGAATAGCAAAGGTTTTGGTGCATGTTATTCAAATATATCAGCCAAGAAGAAGGTTCTTTTGCATTCCCCCTGCTCTTGTATTTTCTAACCAGTATATTTGCATGCGCTTTTAACTTTCCTAAGCATCAGAATTATTTATCAGTATTTTCTCACTCCTGCCACAATGAAGTCAAACATCAAACAATACAAAAACATGAATCCAAAACATACTCCCCTCAAGGGAGAAACATTTTCCCGTTGTGTCCTTCAGAAAAATCAGTCCTACTTTTTTCAGTGGTGCTAAAATGAATGCCTGTATTTTCTTCATCTGTTCCGCCTAGCGAGATTTCAGAGTCCTCAATAGCATTGTACAAGTCTTCATAAGCTATTTGGTGTCTTTGAGTTCTAGACTGTTGTAAAGCACTCTTGTTCCTGAAAAGTATAATGCCATGGTAATTTAGGATGATAGGACACATGCTGTTACATATTGGGCATTTGTTTGATAACTGAATAAATAGCGTTATCCTTTACACACCACTACCACTGCCACAACAAAAATTGAAACAAAAGAAGCCAGAACTACAGGCCAGGACCTGAGGAACAGATTTCCATTCAAGAGAACTTTTATGGAGAAGAAAGTTGTATCTGTTGTACTCATGTGAGATCAGAATCTGGCTTTTGGAGGTTTTCTTTTGAGTTTTTTCCTAAAGCAGAGCTTTTTTGTCCTCACTGTTCTTCGGAGCAGCATAGGAAATAGGGAGGAAGATGCTGAGCATCGAATGGGAGAGAATAGGATTTTATATGGCATCACATATAATTTAGATTATAAACTCTTTATGGTAGGGAGTGTATGCTATAGATTTATATTGTGAAGTCTAGTACCGTTCTGAATTCTGTAAAATAAAAGTGCAGATCTTGGTTTGCTTTTTAGTGCATTTTCAACAAACGTTTTTATATTTTTTAAAACCATGCTTTAATAATATGTTAAGTACTTTGTGTGTGTGTTCCATATTCCAGGCCAGTGATTTTTAATTTAAAGATAATAGGGGGTCAGAGACTCAATTAAGATCCTTATATATAATTAGAAGTCCCATATGGCATAACTTAGAAACTTTTGCTACAATACAGATTGATAACACCCAATGAACTGTAAAGTTGAAGTATTCTTAATTCAATTTAAAAAATAAAAGCTTATAGCACAATCTTCCTAACTTGTAACTGAAAAGGGTGCACATAAATCTTTCACTAATGCTTTTTTTAGTGCAGGGGATTAAGACATGAAAACAACACACATTTATTTTCCTCTATTGCTTATTTTTGTTATGGTATTTTGCCAGTCAGTGTGAAACTTGAGGGTGAGCCTGCATGCACACCAAGGAAGGCATATCTACATCACTTTTTAGTGCATCCAGCTTGCATAAGATGGCTTCAGATATCAGTCACTTCATTTTATTTCAGATTAGTCAGTGTAGAAAAGTTATTTTTACTAATGTAAGTTCTCTCAAAGAAGGAACACAGTTTCAGTGACCACTTGCTTATATGTGGGGAAACAAGATTCATGAAGCTGTTACCAAAAAGGAATGCCCCTTTCTCTCTTTGCCACAAAGATAGGGTCAGGCAGCAGTCCTCAGTTTTTCCTCAAACTCATTAGTATAAGAACTCAGTGTATTTTAGAAAGGTGACTATCTCCTTTCAAAGTGCAAAGAATCTCTCCAGGCATTTACAACTCATCCATCACACTTTAGCATAGAGTGCCAAATCTCTGTACTCTGCATCTGCTTCACAAGAAAAAGCCACAAATTTGTGATGGCTCAGTGATCTATGGCCACCTTGGATGAGTTTGTAACTTTCCCGACCACATTGATGATGGAATTACACACACATCTCTTGATGAATAATGTAGGGCTGCATTGAGCAGTCCATACCAGCATGCTTCAATAAACCTGCTAACCCAACCTTTGACCTATGTGCTAAAGATACCCCATCTGTTGCAACAGTGGTAACTTTTTTTGAAACCTTCAGAAATCTGCAACAGCCTCTTAACAGTACCAAAAGTATCTGGGCCCTTCATTTATCCATGTAATGAGGCCAACACAGGCTCCCCCATTAGCACCTCATACACCTGCAGGAGAGAGAGTTGGACACCGTGGCACACAGAGCAGCTCTGGGTCACCCTGCTCACAGAGCAAGCAGGGACAGAAATTAAGGAAAACATCTGGATCCAGAGGGAGTGGGATGGAGAATTCTACAAATAATACAAAGCCTTGGAATCAGGAACTCAGTGTTTCATCCTTCCCTGGCCTCCGCTGTGTAACACTCGGCCCCTTCTCAGACATGATAACGCAGAACTAGAGGGGTTCCAGCAACGGCAACAAGACTAAGGCATATACATTATTTTTATATCAGAGGCTGATTTATATCTGATACATTTGTATTCTTATCTAGTACCAGAGAAGTGCATCATTTCCTTTACATTTTCTTCCATGAGGTCATGCATATTTGAAACATTGTGAAACTATGTGTTTAGATAGATGGTATGATTTTAACATTTTGTCATCACCAAATGCCTTTATCACTTGCACTGGACATCTTTTTGCTGTCATGTGAGGGCTTTTTTGAGCTTGTGCCAGATCCACAGTTCGAAAGTATGATGCAATAAAACTCCAGGTTTGGGCTGTGGTAGCTTTTGCAAAACACCTCTGCTGCCTTAAGACTTCAATTTTTAGACCAGCAACAGTGGGATCCCTGCTAGCACCATGACATTTTTCATGCTTTGCTTTGTGGTATTGTGAGCCAGTTTCATTGTCTTATTTTTCCACTTCCTTGCCTTGAAAACATAAGATCTTTAGAGTATGCCTCCACTCTCAGTAAATTTTGCACTCCCATTCTATTTTCTTTATCTGTCTTTCACTTACTCATGATAAAACTGAAAGGTTGAAGAACCAGCCACTGGTTTAAGTGCTGCTTTCCACCTCATTCACTGTGCAATGGATTTAGACCTGATGTTTCAGGGTATTGAATTTCTTTCTTTCAGCAGTCATGCTACCCACAGATGCATACAGTCATCTCCCCTTCCCCCCCCCCCCAGTTTTCGCTCTTCCACATTAATACATCACTTTGTAGTTGCAGTATGCTCATCATGTGAGGCAGTGGGAAGGGGAGAAATGTCATGATGGAATAAATCCTCTGAGAGGTGGCATAGCATGATCTGGTGGGTTGGATATGGCTCTTGGGCTACCAGTTGTGTGTCTCTACCCCAAGCACTTTAAATGAATGTTTTCTCTATAGTTCCCTGGAGTGGCTAGTGGAGTCTAAGCAGTGGGGGAGGGTAAAAATTGGAGTCTTCCAAACTCTGGGCACTCAAGTTTCTGCAGGTGAGCCTGTACACAGTACTCTCAGTGTAGGTGCCCAAGTGAAGTCCTCAGCCTTAGGACGACCCTCAAACTAAGTGCTATGCTCTCCCTCAAACCTGAAGGGCCCAATCCACTAAGTGCGCTTACAGCTAAATTCACAAAACTGACTGGCAGGGTTGGGGACAGGAAGACAGTGCATCTACAACCTAAGGTCAGGGAACTTCTCTGGGATGTGGGAGTCGCAGGTTCAGCTCCTCTGTCTGCCTTATATGGAGAAAGAATTTGAACTGGGGTTTCCCATTGTCAGGAATTCAGCTGCCTCTGAACCCATCAAGATTAGCAGGGCCTAGCAACCCATCAAGCTTAGCTGGGCCTAATAAACTCTAGATGAGTCAATGTGCTCCCTGATTTCTCAGAAGAGCCTGTGGAGTACCATTTCAGCACTGTAGCTGCTCAATTCATTGCAGACTTGCTTCCTTCACAGCCATTACTCCACTCCTGCCCATGTCTCTGCCTGCTTCTGAACTCCTAACTCTGGTTTCTGACCATAGGCTTGCCTCCTAACTACAGCTCTGGCTGTGACCACTAGGTTGCACTGCCTGCACCTCAGTGTGACAGTTGGAGCAGCCCATTAGAAGAGAAGAGGTCCCTACTGGACCCTACTGTCTTGCAGCTTGGAGGTCCCTACTGGAATGGCCCCCGAAGGAACATTGCCCAAATTCTCAAATTATTTGGAACTCTAGTTTCAGGGCATTACATGATCAGAATGTGGTGTTCCTGGCCCAAATACAAGCCCAGGTAGCAACTTATATCTCCTCACTTCTTGCAACCACTGATTATGAGCCCAAAGCTACTTCTACCCAACAAAATCGATGGGGATCATTCCAAAACATGTAGATTCCTTAATAAATGCCATCTCCAGTTCACGTTGCAGCCACAGTTCTACCCCACAGATCAGTCCTGAGTGGGATTAGTACTTAATCTGCTCACCAGAGAGACCCAGAACTGGCCATCCCTCCTTGTGGAAGGGTCCAGTCCTCTCCTTGAGCTTCATATGGGCATTGGTGGACTTCTTTGAACCAAACTGAGAACCTATCAGAGAAACTACTCTCCCCACCCTCTGGCAAGTCTGCCAGGTCTGTCACCAAATATGCAATGGAAATGTGAAGTGTGGTTGCAGGCACACGCCTATTGCAAGGCTGTGCAGTAACTTCATTTTATTTAGAAACCCCACCACTCTGTCAAAGATTAACTAGCCCAGGTGAAACCTCCACCTAGCTAGGGAGATTGAACATAACCCAGATGCAAAGATTTAATCAATTAACTGAGTGAGCCCAAGGAAAACAGCATGCCATCCACTCCCCACCTGCCCAGTCTTGTATGGCCCTAGTTGTCTTGTATCTTACCACTGGTTTGTTTCTAGGTCATGCATCTCATTTAGCACTCAGTTCTACCCCAAGCACCACGACCCATCTCTCAGATAAGTGCCCTAAACTCTGGACTATACAGTCTCTGGTCCAATGCATATAAATACTTAAATATGCAATGAAACCTCTCAGGAGAGATTGACAGAGAGACAAACTAGACTATTCCTTTGTGGCTCAATAACACTATATATAATTCAGTTGCTGGCAAGCCCCCAAGTACAAGAAGGAAAATGGCTACATTTTACCAAGGCCTGACCAGGCCAAAGAGGCCAGCCAAATGGCCAGAAGCTCAATGTATGTGTGTGTGAGAAATCTGGGTAAATTATGGATATTTGTGTTTGACTAGAAATTTATACACATACTCACAGAGATTATGCACGTACATATTTATGTGGCATCTATAACTTGCATGATTTATCTAAGCCAGTCAGAAGCATTGCTAACTAAAAGCACCATTTCAAACAGTGACCTGGTTATGTAGAGTCCCTAGAAGGGGTGAGAGTTGATGCCAAGTCCCAGAGACAGGGAAGAGTGAGCTTGTCATGCAGAGTGTCTAATTATTGGAAACATGACTTGTGGCAGAAGGTGTGGAGAATTTTGCCACAGCAGACAAGGGAAGAAAATGAGATTTCATGAGACCCTGAAGAAATCCTGTTCTATCACTTTAGTGGATGAAACAGTCTTTATTCAGAAGGAATGTGTTCTTTGCAACTTTGCACTATGTTGTCTGAGTCTATGTCTATACTGCACGCTTATTTTGAATTAACTCATGTTATTTTGAAATAAAAGAGTGTGCATCTACACAGCAAGCCTGTTATTTCGATATAATTTTGAAATAACGGGCTTCTTACTCCAACTCCTGAAACCCTAATTTCACAAGGAATAAGGACAATCGCAGTAAGAGTGTTCTTCCTTCGACTTCCTGATATGTAGACAGCTCCAAAAGCCAAGTTAAGCTACTTCAACTTCAGCTACACAATTAACGTAGCTGAAGTTATGTATCTTAACTTGACTTTAGCCCGCAGTGTAGAGGTACCCTGAGAGTTAGAACAGCAATTTGGAGTAATCAATTACTTCTTCTTCTTCTTCTTTTTTTAACCTTTTATGAAGTCCTGAAATATGTCACACTGAAGACTGAAGAATAGGAATAATCAGTCAAATGTCTAGTTCTCAAGTATCCTATGGATCCTTCAGACAACTATCCATGAGCAATGCTTCAGCTGAAAAAAATCAAGTCTAGAAAAAAATAACTAGAATTTGAATTTCTTGTGTATAGCCATTGACTAGAGTGGAGAAAAGTTTCAGCAAGTTGATACTCATTAAAAATTGTAGACAATTTACTGAGGCTCAAGTTCACTTAAGTTATCTTGTTGTTTTGTCTACTGTGTGTGAACATGAAAGAAAAATTAACTTTTAAGTGAGATAATTCAGGATTTTGTAATGAAAAAGACCAGAAAAGGAAAGCTGTAAAGTGATAAGGCCCATCTATGCCATTTCAGAAATAAAATATAATTAATTTATTGTGTCCATTTGGGATGGAATGGGGACCTGTGTTATGAGTTTAACCTGGACCTGCCAAAACATTGCTTGGAATCTGCTTGTCAGAATGAGTCAACAGTAATTAAGAAGAGGAGCCCTGCTTTTTGTTGCAAAGCCCTAGAAATTCACTATTAAACTGCTTGCTGTCCAAATCCTGATTTGGACATGCATAAATGCATGTAAAAACATTACATTCTACCCTGGGGTTCTTTTCTTATCTGAAACATGCATCTAACATTATTGTCTTCATTAACATCAAGAAGTCCTGTGGCACCATAAAGACTAACAGATTTATTTGGGCATAAGCTTTCATGGGGAAAAAACACTTTGTTAGATGCATGGAATGGAAATCATAGTGGCAGGGAGATATATGGACATGTATATATGCTATGGGTTAGATTTTTCAATGGAACTGGAAACATTTGAGGGGGTCAACAAGCACATGAACAAAAGGGATCCAGTGGATATAGTCTATTTAGATTTTCAGAAAGCCTTTGACAGTCTCTTAAGCAAAGTAAGCTGTAATGGGGTAAGATGGAAGTTCCTTTTATGGATTAGTAAATGGTTAAAAGGTAGGAAACAAAAGGAAGGGGGAAAATGGGTAGTTTTCAGAATTGAGCAAGTTAAGTAGTGATGTTCCCCATGGGTCTATACTGGGACCAATGCTATTCAACGTATTCATAAATGATCTGGAAAAAGGGGTAAAGAGTGAGATGGTAAAATTTGCTGATGATACAAAATTACTCATGATAGTTAAGTCCAAGCAGACTGTGAAGAACTACAAAAAGATCTCACAAAACTGGGTCACTAGGCAACAAAATGGTAGATACATGTCAATGTTGATAAATGCAAAGTAATGCACATTTAAAACATAATCCCAACTATAGATGTAATAAGGTTGGAGTCTAAATTAGTTGGTACCATTCAAGAAAGAGATCTTGAAGTCACTGTGGACAGTTGTGTGTCAACTCAATCAGCAGTGGCAGACAAAAATGGAAACAGAATATTGAGAATCATTTGAAAAAGGGTTCTACAAGACAGAAAATATCATATTGCTTCTATATAAATCTATGGTACATTGACATCTTGAATACTGCATGCAGATGGGGTCACTTTACCTCAAAAAAGATATATTGGAATTGTAAAAAGTTCAGAAAAGGTACCACAAAAATGATTGGGGGTATCCAAGGGCTGTCCTATCAGGACAAATTAATAATATTGGGTCTCAGCTTGGAAAAGAGATGACTAAGTGGGGATATGATAGAGGACTATAAAATTATGACTTGTATGGAGAAAGTAGATAAGGAAATGTTGTTTACTCCTCATAACACAAGAACTAGGGGTTGCTAAATGAATTTAATAGGCAGCAGGTTTAAAACAAAAGTATTTTTTCCCACAACTTACAGTAAACCTGTGGAACTCCTTGCCAGAGGATGGTGTTAAGGCCAAGACTATGACAGCGTTCCAAAAAAATACGTTATGGAAGAATACAAAAAAATAAGTTATGGAAGAATGGTTATTAGCTAGGATGGGTAGAATGGTGTCCTTAGCTTCCATTTGCCAGAAGCTGGTAATGGGCAACTGGGGTTGGATCACTTGATGATTACCTGTTCTGTTAATTTCCTCTGGGGCACCTGTCACTGGCCACTGTCAGAAGACAGGATACTGGCTAGATGGACCGTTGGTCTGACCCAGTATGGCTGTTCCTATATTCTTAACTAAGAACCAACAATCACTCTTTTGAAAGCAATGAAATGTATTTGATTTAAAAGCTGCACTTTATGTATACTCACACTTAAATATTTAGGCCAAAGCTGTTATATTTCTTTGGTTTTGCTGGTTTTCAAAATAATTGTGCATCTGTTAGCTCCATGATAATGAAAGACTGCTTGCAATAATCAGACTGCGAACATTTATACCTTTTACCCCTGAACCAAAGTCTTGAAATATAAATATACTTTACTTTTTCTGTTCCCTTCTAAATTATTTAATTTACTAGACTGTTGTTTCTTAATCAGTTTTAAACAATCCTAGGACTGCATCCAGTGGAGATTTGGCTAGATTTTCTTGCACTGATACATTGGCAGTGAAAAGATTGACAGCTGGCCTTATTTTAGAAACACTCGTTCACATTATTTCATCATTTGTTTTTATTTCTGTTGTCCTACACACAGGCTATGAGCCAAACTATTTTCATTTACATCACTATAAATCAGAAGTTATGGATCAGTAACTAGTTGAAAGGAAGCAAAGAAAAGGAATAAAATGTTGTTTTTTATAATGGAGCAAGGTAAATAGCTGGGTTCCCCCAAGAATTAATAATCTGGAAAAGGGTATAAAAGGTGAAAAGGAAAAGTGTGCAGGCTATACAAAATTATTCAAAATGGTCAAGTCTAAAGAAAACTGTGAAGAGTTACAAAGGGAGCTCACAAAACTGGGTGACGGGGCAAAACATGGCAGATAAAACTCAACATTGTTAAATACAAAGTAATGTACCCTGGAAAAATAATCCCAAATATACATACATAACAATGAGTTCTAAACTAGTATTACCAACCAAGAAAGAGAGCTTGGAGTCTCCATGGATAGTTCTTTGAAAACTTCTGCTTAATATGCAGCAGCTGTCAGAAAGGCCAATTCTATATTAGGAAATAATAGGAAAGAGAGAGATGATATCATAATGCCACTATAAAATCCATACTATGCTCAGTCCTTAAATACCATGCCCAGTTCTGGTTACCCCATCTCAAAAAGTTTATGATAGAATTGAAGGTTGAAAATTGCAACCAAGTCGATGAATGATAAAGAAGATGTTTCATAGGGGGATTATGATAGAGGTTTATGAAATATTGAACAGCATGGGGAAAAGTGAATACAGAAGTGTTACTTTTTCACTCAATAAAAAAACCAGGTGTCATCTGATAAAATTGATAGATATCAAGTTTACTCTAAATAAGAGGAAATATTTTGTTTCATAAAATGCATGGCTAACCTGTGAAACTGCTTGCTAGGGGTGGTGTTGTAAAGAATCATCATTATGTTGGACACCATTTTAATGTGCTGGACTCCATTTTAAGTCTCCTGGACTCCATTTTGGATTGTGCACCTCAGTGGAGGTAATCAAGAGCTAGTTCCAACTGGCTTTTCCTGCCAAAGACCTCATTTACCTCAGATGTGTACTACGCTGCACATGTTACTGAACTCTTTGCACACGGCACAGGGACAGTGCACTCAGCACCCTTACTGTTTTTTTCCGCCTCTGAGGTGATAAAAGGACTGCCCCCTTGGGGGTTCGTGTGATGCTTCTTTGTTCTACACCTGGACAACAAGTGTGTGGTTCTGTTCTCTCTTTGTGGCGAAGGCCTGGAGCAGGATTCACAGATCCAGCCGCAGTAAAGAAGCCACCAGAATGATTGGAATCACTGAACCATCGTGGGTGCTTCCCTGCATATCCCCTACTGAAGAGTGGGGATTTGTGCTTAGGGCACTCCCAACGAGGTCTTTTGGTTCCTCCCACTCATCCCGGATTCAGATCCTCGTGGTGCAAGCCCTCTGCGATCTAAAGGAGTCCGTGGTTAGCCCTGAGTGACATCGAGGGATCACCTAGTGTTCCTCCTGGGCAGCAGAGTCCCTGCTAACTAGTTGCAGGTCCTAAGTCACAGCTCCTCTTCCATCCGATACCGTAATATTCAACTTACCTGTTTATTAGGGGAACTTTCCTATCTTCTTTTCTTCTATTTTTGAGGGTGTGGGTTGGATTTCTAACTGGTGTACTGGGGTTTTTACTATTGTTTTGTATGGTTATATGCTGTGTATTGTTCCAAATTCTTTTAATAGATTTGTTAAATTTATACCTGAGTTGCGTTTTCATTGGGCAATTATCCACTGGTGACAGATACAGTATCAGGGGACCTGCTCTTCTGGTGTCAGGAACAAATTCCAGTCAGATCCTAGCATTAAATTTAATCGTTACTGAGTTCCTGGGTAGCAGATTTGGCGACCGCGGCAGGACCTGACAAGGATTTTTTGGCCTTGTTCAGGTCCGGGACCTAGTTCAAACTTATATGAACTGGGTCATACACAGCATATAACTTTGAGTACACCAGTTTAAGGACGGCCTAATGGCTCGGGGAGGGAGAGTCTTCCTCGGGTCCGAGATTGTTAACACCCTTTGTGTAAAATCCGTTGGTGAGCGGTGTTGGTGAGCTTGGGAATGCCCGACCACCACATTTGCCACCCAGTAACGGGCGGTGTTTCCTCCGCCTTACCCGTTTTCCTTACTCGCTTCCCCGGCATTAAGCATCCTGGTTACTCCTACCAGAAGGGTGCCAGTGGCTTTTTGTGCTGGCTGTTTCTGAGTCTGTGCCTTCCCTATTTGGAGCCTTGGGTAGGCTGGTGTCCAGCTAACCCCGTGCCGAGCAGGCCTTTATTGGCTCATTGTTTCATTTTGTTCAGACAAGCAGGTCGTGCTGCTGCAGGCCTAGCTGCCAATACACCATTTTTCTTTTCTAACCCCGGGTTGTACCTTCCGAGTTGAGGTAAGCAACTCATAGGTGTCATGGCCCAACAACGGTTTGGACTCCAGGGATGGACCACCCCATCTAAGAAAAATTCATTGGAGTCAGCTGTGAATTTGTTCGGGAAAGGGTCGAACCCCTGGGAGGAGGAATCTGTTAGCGGGGAGGATGCGTTGAAAAGATTTTGTGCCTTGTGGGAAAAGTACCGGCAGGCAAAGCCTTAGACCACAAAGAAGTATAAAAAGAGGGCTCTCATTTATGGTTTGGCTATGGTGAGGTGAGAACTGGCATCCCATGTCACGGGTCTGAAAACTAAATTAGAGCAAGATCAAACCGAAAAGGCCCAGCTGGAAGAACAGCTCCAGCTTAAAACTAAAGAGGGTGCTGGTCAGCGGCAGATATAGGGCAGGGCGAGCAGGGAGGCTGCCCTGGGCCCCGGGCTTCAATAGGCCCCGTGCCCTGGACCCTGCAAAACTCTCATCCGCCCCTGGTGTTGCTAACACGGTTTTGGTTACCAATCTGACCATGCAAGTCACTCAGCTTGAAAGTCAGCTGCGGGAATTACATTTGTGTACCCGAGAACCTGAGCAGGTATGCAGCGTGAAAATCAGTTGCTGGAGTCACAGGCTGCAGTCAGGCAGCTGTTAAAAGAAGCAAGCTCTGTAAAGGCAGAAGTTAACCACACTGCCTGTAAAGAACAGATCCAAAAGTTCAAGCAGCAAATGCTTATGGCCAAGGGTATGGTGGCTGCTGTTCAGCCGGGGTATGATGATTGTGAAATTGTAAATGATTATGCAGCAGAACCACCAGCCCCCCCGACTACTTTCCAGGAGGGGTGGATAATGGTGGGTCTATGGCTCCAATAGTCACCATGGTGACTTCATATGGGGGAAATAATCCACCTATAGTTAAGCATGAACATAAGGTGCTCACCTTTGAGCAAACAAGGACAGTGGGCAAGCAGCTTGGGCGATGCAGTAAAGAAAATGTCTTAGACTGGCTGGCTAAATTGTGTGTTACACCAAATGTGAATCCCGAGGATGTTGTGTTGCTCCTAAGAGAATGTATGTCAATCAATGATTTTGCTACCCTACCATATTATGGTATCAATGATGTAAATATAAGCTAGATAGATTTGTACAAATGTATATACTGATTATATTTTCCTCACGATAATATTATGGGGAGAATGTATTCTGAAAGACAGAAAGAAGGTGAAAGACCGGAATCCTACTTTCTAAGGAAAAAACTGATTTTCTGGCTGGCTGGTCTCGGTGAGCTAAGGGGAGGTGTGATCATATATGACACCCCGGAATTGAGACTTGTACTTCCAAGGGTTGCTGCCAGGGTTAAAATTGGCAATGGGTTCAGCAGATATTAAAAATATTCCACTGTCTGTGCTGGAATCCAAAGTGAGAGACATTGTGAGCTGCAGCAAATTGCACAGCTTATACCAAAACCCATAAAAAGAATTGCTGCTATGAATGAGAATAATGGACAAAGACCACCCCAAAATTATAGATCTAAACCACCAAACCGGATATTTAGCGGGAAACCCGAAGATATCTTTGCCACCAGAAGGGTTTTAATGGAAAGGCTTGCAAAATACAAACCTTGGGACAAGATTAAGAACTTAAATACTGAAGAAATCTTTAAGAAATTATCTAAGCAGGAGGTAGCCACCAGTGAAGCGAGGCCAGTGGCCAGTTGCCATCTTGAAGTGCCGCCATCTTTCCAGCAAAGGAGGCCACCATCTTGCTATCCCGGAGAGATGTCATCTTTGATTATCAATGGACGCCATGATGGAACGCCATCTTGGAAGCTAGACGATACCAACACTAACTGAAGGTGCCGTGCTTCCCAGCCCCTACGAATGGTTGCCCCTATCATGCAAGATCAATGGGGACGTCCAACAATTGAAATAATCTTTAAAGGGAGGTTCGGTACTGTGAAGCAAATGGCATTGGTAGATACAGGGGCGTCTACAAGCCTAATGTGCACTTTAACAACACCACAGATGAAGAATGTTTCTTTGGATTTTCATGAGACTTTACAATCATATAATGGCAAGTCAACCTTAACACCATTTATCAAGAACATCACTTGTTGTGTAGGAGCTCTTTCTATTAAAGCATCAGTAGGGCTGCAAGAGCTAGATGGAAATGGAATCATTGGTGTGGACTTACAGAAGAAACTGAATCTGGTTATTGATTTACCTAATCGTGTCATTCTTCAAAGAAATTCTACAAATTATGCTGGCTTTGTTATTGCTGCTGTTCATAGACTAGCTGCTGTAAAGGCATCCCAAGAACTCCAGCTACCTGAGAGGGAACCACAAGTAAAGAAGATTGTCAACAAATACCGGAGTGTTTTTGCAACAAAAAATTGAGTTGTGGAAAAATAAGTTCAGTAGTGTGGAAAAAAAAGTTCCTGGGTAAAAGTGTGATGGCCAAAAATAAAAATGGATTTAAAAAAGGACTAGATAAGATCATGGGGAATAGGTCTATCAATGACTATTAGCCAAGATGGTCAGAGATTCAGTCCTGTGTTTGAATAACCCTAACCCTATGACTACCAGAAACCAAAGGTTGAATGTGGGTAGAACACTCCATAATTTCCCTGTATTCAACACTTCCCTGAAGTTCTGGTGTGGGCCACTGTTAGTGACAAGAAACTGAGCAAGATTGACTATGGTCTGACCCAGTATAATAATCTGTTCTGAGTGGTCGTAAACTTATGAGAGCCAACCATATCAGAAGGCTTTCTGACACTCATGTGAACCAGTTTTTCCCCCCAAAGCTAGCCACAGCATCTCCTTGTTATAGGTATCTGTACTTTGCCTTTGTATTCAGGGCCAGGCTCTGCTTTCCTCCCTCACGTTAAGTAGTACTTCCTCAGCAAACCATCCCATTGGATTTCAATGAGACATGGAATAAAGCACTATTTAGAGTGTGTAATGATGGTATATTCTAGTTCACAGTAAGTGGTGGCCTAGCATACAAATGTTGTAAAGGTGAGAAAGGAGACATTATTAGTACCTCTGTTTCTTCAGTCTACTAAATAGAATTCCTTATATTCCCCTGTATGTAGCAAAGCATGGTTTTGAATGTCTTGGACGGAAATCTTTCACCACTCTCCATGGATCTCTATCTCATTGTCTGGTTGTCTCACCGAGTTCAGTCTGCTGAAATAGTACCATGAGCAACACATACCAATTTAATTGATAAATGGGATCCACAGAGAGAGTCAGAGTATTAATGATCACCAAGTCCTGCCATGATACTTATCTTCATGAGCAAGGAGAGTGATAACTCATGAGGGGCATAGCCAAATGTTAGTGTTCAACTGTCTCTTCATAAACTAAGACAAAAGGAATAATAGATCCTGTTATCACTGTGCATTCCAGCTCTCTCTCTGTTACGGTAGGCTAAGATTTTCAAAATAGGTCTACATTTTTGGAAGTGTTTAGTGATTTTTAGCTGCTTCAATTTTTGGTTGTCCAGCTTGAGACCCCTTACGAGGCTTGATTTTCAGAGTATTGGTCCCCCGTGTTTTCTAAAAAAGCAGGCTCCTCTAAGATCTCTCAGGTTAGGCACCCCACAAATGAGATACCAGAAATCACTAATCCCTTCTGAAAATGTAATTAAGCTATTTAAGTTCAGATTTTAAAGGTATTTAGGGGACTAAGCACCACAGAAATCTGGTAGAATTAGGGCCACATTTGTAAAGGTGAGGCTCCTAAATATCGGGCCTGGTTTTCAAAAGTTCTGAGCAGTTGGAAGTACCTATTGACTTCAGTGTGCGTTTCTGGGTATTCAGCCCTTTGGAAAGCCAGGCTATTTATCTGTGGCTTGTGATGTTTTGAGATTCAGTCTAGATCAGTAAGGGGTTGTGTTATTATGTGCCCTGTAACCCTGAGTGCCTTTAATGCTCCATTGTTGTGGCTCACAGCCAGGGCATGTCTACACTGTGGAGTTATTTTAAAATAACTCCTCTTATTTTGAAATAACAAGGTGAGTGTCCACACTACCACGCCTGTTATTTCAAAATAATGGGCTTGTTATTTTGAAATAGTAACTCCTGCTTGTGAAGCTTATTTCAGAATAGTTATTTCGTGAGTTATTATTTCAAAATAACTTAGTAGTGCAGACATAGCCCCAGAGACCAACAACCGGCTGTCATGTGTGCAGTCCTGGTTTAGCACTCTGACCTTAGCAGCCTGCTAGAACACAACAGCTCCACCTTGTCAACACCAGTCTTGGTTACTGCTTGTGGGGTGACCCCCAACACATACACCGCAGGCCCAAATTGGCCCCAAACTATCTGCCCTAAAGGATCCAGTCCTCCCCTGGCAAACTGGGAGATGTAATAAGGTGTAGTGCACTGGAAGGGAAACAAAAAAAAATAGCTTATTACTTGCACTGGAGTAAATAGTAACTCAGTTATAACACAGAACTATATTGATTATAACAAGTTTATTTAATCAAAAAGAGGATAAAAAAGAGAGAGCTTTTAAGTGAATTCAAGTATAAGGGATAGAGAAAAAAGCTACAAACAAAATAAATATGCTTTTTAATGCCTAAGGACTAACTTAAGCTACAGTCTTTGTTCAAGGTAGACCTCTTACCAATCTGACTTGTTTCCAGTCCTGGTTGAATTTCTCTTGTGAGGGACTTCCACAGAAGTACAAGGTGTTGGTTTCCCTTGTCTTCCTAGCTGAAAGATGTCAAATTAGCTCTCTGTTTCTGCATAGATCTCTGAATTAGTTGACTCTGTATCAAGGCCTCATGCCGCTCTTCCCTTCCTGTGGATTTTCTGTTCCCTGCCAATTTGTATGGAAATGGGGTTTACATTGTTTTCATTCTCCCTTCCCTCCTGTATGGCAGAAAACCTGTTCCTTCCAAGTTTGGTCACAGACTTGAAAACATATTAGAAAGTATCCATAATTCCTTATATAGTATTAATTCACACATTTCAGAACAATATTAATCACAGTGTGGCACAGCCTTTCATCAAAGATGTTACTCAGTACATTTTTATAATGCATCAATGTTATATACAATCAGTTAGTTCAATTGCTTATTCTTTGGGGTTCAGACCTCCAGTCTTTATAAACCAGTAAACCTTTGAAGTGTACTCTTATATACACTTCCTCTTTTCCCATTGGGAATAGATGCCATTTGGTCTGGGGAAGGCTTCATGCTGGTTCTGCCCTCTTTGGTGATAGTTGATTGTGAGTGAGTTATATGTGACGTTGACCTTCATTGTCTCTGCCAAAAAACCAGGCTGGTCAGACAGACTGATATATGTTCCTTTGTCTAGTGCAAAATGGGCTTATGCAATACTTGCCAAACACATTTTAAAAACATAATTCTAGTACATATCATAATTCTTCATACATCAAGCAAGAATATTAATTAGTGAGCTACTAGTTCTTCAGTTACATATTACATACCTCTTCTTGATTATGTATTTTGACATCGGTGAGTTAGATGTAGTGAGGTTGTCAATGAGGTTCTCTGGGGCACCTGGCATTGGCCGCTGTTGGAAGACAGAATACTGGACTAGATGGATCATTGGTCTTACCCAGTATAGCTGTTCTTATGTCGGTCTTGATGGGAGTTGCTGAGTAGTGAACCACCAGTGGGCCTCTGGATTGTATGGCCTGCATAGGGACGTTGGGTGGGATTTCTCAAAAGAGCTTAAGGAAGCAGAGCACCTACTTCAAACTTCTAGCCTCCACTATCAATCTTTTTCTGTTTAATTATATAGGCAGGCTTAAACTAAGGTTTGTAAATATGCAAGGTTAGGATTAATTTGTGTCTTGTGTATGGTCTTCCCCATGAACAGTTTTTTTATCCCCTCTGTTTTTAGTTCTGTTTTAAATTTATGCCTTCTTGATTTTTGTAGTGTACTTTGTGTGAATTTTCTGTCCTTTTTGTCAGTATCCAGAAGGTAAGCAGCACTACTTTTCCCTCCCAGCTGAACTGAATGTCCATTTCACATCTCTGCTTGTTTTCATTTCTTTTAGGGATGGTTGAGTTCAGCATTTTACAACACTCCTTAGAACACACATTAATTGCAATAAAAAAAATCCCAGCCTGCCAGGAAAGAAGGCTTGACATAATAATCCATAATGCTTGAATGTCTTTATAAATGATACAGAAAATATCTTATGAATGCAGGAATGACCTACATGTAAGACAAAAGCCATTCCCTGAGGGACTGAAGATATTTTGCTTTTGTCTCATGCATTATGCATCTCTTTTACATTCCATCTCCAAGAAAATATTTTCTGCTATTTAATAAAGAATTGCTAAGGTTCTTATTAGATCATTTGGTTCTATAAATGCCACTTGTACTCCTTGTGCTTCCAGTATGCTTATTTGTAACATTTCTTATTTTGCCTCTTTGATTTATTTGACTCAGCATAGAGGTTCTGCTCACTTCTTCATACCTTGGAAAATAAATGCTGCTGATTCCTTTTTGGGATGCTAACAGCAGCCACAGAGATTTTGTTAGCAAGAGTAGAAATCTTCGGTAAATGTAATGGATAGTGCAAGTGTAAATGATTGAGTCTCTGTAATGTAAAATATTTAAATCATGATTTGAGGACTTCAACAACTCAGCTCGAGGTTATGGGTCTGTTACAGGAGCGGATGGGTGATATTCTGTGGTCTTCAAAGTGTAGGAGGCCAGACAAGATGATCATGATAGTTCCTTCTGACCGTAACGTCTATGCATCAATTAGCTACAATCTTCAGTTACAGTTGCTATTGTTTGTTATTATTATTTTATTTTAAAAATAAAAATATAACCACATCCCCTCTGGAGGCAGAAAGGATGAAAAATGGCACATTTCTGGCAAGGGAGCGTGAAAAGGAGTTTGTCCCTCTTTGAGACTTTGTACCTGCTATACTCATGGATTCAGTGGAGGAGGATCCATGTGTGTACTGGCATTGGTTATGTATGGGGGCAGAGCCCAGGGTATTATGTACATTGTTCCAACCTCTCCAACAATCACCAGCCCTGCTGAAATGCCTATAAAAATCAATCATACAATGACAATTAGATAGGTAGAGATAGGTGACTAATTGCTTATAATAATAACAAAAATGTGTATTTTTATATAGTTTATTGTATTCTTTTCTTGCACACTTCGAATGTTGCTCGTGTTCTTAGAGTATAACATTTTGGGGGAGGGTCCATTAAAGACCTGAATAGCCTAATGGCTAGGCACTCTTTTGCAACAGGGGAGACCAATTTATTGGTTAAAATGACCTTTCTCAAATGTCCACTGATTGTGCCAACACTCTGAATTAGGTGGCATTCTATCACACAAATATGGCTGCAAGTCACCACATCCAAGGTCTTGTTTCAGACTCCTCCTGAGCTTTGGAGGTTTTTGGTGTGAGCTCATACCTATTATTTTAAAATTTACTGAACATGTTTCTTGGAGACTTCCTGGAGACTATTTTCCCCCAAACAATTAGATTTATGCACTTCATGTCTTACCCTGAAATATTTATGATGCAAGCTACACATAACTGGTTTTTAAATCAGCAGGTGTTAAGCAGGCAAGGATTTCACTTTTGATTTAATACTATTTGAACAGATTCACCCTGGTATCTCATTATTATATTTACAATTTTAGAAACAAGGGTTAAGCCTTTTTTGCCAATTATCATTAGGAGACAGCATTCATATCATTCTACCATATACAGCAATGTATTTTGCAACTTACTTATCACAGAGGTATTCATTTTAATCAACATTCAAATCACAGCATCGTATTTTTCATACCAAAAGACTTGAACAGGCTATTTTTTCTGCTAGTGTGCTACAGTCTTAAATGAATATTTATGCATTAACAGCAAGTGAGAAAACACTGATTCAAAAGCTTGCTGTGTAAAAATAAATATAGAAGCGGCACACTACCAGTATGTGGAGAAAGCAGAATCAGCAGAATGAGCGCCTTGTGCACTTGTCAGTCTCTGAGCAGTGTCTGAGTGAGTGTGAAACAGGGATATTATTAGATGATACATGTGCTTTACAGCAGCATTATACCACTTATGGCATGGAAGTATCACATTTTTATTGGATGAGTTACGGTGTTCATCTAAACCCTGAAAATTGTCTATTTTTTCGACACTGTGTGAACTGAGAAGCACCGTACATTGCCTTAAATTTTGATCAATATTTTATAGAGCTGGTTAGTTATTGAAGTTTAGTTTTACTTAATTTATTTTTGTTCTGTTCAGCATGGTTTGCCCTGGCTAATTTTATAGTGAGAGTTATGGGGAGAAAGCTATGAGATAGAGCAGCCTCTTTGTCCCTTGTGAGCAGCATATCTATGTAAAGGATAAAAATATCATTCTGGAGGGACTCCTCCTTTAGGGGCTGATCCTGTTTGATGCTCAGAGACTCTTGCGAAAGATCATGCACTTCCACTGCCAATTAACTTCAATGGGAGCAGAATTTTACTCCTTAAATGACAGTGGGATGCAGCAAATACACGATGATGAACAGGCATGCACATTACAGTTTGTCCTCTTTGCTACTGTGGATCCAAGAGCATTATTGATGGGACTGGTCTCTTCTGAAGGTGTAAATCAAGGATTTTTTTTACTTGCTTAAAATTCTTTATCAGTCGCCTTAGCTGAGTGTTGTTGTATTTTTTCTATTCATCTGCTGCATTTCTCTGTTCCATTGTGCTTTGTTTCATGCCTTCTCTTTCTGTGGCACATCCTCTCTTTCTGCATGCCTAGGTAGCTCTGTTACAATTTGGTGCTGTTGCCTAGGTTTCTCCCAGTAATCTATATTCCAGCACTGTCTTTTATTACTTTTTGAGCATGACCATTGAAACACACAGAACCCCCCTACCCAAATCTCCAAACATCTATAGGAAACAAATTTAAAACAAGATGAATGGTACATTCTTCTTTCTTGATAAAAAGTGCTCCTCTGAGAGGAATATTTCCTTTCTATTGCTATCTGTTATCTAAATAGCAATGAATAATGGGAACAGTGATGGTGGGCAATGAGGAAGGACGAGAAACTCCTTTTGCTCCTCTTTAAATGAAAGTGGGTGAGATTTTTCAAGGCACAAATGGCAGCTAGCTACCTAATTTCCACTGAAAGGACCTGTTTCCATTTCCCATGCTCCCCTCATCCTTCAGGGGTACAACCTGTACACTGCACCATTCTGAGGCGGGATTGCGCTGCCCTAAGGCACAATCCTTCCATACAATCTCCAGGGGAGGGGCGGTTGTTGTGCTATGCCCCAATCTATCCCAGGGTTAAAGGAACAAATTGCCCTTTAATAAATGCATTAACAAGAGTGTTGTGAACAAGACACGAGAAGTCATTCTTCCTCTCTACCCCTTGCTGATTAGATCTCAGTTGGAGTATTGTCCAGTTCTGGGCACCACATTTCAAGAAAGATGTGAAGAAATTGGAGAAGGTCCAGAGAAGATCAACAAGAATGATTAAAGGTCTAGAAAACATGAGCTGTGAGGGAAGACTGAAAGAAATGGGCTTGTTTAGTTTGGAAAGGAGAAGACTGAGAGGGGACATGATAGCAGTTTTCAAGTATCTAAAAGGGTGTCACAAGGAGGAGGGAGAAAAATTGTAGTCCTTGGCCTCTGAGGATAGGACAAGAAGCAATGGGCTTAAGTTGCAGCAAGGAAGGCTTAGGTTGGACATTAGGAAAAACTTCCTAACTGCTAAGGTAGTTAAACACTGGAATAAATTGCTTAGGGAGGTTGTAGAATCTCCATCTCTGGAGATATTTAAGAGCAGGTTAGATAGACATCTATCAGGGATAGTCTAGAGTGACGGTACTTGGTCCTGCCATGAGGGCAGGGGACTGGACTCGATGACTTCTCGAGGTCCCTTTCAGTTCTAGTGTTCTACGATTCTACGATTCTATGAAATGTAAGAATATTTACCAGCTAGAGGATGGCACACTTTGTTGCTTATGTATATCATGCGAGTGGGGTCTGGGAAAGGCAGGAACATAGTTTCTACTCTGAACTGGAAGCATTTTCATAGGATACAGCCACTGACCCTACATTTTGTTAACCCATTGGAACTGCTCCGCTTGTTCTCTTGGTTGTCTTATCAATTTCAAAACAACTTCTCACTGACAGTGCCTATGTGCTGCAGGCACATTTTATAAACTCATGACTGGTATGGAGAAAATGAATAAGGAAAAGTTATTTACTTGTTACCATAACATAAGAACTAGACGTCACCAAATGAAATTAATAGGTAGCAGGCTTGAAACATATAAAAGGAAGTATTTCTTCATGCACTACACAGTCAACTTGTGGAACTCCTTGCCAGAGGAGGTTGTGAAGGCCAGGACTTTAACAGAATTCAAAAAGTGCTAGATAAATTCATGGAGGATAGGTCTGTCAATGGCTGTTAGCCAGGATGGGCAGAAATGGTGACCCTAACCTCTGTTTGTCAGAAGCTGGGAATGGGCAACAGGGATGGAATCACTTGATGATTACCTGTTCTGTTCATCCTTCTGGCTGAACAGTGTCTGACATCAGAATGCTTATCTACCTGCAACATCAAATGGGCACTGTGTGCAAATCAGAGATTTTTGGTGTTCTGGTTTTCCAATTGTCACTAAAATAATTAAGGTTCCTCTCACTGATACATAGAATGTTCCCTCAAATGTTGGCAGTGATCAACTTAGGTCCACACTACTATGTAGAGTTGCCCCAGCCATGCCTCCTTTTCCACAACCCTACCTGCTGCAATAGGTAAAGATAGAACCTGTGCCACTACTGTGGCTCTACATTTTAACCTTCTAAGCGAAAGACTGAAATACTATGAGCCACTGGAATGAAGGGGCCAACCTGAAAAAATTCATATAGTTTTAACTGTCACTAGCACACCAGATATTACAAATGTCTTCTCAGGCAGCTGTGAGGGCGCCATGCCCAGAACTGCCATGCAAATGTCATACACTTGTAGGTGGTGCAGATTTTATAGGAGATGAGCCACTAAGAGACCTGATCCTTGGGTATTACATTCAGCATGTTGGTTAGATGGACGAAAGTGTATATTTCTGTGATAGTCTATCATCTCTAATATGCTTTGTGATGCCTGATAGATAAGGCTAAAAATAGATGGCAATAGATGCTTGAAACATTGCTTCAGACTGTACAGACACTGATCAAAAGTCATTTATAAAAATGTCTCTCTTTGGACTTTCTTAATTATTTTAATGTGGTATCATTATACTTAATAAGGGAATGCTATTTGAACACAATGACACCTGACAGCTTAGATGTTAGCTGCACTTAACAACTGATTGGGTAGTTAATGTCCAGAGGCAAAATTATGGGCCATAGAAGTTCCGCTGAATGCCATTAGTTTTACTGGTGATCATCACTTTGTAAAGTATTATTGTTTCTCTTGAATCTGTTACTTTTGGATTGGTGTGATGTGTATTGATATAGATATAAAAGTCCTATAATGAATGCAGTTTTTAATAGCTCACACATCGTCATTTATTTATACATTGACTAAAAAGCGACCTCGCACAAGGATCCCAGAGTAATTTCTTAGATATTATTTCCCTCTCTTCCTGATATACTCTCATAAGTAGAGAAGGTGTAGTGGGCCCCTGTGTGTGACTGCCAGCTGCCATCCAATTCTGTGTGAACACAGAGGAAAGAAATCCATTTTAGTATAAAATGCCTTGAGATGTCTCAGTACAATGAGTTAAACACGAATAGTACAGAGCTACATAAGGAAATTCAGAAACTGTTATGTTTTCACATACAATGCTGGCAGAATCTGCTTTGTTGATGACAGACTATATACAACAGAGTACTGGGTTATTTCTACTTCTATTTCTAGAAATAACTTCTATTTGCAAAGCCCGCAGCAGAGACCTCTTATTAACATCCTATCTGAATGGTTGCAACTCTAGCAGGGCAGCACCACTGAGTACCATACTACAATGTAAATAATAAACATGAGCTTGAGTCCTGGTATGGGCCTTGAACTTCTGACATCAGTAAAATACTAAGGGCAAGATTAGGAGTCTCTTGCTCAGAGCAGTGAGCATTTTACTCACTGGAGTTATTCCATTTGACTTCAATGGGGCTGCTCCTGAGAGTAATTGCTTACCAATTTGAGTAAGGCATTCATTTTTCTGGCCCTGAATTTGAAATGGTTTGGCTCAAGGCATCAAGCAACAAAAATGATTAAAGGCCTTGAAAACATGAGTGATGAGAGAAGACTGAAAGAATTGGGCTTGTTTAGTTTAGCAAAGAGAAGACTGAGAGGGGACATAGTAGCAGTTTTCAAGTATCTAAAAGGGTGTTAAAAAGATATGGGAGAAAATTGTTTTCCTTGATCTCTGATGATAAGACAAGAAGCAATGGGCTTAAATTGAAGCAAGGTAAGTTTAGGTTGGACATTAGGAAAAATTTCCTAATGGTCAAGGTGGTTAAACACTGGAATAAATTGCCTAGGGAGGTACTGGAATCTCCATCACTGCAGATATTTAAGAACAGGTAGGATAGACATCTATCAGGGATTATCTAGACAGTGCTTGTTCCTGCTGTGAAGGCAGGGGACAGGACTGAATGATCTCTCAAGGTCCCTTGCAGTTCTAGTATTCTATGATTCTACGATAAATGTTGCTTATAAAGCAAAGGTAGACATCTAGGTTAATCAGGTTTAAATCTACATTAACTATGCTGCAACACTGCAACATATAATAGAAAGTCTTCTTCAGTACCACCCCTGGCTTAATTAGTATCTTGCCTCACTTAATATGCTAGGGTGTAAACATGGTGGCTAAAAGAGAGCTCATTATGAATAATACTTGGGAAGATCCTGAAGATGTTGGCACAAGCCATCTGATGCCCATTTCAAAGAATCACTCAAGTCTGGACTGATTTCAGCAATAAATTCTTTCTGTTTGCCCGCTGATAGAAGTCATGACTTGATCATGCCACTTATTATTGACTAATTACCTGTGTTTCCTCTTTCTCCTCAAATAGCCTGAGGTAGTTCATATGCTCATTTTCTGATAATTACAAAAGCTGGTGCAGACAGTATAAACTGTTCAGGAAAAGAAGTGTTTAGTCAGGTGGCAAAGCTTATGAAATTAAAATCTTTAACACAGTTATATCAACTCAATTTAGACAGAGAGCTCCACTTTCATTCAAAGAACATTTCTCAGACTAATTGGATACTTTTCAACTTCTTACCATTGAGAAATTACTTTTGTATTCTGGATATATGTTGAAATATTAATATCTATGGAACCATATACTGTCTGGATGTGGATGGTATGTTTTAATCTTACAAATGTAAAATATCTGCCAAACCAGGATGGATGTCCTGTTGCATGTCCATGCTATGCTTTTTGTATCAGCAGAGTGCATCCACACTACAGGTTGGACCTTTTTGGTCCAGCACCCTCAGGACCTAAGCTGTCCGGGACCAGGGAGTTTCCCAGATCAGAGGATGTCAGTGCTCTCCTGCTGGCTGCCCTGCTCCAGGCTCCTCTCCTTGGGGTTCCCTGCCCTGCAGATGGCCCTGCTAAAGTTGGCCCACCACAGCTCCATGCTCTGCTGCCTGCCTGCTACTCCAGGGTCTCCCAGGGTTTCTGGCAGGGACCGCTTGGCTGCTGCTGGCCCTGCTGCCAACAGGGTGGGGCCACCCAGCTACCCCACTAGGGCTGCCCCACTGCTGCAAGGGATTCCGTGGGTTCTCTGGCTTGGGCTGCCCATCTTTGCTAGCCCCGCTTCAGCTGGGGAGTTCCCCGGCAGAGGCTGCCCAGTCATCCTGGCCCCACTGCCACCAGGGGTAGGCTGGGGTTCCTGACCGGGGCTGCCTGATTGCAGGCAGCTCCACTGCAACCGGGGGTTCCCTGGTTGGGGCCGGGACTCCCCAGCCACCTGACCCTGCTAATGCTGGGGGTTCTCTGGCCCAGGTGGGGGCTCCCTGGCCACCGCCTGAGCCCACTGATTCCGGGGGCTCCCCAGCCAGTACCTGGCCTTGTTGATGCCGGAGGTTCCCCAGCCAGAGCCACCCCAGATGCTTCCTGGCTCAGCCAGCAGTCCCCAACTCCTGCCTTGCTTCTGCCTCCAGGGTTCTTTGGTCTAACAACATCTGTGGCTCTGCTGGACCATGGATGTTGCTGGACCAGAGAGTCCCAGATTTGGGTGGTTCAACTTGTAGAAGCTCTTGTGTCGACAGAGAAAGCAGTGTACTGTGGGTAGGTCTCCCACTGTGCCGCTAATGGCAGGGTGCTTTGGGAAGGGTTTGCAATACCTCAAGGGGCAGGTAGTGTCACATGATATAGATTTCTCAATCACATCATTCCAGGATAGCCTAGTAGATTGTCAGCTGCTTTTTCAGCTAATGTGCTCCACAGAGCAGTCTCTCCCGAAGCAGCACACTCCACCTGCAGGCCTATGGTTCTGTGATTCCCTCTGAATAATCCCACAGCCTCCTCCGCTGCTGGGAGCAGCATCCTGAACGGTTCTGAATTCTCTGTGCTCAGGAAGGTCAAATCAGCACAGCAGTTCCCTCACTTTCCCCCACCCTTCCTCTTGGTTCCTAGAGCAGAGCAGCAAACTCAAATACCCCCTGGAGCCTTGAAAGCATGTGCCTGTAGAGAAGCAGAAATCAAAACAGTGAGCAGAGTGGTCACAGCAGGCATTGTGGGATACTAGTGGAGTTTAGTCAATATTTTACATCATGTCTTGGGTGCATCATTGGCAGTAGGGATAAAAACAAAGGCCTCTATATCTAAAAACCTGAGCATCTACTGCCTGAGTTAGAGCCATCTCTGTTAGCCAAGACTTTAAGCAGGCAGGGGAGAAAAGGAGGAGGAGTTGCACTATACGTAAGAGAGCACTATGATTGCTCTGAACTCCAGTATATAGAGGGAGAAAAACCTATTGAGAGTCTATGGGTTAAGTTTAGAGGTGCAAACAACAGCAGTGATGTTGTGGTTGGTGTCTACTACAGGCCACCGAATCAGGTGGATGAGGTAGATGAGGCTTTCTTCGGACAACTGAGAGAAGCTTCTAGATTGCAGGCCCTGGTTCTCGTGGGGGGCTTTAATCACCCTGACATCTGTTGGGAAACCAATACGGCAGTACACAGGCAATCCAATAAGTTTTGGAGAATGTTGGGGATAACTTCTTGGTACAAGTGCTGAAGGGCCGTGCGCAGCTTGACCTTCTGCTCACAAACAGGGAGGAACTAATAGGGGAAGCAGAGGTGGGTGACAACCTGGGAAGCAGTGATCATGAGATGGTAGATTTCAGGATCCTGACCAAAGGAAGAAAAGAGAGTAGTAAAATACACACCTTGGACTTCAGAAAAGCAGATTTTGACGCCCTCAGAGACCTGATGGGCAGAATCCCTTGGGATGCTAACATGAAGAGGAAAGGAGACCAGGACAGCTGGCAGTATTTTAAAGAAGCCTTATTGAAGGCACAGAAAGAAACCATCCTGATGCGTAGCAAGAGAGGCAAACATGGTAGGAGACCGGATTAAACTACGGGGAAATCCTTGGTGAACTTAAGCACAAAAAGGAAGCTTACGAAAGTGGAAACTTGGACAAATGACCAGGAGGGATTTAAATGTATAGCTCGAGAATGCCGGGGTTATCAGGAAGGCAAAGCGCAATTGGAATTGCGACTGGCAAAGGATGTGAAGGATAACAAGAAAGGTTTCTACAGGCATGTTAACAAGAAGAAGGTGATCAGAGAGGGTGTGGGGCCCCTACTGGATGAAGGAGGTAACCTAGTGACAGATGATGTGGGGAAAGCTGAAGTACTCAATGCTTTCTTTGCCTCTGTATTCATGGACAAGGTCGGCTCCCAGACTAATGCACTAAGTGACGCAAGATGGGATGAAGATGGACAGCCCTTGGTGGGTAAAGAACAGTTTAGGAACTATTTAGAAAAGCTAAATGTACACAAATCCATGGGTCCGGACTTAATGCATCCGAGGGTACTGAGGGAGTTGGCAAATGTCATTGAGGACCCTTTGGCCATTATCTTTGAAAAGTCGTGGAGATCGGGAGAAATCCCGGATGATTGGAAAAGGCAAATGTAGTGCCCATCTTCAAAAAGGGAAGAAGGGCGATCCAGGAACTATAGGCGGTCAATCTTACCTCGGTTCCTGGAAAAATCATGGAAGGATCCTTAAGGAATTTATTTTGAGGCACTTGGAAGAGAGGAAAGTGATTAGGAATAGTCAGCATGGATTCACAAAGGGCAAGTCGTGCCTGACCAATCTGATTAGCTTCTATGATGAGGTAACTGGCTCTGTGGACATGGAAAAGTCAGTGGATGTGATATACCTTGACTTTAGCAAGGCTTTTGATACGGTCTCCCACAATATTCTTGCCAGCAAGTTAAGGGAATGTGGATTGGATAAATGGATGGTAAGATGGATAGAAAGCTGGCTAGAAGGCCGGGCCCAGCGAGTAGTGATCAACGGCTCGATGTCAGGATGGTGGTCGGTTTCTAATGGAGTGTCCCAAGGTTCGGTTCTGGGACCGGTTTTGTTCAATATCTTTATTAATGACCTGGATGAAGGGATGGATTGCACCCTCAGCAAGTTTGCAGATGACACTAAGCTAGGGGGAGAGGTAGATACGGTTGAGGGCAGAGATAGGGTCCAGAGTGACTTAGACAAATTGGAGGATTGGGCCACAAGAAATCTGATGAGGTTCAAGAAGGACAAGTGCAGAGTCCTGCACTTGGGATGGAAGAATCCCAAGCATTGTTACAGGCTGGGGACCAACCAGCTAAGTAGTAGTTGTGCAGAAAAGGACCTGGGGGTTACAGTGGATGAGAAGCTGGATATGAGTCAACAGGGTGCCCTTGTAGCCAAGAAGGCTAATGGCATATTAGGTTGCATTAAGAGGAGCATAGCCAGCAGATCCAGAGATGTCATTATTCCCCTTTATTCGGCTCTGGTGAGGCCACATTTGGAGTACTGTGTCCAGTTCTGGACCCCCCACTACAAAAAGGATGTGGACGCATTAGAGAGGGTTCAGCGGAGGGCAACCAAAATGATTAGGGGGCAGGAGCATAAAACCTATGAGGAGAGGCTGAGGGAATTGGGTCTGTTTAGTCTGCAGAAGCGAAGAGTGAGGGGGGATTTGATAGCAGCCTTCAACTTCCTGAAGGGAGGTTCCAAAGAGGATGGAGAAAGGCTGTTCTCAGTAGTGACAGATGGCAGAACAAGGAGCAATGGTCTCACATTGTGGTGGGAGAGGTCCAGGTTGCATATTAGGAAAAACTATTTCACTAGGAGAGTGGTGAAGCACTGGAATGGGTTACCTAGGGAAGTAGTGGAGTCTCCATCCCTGGAGGTGTTTAAGTCCCGGTTTGACAAAGCCCTGGCTGGGTTGATTTAGTTGGGATTGGTCCTGCCTAGAGCAGGGGGCTCGACTTGATGACCTTCTGAGGTCTCTTCCAGCTCTATGATTCTATGATTCTATGATCAATATGGCTCTACTACATTCAGGATCTATTTTAGTCAATTACATGATTCTAGAATTTTAAAAATATCAAATTTCATGATTTCAGCTATTTTAAATCTGATTTTTTACAGTGTAACTATAGAGATCCTGACCCAAAAAGGACTGGGGCGGAGGGGGAAGGATTGGCGTGCAGTTTGATTTATTTTAGATCCAAGGGAAACCAGGACACTCCAGAGAGACTTAAACACTTTCTTATTTATTGCAAGCTTTAAGCAGTTAATACGGTTGTTTAAATTTTACAAGCCTTAAAAACAATTACTATACACTTTAAACCTTAAATACTATCAGTGGTTCCCAAACTTTTCAGCATCATGGCCCCCTTTTTGATTTTTGAAAAACCCTCACACAGACACCCCCAAATAGTAGCAAAACTTGTTGAGCAAAGAAAGAAAGAAAGAAAGAAAGAAAGAAAGAAAAGAACTGACTGGGGCAGCAAAACTTAATGGGGGAGGGGGAGCCAGGGCACCTCACGCCCCCCTGGGAATTTCTTCACACACACCCAGGGGGGCACGCCCCTCCCAGTTTGGGAACCCATGCTATAAATTCTAAAGCAATTAATACAGTGCAAAGCAATGCAAAAGCAATTAATAGAAGTTCTACTATAATACAATAATAAAGCCTAGTTCACTTACACTTCAGCCATATGCTACCTACAGTACCAGGCAGGAGGTCATGGGCCCTTTGATTCCCACCCATCGGGACACTGTGTATTTCTGTAGCCAACGTGAAGGGTCTGTTACTTCTAGTTACAATGAGCAGGACCTATGGGTCAATCCTGCTCTGGAGAAAGGGGTAAGCAGTGAGGTGGTAAAGTTTGCGGATGATACCAAACTGTTTAGGATAGTCAAGACAGAAGCAGACTGTAAGGGACTCCAAGAAGATCTCACCAAACTGAGTGATTGGGCAACAAAATGGCAAATGAAATTTAATGTGGATAAGTGTAAAGTAATGCACATTGGGAAAAATAACCCCAACTATCATTACAGTATGATGGGGGCTAATTTGGCTACGACAAATCAGGAAAGAGATCTTGGAGTTATCGTGGACAGTTCTCTGAAAACTTCCACACAGTGTGCAGCGGCGGTCAAAAGGCAAATAGGATGCTAGGTATTATTAAGAAAGGGATAGAAAATAAGACCCGGAATATCTTACTGCCCCTGTATAAAACTATAGTACGCCCACATCTTGAATACTGTGTACAGATGTGGTCTCCTCACCTCAAAAAGATATTTTGGCCTTGGAAAGGGTTCAGAAAAGGGCAACTAAAATGATTAGGGGTTTGGAACGGGTCCCATATGAGGAGAGGTTAAGCGACTGGGACTTTTCAGTTTAGAAAAGAGGAGACTGAGGGGATATGATAGAGGTGTATAAAATCATGAGTGGTGTGGAGAGGGCCGATAAAGAAAAGTTATTTATTAGTTCCTAAATAGAAGAACTAGAGGACACCAAATGAAATTAATGGGTAGCAGGTTTAAAACTAATAAAAGAAAGTTCTTCTTCACACAGCGTGTAGTCAGCATGTGGAACTCCTTGCCAGAGGAGGCTGTGAAGGCTAGGACTATAACAGAGTTTAAAGAGAAGCTAGATAATTTCATGGAGGTTAGGTCCATAAAGGCTATTAGCCAGGGGATAAAATGGTGTCCTTGGCCTCTGTTTGACAGAGGCTGGAGAGGGATGGCAGGAGACAAAGCGCTTGATCATTGTCTTTGGTCCACCCCCTCTGGGGCACCTGGTGCTGGCCACTGTCGGCAGACAGGATACTGGGCTAGATGGACCTTTGGTCTGACCCGGTACGGCCGTTCTTATGTTCTTATGTTCTTATGTTCCCCCTCCCATCGATTCTTCTTACTAAGCCCATTTTATAGCAAAGCGAGACTTGGTCATTCTAATAATATTTACTGATTGATTACATATTGTGTAAGACACCTAAAATGCCCAATGCTCTATTTGGGATACATCCTGCTACTCAGGACATTGCAAAAAGTATGTGCATAGTTGACAGTTTTATGGCTGCATCTGTAATTTTTGCTTGTCAGAAACAGAAGTATCAGTACAAGGTTGCTTGTTGTGTGTTTTTGACGTGGTCTTGCTGTACCACGCTTAATCTGCATTGTTATGCAAAACAGTCTTGTCTCTCAAAGCTTCTCCCTCCCAAACCTTGCCTGCGTGCTTACGTGCACCAGACTTGAGACAGGCCTGGGTTTTGCTTTTTAGGGATACACGCTGTGGTCAAGGCAGACATCACCATTTATTGTCAAGGCAGCGCTGTCCAGGCTCCCCTACAGGGACTCATAAGATTATTGTATGGTGGCTGTGGTACTGCTCCCCCTTACTTCTGCACTGCTGCTGCTGGTAGCACTGTCATCAGAGCGAGATAACCAGAAAGCCCAGCTCTGAAGGCAGAGCTGCCTTACTGCTGTGCTGCTGCCTTCAGAGCTGGGCCCTTGGTCTTGGTCAGCAGCCACCACTCTTTGGCCAGCCAGTTTGGAAAGGCAGCAGTGTAGAAATAAATGTGTTATGATAGTGTATTGACACACTGACTTCTGCGCTGCTGCTGCTGGGGCTCTGCTTTCAGATTAGGGCACCTAGCCAACAGCCACTGCTTTCCTGCCACCCAGCTCTGAACGCAGCGCAGAAATAAGCATGACAATATTGCGACTCTCCCGGTCTAAAGTAATCTTGCAACCTCCCTACAACTCACTTTTGGGTTAAGATCCCTCCCCCCCCATTTGACAAATGCTGGCCTCACCCATGAAATCTTTATAGTATCAAGTAAAAACACAGAAAAAACCAGTTTTCGTGGCCCTTGATGCATTTTTCATGGTTGTCGATTTTGTGGGGCTCTACTCATCAACTTCTATATGTGGGTGAAAGCAGGGTGGAGGACTACACTGAGGCTTTGTCTAGACTGCAGGCTTCTTTCAGAAGAACCTTTTTTCGGAAGAGATCTTCCGAAAAAACTTCTTCCAAAAGAGAGTGTTCACACACAAAAGTGCATTGAAAAAGCGATCTGCTTTTTCGAAAGATAGCATCCAGACTGATTGGAGGCTCTCTTGCATGTAATTACTATGGACAGAGTGGCCACCAGGGCACCTGTGCTTTTTCCTCTTTCCTCTTCTTTCGAAAGAACTCCCTCTTCCCCGTCCACATACGCCTTTTTCCGAAAGAGCTCTTTTGGAAAAAGTCTTCTTCCTTGTAGAAAGAGGATTACCAATGCTGGAAAAACCCTTCTGTTCTTTCAATTTACTTTCAGAAGAATGAGATTGCAGTGTGGACGTAACTCAGGTTTTGTTGGAAAAATGGCCATTTTTCTGACAAAACTCTGTAGAGTTTGTGCTTTACAAATGTTAAGTATTAGGGCCTGAATATACATGACTGTCTCCCTTTAGGCATTGCCTACACTGCCAAGTTCAAAGCGCAGCCATGGCAGCTCTATAGTGTGGCAAACTGCATCTACAAGGGGAGTAGCTAACAGTGCTAGGAACCTGGCTCCCAGTGCTGGGAGCCTATTTACACTGGTGCTTTACAATGCTGTAATTGGCTGTACTCTTGGTGGGTGTTTTTTCACACCCCTGAGTGAGAAAGTTACAGCCCAGTAAAATGGCAGTGTACACAAGCCCTTAGAGTCTAGTCCACAAAGCAGAGAGTAATCTTAATACTTGTTGTGCTATCTGAGATTGTCCTTTAACTCAAGTGATATGGTCCTATATTTTCCAGCAGATAGTCCTAAATACTATACCAGTGCTACATGTGTACAGTTTAGTTGGTGACCATGTTTATGGACCCAGTCAGTCGATCAGCTTCCTGTTATTGGTTTCTGCAATGTGTTAGTATGGATGTGCCATTTGGTGAGCACACTGCAGGGTTGAGTTTCCATCAGCTGAACATTCCAACTGAAAAAAAAATCCAGTCCAACCCAATTTTCTTGCTTCTGGAAATATTCTGATTGTCATGCTAGTGCCTTGACTGAGTTATGAAAGCCACAGAAAGCAGACAGTACCTGGCAATTACACATAGCTCAGTTTCCTTAAGATTAATGCAAAATATTCATATGTACTGTGAAACTTTTAAATATTGTTGTCAGTTTTACTTGCACAACATATTAGAAATTCTGACGTCCTCAGAAATTTTCACATAAATTTTAAGTGGAAAAAATAATTTTATTTCTGGAGTTTCAGATTGGTATAGTTTTTTCCCTCCTGCATGTAAAGAAATTTTGGTTTCTGATTTTTATACATTGAGTGTAATTACACTAGTCATGCTTTAGGATACCTGTAATTATCACTAATTCATTTAACTGGCAGATTACTACATAACTGAATTACTTACTACCTGTTTAGTTTCACACTGGCTAATTTTTTATCATATGGATATGTTAATCACATTGCATTTATCATATAATTATGCTATCATGTAGTAAACCTTCCGCTTATATGAATTAATATTAATCAGATATCAAAAAGCTTGACAACAATCTAATTACACTGTAACTGATGCTTAACTACAGTGTAATTACACTTGTGCAGCCTGGTGAACCAGCTGCCCTGCGAGTCAGACATCATGAGGATGCTGCTGACCCAGAGCCAGTTGTGGGGCCACTCCATATAGTAGGACTGTCTCTTAGATGTAGATCCTGGTTGTTCAACATAAATTGACATGATTCTTGTCAATTTCAAGTTTTAGTGCAGTTGAAAAACAGTTACAGATTCCCTAATCAGATGTTGGAATTTGGGGAAAGAAAAGATTACAAAACCTGAATGTGCTGTCTAAATATATATTTACATAAGCATCCTCAAGTCAAAACTTTTCCATTAAGAAAAATCAAAGCAATAAAAGGAAAGAAAATGACATGAAGGATTGGTGTTTGCTTCTGATTGTTAAAAAGAAGTGTCTTCTCCCTGGAAAGAGCCCCTGCTGCCTTGATGCCTTTTTTTTTCAATGTTGTCTTGCCAGGGATTGTTTCAGTAGGTGTACTGTATCATGTGACATATCATCACCCATCTCCTGTTGTCTTGTATACATTTGTGCAAGAACAGACCATAGCTGCATCATCTGGTTCCTTTGGGGATCATTCTGATCAAAACTGTCTGGTAAGCAGAAGGCTCGGGGATATGATAGGGACTGTAGTCTTTTTGATTCTTGGGGCTGCGGGGAGTGAGGAGGAGGGGAAGCCACATGATGCTGCAACAGACGTAGCTCATCACAAGAGATTCTGCTGCAACCTGGTAGAAGCTTATGTAAACAGTGGAGATGATGGGGAAAATAAAATACATAAGTGAAGCTTTTTTAAATACCCTCTATGCAACATACTGATAGTTCTCCTGTACATTGCTATATGCTGTTAGTCCTTCAGAAAAATGAAATGACAGATTTCTGTTTTATGCAGTGCTTGTTTCCTAGGAGAGTTGATGTATGCTTTCTACCAAGTTCACATCAGCAATTTTTGCTAATTGTTCCTGATGTTACTCCATATTGTAAACATTTTAACAGGAAAGCAATGGCAGATTGCCTTCCCCAGAGAAGAACAAAAGAGCCTCTCAATGTGATCTAGAGAGAGAAAGGAAAAACACTACATAAAATAAATAGTAGTGTACAATGTTGTTTCCATTTTCAGTGCATACCAAGCTAATGTCTAAACAACATCAAAGAATTTTCTAACTGAACACACAGTTACTTAAAAGTCTCTTCTTTTGATTTATCTGAGTTTTGCTATGTCTGGATATGCATTGCAAGACATTTATTCCAGTGAAACCTCCCTCTACTGTGATATCTACAAATCACCCCATCTGGCAGTGGTTAGGAAAAAACAAACTAGCTTCTGCTCAATTCTGTTTATTGTTTACCTTAGCCTCCCATCCCACTCCCACGCAAAAGTCTGTTTTATCCACCTGTTACAACCTGCCTGTTATATATATTGTGATTTCTCTGTCTTCTTGGTTACTTCTACGATGAAGCCCTGACCCTCAAATGAATGAATTTCTGGGTACTGCCATCATATAAATAATGACTACTATTAACACTTATTCTCCCACCCCCCACACGCACACCTCAAGAAGAACAGCTAAATGAAGACAGAATTGGTCCCAGGTGTGAAAGTACCAGAAGTTTATCAAATAGTTTCTACAGCAAACATAAATTTATTAACAATGTTGATATTGACTGTTGTCATTTACCTGGTGCATCAAAATAGCTACATCACAGAAAAACATTATAATAATTATCACTAAGATGATAACCTTGTTGACAGTCACTGTAAAAGCTCGAGTGCTGAATTGACCATTGAACAACTTGTATCTGAATCTTGTCTGCCTATGGGCTATTGGCATTACAACATGCAGCATGCTTCACATACTGCGTGCATACGCACACAATTGCTGTTACTAGTGCATAGGAGTTCTTGCCATCATTGGGACTGCATTTGCCCTGAACAGGAATACTGCTATTCCCCATCTCCATATTAATGTGTATTGATGTAGTGCTAATGTAGATAGCAAGCATTTGCAGTAATCCCGCAGCAGTTTAATTAGTCCTCACACCACTGTATCACAAAGTACTTGTTACTCTCTATGGCCCTGACTACACCACAGAGAAGATGGAAGCAGATGCAGTGGATCTTCTGGGGTTAGAATTAGTGGGTCTAGTGAAGACACAGTAATTTGAACTGAGAGGGCGCTCCCGGCGATGCCAGTAGTCCTGCTTCTATGAGGACTAAGGGAAGTCGAAGGGGGAGTGTGCTCCCTTTAACTTCCTGCAGGGTGGACAGCGCCAAAATTCGACTTAAGATACCTCAACTTAAGCTCTGCAATTAACATAGCTGAACTTGTGTATCTTAATTTGAACTTATCCCCCTAGTATAAACCAAGGGTAAGTGGGGTTCCTGGTTCTTTCTCTCTTTGTGCAGGATCAGCTCCTCATCTTAGATCTTACTATGTTCACTTTTTCACCAGCATCTAATTTTGTGCAATTGCTTGCCAGTGTTGTGACGGACCCTCCCCCGCTCCATGCTTTATGAAATGGACATATGGACATGAATATACATAACTCAAAGGTGCTTTGAGCGAATTATTTCGTGTAACCCATCAATTTTCACAATCCGCTGGTTCTGTTTATCTTACTTTGATGTATGTATCATTTGTGTGTGTAAAATTAGACATATGAAGTGGGGAATACTTTGTGGGTTTCAAATGTGTGAATGAGGGACATGGAGGGTGTTACCATCAAAGTCTTGATGAGCAATTGTTAAACAATCTCTTCTGCCCTTAAGTCTGAGTAGGGGTTGGTAGGGAGTGGCTTCAGCTCCTTAACAAAAAGGATAGGAAAGAAGGGGCCTGGGTCATAGGCTGGGCTGCACCTGAAGGAAAGAGAGAGCCCTGATTTGGAGGGGCAGCTGGGGAAAAGAGGTTTTATGGTGAGTGTGAAGAGTTTGTATTGAGGTTTCAGTGTAGAATTAGCCAAGTGTTTTTGTTTCTTTTGATTTGTAATCTACTTTACTCTGCATGTTCTTGCTTGTTACCACTTAAATCCTGCTGCTTATACTTAATAAAATCATTTTTATTTTCTATCAAACCCAGTGTAAATAATTGTTACTGGGGGGACACAACCAGTGTATACATTCCCCCTTTCATTGTTAAAGGTGGCTTACCCTTATCTAATTCTTTGGGGTTTGATCCCATATGGGGAGTGGTATCTCAGGAGGCTGGGCCCTAAACTGCACTCTCCTTGGACCTGAAGAGGTTCAGTGTCTGTACTGCTTCTCGGTGGGGGCAGGGACCTCAGCTCGAGGCCTTGGCTGGGGGAGACCAGCAGAGCTGGCCCAGCAGGACTGGGCGGTGAGGCGCTTTTCCAGAGAGCGGGAAGGCGAGTGGCAGTGGCCGTGTCAGCACCTCAGGAGGCACTCCCAAGGGGTCATCTGTGACCACATCCTGTCACAAATGTTAACACCCCAAGCAGCTTGGAGAGAATGTCTCTGATAGAAGATTGCTTTGGGGTGGCCCAAGGAAGGAGTTATGCTTTTAGCTGTAGGGCATTATCAGAAGTGTGATTTATGAGCAGGAGTCTGTAGAGATGGTCAAGCAGGGTACAATGAGCAGTGCAGATTCAGGGTCCCAAAGTGCAGTACAATGTCTTTAATTACCCAGAAGCCTATTTTAGATTCTGTCTATATTACTGCTTCGGGGTAAATCAGGAACTGTGGGAAGGGAGGGCCGATAAACTTGCCAGGCCCCTGGGCAAGGTGGGAGGCTGACTCTATGCTCCCAGAAGAGGCAGGGGCATTGGTCAGGAGCAGAGCAGGAAACAACAGGAACTCAGTTCGCCCGAAGTGCACTTCACTGCCCCACCCAGCCAGCCCAAAGACCCACTAGAAGCATTGCCTTTGGTGGTGTTCCAGAGGCAATTTTAAAGGACCTGGAGCTCCAGCTGCAGCCACTGCTGTAGTAGAGGTGGCAGCAGTGGCCTGGAGCCCTGTACCCTTTTGAATTGCTGGATCCTGGGGCAACTGCTCCCTTTACGCCCCTTTGGCAGGCTTGATTGTGGATAAGTGTCCAGCGGGCAGTATAACAGCCACAGCCGGGTGCTATGTGTGTGGCTGCAGGGCAGAATGGCGACTGAAACAGGACAGGTTATATACAGCACTGACCCATTGCTCTTTCCACTTGAGCAGTCCCCCCAGATTTGATTAGCAATGGTGCATGCCTCCAGTTTTGTACTTATCCTTCAAAGTAAGGCAGGACAAATTTGTCATTTTGGTACCTTTCATGAACGCTAAAAATAATTTATGTTGTAACCCAGGCAGGTCACCGAATTTTGCTGATGTATTGAGAGTCGCTCAGCATTCCCGTGTATTTTTCATGTCTCCAGGTATTGTAAGAGAGATGTTTCACTGCAGCAGGGTGAGTTGTTCTATTTTCCTCAGAACTGCCATGAGAGTCCTTACTTTGACCATTGTTTTTTAGGTTGCCCCAGGACAATTTTTCATTATGATGTCAGTTTCATTTTTATGCTGGCAATACAGTCATGACTGTCTTCGAAACCCAACATCCTTGGGTCTTTTCTGGTCTGGCAGGTATTAAATCATTAATGTTCAAAATCACATGCCTCTGAATATTGCCAAGTTGGAGCTCCTGATGATTGTCTCCTTAAATTTACTGAGGAATGCCAGTCATATTCTTCTGGTCTTTGATGACCTTCAGTTCTACTTCAAACAGGTATCTTGATTGAGAATTGTTTGTTGTAGTTCTATCTGTATGAAAAACTGCCATTTATCATTGAAACCTTCCCAGATTGTGGGTATTTCTCTCCATTACTGATGTAGATAGCTTTTCACTCATGATTTATGTCTTTCAGATCAAATTACTGGAATTCTTTATTTGCTCTCTTTTCAGAAGCCAGGAATCCTTATTGCAAAAATAGCCCCCATCTATACGTGTTTTTGACAGACACAACACATCAACACATCAGAACTTGTTAATTAGCACTGATTACCTAACAAGTAAAGACTGTTTTTTTCTAGAGCTTTTTGTCACTGATGGGGCCTCTTTAAAACTCTCTTCCAAGTTGCATTTTCAGTCTGTTGCTACTTGTTGGTGATATGAACAGTTTCCATACAGTTAAAATCTTTAGTGCTTCATTGGTTGACTTGTTCCATTATGTTGTTCACAAATGATATTAACGACCATTCTTTGCATTGATGACAGATAGTTTCATCAGCCCATTATTGGTGCTCTGCAGGAGGCAGGGAAGAAATGGATGGATGGATTATGTTTTAAAGGATGGGGAAGCACCCACCATCAATATCATCTTAACTATTACAGCACTGGCAACCAGTATAAATCTGGGATGGGCAAAATATGTGCCCTGGGCAGGCGGTGTTTGCACACTGACCCCACCCCCAGCATAATTTTGCAGCTCCCATTGGCTGAGCCAATGATAGCTGCCTGGGCCAAGATTGCAGAGAGTACATGGCCACCACAACTGGCCTCTTTGAGTGGTGTGTGTGTGTGTGTGCGGGGAGGGGGGAGCAGGCAGGAAGCCTACTTGAGGTTCCTACTGAGCTGCTGTCTGAGACCCACCTAATGTAAGCATCTCTTGGCCTGCGCCTGGCACCCCACTCCCACACCCCCCCCCCCAGCTCTCTGCCCCCTCCCTGCAACCCTGTCCCAGGTCACAACCCAAACACTCTGCACCTCTTCTCCTGCACTCATACTCCTTCCCAAACCCTGTATCCCCACTTACACCCCTCCTCAGGTTGGAATAATTTCTTGCCCCCATACCCGCACTTGGACCCTGTACTGCCTCCTATATCCTAATCTCCTCCACCAGGTCACAATCCCCTCCTTCACCCAAACTCTCTCCCAGACTCCACACCCTCTTCTGCACCCCAATACTCTACCCCATAGTCATGTCTGCATCCAGCCTCCATCTCTGACCCTGTACCTCCTTCATTAATATCATGGAAGAGTTCAGCCCTTGTCAGCTTAACAAATTCTTGGAGTGGCTTCCCATCAAAAATTACTGCCCACCCATGGTAGAGATATTTTATATCCTCCTCCTATGAACTGCACTGAGGAGACATTTTGACTAAAATGAAATGCATCAGTTCTCAATCCTTTTTTCCACTATTCTCAATCAGGAGGGACTGTTGCTCTGGGGCCTTGACTCCTCTACAGTCTGCAGAAGTGTTATGCTGCTGACTTATTCACTTTCCCCTGCCTACTTCCAAGAGAGCAAAGAAAAGTAACAGGGAAGTAGGTGAATGAGGCCAAGGATCAGAGAAAAGTGTTATTAAATGGAGGTGGGTCATCTCCAGATTCACTACATGCAGAAGTCTTGTTCTGACCAGACTACGGTTGCCAGAAACCATCTCCCCTCAAGCTGCAGCATAGGCTGTAATGAACTTCCACAGCTGAAGAGTTTTAATGGTCACATCTGCTGAACACTGCTTCTATCTTAGCCACAGAAGGGTCACTGCAGAATAATGTAAGGCACGGTTCCAAAGGAGAAACATGAAGGACAATGTGGCCTACACCCACCCTGGGCCCTAGGGCAGGGTGTGTGGGGGGCCAGCTCCATGCCTGAGAAGGAGCACGGCCTCAGGCATAAAGTGTGGGGCTGAGGGCAGTAAGCTCTTAGCACCACCAGACCATGGCACACTGCCCAACAGTGCTCAGAGCTGTGTGGAGTGGCAATCTGGCAGCAATTCAAGGGAAGCTTTGAATCTCCAGGTCCTGGGGCAATTGCCCCCTTTGCCATCCCCCCTGTTGGCAGGCCTGATGAAGGACAAAATCCTATTCCTACTGAAGTCAAAGGAAAACCTCTTTTGAATTCAGTGGGGCCACATTTCACTCAGACTTCTACAGTGTTCTGCAGACTCACGGCATGAAAGACTGCATTTCAGAATGGAATCTTGCCTTGTATGTCTTTCAAAGCACTAAGCATGGGACACTGATGTTCTAATTTATAAGATGCTATACCAGTGCATGAGTGTGACATGGTATTGTAGCACGGATACAGAGGATACTTAGGGAGCCAAAACTGTTTTGTTTTGCAATTTGTAAAAGCAGCATCAGAACCAACCTGACTGTTATTAAAGCACTCACCATAGCTGTTGTAAATATCTTGTTGTTTAGATGCTCAAGAATCATCAGTATGTAGCCTGGGATTCTTTTATGCTCCTGTAACTGGCTCAGACAAACCTTTGTGATTTCCCCAGAGAAATCCTGTATGCTCATACTGTTCGCTGTCATGGCCAGAACCGTATACCTTGTGTCCTTAGAGCAATTTGCTATGACTCTAAGCACTGACTTTGCTGCTGTGTTGCTTAGATAACTGTTGCTTTTTCATGAAAGGAAAATTGGGAAGTAAGGAGTTCAGAGAAAGTCATCTTGCATTGCAATTTGTATATCCATGGGGATAGCTTAATAGTATACTACCTTATCTAATTTTAATTCTTCTGTGAAGAGCTCTCTGTAAACTTGAAAGCTTGTCTCTCGCAATAGCAGAAGTTGGTCCAATAAAAGATATTACCACATCCACCCTGTTTCGGTAATCTTCTGGTCATTTTTCTTGTTTGGTCATTAGTAATTTTTTTTAAAGGAATGTAAAAAATGTCAAAGTGACCTGTCTGATTATCTGAGTTTTATATGTGTGGAGAAATTTCTGTAGTAATCCTTCCTTTGTGAAACTGGTGTGTGTGTGTGTGTGTGTGTATATAATATTAGTTGTGTATGTTGTGTTGTGTTTGTATATTTTTGTATGTGAGTATATTGTAGTGCATGGGCACTGTACAGTGTCTCTTTAAATGGATGTGAACTCTCTAGTGGCACTCTTTGGTTCTATGTTTAGAAATCTGCCAGAGCAGTAATTTGAACAGGTAAGTAGGTCTTACACAGAAGTGAAAGTAAGGAGGTGTACCCCAGTGCGCTGCTCCAATAAGAGCCGTCTGGGGTGCTCCACTGCAGCAGGAGGTGAGGCATGCTCCCAGAAGGGCTCCTGGGGCTCTCTTTCAGGCTGCAGCACTAAGCAAAAAGCAGGTGAAAGGGGCTAGCTGGGGACGTGCTCCACACCGATCGGAGACTGCACCAGCCCCAAGACCGCCCAGGGTGCCCCTTAGGGAGGGCAGGGGGAGGCCCCCTGTTCCTACCGACACTGCCTGTTGTTTGCTGTTCCCCTTGGTCACTGTAAGGGAGTGAGAGAAAAAAGTACACAGCATTCCTGCATTCCTCTCCCTTCCAGCTGGTGCAGGGAGGGGACAGAGGAGTGAGTGACCCACGCTGTGTAGTTTCCTTTTGCTGCGTGATAGTGACAAAGGGGAAGAGCAAGCAGCATCAGTAGGAATAGGGACTTCTTCTTTGAGCAGTGTCCCATGGGTGCGCCACTGTAGGTGTCAGGCTTGTCCTGGTGCTGCAGATCGGAGATCTTTTCCAGCCGTAGTCCGCCAGACTGCACATGCGTGAAGCGCATCTTGTGCCTTTCGTGCTGTTTGTGTGCGCGCAGTCCGGCTCCCGCCAGTTCCTCCTGACCATCCTCGGCCGCAGAAGGAGTGAACCCCCTCTCCTCAGATTCCTGTCAGGATTGAGAGAGAGAGAATTTAGTTAGTTAGTTAGTTATTGAGTTACTCCTATAGTCGTAGTCCTTTGTTTGTTAGAGTTATAGTTACAGTTATACCGTTTAAAACAATTTTTTTTCCTTGTAAATAGTTAGTATATATATAGTATAGTCGCCTCAAAATTACAAGAAGAAAGGGATGACCATGCCTGGATCACCCAGCTTCAAGAAGTGCGGCGCATGCCGAGAAGCAATGCCAGCCTCCGATGGACACTCTTTGTATAAGGTGCCTTGGTGAGGGGCACATTCCGCAAAAATGTCCCCATTGTTCCAAACTCACTGCGAGAGCTAGGAGGGACAGAGAGATGCATCTAAAAATGCTCCTCTTTGATAGGGCATTACAGCCGCAAGGCACGGACGCTCCCTCCTCAGTGGAGTCTGCGGGGCCCACATTGCGACAACCACCATTTCCCAAGAAGATGAAGAAAAGACCCTCACCCTCTCGGTCTTTACCCCCAACGCGAGTAAGCATTGGAGACAAGCCAGGCACCTCGGGCACGTCCGCTTCACGTGGCCCCAACAAACCTAAACAGAACTGCAGTACATTGGTGCCGAACCCGTCGTTGTCCAGCTGTACGGCGCCAACCGTGCCACGTCGAGCACCAAGGGCTCCACCGTCACCAACCATCTAAGGCACCGAGGTGCACATCGGCACCGACCGCCACCTCAGCACCGCTGGCCATCTCGGCACCCACTATAATCACAAAGGCACCGGTACACCATCTTCCATCGGCACCGCAAACACACACGGCGCTGTTATGCAAGGCACCGCAGGGCATGCTAACAGCAGAACCTCCTACACATGATGTAGAACAGCCTGTGCCCAGGGAAATCTCTACTCTGGCCTCATCATCACCAGAACAATTCCCTGCTCACACCATCATGCGGCAAAAAGCACGGAAACTGCCAACCCCTTCCTTCAGCCCGGAGCACATGTGCTTCTCGCTGGAGCCGCCTTCACCTTCTTCAGCACATTTGAGACACTCACCGAGACATTACACACGGCGAACTTATCATTCCCCGCAAGTCTCGCCACGCTACCAATACTGGTACCGATGCTCACCGGCTCCGTCTACACACTCCAGAGGACGATTGCGATCTTCCAGATCACTAACGCTTTCCACCCACTCGGGATACCATGCGACACACAAGCGTGCATACTACACTAGATCTCCGCATAGGTCCCGTTACTACGATCGCTCACCAAGCCGCTACCACTATTACAGACATCACTCCCACTTATCTCGCCGGGACACGTTGTTGCCATCGTCTCCTCAATGCTCATTCATCACCTGCCGAAGAGCGTACGTCTGCATCGCCCTCAACAAGGCCACCTACCCCAACTGGAATTTTGCCTCCCATACCATCCACGTCACACACCCAACAACAGCAACAACCATCTTCTGAACATGAAGAATTGCAAGGACAGTCACCCACTGATCAATCATCATCATCATCACCAGATGTTGCAGTCTTTCAGGGTGATACTTCCCCATTGGACGACCTTCGTCAGTTCCAAGAACTGTTTAAGAGAGTAGCAGATAGCCAGTGCATACAGCTTGCTGAAGTACAACAAAAACAACACCACTTTCTTAGGAATCTTCAACCATCACACCAAGCTAAAGTGGTACTACCACTAGATGACGCCATCCTAGAAATAGTGGATGACATATGGCAGGTGCCAGCCTCAACTCCCGCTACCAAAAAAAAAGTGGACAAGAAATATTTTGTCCCAGCGAAGGGAATGGAGTTTCTTTTCACCCATCCGCAACCAAATTCACTGGTTGTGGATGTAGCACAGCAAAGGGCAAAGGCCCCCCAACAAAAACCCAATGGTGCAGATAAGGACAACAAACGCCTAGATCTGTTCGGCCGAAAGGTATATTCTTCAGTGACGCTGACTCTATGCATGGCCACTTACGCAGCATTATTGGCCAATCATAACTTCGACAATTACGCAAAGCTGGTTCCTCTCATGGAACACTTACCCGACAATAAGCGCAACATTCTTAAGGCAGTGGTTCAGGAAGGCTACGAAGCCTCCAGAACAACTCCGCACATAGCCCTGGACACAGCAGACACTGCGGCGCGGACCACAGCCACCTCGGTGGTCATGCGCAGAGCGTCATGGCTGCAACAAGCAGCTGTCCCAAAAGATCTCCTGTCCAAAGTTGAAAATCTTCCCTTTGACAGGCAGAGTCTTTTCTCCAAGAAAACAGACCAAGTCCTCCACTCAGGCAAGGACTCTAGAACCACACTTAGAACCCTGGGGATGTACACACCGCCTTACCAATGTAAGGTAGAGACCTGGGGTAGGGGGATGGTTTTCCATGAGTATCACTCCCTGGCTCCACAAAAGCATAGGGCTGACAGGTGGCCTTGCTCTGGTTCCCCAAGAACACAGAGCTGGTAGGTAACACAGGTGATCAAGAAGAAGTGGAAACTTTGAAGATAATGAGGAAACAGACATTGCATCTTGAGGCTGAATTAAATTAGCAGCATTGACAATATATAAGAGTATATAAAATGCTACCAGATCAGAACATTTCAGATCTGGTAGAATTCTGTACTCACTGACTCAAATCCTCAACTACATTGACTGCAGTGGAGTTAGGACAATTTACATCAGGGAGAATCTGGCCAATTGTACACAGGTATAAATTAGAAAACAAGGTGGTGGAGAATGGAGTCTAATGCTTTTACACCCTTCCAATTCCTGTTAGTATAGTGAGTCAAAAGGTTATTTCTGAGCCTATGTCTTGCACATCAGTGCTTTGCTGTACTTGCTAGACATTCTGTGCTGCTAATTTCTAATTTTTCACATCTTTTTTTGTGTCTTCCTGAAGTGTGGTTCTTGTGTTGGCTGTTCATGGTTTATAAATAATGTGACAAAGAGCTGTGATAAGTAAAGTCGTTGTTGTTTTTCTATCTTAAAGGTAGAGAAAGAAAGGAAGAACCTTACATTAATAAAGCACAATAGGAAGAGGGAAGGGGGGGGGGGGAAGCCAACATCAGAAGCAAATAAATCTGCTAAAAGAGAATGGGAAACACTTGAAGCACTAAAGATTAGATGACTAACTTTTTACTGTTTGTGAAAATATTTCATATGGTATTTATGGGTATAGCTTAAAGAATCCCTCATCTGTTTCACCATGTGGAGAATTTAAATATGTCAGAAAGGAAAACAGAAAGGGAAAGAGTGAATGGTTTTAGAAACACTATGTGCTAAAGTATGTTTTAGAAACACTAGGTGCCTTATGCTAACATAAATAAATTGTGCACTAGGTCAAGATGTTCACTAATTATTTCTTTCTTGTTGCTTTTTTCTGAGCACTGATTAAATAATTAGAGTCCCTCTCTGCTTATGCACATAATCAAATACTACTGAAGCCCTACTATCCCTTGAATGGATTACTAACAAAGGGATAGTAACAAAGTGCTAAAGAGCACTGATTCAGTGTCTAGTACCTTTACAGGATTAGGTTCTAGATCTGTTTATGCTAGGGCAGTGTGTCCCAATTTTATTTGGCCACAGAACCCTTTTAAACTCGAAAGAGTTTTGTGGAACCCCTAATAACAGTCTAATATATGGAACTGAAAAAGTAGACCACAAATAAGCAAGGATAATAATAAACAAATGCTAAACAAGGTCATGAGATCAACATTTCATTTAATTGCACATATTTAAAAACAAAAATCACATAATATTAATTATTATTTTTTAATCATAAAATGTTATTGTAATGGAATTTTCTTGCAGAACCCTTATTTTCACTCCACGGAACCCTGGGGTGCCACGGAACACGATTTGGGAAACACTGTGCTAGGGCATTTAGATGGAAGGCATGGTTTTAATTTTGCCTTCTACCTAGTGATCAAGAGATGATTTATAGGAAACATTTCACACTGAATAAAGAAATATTGGAGAGCTTAGCTGCACATTTTCTAATCCTTGAGCAAGCTGTTTTCACTTGCAAAGGTAATTTAAATAGCTCTTTTTCTATTTAATCCTCAGAATGTGATGGAAACTGAAATGATGGAAAGTTGATTAAGAATTAAAGGAGATGTGCTGAGGGAAAAAATAAGTGCTGTGCTTTTATTTGCTTCCTAATGATTGTATGTGTGTTCCTATTTCATTTTTCCCCTTTATTTTCTTTTTGCATTAGAAATTCGAGTGTTGAGTGTTCTGTTTTTCATAGTAGAATGTATGAATAATGGGAGAACTATTAGTGTTATGACATCACTTTAACCAAGATATTTAAATTAATGAGGTGGGAAAACATGTTCATTCAGACTTTTAAAAATAGGGGGATTTACTGTTTGTTTGCTTCTGTTAATCCCTTTTTAACTCAGTTAATGGCTGAGAAAGCCACCAGTCCACTCCTGTGAGTTCTTCAGAGACTTCTAGTAAAAAAAAAAAAGATAAGAATTGATATTGCTAAGATAAAAAACCAGCAGAGGAAAAATATTAATCACCACCTCATTGAAAAAAGTACCTTCAACCTCTTTTTTACACAGTATAGTGAATTAAAAATTGGGATGACACCCATTTTATTCCTTGGTAAATCACTTTCAAGTATAAGAATCAGAAAATAAGAGCAGTAAAAAAGAGAATAAGAATAATGAGAGGCAGATATTTAAAAAGTGTTAAAGATAGGGAAGTATAGTGGGAAGGATGATGGGAATCATTCAGTTCATGTAGCTATAAAATATCAACTGTCCTTGCATATAAAAGCAATCATTGATGTTGTGATGTGAAGACCTTTGAGGTAGGAAATAGGTGGAAAGCATTACATTATTTCACACAGGCCAGTGAAAGGTTGTATCCTTCCTTGGACTTTCACAAAGAACTTCCATTAATCCCAATGAAACTTTAATCTGCAAACTCAGACTAAAACATATAGTCACTGCACTGCCTAAACTAGATTTGAATTAGTAATTTAAGAGATTGTTCACACAATGAATGTTACTGTGCCACCAACTGGTTGGGGGTGGTTAGCTAACACACAATTCATGCCCAGACAGTACACAGTTAAAAATGGTTAATACCCAGTTCTGCATCATTGCATATTTCTGACATTCTCAGAGGAGTAAAACTTTTTTTCTCTAGAATTTCAGAGTTAATATTTGTTTCTCCATGTTCTATGGAAATCTTTTCACTGTGAACCATATTATGACAGGTGAAAATTGTGCAGTTTGCACAGTTCCCAGGACAGATGGCTCTCTGTCACAATATCTTTTCTGTAATTCTCTTGATAGACTTTTACCCATAGTGATTTTTCTAAGATTAGGTGTCCTAGGTGTTTTGCAAGATCATTTTTACAACTGAAAAGCCTTAGGAAAGCTGTCTTCACTTGCTCCATTTGTACTCAACATGATCTTTTCTGTTTTAAGATAAATCACTGAATAGATATATTTTTAAAGATATTTGTTCCTTTCTCTAGTGCTATTTGAAATCTCCTCTAGGATGACTTGGAGTAGAGTCTTTCTTTGCTTAACCCATTTTATCTGGTTCAGTGCAACTCAGAGAACTTCAATTGAGTTACTGCTGATTTGAACTAGTCAAATTGTTTGTTGCAAATAATATTCTTTATAAATTCAACAATTTTTTCTTTTTGTGAATCATTGACAAAATTGACATTTTTCTGTTAATGAAGTTTGTAGTCACTTGCCAAGTAGGCAGAATTTTTTTCAGAAGCCATTAAATCCGATTGCCATAAAATATATTAGCATAATTATTCTATATTAATTTGTTAATTATTTTAATTCCAGTAATGCCTAGCAGCTTTGCTCAGGAGAGTTGACTTACTGTGCTAGACACTGTGCAAACAGAATAGCAGACAGTCCCTTCCCTGAAGAACTTACAATCGAAATGTCAAATAAGTAATTGGTCTCTGACTTCTGTCTGCAAACTCCTTTTCATGAAAGTGGCCAGAAGAAATGAATGGTATGAGAAACAGAAAGATATTTAACACTTTTTGGGTATATCAGCATTAAAACTGGCAGTGTGTACTTGTTAAAGGAAGTGTAGGATGTTACAAATAATCTAATGCAGTATCCTGGTAACTTATTACTGAAACCATTAACTAAGTGAGATGATGGACATTATGGAATGGTAGTGTTCTTGACAGAGCATATTGCTTAATTATCACTTTCTAATACTTGCTCATCATCACGTTCATAATGATCAAGTGCTAGCACAAGTGAAGATGAAATGAATTCTTAAGGAGTGAACATTTGAGAAATAACGTTACTCAGTAAAACATAAGATTAAATATCAGCACTTCATTGCTGGCTCTCTGCCTGTGCTTATCTGAGGCAAAAACAGCTAGCTGTCTTACCACTTGAACTTCAGTAATGAGAATTTCCATGGTATTCTGTTAGTAATAGTAGTGCTTATTTCCTCTTTCCTAACCTTCAGCTATTAGAAGGTGAGATAATTATCATTGCTGGGTCTCAATCTCCACATGGTCAAACCAGTTTTAGGTTGAAGCAGGACAGTTGACTGCAATATTTTCTTTACTATAATATAAACAAAAGGACTAGTTCCTCAGCTGATGGAAATTGGCATTGCTACATGTGTTGTAATAAGGTATACCACCTGTGCCAGTTGAGGATATGATCAAAGAGCCTCACACTTTGAGTAGTCATTTACACCAGGGTAAAGTAGGCTTGCTAATCCTCCCACTTTTGCTGGGAGTCTCCCGGAATCACACTCTATCTCCTGGAGTCTACCTCAGTCAAACTGGGAGTTTTTGGGTGCTAACACAGTCCAGTTCAGCAGTGGAATAAAAGCGAACTCCCTTACCTGCTTTCATGCTACGCCATTCCTGAAAGCACCATCCCCGTGGCCCCTCAGGGAAGCGGGTTTCTGTGAGCTGCCTCAACCCATAACACTAACTTCACAGCTCCTACTAGTTGAGAACTACAGCCAATCACAGCTGAGGAGTGATGCCTATAGACAGCTGCATGTGGAGATCTCCTGACTCTCCTGCATAGGAGAAGCTACTGCTAGAAGGAAGTACTTTTTGGGAGCTGCACCATCCTGGGTAAGTGCCGACCTCTTGCACTTTGCCCCAGCCTAGATCCTGCATCCACACCCAAACTCCTTCCAGAGTCTGCGCTCCACACCTGCTCCTGCAGCCAAACTCTGAACCCTGCCCCTGAGGGAGGGTGGAGGAGAATTAGTGACAGAGGCCTTGGGAATGGAGTGAGCAGGGGCCGTCCTTGGAGAAGGGGCAGGACAGGGTCATAGGCTCAGGGGATGGGCAGGACAGAGGGTGGGCTGACACAATTAGACAGTTGGCAGCCCTAGTGTAAAGTGGCTGTAAAATGCTACCAGGTCACAACAGCAGCATTTTACACCTAGTTTGTACTTACTATTGACTTAGTAAAATTGGTACATGCCTCATTCAAACCAAATACAAAAGTCCACTGAATGGGGCTGCACCAGTTTAAATAAGGGCAGGTCTACACTTCCAATGCTGCAGCAGCACAGCTGCACCACCATATCAAGTAAGTGAAGACCTTCCTATGTTGCTGGGAGGGCTTCTCCTGATGGAGTACTTAATCCACCTCCATGAGAACCAATAGCTATGATGATCAGGGCTGTACACAGGAATTTCTGTGGTGGGGTGCTTTTTTTGTAAATGTGGATGGCAATTTTTTAAAATATAAAATTCAAAATACTCATGCAATGAGTGTGCATAATAGATGTTAATGAAAAATTTGAGAGGAAACAGTGATTGATAAAATGATTTTGTTATAACATACTAAACATTTATACAGTAATAAAGGTTTTACAGAAATTACCTTCTGGGACCTTGCTGTAATATCGTAAGTGAAAAACAATATTGCAAAATATTCCAGCCTTCGACTTCAGAGTTTTTCAGTGAAGACTATATATAGGCTAGTAGTACAGGTTGTACCTCCCTGGTCCTGCACCCTCGGGACATGACTGGTCCCAGACCAGGGAATTTGCTGGATCGGGGAAGTCAAAGCTGCAGCTTGGGGTTCCACGCCCCCCGCAGTGGCCTGGGACTCCACTGCTGTCTGGAGCTCTACTCTCTCCCTGGTGGAGGTGCCACTCTCTTCACTGTGGCTTCATGGCTGCCCAGGGCTTTGTAATCCTGCTGGCCTCCAGGAGCTCCACTTTCTCCCCAGAGGCTCTGCTGCCACCTGGAGGCTCCGTACGTACTCCCTCCAGCACCCTTCTGCTGCCTGGGGCTTTGTGCTCCTCCCAGCAGCTTTGCTGATGCCCGGAAGGCTCTGCTCTCCCCCCAGCAGTCCCACTGCCACCTGTGGCTCTGCTCTCCCCCCAGCGGTCCCACTGCCACCTGTGGCTCTGCTCTCCCCCCTGCAGTCTCACTGCCGCCTGTGGCTCTGCACTCCCTGCAGCAGCACCAGAGTTTCTGATTAGAAAATTTTAAAAATCTAGTCAAATCAACACTTGGGTGGCTCCGTGCTCCTCCTAGCAACTCTGTGCTCCCCCCCCCCCACAGCACCTTCACTATGGCCCAGAGGAACTCCGCGCTCCCTTCCAGCAGCCATGTTCTATTCCTCCTGGCGGCTCTCCTGCCCCCATGACTCCATCTCAGCCCCCTGATTTGGCAGTACTCCTGGTCTCAGCCCACGGCTTGTCCCATGAGTTCTCTCACGGGATCACCTGAGGATGCCGGACCAGGGGTGTAGCTGGACCATGGAAGTCTGGATTAAGGAGTTTCAACCTGTAGTGAAATAGATTTTAGGTAACAGCAAACTTTTCTTCATGACAGTAAGTTCACAGCAGTGTTTAAGACATGTTCATAGTTAGTTTCCATCTTTAAGGACGTTTTAAGCTCCAGTCTTCCAGGGAACTTCCAGGCAAAGATATCCACCACTTCATCCAAGTCCACTTTGGCTGCATAGTGGATGTGCATTTAAAGGGTATGAGGTGGGGGGTACAGCTTCTGGTGTGAACAGGTGGACAAGGGATGGTGTAGAGAGCATGCCGGAAAGCAGGCTTGTGTGGGGGTATAGGAATAATCTGTGGAGGGTGGGATATGAATGTGTACTGTAGGGAATATGAGGTGGTCTTCTGGGAAGGGGATGAGGGGACAGCAGGTACAGGGGGATTGGGCTGGGCATGTGGAGAAGCAGGACTGAGATGGGCAGGGAAGAGAAGCTGAGTTTACAAGAACTCTGCAATGCAAAGTGCAGGGGGCTCTGCACCACGGGGCTCTCTGTCCCCACCCCATGCCCTGCTCCAGCTCACTCTGTGCTGCCCCCCTGTGCTGCCACTCAAGGTGCGGGAAAGGAAGCCATACTGGGGAAGGCTGGGAGCTGAACAAGAGGGGCAGGGGCTGCACGGGGGAGCTGCTTCCTGGGAGGGCTTGGAGTGCTCCAGCACCCAGGCACTGCTTTCTTGAATGGGTGTCCACCCCAGGCCATCAAAGCAAGGACGCCCCCTCCACACTGCCCTGGGGGGCCTGCATGCCCCACCCACCTCCTATCCCCATTGATTCATGCTGTGCAGCCTCCCCGCCCAGCTGGTCCCTGCACACAGAGGTGCCAGGCACCAAGCCCCATGTTTCCCCTGACATTTTCTGTCAGCATCTCCTCATTCCCCTTCTGCCAGCCCTGAGCCCCGGGCCATGTGTAAAGCAGAGACCTACTGGCACTAGTGAAGTGCTGCTGGCGGGCACGGGGCAGGCACTGCTCTGGGGGGTTGTACGTGATGTTTCCTGGGCATTGGAACCACAGGTGCTTCTGTAGCTACAACAAACCCCAAACACCTGGCTTCCAGGAGCAGCACCCCTGCTAACTCTGCCCCCGCCCCTGCCTACTAGCCCAACTGGTCCAGGAATACCTGGGCGAGGGAGTGGGGCCTCTTTGGAGACTGAGCCTCTGAGGACATTTCAAAGAGGGCGAAGCAGGTAACAAATAAAGCGAAGTGACTCCTGAAGTGAGAGTGTGTCAAACGTGAAGCCCATGCTCTGTGGCTGGGCTGTGAAACTGGTGTTTGTCCATGCAATTGGCAACCCACCAGTCCCACAGTGGGTTATTTGAGGGACCATGGGGGGGTATGTTCGCACCCTTTGCACTCCCCCATACAGGCCTGATGATGAGAGAAGTTTTACTGACTGGGGTTTAGGTCAGTATAACTACATTACTCAGTGGGTGTTGATTTTTCACACCCCGAGTGATGTAGTTATACTGATGTACTTATACGAACACTGACACTTTTAGCATTAAAATGCCAGTCTTTCAGAGGTGCGAAAAAACACCCCCTGAGCAATAAAAGTTTTAGCGCTGAAAAGCACCAGTATAGACAGTGCTTTATTGCCAGGTGCCACGTTCTCAGAGATGAACCTCATTCAGGGTGGCTTTTTTATTGCCAGGAGAGCTCTCCTCTGGCAATAAACAGTGACTGCGCTGTGCATGTCACAGCACTGGAGTGGTAGCGCTGTAACGTGGGCAGTGTAAACATATCCCCTGTTTCTAAATCAATTTAATTAAATTGGTAAAATTTTCTTGGGTTGATGAGACCAGGGAGTTCCAAATAAAGCAGGTCTTTTGATACTTGAGCCAACATAGCTACAGATCAGAGGCCTGATTCTGACCTCACATCAGCCAAATCAATGGAGTAAAAGCATTGTAAATTAGATCAGAATCATGCCACAGTGTTTGCTTCCAAAGCTTAGCAAGTATGAAGAATGCCCATTTACCCCCTGAAAGGAAGCAGGGGCAGCCTGTGGATGTAGGCAACCTCAGCAGTTGTCTAGGGCGCCGCGTTTAATGCGGCGCCCAATGATGACGTCACGCCATTGAGGGCTATGGAGGCGGGGGCGCCGATCATGCATTCCGCCTAGGGCGCCAGTTGCCGGCAGCTCTCCTCGAGCCACTCCTGAAAGGAAGCACTGTTCTAGAAAGCATTTGGGCTCAGAGCACCTTTTGAAGTGGAAGAACCTGGAACCATTATTGTTAATGAAAGCAATACATATCTATGGAGACATTAAAACATTTTAATGATGATTTCTTTAAAAAACAAAGGATATCGCCAGAATCCATCCTTTGGCAGCTGATACAAGGAAGAATATTAGCGTTTAGTCACTGAAGATTGATAGCTAACCAAATCAGTTGCACAGTAAGGTGTGTTAAATCTCCTCTGATACTCAGAACCATATTCATCCAAAAGGCAGCCTTGTGTATATGGGAGCAATTTTCATGGAAATTTCATGGCCAAACTTAACAGTGGTATGAACAGCTATAAATCACATACCAGGTGTAAGTGATCAAGTTGTGTAAATGGCACCAGTTTAGCTTCTGAGACCTGATCCTCCAAAGTGCTGAATATCCTCAATTCCCACTGACTACAGTAGGAATTGCAGGTTTTCCGTACCTTGCAGGATTGGACCCTCCATATCCAAAATGGGTGACTTATGTTCCAAGGGAGTGGAAGGTGGGAGTAGTAGGGAGAGCAATTTTGAAGAGGATGAAAGATTAAACTACCCCTCTCACTACTTTAACTTCTACTTGCACCACCCTAACATCCCCATGATCAAATTCAGGCCAAGCATAAATGAAAAAAAACCCTCCCATTTACTTCAATGGCACTCACTTTAGGAGGATGGTAGGAGGATCATGTGGTGAAAATTACACTCCCTTTGCAATGCCAAGTTGTCGTTGTGTTGTTGTTAAACTGCTTTACCACTTACATCCAATTCTTACTAATTTATATCCAGGGCTTAGGACAGATATCACCAAGCTGTGGGGAGGGGGGGGGGGGACTTGACTCTGGGCCGCCAGAAAGGGTGGGACCTTGGGCAGAGGGGCTGGGGCTAACTTCCCTCAGTCATCTCTTCAGCATCACCTGACGTGTGCCACCTGGGGCTCCAATGGCAATTAAAATCACTGGGCCCTGGGACATTTGCCCCCCCAAACAATGGACCTGTTTATGCCAAACATATGAATAACAGATGTGAACATGGAAATTTCAAGGGTTACTATGATGAGATGTGCCAAATATCGTGGGTGCATGGGATATTCATAGATTACTGTATCCATAAGCAATGTGTGGATCTTTGTGTTCAGGCTTTCTGGGTGAGCTTCCTGTGGAATCTGGCATCATTAAGAGTGGGCAATTCCTGCAAATTACTGATTCTCATTATGCAGCTGCATAGCCCTTTGAAACTATGCCCCCCTGTGGAAAAGTCATGCACTGGGTTTATCTGGGTCAGGAGGCCTGGGAGTCAAAGGCCCCAAACTGTATAGAGTCAGCCAGCCTGATCTGGTTGAGGAAAAGACTCACTTTAAAATAAAGCATTGACAAACTTGTAAGCAGATCTGTTAGGATCCCATGCATATGATAATAATAACAACCAGTAAGCTTAGTGAGTGTGTAGACTCTATAGTTTACTTGTAACATTTTTGTCCTAAACACATGTACTGGGCTTTGACATTGTCCTAGAGAGAAATCAGAACTGCAGGTGCTGAACCAAAGCCAGACCTGATGGGATAAGCACAGTAAAATACAAAGGAACTATAGCCCTAAAATTCTCTTATAAATGGAGAGGAGGAGCATGTGTTCTCATACCAATGCCACAAATCAGGGCAGGCATGCAGTTAAAGCCAGAACTGTGACAGTACATACCACTCTGGACTGGGCTCTCAAACTTAACTCACCCTCTGTGCCAAAAAAGCGAGAGCTCTCCAAATAGTGGTTGAAATTATAGTACATAATATTGGGACTGCAATTTGTAGGCACAACAAAGATCTATATAGATGGATTGCTGGGACAGACTTTCAGAATACATTTTTATTTTTTTCTTCCTATATATGGATTTGTGTCAGACACAATAATATTTTAACATAGTTTTTTTTGTTTGATAAATGATTATATTTGACACATAGCCCTGTTCTATCCATCATGTTTACAAGGTTTGGTCATAATTTCCTTATAGAAGATGTGGATAATTGACATATGATTTGTAGCTCATTGATGGTTCACTCTGTATGGAAATGACATCGTGTCTTGTGTTAGTCAAGTAGATTTAATGTATGTACATGTGGCTCTTTACCTCTCTATTTTCATTTTCAATTCAATAGCAGCTAGGTTCTATCAGTAAAGACAAAGCTTTGTTTCAGATTAGAATGCTGAAAATCTATAACATATAGTTGTCCCTGCAGGTTATATGAGGATGATGCCAGCTGCACTGCCAGAAAGATGGACTAACGAAAGAAAATCTGATCTTCTTTTAGAAGGATGAAAATCCAATTACTTTTCAGAAACCATTGATTCTGCATTTTTTTCTCGAAGTTTAGGTGCTTTTAGTCAGAAGAGAAATTATACGAAAAATTCATGTCCAGAGATTCAGTAAATGTGCAAAACACAACAAAGCACCTGTGCTAGTAAACAAGTGCATTTCAATCTGTGCCTGCGGGCACAGTTTAACAGTTTTTTAACATTATGTACTGGGTATATTTTATGAGCTGCATAAGTAGAATAACATTTATTTTAGTTTAATCTTTCTTCACTTGGGATACCTGATTAGGAGTCTTTGAGGATATCCTGGTTAATAGTTAGCATCTCATTATATGTTACTTTTACAGGAATAATACTATTACCAAATCCTTCATCAGTCTCTGCTGTGGTGCCTGGAAAATAAGTTTGGTATTGCTGAGGACATAGTTAACTCATTCCAGATAAACCTGACAAAAGGATCCTTCTCAATTATGTTGTGCCAACTTCTGTCAGTTTGTTTTGGAATTGGTTGTGATCCCCTGTGTGGTATGCTTTGGCTTGGCTGCATTTCAGTATTTACCTTCCACCTCATGGACAGATATTTGCAAAATATTTAATTGGCTATTGTTAGGCAGATGGTGTCCAGTGACTCCACATATTTCTCTGGATTTTGGGTAGGATAGTCTATACTAATGGACAACTGGCCACCCTCTATCTTGGGGGGGGGCGGACTAGACACAGTGGTGCTTGTAGTGCACTTGCTCAGTTTCAACCATTTTCTTGTCTTAAGTTTGACCTTAATTTCTCTAAACTTGGGGGAAACTCTCATACAACATGACTGCCTCCTGGAAGACAATATCATTTTTATAAATTGTTAGACCTATGGTCCATTGGTGGCCTTTACTTGAAATGCCAGGTATAAAGGGCCACATTCAGTAGTGCAGACTTTTTTGACAATGCAAAGTAACTGTGAATCAGTTATTTGGCCATTTTGCAACTCCAGAACTTGACATTATTGCAATCAGCCATTTTGTGGGTTCAGCCATTGCTATCTGAAAACAACATACCACATAGTTAGAAATAATCTTAGGGTTCTAAGTGGCAAGGCGAGATAGCCGCATGATTGCAGATTTGCTAATCAGCATGGGAGGATGAGACAGAGTGTTAATGTACCATGTGAATGGAAGGACGTTTTGGACAACTGAGCTTGGTTTTAAGTGCCCAGACATATACGTTTTATTGTTATGTCTAGAAATACCAGAAATACTTTGACTGAAAGAGATAATGAGTAGTTTGCTGAAATTAGGAGAATTACAAGTGGTTACTATGGTGACCCAGTAGGAGCCACTCTGAATTATGTACTTTGTTGGATAAAAGATTAAGCAAAATAATACACTTTGGAGCAGTCCAAGGTAGTTATGATTTGGTCAAGGAGCAAACTTCCAGCAGCTGGAAAGAAGGAGGGCCTCTAGTAGCCTGGCTGCTGGTTACTCAAAACTAGCTTTGTGTGACTTTAGGTAACTATAATGTTTGGGGTGCTCTTGAATGTACTCCGGGTTGAACCTCTAGTCTGTCACTCTCTGGACCAGCAACATCTGTGGTCCGGCATGATTTTAGTTAGCCAAATGTCCACTTACCATGTGTGTGGCCAAGTTTCCTGTGGCCCCATAAAGTCTGTTTACAGCCACCAGTCCTGGCTCTCAGTGTTCTGTGCTGTTAGTTAGCTCTAATTTACCCCTAAATGTCTTCTAAGAGCCCAGTAAGCAGTGGAAGTGTTGGTAATGCTGATAGACAATATTGACCTCCCATGATTCGGCAAATTTTCTGATTTGGCACCAGTCAGGTCTTGAGGGTGCTGGACTAGAGAGGTTCAACCTGTACTTCAGTATATGTGCGAGCGTGCTTGAGACCTAATATGAGTAGATTTAGGTTAAAACACTCTAGTTTTTACCAATCATTTATCAGATGATACTACTGATTTATTCTGACATCTCCTGGAGAGAAACACTAAGTTACCACTGCTTTGGGTTCTGAAAACTCGGGGTAACAGATTTGGTGAGCCATCAGGAAGGGTGGAGAGAAGAGTATAATTGGTAGAAATGGTTTACTGTGCAAGAGGGGATGATAGCGGCGTAGTGTAGCAACCTGTAATTTTCCCCATGTCATAGTCTGCAAGTCAATTTACAGATATATTCCATTACTGGGACTTAAGGCTCAGGCTGGTAGCCTGGTCTAGTGTGAATTTATGTCAGAAGGAAAGAGAATATCTGGAAAGAAAGAACAGTTGGGAATAATTTGGGGAAACAACTTGACTGATTTTATATAGGAGTATCGTAATGGTCTTTGGAAGCCTGGAGCCTTCACTGGCCGTGGGACATTCCTGCAGCTCTGTAAGCAGATGGTAGAGATGGTAGTAGATAAAGAAACGAGTTAAAGGCCGAAAGAGAAATGTTAAAGAAAGATAAAATTGAGAAAGAAAAGAAAGTAGCCAGCCTTCACGCAGAGTCACCACTCTGACTTAGGCAGGGCAGACAGAAGTGATGCAGAAGTGTGTTATAGTGAGAGAGAAATAGACAGGCTGGAGCAGGAAATATTTGAATTGAAACAACAGCTGTTACAGCCTTACTGAAAGAGTTCCAGAATAGGGCAGAGGCAGGCAATGGGGGGATGTAAGATACAAATCTATGCAAGCTGAGAGAGCAGTAGGGAATAGTTATAATCTGGGGATCAGATATCTGGGTCCAAAGAGGATCCTGAGTTGAATCCATTTTATAATGACTATCACAGGAATGATGCCCATGCTCTTCCTTTTCCATTGCGTCCTTCAGTGCAGCCCCCATATAGTCCCTTGCTTGAAACACTGGATAAGTTGCAGAAGCCCCCTTCCATAGCCCTCCATAATAAACATCACAGAAAGGAAAACTGGAGCGTGAAGGTGTTACTAAAGAGGGGAAGAATGTGTAGAGGTGAGGGCCTTCTGCCCATACCAGGTCAGAGCTTCAGGGGAGTTGGTTGGCACATTAAACCAGAGCACAGGCTTTGGATGGCTGGCAAGGAGGATAACTGGTACTCCCAGTCTCACTCCAGTGGATGTGGCAGCCTTGATCAGAAAATGCATTACCCCAGAGGATTTTGTGGGTTCCCTTATGCTAGGCATGGATCCCTCCTGGAGATGTTGTCTAAAAGGCATACTAATTTGCAAGAGCAGGTAACTATTCTTCTTTTGGAAGCAGAATATAGGCAAGAGATATGGGTTCCAGGTTGCTTTTGCTCTTTCATTAGTTAGATTTGTTGTTGTTGCCTATACTTTTAATATTTTCTTGTCTTAGGTTTCCATTTTTCCTTCCTAAGTCATTCTTTACAGCCCCCATCTCTCCCTTTGCCATTCTTCTTTTGCCTCATACCCCCCTCATGCATACACCACTTTTTTGTTTTGTGTTTTTTTTGTTATAGAAGTTATGGGTTAATGCCACAGCTGGAAGTATTTTACTGTCCTGGAAGACATGGTTGCCAATCAATAGGAATGTTATCTCTGGTACTGATCCTAATTACTGCCTTGGAAACAATTTTGAGAAAAGTAGTCTATTAACAAAAGTAGGTTTTGACCCAAAGACTTGTTTATGTTCATGGCTATAGGGGGAACTGTAACTCTGCCTGAAGCAACTCTGTTTAAAGCAATAGCCTTCCCAGATAAGACTCTAAAGAAAGGTGAGGAGCAAAGGAAAAGAAAAGGGAGACAGGCCCTACAAAAGTCGGAGGAGAGCCCCTGATCCCTGATAGGTGGAAATTTGTACAGGGCTCCTGAAATACTAGCCAAAGGACAAGATAGATGGCTTGCTCACACCAGAATTTTTGTTGAGGTTGGTAGAGCATGAATGGAAGATCCCAAATGCACCTCCCACTGCCTCTCATTAGGGGTTCTTGGATGGTGGCACATTTGGACACCGATGGGAGGAGAGGTTCAGTTTATGAGGAATTTGAAGGAGAGATGTTCAGACAGAATCAAGTGCCATTTATTCCTTGATGAGCACTCAGAAGAAGAACCTATCTGGACCTTTGTCTGGAGTTAAAACCTTACAGAGATTTAATGAGGCAGAAGGCATTGTTCCTTTTCACAGAAGCATTTTGGGGTGGGACAAAGGAAAATAAGATAAATTTGGCTTAAGGAATTTGGGAGGAGAGGGGATCCTGGGAATTGATGCTTAAGGGAATTGAGAATGTTGGTTAATTTTGCTAACAGTCCTGGGAAAATGCCTCCTGGCACATCCAGGGAGCCAGTGGGGACTTCAGGGAGTTACCAGCTACTAGTCCTTAGGGCATGTGAAGAACTAGAGTGGCTCCTAGAAATTCTAGCCATTGAAGAAAAAACACCGGGAGATGTGGGCCAAGAATAAAAAAGAATGTGGCAAAATTGTTGCAGAAATCCTAATTACAGGCCCCATTCTCCACCCCAGAAGCAATATAGAAATTCGAAAGAGGCAGAAGTCAGCGCAATAAAAACAATTAATGGGCTCTTAAGCCAAGGAGGTTTATTGGAACAGTTATACTCCAGTAACTCTGCCCTATCTCTCGTCCTTTAAAGTGATGGCAAGACTTGGAAGTTTGTAATGGATTTTTGCCTCCTCGATTGGGTGATCTTCTTGATGGCCACTGTTGTGGCGAAATATCAGGAGGTTTCACTTCTACATTTTGCCAATTTTTTTTCTATCCTATTACATCAGGACAGCCACTATAAGTTTGCATTCGTCTTTCAGGGAAGACAGCTGTGTTTTGGGCTGGAATAATGTCCCTATTATTTGTCAAGTCCATGGAATCAAGATGTGGGGTGAAATGCCTGAAAGAGACTGTGATTTTTTTTTTTTTTTTATGTGGATGATATCCTGGTTTGCACTCAGACCGGGGAAGAGAATCGGAACGCATTGGCTAGGGTGTTACAAAAAGCCCAGGTAACTGCGTTTAAAGTAGGAGCCCAAAGAAAGCCCAACAAGTAAATTACCGTGGGAGTGACTTTGGGACAGGCAAGGCATTCTCCTGACCATCAGAGAGTGGAGATTATTCTTAAACTCTCAGCCCATGCAGAACTAACTGCTTTTAGACCTTTTCTGGGAATGGTTATATTCTCCTGAGATTTCATTGAGGGATTTTCAGACAAGGCAGCTCCTCAGCATGAATTATTAAAGGAGGGAACAGAGAAGGACTGGGACTCCCAAGCCATAGTCCAGTTATAATAAGGTTCAGCTCAAGCTGTAGCCATAGCATATCCCTGTGGGGGACAGCTGTTTGTGCTGCAACTGGCATCTACTGAAAGGGGAACAGGAGCTGTACTGAATCAGAACAATGAAACAGGGCTCTGTCACATGGCATATGCCTCCAAAGTTTAAGTGAAGTAGAGAGGGAATTTATTCCTTGTGAAAAGGAGGTTTTGATGCTAGTTTGGGCTTTGCAGCACTGAAAATGCTGGTGGGATTGTTCTTCGTGTTACTGAAAACTGCCCACTCTCCAATAACATATGTACTCACTGGCAATGTTAAGAACAGTTAGAAGTTCAGCCCCAGCAGGCTCTAAGCAAATTAGGGCTGATGAATTTGCAGAGCCCCAACTGGGTGCTTAAAGCACAGTGAAAAGTTCAAGAGTCTCTTCCCAGGAAAAAAAGTTTGGGGAGAGGAAGACTGTGGCTCCAGCCTGGATAGGTCTGAGTATAAATTAATAAGTTTAGCTTAAATGTCTAAGGGTACTTCCATCTACATAGGGAGGGGAAAAGTTTGTTTGCTTTGTGTTTTAGATTAACAGTGTGGATACAGGAAGATCTTCCAGACAATGCACTCCTGTGTGCTGCTTTTGTTTGTGTTTGGATTACAGACCTGCTCCTTTGGTGGTGTGAATCTGGAAACAGTTGCATGTGAGGCGTGCTGAAATTTCCTGTGAATAACAGTGGAATGTAAAATGAACAATACTTCAGCCTCACTACTGATCCCAACGAACAAATCACTTCCCTTGGATGGGTTTGATCCGACTGCAGTAGAACCGAAAGGCCTGGACTTGGACAAAATAAATGTTAACATGGGAATGAATGAGAACTGGCACTGTATCATGGTTTGGGTTGCAAATGGTCTATGCTGGAGACAGCAGGATCCCTGCCACTTTGCTGGCAACAACACCAATCACATGTATAGGCAAGGGACTTGGGAGGAGCAGATTTATTGGTGGGAGGAATTGGAAGCTATGGTTAGGGCTTATGTGATTCAAGCCAATGTAAAGAAACATTTGGTAATTACTCCAGCCCACACCTTGGAAAAGGTTATTGTAGATCGCACTTTAGCAAACATCTCAGCAACAGAAACCCACTGTGGAAAGTTTGTCTAGCCATTATATGAGGTCTGGAAAAATTAGATCAGTCTTCATGATGAATTCAGACTCTGCAAGGGTATGCAGTTCTGTACTGCTGATCTTTCTCAGGTCAGCGTGGCAATGCAAAAGTGCTGCTCGATATGGCAGATGAACTGTACCTCAAGGTGATGAAGGTGGTTTTTTTTGGTTTGCTATCTTATGAATTCTGTGTTTTTCTTTTTGTATGTCATGCAGGAACAGGGTGCTTGTCAGAACAAAGTTGGACATCAAGCACAGTAAATTTCTTCTCATTTTGGGTAGTGATTTCCATTGTTCTTTCCATTCCTTGATTATCACTTCCTACTTTAATGTTAAATTTGCCCATCACAAGGAGTAAATCAGGTTTTGGTAATCTATCATCCATACTTCAGAGACAGTTATAGAATTTACCTTTATCTTCATTGCTATGTTATTCTATCAGAGTATCAGTATATCACTGTATGATTGACACCTTTAGGAATTTTAAAATCTTAAAATCATAAAAATGCAGAACTAGAAGGAACCTTGAGAAGTCATGGAGTCCAGTCTCCTGTACCCAAAACAGGACCAAGTAAATATAGACCATCCCTGACAGATATTTGTCCAATCTGTTCTTAAAAAACTCCAATGATGTGGATTCCATCACCTTCCTTGGAAGACTAGTCCAGAGCTTAAATATTTTTATAGTCAGAAAGTTTTTCTTAAAATCTAATTTAAATCTCCTTTGCTGCAGATTTAGCCTTTTGCTCCTTGTCCCACATTCAGTGGACATGGAGAACAATTGATCACTGTCCTCTTTATAATTGCACTTAAGATATTTGAAGATTATCAGGTCCCCTGCTAGTTGTCTTTTCTCACGGATAAACAATTACAGCTTATTAATCTTTCATCATAGATCAGGTTTTCTGAAACTTTTTGTTGCTCTCTTCAGGACTTTCACCAATTTCTCCAATCTTTCTCCAACCTTTCCACCCAGAATTGGACGCAGTATTCCAACCAAGATCTCACCGGTGTTAAGTAGAGTGGGGCTATCACCACTTTACATTATACACCTGTTAATACACACCAGAATTATTTTTGCCTTTTCTGCAAATGCACTATATTGTTTATTTGTACTCAATTTGTAATCTACTATAATGCCCAGATCCTTCCCAGCAGTATTAGCATCTAACCAATTATTCCCCATTTTATAGTTGTTTTATGTGTAGGATTTAGTTCTGGATGAGCATGTTTAGTGGTACTATTAAAAAGTATATTTAATCCTTTCAGTCTCTTGTCTCTAGACACAGTGATCCTGGTCTAGCAGTGTGAGTGCTGGGTTTTAAAGAAAATGTTTTTGATGTTTATGTCTGAGCTCATATTTTATACTAAAATGTGCAGTGGGCACACTTAATACATGTGCAGAGGAAGGAAAGATTAGTAACTATGATAAATGGCCACAACTTCATTCTGCACAGGCGTATATTATGTGTAACCCCATTGACATGGCAAAATTCAGCCCACTGAGAGTTGTGTGGGCATAACTGTGAGTCTGATGGTCTGTTTCCACTCTGTTACCTGTGTAATCTTACTGAAGTCTCATATTGGGAATATTGCAAATACAGAGGGTAATATGACTAGCGGTAAGGTTATCTGGTGTCATAGCTGTAAGTCTTTAAGGGTGACCACTGTATGTAATAAACTAAGCTCTAGCCAAACAGACTTTTTCTTTAATTACAAATGTATGCAATTTTTATTTCAACCCACACTATCTTTACAGAATACAAATTATGGTGAGTGGGGGTATAGGAAATGACTCATACAACTATTAACATAATGCCACAATTCAGGATTCTATAGGGGGTTTTCAATGTGATAATTAAGATGCTGAGAATCTGGGCAAATGTTCACATCCAAGTAGAGTAGGCCTTATGAAAAATAAAATGCAATATTGTTTGCAATGTATGGTATGTAGTCCATTTAGGTAAGAAAATTTGAAGAAGTGGGAGAAAATGGAGCAGGGTTTCAGATGCAGGTGGGAAGAGTGGAAGTACTGAATTTGCCAAAAAATATTCCAGCTAATTTTCAGTTCGTATTATCAAACTGACAAAAAAGAAGCAATGTTGGCTTCCCCACCCAAATTCTATTGCAAGTGTAAACAGACCCAGCTTTACTGACTTCGGTGTAGATGCAGCTATTTATACCAGCAGAGTATTTGGCCTTGATTTCTGCTACCAAACTACATTTAGCACTTTTACCCTCTGTATCATACTCTTGACATCCACAAGGTAACTTTTCCAGTGTTACAGTGTGCCCTAGTGATTGCACAAGTGACATTGAAATTAATGTAACAATACTTCATGTTTTATTATTTACCTTGACCTTTGAAGTGACACGTGCACATATCCAGTGCTTAATTTCTAATGAAAGAGGTGCCAAAGCTCAAGCAATTTTTTAAAAAAATTTCAAATTGGTACGGCATGACCATAGGTGCTGGGACTATAAACTGCCAAGCCTAGAGGTGCCAGGTCTCAGCCCTGGCAAGCCCTGGAACAAATTGATCACCATATACAATCGTGTGTGTGTATACATGTTTATATATAAAATAAAACTGAACTTTATCAATTTTTTACTAAAAAAGGCTTTTGAAAAAAAGTAATATTTAATTGTCAAAAATATAGATTCTCTCCAGCATTTTCTTTATAATTATAACACTTTTTTACCAATTTGAATTAACTCTTAGGTAGCTGTACTTTGTCATTGCTTATGATGCTGCTAGCAAAGTCTCCTTGTATCCACCTATCATCTGTTTTCCTATATTTAGATTATGGGCCCTTTGGGGACAAGGAGTGCCTCCTTAGTCTGTGTTTGTACAGCACCTAGCATAATGGGAAGGCCTGATCTGTGAATGGAGCCAGTAAGCACCACAGCAATAGAAATAATAATTGTACATATATGTGAGTATGTATAAAATGTATTTGAGATACAAATATTGTACAAAGGGCTTCAGCTGCTTCTGTTGAAGTTGGTGGTAAAGCCCACTGATTCCAAAAAGAACAGGATCCGACCCTTATGTTTATGAAAATTGCTTTTAATCACAAGAAAAATATGTTTTTGTTTTTACCCTGCCCCCTCAAAAAAACCAATTGAATGGCAAAGACCAGAAGTGAAATCCTGGTCATAGTGAATTAACACAATGGGGATATGTCTACACTACAATGTTATTTTGAAATATCTTATTTTGAAATAGTTAATTCGAAATAAGCTATTTCAAAATAACGCGTCTACACACACAATGCATTTCAAAATAGCGTTTGGCTATTTTGAAATAGCACGTCCACACTGAGTGGATGCTGAATCGCATTTAAGGCCGGCCGGAACCAGGTCCGGCAGGGCATCAGGTCAGGAGTTACTTTGTATGGCTGCTGCTTGAGGCTATCTGAGGCCTGTGCTTAAAGGGACCACCCCCCCGGACAGCCAGTTCTCAGCTTCCCTTGCTTGCTTGCCTACCTCGATGAGGGGCAGCAAAGTAGTTTGTCTCTGCGTGCTCTGATTGCCCTCACTCGGGACACCACCGCACTCTGCAACATGGAGCCAGAGCTGCCCCATGGCAGTCTGGTGCTTCTCTTGGACGTGTTGCTGCGAGCCTGGCTGCACTTTCTGCAGGCTGCCATCCGGGAGGTCCATCGGGGGGCTGTCAGTATCCAGGAGGCCCTGCGGGAGAGCTTCCACTCTGAGGAGCACTAAGAGCCTCCCTGGTCTGCCCCACTGGGAGCTTGTGCCTCATTCCTCCCTCACATCCTTCCACTTCCCCCCCCCCCCCCCCACAGCCTCCCTTCCTGATGTCAAATAAAATACACGTTTTTTCATAAACACAAACTGTCTTTATTTAACAAAACTGGAGGGGGGGAATGAAACTCTGGTGAGACTGGGGAAAGGAGGCAGGAGAGAGGAGGAGAGAGGGTGGGAGAGGGGAAGGGGAAACCTGGGAGGAGGGAGCTGGAAGGGGGAAGCAAGGGGAAGAAGGGGGAGAGGAAGCTCAGGGCTCAGGATTGGGGCTCTCACTGGACCAACTTGATTGTCATGCAAACCTTCTCCTGGGTTCGCATGTGGCCTTTGGTGGCCAGGCTGGCAGCTAGCCTGCCATAGATGGCCGTGTTCCCCTGTCTAGTGCAGAGATCATGGACGTTGGGGGCATCTCCCCAAACCTGAATAAGATCCATGATCTTCACCCTGGACCAGGAAGGCGCCTGCCTTCTCCGGGCACTGGCAGGCTCCTGGGAGCTGGCAGACTGCTCCTGGGGAGCAGTGGAGGGCTGGCTACCAGTGGCTTGCTGGCTCATGTTTTGGGGCCACTGGGTCAGGTGCAGCGACTGCTGGCTCTGGGCTGGCAGGCTTGGAGCTGGCACAGGCACTGTAGCCAGAGTCTACCCCTTTAAGGGCTCCAGGGAGGGGGGGAGGGAGAGGAGTGTTCTTGGTAGAGGCTGGAGTGGCCACCAGGGCACCCTGGGAAGGCTGGAGGCCCCCTATTTTGAAATAAGTGCCTACACAGCACTTATTTTGAAATAGCTATTTCGAATTTGGCGTTATTCCTCATTAAATGTGGTTTACCAAATTCAAAATAAGTGCTCCGCTATTTCAAATTTATTTAGAAATAAGCGCTCCGCTATTTCCAATTTATTTAGAAATAGCGGTTTGGTTGTGTAGACACTAGGAAAGTTATTTCAAAATAAGGGCTGTTATTTCGAAATAACATTGCTGTGTAGACATACCCTGGGAGTTTTGCCATTGACTATAATGGAGCCAGGATTCTTCCCAACCCTATTCTGCAATTTATATGCTATTTGTATATTTTGTGGGATAATAGGCAGAGTGCAAGTGACACAGTCAAAGGTCTGTGATAAATACAATTTATCACATGGCTATCACTATCATTTATGTACTATCTCTCTGTGATGTCTTGCCAAATTACATGATAGATTATAAAGCTACATCAGTATAATATGATGCCTATAAAACATCCAGGAAGTGTTTGATTTTATTTTGAAATGTGTAGTAACAGGGTAGGCTTGATTGACAATCCTGTTCAGAATGGTTTGATCTGGTAGTTTGTCCTCTGTTTAGGTAAGCATTCATCTTAATCTACTCTAGAGAGACAATTAAACGAAAACCCATATATAGTATGTCTTCTGGTGACATATAATCTTGTCCCTTTTAATAAAGCCTTTGACAGAATTATCCAGTAGTTAGCACTGTTGCAGAGAGGAACATATTCTTAATAATCCTGAACTTTCTGTGACCCTGACAAAAAGTAATTATTTTACCATGAAGTGGCAGACAGTAAAAAATATCCAAAAATAAATAGTGAGTGAAAAGATGGTGTGAACTCTGAAAATCAGAAGAAAACACACTTCCTTCATCTAATATTTCTTCACTGATCACACAAAAAAATCAGAGAGGTAGCTCTGTTAGTCTGTATCTGCAAAAACAACAACGAGTCTTGTGGCACCTTAAAGAACAACAGATTTATCTGGGTGTAACAGAAGGCTACTCCAATGTAACTGGCAATGAAAGAGATTAGTAAAGTCACAGACCATTATTTTAGACTTTCTAGTAAAATGCATAGGGAGAAAAACCATTAAAGAAACAGTTAAAGTTTTATTCAGGTATTAATCTTCATGCACACGTGTGTGTGCATACCCTGCACCCCATAAAAACACGTACTTCAAATAAGTACCACAAAAAACTCATATTTTAGATGCATGTATAATTAAAACAACTGTTTTGATAATAATTTATTTAAATTCATTTTTAACAAGAACATTATATAAATAAATAATATCTTAAAAATGTCAGAACTTAACAGAGTTAAAAATGAGCCACCTAATTAAAAACAACAACAACAAAAAACCCTAATAAAATATATGGGAAGATATAAAGGTCAAGAAGGAAAAAATGTATGAAATTTTCAAAGCAAAACATGAGGCAAAAGATTAATCTCACAAACTTTTACAGACATACTTACAAAAGCAAGATAAACCAACAACTTTGTCTTTTTTCCTGAAGCTTCCTCTTCACCAAAACAGTGCCATATTGAAACTGTTCTATATTATTTTTAATGATAAAATATCCACTCCACGGAAATGAGACCAAGTGACAGCTGGAGTTTCATTAGGCACGATAAAGTTCGGCATTTTATATTTTCTTAAGTTCTAAGAAGTTGCCATCTATGTTTATCAGGCATTAATTGTCTTCTAATGGTTGCAGTATTTGATTATACTCATTGTTTCAGGATTTTTCCAGCAATACTTCCCTCTTAGATATTATTTTATATTATATTTTAATATTTACTTATATGAATTATTAAGCAAATATCACAGTAATTAATATTAGTGTTTCCCTGGTTTTTCCTCTTTCAGAGTAATCATTCCCATATGTATCATCAGCTGCTTTTCTAAACTAATATCATTTCCATAAAAAAATATAGGAATGGAAATTTTGTTTTTCTAGGGATGATACCTATCAGGTCCAGAAGGCTATTTAGGTTTGGATAAGTTTTTCTTTACCAGTATAATTATTTAGGAATAAATCATTTTGATACATCAATGAGTATGCACGAAGATGAATTGAAGTGAAAAAAATATTGGGCCTGATCCTGCAACCTTTACTCAGGAGAATAGCCTTATTGAAGCTAATAGGCAAAATGAATCCCTGGAGTAATTCCACTGAAAGCAGTGCAACTACACCAGGAAAGAATCTGGCTGTGTGGGACACCAGTAGCAGTGTGTCTACTTCACTCTGGTGCCTCTGTCTCTTGGAGACAATGGGAGCTGAATGTGCTCTGCACCTTGAATGACTGGGCCCCAAAACTTATCTGAAATCAGTTGTAACAGATTACATATCATTAACTTTCTGCATAAGGATGCCTATTTTTCCATCTTGAGAACAACTGAGAGAACACTTGACCTTTCACTTCATGGAAATAGCAAATAGGTCTGCATCCATAAATGGTGACCTCCAGCTTTTGAACTGGTAAACCAGGTAATAATTTTTTATATAGGCTATGTCTACACTGCTGGGAAAAGTTGGAAAAAGATATGCAAATTGCGAACCGCAATTTGAGTATCTTTTCCTGCCTTTTTTTCCAAAAGAGGCTTTTCTGAAATTTGGCCCGTCTATGTGGGGCCAAATGTTGGAAAAAACTCCTCTTTCGGAATATCCCTTATTCCTCTCACCGAGAGGAATGCAGGGATGCCGAAAGAACACGGCAGCTTTTTCGGAAACTGTTTGGAAACTCCGGTATCCTGGAAAAGCTTTGTATTCTAGACACAGCCAGTGTGTGGTACAGTTACAGATCCTTTGTATCCCTGTCTGTGTAGGGTCCTGCCACTGCTACTCTGGCAACTTGGAACATGTTGGGGGGGAAGGAGAAATGTTGAGGGAAAACCTGTGCTCTGAATGACAGTTCTAGCAAAAGCCACATCCAACTCCTAGGTTGCAAAGCCTCTGCATTGTGGAAGATTTTTTTTATTAATACTGCCCATGACAGTACAAGTTGGGCATTTCTCTTTGTCAGTTTTGGAACATGATGGCATAAAGATCTTTGGTTCACATAACCTAGTTAAACACTTGGGTAAACACTAGAATAAGTTGCCTAGGGAGGTTGTGGAATCTCCATCTCTGGAGATACTTTAGAGCAGGTTAGATGGACATCTATCAGGGGTCTTGATGGTACTGGGTCCTGCCATGAGGGCAGGGGACTGGACTTGATGACTTCTTGAGGTCCCTTCCAGTTCTAGTGTTCTATGATTCTAGGATTCTAACTGTTCTCTACAGTTAAATGTATATAAGAACGACCATACAGGATCAGATCAAAGGTCCATCTAACGTAGTATCCTATTTTCTGACAGTGGCCAATACCAGAGCCCCAGAGGGACTGAACAGAACAGGTAACCATCAAGTGATCCCTCTCCTGTCACCCATTTCCAGACTCTGACAAACGGAGTCTAGAGACACTATTCCTTCCCATCCTGACTAATAAGTATTGATGTACCTATCCTCCAGGAATTTATCTAGTTCTTTTTTGAACCCTGTTGAAGTCCTGCTCTTCACAACATCCTCTGGCAAAGAGTTCCACAGGTTGACTGTGTGCTGCAAGAAGAAATACTTACTTTTGCTTCTTTTAAACCTGCTTCCCATTAATTTCATTTGGTGACCCCTAGTTCTTATGTTATGGGAGCAAGTAAATAACTTTTCCTTATTCACTTTCTCCACACCAGTCTTAATTTTATAGAGCTCTATCATATACCCCCTTAGTCTCCTCTTATCTAAGCTGAAAAGTCCTAGTCTTTTTAATCACTCTTCATATGGCAGCCATTCCAAATCCCTAATCATTTTTGTTGCCCTCTTTTGAACCTTTTCCAATGACAAGAATTTTTTTTGAGATGATGTGACCACATCTGCATACAGTATTCAAGATGTGGGTGTACTATGGATTTATACAGAGGCAGTACGATATTCTATGTCTTGTTCTCTATCCATTTTTTAATGATTCCTAACAACCTGTTTGCTTTTTTGACTGCTGCTGCTCATTGAGTGGATGTTTTCAGAGAACTATCCACAATCACTCCAATCTCTCTCTCCCTCCTTCCCCCATTTATTCTTGGTTCTGGACATCCAAAACTACGGTCATCTAAAGAAGTGGGCTGTGCCCACGAAAGCTCATCATACCATCTACGTGTTTTGTTAGTCTTTAAAGTGCCACCAGACTATTTGTTGTGTTTTAAGTTTCTCTTCAGTGGTTATAGCTAAATTAGTCCCCATCATTTTGTATGTATAGTTGGGATTATTTTTTCCAATGTTCATTACTTTGCATTTATCAGCATTAAAATTCATTTGCCATTTTGTTGCCCACTCAGCTAGTTTTGTGAGATCCTTTTGAAGTGCCTCACAGTCTGTTTTGGTCTTAATAATCTTGTGCAGTTTATTATCATCTGCAAATTTTGCCACTTCATTGTTTATCGCTTTGTCCAGATCTTTTATAAATATGTTGAATAGGACTGGTCTCTGTATGGACCCTTAGGGGATATCACTATTTGCGTCTCTCCATTCTGAAAACTGGCCATTTATTCCCATCTTTTGTTTTCTGACTTTTAGCTATCAGTCCATTAGAGGACCTTCCCTCTCATCCCAAGACAATTTACTTTGCTTAAGAGCCTTTGGTGAGAGATCTTGTCAAAGGCTTTCTGGAAATCTAAGTACACCATATACACTGGATCATGCTTGTTGGCCCCTTCAAAGAACTCTAGTAGATTGGTAAAGCATGATTTCTCTTTACAGAAACCATGTTGACTTTTCCCCAACAAATTATGTTCATCTCTGTGTCTGACAATTCTATTTTTTACTATAATTTCAACAAATTTGCCCAGTACTGATGTTAGACTTACTGGTCTGTAATTGCCAGGATCACTTCTAGAGCAATAGGTGTCACATTAGCTATCTCCCATCCACGAGGTACAGAAGCTGATTTAAAGGATAGGTTACAAACCACAGTTAATAGTTCCACAAGTTCACATTTTAGTTTTCAGAATTCTTGGGTGAATGCTATCTGTTCCTGGTAATTGTTCCAAAACCTCCTCTAATGATACCTCAATCTGGGACAATTCCTTAGATTTGTCACTTAAAAGAATGGCTCAGGTTTGGGAATCTCCCTAACATCCTCAGCCGTGAAGACCAAAGCAAAGAGTTTATTTAGTTTCTTTGAAATGACCTTTTCGTCTTTGAGTGCTCCTTTAGCATCTTGATCATCCAGTGGCCCCACTGGTTGTTTAGCAGGCTTTCTGCTTCTGATGTACTTAAAAACATTTTGCTGTTACTTTTTCTGTAAGCTGACGTACTCAGAATGCCTTTGCTATATGCCATAACACTTGGATCATGGCTTACCCAACAGCAAAAGTTCACTGAAGTTTGTCCAATGACATTCTGAGCTCCTTCAAAGCATATTTATGACAAAAGGATCATGACCTACTCAATAGGTTTGGAGTGAATGCTATTAAGATAACATGTTTCCCTCTTAAGAAGCAGCTAGCCATCTGTATCATCCTTTCCGCTTCTTCATCACAACATTTTCAGCTTGATGAGGCTGGCAGTATTGATGAGCATTCACACAAATCAGAAACTAGTAACTTCAAGTTAGAAGGTCTGAAATATTATTGCAACACCCTTCTTTTAATAGCCCTCTCGCTCTTCTAAAATATATATTTCACGATTTAAGCACATGCAAATAGTTAAAAAAGAGTTAAAGTGGAGAAAGGCAGGATAAATACTCATGAGACCATTCAAATTCTAGTTAGAAGGAACATTCCTTGTGCACAAGCTTGATATTATAGTGGTAAAAGGCAGACTAGAAGTGCAATTTAATATTTTCTGATCAGTGGGGATCAAGAAAGGAATGTGAATTATGAATTTGGCAGGTGAATGAAAAAAACATGCATGTCACATTTCTCTTCCACTTTGCCCAAAGATATAACTAAAGGAAAATAGTGTTCTCGCAAAATGGTTTAATGAACAAAAGATTTTGAATTCTGGTCTGATAATCATTTGCAGATGGATGTACAAAGGCAATACTTCAAAATGTAAAAAAAAATCAACGTGAATAAAAATTGTGCTTGGAGTATTTTACTGCAATATTATTACTTCCTCACTGTGGTGTGTTTCCAATTTCAAAAAGTAAAAACCCAACTGTGAGCAGAAAAATATATCCTCCCCCCTCATAGTGACTGCATTTGTTTAGAAGATCTAATGGTTTTATTTTCAGGCTTAATTCATGAGAGGTTTGACAGGCTATAATTCCTAAATCCATCAGGAATACTGCTGTAACACTGTTGCCCTCAAAAGTATCTATAATGGTTGCTTTCTTTTGATTTGTGTAGTGACATGGTAATCTGGGCTAACTTTCACCTTCCTCCCCCCAAATATATATATCTCAGACCTCATTAAAATTAAAAGGGGGAAGTCATAACTGTTAGATCATGGTTTTGAATTCTGGGCTCTAAGTTCTCCACACCCAGGCTGTTAAAACTAGAAAGACTGATACTTAATGATGTTTCTTGCCCTTTGTTCATCCTTTCTAAGCCATAAAGCAGAGCTGACGTGTTCTTAAAAAAAGAGTACATGGCATAAAGGAGGAGACAAATGAGAAGAAGGAAGTGGAAAATTGTGCAGCCACCCATACAGTCTATTATGAGAGTTTGGGAATGAGTTTATAATTTTGGAAGCTAAATAAATGAAAGTGGGTTAGTAACAGATGGTTTGTCATTGAAAAAAAATTGCTCTTTTGACTGAATGGAGATTTAAAGGGAAAGAAGCTGATCAGATCGCCATTAGTTTATTTTTGATTGCATAAATGTTGCTTTGGTCAAAACACCTTTCCTTTTTGTCCTCAATATAGGTGGAACCCATAGGTCAATAAAGTAAAAATATAAGATACTTCATTTTGCCCCATAAGGAATCCTTAATTCACATAAGTAATATCCCCTACAGTTTATGAATCCTTGACTGTATAATCAGGTGAACATTGAGGAGAGGTGGGAAGATTAATTTACCTTTGTGTTTGGAACTGGTGGGACCACTTCTGAAATACTGTGTACAGTTTGGTGTTCACACTTCAAGAAGAATGCTGAAAAATTGGAGAGCGTTTCACAGAAGAGCTACAAGAATGATAAAAAAATTGTAAAGCATGTCATAATGAAAGACTCAAGGAACTTAAACTATGTAGTTTATCAAAGAGAAGGTTAATGGGTAACTTGATTAGTCTAGAAGTGTCTACTTAGGGAAAAGAAGTTTGATAACAAGGGGGCTCTTTAATCTAGAAGACAAATGTGGCAGGCAGTCGAAACTAGACAAAATCAATTCTGGGCACCAAAAGTTAGAAAAGATGTGGACAAGTTGAAAAGAATCCAGGAGAGAGGAATAAAAATGATAAAAGGCTTAGAAAACCAGATCTATGAGAAAAGATTAAAGGATCTTGGCATGCTTAAAGGAAAGAAGACCAAGGAAGGATCTGATAACAGTCTTCCAATATGTTAAGGGTTGTTATAAAGAGGATTGTGCACAATTGTTCTCTATGTCTAATGAAAGTAGAACAAGAAGCAATTAGCATAATTTGCAGCAAAGGAGATTTAAGTTAGAGACTAGGAAAAACTTTCTGACAGGATAGTGTAAGATCAGGACTAGACTTCCAAGGGAGGAGTCACCATCATTGGAAGCTTTTTAAAATAATATGGACAAATGCCTGTTAGGGATAATCCAGGTTTGCTTGGTCCTGCGACAGTGCAGGGGACTAGACTTGACTTTTGACGTCCCTTCCAGTCCTATATTTCTATGAGTCTATGAAATTCTGTCTAGAAATAAGACACATTTTAACTGTGGATAATTAACTGCCAGAACAACTTATTTAGGGTTGTGGTTCTTTCTCTATCAAGACTGGAATTTTTCCTAAATGATACACTGTAGCTCAACCACAGCTCATGGACTTGAAAGAGGAATTAATTCAGGATAGTCTTATGGTTTGCATTATGCAAGAGGTTAGACTAAATGATCATAATGGTCCCTCCTGGCATTAAAATCTGTGTATTGAATCTGGTTCTCTTTTCTGCTACATTGCTTTTATACAGGTGTATCTCCATTGACTTCAGTGAAAGGGACCAGAAAAGAGAGGCAGAATAAATGGCTATATTACAATGACTTTTCCAGTTTGATGGTGTGGAAGAGGAGTTTAAAGGAAAACTTCTAAATAATCTACTAATAGAAAGAATTTAAACACACCTTTCTTTTTAAAGGTTGAGCCAGCACATTCTCCCTACAGTAAGATAAGTTTCATGTTTATATATACCAGAAGGTGTTTCTTCATTCATTACGTGGGAAAGCACTACCTCAAATCTAATATCAGCAGCATCTGTTTGAAAAATCAACATTTTATCACAGTTAGGAGGACATGATACATTTGGATTTTCAAAGTATAATACCCTGGACCCCTTACTCCATTTATCTGAAGAAATGGGTTGGGCCCCCAAAAGCTCATGATACCATCTAACAACAAATGTAGTCTCTAAAGTGCTGCAAAACTATTAATTGTTTTTTATGTTTTTTCCAGGATCTTGAATGCTAAAACCACACTCTATATTGTTGTTCAGCTTATTTAGCCTTTTCTTCTTTTATATTAGATCAGAAAGTGATTCTGGCAGTATATGTTTTGAATTACCGTTATATGGATCAGGATTTTTTTGAACCCAAACTCCTTTTTCTTTCCAGGTACATCTCATAAGTAATTAATGCAGTGTTTCTAGGTGGTATTCTAAATATTCTAAATGCCATGACTGTATGAGCTTGTTATGGGTGATCACCATCTAGTATTTGTAGCTACAATATGAGGAGTAGGTATAAGCTAAATAATGTGGCAATTGGTGTAAATTATCGATTGGCTATATTTTGCTCTGTATAAATTAAGGATAACTGTGTATTTGACTTACCTTAGTCTAATATATCACTTTCTTAGGATAGTAGGAATAAAAAGAGAGAATATTTTTTTCCTAGCAGACAAAAAACAGTGATTCATGACATGATTAAACATTGTCTAAAATATGTGTAATGAAAAATGGTATTTCAAATCAGAGTTCAAAACTGATGTCAATGGTTTGTAAAATCCATTTAATGATCACACAAAATGATTATCAAGATTGGTCTGAGAAGAAAGAACTCACGTAGAGACAAGTAAAGAAGCTAATGGTCCTTCTAAGAATCATAGAATCATAGAATACTAGGACTGAAAGGGACCTCGAGAGGTCATCGAGTCCAGTCCCCTGCCCCCATGGCAGGACCAAATACTGTCTAGACCATCCCTGATAGGTATTTATCTAACCTACTCTTAAATATCTCCAGAGATGGGGATTCCACAACCTCCCTGGGCAATTTATTCCAGTGTTTGACTACCCTGACAGTTAGGAACTTTTTCCTAATGTCCAACCTAAACCTCCCTTGCTGCAGTTTAAGCCCATTGCTTCTTGTTCTATCCTCAGAGGCCAAGATGAACAAGATTTCTCCCTCCTCCTTATGACACCCTTTTAGATACCTGAAAACGGCTATCATGTCCCCCCTCAATCTTCTCTTTTCTAAACTAAACAAACCCAATTTTTTCAGCCTTCCTTGATAGGTCATGTTCTCTAGACCTTTAATCATTCTTGTTGCTCTTCTCTGGACCCTCTCCAATTTCTCCACATCTTTCTTGAAATGCGGTGCCCAGAACTGGACACAATACTCCAACTGAGGCCTAACCAGCGCAGAGTAGAGCGGAAGAATGACTTCTCGTGTCTTGCTCACAACACACCTGTTAATGCATCCCAGAATCATGTTTGCTTTTTTTGCAACAGCATCACACTACTGACTCATATTCAGCTTGTGGTCCACTATAACCCCTAGATCCCATTCTGCCGTACTCCTTCCTAGACAGTCGCTTCCCATTCTGTATGTGTGAAACTTTACATTTGTCTTTATTAAACTTCATCCTGTTTACCTCAGACCATTTCTCCAATTTGTCCAGATCATTTTGAATTACGACCCTATCCTCCAAAGCAGTCGCAACCCCTCCCAGCTTGGTATCATCTGCAAACTTAATAAGAGTACTTTCTATGCCAATATCTAAATCGTTGATGAAGATATTGAACAGAGCAGTCCCAAAACAGACCCTCGGAACCCCACTAGTTATACCTTTCCAGCAGGAATGTGAACCATTAATAACTACTCTCTGAGGGTTATCCAGCCAGTTATGCACCCACCTTATAGTAGCCCCATCTAAGTTGTATTTGCCTAGTTTATTGATAAGAATATCATGTGAGACCGTATCAAATGGCTTACTAAAGTCTAGGTATACCACATCCACCGCTTCTCCCTTATCCACAAGACTCATTATCCTATCAAAGAAAGCTATCAGATTGGTTTGACATGATTTGTTCTTTACAAATCCATGCTGGCTGTTCCCTATCACCTTGCCACCTTCCAAGTGTTTACAGATGATTTCCTTAATGACTTGCTCCATTATCTTCCCTGGCACAGAAGTTAAACTAACTGGTCTGTAGTTTCCTGGGTTGTTCTTATTTCCCTTTTTATAAATGGGCACTATATTTGCCCTTTTCTAGTCTTCTGTAATCTCTCCTGTCTCCCATGATTTTCCAAAGATAATAGCTAGAGGCTCAGATACCTCCTCTATCAGCTCCTTGAGTATTCTAGGATGCATTTCATCAGGCCCTGATGACTTGCAGGCATCTAACTTTTCTAGGTGATTTTTAACTTGTTCTTTTTTTATTTTATCTTCTAAACCTCCCCCCTTCCCACTAGCATTCACTATGTTAGTCATTCCTTCAGACTTCTCGGTGAAGACCAAACAAAGAAGTCATTAAGCATCTCTGCCATTTCCAAGTTTCCTGTTGCTGTTTCTCCTCCTCACTGACCAGTGGGCCTACCCTGTCCTTGGTCTTCCTCTTGCTTCTAATGTATTTATAAAAGTCTTCTTGTTTACCTTTATTCCGTAGCTAGTTTGAGCTCATTTTGTGCCTTTGCCTTTCTAATCTTGCCCTGAATTCCTGTGTTGTTTGCCTATATTCATCCTTTGTAATTTGTCCTACTTTCCATTTTTTATATGATTCCTTTTTTATTTTTAGATCATGCAAGATCTCGTGGTTAAGCCAAGGCGATCTTTTGCCATATTTTCTATCTTTCCGATGCAGCAGAATAGCTTGCTTTTGAGCCCTTAACAATGTCCCTTTGAAAAACTGCCAAATCTCCTAAGGTGAGATTTATTTTTTAAAAATGTTGTCTAGCAGTGAAGCAAGAAGTAGCATACCAAAATAGCAGTTTGTTTTTACTATTATTAGTTTTTAATGTATTTGGAAGGTTGTAAGTTGTTTACTCTCCTTTTTGGGTGCATCTACACTGCATTGTTATTTTGAGATAATTAGTGTTATTTCAAAATAACAATACGTGCATCTACACAGCCATTCTGTTATTTCAAAATAATTTCAAAATAACAGATGGCTTATTCCAAAATCTATAAACTTCATTCTACGAGGAATAACGCCCATTTCAAAATAGCTATTTCAAAATAAGGCATGTGTAGATGTTCCACTACTTTTTCGAAATAGCCCCTCACCAGGGCCATTCTAAGTTATTCCTCTCCTGTGCCTCCTGGGGCTCTAAATTGAGATAACATGTCTACACTAGGGAAGCCTGCCTCGGACTAATTTTGAGGCTTCCCTTCAGTGTAGACGTACTATTTCAAAATAAACTATTCCAAAATACCTATTCTGGAATAGCTTATTTCGAAATATCAGTGCAGTGTAGACATACCCTGTGTAGTGTGATACAGTAGTGATAGTAGACTGGTATTTATTCTTGAAACAGAATGATAAACTTGATACCAAATTTATTTCACTTGGGCCTGATCCTGCATACCTGTGCATCCAAAATCCCCACTAATATAAAGTATGCAAGAATCTCATAAATGCTGGGTTGGGCTACCAATTTTAAGGATACCAATTTTTTAAACTGTGCCAAATTCAATTTAGAATATTGTCGTCTTCTACACAGCACATCCTAAATAACTCAAAAAGGCTTTTGGTAAGATATTGTTAAATTTATATAAGTATCCTAATTGGTCACAACAAGTTAGGAGAGTATAAAGAGAAGTTAATTGAAAATGCTATAAAAGAGGGGAGCTATTTATCCCAATGCCTGGGTTACTCCATTTCAAATGTTCTCCATGTTAGCGTGGTATGGTGTAGTTTTTCTAAATTCAAGGGGCTGTCATGTTTGCATTTTAAATCCCTATGCAATATAATCATAGAAATTCAGTCTATGATGAACCCTGACATGTAAACATCAACCTTTCAATACCTTTTATTAATAAAAACCATATTTTTAATTTTTTCTAGTAATATCTTAGTGATGAGTCTGAGCTAAGGTCTTTGGATCCATGTTTTGAGAAGTCCAAATCTAATCCCAACTAAACTTTTGTCTGCTAGTTTCACATTTATATTTGTGCCTCTAGAATTCAATCTTTTAAAAAAAGAGAGAGATTTTTTTTCAGTCTCTAATTAGACAAAGCTTTTAAAATACATTTTTAAAATGTAAGCCAGCTGGGGTATTAATGTTTTGAATGTCAGCTACTGCAGCAGTGGCTTTATGCTGCAGGTTGTTACAATAAGTTTGAGGTATTATGTGTGTAAAAGATCCAACGGAGTTATTATGTCATGTTGAATACAAATCCACCTTCTAAAAATGACTTCATGTAGATGTATGTGCATTGGCTCCAAATTAATAACATGTAGTATGTGCACTAAAATGGGAGGCGAACCTGAAATAGCTTATATTGTGTTCATAAAAGTTGTGCAAATACATGTTCATAAAACAGGCCCTATTTCTCTTGCTTTCTTGTGACCATCTAGTCTCATGGGAAGATAAGTAAGGAGGGGATTCCTGAGTTCTGTGACGTGCTGCATACATTGAAGGGAGTCCCATAGTGCTCTTAATTTTGAAATACAGTTCAGAAGTGTTATGTTTTCCCATACACAAAGCCAAACCCAGTATATCTTAGTCTAGTTGACTAGAGTTCACATTGAAGAAAACAGGAAAGAAAGAACAAAGGCATAAGGAGTCTCCATGTGACAGCATGCGTGATAGAGATCACAGTGATTCACCGTGTAATATTCCACATCTGAACAGCAATACAAACTGAGAGATGCCTCTTCAGGGAGTCTCCTTTACATTTAAAAGTAGCATTACATAGACAGCACAATGACAATGTCTCGTTTCAATTCCACAGCTACACATATCACAAATAGAGTTATATGGAGGATTGCAATTCCATTTCACAAAGTGTTTTGAGATTTCAGTATTTGCCTTTGTTCTGAGCTCAGGGGAGCCTATATATTTTGAAAGTTGCAGCGAGAGAAAATTCAGAAAAATTGTTTTAGATCAATCAAAATACTTTATTTTGGCAAATGACGTGTTTCCGTGCATTATTTAAGCATCATATACTGAATATTATACAAGATAAAAATATTCTAAACAGTCATTTCAAAATATTTCATTTGGAAAATGTTGAAATGGGATGTTTTTACCTTGTCAGAACTTTTTTCCTGTTTTTGCTCCTAAACAAAATGTTAGCAGAATGGGTATACTTTCATACATAGTTAACTTTATCTGCATTCTCTGAAGGGAAATGGGCTCTAATCACAAGCAGAATCTAGTGGTGCAACTTGCTCCTACGTGATTCATTGTCAATATCACATTAACTGAGAGCAATGAGACAACTGAGAGTTTGAGGTTTCTGCTGTTCTACAGAAAAGATGTCTAAATCAATGATATTTTATGCTTGTATTTCACGTCATATTCTAATGAAGCTTGATAATGAACAAGAACAGCTGTAAAGTTGGAGGGGAGGTGCTAGACTCTGAGTTGTAAATGTGCCCTGATGCATTTTCAATGATGTTCCAACAGACTAACCCAACAGAACAAACTGTTTCATATTTCTATTTTCATGTTCTAATCTGCAAGCTGAGAACATGTAGATTGTGCAACACGTAGTATCTTTCTAATTACATTTTTATGGCTTTATGCTGTATTTCGGTTTATCTTAAAATTCAATTATCCCCCCACAAACTGTCCTCTCCCACATTGTTTCAAGCGGTGTGCTTCCTATGAGAACTCAATTACCTGCAGAAGCAGATGTGCTAACTGGCAATGCGCGGATGATTTGTCCAAGTAGATTTGAAAGCTGACACCTGATACTAGCTGCAGCACTGTCAAGAGGAGCACTGTCAACAAGCTGTTAAAAATGACTTCTAATAACCAGATAAAATAGATGAAACTTCAAGTAAATCTCCATGTTCTTACTGATTGCTTAATTTAATTGGCACAGTTTTATTGAATTTTTAATAGAACAAAATGAGATTTTAATGTAATCTCATTGAGGTTGGATCTAATTAGATATATTAATTTATTATGACTCTTTCCACATTACTCATTAATTTGTTTTCTATGTAATTATTTTAAGTGAATTTCTAAAACCTACCAGCTGCTTGTAAAGTCTTATTTGCACTAGTGGAGTCTCATTTGTGATATCAGTTAAGAAGGTGAAAAAGACCAGCTGACTTCTTACTGAGCAGCAGATATGGAAGTACAAAGTAATGAGTCTGTATCTGGGGTCTTGCCAAGACAGGCAAGTTTCCTCTGTGATCACTGTCTTCACAATGAGCCTATTGAAGTGGGAGCAATGCTTTGCGAGGAGGGAGTGGTGAATCTGTGTGCACTTCAGGAGTCCAGAAGTCAAGAGACGGGGCACTCAAGTTCAGTGTAGTGGATTGTACAGATAGGATGGAGGGATCTGTACCTCGGAGCCAGAGAAGAGCTCTAGGGGCTAACTATCTGTATAGGTTTAGCCACAGGTTCTCCCTGCTATGCCCCAATAACTCACTTAAGAAATGACACTACACTACACTAGGAAATAATTTCAAAATGACATATTTTGAACTAACTCCCGAAATAATAATTTCAAACTAGTGTGTCCATGCTATGGGGAAGCATTGAAATTAGTCCGAGGCAGGCTCCGCTATTGTGGATGTGCTACCTTGACTTAGAGCCCCAGGAAGCACTTACTAGTTCTACTTACTTTGTGGAGTAGTTATTTCAAAATAGCTGCACCGCAACATCCACACTAACGCTATTTCATAATTAGTGTTATCCCTTGTGAAAAGCAGGAGTTATTGTTTTGAAATAACCAGCCCCTTGTTTCAAAATAACAGGCTCAATAGTGTGGATGTGCCTATTTCAAAACAAAGGGAGTTATTTTGAAGTAATTCCCTAGTGTAGACCAGGGCTTAGGGAGCCTAAGGATTGGGTGTGCAAATCACTAGCCAGCAGAGAGAAAGGGAGGGGCTTGTGGTGATCTGAATGGAGCTCTTGTATTTCTAGCAATTGATAAATGTGGATGATTTTCCTCCAGTGGGCATAGACAAGTTTCCCCTCACACTACAAACAAGCAGCAGCAATTCACCCTGTACCCCTTCAGTAATTCTAAAATTGTCATTCTCACTTTAATTAAAGACCTTCTAAAATCATGTAAGGAACTGAAATGATTTTGAATTCTCATATGCATGGATTCACTCCTCGTTGTTTGATATGTGAACAGTATTAACATTTTGGGTTGTTGCAACAAGAGTCATGATAAAACAGGGATAAAACACATTACTTTGTTTAAATGTGCTTGTGAAGGCCTTAAAAAACTTGGATCTTTTTTCACATTTATGGCCCATCTTAATTTAAAAATATGGATAACTACAAGGGAGTCTTAAAAACAACAAGGGTACATCTACACAGCAGTGTTATTTCAGAATAACGTCAGTTATTCCAAAATAACAAAGAGCACACCTACACTACACGCCTTTATTTCAAAATAATGTCGAGATGGAGGACTTCTTACTCTGACTTAGGGTAACTTTCATTTTATGAGGAGTAAGAGAAGTCGAAGGAAGAGTGTTCTTCCTTCGACTTCCTTCTGTGTAGAGAGCACCAAACGTCAAGTTACGCTATTTCAACTTAAACTACTCAGTTGACATAGCTGAAGTTGTGTAGCTTGATCCAACTTTAGCCCTGCTGTGTAGACTTACCCCAAGTGGTCCTGTGGCACCTTAGGGCTTGTCTACACTGTGGAGTTACTTTGAAATAATGCTCCTTATTTTGAAATAACAAGATGAGTGTCCACTCTACAAAATAATGGGCTTGTTATTTCAAAGTAACAACTCCAGCGTGTGAGGGGGAAGAAGCTTATTTTGAAATAGTTATTTTGGAACTTATTATTTTGAAATAACTTATTTCTAAATAACCTGGTAGTGTAGACATAGCCTTAGAGACTAATCAAATTTAATTTAGTTGTATTGGGTGTCCTAGAATTGCTGTAACACACTACTTTGTTGCTTCTGACAGGCTGCTTAACGCGAAATATGTTGTGTCACAGTTTTGGGCAATTACACCTGTATTTTCCTTCCTTGGTCAACCAAAGATGCCCACTCTAGGCTTCTAGCTCCTAAGCCATCACTACTCTTGCAAAAAGATCCATATCTCTCTCCCCTCCAACCAGGTTTTTTTCCCTGTCTACATAGTTCCAGTTGTACACTGTGTATTCCTAGTAAGCTACACTGTCTCAACAGGCTAGCATCTGCAGTTTTCTTTCTCTCCAGAGTTTATGAACAGCTGTAATTGCCTACAGTTATTAGTTACTACACAGCTCTTCTTAAGCAAGCACATTTAGTCCTAAGGTGAAAACATTACATATAAAACATGTTTTGAAAAATAAAAGAATCTCCATACACGCTAAAAAGCTTACCAGAAGTCACCTCAATTCCATGTTGGTGTTCTGGTCAGTACTTCAAAATACACAACTGGGCTTTCTCTATATTTACAAACTTGTAACTCTAAGAGTCAGAACAGAACAATGACCTGGACCACTCATTTATTTCTTTATACAGGTTGAGTCTTTGATTGCCAGTCTCCAGGATGAGGTAATTAGCAAAGACCTGTTCCTCAGGACATAGGAGGGCAGGGTTTTTGTATAACTAGAGGTGGGGAATTTGCACCAATTGTTATCTATCAGTATTTCCTAGGAAATCCACTTTATACTATGCTGGCATAGCTAAGCTGCTAAAAACCACTGTGTAGCAACAGATACACTGAAAAAGAGAGTCCTTGTGCTGATATAGCTTATATTGTTGGGGAGGAGGTTTAAATACAGCACCAAAATAACTTTTTGCTGGTATAAGCTGCATCTCCATTGAGAGTTCTGCTGGTATAATTATAGCAGTATAACTTTATTGGCAAAACCTTTATAGTGTAGTACCCTTTGTTTTCTCCAATAAGCTAACATTGATCATTTCCTTCCAAGGCATAGGCATTGATTACAACTAAACTCTGAAGGGATGCAGCAGTGAAAGTAACTTAAAAGTTCTTACAGGTACTGTTTTATTGTAACCCAGGTCCCTGCAGGCTCTTTAAATAGCTTCCTGTTGGCTTTTGCTGCAGCTCAGCCAGCTCTTGCCAGAGATACATGCCAGGGCGCACCCACTTACTTTCACCTCAGAAGGGATGCTACTTCAGGAGAAGCAAACTTATCTGGTTTTAATGGGACAATGGTATGTTTAGGTCAAAAATGTACTTGAAACCTTTCATGGCTTGCTTAAAGGTTTCTACAATAGTCTGTGCATGGACTATTCGGTAGTCTTGCAATCTAGGGAAATGTGCTAGAAAGATACAACTCTCTCTGGGGAATTCACTGCCATGGAGTGGAAAAGGCTGGAAATTCATGAAGTCTTGGAAGTTATTGGTTCCCCATGTGAAGCTGAGAAAGGTAGTTGTGGTTTGCTACTGTATTAATTCACTCTTGAAAACCAACCTAGTAGCTGCAAATTCCAAATAACAGTCATAAATCAACTCTTAGATCTGACATTTTCACTTGAAGAACTGATGTTGCAAAAATGTTAGAGTTTTGGAAATATCTCTTTGCTTTATTAAGGGCTGGGGCTGGAGTTACTGATCATGAAAGGGAGTTTTGAAGGGCACTTCCTGTAGCAAGGAACACCAATGGCACTTGGCATATGCTGTGAAAGTTTTCCTTCTTCAGTTTTGCCAGTGCTCCTTAATTGTGAACAACAATGCCGCTGGGGTTTTTATCTTTAAGCACAAACTGCCAGCTGTGTGGTCCAAAGCATCCCCAATAGGACATAATGGGACAACTGCAAACGCACCCTCCTCTATGGTCCCCCATGAGGCCGATTCCAGCCAGCCAGGGGAAGGAAGCAGCAGCGTGATGCCCCAGCCTCCCTCCCCCCATGCTCTGGCCGGCTGGGGGAAGGCTGGGGCTGATTTCCCCCACTCTTCCTTAGGAGCGAGGTAAGGGGAGGGAGTGAGCTGTGCCCAGTGAGCTGTTGCTCATTGGGTAACTCATGAGGCATAAGGATCTTGCGCAAAAAGGAAATGTCCACACTGCTTGTTTTTGCGCAAAACCTGCACAACTGGCAGCCTCTTGTCAACAGAGGCCCAAGAGCTGCAGAATGACATTTGTATGTTTGTCATACCAAGATTGCAGTGTAGCAGCATTTCTGTGTGGGATTTATACCTGCATTGTTCCTGCCAGTATTAAGTTGGCTCAAACCAGTGATTTTAGTCCCACTGTTCATGAAATTTACACATATCTTTAAAGAAAATGCAAAAAAGAAAATTCTTATGCACAAACCACCCATTCTGATTGGGGAAAAAAAAGCTTATTCATTTATATTAAGTTTTTCTGGTTTGCCATATAATTTAGTTATTCTTAATAAGGTGCAATGACTCCAACAGCCTTTCTACTAGTTAATGCAAACTCGTATGCAGGGGAGTCTGAAGGTTGCGAATGCACCCCTCCGTGGTCTCCAAGTAAGCAAGCTCTGACTGGCCCGGGGAAGGCAGGGGCAGTGCTCTGCCCAAGCCTCCCTCCCCAATGCTCCAGCTAGCAGAAGGAAGCCTGGAGCTGATCCCCTCCACCCCCCAGGAGCGAGACTGGGGCTGGGAATGAAGTCAAATTTAGCGACAAGGAGTCCTGTGGCACCTTATAGACTAACAGATGTATTGGAGCATAAGCTTTCGTGGGCAAAGACCCACATTGTCAGATGCATGTAGTGGAAATTTCCAGAGGTGGGTATAAATATGATGCGCTGGAGAGGTTTTAGATGAAGACTGTAGGTGATGGCCAGTGGTGTTCTGTTGGTTTCTTTCTTGACAGAGACCAACACCTAGAAGATCTTCACCAAGCATTCTTGAAACTACAATACCCGCACGAGGAAGTGAGGAAACAGATTAACAGAGCCAGACATGTACCCAGAAGCCTCCTACTACAAGACAAGCCCAAGAAAGATCATCAGTGATCTACAACTCATCCTGGACAATGATCCCTTACTTTCACAGACCTTGGGAGGCAGGCCAGTCCTCGCCCACAGACAACCCGCCAGCCTAAAGCAAATTCTCACCAGCAACTATACACCGCACCACAGTAACTCTAACTCAGGAACCAATCCATGCAACAAACCTTGGTGCCAACTCTGCCCACATATTTACACCAGCGACACCATCACTGGACCTACCCAGATCAGCCCCACCATCATGGGTTCATTCACCTACACATCTACCAATGTAATATATGCCATCATGTGCCAGCAACACCTCCAGATCAGCTGCTGGAAGTGGGCCTCACCCTCCCTGACTGAATTAACTTCGTTGTCTCTAGCTTTATTCTGGCCTGCATATTTATACCTGCCTCTGGAAATTTCCACTACATGCACCTGACAAAGTGGGTCTTTGCCCATGAAAGCTTATGCTCCAATACATGTTAGTCTATAAGGTGCCACAGACTCCTTGTCGCTTTTGCAGATCCAGACTAACCCGGCTACACCTCTGATACAAGTCAAATTTAGTTATTTCAAAATAATTTCCTAGTGTAGCCGTGCCCTTACTAGGCAATGCTCCTGTTAACCCTTCTATCGCTGATCAGTGCATGATTTAATGTAGTTTTCTGCACACTTCTAGCCAGATGAGCCACACAGGAAGCTAAAATGAAGGATTGCAATTTCTTTCCCCAAAACCAGTGTTGTATCAAGAACTTTGGATGCCCCCTGTGAGTGAACATAGGGGTTTATTCTTTTAATAATATTCAATTACCAGTTTAATCAAAGTATGCAATTAATGATAAACAGAAATCCACAACTAGTAATTGCCTGCAAATACCTTGAAAGCCAAACAAATTAATTCCCTGTTGCATTTTAGTTTTGTCAGTGTATTACAACTGGAAAAAAGTTGAATGAGTGTTTTCCTTACTTTGCTTATGCTGAGTAATGGACTGCTCTATTGACTAAATCTTCCATAACCTATCACATCCTTCAAGTACAGTGTTATGCAAATGTTTCTTTCTGTGGACAATGTAGCTAGACCTACCAAATGTTCCTGAGACATGGTAGACGTCAAGTAAGTTTTTATTAACTTAAGCTTTCAGAAATGTCTTTCTTCTGGTGCCACAGAAATTAGAGCTGTAAGAAATTTGTAGAGCAATACATGTAATTGGTTACATTGTAAACAAACTGCACATGGAAATTATTACAAGTGTCTAGTGCACCCATAGGCTTTGGAAAAACACCAGAAAGACTCAACTACACATATCAGGTTGTACATGTCTAGTTCCACAATATTGCCACCACAACTCATCAGAGTTTATTCCAGGTTACTGCTCAGTTTTTCCAATTCACTTGTTGGAAAAAAGTTGGCCAGTTTTTTTTTTCCGTTACACATGAATGCAAACACATTCACATGCACTTGCAATAATTCAACATACTCTCCCAGATTCATGAGACCAGTGTCTATACTGAAGAAGTCAAATTTAAATCTCTTATCTTCATTGCACAAATGACTTGTTTCTTTGCTTCATGTCTGAACAATTTCTTCTCTCTGCTGGCTCATGTTTTAGCTAGTTCCACAGACACTGAAATTTCTTCGGCTATCTGTTCAGCAATTAACAATGTCTCTTCAAATCCATTTTCATGATAATTCAGCATTTCTGTCAGAGTAACTTCAATTAATTTGTTGACATCAAGACTAAGCATTGAGCTCTGGAATATTTTGCTTTAAATTAATTTTAAACAGGAAGCTGTACAAAGTCACAAGTGAGACAATAAACCTAATTAGAAGTGTTCATCCACCAGCAATCCAGCTTCTGTATATACCCCACTAGCTTTTCTTATTTCTCTCAATTTCAGCAGTGCTGATTGCATATACTTCATCTGAAACTGCACTTTCAATTTTTTCTCCTACCTGTGTCAGAGAGAGACTTTAATGCTATTTTCAAGCAGGATTTCAAAACTGTCACCCATTTTTTGAAGCTACAAATGTAGTGTGTATCTGTTGAAGTACACTGAAAAAAGTTTGTGCATTGTTTGGGGAATTTGCTGTGTCATTCAGCACTAGATTTAAGAAATGGCAATGGCCTTTTTATTGTTTTCAATTAAATGAGATTGTTACACCTTGATGCTGTCCTCTCAGACTAGCTCCAAAACCACTATTAATGAAACTAAAATTACCAGCATCAAATGATTTGCAACAAAATCTGAACACTTTTCCAGAATAAATAAGACGGTGTCCTTGTTTATTTTTTTCATTTTTCTTACAGAACTTTCTTTTTTAAAACCTTTTTCCATTGTGACTTGGAAAACTTTTACCTTTAACTCGTAATGGTCCATGTTTCTCTATGGTTATTTTTGTTTTGTCATCTCTGAATTTGGGCCATGTTGAAAGATCGCTGATGTTAAAAATGGATATTAGAATTAGCTGAATGTCTTCTCAGTTCTATTATATTATCTTTTGTTTGATGCAATATCGTGGCATAACTGTCAGACATTTCTTGATCCTTATTTTCTTCATGCACATATAAGCTTTCTTTCTTGATCAGTTTCCTGGACTAATTCTACATTCAAAGTTGTACCAGGAGTCAAAAACTTCTCAGATCCACCTTTATAGCTCTTAATCTGTTCCTCTCTCTCTTTTTTCCTTCCTTTTTGTTGTATCTGATATACATTTTCTAAAACCTTTGGTCAAGGCTGTTCCCCGCACTGTGCAGAGACTTTAAAAATCCTTGCCACTAAAGGCTTGTGTTAAAACTCCCCAAGATCACAGATTCCCTGGCCTTGGATGGTATTGCTGCCACCAGCCAAATGCAAAACCCCTTTGAACACCCAGAAAGATACACATGGGAATTCCTTCCAGTGCGGTACCCTCAAACTATTTTACCCTTCCTCTGGACAGAACTTGAAAAACTGTAATTTCTCCTAGTAGTATGGCTTGCGGTCTTAGGCATGTGCACACACAATCTTCTGCCTTTTAGGACACAGGAATCTGATAATGGTCTTAAAAAGGTGATTTTTATTAACAAAACAATGAAAACACACTTGGTGAAACATTACTTGGTTATTAGGTGATACAGAGCAACTAAAAAAAGCACATTAAAACACAGAGAACTGCTTCCCTGGGGTTCATTTTGGAGATTTATGGTATAAGGGGGGTAGTTACATGTGCTGAGCACAGAGAAGTCTGACAAGCCCAAAATAAAGAAAATAAGCTGATTACTGTTGTTGTTCAGAAGTCACCAGTGTGGTATCATCACAGATATCTTGCTGTGTCCAGTGATGATAACCATTCGGCTATGTGCATATGCTCCTTCTGTATACTATACCAACTCTGTGCAGAAAGCTAGCATAGTAGACTCCAAGACTACAGAAGGACCCCAAGGACCACAGAATCACATATGGTATGAAGGCACCCAAGACAGGGGTAAAGGGAGCACAGTAACAGCTTCCTTGGATCAGATGTCTACAGTTAGGCTAATACCGTGTGCCCATGACAATCTATTTGCTCAGTCAGTAGCATGAGATATGCCACTGGCCCCTAAGCCAGATAGAGTTAAGTTGAGGAACCCCAACATTTATAGATTGATACACACCTTATGTATCATCTTGCACATTAATGACATGTTTGTTACTTCCCTCCTGTTATTTCAGACAAAGCATTCCTATTCACCACCTGTTATTATGCTTTCACTCCTGATGTGTCGGACAAAATATCACTATTCATCACTTTTGTCAAACTATTTTATAGTGTGCTAGGTTGGAGTGCCCTTGTACTGTCCTGGTGGAATGTATTTACATGTTGCATGTGTTTTAGCAGTTCTAGTGCTGAGTTCAGTCCCAGACACTGATTTGCAGGCAAACATCTGCTTTTGACGGGGCCTGCCTGCTACTTATACTATAACTCTTGCTTACTTTGGTTCAGGCCTCTGGCTTTATTCCAGGCCCATGCTCTCTTTCTCCTACAATTGCATCCTACTAAATGTTCCCTGTTCTACTTATATATCTGTAATTTTGAGATTAAGTCCTTCCCTAAGCATGGATGTTGCTGTACTCTCCATGCCTTGCTTCCTGCCTTAATTCATGTCTGTTCTGGTCACACAAGAACTGGAACAGCAAGGTCACTGCTCCCAATTCAAAAGTCCACTCTCTATTACCATTGGCTCTCCTGGCCTTCTGCTAACTCACTTTCTGCTTCCTTAGTATTCCTGAGAACTCTCTAGCATCTGCTGTCAGGCAAGGTAATTACAAAAGTTAACTACTGAGAGTTACTTTAGTAAACTGAATGGCTGGAATGTCCAGAAAAGGCTATTATACCTTCTGTCATCTTGTGGAACAGGGCGTGGCTGTGCAAACATGTAGAGCTAGAGGGCAAAAATGTTAGTGAGATAATCGTGTATGCACACACACACACACACACACACACATACACATACACACACAGTGTCTTTTGTTTACTCTTTCTCATCATAATACACTGACAAGAGGACATTCAACTACTTTGAAAGGCAACTTTTAGGCCCCCCCCCCCCCCCCCCGTGGGGGCAAAGGTTCTGAGGTTCTTAGCTTCCCTGATCTAATAATCTTGACTGGGGCCTTGGAGCATTATAGTCCCTCCCATGTTGAGTATTTTTATTTGAGTTTATTAGTTTTTACAGTCAAAGAGAATTCATGTGCTCTGTACACCTAATTTTAAACAGCACAACATGTAACAGATATCTGCAAGTGTCAAAAAGAAAGGTGAAAGCTCACCTTTAGCAGGGAATATATTATCTCTAAGGAACATTGTTTGCATGAAGGTGAAAGTGGGGGGAAGTTTGCCAACCAATCATGGGTAAAGAATGTACCATCTTTGTAGGGAACATAGCGTATGTTTCTAAGCAGTTCAATGTATCCTCTCATTCTGATTACTTTACATCTACAGTAGCATTAAAAGTGTGTAACGGGCCATAAAATGCCAAATATCCCACAGTTGCACTACAGTTAGCCCACTCTGTAGCAATCAAAATAGCCTTGAAACTATGGACTGGGTCTGGGGCTCCCTTTCAACTACAGGGTTCATAGTGAGCGTTGCTATTTCATGGACCAAAACAAAACAAAATCCATTTGGATACCTTCTATGCCTGTTGAAAGCCATAGAGACATCTTTCTGTTGAATGTGATTGATTTGCAGCAGTCTGCAAAGGCTGAGATATTTGATAATTCTGTCCTCAGGTCTCCTACATGAGAACATGATTCACTACCAAATGGCCAACTTCTGAAATTGAATCTTAAAGCTCTCTCCAGGTACTATACTAAGTGTCTCATAACATTGTCTGGATTGAGTCAGTTGCTCATTCTGACTGTGAAATTATATAGTGCTATATTATTAGCCTTCAATTTGTTGCTGGGAAGTAACTTGAACCTCCTCAGATTATGAGTTGTTTGGCATATATATGCACGTCCCTTTCACAGCCTTTTTGAAGTGTTGCTCTAATTGCTGATTCATGTCAGAATTTTTTTGTCTCTTAACACCATACACTGCACAGTTCATGAAGGACGTGTTCATAACTTGTTTTCACAGCAGACTAGGTCCTGAATCTTACTCAAGGTCTTGTTTCTGGCCTTTTCTTCAAAAGACAAGAACTACTCTTTAACAAATGGGCTGACATGTGGATAGGGGCAAAATTTCACTTTTTAAATTTTATTACTTAGTGGTATAGCCTAGGAGCCTAGTCATGGACTAGGCATCCACTGTACTAGGCGCTGTAGAAACACAGAACAAAGACGGTCCCTACCCCCAAGAAATTTACAATCAGACAAGAGCTAACACATGGGTATGGAGAGATACAGGAATACAAGGACACAATGAAACAACATTGTTAAGAGTGATGGACTGGTCTCTGCACACCAACAGCCTAACCATTGTCAAGTTTTTTGTTTGTATCATGGCTGATGAGAGTGGTGAAGGTGGATAATGAGGTACTTTTGTAGATGTTTACAGGGAGTGCCTCCTGAGCATGAAAGTCCAAGCCTGAAAGTCCTTATTTGAAAATTTAACAAGTGAGTAGTGGTATAGATGCTGAGTTTTATTTTTCCCTATATGTGTGCTCCACCCCCACTCTGTCTGAGGCACCATTTCAATCCTGCTTTTTCCCCAAGGTGCTGCCCTTGGCTTCCCCTCTCTCTGTCCCCTCTTCAGCCCCTTCTTTAAGGCCCTCACTCCTCTTCACCCTCCCCAATGTGCCTCCACCACCTATCAAAAATCTGATCTAAGGCTCCACAGAGCAGCTTATTGGTGGTGCTTCCAATCAGCTGATTAGCACTGAGCATCCACTATTTTTTCCCCGCGGGTGCTCCAGCTGCAGAGTGCCCATATAGTCGGTGACTATGAGCAGTTGAGGCACTTGTGTTGGCAAACACGGGGTTTTGCCACGAAAATGGTAGAATTGCACCAAAAGAAAGAAAAATATTTTCACACATTTTCCTGGGGTGAAGTGATTCGATGTTGACAGTAAAAGGAGCCTTTAAGTGATGAAAATAATGATTCCTATTTCAAGAGAAAAAAATTTTTTTTAGATGAAATTATAAAACAGTGGGCTTTTCAGAGAATCATGCAGATTGTCAGAGGCATTGGACATTCATATGGATTATAGAACACCCAGAGTTATAAAAGTCAATGATAAGAAAAAGTAAATGTGAGTAAAATGTCTTGTTTCAGGGCATAAACCTTTGCTAATTATTAGAGGTTATGATGAAACCTTCATAGAAGGCAGATTACCCCACGTTTGACTGCAGCACAAATTATTCCATCTTTGTCTTACACATGTGATGTAGGCTACTCTCAGAGACAGTATACTGGACTAGATGTGTCTTAGATCTGACCCAGTATGATAATTCCTTTGATACTTCTGCCTTCCACACACTCTATTACCATTGTTTAGGCAGAAATTCAAAGTTATTTTCTCTTAGGCTAATCAATAACATGACCCTTATATCAAAACAGCTTGATTGGAAGCAGAGTCATTTTTAAAGAACCTTTTCAAATATAAAGTATTAAGTTGTTCAATAAAGGAGCCTCAGATCAATTGGTAAAAGTGGCAGGCTAATCATTTAAGCAACACACTCATTATGAAACTCCTAGAATTGTATTTGTTTCGTCTGGGTTTTTTTCTCCTATTTTACAGAGTTTGCTTTTCTTTAGAAAAATATTCAGTTGTCTTTGTGGAGGGGAAAGAAAGTCCATTAAAGGGAGACTTAGTAAAAAACCTGTGTGTGCACTTTTGGGATGAAGATAAAACATTTCAGGGGAAGTGATATTGATATGATTGTTATTTACACAGTAGTAATTGTCTGTGCTTTGAAAAATGTTTTTTCCCCAATTTTCTGAAATGCACTTAAAACCCAACTGTTCTCTTCTGAAAAACAAAACCACAACCATTAAAGATTGATGGGCTGAATGCACTCCAGTTATTTATTGCTGTTGACACTTTTTTCTCCTTTGGGCATGTCATACTGACATATGATAGACATGAGATGAAAAGAGTGAACTGTTACAGTACTACTGAACACAGGGGTGCTCTTGAAGTGTGTGAGGAACTCCTGAAATTTGGTACTAGGGATGTGACCCATTCCCAATGTTTCATCAACCTTTATACAATACCTCAACTGGTCTTTTTTGACAGTTAAAAAACTGGTTACAAATTCCACCTATCCAACCACTTGTGGATGAGACAACTGAGTGGCCCGTGCTCCCTCCAACAGTAAGGGCATAATCTACACCAGGAAACTATTTTGAAATAACTAAAACTGATTTAATAACTCCTGAAATAACAAAATTGAAATAGTGTGCCCACACTATAGGGAAGCCTCGAAATTTATCCGAGGCAGGCTCCGTTATTGTGGACGTGCTACCTTGAATTAGAGTCCCAGGAAGGACTGGAGGAGTAATTACTTTGAATTACTCAGGGGAGTAGTTATTTTGAGATAGCATTAGTGTGGACACTTTGGTGCTGCTATCTCAAAATAACATTTTTAAAATAAGCATTATTCCCAAGGAAAGCAGGAGTACAGATTTCAAAATAACAGCCCCTTATTTTGAAATAACGGGTTTGGTAGTGTGGATGCTCCACTTATTATTTTGAAATAACTCCCTGGTGTAGACCAGGGCTAAGTCTCCATTCGGAGACATGTGTCTAGTCCACACCCTCTCCATCAACGAGCCTGTTGTTGAGAGGAATACCAGATATCTTTCTTACTCCCTGTATCATTTGGCAATCTTGTTAGAGAATGTTCATCATAAAGCCTAGTTCTACTACTCTGTCACAGACCTACTTTGTGGCCAGCCTACTCCATTCCAGTGGAAACTTGTAATTCCTTTGCTGGGATTGCTGATCATATTGCTTTAAAATGTAGTGTCATGGTGCGTCTTCTCTAAATCATAACCCTAGGGTGCACTATGGGATCCCACCTGCATGCTGCTTCTCTCTGAGTAGAGCTGTTCTTGCATCCCAAGTAGAGCCGTGCAGAGAAAATAATTCTATTTTGCAAAGAATTTCAGTGTTTTGAAATGTAGCTTTTTTTCTCATTTGGAATGAAAACCAACTACTTCAAAATCCCTTCCTATAAAAGGGAAGGCCCTGGGCGCCCCGACAGTCTGCCTGGGAAGTCAGGAGCCTAGGACTTTGGGCTTCCAAATTCTCATCTCCCCATTAGCGTGCTCAATAGGCTGCTAAGTTGCTGAGTGAGCAAGCTGGCAGAAAACCTACCTGCTTCCTGCCAGCTCTGATCAAAACAGTCTCTGTGGAACATCTGGATTTCAACAAATCTGCACTTTCTGGCAGCAAGACATTTCATCAGAGAATTACCTGGTTATCTCTACTTCCCTTGCTTCTCTCATTAGTAATAGCTAAATCCATTACATGAGTTTAGACTTGAACTAGCAAGAAGAGAAACAGGAATGTAGTGACTTCCTTACAGGATTGGATCCAGGGTCTGTCTAGCTCAATATTCTGTCTCTGATAGTGGCCAGCACCCAGTTCTTCAGAGGAAGGGCTTTTTTTTGAAAGAACCACATCTAGACTTGCGGTTTCTCTTTCAAAATACCCTTTTTCGAAACAGTGATCGGACACGAAAATGCAATTGAAGCACGGGATATTTAAATCCACACTTCATTTGCACTTTCGATCGGGCTCATTTACATCCCTCTTTTGAAAGAGGGATGTAGTCTAGACATAGCCATAGTGAGGATGGCCTGTATACCTTTTTGTGTTTCCCCAAAGCTCTCTGCCCTCTTAGCCAGGACTGCCTTATGTGTTGCAGTTCATAATTCATTAATGGTTTCCTGTATCACAGTTCTTCCATTGTATTATCTCCAGTCCATTTTCTTCATGTCTGAGCACATTCATTCTTAGCTTCCATTCCTTGAGGTTTGTGTCTGAATAGAGAGCCTATATTGACCTTCTAACAAATTTCCGAATATACTAACGTTCAGGCAATGATACTTGCTCTGTCCAAGGATAACCATCCATCCCAGTACTGTCCCACAAAAGTGGTATTTTCAGGCATGAGATCACAGCTTTGGCCAATTGAAATTAGCTGAAATAGGCCTCTTGATTTAAGGCAGTAGACTAAAATACTTGCCTATGAGCCAGTTATTTACTGGAAGAAACCGTATATGAATACCTCCCAAATATTGTATTGTGTGTACTTTGGTCAGTCTATCTGTACTCTAGTGTCTACTAAACTTTAGAACATCTCACCCAAAATCAACTGCACATTCTATTATGTACGCAAGTGATTTTTACTTCCCTGGTACAGATGTTGTGCATAGGAGAATCTCAGACTATGAGCTGAAAAACATAATTACATAATAGTTATATGCCTAGAGATCCAGAGTGGAAAATAGAAAAGTTTAGGTGTAAAGAGTTTGAGGCACAGTTTAACTTTTCACTGATAATACTTTTTTTGGTTTTATTGCCCTTTTATTTATTATAGCAGATTTATCATCTGCTAGGTAATTTTGCATTCAGGGCTTTTCTAGTGCTCAATTTATCAAGGAGACTGGCACTGCATTCTCTTGTATTTTATCCCAAGTACCATCAAGGTAGAAGAGACAAGTTCTCTCTCCCGGACTGACTTAACCACTAAATCATAATTCATAACTCTGCTCTCTCTTTTTCCTGGATTTTTCTCGCTCCTTTCATTTTAGTTATTTTTGAACATTGCAGCAGCATACACTAGAATGATTAGAGTGGGTAACCTGAATTCTGTTCTTGACTTTCTATATTACCTCAGCTAAGTTACTTAACTTGGCTATGCCTCTGTTCTGCATCTTTAAAGTAGAGTTAACATCCACATCTTAAAATCATTTTGAGAACCTTCTTTTTCTCATACAAGTTACCTTCAAGAGGTTGCTGGTACTAGTTTAAGAACACTAATGGAAGGGCCTAGATGGTGAGAGAGGCATCTGCCAGCTTCCCAGGGGTATGTCTACACAGTAGCATGTACTTCAAAATAAGCTACACAATTTGAGCTACGCAAATTTGAAATTTGTCTGCACAGCACTTATTTTGAAATAAATCACTATTCTGCTGATTTCCTTAATCCTCGTACAATGTGGTTTATAGGAAGTCAGAGTAAGAAGCCTATTATTTCAAATTTATTTTGAAATGACGGGCTTCTTGTATAGACAGCCCATAACATTATTTCAGAATTACAGATGTTATTCTGATATAACTCTTCTGTGTAGATGTACCCCAGGTGAGCAAACAACTTCAGCCCATTTGCTGAATTTTGTAATTTGGAGCAAAATCATGAATGTATCAAACCTTAAATGCAAGGCTTAGTATGCATGGATCTGAGGGGTTGTGAATATTCCTCACAGCTCTGAGTTGATCCTAATTCTGTTATGATTTTTGTTTTTTACTTTTGCCTACCTCATCTGTCTTTTTAAAAGGGGTCACTTCCTTTTATTTTCCTGATCTCTATTTCTGGGGTCAAATTAAGAGTCAAAGTATGAACCTCTCAGAATGTATCATTTCCCCTTCATATTCTTTTAGTCTTAAATACTTTAATTGGATTAACTTATTGGTTTTCTGAATAATCATTCAGATGTTGCCATATTCAAGGCTTGCAAGAAAAGCTATGTTAAAAATGCTCATCCAATTCAGCTTTGTCACATGATTCCTCTTCATCTTGGAGAATAGGAGGAATAGAGAGTGAAGTTGGGTGACTATTTGGTTGAGCTATACCTGCAATTGTAATTTGTGTGCCTGAGCAAAAACAAGTCTGGGAATTAGGGGCCCCAGATATGGCTGTGTGCCTGGGAAAGCAAAGACAACTGGCTCAGCAAAAATAGAAGGCTTTTTAACATGTTAGTTCAGTCATTAACAGATTGGAGAAATGTCGATATAAATGATTGTTTTAATCCTGCTAAACATTTGCCTTGGCTGATCTCCTGTGTTTTGTGCCGAAGTCAAACATAAACAATAACAGTTGTCTTCTTCCAGCTGATTACTGCAGTTCTCTGTGAAGGCGAAGGCACAGAGAATAATGGCTAGAAGGCTAGGAATGATGCTACTTTTTGCCCTTAAGACCTCTCATAGTAATAGGCTGAGGGGAGCAAGACGGACAACCTCATAAGGAAGCTTTTAACTATAAAGGCATTCTAAGGTGAGCAAAAGAACCTTTTTTTAAAAAGAGAAATCTTGGCATATAATTTCAGAGAAATGTGCTGAGAACATCTCATCTAATGCACTCTGCCCAAAATAACCAGGATGAGTATTGGACTTAATTCTTTGATTAACATTTAGAAATCTAAAGCTGGGATTGTCAAAGAAGCCCAATGGAGGTTGCCCCTTAAAATTCCATAGGAGCTGAATGCCTGTCTTACGGAGACAATGTAAGTGAGAGAATATCTTTTATTGGGCCACCTTCTTTGGTGAGAGAGAAAGAAGCTTTTAAGTTTACACAGAGGACCTGGAGAAGAGCTCTGTACAGGCTTGAAATTTGTCTCTTTCACCAGCAGAATTTGGTTCAGTAAAAGGTATTAGCTCACCCACCCTGTGTTTTTAGTATAAGAACATAAGAACGGCAATACGGGGTCAGACCAAAGGTCCATCCAGCCCAGTATCCTGGGAGGAAACACATCAGGTAATCATCATGTGATCCCTCTCCTGTCATCCATTTCCAGACAAATAGAGGCTAGGGACACCATTCCTACCCATCTTGGCTAATAGCTATTGATGGACCTAGCCTCCATGAATCTATCTAGTTCTTTTTTTGAACCCTGTTAAAGTCCTAGTCTTCACAACATTCTCTGGCAAGGAGTTCCACAGATTGACTGTGCGCTGTGTGAAGAAAGTATCAGAAGGGTAGCCGTGTTAGTCTGAATCTGCAAAAGCGACGAGGAGTCCTGTGGTACCATATAGACTAACAGATTTATTGGAGCATAAGCTTTCGTGGGCATTACATTTTGCCCATGAAAGCTTATGCTCCAATAAATCTGTTAGTCTATATGGTACCACAGGACTCCTCGTCGCTTTTGTGTGAAGAAAAACTTCCTTTTTTTTTGTTTTGTTTTAAACCTGCTGCCTATTAATTTCATTAGGTGACCCCCTAGTTCTTATATTGTGGAAATAAGTAAATAATGTTTCCTTATTCACTTTTTCCACACTAGTCATGATTTTATAGACCTCTATCATATCCCCCCTTAGTCTTCTCTTTTCTAAACTGAAAAATCCAAGTCTTTTTAATCTCTCTTCATGTGGCACCCGTTCCAAACTCCTAATAATTTTTCTTATCCTTTCCTGAAACTTTTCCATTGCCAATATATTTTTTTTGAGGTGAGGCAACCACATCTGTACGCAGTATTCAAGATGTGGGCATACCATGGTTTTATATACAGGCAATAAGATATTCTCTGTCTTATTCTCTATCCCCTTTTTAATGATTCCTAACATTCTATTTGGTTTTTGTGACTGCTGCTGCACACGGAGTGGATGTTTCCAGAGAACTACCCACAATGACTCGAAGATCTCTCTCTTGAGTACTTGTAGCTAAATTAGCCCTCATCATATTGTATGTATAGTTGGGGTTATTTTTTCCAATGTGCATTACTTTACATTTATCAACATTAAATTTCATTTGCCATTTTGTTGACCAATCACTTACTTTTGTGAGATCTTTTTGAAGCTCTTCACAGTCTGCTTTGGTCTTAACTATCTTGAGCAGTTTAGTGTAATCTGCAAATTTTGCCACCTCACTGTTTACCCCTTTCTCTTGATCATTTATAAATAAGTTGAATAGGATTGGTCCCAGGACAGATCCTTGGGGAACCTCACTACTTACCCATCCTGAAAACTTACAGTTTATTCCTACCCTTTGTTTTCTGTCTTTTAACCAGTTATCAATCCATGAAAGGACCTTCCGTTTTATCCCATGACAACTTACTTTCCTTAACTGTCTTTGGTGATGGATCTTGTCAACGGCTTTCTGGAAATCTAAGTATACTATATCCACTCAATCTCCATTGTCCACGTTTGTTGTTCCCCTCAAAGAACTCTAGTAGATTAGTAAGACATGATTTCCCTTTACAGAAACCATGTTGACTTTCCCTCAACAAATTATGTTCATCCATGAGTCTGACAATTTTATTCTTTACTACAGTTTCAACTAATTTGCCCAGTACTGACATTAAACTTACCAGTGTGTAATTGCCAGGATCACCTCTAGAGCCCTTTTAAATATTGGTGTAATGAGACCAATGTGGCTCCCACAATGCTGAAAATAACCCTCTTAGGCACCTTATCAAATCCTACCTTGTGTCCATACAGGCACCTAAATATAAGTGGCTTGAAGTCAGAGGTGATATTCAACATCACCCACTGAGATCAGTTGGAGCTGCAAGTGTTCAGCATTTTAGAAAATATTTAAGTGCTTAAATACTGATTTATTGCCCGATTTTCAGAGGGCTGAACATCCACAGACCTTAGTGACTTCAGCTGGAGTTGGGGGTGTAACATCCCGCTGAAAATTAGGCCCAGCTGTTATTTTTTAGACTTATGGTAACATTACAAAATTTTTGGCTAAGAGCTATGCTCTAGGAGTTATCTTAGGGAAGTTCTGGCCTGTGTTATAAAGTAGATCAGACTATATGATTACAATGGTCCCTCCTAGCCTTGGAATCCGCAAAAATCTATAAATCTGTAAGTACTCACAATCTACAAGTGGAGCACCTATTAACACCTGTTGGAGTTTTGCGCACTGGATGCGTTCTGTATCTGATGTACCTTCTATTTTGTCATGGCCTATTAGCATAAGAAGTGCAATGCAAAAAGGAAAACATAAAGCCCTACATAAAAATAGTGCTAAGGCTATGGAATCCTTTCTGAAATTTTACAGGAGTTTGTAATAACCAATAAAATGTAGCTCTCTTGCAGCACCAATTTTTTTTTTTAATTTTAAATATTTTCAGTTTTTAAAGATCTCTAATTACCATCATTCCCAGAATATAAAATGTTAGGTTTCTTGAATTCTAAGCTATACTTATGATTATTTACCTGCAGTTGTGACACAAATTTCCCTGAGAACTGAGATTCAGAAAGTTAGCTAAAATTTTGAATTATACTAGATCTCAAAGGTAAGACAGTATCAACCCCCTCTTTTATTGACAGAGGACAGAGCTAGAATATTAATCTGTGATCTTTTAAAGGTTATCTGATGCAGTGTCAAACAATTTTAAGTATGAGTATAGAATTACTCGTTTGAAATGTCATTTACAATGTTATAACATATGAACCTGTAATAAAGTCCATCATTCCAAATCACCTCTCTGCAAAATATCAGAAAAGTAATATGTTCATCACAAGATTTTGGTTTATTAGAATTTGATGTATTGCTACTTGAAAGATTTTAATATCTAATTTAAATTTATTTAAACTTTATAACTGCCATGATGTAAACATCAACCTTCTATTTCCTCTAAATTATTCATCTTTGTTTTCTAACATATGGAATGTTGAATCTGTACATTAGATCACCTAAAATTCTATAGATACCAAAAAAACTCGTGATGAGTAACTGACAAATATTTCTCACTTTTTGTTTGTTTTATCCTTCATCAACCCTAATGTTCTTACACCTTTCTCCAATTTAGTGAAAGAGGCTTCTAGATCAGTTTATCTGGCAAACCCTGGGAATCACATAAATATTTATGGAAAAAATCCAACAATACTGTTTTTTTGTTTTTTTGTTTTTTTGGGTTAAGAAAAGCAATACATCATATTCAAGAGATTCACAACAAGGCCCTAACCTTGAAAACATTTATGCACATGCTTATAATCATGTGAATTGTCTTATTAAAATCCAATATAATTTACATAACACCTCAATCATAAAAAGTCACGTTTTACTACACTGCTCAGTTAGGCTGATTTTCATCATTCTTCTTTTGTCTGTAGTTAGCAGTGTTGTCTATTTACATATAATGAGCTCTTCCAAGCAGGGATCTTGAATTATTATATATCTGTTGTTCACTGTGTACTCTTTTTACACTTCCCCTGTTTTTATAAATGTGTGAGCTGATATTACCTGCAGTTTCACACTAATTCTTTTGTTTAGTAGAATTGGGTATCTTTCATAGGTGTGCTGATTCAAAAGTTATAAGTCATCGATTTGGTGTTGGGTGTCCAGGAGGTATAAATGCTGATTCCCCCCCCCGAATTGCAATCTACACTTGCAATTGAGTGACACAACTTCTGTCATTCACAGGGTGCTTAAACATCCTGCACCTGAAAGACAAAGTTTTGCTATGGCAAGTGCAAGTATGAACGCTGCTTTGTTGGTAGAAGAGCCCTCTCCTGCCAACAAAGCTAAAGCCGCTGGTCGGGGCTATGAGTATTTTGTCAACAAAAGTGCCAACAAACTGCATTCACACGTGCCAGCTTTTAGCGAGATGGCAGTGTCGACACAGCCGTGTCACTAAAAACTGCAGAGTATAGACAGCCTCAGTGAACATTGCCTTTTCTGGGTTTGGACCTTCCCCACTCATTGAAGCCATATTTGGTACATGCTGTTTACTTTTAGAATTCAGATTTCATGCAAACAGACTGTTTTGTAGTGCTTTGGGGAATATCTTTTCCCCCTGCATGCATTATGGTTTGAGGAGGGTAATGGAGCCATAGGAATTGGAATAGAGTTGTCAGAGTTCACCCAGAGGCAAAGCTAAACAGACACACCATTCTTACCTCTTACTGTACATAGCCACGCTCAGGTTGTGTTAGAATCATTACAGAAGCTTAGCTGGGACATCTGTGGCTTTTAATGCCATTTCATGGTAGTAAAATTTGTTGTCCCACCAGCTAAAAGATTTGGGGTTTCTAATAGAATAAGTATTTGATTAATGAAACAACATGTATTGTACAGAAGAAATGATCATAAAAAGATGCCTTTTAACAGCCTAAAGTACCTTTTGTAGGTTGGAACCTTTTATCACCCTGTAAATCACCCCTTTGAGATGAATAGTTGAAGTTAGACATGGCACACTTCCATTACTAGTGTATCCCCATTGGGATATTATACAGACTGCACTGCAGCTGCTTCAAAGACATTCTCCTCACCAACACTTTGTTCCATCTTGCCTTCATTATGGCAAGGGAATAGTCTGTGTAACTGCAGTGGCTTTGCTTTTAATAATCCCTTCATTTCAACCATTCAGACCTAAGGGAGGTCCACTCTTTTCCCTTAATGTCACATTCCTTCAGCTGTGAAATAGTCATTCACACTGTTCCAGCATTCTAGAGAGCATGTATATTCATAAAGAATGACCAACAGAACCTCATACTCAGCTAGGAGGAGAGAAAGAAATTTAGTTTTGTCCGCACTGATTTGAATATAGGAGGAAAATAAAGTGATTCTGATGTTCATTATAAAGAGCTGCAAACATCTCCTAGATTTCAGGAGGAGCCTAAGCAGGAAAATAAAAGACATGGCCCTAACAACAAACAGATGGCATTCCTTATTCTGCAATTATGTACACTTTTGAAATTTTACAGGAACCACATATGCCCTCATGCTTTCAATTATTTTTCCTACTACCAAAGGCAGACCCAAAATTTATTTGTTCTTTCTGACTGATTACTCTTCCATTCCAGCCGGCATGTTGGAGCTCTAAATTCACTTTAGTAACAGAAAGAGTAATAGTCATCAACCTTTTGGCTTAGAAACCCAAGGAAATATTTGACTAAATTGAAACGGTTCTTTTGTTAACTCTGTCCCCCTTTTTCTTAAAGATTTGAGAGAAGTAATTTCAATTAAAGACTCAACTAAAACTTCCTTTTCCCAGCAGATAAAACTGCTTAAACAAGACTAAATAGCAGTGGAATCTCACTTTCCCTTCACCTTTTTTCTTTTGCTTTAGCTATCTTTGCTTGGACTTGTAAAATTGGAAACAAACAATCTCAAAGCCATAAGAGCTAATAAACGCACATGCACACATGCGCGCGCACACACTCTCTCTCTCTCTCTCTCAGTTCCATATGGTTCCCAGGCACCTATTTGGTTTCACAATAATAACAAGCATTTAAAATAATATATGACACTTTACATATCTCTAGTGCCTTTCCTTCATGGATCTCAAAGTGCTTTACAATTAGGCTACATCTACATTGGCAAGATTTTGCGCAAATACTCTTTAACGCAAGAGTTTTTGCGTTAGAGTATTTGCGCAAAGAGAGCGTCTACACTGGCATATGCCTTTGTGCAAGAGATGTGCTTTTGCACAAGAGCATCCGTGCCAGTGTAGACGCTCTCTTGCGCAAGAAAGCTCTGATGGCCATTTTAGCCATCGGGCTTTCTTGCGCGCGCAAGAAATTCATGTTGCCTGTCTACACTGGCCTCTTGCTCAAGAACAGTTGCGCAAGAGGGCTTATTCCTGAGCGGGAGCATCATAGTTCTTGCACAAGAAGCACTGATTTCACACATTAGAACATCAGTGTTCTTGCGCAAGAACTCCCCACCAGTGTAGACAGGCAGCATGTTTTTGCGCAAAAGCAGCCGCTTTGGCACAAGATCGCGCCAATGTAGACACAGCCTTATAGTTTATGTAGTACACTGCCTCTGTGAGGCAGGAATTATTATCTCCATCTCAGAGCTGAGGAAAAGAAAGCCTGGAGAGGTTATATAATTTGAACCTGATCACGCAGTCAGTGGGAGAACCAGAACCAGAATCCAGGGCTCTTGATTCCCTTGCTGAGGTGCTGATCATGAGGCAATCCTCCCTTGGAAAATTTATTCCCCTATATTTTCAGAAAGCATACAGTAAATATATCTGACATTATCTACCACAAGGGAGATTGTGTCAATGTTATTTGAGAGTTACATTTATGATTTACTGGGTAACTGTGCAAATTAAAGTGCAAAATTAATACTTCTACAGAAGGGTAAACTGAAAAGGTGCAAATTAATGTACTTCCATCTATAATGGAGACATTCACACCTAAAGATATCACACTTTGAAACCCTTAGTTGAAAAGTGCGGAAAAAGTTCAAAGGAAACTGGGCACCTTCCCCTACTTTAATGTGTCTTGGCCTGAAGAAAAGGCGAGTGGGCATGACTAAAGAAAAGGGGAGCCTCTGTGTGCCTCACGCTCCTCCTCATCATTATACTCTGCAGGTTGGAACAAAGGGCTTGATCTACTGTCCATTGAAATCACTGGGAATTTTTCACTTAACATCAATGAGCTTTGATTTAGACTCCTAAAACACCATTATGTAAGGATGAAATATCAATACTTTAAAGGGATATTTATAGGGAACACTTCAAGAAGTCTCTTTGTTATTTACAAAGTGTGCTGCTGCTCTTTCTGTGGATCCTAAGAGTCACTTACAAACATAAGAACATTCCCCAGCAGCCTTAACCCAGACAGCAGTGGTGGAAAAAGTACCCCAAAAGGTTACTTGAGTAAAAGTACTGCTACTTTGAAATAAATGTAACTAAGTAAAAGTCAAAGTATACTTTTGGAAAATTACTTGAGTAACAGTACAAAAATATTGCATCTTAATTGTACTTAAGTATCCAGAAGTAAAAAGTAGCTGCCCTATGGAAATCTATGGTTAACCACCGGAGTGAGTATGTACACACACTTTATATATATATATATATAAATGTATGCGTATGTATGTGTGTATATACAGGGCTCGTCAAATTATGCAAAACCCTACTCGCCAGACAAAAAAGGGACTCGCCACCCCCCCACCACGCAGGCATGCACCACTGGAGAATGGGACAACCGGGATGGCATGTTTGTTTACGTCAGTTATCATGGCCGCGATTATCGTTGTCATGCTTTGATGTTTTGACGTGGTCTCAAAAACTTCAGTGAAAGTTACAACAATATTTTCATAGATGTGTGCAGCACATTTCATTAGGGTGTGCACCCAAAGAATTTTCTTAAAATGTACTCTTTGACCCCCATTAGCCACACCTCTGACCTGCTAACCATGCCCCTGACCCCCATTAGTCACACCTCCTGACTCCCATTAGCCACGCCTCTGAAGGTAACACTCTCGGGGCAAGATGGACACATGACCAGAAGTAAAAGGTGTCACGTGACCCCCCCCCAAGGACCTTTCCCACCATCCTCCTACCAATAGGGATTAGTTTGGCCCCCAACCCCATGCAACTATCCTGCAATTGCATTAACCCACTGTGTGTGACATTAACTTGGGGGTGGAGAGGCTGGGGGAAGTGTTTTCTCTAAGAGTTTCCTCCCATGAGCAGAATGAATTTTGTGTTGTGCACCAGTACTGAGTTCATGTGGCTTGTTTGGATGTGCAACTGTGGCACCCAAGTTATTAATAAATATCATATAAACCTCTACCTTTTCCCTCTGCTGCCATGTCTCCTCCCCTTGCTCCATCAGCTCCCCTGGTGCTTGCTGCCCCCCAACCCTTCACCCTCCTCTGCTGTCCTGACTCCTGCCCTTCTCACTGCCCTCAGCCTTCCTGTGACCTGCCCCCCCTCCACCAGCTCTTCTCTCCCCCCTTGTGCCCACTCGTCCAGTAGCCCCACTCTGATCATGTGAGCTACCCCTCCTCATCCCCTCTCCTAACACCTCCCTCTACTCACCTGCCCTGCCTCGCTCCTCTGGTCCCTCCCCTGCAGGTGTCTGCCCTTCTGCTTCACCCCAGAATCCCTGGCACCTGCACCCTCCTGGTGCCTCCCCTTCCCTCACTGCCCCTGCCCCTTTGCCCTCTTTTCCTGATTCCCACCCCGTCACCACCCTCTGCCCCCATTCCCCTCATGCCCCTGTGCCCTCACACATTACTTGCTCCATCCCCGCCTTCCTCTTGCCCACCCCTTCTTTCAAGCCTTCTCCCAGCACCTCTTCCTCCCCCCTCTAACTCCCAATGCCCTTCCCCTCTCCTCTCCCAGCATCACCCTGTCCCCCTTTCCACTGACACCTCTCCACCTGCCCTTTTCCTTATTGTTTCCACTTGGCCCCCTGGCATTTGTCTCTCCTGCACCCCTGTCCCTTGGCGCCTTCCCCTTTCTTCTTCTGACCTGCCCCCCTCCCCTCCCCTCAGCACAAGCCGCTTCCCCCTATTTTCCCCCTTCCCTTCCCTTCCCCTCCCCTACTTGGCTTCTGCCTTCTAGGTTGCGGGGCTGCCAGAGCCTTTTTTAATCTGGCGGTCGCCGGCCGTGACGTCATGATGCCACGTCACGCCAGTGTCCTGGCGTCTGCCAGCGTCCTGCCCTCTGGCTTGCGCCCCGCCTCCTCGCGCCGGAGCTGCACGCAGGCAGCCTGGTGCCGAGAATCGCCGCACTTCTACCTCTCCAGCGGTGCTCCACTCTTCCACCCGGCCGGCGGATCAGATGGGGCCGCGCTGCCCGTAGTGCGGGCTTCGGCCAGCCCGTCACAATGGCCCACCGAGCCAGTCTACCCCTGCACTCGCCAGCTGGTAAAATCTACTCACCACGGGCGAGCGGGCGAGCATATTTGTCGAGCCCTGTGTGTGTGTGTATATATATATATATATATATATATATATATATGTATGTATGTGTGTATATAAATTATCCCCCCATCCTTTAGTCATTTCTTTTCCAAGCTAAAAAATCCCAGTCTTGTTAATCTCTTCTCATATGGATGCTGTTCCTTATCCCTAAACATTTCCTTTGCCCTTTCTGTACATTTTCCAAATCCAATACATCTTTTTTCAGATGTGGTGACCAGATCTTCATACAGCATTCAAGACATGGGTGTAACATGACTTTATATACAGGCAATATGATATTTTCTCTCATATCTATTCCTTTCCTAATGATTCCTAATATTCTGTTAGCTTTTTAATTTTTAGACTGCAGTGCTCTTTGAGCAGATGTTTTCAAGGAAGTATCCACAATAATTCCAAGATCTCTTTCTTGAGTGGTAACAGCTATTTTAGATCGCATCATTTTTGTGTGCATAGTTGGGATTATACTTTTCCATGTGCAGTTCTTCCATGTGCATTTATCAACACTGAATTTCATCTGCTATTGCAGGGATGGCCAACCAGTTAGAGACTAAGAGCCAAAATAGCTGTGGATCGAGTGCAAAGAGTCATGCATTATATATTTATTTTTATATATCTATATATCTATCCCCACCATGCTTTCTAAATTTAACACTACTGCTCTATTATGTCCTGTGAGGTTTTTTTTAAATTAAACTGAACTGAGAAATAAATTAGCACAATTTGAAGTGCCTGTTTCACTCCAACTTGTTGATCTCTGGTATGGTTTCCTCAGTTTTTTTATTTATGAATATTATGGCTTTTTTATAGTTCTAAAAATTCACGTCTGTCCCAGACTGCAAATATGACAGGTTAAAAAACAATAAAGGAGAGCCTCATATCTCAGAATAATTGCTTCAGGATGGCAGACAATAGCCTTTGAATTTTCTTTAAAGAAACACAGTGTAAAGCAGGCACATGCTGATTCTTTTTTTGCCCTGGAATTTAAATATGACATCTGTGTTGGCCACCTTATTCTGCATCCATGAAGACTTTGAGTTTAAGGTTCTTCAGGCCCCCCGCCCCCCCGCTCTAACCCAATGCACCCTCCTCTCCCCCAGAGCCAGGCACCCCCAGCCTCCATGCTCTAACCCAATGCACCCACCCCTCCCACAGAGCCAGGCACCCCAGTCCTCACTCTAACCCAATCCCCTGCCCTCCCTCCCAGAGCTAGGCACCCCAGCTCTCCCCACTCTAACCCAATGCCTGGGTCTCTCCGGAGCCGCCACTGCCGCCACAGCCACGCACTTCTCCCTCCAGGCACTGGGGCGCTTGCGCAGAGTGGCCGTGAGCAGTCCGGGCGCGTGGCTCCGAAGGAGCCATAACCCTAAAGAGCCGTATTTCTTTGTGCAAAGAAATTACCTAGTTTTGTGAGATCCCTTTGTAACTCTTTGCAGTCAGCTTTGGACTTAACTATTTTGAGTAATTTTGTAGTATCTGTAAATTTTGCCATCTCACTATTTTCCCCCTTTTCAAGAACATTAAAAAGTTTAACACTACTGGTCCAAATGCAAATCCAAACAGTACAACACTCATTGCTACTCTTCCCTTCCCGCCTCCGCCCCCCCAGCTTTTATGTACCTGGCAATGTTTTCATGATGATCTAAGGATCCCTTAATTACTTGAATGACCACTCTTTTGTTATTCTTAATCACCTGCCTCTCTTTTTTTACAACAAACTCCTTGCCCCAAATGCAAAGCTGCAAGTGCTCAAACTCTACTGCAGTTAAGAGCTGCCTTTGAAGCCAGGACATGCAGCTTTAAGCAGACCTCAAGTATGAAATCCAGCGGTTCAAACTTGGTACCTGGCCACCCTTAAATAGCATGCATGTGCATGTGGCTGTGTTTTAGCGAATCAGAATGCTGGCTTGCACAAGTGTCAGTGTGGTGATGAAAGTAGTGAGTAACTAAGCTTCCAGAAATTGAAGTGGAGTAAAAAGTATAATATTTTTTAAAAAACTACCTGAGTAAAAGTCAAAGTATCATAAAAATAAATTACTTGAGTAAAGTACAAATACCAAAAAAATATACTTGAGTAGTGTAACGAAGTAAACTCCGGTCATCTGAAGAAGTGGGCTGTGCCCACGAAAGCTCATGATGCCATCTACATTTTTTGTTAGTTTATAAAGTGCTACCAGACCATTTGTTGTTTTTTAAGTTTATTTCTACCTAGTTACTTTCCACCTCTTCCAGATAGCATTGTTTACTTTAAAGCCTGCTTTGCCTACAGGGACCTGAGTGTGATCAGTTTGGACAGTTGCAGCCTGGGTTGGGTGAACCTTCCTCAACTAGAGTCCCAGAACATTGCTTTCAGTGAACTATTGCGTCACATGGAATGCATGGAACATTTGTTCAGTATGACTGACGTGCAATCCCTGTACTTTGTGCCTTACCTAGGAGTCAGTGGGACTTCCCTTTTCCTTTCTCCTTTCTTCCTCTAATTATTGTCCAGGACTCAGAATGCTTGGCCTGTGGAAAATTTTCCAAGAGTACCAGTGTAGGAAACATAGTAATTTCCGGTGGTGGTTCTTCACTTAAATCAAGATGTCCTAGATAACTAGTGTTCCTAATTAGCAATAAAGTGCTCTGTTCATTTTCTATTAATTTTAAATACAGCATTCTCAAAGGGTTTACTAGAGTTACAATGCTCCTTGTGGCTTTGTGTTCTGATGGTACATAAAGCTATTTTAGCCATGTATTTGCAAGCTTATCTGAAATACAGTGTGACCCTTCCACTCTGAGATGTGGGTTATTTGGCTGCTTTCATAACGCGAGTCGGCATATTTTAATGATCTTTTGGTGGTGCTGCTTGTGTTGGAATTAGTGGCAGGGACAAACAAGTGACTGTTATATCCTTCTGTGTCTCATCTGGATTTTGGAAACCTTCAAAGTGTGGGGAATTTTGATCCAGATTTAGACCATTATAAAGAGAAGGTATAGTTTCTGTCTTTGGGGAAAACAGCAAGTAAATTCAGATGTGAGGATGACTAACACTATTTTAAAGTTCAGCTTGCCCTGTTATTTAACCACACACTCTTCTCAGATTGCAGAGAGATAAGGACTAAGATGTATATTTTCATTGTAACATTACTTCCAAGGCATTCACCACAGTGATGAAGAACAGTTATGATGGCCTGGCAACAAGGCCAGAGGACTCACTAGGACTGTGGTCACCAACCGGTCGATTGCGTTCAACTGGTCGATCGCGAGGGCTCGACCAGTTGATCGCGAGGCGTTCGGGGGCCCCCCCCATTTCCTCCCATCCCTGAGAAGCCCCACTACCTACCTCCAGTGAAACTGGAGGTAGTGCAGGCTTCCTGCGGGGTGGACAGAAGTCCTGCAGCTGCACACTACTTCCAGGGATTCCGGAAGTGCACTGGCTGCTCCCCTCTCTCAGGTCTGTGGCGTGCAGGAACTTGTGGGGTGGGGGGTCCCCAGAGGAGGTGCGCGCCGGGGCTTCCCTCCTCTGTGGGAAGGGGAGTTGGCCCTGGAGGAGATGTGCGCGGGAACTTCCCTCCTCTGCGGGGGGAGAGGGGGAGTCCTGGGAGGAGGCTGGTGCAGGGGACTCCCTGCCCCCACTGGCACCCTGTCTCCTGCTGCAGAACCCTGTCCCCTCCCCCCCGGCACCCTGTCCCCTCTCTCCTGTTACCCACTGGTACCCTGTCCTCTGCTACAGAACCCTGTCCCTTCCACCCGGCACCCTGTTCCCTCTCCCCTGTGCCCTGCTGCAGAACTCTGCCCCCACCCCAGCACTTTGTCCCCTGCCCTAGGACCCACTAGCACCCTTCCCCAGTACCATGTCCCCTGCTCCCACCAGCACAGCTGGGGCCACATTAGTGAGGCTTGGGGGGTTTTGGGAGGAGTTTTTTTTTTAATCTCCCTTGTGTGGACCCAACTGACTTTTCTGCTGGTCAGTGGCCCCCTGACTCAAAACAGGTTCCCTGCCCTTCTCATAAATTAAGACAATGCAGAAACTTTCTGTGTTTGACATAGTATTTTATTTAAAAATGAAGCCTGGCCAACAAACCCCCAATTGGGGCCAAGCCCCCATCTGGCCGCAGCATTATAACACTCCTGCCCCCCCCCCCCAGACCCTAGATCTGAGCCTATCATACACTGGAACTCCCTGCCCTGAGCCCCTCACATACCCCAACCCAAATTTCTGCACCCTCACAGCCACAAGCCTGTGGCTTGCTTAGTACCGCAACCCTCCATCTGACCCCAACACTCCCCAGTCTGGAGCCCCCTCCCCGAGCCAGCATCCCCTTCTCCACCTCCTCCTGCATCCAAATTTCCTCCCAGAGCATGCACCTCTCACCCCTTCCCACACCCAAATCCCTCATTCCCACCCCAGAGCCCACACATCCTGTCTCAACCCAGTGAGGGTATGGCTAGACTGCAGGAGTTTTTCCAGGATTCCAGAGATATACTGGAAAAACTCTTCTGCATCCAGGGATGTATTTGTTCTTCTGCTTTTTTTAGTGGAAGACAAACATGCTCTTTCGGTAACCCCTATATTCCTCTTTCCATGGGGAATAAGAGGGATTCCAAAAGAAGGGGTTTTTCTAACATTTGGTCCAGTCTAGACCAGCCAAATGTTGGAAAAACCTCTTCCTACATTAGAATTGGAAAAAAAAGCGTCAGTGTGGAGTGTATAAGGGCTGGGGATAGCAAGTGATGGAGAGGAGGAGAACAGAGAGGGTGGGGCTTCATGGAAGGGGTGGGGTCTTGGGGGAAGGATGGGGCTGTAGATCTTTGCTTGTTCTGAGATTTTAAAAGTGATCTTGGGTGTAAAAAGGTTGGAGACCACTGCACTAGGAGGTTGATGGAGGAAAAGCCATCTTGAAGGCTATTGTTGGGGATTTTTAAGAGCAGTTTAGACAAACACCTATCAGGGATGATCTAGATAATACTTAGTCCTTCCATGAGTGCAGGGAACTAGATTACTAGATAATTTACTGAAGTCTCTTCCAGTCCTGTGGTTTGACATATAATATATTAGCTATATAATTTCTTTTCATGTGAGTGAGAATAGCTAGGATATGTCACTGAGTAATGTGTTTCTGATGTGTTCCTGAACCTTGGCCTTTATTGTTTTTATTAAGTACTGTGCATTTTAAGATATTTTTCATTTTTTAAAAATAAATATAATATAAAAGGTGTGAAAGAGTAATAATCAGTTGAACATTGTAAATACATCTGTGTGAACACTAAAGGGGCTTCTCTTGTGCAGTTGTCATGTCAGTACAAGAAAATAAAATATTTATAATGCCAAAAAAAGACAAAATATTACCTTTCCCCATCACGCTTTATTAATCTGATCTGGCTCATATGTATACCGTTCAATCTATGGAGCCAGTCATCTACAAGGCATGAAGAAACACATCTTATATATCCCTAGAAGCAGGCCACTTCAGACTCTCTTTCCAATTCACAATGATGTCCATTGTTGCCTTTCCATTGACTTCTGCGTGTGTTGGATCAGATCTTATGTGAATTGTCCCAGCATCTACAGAAACCTGCAGGGAAATCAGCCACAGTCCCTCTACACCGTGCAAACTTCTCTTTGGTTCGGGGTAAAACCTTGTCATTCTAATTCTAGGGGAGCCATGCTAACAAGATAGGAAGAGAACTTGCTTTAGTACTGGAATATAGCAAGGGGGCACTCTGCTTTTACAGAGATGGTCCTGGACTCTGGTGGATCCTCTGAGCACCGCTTGGATCTCAGGGGATCTGCAGATTTGTGGGGTTCTTTTTTGTTTTGCCGATCTGATTAATGATCTCTTGGAAGTTTTCCTTTTCTCTACCCCCTTGCATGACGTCTTTCCATAATGAAGATGTGATCTGGCTCATTCTTATTTTGAGAATGAATATGGGCTGCAATTTTAAAGGAGCCTGCTATAAATGGATTTTAGACTCCATGTGCCTCAATACCTTTAGAAAATGAAATTTAGGCTCTTAAGACAGGTATTGCAAGACTGAGCTCAGTAATGCCGAACTGCCTTTAAAAATCTGGGCCCAAGGGAGTTAAGTGCCCATATGTTACTGAAGTTCAATGGGATTTAGTCATTACCTTCCCACAGGCAGTTTTGAAAACCCCAGACAGAACATATGATGCAGTTATACATGTTTCTATATTAGAACCTCCCACCCTTGAATCACTGGAATTTTGTGGATAAATTATATCATTCAAGTGGTATTTCACATGACTTGAAGCCACATAAGTATGTTAAAATTTGAATTTCCATTGAAATCAAAGTAGTGGACCCTTCCATATGCAACAAGTTTTCACAAAATGTATCTGGAACAACACAGTTTTGAGCATTGTCTTTGTGAATGCTTATTAATTGTTGTGGAATATAAATATTTTGTCAATGTGCACATGTTTTCTCCAATATATCCAAAAGGAGATTAAGATCAACATTATGAACTAAGAATCTATGAAATAAATAGTAAGATTTGTTTGACTGGAGGAACACACTTTTAAAAAAAAACAGTCTAAAGTACATTTTGTACTTCTCTCTAGCTCTTGTACACAGAAAAGAAAAATGAGTGATCTGATTTAAATGAAATCTTGAAGAAAAATATATATATTGTGTTTGGGCTGACAACTTGTAGGGATAAGTTTAAGGTTGATGAGCTTCAGAACACTTGAGTTTTAACTCCTGTAAAATAGAATTTTTAATGGAAACTGCCATTGACCCTGAACTTTATAGTAATGCTGCCAGGCACAGTTGTAACTGAAACGTGAGTGAAAGAGTGTGTGGCTATATTAGCATGCTAAAAAGAAAAGAAAATCAAGTCTGAGACTGAGTCATGTTTTGAAAAAAATGTCAAAATCTAATTGTATAAAGGACAATCCTCGATTGTCAGCAAAAATTCTTTCCCCTCCCCTGCTCAGCCTTAAGTCCTGAAGCTGTTCTTTGAATAAGAAGAGCTAGTCCTAGCTCCCCGAATTTTGCAAAAACACAGAGAGATAACAAGTCAGTAGCTCTGGACCTTCTAGAGTTATCCTAAAAATGCCTATGATAGATACAGCACTAGCAAGACAGACTGCTGCAGATTTAATTTGATCTTTCAAGTGAGGATTTAAAATATTGTTCTTGTCCCAGTTAGAAAAAGTTTCAATACAAAAGAGGCTTTTTCATCATCATGAAGCAAGGACTCGCTAACATTTTAACTGACAACATTTCAGTATTTGCATTATCTCCCTGTACTTGTGAATCTTTCACGAGTGACAGATAAGAGCTGCTGTGAGGAAAGCTCTACAGTGAAATCAAGAAAATGCTTCATGTCTCATGCTATTGGAAACTGCAGAGGACATTGGAGATGTTAGCAACTGCATCAAAATTTTTATTTTTTTCCTCTGAAATGTGCATTTTTGTAGTTTTTGGCTGATGGTGCTGCTTTACATGGAAGCATGTGGCATCCATTTTCTAACAGGAAACTGAAGATTCAGTGAATAGTAAAAAACCTCTGTGAGCATTCTTAGTCTTAAAGTGATGGCTTTGGATTAAAAATAGATGTTAAAAATTAATCTAGTGTCTGTAAATAGATGCTCAGGATTTTAAGATCAATTATGTTCAAAGAAATAATGTGATTATTTTGCATGCCTTATGCTACCTGAAGAGCTGAGGTGTGCTCAGTTAAAATTACTGCATTATTATTAGGAAATTTGTTGGCAAAGGGCCAAGTTCTGCATTGATTTATAGCTCAAACAACCTTTAGAAGACAATGGCATTGCACCAGTTCTAAACTGGCACAGAATTTCAGGCATGATGTTCAGAGAAGATCACAGGCTGCTTAAATGGGTCTGGGTTCAGTCATGCTTACGTATCTCACATAATTCTACCCATTATAGAATTCTATGCCTTCATGTCTCACTGATTGCCTGGCATGAGTCTCACCATTTGCTGTTCTCATTTGTCACAAGAATGAATGATCAGAATCGGAATGTCTCCAATATTCAGCACATTACAGAAGTGAGTTGTAAGATTTTAACCTTCTTACATTGTTTTGATTGGCCTGGCATTCCTTTCCTCTCCCTGTGCAGTCTAAGAGAGCTGTGGGAAATGCTCGGGACTGGGCAGCCAATCTAAATATGTAGACTGTCTAAAGCTCAAGCACTGCAGCAAACTATTACATTTCACAAAATTTATTAGGTATTAAAATTCCAATACCTCGTGCCTGTGTCAAAGATTGTAATGAGAGCTGAAACAGCACAATATGAAGATTGCCATTAAAATGGGAAATGTTAATAACTTACCCCATCATAATTTTAATCGCTTCCTTTCTCTGTCTATGTACAGCATGGTGATAATGACCTTGTCTGGTGTCCCTCATCAAGAAGATTCTATTGTAGGAATACCAACTCACACAGAAATAACTATATGGCTTGACTGTAACAGAAAAGCCCTGTGGCGCTGAGTTTCAGAGTCAGACTCAGTGGACTCGGACTTGGGCTGCTGGGCTATAAAATTGCAGCGTGTAGATGTTTGTGCTCAGGCTGGAGACCAGACTCTGAGACTCCAACCCCATCACAAGGTCCCTAGTGTGGATGTCTGCCCTGCAATTTTGAAGCCCTGCAATCCACGCTCTGCAAACTGGCATCACCTGAACTAAGCCAGCCATGGCTCTGCTGCAGGTCTTTTATTGCAGTGTAGCCATCAAAGGGACTTTAGCCTGGCTCCTGTGCCTGCAAAACATTGTATGCCAATCCCTGCACGTATTCTTCTGAACATAAATGGCTTGACTCGAATTCTACTGAAGTCCATAGAAAGATTCCGGATGGACACCTAAATGTGCTACAGATAATCTGTACTACCTGCATATGCAACTATGAAAAGTAGTTGCTCAAAAGCTTTGTGTGCAGGTGTTTGTGGATACACAAAGTTGTATTTGCACAAGTGGAGGCCGTATTTTATATTTTTTATCCTTAAATTATGTCCAGATTGGTATCCTGCCCAGTTAAGTTACACTGCTTTATACTTTCACTCTGGTGAACAAAACCCACGTGGAAAAATAATTGGCCGAATTCTCTGCACTTTACTTGACTTGGGTGTTTGTCTTAAGGACTGCAGAATTTTACCCAGCATTCTAGGAGGCACATTTCTTTTAGGGTCTCAGCTACTTTTACTTAATTACCACTGCTAAATTTTGTGTAAAAGGCAGTGAATCGTTAGATATAGGAATGATGGACTAAACATTCTTGTTTGGATGAGGAATCTCAGGCTGAGGCCAATTAAATACAATATATGTAACCACCTGGCTGAAGGGTAACTTACACTAAATTGACTTAGTGTTTTTGGATCATTATGACATCGTACTTAAGGAAGTGTTAAAAAAGTTTACCAGTTGTGGACTCAAGCATCAAGACATAGTTGTGTTTGAAATGAAGCTCTGAAGATGAATTTACTTGTGTGTGGCCCACATCATTTACTCTCCATCTGATAGATCACATCTGAAAGTGACTTTTCCTCATTGCCTATAGTTTTTAATTTTTCTCCTCTGCTGCTATTATATTTTATTTTAATGATTCTCATTTAATGCTGAAACATTTTGGAATAAATATTCTATCTTCATCAACTATTTAGATATTGGCATAGAGAGTACGCTTATTACGTTTGCAGATGATACCAAGTTGGGAGGGGTTGTAATTGCTTTGGAGCTTAGGGTCATAATTCAAAATGATCTGGACAAACTGGAAAAATGGTCAGGGAAATAGGATGAAGTTTAATAAGGACAAATGCAAAGTGCTCCACTTAGGAAGGAACAACCAGTTTCACACATACAGAATGGGAAGTGACTGTCTAGGAAGGAGTACTGCAGAAAGGGATCTAGGGATCATAGTAGACCACAAGCTAAATATGAATCAACAGTATGATGCTGTTGCAAAAAAAGCAAACATGACTTCTTGTGTCTTGCTTACAACACTCCAGAATCATTTTTCCGCTCTGCTCCTCACTGATTAGGCCTCAATTGGAGTATTGTGTCCAGTTCTGGGCACCACATTTCAAGAAAGATGTGGAGAAATTGGAGAAGCTCCAGAGAAGAATTATTAAAGGTCTAGAGAACATGACCCATGAAGGAAGACTGAAAGAATTGGGCTTGTTTAGTTTGGAAAGGAGAAGACTGAGAGGGGACATGATAGCGGCTTTCAGGTATCTTAAAGGTTGTCACAAGGAAGAGGGAGAAAAATTGTTCTCCTTGACCTCTAACGATGGGACAAGAAGCAAGGAGTTAAACTACAGCAAGGGAGGTTTAGGTTGGACATTAGGAAAAAGTTCCTAACTGTCAAGGTGATTAAAAACTGGAATAAGTTGCCTAGGGAGGTTGTGGAATCTTCATCTCTCGAGATATTTAAGAGCAGGTTATATAGACATCTATCAGAGATGGTCTAGACGGTACTGGGTCGTGCCGTGAGGGCAGGGGACTGGACTCGATGACCTCTTGCGGTTCCTTGCAGCTCTAGTGTTCTATGATTTTATCCCATTGATTTCCATGGAAGCAGGATTGTTTATTTTCCCTACCGCTTGAGTGTCTCTTTCTTTGCTGAAGCAAGTGAACAAAAAAGAGATGAGGGAGTTGTTGAAGCTATATGGAAAACATTTGGCTTGCTCTGACCTTAGTAGCTTTGTACCTGGAACTCAATATTCTTGGGAGCTGCTGGAGGCTGCTTTCAGGTTGTCTTCCTAGTTCCGTTATCCAACTGTATAAGAAATTATCGTTTGAAAGACCTATTTGTCAATAGTGAGTTCTATTTTGCATGAATATCGAAGTCATTCTTAGAAGTAGCTGAGGCATAAAAACTAAATACATGCAAGTAAATATAACATTATCTGGTGCCAATATTACAGAACTGCCATATTCTTAACAACTTTACTTTCCAGTCCCGCACAGGGTCTTCAGACTTCCAAATGATTCCCTGTGTTGATTTTAATTGGAAATCTCTAATTCATACCTCCTAAATGATGTTGATCCCTTCTGCTAACTAAGCTAGAGAAAGTGAATCCACCAATAACTTTTATGATTGAAATAATCACAGACATGACTTTCTGGTTGGAATCAGAGTGCCCCTGTGGCTCTAAAACTTCAGAGGGGTAGCCGAGTTAGTTATTGGAGATTGTATGGTGGCAACTAAGGAAGCTGGAGAAGTTCACTCCTGAAGTAATTGTAATGCATACAATGCAGCATTAAAGGTGTTAGTCTAGCTGGGGGGAAATAATAGTAAATGTGTAACAATACAAAGCTGGCTTCCCAGAAAACATACATGTGTATTTCTGGCTATAATGCAGGAACTGATGAAGAAGGTTTATTTCCTTTCACTTTTAGGCACAGAGTCAAAATCTCAAGTTTATTGGCATTCCTTATAGGAAAAAATTACCATCTGCTAAAGAATTCATTTTTCTCGCAAGTATTGTGAGTTATAATTTCTCAGCAACAAGGTGGCTCAGAGCATACATTATAGTTAGTTTTATTTTACTAAACTATCATTTCTCACTCAAGTGCTCAATCGAGGATTGTGCTTAGGGTTGAATAAACCTATAAATCTGAGGAAGTGATGTCACTGCATGATACTTAAGCTGTTGCTAGACTATAACAGCGCAAATAGGATGTCATATGACCCAACAAAAGTGAAAGTTCTATGGCCCTGATTCTTCGCTGACTTGCACTGGTTTTATACAAACTTCACTGACTTCAGAGCAATGATTCCTGTGAGATCAGAATCAGCCCCTTTATAGGTCACCAAAACTGGAAATTATTTAAAAATTCTGAAATGAGTTTTAAATAAAGAATTAGAATTTGAAAATTTTAATGGTTTATTTACCAGCTCAAGTTATATACACAGGTACATATCTGAGATTCTGTAGACAAATTTACTATGAGTATGCAGGATGAAATTCCACTGATTTTAAAAGAGGTGTGCCTTTTAAAATCAACATTAGTTTGATTCATGTGGAACACAATATTCAATTTTAGCCCATACCTAACCTTTTTTGTGTTCCATGCTTCTATTGAAATCAATGGGAGATAATGCAGCTTTCTATATATTTATTCCAAAATGTATTCCATATTTATTTATGGAATTTATTTATTCCATATGTGCTTTGCAAATATTGGGTCAAGCTCTATTCAGGTAGAGTGCAGGTAGCTTTATTGACTTCAGTACAATTACTTCAGGATCCCAGCAGTACAGTGGAAAGCCAAATTTGGTCAATGGGTAACTAAGCCCATCAAGCTCATTCCAGTAGTTCTGCTGAAGTCTGCGGGACCACTCATGTGAATGAAGGCTGCACATCCAGCCCCTTTCTAGGAAACAGACCTGTGAAATAGGTAAGTCTCACCCCTGTTTTATACATAGGGAAACCCAGACACAAAGGCTGTGTCTAGACTACAAAGAAAAGTCGGAAAAAGATACTCAAATTGAGAACCGCAATTTGTGTATCTTTTGCTGCTTTTCTTCCAAAAGAGGCTTTTCCGACATTTGGCCCATTTATACGGGGCCAAATGTTGGAAAAAACCCCTCTTTTGGAACATCCCTTCTTCCTTGTAAAATGAGGTTACAGGGATGCCGAAAAATGCGTCGGCTTTTCTGAAATTTTTTTCGGAAAAGCAGACATGTTCCTTGGATGCAGCATATCCTAGACGTACCCATAGGTCCTAGACGTATCCTAGACATACGTAGTCTAGACGTACCCATAGGTTTGACTTGCTCTCCAGGGAAAAGAGGGAGTCAATGCATCGGGTTAAAATTAATACTGTAGCTCTTGCGTTGTATTTCTTGTTCACAGACTCAAAATGCTCTTCAAAGATGGGAATTATTAAATATTATTAATAGTTTATAGATGAGTGAACTCAGGCACAGAAAAATGAAGGGCCAGATTGCATCCTTAGTGTAGTAGTTGCCCAAAGGAGGATTTTTCCAGATCACCACTTGTGATTGCATCACCCTCAATGCAGGGGGGATGTGATTGCATCACCCTCAATGCAGTGCTATGCCTAGAGGGTACCACATGAATAAAATGAATGCAAACCAGGATTACTAACTCCTCAGTCACTTGCCTTCCAAACAGTTCATCAGGACATTCTGGATTCTCAGCTATGGGCTCAAAGTACTAGACCAAGTAAATATTTAGTCTAGAAACAGATCATTAGTATGCTGTCACAGGAGTTATATGACAATTCTTTTCTATTACAGAAAGCCATAAATGTACCCATGTAGCACTGCAGAGTCTGATACTTGCATTTTATTGACTTATAAATATTCTGTTACCTATGGTGTAATCTAACAGCAGCTGAGAGACGCCGCACACTGGCACTGACTCAGTTGACCTTTTTCATCTCTGTCTCAGCATTCCTCATCTGTAAAATGGTGTTTTAAAGGAGCTTAATGATATTTTGCAAGTGGGTTGAGAGCAATACAAGATTCGTTGCACATGTGCTATGGTCTGCTGTTATTGGGCCCAATTTGGTCACTCAGAATCCCTGTTGTATAGTATCTTGGCCCTGCAGGAATCTATTCAGGTTTCATTCAGGGCAGAAGTACTTTTAACTTTCACTTTAAAAATCACGTCCCCCTTCTTGGAATCTCTCTCTTTTTAAATTAAGCGTTGAATGACTATTTTCATTGTGCCTTATGTTTAATATACACATGTCATTCAATGTCCATAAAAATTACTCATATGCTATAGGTGAAGAACGGTTCCTAGGCTGCAGAACTGTGAGTGCCTTGAATCTAGATGCTATATTCCCTAAAACTACCAGTAAAACAATTTGTATTTTACTCATGGTTGAGAGAGTGCTTTTTTGTTTTAACAGAGTACATGACAGCAAAGTCTCTTGTTATAAAGTCAGATAGAATCTGTTTCCTATGTGCAAATGTAAATCGTTTGGAAGCATTTTTTTTTCTGAGTATATTTTGCCTACCTGCTTTCAGATGTCCTCACTGCCCTCCCCCCAATCTGTTCATATTAAAGGACATGTAGATGGTATCATGAGCTTTCGTGGGCACAGCCCACTTCTTCAGATGACCGGAGTTATGAGTTTAGGATGTGCAGACCCCCTTCTCCCCTATTTATTTTGGGTCTGCACATCCTAAACTCAAAACTCCGGTCATCTGAAGAAGTGGGCTGTGCCCACAAAAGCTCATGATACCATCTACATGTTTTGTTAGTCTATAAAGTGCTACCAGACCATTTGTTATTTTTTAAGTTTATCCTGTACAGACTAACTTGGCTACTCCCTGAGGCATATTAAAGAAGTCCTACTCAAAGCTGCAGAGATGTTTTCAATTTTTAAATAGAATATGATGGTGGACTGCATAAAGCAGTAGCACAAGCCACAGTTGTGTAATTGGTTATTTATATTGGGCTTAACTTTCAGAAGAGACATACAACAGTAGTTCCACCAAGTATTATGCAATACATTTCTATCCATTGCTTTCAAAGCTCTTTACAAATATTGAGTGTCAGGCCCCTCATTTTAAAGTTGGGAAAAGCTGAGGCAGACAGCAGTGACTTATCCAAGGTCACAGTATGGGTCATTGGCAGAATTGGAATCCAAATCCATGAGTCCTGTGTTCCAGTCACTGAATTAAAGCTACCTTTACATTGCAGAAGATGTAATAGAGCATAAAATCAACCAAATGCAATTATCAGATCAGGCAGCATTGCACAGCTACCATTATGGTTTTCTGTAAGGGTGCGTCTACACTGCAGGGCTTAACTCGAAATAAGCTACTCAAATGGAGCTACATCAATTGCATATCTTATTTCAAAATAGCTAATTTTGAAATAGGGAGTGTCTACATAGCACTTATTTCGAAACAGAGCACCCTTCCTCCGACTTCCTTTATTCCTCATACAATGAGGGTTACAGGAGTCAGAGTTTGAGGTCCTTCAGCTTGACAGTATTTTGACACTCTTTTGAAATAACTGCCGGCTGGGCAGACGCAGACTAAGTTATTTTGAAATAGTGTTGCAGTGTAGACGTATCCTAATAGAAAAAGAATATTATGTTGACGTGAGAGGAAGTTACTTAGATCTTGATGGGAAGCCATGGGTGCAAATGGTAGCTTAGAATTCTTTACATCTTTAATGAGAGTGCATTTAAATTGTCTTTGTGTTGTACACTGAACAGATTTCCTCTTATTTTATATGGTTGTATTGGTTTCTGTAATTTTTATTGCATTCCTTAATTTTTTTTCTCAACCTGAATCTTTACGGCTATATCTCTAAAAGCAGAAGCAAAGTGACACAAAGCACAAAACAGTGATTGCCCTAGCAATGATAAGCATGTTGTGCTTTTCAATCGTGTACCCATTTGGGCTATTATAGTTATTTTGTTTGAACCATGTGACTAGAGAAGCCAGAGAGTAGTTATTACTGACATGAGTGCATGAGATAGTAAAGGAACTCTTAATAAGTGGGCAGACCATGAAAATGACCTCTTCATTTCTGTTATAACTGCCAAAGCCTTAGTAAATTGAAGTCACAGCCACAGAAAATCCTGTGACATCAATGATGCATCTGCCCAAATGGATATTAAAATCCTTGGATCCCTCTACTGCCTCTTTCCTCCAAAACCAAAAGTAGCAGTTCTGAAAAGCTGATTTCCCCAGTTACATATCAAAGAGAGGATATCTGGAGATGCTGCTGTTCTTTTCCTTTCCCGTGCTGCAAACACTGAAGTGTATCTGGCAGGCACAGATACACTAGTTTATATTTACAAAGTTCTGTAAATCTCCGGACAGAATCAGAGTGATCTCAGCAGTACTGTAATTCAACAGAAAAGAGCTGATTGGAACCTGTGTGGGGAGTATTTAAAAACAACAACAACAACAACAACAAACCCCAAACAACCCCCCCCCCCCCCACTAACTGTCCAGTGAAAGAGAAAAATCTTTAGCAGACATACATCAGTGAATGTCAGGTTCTCATACAGAAAAAATAATTAAGTTAAAGTTTTCAATCGTGCAGTGGTTTAAAAAAAGAAAGGAAATAGCAAAGGCTTTGTAAATCAGATAAAGTTTAACTATACAGTGCCTGGAAAATAGATTAGTTTATCGTCATAGAAAAGCAATTTTTTTAAAAATGCAGCCCGAGTGTAATACTAACTGTACTGGGAATTATAAAAGTCTGAATCTGCATGCTGCTGCATAAATTCACACACATCATGGAGAATTCAGAAGGGATTAGTGCAGGTCCTTTACTTTAGACTTGAAAGGTTCCTACCAAGGTCTCCATTCAGTTATCTTCTTCAGATTCCTTACCAATGAGATTTGGCTGCAGGCAAGAAAAACCTGGCTACCTTCCTTTGACAAGCTTGCAGGCTTTTGATGTGGCAGCTAGGAATCAGTCTATATAAAATGTCTTACAGTGAGCTGGAGTTATGCTTTACCACTTGTTTAACAAATACTTGTGTTTCAGTCAGCTGTAGTTCCTTGTTTTCACTTACTCATGGGGAGCAGAGGTGAGAAGCTTTTTATTGAAAAGTTCCTTGTGGCAAACCTGGTTTGTTTGGATTATAATCTCAAGCATGAGCCGCCACTCATTTTTATGTGAATTTATCATTCTGAAATAATCTTACATGCTTTTAGAAGTTTTAAAGAATGTCAATATATATAAATGAGACATAATATTATCTCTGATTACTTCACATTAAACTTTCATAGCAATTGGAAATGAGAAAGAAGGGAAGAGTGTATGGTGTTGTTGGTGCAGGACTGTTCCTCAGTTTTAAAAGAGTTAAACCATGAGACAAAAGGTATTTCTTCCTTTAAAAGAATATCCTAAAGATTAGCAGCTTTCACATATATAGGTAGACATGGAAGTAGAAGAATTGTATTTACCTATCAGTTTATTTGCTTCTTAATGAGTTGCAAAATATGCAGTTGGTACCCTCAAAACCCTGTTTTTGTTGAAAAAGATGAGTGTGTGCATTGGTGAAGCTGTTTTTCAGTTGATCATACAAGGCATGTGTAAAGGATTCTGAATCCATCTCTACACTGGCACTGAGCCCAGCACAGGGTTAGAGGTGTAAGCAATGTGCATACCCCTGCATTCCAGAATGGGGCACTTTTACTTCAATTACCCCTATGGTATTGCAGCAGCCTGGGAATAGCGAAGGCCTAGGAAAACCATGCCTCCTTCACCTCCTCTGCACTGGTTGGGTTCCTTAGGAAGGCCTTATAGCTCTAGTGAAAATCTATTGTGCTGGAGCAAAGGTGCTGCAGATATTGGGCTTGATGATCTTCAAAGAAATGTTTAAGCACTTCTTAAAATGTTATTTAGTAAAGGAATGATTCCCCGATTAGTCCAATATAGACAATAGCTCCTACAAAACTAGCTCTGGGGTAGGAATATTTTCCCTCTTTATAGACTGTGTTTTCAAATGTAGGCCTTAAACTTAACCATGAACTTATAAAAAGTCCCTCTTTCCTCTCTATCACTGGTCATATCCCAAAATATCCTATTCCATGTAGAATGTCTTCTCTCTCTTACCATCATAATATGGCCTATGCATTCAGCCAGAAAATCTGCAGCGTATTAGCAAACGAAGGCATCCAAAGTAGCGATTCAATAATACATTATATCTCACATCTTCATTTGTTCTGATTACTTCTGTTATAGAAGCATCTGTATTATTGTCATCCTGTGGGTGGCAGGATTTCATAGAACATGAATATTACTGCATAATTTCACTCTGTACAGTTTTAAACAGAATAATCTGTTTCACTTTAAAAATTAGGGAATGGCAGCAACCATCTTAAAATTTTCTATACAAAATTAATTAGATTAATTAATCAGATTAATAAAGGAGAGTTTGTTATGCCTTGCAGTTGGTTTGTTATTTTAGTTATCCTTTGTGAGATGGTCACTCTGCTTTCGAATTTTTATTATTGTATTATAAAAATCCCCCATGCTAGATGAAGCCCCATTGAACTAGGCACAGTTCCTTCTAAAAAGATGAGCTGCTGAGGCAAAGTGGTTTAAGATACTTACTTAAGTCATGCAGGAAGTCTCTATCATCTGTTGAGAGTCTCAGTCCTGTGCTTTCATGAAAAAACTATCCTTCCCTTCTTTTGCAATTCATTTTGTAGCTGCTGTTCCAATTTCTGCAGTTGTTTGCTGCAGATGTCCTGACCTTCCTTATTTTGTGCTTTCTGATAGTATCTCTACCAGGTCTCCAGAGCTCCTCCTCTTTCATTTTATGTCATTGACCAAAATGACTGTTTAAAATCTGGGATGCAGCAGTAGGAAAAGAAGGGTTTCTTTGAATGTGGGCTGCACGTTTTGGCGCTCAAAAGACATATTTGGATAGGTCTTCAATGGCTCTGTAGATTCTTTTGTGAGAAAGACAGGATCCTCCCTTTGGTTTTCTCATTGTTTTTTTTACTTAACCTATCTCCATCTTTAGAGGTTTTTAAGACCCAGCTTGACAAAGCCCTGACTGGGATGATTTGATTTGGGGTTGGTCCTGCTTTGAGCAGGGTGTTGGACTACACGATTTCCTGAAGTCTCTTCCAAACCTAAATTTCTGTGATTCTATCTCAGGCCTGTAGTCTTTTTAGTCTTGTACCTTTGAAAAGAGGATTCAATATGTGTAGAGGTGTCAGCAAAAAGCCAACCTTTGCTCAATGTCTTTAAATTCACACTGCAAATACTGTTGTGCATACCAGTTTAGACAATTAAGATACAGTATGTTGTGTGAATGTCTGTATGATTCATTAGCCATGATTCTGTTCCATTATCATCCCTCCTTTGATGAGTATTCACAAAAATAAGTTCATTGCAAGGGTGTGTGATGAAATGCTCCTGTGTATAACCTGGGGGAAAGGGACCTATATTGATTAATAAAACAGTGACTGACCACTTTTTAGAGCTTCCCTTGACTTGTATCAAAACAGAGGCTGATTAAAATCAGAACAGTACCAACAAGAGCTCATAACCAACCCAGTGGAGCAATCATGTCTTTGTGGTTATTTTGTTACACATATTTTTAACTGCTGATGGTGTACATTCAATCAGCTTGCTTTCATGCAGTTGCCAATTAAACAACTTTAGGGACCCCAAGCTTCAATTTGCCGCAGATAGGCAGTAATCCTAGAGTCACGTTCAAATTGATGAAGAATACAGAGTAATTTCTAGAGCAGCTGGTTGGGTGGAAAGACAGTAAAAGGGTAAAAATTACTTAATAGGTGTTGGGAATGTTTAAATTAAAAAAACCCAGGATTTGGGATGTATTTTTTTATTCAATTACACTTCAGTTCAAACAGGAGTTTTATAAAAGTGGACTATAACAAATACCATACTTTTATTGATTGGGTACCGTGGCAGTCCTTTGCAGTCTGTTTCCTCTTATACCTGTAAGCATGGTCCCTTGGTTCTTGTAACACTAGCCAGTTCTACAAGTTTCTTTTATTCTGTCTTGAAAATTTTTTATATGCCCTTCAGTATGGCACATAATCCTTATTTCATGTGCATATAAGAACATAAGAATGGCCATACTGGGTCAGACCAAAGGTCCATCTAGCCCAGTATCCTGTCTTCCAACAGTGGCCAATGTCAGATGCCTCAGAGGGAGTGAACAGAACAGATAATCATCACGTGATCCCTCTTCTGTCATCCATTTCCAGGATGGCAAACAGAGGCTAGGGGCACCATTCCTACTCATCCTGGCTAAATATTAAATATTAAATGTAAGCACACTTGACCCAGTAATTAATCAATAACGACCTAAATCATTATTAGCTTTTTGTTTAATAATTATTCAGGGATCTTTCTGGACATCCTTCCTCCCATTGGCTCAGATGGTGAAACCCTTGCTCAGACCGAAATGTACTTTGCACCATGTAATCTTACATTAAAGGGATAATATTCAGGCCCCATTAAAATCAATGGAACTACTTATGAAATAGGTGCTATTCCAAAGGTGAGTAAGGGATTTACAGAATCTGATCCATTGAATAATAATATAGCCTATGATTAATCCACTGATTTCACTGAGATTACTTAGAGATCAAGTTGCTACTGAAGGATATATTTCATCCCTGTTCAAGGATTCAATACAAAGCCCATTGAACACTTAAGTTATACGCTCAGAATAGGATGAATTAACCCCTGTGGAACTTCAGTGTTTAGTTAAGATTTTTGCAAACGGAAATCTTTTTAGAGACACTCATGCCCTTCAGTTGGGAGTTCACAGTACCTGGGTTCTGTGTCATCCATGAAACCTTTTAGCAGAATCAGAGAAAATGCCATTTGTTATCCCTGGAGTGAAAATCTGGCCCCACTGAAGTGAAAAGAAATTATGCCATTGACTTCAATAGAGCTAGAATTTCACCCAATTTATTAATGATTAAAAAAAAAAGAAAGACCCTGCTACCTCATAATTCTGTGTTTTTAAATCATAAGAAAACAAAATGACACAACTTTAATTATTACAATTGATTTTATAGATAGACATCTATCAGGGATGATCTAGGCGGTACTGGGTCCTGCCGTGAGGGCAGCGGACTGGACTCGATGACCTCTCAAGGTCCCTTCCAGTTCTAGTGTTCTATGTTTCTATGATCCTATTGGCCAGCCAGGTCAGGACCCAATTGTTCTAGGCCCTGTGCAAACACAGAAAATGACAGTCCTGTCCACAAAGAGTTGTTAATCTAAAAATTCTTTTCAGATCCCCTTCAATGGGTAGAAATGCACTTGTAAAATAAGCTGTGCTCTGCATAAGTCCCTTGTTTTCACAGAGAAAAAGGAGTGAGACATTGCTGTTGACATTTGGACTAAAAGAGTGAGCTCATGACCAGGACACACTTCGTATTTCATGAGAAACCTATAGCTGTATCTAAGTCAAGTTCCCTTCATGGGTTTACCTTTAAAAGGTGCAACCTTCCTCAGGAAAGTGGGGCCTGATGAAACAGGAGTCCAGATCAGTTCATTATAACAGATTCATTGGAGCATAAGCTTTGGTGGGCAAAGACCCACTTCGACAGATGCATGTAGTGGAAATTCCAGAGGCAGGTATAAATATACAGGCAAAGGAAAAGAAGGGAGTACCAATCAAGAGGAAGGCCAGAGATAATAAGGTCAGTTCAATCAGGGAGGATGTGGCCCACTTCTAGCAACTGATGTGGAGATGTGAACACCAAGAGAGGAGAAACTGCTTTTGTAGTTGGCTAGCCTTTCACAGTCTTTGTTCAATCCTAAACTGATAGTGTCAAATTTGCAAATGAATTGTAGCTTTGCTGTTTCTCTTGGGAGTCTGTTTTTGAAGCTTTTTTTGCTGAAGAATGGCTACTTTAAAATCTGCTACTGTGTGTTCAAGGAGATTGAAGTGTTCTCCTACAGGTTTTTGTATGTTACCATTCCTGATATCTGATTTGTGTCCGTTCATTCTTTTACGTGGGGACTGTCCGGTTTGGCCAATGTATATGGCAGAGGGGCATTGCTGGCCCATAATGGCATATATTATATTGGTAGATGTGCAGGTGAATGAGCCCGTGATGGTGTGGCTGATGTGGTTCGGTCCTGTGATGTTGTTGCTGGTGTAGATATGTGGGCAGAGTTGGCACCGAGGTTTGTTGCAGGGATTGGCGCCTGGGTTAGAGTTATTGTGGCTTGGTATATAGTTGCTGGTGAGAATTTGCTTCAGGTTGGCAGGCTGTCTGTAGACGAGGACTGGCCTGCCTCCCAAGGTCTGTGAGAGTGAGGGATCATTGTCTGGTAGCCTCCTTTTGGTAGTCTGACCTATTCATGATGACAATAGCACCTCCTTTATCAGCCTCTTTGATTATAATGTCAGACTTGTTTCTGAGGCTGTGGATGGCATTGCATTCTGCACGGCTGAGATTATGGGGCAAGTGATGCCGCTTTTCCACTTAACTTCAGCTGTGCAGAACACAATGCTTACCTACATGCCTCCAGCTTCCATACTGGACATACCACATGATCCATTGTCTACAGCCAAGCACTAAGGTACAAATGCATTTGCTCCAACCCCTCAGACAGAGACAAACACCTACAAGATCTTCACCAAGCATTCTTAAAACTACAGTACCCGCCCAAGGAAGTGAGGAAACAGACTGACTGAGCCAGACGTGTACCCAGAAACCTCATGCTACAAGACAGGCCCAACAAAGAAAATAACAGCACGCCACTGGCCATCACCTACAGTCCCCAGCTAAAACCTCTCCAACACATCATCAGTGATCTACAACCCATTCTGGACAATGATCCCTCACACTCACAGACTTTGGGAGGCAGGCCAGTCCTCACCTACAGACAGCATGTTGAAGTTAAGTTAATGGATTGGGAGTCTTTCCATGCACTATGTTAGATTTAACTTGGGTTCCAAAGCAACACAATTTAGTAGATGAAGGAACCTTCCCTTTTCATGAAGGTAGTAAATGTATGAGCTTTTAATTGCTGCTTCTGTTAAGATTTGTGAAAGGAATTGTTTGAACTATTTTAATGTGGAAAATTAATCCACCTTTACTATGACTAGTTTGTATAAAGTTAAAGAGAAAGAGGTAAATTATAGCAAGGGAAGGTTAATTTAAAGTCAAACTTTACACATAAAGAACATGCAATAAATCATGAAAAAGTGGATCCTGGGTCTGTAAGTACTATGAAGACCAGAGAGGCAGAAAACTGGGGAACAACACAGAATGAAAGAGGAGGCTTTGCAATGCAGAATAACCTCCTGCAGTGCATCCTCTTTGCACAGGAAACTTTTGAGTTACTCTGCTCATTCATATTTTTTTCTGGGATAAAATATTTTTTCTACTTCCTTTACCATGCAAAGGATCCAAGGTGATGTATAATTATTTAACATTTATATTCACCATTCTATATTTTATTTATATGCTGAAGTGGATGGAGGTCAGCTGGGAAGATTAGTTTGCTATAGTTAGCAAAACTCCTTTATTATGATCCCAGCAGTCTGTTGCTCAATCTATTGCTTGCAAATAAATTATCCAGTTAATTTTATCCTTTTGCTCATTTGCAGAATGATCATGATTTATATAAATGCATTTGTTATTTGTAAGTATTCATAGAATAATTTATGCATATTTCATATTTGCAAATTGGTTACTTTGTTTACTCTGTTTTCTGTTTGTGGTCACCCAACTCAAACTTTTGTTTAATTAAATAGTCCTTTGTGATCTGGAAGTCAAAGTCATTGGAATTATTTGTACTTTTACTGTCAAAGTCCACTGAGTAGCATTTGTTATGAGAGGTGAGTACTTAATTTTATGCTTTGCTAATGTGTGTGTTGGTTTAATTATTTAACAGAATAAAGGAAACTGTTGTGCTATTGGCCAGAGACTGATAAAGTTTTATTTATAGGAACTTCTTTTCCCCTTTTTGTCTTTTAAAGGTATAATTATTAGCGTATTATAATTAATAATTCCTTAATCTTGTAAAGCACCACTTAATCAGTAAATCTGAATGAATTTTATCAAGGACATGAGGATCTTTTTTCTTATCTTATAGAAGTAACTGGAACACAGAGTTTGAAGGCCAAATTAAAAGGTATTAGGCACCTAAAAATGTAAATAGGTGCCTAATAGGTTTTTCAAACGTGTCTATGTGTGCCTTTTTAGGTGTCTATATATCTTAAAGAAGATCTAGCCCTAAATGACTTACCCAAGATCACCCAGCAAGCCCATGGCATAACAAGGAATAGACTCCATGTCTCTAAGCCCTGGTCTACACTAGAGAGTTATATCACAATAACCCCCCCATATTTAGAAATAATAAGCGGCGCGTCCACACTACCAAGCCCGTTATTTTGAAATAATGGGCTGGTTATTTCAAAATCTGCACTCCTACTTTCCTTGGGGAATTACACTTTTTTCGAACTAATTAATTTGAAATACTTATTGCAAAATAGGGGCAGTGTGGACACTCTGCTGCTGCTATTTTGAAATAACTACTTCCCAGAGTAATTTGAAATAATTACTCCCCAGTGCTTCCTGGGGCTCTAAGTTGAGGTAGTATGTCCACAGTAATGGAGCCTTCATGGCTCCCCTGTAGTGGGGACATGCTATTTCGATTTTGTTATTATTTTGAATTGAGTTATTTCAAAATAATTTCCTAATGTAGATATGCCCTTAGTGACTAAAAAGTCTAAGTCACATTTAGGGCCAGATTTTCAAAAGTATTTAGGCCCTGAAGATGCACAGAAGTGCCTAGTCAATAGGGCCAAAGCAGATTAGCACATTGAAATGAATGGGATTTAGGAGTCTAAACTTCTTGGGGCACTTTTGAAAATTCCACTATCCCAAATTAAAAAGTATTTTAAAAAATCTTTCAAAGGAATCTTTAAGCATATTGTGAAATTAAACTATATAAGGGTACCCAAGGCAAGGAATGACTGGCACATACGTACTTTTATAGACTGAAATAAACAAACCACAGTTCTGTGCATGCTAGCAGCCACCAATAATTTGTTACAAAATTAAATCTTGGGGGAAAAAAGCAAAAGAAAATGTAAAGGAATGTAAAATAATTAAAATTATTAATAATAAAAGTATTAATAATAATACTTAGTAATTTTAAAGCTTTTATTGTCACTTGATTTTTTTTTTCAAGTGACTTGTTCAAGGTGACAGAACAGATCAGTGGTTTGGCCAGGAATGGAATCCAGTGCTCCTGAGTCCCAGGATTTTATCATGATTTTATAATATGCAGAACTACTCATTGTTATTGAGACTGCTGGCTTTGGAAACACTCTCTGCCATGGATGAAAATGAAGTTTTTGATTTTTATAATGCAAATGGAGCCAATTTGTGATTATTGCCTGACACGGAAAAGGATCGGAAAGGAGTTTAATTATGTCTGCATAACTTTTGACCACTTATAGGAAGATTCTTCAAGTTGTGAGCTATTTTCAGACAGGGCCTATATCTTTTATGTGTTTTACATGCCGAGCACATTTTGCCCATTGTAGTGGTATACTGTATACATCATCACAATAATGGAAATAAGTCCAAATCATAATCATGGATCACAGTTATGTGAAAGAGGAGGGTTTCACATCTGGATTAGTATTATGCAGCTTGGACTGCTCTTTTTTTATAAGATCTACCATTAATTGAAAGTGCCAGTCCAGTGGTCATGAGATGATCGAGTGGGAAAGGTGAGAGAAAGAAGTGAGGATGGATTGTTCTTTTTCTTTCCGCTCTGCCACTGATTTGACATGAAGAGCTGGTGGGAGTTTGCATACCATAAGATTTACAAGTGAGCAGAGCATTTGATGCTCTGGTTTTAGAAGCCCCATATTGCTTCTAAATTTTAAAGATCTGAGATCACTGGGGTACAGCAGAGGGGTTACTCTGTCCTGTTGCAATTGTGTAGGGTGAAAGAAAAGTGCCCTCTAAAGACCACACTCTTTCCTGGAGAGGAAAAGTTGGTTCCCTACAACTAACAGCAGCTGCTCTCAGTGGATTGCTTAGCCAGCACACTTCTTTTTAGAGGACACATCAGTAATGGTTTGGAGAACAACATTATGGATTCAAGTTGAGTGTTGTGAATGGAGAGCATATTGTATTTATCAATAGGCCCTTTCTTCCCCTTTTCAGAGTGGGGAAGAAAAAGAGCAAAAAGTTCAAATGAGAGTCAGATTTTAGGATCTTTATCCAAACCTCTGAATCTTTTGAGAGTTTATTCAGAGTTCACCCATCCATGTGTATTCTCCTACATTCCTTCCTAAATTAATTAAGCTCATTGCCTTATATGGAAGTTTTTTTTCATAATATGACTATGTTTAATCCTATCCTAACCACTTATTTCCTTAATGGGGAGAAGTTCCACTAATGGAAAGAAACTGGGGGAGGAGGAGGAGGGTATTGGGATGACTGGGATTTTCAAAGGAGCCTAAAGGAGTTAGGACGGAGCCACACTCTCACTGAAATTCAGCTCCATTCAATCTCCTTGAGAACCCCATGTGATGAAGTTACATTCTTAATCTCTTACTTCACTAATTCCATATTAATCTGAACATTTTAAAGTACCACTGCTGATCTAATAGATTAACCAAAGCAGGTTAGAATAGTTAGAGAGCTCTGATTATATCCCGATGTATTTCAGTTTCCCTATTCTATGTTATGTTGTATTCAGTGTGACACATTGGCGTGTGCACGGGGTGTGCCGGGTGTGCCCAGGCACACCCTAATGTCTCGGGCCAGCTAGCCTGAGCCATTTTTGCGCCCTGGGCCCCACCTGGCCCGGCAGCACCGCGTGGCCCAGCAGCACAGTGCGGCAGCCCTGAGGTGCCCGGGAATGTCCCCGCCCAGCATGGCAGCACGGTGCGGTGCCCTTGAGGTGCCCGGGAGTGCTCCCGCCCAGCACAGCAGCACCGCACAGCACCCCTGAGGCATCTGGGGGTGCCCCCGCCCAGCCTGGAAGCACGGCACGGCACCCCTGAAGTGCCCAGGAGTGCCCCCGCCCAGCCCGACAGCACGGCGCGGTGTCCCTGAGGCGCCCCAGGCTAGGGCTGGGCCGGCCTGTAGCTTGGGCCGGCTCTGACTCCAGCCCTGCAAATAGGAAGGCAGAAGCCGAAGGTAAGGTAAGGGAGGGGATGGGAGGGGAAGGGGGAGAAAAAAGAGAAAGCGGTGGGAGAGGAAGGGGCTTGTGCTGAAGGGGAGGGGGCAGGTCAGGAGAAGAAAGGGGAAGACACCAAGGGGCAGGTTGCAGAAGAGACATATGCCAGGGGGGCCAAGTGCAGACAATGAGGAAAAGGGCAGGAGGGGAGGTGTCAGTGGGAGGGGGGACAGGGTGATGCTGGGAGAGGAGAGGGTAAAGGCATTGGGGGCTAGAGGGGGAAGGGAGAGGTGCTGGGAGAAGGCTTGAAAGAAGGGGTGGGCATGAGGAAGGCAGGGATGGAGCAAGGCATGTGTAAGGGCACGGGCATGAGGGGAATGGGGGCAGAGGGTGGTGCGGGGGTGGGCACCAGGGAAAAAGGGGGCAGGGGCAGTGAGGGAAGGGGGAAGCACCAGGAGGTTGCAGGGCTAAGGGAAGGTGCAGGTGCCAGGGGATTCTGAGGGTGAAGCAGAAGGGCAGACACCTGCAGGGGAGGGACCAGCACCAGAGGAGAGAGGCAGGGCAGGTGTGTAGAGAGGTGTTAGGAGAGGGGATGAGGAGGGGTAGCTCACATGATCAGAGTGGGGCTACTGGAGGAGTGGGCACAGGGGGGAGAGAAGGGCTGGTGGAGGGGGCAGGTCTCAGGAGGGCTGAGGGCAGTGAGAAGGGCAGGAGTCAGGACAGCAGAGGAGGATGAGGGGTGGAGGGGCAGCAGGCACCAGGAGCTGATGGAGCAAGGGGAGGAGACATGGCAGCAGAGGGAAAAGGTAAAGGTTTATGAGATATTTATTAATAACTTGGGTGCCACAGTGGCACATCCAAACAAGCATGAACTCAGTACTGGTGCACAACACACAATTCATTCTGCTCATTGGAGGAAACTGAGGGAACAGTTCCTCCAGACTCTCCACCCCCAAGTTAATGTCACACACATTGGGTTAATGCAATTGCAGGATAGTTGCATGAGGGGGGTTTGGTGGGGGCCAAATTAATCCCTGTTGGTAGGAGGATGGTGGGAAAAGTCCTTAGAGGGGGGTCACATGACACCTTTTACTTCTGGTTATGTGCCCATCTTGCCCCCAGAGTGTTACCTTCAGAGGTGTGGCCAATGGGAGTCAGGGGGTGTGGCTAATGGGGGTCAGGGACGTGGTTAACGGGTCAGGAGTGTGGCTAATGGGGGGTCAAAGCACATTTTTAAAAAATTCTTTGGGTGCACACCCTAATGGAATGTGCTGCGCATGCCTATGGTGTGACATATTGTATATTAAGTCTTTCAAGAAACGTACACTTTCAATCTGTGCCATTGGTGCATGGTGTTGGCATAATTTCACACTCTTTTTACTGGACAGGTCTCCATATCTTACAGGAACTACCGTCATCTCATGTGGCACTGTTTTATATCTGTATAGGCAATCTCAGCCTAAAGGCTAAGGATGGAAAAGGCATACAGACTGACCTGCTCTTTTATCCCCTAGAACGGATCTCTAAGGCTTAGGGAGGCGATGCAATTTTGAGAAACTTGCTTCGCTACTGCCTCTAATGTACTCGTCCTATTGATAAAGGGATCAATCCTTCAAAATACTGAACACTCTGGCCCTGATCTAGCAAAGCACATAAGAACATACTTGACATTAATTGAGTTGTCACATTGAATTTGCTGGACTGAGGCCACAGCTCTCAACACCCAAATTGAGAACTTAGTTGCGAAGGGTGCCATTCTAGACCATTTCATGATCTGTAATCTTCAGAAATGCCAACAATTGAGCACCTATCATTATTTATTGATATATTTTTAAAATGTTTTCTTTGTTAAAAGGCAAATGGCATGGGTTCTGGGCTGTCCCACTGGGAGAATTTTTATTGCAACAGTGGTAAAAGCTATAAGAATTTTACAGTTCAAAGCATGCCACTTTAACATTCCTGTTTCAGTGTAGAAAATAAGTCTGCTGCTGATGGAGTCTCAGAAATAACATGGATTTTAGACTGGGAGTCAAAGCTTGAATAAAACTTAAAAATACCCAAACCTTTCAACATAAAACAGATTCATTTTAAAAGTGCATCAGATTCTCATAAAACTGCATAGAAGTTTTCTGGAACCATATAATAGACATTATTTTTTCTTTATTTGCTAACAGAGACAAATATTTATATTTACTTGCTCTGGCATTTCTGCAGAGAAGTTCTGGGCCATCTCATTAAAAAGGATTGGAGTCAATTATCTGGTTTATTGAGTATTTGTTTTCATTTGTGTGATCTTTGTACTGCTCACAATATAATTTCTGTGTGGTGGGGAAACTCATTAGAGCCCTGACTAAACTGTGTCTGCTATGTTCCTACTTTTTTGAAAGTCTGAAATTCACTATACATGACCTGAATTTGATGGGAACTATAATCTGGTGCAGCTACCTTGGCTTCATTAAAATGTGAGAAAGCATGTGCTTGTATTCATTACAATTTATAATTACCTCCGTTTTTGCTGCTTAATGCAAATTAGAGCTGGCCTTTATTCAAACATGGAAGGTAAAGCATCAAATCAACAACTTCATTTTATCGCATGAAACAGATGGTGAAGATCACTGAGATCCAAGAGAAGACAATGCAATTTCAGTGCTAAATTACCCTTGTTGAAGGGCTTTTCCTCAAAGGCAAAGGGGAATACACCAGGATTGCGTAATTCCTTCATTCTTGTTTGCTTAGCCAGCCAGAGACCAATAAAGACGGAATTTTTGAGTTTTTCTTTCCTTTTTTTTTAAATAGGGCCCCTTTGAAGTCAATGGGAAAACATCAATGATTTTAATGGGTCCAGTATTCCACTCAATGATTGTGCAAGTCAATTCTTACATATGAAATTTAAGAAGGAAGCAGATCAGCAATAGGTAGTGCATCAATGACCAGTTGTGAAATTATGGACCTTCTGAAGTCAATGAAAAACCTCTCTTCTGAATCAGTGTGAAACCAAGTTGCAACACATTATAATCCCTGGTATAATGAAATGAGCTTTCTCTGCACAGCTGTAGCTTCAGAGTTTTTCAGCCCATTGAGATGAATAGACCGTTAACACCTGTATGAGCTTGCATACATCTGTATGAGCTTGCATACCAACATTGGTATGCATTTAATTCACATTTTCAAAGTTATCTTCACAACCATCAGAGCTAGAAACTTCTTCTGAAAATGAAACTTTAGTTTCTTTTTATAGTGTATAATTTTGGCACACTTACTAAAGACTAGTTTAAGCAAAACTTCCCCTTATACTTAGAAGGAAAGATTTTTTTTGCAATATGGGAAGAAATCATCATCTTAATTTTCCAAACTTCAACTCTGTAAAAAGTTATCAGAGGACCTTCTTTTTTACGTTTGTGAAAACTTAACACCAAAAAGCTAATGAATTTAAATTCTGCAACGTTTCATTTTTTCAGGGTAAAGAAGTTGGTCGAGATTTTCCAAACTGTGCACCTAAGCTCCTGTCTCTAAATTTAGATACCTAAATCTGTGGCCAGATTGTCAAATATTCTGGAAATCCTGCATATGCTACAGAAGCCTTCCTATCTATCTATCTATCTATCTATCTATCTATCTATCTATCTATCTATCTATCTAGGAAAAAATATTTAATTTAATTGCTGTGGCATTTCTCTATGAAATCCCTGTGGATGGTTGAAAATCAGCCACCCTGATTTAGATATCTAAATAAGGAAATAGAGTTCTAACTTTAGGTACACAGAATTAAGAACTTAACTTTAGGTGAACTGTTTGAAAAATCTTGGGTGTTATCATTTGTTAAAGTTTCAGTTACTGCATGTAAAGAGATCATTGTATTTAATTCATCAATAGTTTGTTAGACCACCTCCTCCTCCTGTACTATTTTACTAAATCCAGTGGACAATTCTGCAAAAGTTATTTCCATCTTCTGAGTAACTTTACAAAAGAGACCAATGTAGAAATTCCTGGTTCCTAAATAGTTCTCATGGTATCTGAGATTGATATATTGCCAATGATCTCACAGCCCCAAACTACAACTGCTACATCAGCTTTTTTGGGAATCAAACTTTGGTCAACTAACTCTGAAGAACGGAGCTATTGGGGCATTGAAATCAAAGGGAGTTTTATCACTGGCTTCAGTAGGGAAGGTATTTTAGCCTCAAGACCTTGAACTTTTCTATAGAATTATTCAAGCTGGACACTATTATAAATATATAGACAAGTCAGTATCATTATCATTTTCAGGATATCACCAATGTTAGGCAAAATTAATGATAGACAAAATTCCAACAGCTAAATAGGGTATTTACATTAATGTGATATTTTTTCATCATTATTACTGAAAGTAATTAAAATAAATCACTTCCAAATTACCATAGCTGTGGAACCTTCACAGTTAGCTTCAAGGTTGCATGTTATAATTGTAGTTGGGTCACTTAAAGTAATTAATTAATAAATAATAATACTAATAATTAATCTCTTTATGATACTCTACTTCATTAAAGTGTTGCTGAGTCCAAATATAGGTAGTTTTTCAGGATAATTTCAGCAAAGGATACCATCTGTTTAATGTGTTTCACGAAACTAAATATTAATTTCCTGATAAATCAGTCACAAACCAGAAAGTAGTATTATAATTCTTAACTTTTTTTTGCTTAAGACAACTGTTTGAATGCTGGTTTAGAATAAGATCTGGCTCTAACATTTGTCTACAAACTGTTGACATTAAATTCCCAAGAGTGGAAGCCAAATCCTATTTTATCTTCAATTGTAACAGAAAAGATGTGGGAACCATCTACGATCACGAGGATGCCTGTAAGTAATGTGCCTCTGATAAAAATATACTAGCCATGACCATTTATTCATCATCTGCCAGTCTTTTTTTCCTACCAGTGAGCTAACATTAGGCCAGGTTAATTGTGTTGATAAAGAACCGTTATAGGAAGCCTGCATATCAAGATCACTATAATTATATCAGAACACTGTCAGGGCTTCTGTAAGTTTGCAACACTTTGGTAATATCATCTGTGATGGGATTTATTCACCCTTAAGGTGAGAACTTTCCTATTCTCTTTAGACTTGATTCAAAGCCACTGAAATCAATAAGAAGTATCCCCTCAACTTCAATGTGCTATAGTGCTGATGGTTGTATACGTAGCTGAATCTACATTCGGAGTAGAGGTGTAAAGAAGTAGATAATGATGTGTAAGACAATGACACTGGTACCAATAAAAAGATTCAGTGACTAATGTGCCTTTTATTTTTGGGGCTTTGTTAAGTAACACTTTAATGTACCAATAGCCCAGTGGAATAGGGTGTTCTGCACTGTAAGGGAATCAAAAGCTGTTTTTTAATTAAAAATAAAAATATTGGGCTGGACTGAATGCAAGGGGATCATATCCTGCTGCATCCTGTATCACTGCACCAATCATTCCTTATAAAGCATGTGGCTGAAGAGTGGCCCTCTCTTCAACAAGCATGTATCTCAAAGGTGTAATCGAGCTGTCTGTGCAATCTGTCACTTTGTCTTTTTAATTTTGTGTTGTTCGGTTTAAAGATGATTGAACTAAGCAATATTTCCTAGTTACCCATTTTTTATGTACACTAGGTAACTTGTAGTATGTGCCAACGGGGTCTACAAAGGCCAGTTTGTACATAACACAGTCTTGTGCATTAGAAGTCACATGCCTTTAGTGCATAATGCCAAATCATATAGACAAGCTCTGTATTGCAGTAACTAAATTAGTCAGGAAAAGAATCAACTGTAGATGTCGTACAGTAAATGGTAAGTTTGAAACAGTGTGGGTGCTGTTTCATAGGGTTGAGAAGAGGATTACACCTCCTTAGATTTCTACGAGTAGCAATTAGTAAGAACTGATTGAGTGCTATGTTAACTTCATGATTTAAGCCTTGATTGTATTCACCCATTGATCTGATTAATTGTTGCTTCCATTCTACACTATTGAGAACGTGTTGAAATAACTCAAAGCCATTGTGATTTTGATTTGATAATTGTGCTGTGCAATCCTTGATTAGTTAGTACAAGTTGTATTAGTTAGTTTTTGTGAGAACTGATTTTACGTTTACCTTTTATTAATTTGTAATAAAACCAATAAAAGCCATGACACTTTTTTCCCCCAAAATAGTGATGGAGCTCACAGTATCCTCCTCTGTTGTATTTGGTAAATTATCTAGGAGCTACCTGACTCTGTCCCTAGAGTCAAACCCAATATTTACTGTGAGGGTAGATAAATATTTATGAATACCATAAAGGTATTTCAAATGGTTCCCTAGTCTGTAGGTGCAATAGAATTGTTATACTGCATTGCACATGGCAGCATTCAGATCTGACCCATACTAGTTTTCAATTAGGCTCATGCTATTTTTTTCCTTTCACTGTTATTACTTCTACATAGAACTTATTGTGCTGAGTTTATGGGCTAAAATACAACAAGGTTTAATTATGACAAAAATTACAGGATTTTTGGTGTAAAGGAATATCCTTTGTGATTGCACATATTACATAGCTGTTAAACTGGCTCTGGAGGCAAGAGCCACAAAACAGGAGCAGAAGCACTGGCTGAAAGAGGAAGTGAGATGACTCTGCATACTGACTGGAGCATGAAATAAAAGCTTTGTCCTTATCCTCTCAGTGCTGTGGAATTCACATCACATAAGAAAAGGGAAAGAAACACATAGATACATGAATTCATGAAAGAAATTTTCTTTTAGCTTATTATCATTATTTATTTGTATTGTGGTAGACTCTAGGGGCCCCAGACATGAATCAGGGTTCCTTTATTTTAGAGGATATCCAAATAGATTACAAAAATATATTTAATCTATTGGGCTATGTCTACACAGCAGTGTTATTTCGGAATAACTGACATTATTCCAAAATAACAAAGAGCTTGTCTACACTGAAAGCCATTATTTCAAAATAATGGCAAGCTGAAGGACTTCTTATTTTGACTCCTGTAACCGTCATTTCATGAGGAGTAAGGGAAATTGAAGGAAGAGTTTTCTTCCTTCGACTTCCTGCTGTGTAGACAGCGCCAAAAGCTGAATTATGCTATTTTGACTTAAGCTATGGAATTGACACTAGTTCAAATTGCGTAGCTTAATTTGACTTTAGCCCTGCTGTGTAGACGTACCCTTAGTGCTGCTGGATAAACTTCCTGGCTATTACTGTCCATGAGCAACTCAGCATATATCAAGAGTTGAAAGTGTTATTAAGCCCTTTTCTTTTGGGATAACTGGCACCTGCAACAAGGGGCTGTTGGAGCAGTGTTTGCATTGCGAGAAACATTTAGGACTGCAGTTGTGCCCAGTCCCAGTGTAGGTGTACAAAGTGGTGGGGACTTTCATGGTATTTTTCCACCCCTCTTGTAACTTGGTGCAGGGCACAATATAACTGAATCCCCATAATTTAATATTTGCAATTTCTTCTGCTTCTCTCCTTAACAAAAGTCATTGTCTAGAACTACGGTAGGAAAGATCTTTCTTTGCAGAAAGAGAATGAATTTGCATTTCTCATTACCATATTCAGACAACAACAGACACCATAATGACATATTCATTTTTGATTATAGTTTTTGTTGTATAAACAGATTGTCATTTGACACATACCATTTAGATTACAAGGCAAAAGTAATGGGAAAACATTACTGGCTATAAACAACAAAAATATTCCTTAGGCTCTACTACTGTAAACCAATTTTATCTATTAAAAGAGTGTTACGGAGACACAGTCAAACTGAAATCTTGTCAGTTGCGAAATACAAATGAAATGTTGTCTCTAAGTCTGCCTGTCAGTTTTTGTGGATTTACAATAATATTTTCCTAACATATTTCTCTCCCCTGTTGCTCTGTAAATAATCCACACAAACAAAAGAGGAAACTAACTCTTTGACTATGGTGGAGAAAGAGGGAAACTGATTATATTCAAAGCACTGTCAAATGCATAAAGGAAACACACTGAAAAGTAAAATAAAATAAAGTATTTGACATTAATCATATGGACAAAATTTTTAGCCAGTTGTGTGAATTTTGAGTTCACTGTGCCACAATAAAACTCCTTTGAGTGAAATAGTAAGTACTAGACAGCTTAGTCATACACATACTAATATTCAGAGGATGAAAGTAGCACAATGAAAATTATAAGACAAGTATATTTTGGGAGAACCTGAATTTCAAATCATGGTTATTCTCTGTGTCCTTTCCTATTAGTACTAAGTAGTCCCAGAGTATACAGTTGTACTAGTTGTCTTCATTAAATACACTTAACTACATAATTTAATACACAGGGATTAATGATAAATTAATTAAATTGGACTATATAACATATCTAATAAAATGTGGGCCAATTTTGCATTTTAAGTGTTGTAACTGCTCAGCATCACTTTGAACCTAATATGTTCAACAGACAGCACTCTTACCTAGTATGGGGTACCCCATCCTCTTCTTTCATGTTTGTTTGTCATACAAGATAGCTGCCCTTATTTGAACTGCACCAATGAGAACAAATATTTAACTGACCCCCCACTAAAACTGTAAAAGGATAAATGAGGACAGATTTTTGGTGTGACACTGCAAGCTAAGAATTTCAAAAATGTCTAGAGAACATAAAACCTTTGCTAATAAATGAGATGCGTTCATTAACAAATGGCATTTGCAAATCCCTCAAAAGACCATTGCTGCTAAATAAATTAAGGAATATGGTTTTGTTTAAAAGCAATTCTGAGACAAGACAATGAAGTCCAGATAAAAGAACTTTACCAAGTGCCATGTTTTGCCACATATTTATGGACTGCTGAGAAAGTAGACGGTAAAGCAAATTAATTCCTGATTTACATATTCCACTATTAAAGTGGCAAGGTCTTATGGAACAAACACAACAGCTGCAAATTATGTAATTATGTATCTGTATGCAAATTTGCAGACATCTTATAAATGTTGGAACACCATTTGCAATGCTAATTAAGTATCTTTTATTGCCTCTGCATAATTCCTACATGTGATTCCGTGCCAGATGTCATTGTGGCTTGTGAAACCTTTATTGTCAGGTTAGCTGAGGTAGCACACATTAACACTGCTCATAAAACTCTATTTCTAATTAAATTACCTGCCGTGTCTCAATGTTTTTTTCATTGTCCTCTGTCCAAGTCAGTTGTTGTTTGCAGTCACAGGTGTGAATCACAACTTCTGAAGTCACCAAAGGCTTTCACTCTTCACCTGGACAGTGACAAAATTAGGGTTGGTGGCATCTCTTGGAGCCAAGATCAGTTCTTTGAGGAATGGGAATTAGACAAAATTAAAGGGCTTGAGCCAAGACAAACAAATGGTATTGCTTGTGATGAAGTGGTGAGTGCTTCAAAGAAAGAAAGAGCTAGATTAAAGAAAGGGTTGGAAAACATGTCCTAGTATAATGGAGTTTTAGCTTATTATTTAGTGTAACAAAGAAATGGTTAAGGGGTGGCTTGATTACAGTGTATAAATTGCTACATCGGGAACAAATATTTAAAAATGGGCCCACCAATCTAGCAGAGAGAAGCATAATATGATCCAACAGCTGGAAGCTGAAGCTAAAGAAATTCAAACTGGAAATAAAATGCAAATTCTTAATGATGAGAGTAATTAGACATGGGAACAATTTACCCACCATTGTGGTGGATTCTCCATCACTGGCAATCTTTAACTCAAGTTTGGATGTACTTTTCTAAAAGATATGCTTGAGAAATTATTGAGAGGAAGTTCTCTGGCCTGAGTTACAGAAGAAATCAGATTAGATTATCACAATGATCCCTTTTGGCTTTGGAATCTATGAATCTGCAGTGTGGAATAGGTGTCACTGGGGTTATGTCTACACTACAGAGTTTTGTCGGAAAAACGTCCATTTTCCCAAAAAAACCTGAGTTACGTCCACACTGCAATCACGTTCTTCTGAAAGTAAATTGAAAGAACAGAGAGGTTTTTCCAGTGTTGGTAATCCTCTTTTTAGGAGGAAGAAGCCTTTTTCCGAAAGAGCTCTTTTGGAAAAAGATGTATGTGGATGGGGAAAAGGGAATTCTTTTACAAGAAGAGGAAAGAGGAAAAAGCATAGGTGCCCTGGTGGCCACTCTACCCATAGTAATCACAGCTTACATGAGAGATAGCATCCATTCAGTGTGGATGCTATCTTTCGAAAAAACAGATCGCTTTTTTGATGCGCTTTTGTGTGTGGATGCACTCTTTCGGAAGAAGTTTTTTCGGAAGATCTCTTCCGAAAAAAGGTTCTTCCGAAAGAAGTCTGCAGTCTAGACATAGCCTGGGATCTTGACACTTTCTTCTTGGGTTAAGGATTCCTTATGGAATCTACTATATATAAATAACAAATATGGACTAGAATTTCCAGCAGTATTCAGCATCTGTAGTTGAAATTAGATTGTCAAAGAAGCTCGGCATGATCGGTGCTAATCAACATTGAAAATCTGGTAAGAAGTTTCATGATAGGAGTTGGTAGGTGCTGAGATTTTTTACAAATCTGGCTCTTATTTAGATGTCTAATGGAAGCTGTTCCATTTTGAAAAACCCAGCCCCAACTCTGAGTGCTGAGAATTTCTGAAAATTTGACCTTAAATTCTTTTGAAAGTCTACCCCATCGATTGGTAAGTAGCAGACAGAGGGGGAGGAAGGTTGCCACTGGAATGGGACAAGAATGCTTCCTCAGGAGCAATTCCAATTTTTTTTCTGGTGGAAAGAGCAACATTCATAAGCTGCCACCAAAATATCAAAGGCAGCTCTCAATTAGGGAGGTGTTGATCACTAGGTCAGTGAAGGACAATCATCTTTGAATCTAGGAACAAAACCATCTCAGTTGAAAAACAATTTGACTTTGAATTAGAAAGAAAGAAATGTGCATTACAGAGGCATATTTCTGATAGTGCTCAAAATGTGCCTATATTAAATGTAAATGATAGGATGGCATAGACTTGAGTCCTTGAAATTTAAGATGTTGAATTTGCAAAATCTATCTTTGTTCTTACGATTTTTCACCTATCAGGTTTGACTATTTGGTTATTAAACCTGGCTAGAAGTAGCAAAAATATTTGAAACAAAAATGAAAATGACATAAAAACATTAGTTACCACCGCCAGCATTTTCAAACTTTGTCCTTGGTCCTTTCCTCTTCTTAATCTTCACCTTGTCTCTGGACAATCTCAATCCCAATCACAAATTCAACTTGCATCTCCTTGCTGATAACCCACAGAGACCTCTGCACCTATCTCCTTCTGTCTAGTCTGCCTCTTTGACCTCTCCCTGTGAATGTCCAGCCTTAGGTGAAGCTACATATGCTCAAAACTAAACTAATAATCTGTCCCTAAAGCCCTTTCACTTCCCTTGTTTCTCCATCACTGTGGACAGCAATAACATCCTCCCTGTCACACAGACCCATAACCTGATCTTCATTAACTCAGCCCCTACTTACATCTTCATAGACAAGCTGCATCTAAATCTTGCTGCTTTTTCCTGCTTAACATCCCTGAAATCTAGCCTTTCTTCAATATTTTTAGAGCTAAATCTCATATCCATGGTCCTGTCACCTCCTGTCTGAGGTACGGTAACGTCTCCGTTTACAGAGAAATACAATCTTGCCCCACACAGCCATTCAAAAAGCTGATGTGAAGATTATTTTCCTGGCTTGTTGCTTCGGCCACATCAGTGCTGCACTTGAGTCCCATCACTGGCTCCCAGTTCTCCACTATATCAAATGGAAACTTCTTATTTTCACTGTAAAAGCCCTCTGTAGCTTTTCCTTTTAGGATATGTCCACGCTGTAATTGAAAGAGTGATTGCAGAATGTGTAGATATAGCCAAACTTGTTTAGATCTCCCTTCCATGAATATCATAGCAATGAAGCTGCGGCAGCCGGGGCCATGCAAGCCCCTCTGAAACCCTGGATATGTACTCTAGTAGCGAACTCATGCTGCTGAGGCCTTACAGCTATCGTTAGTCATGCTAGCTGGAAGCACCCCAGACAGGTTGTCAGGGTCTCAGGCCAGAGCAGCGAACTCTGCAAGTGCTGGTGCACTAGGGCCAGGGAGATGGAGCACAGCACTATAGAACCAGCAGTTCTTGCAACAGCAGGTAGCAGCAGCAATACCAGATTCTGGCCTCAGGCAGCCACCCAACTCAGGCAACTGTGTGCTCCTGGTACAGCCCAACCTGGAGCCCACGAGCCCTTGCTGTCTCTGCTGGGGAGCAGCCAGCTAGCTCTCTCCCTGTGGCTTTTTCGCCAATCTAGAGCAGTCAGAGGCTGAGCTCCTGTTCTGACTCCTGCACAACCATGTCCTTGGCAGCTCAGGAAATGAGCTGGAGCATGGAAGTCCTGGAGAGGCTGGACCTGACTGATTCTAGCTCAGTGGTGTGCTCCTCTAGACAAATGATCAAACTGCTGTGCCTGACCAGTCCTCACTCTCTGGAGCTGTTGGTGGAGTCTGCTGCTTACTCGCTGCCTCAACATTGCTTGGCTCCTGTGTCAGAAAAGAGACTGAGCCACTGATAGAAGTATGGGAAGGAGTAGGATTGTGTTCTAGAGCTTTGCAGCTCAACTTGAGCACAGCCTTAGAGGCTCTGGAGACATCAGTCCCCATCTCCACAACACTAGCCTTCCTTGTCTGCTTGCTAAATAGTTAAACATACATCTTTGTAATTTTTCCTCAAGCATACACAAATAATTAGGTGCCCCTAAAATTAGGTACCTAAATCCATATTTAAGCACCCAATCAAATGGTGTAATTTCAAAGAAACTTGGAAGGCTGCTGCACATTATCAGCACTTTTCTAAATTAGACACTCCTCATTTAAAACCCTAAATATGGATTTAAATATCTTATTTCAAACATTCAAATTTGAAATAATTGGCCCAGCTGTAACACTTATTTCCACTGTAATATATAAATCATTGCTTGATGTTTGTCCAACTGTGATAGTTGTTTCTCATGCAGTTGCATAAATCATTTTGCTTCTTTCCACATACACTCATAGACTTTCAGAGCAGATGGAACCATTGTGCTCATGTAGTACCCTATCCATAGGAACCTTAACCCTAGCGCCAAGTGCCATACCCATAGAAACTGAAACCCTCATTCCAAGTGTCCTATCCATAGGAACCCTAATCTTGGGGAGGGAGTATGATGAATGTCCAAGAAACGGTTATGCATGCACAAGATAAATGACTCAAATTCAACCTTTAGAGACAGAGTGGTAGTTAATATTTGTCATTTTGTGTGATTGTATGTATATTGTTAGGGGTTAACAAGTTAATCAAAAAGTTCCTGTCTATACTGTATTCATCTCTCTTTGAAGTGTATAGCAAGTCATCTATGAATGAGGGACAATTGTTTTATGTTAATCTGTATAGTTAATTACTGGTGATGCTTGGTAGATAGGTCTGTTTGGAAGTCTCCAGGATTGCCTAATGTTCACCCAGGACTCAATGGTCAAGAAGCTGTTGGAAAACTCTAAAAAGACCCTTAGGACCTGATCCTTTTTATTTCATATCTTCTTGGATGCTCTATGAAGAAAGCTTCAAGTTACAAGATTGAGATCCCAGATTACCCTGGTACCCCTAAAATGGACATTGAATTGATAACTCCGGACTGATGCTGTAAGAAATGTTTGCAACTGCAAAAGTCATCAACTCTATGAAATCTGATCTCAGAACCTGAAAACTGAAAGAGCTTCTTTCATAGACACATTGCCACTCCCAGCAGATAAACTGCTAGTCTCCACACACAGTAACTGATCACACTGAACTTAATTTTCAGTTTGTTCAGGTTCAGTTTTACAAGCTTCACTACCCAACAATCCATCACCCTCAAGAACTTTATCTCTTTACTCAGATAGGACTTCACGCTGGCCATCAACTGCATTTTGCTTCAGAGAAACATTTTCCTGATCACTGAGTTCTCCCTGACCTGGTTCTAATTCCACATTCACTTCTGAGACATTAGGCAGACACTTAGAAATCTCATTCACAGACACGCTGTTTTCCTGCACATACATGGCTTCGTCTATACTGCAGGGTTTTTGAGGAAGAAGCCTTTTGAGCAAAAGTTTTTGCGCAAAAACTTCTTCCGCAAAAACGTGTCCACACCTCAAAGCGCATCACTTTTGCGATGCGCTTTTGCACAAGAGAGCGTCCATACTGCATGGACACTCTTGTGCAAGAAAGCTCTGATGGCCATTCGCAGAATGGCCATCAGAGCACCTGTGCATTTTCCCATAGGGAGGGTTAGGGTTCCAATGAGGAGTTCTCTCAGAGCTAAGTATCTGGTTAGGGATACTATGGTGAGGGCCTACAGAGCTTGGGTTAGGGTTCGTATGGGGAGGGCCCTCGGAGGTAAGGTTAGGTTTACTATGAGGAGGATCCTCGGAATTAAGGTTAGGGTTACTATGAGGAGGACTCTCAAAGCTAACATTAGAGTTCCTATGGGGTGGGCCCTTAGACCTAGAGTTAGGGTTCCTATGGGATGGCATTCGAAGCTAGGGTCAGGCTTTCAATGGAGAGGGCTCTTGGAGCTAAGGTTAGGGTTCCAATGGGGAGGACCTTCAGAGCTCAGTTTAGGGCTCCTATGAGGAGGGCACCCTGAGCAAAAGTTAGGGTTCCATGGGTCAGGCCCACAGAAGTAGGGTTAGGTTTCCAATGGGGAGTGTTCTGGGAGCTAGGGATAGGTTCCTATTTGTAGGGTGCTCAGAGCTCAGGTTAAAGGCCCTATGAGTAGGGTAGTCAGAACTAGGGTTAGGGTTCCTATGGATAGGGCACTCTGATATAGGTTTAAGGTTCTAATGGGTGGCTATGGTTAGAGTTCCTATGGGTAGGATACTCAGAGTTAGGTTTAGGGATCCCAGGTTTTGGGTACCTTGAGCTAATATGAAGTTCCCAGGCACAGGGCAAACTAGGGTTGTATTGAGTAGCGTACTTGGAGATAGGGTTAGTGGTCTCATAGGAAGAGCTCCCCATCCTAGGGTTAGGGTGCCCCTGAATTAGGGCTCTGGTAGCTTGGGCTAGGATAAGGCTCCCTGAACTATGGTTTGGCTTTTCTGATGTATTGCTTGTGGAGCTAGGGTTTGTGTTTTTATTGGTGTGGCTTCCTCCTCTAGTGTTAGGATACTGGTGGGTAGGTTACTTGGAGCTAGGATTAGCATTCCCATGGCTAAAACTCCTCATCCTATGGTTAAAGTGTCCCATGGGTAGGGTACATGAATCTCAGGTTAGGCTTCCCAGGTGTAAGGCTATAGGAGCTATGGTTAGGGTCTTGGGGGTATGGAACTTGGGGCTACGGGTGGGGTTCCTTTGGTTATGGCTCTCCACCATAGGTTTAGGTTTCCTATATTGGGTGCACTTTCAGCTATGTTTTGGCATCTGGGGGTACGGAACTTAAAGCTAGGGTTGGGATTAGCATGGGTAGGATACATGGAGCTCCGGTTCTGGTTTCCCAGGGGTAGGGCTCCCCATCCTAATGGCAGGGTTCCTATTTGTAGGGCATTTGGAGCTAGAGTTTGGGGTCCTATGTTTTGAGTCCTTGGAGCTTGGGCTGGGGTTTCCAGGGGTTGGGCACTTGGAGCTAGGATTAATTACTCTCACTATTAAAAATGTATGTCTTAATTCCTGTGTGAATTTGTCTAGCTTCATGTCCGAGTCATTGTATCCGGTTGTGTATTTGTCTCTTAAACTGTCCTAGTAGACTGAGATCAGATCACTCCTTAACCTTCTCTTTTTTAAACTAAATAGATTAAGCTGTGTGAATGTGTCAGTATAAGATAGATTTTCTTACATATAGTTAATTTCTTAGCTCTTCTTTGACCTCCTTTTGATGTCTCAACATATTTTTGAAATGGGTATACCTACAGTGACCATATTTTCTGAATAAAAAATGTGGATACATTGGCCACGCCCATGGACCCCTCAGCCTCCACCCACCTGTCACAGAAAGTCCCATCCCTGGGGTAGTACTTCCGGGATCAAGATGGACACGTGACGAAGTAAAGGGTGCCATGTGACCTAAGAACTCCTCCCCTGTCTTTGGGGGGACCCGACTGCCCAGTGTCTGGAGTAGCCTCTTTTCATGGGGAGTGCAGCCTGCTGTGGACAGAACTGCTTCAGAAGGAGCTGAAAGTTGGTGGCAGCCCCAGTGTGACCTAACATTAACCAGTTAACTGATTAATGGGAATTTACATCCCTGACGAGATGTACTGCAACTGCATTTTTTGAAGTTACTGAAAAACTATCAAGTGTCCTCCATTTCCACAAGCCATAATGACAATACTGAGCTACCCATGACAATTACAGAAAGGAGAAGATCATGTCAGTAACTCTCACCACCACTATTTGAAAGGTATATTTCCCATGGAGGTCCATGGGGCTGGGCTATTTTATATGTAAAGCTACAGAGAAATGTATATGCCAATACCATGATGGCAATGCCTATATTATGTAAGTAATACCAAATAATAATTGCCAAATGAGACTGTTTCCCAAGCCTGCTTACTAAGGGCTTGATCCAAGTTAAACTTTAAGCTAGGAGTGGGCCCAAAGCAATCTGTTGACATTACCCAAAAAGATCCAGTTAACATTTAGTCACCCTTCAAGAATATAAGGGACCAATCAGTAATAGCCCCACTGCCTGGTAGAGGCGATCTTTGAAGAAAATTGGAGAGACTTTGAATTGACTTCTTCTGACAGCAGCACTTTCTCTCACTGGATATGGGGGTCTTTACCACAGGTTTCACTTTGTATGTCAGAATAACTCAGACATGCATTGTCACAGCCAACTCCATTCAGGTCTAGGCAATGTGCAGCCCAAAGACAGGACAAATCTCTTGAAACTGGAAGTCAAAACATCTCATCTTTTCACAGAGCTCACAAAGGGCTTGTTTACCCAGACACACAAATCATGACATCCCTCTCTGGAGAGAGACAATACATCCCGCCTCGCTGTGGATGCACCAAGTGTTTTTATGTGGCATTTTAACATGTTGTTTAAATCATCAACTGCTTGGATGAGGAAGGCTCACAAAGAGTTTGTTCATCATCCACACTGGAGTGACATGGTGATTTCATTGCCATAGTAAGCTCCCTGTTCTCTCTGTGGGCTTTTGTGGAGCAGCAGGGAGCCTGGGGCGGTCTCTTGGGAGAAGAGGCCAGGGGCGCCTCTATTTCAGTGGTTTTCAAACATTTTGGCCCACCTGGCTCAATGTAAACCTTTCTGCAGACCACAGGAGGAGGAGGTAGCATGTTTGTCCAGGGGGTTGCCCTGTGGTGTGCATCTGCAGGCGGCACCTCGGTCACATTTTCAGGCTTCTTCCTCCACCCCCTCTCCCACAGACCTTGACACCCATTTTTAATAAAAGGAAATGAAAACTCCTGTCCTGCCCAGAGCAGGCAACAACCACCCTCAGCGTGAGCATTGTGCTAAACATGCACGTGCCTAATGCCATGCAGTACCTGTCACATTAGCACAGGAAGCTGGCTCCAGCAGAGACCCCACAAGTGCCAAAGGCACTGCACCCAGATCCTGCTCCTAGCAGGAGGATGCTGCTGCATGTGCATTTGCATGCTCCAGTCACCAGAGGCTCAGCACAGCTTAGAGTGAGGCTGCACATGCTGTGGCTGCCTTTTCCAGTTCATGGCCCTGCTCTTACCATAGAAAGGGGTTGGGCTTCAGCCCATGCCCTTTGAACGTACTGATGTCATAGTGCTCTACACCCCCCTCAGCGAGGAGTGGTTCCCATGGCATCCATGGCATCCCTAGAGATGGGTAGGCTGGTGCAGGAGGCTGAGGCACTGGTGAGTGCAGTGCACGGCATGCTCAGGCTGCATGGGGGGTAAGTGTTGCTGACCCATCCCACTGGAGAGACGCTGCTCACATGGGATGGGAGGACCATGGGGGGGGGTGTACATTCACACACTTCACACCCTCCTCCCCCCATCCCTCCCCCCTCATACGGACCTGAAATCCAGGACATTTCATTATTTGCTGGGGACATTGGGGCAAAGTATTAAAAAATAGGGACTGTCCCGGAAAATCCGGGATGTATGGTTGGCGTAGGTATTCCAGACCTGTACACATTCTTCTAACAGTGGTCACACCAATGCCAAATTTCAGCTAAAATGCAATATGGATCTAGATTGTTATCACATTGAACATAAACAATGTCAAATTATGCATAAACAGCACAAAGATCAGGAGTGGTGATTGGCCATTAGTTATGACTGAATCACTTAAGGTTATATCCTAAGTGCTAAAAACCTATCAATAGAAATTCATGCTGCTCATCACCTCTGATGCACCTCAGAGGCAGGAGCCTTAGTTTAGCCTTGCACTGATATTTACCTTGCTAGGTTGTTCCCTCATTTCCCATGTTGAGGAGTTTATCCTATGATTATTATTTATAAACTAACAGGTTTCATGTGAAGCACTATGTTTGGCACAACATCCGAAACAGCTGCCCAGCTCTTGGGTAATCACATAGAAGTGTCAGCTAAAATAGTAGCTTCCAATCCTAGAAATTCATCTAATATCTAATTATTATCTATTAATGATAGTTAATTAAGAAAAAATGAGTAGAAGCTTTTAAACAATTATAATATTTTGGAACTTCCCTAAGTAAAACCTGAATTTGTACTGACAAGTATCAGAAGGGTAGCCGTGTTAGTCTGAATCTGCATAAACAACGAGAAGTCCTGTGGCACCTTATAGACTAACAGATTTATTGGCGCATAAGCTTTTGTGGGCAAAGACCCTCTTCGTCAGATATCTCTGACAAAGTGGGTCTTTGCCCACGAAAGCTTATGCTCCAATAAATCTGTTAGTCTATAAGGTGCCACAGGACTTGTTGTTTATGCTGAATTTGTAGTGGTTCTCTTAAGTGAAAACATGATTACTTTTCTAATTTAATGTGTCATTGTTTAATTTTGCCAATGCAGACAGTGCATGAAGAGACACTTTATTGAAACGGGGGAAATACAGTGTTCTTGCACTTGTCCAATTAAAAAAAAAAACCTTTTAAAGTCCTTTCTTTTTTTCTTTAATTTCCATGAAATATGGCTCTCATTTTGATTCTTTGCCCTACCTGTTTAGGCTTATCAGGTTAAAAATGATATCATCTTACCTGAATGAAAACCCTGAAAGATCTACTCTCCTTCACATTCAAATGATGAAGTAAAAGTGAAATAACTGACAAATAAATCCACAATGTATATCAGATTTATGATGAAAGGTGGATCAACACAATTTCTTACAACAGAATTGGGAAGACCTGCTAATAACAGTCAGAATTCTGGATTCTGTGTAGCCTTAACTCACTTCCATGTTAAAATATATTCCATGTACTTCTTGCAGGTGATAAAAATGGTTAGGTGGCACTCTTAATTTTGCATAAAAAAAGTTCAAAAAGTTTAAAATGTATCAAATACCTCTGATGCCTTATGTTCCTCCTGGGTACTGTTTCTTCACAAATTCACAAATTTGCAGTTTACCCATAAATAAAAAATTTATGTCTAGACTCTCTATGATGCCTGAAATTTCACAGGTTACAAGATACTATGCCCATGTAAAATCCTGAATTCATCAATAGGAACCTTGGCAGGGAGTCCAATGCATTGTATTGCTAAACCTGAGGTGCAGAGTCCTACCTACTGAAATCTTAACTCTAGCTTGAAGTGCGTACCCATAACAACCATTATGCTAGGACAGGGAGTCCTACTCAAAGGAACCCTAATCCTAGTTCCAAGAACCATACACATAGGAACACTAACAGTAACTCCAAGTGCCCTGACGTAGAAATACTATTGCATGGTCTTTAATAAGGCACAACTTGGCTGTTTATGGATTAGAGTATTGAAACCGAGAGGTAATTTAAAAATACATAATAAGTAAATACATGACTGTATATTGACCATTCAGCTTCTAACTCAGGGTAATTATAGTGGTAAAATAAACTGTCCCTGAAGCAGCAGTACCTTTTTGGCCCTTGGGTGTCAACGCTACGCATTTTAATAGCACCCAGTTGTGAGAGGGCTTGCACTACAGCTCCTTGTTTTCCAGAGTTTTTTTTTCTCTATACCTTTAAAAACTCACATTCTTAATATAAGAACAAACCAAATAAGTCAAAACAAAACACTTACAAGTATAAGTACTCTACAGGGAATCCTTCAGCTCAAACCAGTTTCAATTTAATGCATGAAATTTGAAAACTGATTAATATGCAAAATGGTCTAATTACTTTTGGACAAAAGATGGAGAGTAGTTGAAATACTGGTTTTAATTCTGAAATGAAGTTAATGCACAGTAATTAATTTTCATAAGGCTGTTTCTATTCATGCATTAAAGTCTGATTTCATATTTATATGATGAACATAAATATACCTTCAAGGAAACCAATATGTTCTTTTGGATAAATATTACACATTTACAGAATTGCCTAAAAACCACAGATGACAGACAATGATACACCATACCTCTGTTGTAACATGATCATTATCTAGGAAATTATATATCTATAAATAGACAATTTGCATAATTGACCAAAATATACATCCATTTATGTTGCTTTCCAACTCCTATCAAAATTACAATAAAATAAGCCTAATATAATAAAAAGACTGCAAAACACTATCTGTTTACAAAACAAATACAAAAATCAAGGAGGGGTAGTTGATTGAGGGGGAAAAAAAGCAACAAAAAGGAAGGCAGTAAATGCTTTCTGCAGCCCTGATTTTTGAAAGTTCAAGATTTATGGATTTATTCGCTTTGTGCACTAATTTTCTTTATGGCTTTCATATAATGACTATTTGTGAGTGCTTATGACCGTCATACTATATGACTAGTCATTTGTGAATGTAACTGTCCTATATGTGCACATACATTTTGCATGCACATTTGTTTGCTTCAGTTTTTTTTGAATGGATATCAGGCATGATTGGTCAATCTTGATAATATTTCATAATATTTTTAGTTCTAAAAACAACGCTGCATACATTACATAGCAAAGGAAATTTAGGACAAAATTATTGATTACCACCGTTACTATGAGTGTGCATGTGTCAGAGAGATCTATTTGTCGCATCAGAGACTTTCTTTAAACTAAATATTGCCTTTAAATTATCAACACAATTTCTGACTGCAAACAGAGAAAAAAATCAGCCTTCAAGAGCCTGTTCAGCAAAGTGCTTTAGCACATCCTTAATGTATGGATGCTTTTCTGAATCAGGCTTAAATTAAGAAAAGAGAGTTCAGTCTGCTGTGACTGGATTGAAACCAGCACCAACCAAATTAGAGATGTTCAAAATCTTTTTGTAAAAAATGATATTTAATTGAAAATGATTTTTTATTGAAAAATTGTTGACTTTTTTAATTTTTAGTAAAAAATGTCTGCTTGTTTTTTCAAATGCTTATTGAAATATCAAATGTTGAAAGAGATATTAATATTTATCAATAAACAAATGTTCTCATTCTCTTTCATTGGTATTTGATAGTTTTCAATAAAAGTTGAAAATAATTTCCCCCAAAGGATGAAAAACAAACAAAAATGGGTCCCTTTCAAACACTTTGAAATGAAAACAACTTTAACATTTCATTTTCCCCTTTAAAATAGATTTAAAAAAAAACCCTTTACCTGTTCTACATTTAAAAGTTTTATTGGTATAGTAATGTTGATTAGGGGTTGTGATTTGTTCTAGCAATAATTTTATAATAGCATGAACCCTAGTATAGATACAGTGAAAATTACTGAGAGCCATGAACGGGTAGCTGGCAAACATATGAAGGGCTTGTCTCCACTACTAGGTGCATCGATGCTGCAGCAATTGATACAGCAGGGGTGAGTTTAGTTTGCCTAGTGAAGACCTGCTAAATTGACCGCTGATCACTTAGACATCAAGGGTACATCTACACAGCAGAGTTATTTTGGAATAACGTTATGCACTGTCTACACAAGAAGTCCGTTATTTAGAAATAAATTCGAAATAATGGGCTTCTTACTCCGACTTTCTGTATACCTCGTTGTATGGGGATTAAGGAAGTCAGTGGAATAGCGATTTATTTTGAAATAAGTGCTGTGTAGATAGCGCCAAATTTCAAAATAAGCTATTTTGTAGCTCAAATTGTGTAGCTTATTTCGAGGGACACACTACTGTGTAGACATACCTCAGTTCTGGTACTGCACCAGAATGAGATGAGTAAGGGGAGTCAAGCAGGGAGTTTCTCCCACTGACCTAGCGTGTTATGGACCCTGTGGTAAGTAGATCTAAACTACCTCAGCTTGAGTTATGCTACTAATGTAACCCAAATTGTGCAGATTAAATCTACTTGCCCCCATGATGAAAGTCTGCCTGAAGCATAGACAAGGCCTTTGTCTCTACATCTAAGGAATTCCCTAAATAGATTTGAAATGTTAAGTGCTCATAGTTGCCATATGGAAACTTAAGTAAGATGGGGACGTTTAATGAACTGATGGAAAAACATGATTTTTTCCATTGACCTCACGGTTCATGGTAAAGTATCATCAATCTAACTTTGCTGATTTACAGCCTCCCTCTACCATAATAGCTAAATTATATTTATTAGAGGTTACTAAAGTAGATTTAGGTGACTAAAGAAAAAGAATGAGACAGACTCATAAATCCACATATGAGAGTGTGAGAGGCCTTTAAATGGGTTACGTATATGTGCCCCTCATTCTGTAATGATAATGTTGTATAGGTAGTATAGTATTTCTTTCATAACTTGGCTAGAATCACTATAATAAATCATATTAGCTATATGGTAGGGAAGAGCATGAATTAGACCATTAGATCTGCATGTAGATTCAAATATTTCAACTTTGACCCAATACCAGATATCTAATAGATATTAATTATCTGAATGAATGGTTCTCTGCCATGATGTAATGACTGAAAGATGGATTTTGAAGCTCTTCTGAGTTGCCAAGTTCTCTGTAGATTCAAAGCTTAAATTTGAAAAATATTGTGTCTGGACTTCTCATTGCAAAGATAACCATCCAAGTGTAAATATCAGCAGTAATTAGGTTTATTATACAATGTTGGGGAATGTGCAAGTCATGATATTTTCATTAAGGGTGTATAAATATTTATGCACCTAAATAATTGGTTTGATTTTTGAAAGCACCCATGGGTTTCAGTGAGAGAACCTTTGAAATGTGGCCACTAATTGAACTATGGATTTAGTCACCTAACTTGAGTTATTCATTTCTGAAAATCTTGGGTCTGTATTTTTTGAAATTATTTTGGCAGAGTGTGATTGCTCTGTTAGACCAAGGCCATAGGCCAGTTCACTTGCATATTGTGACGGTTCCCCACCCCGTGCCTTATGCAGTTTGGCTTATAAATATACATAACTCAAAGATATTTTAGACAAAATATCCCATGTAACCTATTAGTTTTAATGTTATAATCTGCTGGATCTGTATATCATAATATGTTACATGGTGCATGTATGAAAAGTTAGAAATATGAAGTATGAGACTGTTTATAATTTTAAATGTGCTAATGAGAGCCATTACTAGTGTACCCAGAAACCTTAACAACTTGATGATCAGATTAATGACTTGTAAACTGCCTTATTTGTCCTGCAAGTCTAAGCTGTGGTTGGTCCTAGGAAGATATGTGGCCATACTACTTAGTACTGCAATTCCATTTTTGACCCTGATAGATTTCCATGGAAGGGGGGGATGTAGAATGAAATGTACCCAGCCTAGAGGAAAGACTAAGCAATGAAAAACTATCAGCCATTTGTCTTCAGCTGGTCTGGAAAATCTTGGAAGGATAAAAAAGGCTGGGGACCCAGGTCAGGATAAAAGAGACTCAGATTATGCCTAAAACAAGAACAATTCAATAGAGCAGGATTCTCTGTAATAAGTTTTTTTAAAATAAATTAGCACTAGCTCTGAATTTTCTTTTCATTTTAACGTAGTAACTTATTTTGATCTGCTTTTTGTCACTTGAAATCTCTTAAATCCTACTGTTTGTATTTAATGAAAACTCTTTTGTTTACTATAAGGGACGGTGTAAATAATTGTGTGTGTGTTGGGGGGAGGACTACCAATGTACATATTTCTCTTTCATTGATAAAGAGGTCAAACATCCTTATGAGCTTTACTTGTGTAAAATCTTTATATACACCGAGAGAAATGGATTTATTTGTAGTTGTGATCCATTCTGGGGTTTGGTTTCCTGGGTGCTGTGCCCTACAACTTCATACTACCATAACTGAAGTGGTTTAGTGTCTGCATTGCCTTTCAGGGGAGTGGTAACCCAAACTCTGTGCTTTGACTGGTAGAGACAAAGGATCAGGCCCAACAGGACAGGATAGTAGGGAGCCCCAGAGAGCAAGAAGGTGGGTGTCAGTGACAAGATCAGCACACTGGGGAACAATCCCAAGGGGTCGTCTGTGACTGAACCCTGTCACACATATTACTATAGTTCAAAGTAATGGTTAGATGTAGAAGAGTGTATAGGTGTTTAAACTTCATGAAAATGAATGGAATATTCTGAACATTGTTTTCACATATCTATATCCTGTTACAATGTAATGACTAACATTTACCTGGTGTGAACTCCTGTAAATAACTCAAAGGAAAAAGAACCCTTTTGGAATGCAAATGAAGAACTTTAACAGAAAATGCTAGTTTCAAAGCAAGTGATCCTTGTGTGTGATGGTCAGGGACAAGGATTTTAAATGTATTACTCACTCATCATCAATGGAAAAGCTCATGAGGGTAGAGAAACTGTCAGCTTATCTTCTCTCACGTGATTTAAGAATGGTTTCAAAGAAAGATCCTTCATTTCTGAATTGTTTGGACTCTTACAGGGAAATTACCAGCTGCAAAATGGAGATCTCCAGAGACAACCTGGGTACCCTGAAAGACTTTTGGGGAACTGGCAGTTTATTACATTGCTGTCATTTGGAATTATGAACTGTGATTCACCTTGTCAAGGCTCTTCCTCACTCTGGCCCCAAGGGACCTTAAAAATACTTTTCCACTAAAGCTTCTGCTAAAAACTCCCCAAGGTCACAGACTCCCTGAATTACTGCTTAGTCCATTTCTCTCCCAGCTCCTGCTCTGACTCACACACAAAGGAAACTGAAACAGGCAAAACTTGTCTCATTTCAAAAACCTTTCACTCTCTTCCCATTGGCTCTCCTGGCTCCCTGCCAATATTTTCTGTATACCCACTTTTCTGGGTTTAATTCTTTAGTTACTGGGATATTTAGAAAATGGTAGTACCCCTACCATCTATCACACACCTGTACCTACATTTTACCTGCATTCACTTCTCAATAACTTCTATTTTCTTTTCTTAGCAAAATATTTTTAGTTAGCTTATTATACAATTGCCAGCAGGGCCTTTGCTGTAAGGGATGGACTGATCTGGGGTAAGTGGCTGGTCCATTGGGAATGGGAGAAACCTAATGTGGTGTGATTTTTAGGTTTAAGTGACTTTTATCAAAAAGCTCAGTTTGTCTGGGTGGCAAGATAGACTGGAGAGTTTGAGAAGGCTCTCTGTGACCCCAGGGTGAGACTTTTACAGTGACCCAGGAGTTCACATTTGTTACTTGCTTTGTGAAATCTAATTATAGAACATAGCACCAATTTGAGATGTTTGCCCTTGTTTTCTGCTCTGAATTAGGCATTCATAGCTAGTATGACAATATCATCTGAGTGTTAATGCCTACTTTTGTATTACATGGCACAAAAAACTTGAAATATTAGCAAACTGTTACTAATTACAATGGGTTTGAGATTTGGGGCTGAAATGGCCACTTTTGAAATGGTATGAACCATGGTTTGTTTCTACTCTAACTTACAGTTTAACTGAGCTCAGCAGTAGTTCAGCTGCACCTACAGCTTGTCTAAACATTTCCTGGTTTAGACAAGACTCAGGTATGTTGAGAACAGCGTACAGTACTGGCTGTGACAACACCTTTGGAAAACCTGTGTTTTGTCCTACTCTCTTCTTCCAGTGCAGCCCTTCAGCCACAACCATGTGTGAAGAACCAGAGCCAAGCCACATCCCTGGGGCAGTGAGGCTATCATGCATTGCTAGCAATCTCCATTGTGCTAAAGGAATGCAGTATATTTTTATTCTCTTGCACACAAGGTGGAGAAAGGGCTTCTTTGGCCCTTTTCTTTCTAGCCTATGTGTGTTGGAGCAGCCATAATTTATCCCTTGAAGTTTTACAATGATTAGCACCCAATTACACATTTGAGAGTATTTTGGAAGAAAGATGTATTTAGCTGCTGAATTAGCACATTTTTTGAAATACCAAAGTGGGATGCTAAATTCCATGTTTTGCCAGGATTTAGATTTCTTCTTTCATGGATTTCTTCTTTCTTCTTTTATTACTATCCAAAGAATGATGTTAAAAAATTTTGGATACTGCACTCAGTTAAAAAACCCAGAATCTATATCTGTATGTTTTGTGTACATTTGAAATGAGGTGCCTTATATAATAAACCTATGTTCTGTATTAACCTTCATCAGTGTAAGTTGTATTAGTTTTGTAAGATGTAAAATGATGGAAAAAAAGAATCATGTTTGAACTGATTTTAGCTCACTTATGAAATAGCCTCATGGGGCATGCAAAAGAGTGCCTGGAAACTTGTCTGCGAAGTAAACTGGAATCTGGTAGAAATTAACTCCTGATAAGGCATATGAGCTGTAGACCTAAATGCTTTCAATAGCATGAAACATTTGTTTTTAATGTAGATGTAGCTGGATAAGCAGATTGTCTGCTTAAAGTAGTTCTTTTCACAACAGTTTTCCTACTGGTAAAATTCCTTCTAAACTTTTATAGAATTGTTTTGGTAATTAAGATAGCTTGTTGTTTTGAGGCAAGAAAGCCTGCTTGGCTTTTCCATTTTTAACATCTATATCACTGCCTAGATTTTTAAAATCCAGCACATAAATCCACATATAGATCTCTAGTAAACATAAGAGCATTAACCGCTATGAAGAAATAAAAAATGGAAAGCTAGAGTACATTTGTTGGAAAGGAAACACTTCTGGAAAAATGTACTTCAGTTATGTTGACAAAACCATAAAAAGCAGAATAACTGCCTCAAACCCAAGTTTTTTTAAAACTAGACACAACATAAACAAAAGTATAAACCTTGATTGTAGATAATACCAGAATTGCTTCATCACCACAACCTACTTCATAGTTTTCATTTCATGGGGAAGGTTTGAAAAAGGAGTGTTAGTGAGACTGGCAAAATCAAGAACTGGCTTCTGCTGTATGTACCTAACAGTTTCTCATTCCTGAGATGCTGCCAGACATTGACAATTTCCAGCGATTATGGACCCAATAACCCTTTGCTAGACTTTTGCCCATCAAGAATCATATGGTTATGGTTAAAATCATAAGCTGTACCTAAAAACCTCAGAAGCACCCCCAGAATCTTAGTGAATGAAAAGGACCAAACTCAAGTACAGAAAAACAGCTCAGTTGTTCTTGCCACTCTCACACAAATATACCACGAAGGCTGCTGCCAATCTGGTCCAAATCTGAGCAAACTAATCTGTGAAATATTAGGAAAATTAACCACAGTGAAAAGTATTTCAGGCTTTATTCAGATAAAGCCAAATCTGATTCAACATACCGTTTACCACCTATGTCATTTCTGCTTATTGGAGCTTTGCAAAGGAAAAGAAACCCCTCTCAACCACAATATTTCAAAATGGATGACTGAAACTGAGAGTGCACTATCTTCTGCCAGCACTTTAACTTCTGTCCTCCCTGCTACAGCTTAGATCTGAGAGATCAATGCAAGGGAAGCATATATAAAAAACAATTGTCTATCAATAGTTCTATCAACTGAGCAGTATTTTTCTTCACATAATTCCGAAGCCCCTCTCTTTGCATTAAGCTTCAAGAACAAGCTATTCAATATGATCCACCTCTCTATCTGCCCAATATGCATAAAGGTGAGACCTGGAAAAAACGGTGACTTTTTTGGGGAAAGGAGGACATGTCTCCATCCAGTTCTAGTTGAAAAAAAGAAGAAAAAAAAGGTCTCCAGATTTATGTAGCCACATTAACTGGCTCTTACTACCTGGTATAGTTCCACGAGCTGACTTTGAAGGTCTACATTCATGCTAATGTTGAAGTCACACAAGACAAGCAGCACACATCTCCCCTAGAGGAGAGCTGCTCTCATATTCCTTCATGTATCATGTATCTGAATGGTGAATCTGTATGTCCATACATACTAAGGCTACATCTCTGGGATAGCACTACAAATGGGCACATGGATAAATATATTTAAACTACCACTATCCATAGTAGGTAGATGATCAATAAAATAATTTTTTCTTCATCTATAGTTACAAAAATATGTAAAAATGAGCAAGACAGACTACATTAGCTATAAGTTATTGGTGATATATTCCATGGATATATCCATTAACAAAAGTTATTAATGTAATAGTTTCTTCTTACAAACTGTTCCCATACACACACACACTTTCTCTCGCACACACTCACCAATGCACACACCATCTATGGCACAGAGTATTATCCCTTTTTAAAAAATCCCAACTTTGCATGTGCACAAGAGCTGTCAAATGCCAATTATGAATAATGGCAATGATGTATAGACATTATCTTGAGCATTTGTTAGACTCTCCCCAAACCACCCAGAAAGCATAATGCATAGTTTTACATTGTTTGTTCTGTTTTTTTTCAGCTAGATTGCCTCACTGCACTTCTTCAGTTTAGCTCTGCTTCATAGCCCAAACCCACACAGTTGCAACCTATGGCGGGATGCTGGAGTACTATGTGACAGCCCTAAATCAGATGTAGATCCTTATGATGGTGTTTTATAGCTACCTCTAGGTCACAGCCCTATAGCCATGATGTTTTAATATACATAAAAACAGCCCACTGAAGTGCACTTCAGCCCAGGTTTGCCATGTAAAGCAGCAGTAGATCCTGCTGCAGTGCCATATCCTTCAAGCATATAAAGAAATGAACACATATTCACCATCGTGTCCTCCTAACCATGATCTTTAATATTAAGATATGTCAGCCCATGCAGCTGGGAAACATTCCAATTCTAAATGCTTTAAAGGCATTAAACTTGTTACAGAATAAGACAGTTTCTCACTAATCTTTTAAGAATGCTGTTTTTCACCAGTCTTGTCCTTTTGTTTTGGCTCATTTTTGCCACTTGTGCCATTATTATGCTCACATGAAATCACTGGTTTCTGTCACATTGATTCTTCCCAATAAAGGGACTCCATGACTATCATCTCCAAGAATGAGCCTGGTCCTCTCTTTTGTGCACGCTCCTGGCCTAAGTGTTTCCATTCATAACTCTGTGAGGTGACATGAGGGGGCACAAATCACAGTTTTGTTTCTGCTATTGGTTGTCCTGTATGGAAGTTTTCTGCATGGCTGGGTGAACAGTGCAAATATACATGGTTTTATATAAAGAAGGCGGGTAGAAAACATAGTATGAAAGAGAAGAAATTATTGGCTGAGGGTGTATGGCAATCAACAACACGTTGTCACTGATAAAAGAAATTGTTTTGAACATTTCATTGGGTAGAAAGGTGGATACAAAGTGGGATGAAATTCAGAAAAGGAAAGTTCATGCTGAATATTATGTCAAATTTTGCAGTAGTCAGATTGACATGTACGAAGGCCCCTACAAAAAGCCAGGCTGTTCCTCATTGTTAAGCCCACCATGTAATATAATTCTTCACATACTTACTGTAGACAGAAAAACATCGTTCTGTGACGCTGCGTGGGATTGTCCCCCAAGGAGAAATCTTCCATCCATGCACCTACCACTTTCAAGTGAAAGGGGTCGAGAAAAAAATCATCTACCTCTTGAATAGCCCTCCTCCCACCTCTGGATCCTGTGGAGGATGCTGTGTGGTTACAGGGTCTGTGATAGGGAACCAGACAGACAGGGCAGGCTGGAGAAAGGAATGGGTGAGCAGAGGGATACACACTTCTCCCCTACCCCCAACCTGTGCCCAACACCTGACCTCATGGAGCATCCCAGAAAAAGATAACGCATGTTGAGCAGGGTAAACCAATGGGACTGTACAACAATTACAGTGACACAGCTTTTTGCCTCTCTGTTGATGGAGTGAATGGGTAGGAATCCCACAAAGGACCCCATGACTCTTACCCTTTTACATTAACTGTAGGAAGAAATCTGGTCCTGTGTTGGGAACCAGTATTTTCAGCTAACTCTTGATTTAGGGAGTGAGATTAAGGAACAACTAATGCAGCCTCAGGCTGGCTTTTCCACTAGTGTGTTTGAGAGGGATTGTCCTCTTAATTGCAACCCTGTGTCTTTCCTACCTACTCTGTCCTCTCCTTTAGCTGTAAATCCCTGACACTACACTCTGTAGTTTCCAGAAGGATGTGCTACCAAAGAGACATTTGACATACACACTGCTCTGGGTAAATGCACGTTTCATATCATGGAAGACACGACTTGTCCCAACAGCACAAATGCTCTGTTTGACTGCTTAAAATTTTCTTGACCTGGGGGAAATCTCTGGCTTACATAGAATATTTCTGTCAGTATTGCCAACCTTTAGGGCTTACAGTTTAACACTCAGATCATTCAGAGCTATGCTTTCAGTAAGCATATATGGTATAACAATTAAACATTACTGTTTCAACAGGCATATATTCTTCAGTTCATGCTCAATGCCCCTTTTTAATGATTACAGGAGATGCTGTTAACAGCTTCCGTCTACTTGGATAGTAGGCATAACACCCATTTGTTCTGAAATAGGTCCTTGCATGACAGACTTCCTAACTTAGGCCTTGTCTACATTAGGAAATTATTTTGAAATAACTAAATTGGAAATAACAACGTTGAAATACCATGTCCCCACTATGAAGCCCCAAAATTAGTCCAAGGAAGGCGCCATTATTATGGACATGCTACCTCAACTTAGAGCCCCACGAAGCACTGAAGAGTAATTACTTTGAATTACTCTGAAGAGTAGTTATTTCGTAATAGCAGCAGCAGAGCATTCACACTACCGCTATTTTGAAATAACAATTTCAAAGTAAGTGTTATTCCCCAACGAAAACAGATTTCAAAATAACCAGCCCCTTATTTTGAAATAACCGACTTGTTAGTGTGGATGCTCCACTTATTACTTCAAAATAAGGGGGGATATTTAAAAATAACTCCCCAGTATAGATCAGGGCTCAGTGTTTGGTCCTTATGATAGAATCACCTGCTGATAAAACAAAATACAGGACTATGTAGCACTTTAAAGACTAAACCATCTTGTTAGTCTTTAAAGTGCTACATAGTCCTGTATTTTGTTTCAGCTACACCAGACTAACACGGCTACATTTCTATCCCTGATGATAAAAATGATTCTGTAACCAAGAATCAAGCATCAGAATCTGTGATCCATGTATAATCTCTTGAAAGTTCTGTGTGATAATTACATATTTTGTTACGAAACTGTAGAATTTGAAATCTGGATGCTTAACTGGGTCACATTCTTAAGCTAGTCATGGCAACAAAGTCATATGAAGCTTTCAAAAAATTTACACGGCACTTTTTCTAAGAGAAACCACAAATAAAATTCTGGGCTATGGCAAGTCTTGCAAATTCAGTATGGGTACATCTACACTTGCACCCTAGTTCAAACTAGGGATGCAAATGTAGGCGACAGAAATTGCTAATGAAGCGGGGATTTAAATATCCCATGCTCCATTAGCATGATCTCGCTGGCGTGTTACTCCTCATTTTTTGAGGAGTAACGTTCGTTTGAACCAAGGGGTTTGGTTTGAACTAACGCATCCCGGCGCGTACTTTCACTTTCAAAACAGCTGTTCAGTGGAGTAACACGCTGGTGAGATCATGCTAATGAAGCACGGGATATTTAAATCCCCGCTTCATTAGCAATTTCGGTCACCTACATTGCATCCCTAGTTCAAACTAGGGTGCAAGTGTAGACATACCCTATGTAATAATTTATACAGATTCTTGTTTGGTGTTGGTAAGATCTCGTTAGAACTATGTAAGAGCTAAGTATTATTATGAAATAGCATTTAGAGTTACAGTGGATGGTCTTCATATTTATATGTCTTTATATACAGTCATATATCAAGCTTTATATAGAAATTACACACAAACAACCTCCCCCCAAAATACAAAACCACCTGCTACACACAAACCCTAAATAATAATGTAGTCCCCTTACTAAAGGTGCCTCTGCTTATTCTCTGGGGAGATCCTGTGTGCTGCAATCTAGCCCCAGAGACTACAATTCCCATGAGCCCTGGAGGAAACCAGGAAGGAAGTGACTTTTGTTTGGAAGATCTGAGTCTCTCCACGTGTGGAGGAAGACTCAGCAGCCTGTGGACTCTTCCCTCTGTTTATGGAGCAGAAAGGGAGCCAGGCTGCTGTGGAGGAGTTTGATCCAGTTCAGGAGCTGTTATGTTGCAGTTACAGACTGGGACAGCGAGCCTTTGGAACTGGGATCTAGCAGGCTGCTTCTGATTGCCCTAGAGGGGAGGCCCTTTGGCTGTACTTGTGGCTAGAAGCTACTCTACATCCAGTACACAGAAGGAGACTGTGAGTAACTGGGCATCTTTGGGAAAATTCTGCCTGGGACAGACCTCAGAGATACAGACTAACTCTGGGTTCAAAGAGAGGCAGAGAGGCCAACCCAGTGAACCAGAGCTGCTGCATAGCTTGGACCCACATACACACTACCTACAGAGAATCTCCATTACAGCTGCAGTTCTTCAAGTGCACCCACGTAAGCAAGAGTCCGGGACTTTGAGTCCAGGGGTGTGCATACTCTGGGGTGGGATAAATATTGGCAGTGCAAATGGCAGCTGGATACGTTCCTTTTACCTCTGTGTACTTTGTTAATTGATGTTATTCACTGTTAATTTTTTAAATCCTGTCTCTAAGTTAAATAAAGGTTGTTCATTCTAATGCAATCTATTAGATGTATATTATTTATGATTTGTAATTGTTGTTCTGGAGTTAGATCCAGTTTATTGTTGGAATAAGTTTATTCCTGGAGGTTCCCAAAGTACACCAGTAAGTGTGTACAGGGCCAGCCAGGTGGAGGCACCACCATTATATGTTCTTTATGAGCAAGGGACAGCAGCAAGGAGGTGGATAGGGTTTCCCCAACTAAACAACATCACCACTGGGGTACTCAGAATCTCCTTTTATGTTAAAACCATCAGGCGCCCAGGCACACCTGTGAGTGTGACCTGCTCCTGAGTAACCCCGGGAGGAAAAAGGGGGTTACAATAAGAAAATAACCTAAGTTACAAATCTAAGCACTTGAAAGTTGGGAAACCATACAGAAAAGAATCTCCCCTCCCCTCACTGGCACCCTTTAGGGATGGTGGGTGGACGCTGAAGCTCCCCTCCCCCATTCATATGGGAACATTGCTGGCTATTTCTCATCATCAGAGAGTGAGGGGAAAGTGCACAGTTTGCTGCATTCCTCACTCTGGCTGGGAAGGGCAGGGAGCAGATGAATCTGAATCTGTCCTGGCTGGGGGACATGTACCTTTGCCTCCACAGTGCCCTCTGGAGCTGCAGTGGCTCTGGAGAGGAGCTCCTCACCTAGCCCCAAGCTGTTGCAGTGAGAGGGCTGGAGGGTAGTCCTCTCTTTCCTGGGGCAAACTGCATAATGAACCCCTTATCCCCAGTTCCACCCCAGAGAAATGATTTAAAAGAAGCATGTAGATTTTAATTTTATTTAAAAAAATGAGTTAAGGACCTGAGCAACGCTTGGTAAATCTTCTAGTATTTAAAAAAATAAAAATATCCTACTACATATGAGTATGACATTCCTCCATCATACACCATGAGGAAGGTTTGAACCCTGAGTTTTCAACATAGACTGTTATGATTTGAACTGCAGCATAAATTATATTATCTGCTAACAGGAGAATGAATGGTTAGGGTCAGGTGTGATGAACCAGAGGTTCGAGGATTGTCTAGGGGTGGTTTTTGTGGCAAGGGACTGGGGCTGCAAAGGAGGAAGGCCCGAGACTTAAATACACTTAACCAATTACAAACTTTATTAACTACAATTTGATTATATTAAATCACTGTCTCTGATTCGTCTTAGACAGCGCAGCATGCAAAAAAAGAATATAACAAATAAAACCAATACAGCAATAATAAAAACTCCTCCTGTAGCCAGTCCTTCTATGGTTATCTTTGAACAGCTGGTGGAGTTAGTCATTAATCTACATATACTTAACAACCTCTAAATATGAAATGGTTAATACAATATAGTAAGCAATACTCACAAGCCCAGAAACGATTACGATGCACAGACACAAAATAACGCATAGCATGCTCTAGATTCGTACACCCTTTCGTAATTCGGTGGGTGGGAGGCAGCCTTGGGTGATCAATCCCTCAGCCAGGCTGGACGATACGTGCCTTCTATTTTTTGATACGGAACCTCCCCGAGCTTAGGGCTCAGGGTGCTTTATACTATAATTTTGACATCCGGTGCCATATTAGGGTTCAGCTTCAGTTGATACTATGATTTGATATCCGGTACCATATTAGGGTTCCTTCCTGTTTGATATGACGTCTGCCTCAAGGCATTGTGGTTAGTGCCTGATGCAGACATGACTGGCACACGTGAAAGCTAGCTATGTTTTTTCTTTCCCTGTTCCAGCTGCTTGTTAACTAGTGTATTATGACAGCTCATTTCCCTTATTCGTATCTTGTCCTGTTTTTAGTGCTCATTAACCTAACTTTTTTCCCTACTCTTATCTTCCTGGCCTAGGTGCTTGCCAAGTTCAAGTTCTGTTTACTGGGGACTGCGCTGGGGCTTGAAGGCCCCTGGCCTGGGTGCTTGCCAAGTTCAGTTCCGTTTACTGAGAACTGTGCTGAGCACCCAAGGGAATTCAAGCTCTGTCTCTGGATCCGCCTCAGTGGCCTGTGTTTTCTTGTGAGGGGCTTTTGTGTGGCAGTATGGGCACTACGCGCGAGGCCGTGGTCAAAAGGACCTGCTACATGACAAGGTGAAGGTGAAGGAGAGCTTGGCCCAGCTCAGTTCTATTTATTCCACCCTCAGCCCTAAAGCAAGCATGTCCTGCTCATTGTGGCACGGTCAGAGACATGTGATCAGTGAGGAGCCGCTCTTCAGAACATTCACAGTTAGTTATGAATGTGGCAGGCTGCCAAATCTTCCTGAGGAATGCAAGCAAGAAAAGGGAAATGGCAATGTTTATCTCAGCCAAACTTGAATAGAAAATCCTGGGACAAAGGAAAAGCATGTCTATAACCTGAGGGCATTTTTCTTGCCAGATTTCAAAGACCAGCTGCAAATGATGAAGGTGTGAGAGTGTCTTGAAAGAAGATCACAAGAAACTTGTATAATGGAAAGTATTAGGCAGCCCTTAATATAGGGACTGTTATCAGCTCTTTCTATAAGCTAGATAAATCAGAAACATAGAATATTACACTGAATTAGACATTATAATTTTCTCTTTTTGGAAACTGTCCTGAATGAGCCATCATGAGCCTTATAGTACTGCTGTGGTCATAAAAGCTACCTGAGGGATTTGGACTCACATTTCTCATTAAAATAAGAATTGGACACACCCAAATCCCTTAGTTGGTTTTGAAAATCCCAATCTATATGTTCTCCAAAACTAGCTGTTTAAGAGTTCTTCTGTTGCATCCTCCTCTCCTTTTGCAATCTGTAAGGCTTAAAGGGTGTGTCTAAACTACATGGTTCCATCGACGGAGCCATGTAGATTAGGCAGGACGGCAAAGGGAATTGAGGTGGCGATTTAAATAATCGCCACTTCATTTAAATCAAAATGGCCACCGTGCTGCGCTGATCAGCTGATTGTCAGCACAGCGCGGCAGTCTAGACGGGAATCTGCCAACTCCAGAACCGTTCGTCAGCATATCCTTTATACCTCATGAAACGAGGCTTACAGGATCTGCCACCGAAGGGTTCTGGGGTCGGCAGATCCCTGTCTAGACTGCCGCGCTGTGCCGACAATCAGCTGATCGACGCAGCGCGGCAGCCATTTTTATTTAAATGAAGCAGTGATTATTTAAATTGCCGCTTCATTTCCCTTTTTCGAGTACACTAATCTACATGGCTCCATCGACAGAGCCATGTAGTTTAGACGTACCCAAAGTATTTCAACTGGTACTTTGTTGCTTACTTAATCACTTTACTCCCCTCATGGCCATTTTGTCCTTCTGATGCACACATTCTCTTCCCACCTTCCCAGTGCAGGCTAATTTGCTTGGCAGTGTGTACTGGTGGGGCAAACTATTCACTGTGGCTGTGTTACATTCCTAGCGAGCTGTCAGCTGAGAAGCATTGCTTGGGATCAAAGGTGTCTGATAAAAATAAAATCTAATAAGTGGCACAGTGCCCTTCACTGTGGGTTAATGGTACTGACTATCTAATCCTTGTCAGTAAAAGCAGTCAAAAAGATTAGTGAAAGCTGCAGTAGCTGACCAAGAATGAAGGCCACAGCAAACAGCATGTGGAAACACCCAAAAGAGAAACTTGTCATGGCAAAATAAATAATTTTTTTAGCAAAGAGTAGACTAAATCTTGCTTAAAATATTGAGAAATATTACAGTTTTTTATTTATTTAAAAAAAAGACATACTTGCTTGTTTTGGTTAAAAGCATAAAGAAATCGACTAGCAGAACATTGAAATATCTCTGAAAATCTTTTTGAAAGTATGATCTACAAGTACGGGTAGCGCTTTCTTCCTTTAATCCTTTTAGTGTCTTAGAATGTACAGGGTTCATTTAGGGCTATGCAAATTCAGAAGCATGTTATTTCCCTTTCTTCTCTGCATGGATTAATTGGCAATGTGGGCATTAATGCATAATGTGAATATGATTCATCTGTGATGAAAATGGGCCAAGTTCTCCCTGAGGTAAGTCTACTGAAGCTAATGGCATTAACTTCAGGGTGAACGTGCTTCATTGTGTTTAGTCCTTAGAATAGCCTCACTTGATTGTAAGGATTAATTAACTGGCTTCAGAATTTTCCATAGAATTTTATGTTTACTTCAAATGCTTTGTCTAATGATGACTTCAGTAACATGTTTGGAGTGGTGACTGTATGTTATCCTATCTAAGCTCTGTTCATTTCTGATGTGTAGAGTCCCTTTGGGCATCTAAGTAAAGATGAACATGTCTTTGGTCTAAGGTGACGTCTTTATCCATGGTTTTTCCTTCATCCTGATGCACAACATTTCCTGTTATGGGAAAGCTGAGAAATAAGGGTCTGTAACAGGTTTTAGCACTCACTGGCACAGCACTTCTTGTTGGTCTACTGAGGAATTAGTTCTTCCAACCCTGGAGCACCTTCTGTTGGCTGGTGTCTCACCCTCAGTCACCTGTCATCTTCTGCACTACTTCAGGTCTCATGTCCATCTTGGCACACAGTGCCCCATTCCCTCATAGTACTGCCCCACAGCAGTGCCCCCCATTCCCTGGGGTCCTCTCATTCCAGGGAACCTCAACCCCCTTGTCTCAGTGACCCACTGTCAGTCATCATCTGGGCCCTGCCTTAGGGGCAAACTGTAGCCTGAAATAGCCACAGGTGTGTTCCTGCTGCCTTCTCCTGTACCTGTAGTACCCCTCAAGCCTTGAGTGCAAGGCCTCAGCCATGGAGTTTGCCTGGACAGAGCTACCCAGCTCTGCCTGCCCTTCCCTAGCACTGCCTGTCTCAGGTACCTTCTCTAGCTTCCCAGGCAGCCAGGTCCTTCCTGTTCCACAACTAGAGCAAGAGTATGTGCTCTTTCTCTCCAGAAGCCCTTCTTATAAGCCCTATCCAGGCCCTGATTGCCTGTGTCTAGCCCTTTTCTGTTTAGACCACAGTCCCAACCCTCTCTGAAAGCTCGATTTAACTCTTATTTCACCATAGTGGGATGAGCACCCTGCTTTCCCCATGGTGGGAGTGCATATAACTCCCATTAACATTAAAGGGAATTCAGTATATGGCTAGAGAGTTCCCCAAAGATCCCACAGAATTGTATTTGAGGTTGTCACTAATATTGATTCTGTAGCTAAGTTAAAACCTCAAGTTAGAAAATAGTTTTAAGGTCGATATTCCTGGTTTCTGTACCTTTACACATTTAACTCTCTTTTACCTGAATTAGTTAATTCTTCAGAAGAATATAAGTAGGTCTATAATGGAATGAACATTTTTAATCAGTGAAAAAATGCATAAATCACTATAAATTCAAATGGATGCACTATACTGGGCAAATAGCATCTGAGTAGTTTGTGGTTAAAGGCAGAGAGAGATGAAAAGCGCTTTATCTGTTTAGTTGATCAAAAAAGAAGATGAGAGGAGACTTGACTACAATGTACAAGTAACTTCACGGGGAGGAAATACCAGCTACTAAAGATCTCTTTAATCTAAAAGGCATAACAAGAACCCATGGCTGGAAGCTGAAGCCAGACAAAGTCAAATAGAACTAAAACTCTCATATTTTAACAACAGAGATAATTAACAGCTGGAACAAAATATCAAAGAAATCATGGATTATCCATATCTTGATATCGTCAGATCAAGACTGGATTCTTTTCTAGAAGTTATGTTTTATCCAAACAAAGGTTAGTGGTCTTAATACAGGTGTGTCTGAGTAAAATTAAATGGTAGGTCAGATTAGAGGATTTAAAGGTGTCTTTTGGCCTTAAAATCTATGAAATACCATGGATGTTGGAATTTAGAATGAAAATCATACAAGGCAATAAGAAAGGAGGAAAATTAAACTTATTTGAATGATTATTAACTGGAGATACACTTTTGAAGTGTGGTGCAGAGAGATTGATTCTGATCTCACTTATACCAGTTTAACTCCTGGGAAATCAGTAGAATTACATTTGATTTACACCATTGTAAATTAGATCAGAATCAGCTCCGTTATCCCGACTGAATTTAATGAGCTGCAGATGGCTAAAATCCCACAATCCACTGGTGTCTGATGCTGAAGCCTGAGCAATGTAGCTTCATGGGGTTCTCTGTGTCATGGGGCCCCAGGCAACTGCCGCACTTGGTACGCCTTAACACTTGGTACGTCTTTTATATGCAGAAAGCCAGTTGTGTGGCACAGGTGGGTCGTGAAGTTTTTAAAGCACATGTGGGGGGCCTTAGGAAAAAAAAAAAAAAGATTGAGAGCCCCTGCCATAATACACATAATTGTGCAGCTATTCTGAAAGAAGGATAGGACACATTTGATATGGTTTTAATCAGGCTTCAAGTTTATTATTAGATGTCTGGGACTATCTGGCAGATAAGTGTACTGTGCAGGTAACCCCATGTTTTTTCTGTAACCTCTCCGGGAGCTTCTGCTAGCCTTTTCCATCCACGTCCCCCAGGCAATCGTTGTAGGAGGATTGGCTCCCTGCAGCACCAATCATTGAAGCCCCAACTTCCTACCTCCCTTTCATTACCTCCTTTTTAAGTAGTTTATCAAGCCATTTATCTGGTTACTGTATACCTTCCCTATGGAGCACCTATCCTGGACCGCTGCCATAAAGAGGTGCCAGCTATCTACTTGGCTACCTCCTCCCCAAGCCCATTTGGGTTCACAGACATCACCAAAATCAAATCCACATCAGCACCTAAATCTGACAAGTGAATCCCATTTGCCTGAAATAAATCTGGTGCCCCATATGCCATGCCAGGATGTGAAATTATCACTCCTCCTATTGTCCCCAGGAATTTGGCTACCTCCTGGTCCACATACCTCTGTACGTTGCCCACTTTGGGTCTTCATGGCTCCCTTCCAATCTCTGTTTTGAAGCATGTCTGACCATGCAATTTTAACTCTGGGAAAAAGTTCAAGGATCAGCCTCAAGTCCCTCTTTGCTCTGAGCATTAATTCAACCCCTTTACACATTCCCACATTGTTTCCTTGCAAGATGTACCACACTTATATCTGGTGGCTGCTGATAGGTACCCACGGAGAATAGGAGTGGTATCAGCTGATCCCATAGCATGCCCCTCTTTCCATGCTAACTCAGTATTGTTTCACTGCTAAACCCCAGCTGTGACCCCTTAGGCAACTTGGATGCATGCCGATATACCCTAAAGACAATACTAATCCCACAGATGCACACCAGCCTCTTCATGGCCAGTCTTATAACATCTGGAATGAGACTACAACAAATTAATACTGATTTACCACCTGAGGTCTCACATATGTTCAGTACTCTTCTGAATGCCAATGCCTGATTGCCTGAATTTCCTCTGCTGCTACCCTGATTCTGAATGAGTGGGAACCAAATTCATGGGCTGGCAGCCCCAACCTCATCAGTTCCCATGTTCTACATCACAACAAATTGTTAGATTGTGGGGCAGAGCCATCCTAAGGGGGATGGGGCCCAAGACAACCCCCCCTCCATCCCAGATCCCACCCGGCTCCACCTCTTCCTGCCCCTGCTACATTCTCACTCTGCCTCTTCCCACCACTTTTCTGCCCCACCCCACCCACACTCTACCCTATGCCCCAAGCCTGTTCCCCCGAGTGACACTGAGAGCCAATGGAGTGGAGTGGACTGGTGAGTGCAGAGGGGGAGACAACTCCTGGTGCTAGTGCCAGGACCTCTGCTAATCTCTCTGGATGTCCTTCACCCCCATGCTTTCATGTCCTTCTGAAGTATGGGGCTCCCCAAAACATGGGGTGAGAGGCATGCCTGAACAATCCTATGGCTCTGTTATGGCAGGACTCCCATCACTGTGCATAAAAAGAGGCCTTCCTCACCAAACCGTATTGCCAGGTAGGCCCTAAAAGTCTGCATGGGGCAGGCCCCATGCTCATCACTCTTCCATAAGAAAACAGATTTTCTCTGGCCTCCTTGGTTGGTCTTTGACATTTGCAAGTGTAATATCACTGAATGTGCATGCTATTGTACATCATACAGTTCCAAAGCTCTTCCCACAGGGAATCTACTGGACCAAGGTAGTAGTTTGCTGATCCTGAAAGCACCAAGAGCCTGCGCTGTGTGAAGGGGGCTTCACCACCTGGGCTCCATCCAGATTCCAAAGGATGAATCAGTGACACCCCTTGTCTCCTTTTGCAGCAGTTTGACCTCTTTCCTGTGCCCCTCCATAGCACTTGTCATTTGGCCAGCCAGACACATTCCCTCCAGTTTAAAGGTACAGTGTGGTCATTGTCTCCCACAATGATAGTGCTGCCCTAAACTAAACCAGTTGCAGCAAACAGAACAGGATGCAACAACATCTAGATCCCACCAGCCTTACTTCTAAACTGCCAGAGGTTGCTGTATCTTGGAAAAAATGTCCTGACATTACCCATGGCATCTGACAACACAGGACATTGGTGAACTTACTATGCTGAGAATTATGATTTGTCATAGAATTGAAGGACTGGAAGGGATCTCCTGAGGTCACCTTTATATGGCATGTTATAAATCATAGTCAAACTCAAACAATACATGATTTTAATTTTGTTCACAAATACTATTTGGATTTTTAAGCATAATATTTATAATAAAATATCTCTCTTCCTTTCTTTTTTTCTTTTTTTTTTTCAGTGAGTTTGGTTTATAAATCTGATGCCTATTATGATCTCTATCCCCTTTATTTCACATTATACTAAGCTGCTATGCACAAAGTGCTATCTGTTTAAAAATAAATCTATTCAACTATTACGTATTTTTTTCCAAATGTCTTTCCAGTTTGCCTCCTTACTCCCTTGAGAATTCAGTGTTATAATTTTTCTGGCCTTGGTATTTTGTCAGCTTTTATTTGTTCTAAGTTTATGAATTCAGAATCTGGAAAGACAGTCATTATATTTTACATTGCATTTTGCTGCATCAAGAGAGGCAGAAGTTGTAGCACAAGATTTATGAGTTTGCTGTTGAGCAAGCCACACATCGGTAATGGGGAAAGCAAAGGTATGGATGAACCTTAATGTGATCACAGATGCAGGGAAAATACTTGCAAATGAGCACTGATCTATAGAAACTAAGGAGCTGGTAATTTGTGTTGTGTGTGTGTGTGTGTGTGTGTGTACAGAGTGGTGAGGGAAAGAATGTAAGCTCTTCTCTTTTCTGAAATGATAAACAATCCCTGGTCCTTTAGCAGTTCTACTTTTCCAATGCCTGATTCAAGATAATTGGTTTATTTATACATATATTCGAGAAGAAAAAATGAAAACTGTGGACACCATAAATATGAATGAGTACACAAGACTTAAGAGGATATAGCACAATACTGTCATAATGACTGCAGTATTGTTGTAGCTGGGTTGGTCCCAGGATATGCGAGAGAAAGGGTGAGGTAAAAATTTGTATTGGACCTATTTCTTTTGGTGACAGAGACAAGCTTTCAAGTTTCAAGAATCTTCAGGACAGGGTACACAGTGATCGGGCTAAGGATCACACAAGGAGGAAGAGAATGTTATTCATAGGGAGGCGTTTCAAGGAACCATTCAAAATGAAAGGGGCAATTAAAGCTTCTGCAGTTTCAGGACAAAGGAGAGTTAGTGGGTTTTAGATTGTTGTAATGAGATATAAAACCATGTTGTCTGTTGAGCCCATGATTTTTTTTATCTCTAACTCTATGGAGCTTGAAAACACGTCTCTTTCACCAATAGAAATTGGATCAATAAAATATATTCCCTCACTCACCTTGTCTCTCTCACTTTCATCATCCTGGTCCCATTGAAGTCAATGGAACTTTGGCCATTGACCTTAGTGAGAACAGAATGCACCACATGGAACTGCTAATATTTTGTATTTTGACTGTCTCACAAAACATAATCCCAATGAGGATGAATAAATAAAATAAATACACACCTTTGCATAACCACTTCACAGGTCCACACCCATTGTGTTTAAAAGTGAATTACAGAAATTCTCCAGAGACAGATTTTCCACATCAAACCTGGTAATCTTTTTTTTATCCTAGTTGGGAAGAAAGGTTTAGAATCCACACCTCAGAAAACTTCCATTTCCATTCCACTCTCCCTAGAGCACAGAGCTTAGTCGGATACTACAGACTTAATAACATCAGATCATATGTGCTTTCCAAGCAATCAAAGCTCTAGGGGTGAAGAAAGTGGCAATTTGACAGATTTATCACCTCACTCTCATGTGCCCAATATGACTCACTAGTGCTATATGAAGTGTTGTTGTAGTTATGTTGGTGCCAGGCTATTAAAGATTCAAGGTGGGTGAGGTAATATTTTTAACCTAACCAATAAAAAACTCACCTTGTTTCACTGGTGCTGAACATCCCACAACAGTGTGGGGGGTGAGTTGGCAAGTACCCTTCGCCCCCTTTATGGTCGCAGGTAGCTAGGGTGTGTGTAGGTATTTAAATATTACTGCGTGGGCCGGAGCACTGGTGAGGGACCAGAGATAAAGAACTCCTCCTGCTCCTGTGCTGCAGTAGGGAGAATGTGGGAGCTCCTCTCTTCTCTGGCTGTGATAAGGAGAATGAACCCCTCCAGCCCCTGGGCTGTGGTGGGGAAAGTGAACTTCTCCAGCTGGCTCCTACTGCAGCTTCAGGGGAAAGGAGGTCTCATTCTCCCTGCTGCAGCAGTCTTGGAGCAGGAGGAATCCTGCACCTCTCACTGGGGCCTCAGGGTCAGAGGAATTTGGCATTCTCCACTGTTTTCTGGGAAGGGGGTCATGCTCCTGCTTGCTTTCCCCTGCTCATGCCCCTGAAGGTTGCCTGGGTTTAATGGGGAAGTGCGGAGGGCACATGCTGCATCAATAAACAGGGAGTTTTTAAGTTGCTCTTGCACATCCAGAGGAGCCGACAGGATTGCATGGGCTTGTGGGACTGTGTGTGTGGGGCCTGGCTCCACTCTCCTGGAAGGAGTGGGGCTGCAGCAGCCAGCTCCTAGCGCCACCTGGATAGTGTCCTCACTCCTCTGTTGGCCCTCAGAGCTGGCAGGAGTGCACAGTGCAGTACTCTGGCGGTGAGTCTAAAGGGTAGTGACGACCAGGAGCCTCTGGGGCAATTGTCCTCCTGTCGGTGGGCCTGTGCGCAACTTCCTACTGTACCCAGGTGGCACATTGACTCCCTCAGCATTCTTCATGCAAAATGCCTCCCGCCACTGGTGTTGGGTCCCACTGAGATCTTTACAATGCGGCAGTGACTTGAAAATTTACAATAATAGCATTTTCTGTTGTATTACTGGGAACAGCCAAAGTCCCTGAAACTTACAGAGTTCTCAAACCTATGTGTGAAATAAATGGACTTCCTAAAGTTGAGTTAGCTTCCTCTCTGGCTAAAACAGAGCAATAGATTGTTGCCTACTTGATTTTTCATTAATGCAAAATCAAAGAGACCGTGAGTCCTTTCACTTAGATATTTTAAAACACAACAGAGCCATTTCACACTGTAAGTTTGTTAGGTTAGATCAGTGGTCACCAACCAGTAGATCGGGATCTACTGGTAGATCTTGGAGCCTTGGACAGGTGATCCTGAGAGGTTTGGCTGGGAGGCTATCAAATGCCAGCACTTCAGCTGCCCCTCTCAGCACTGCCATACTGCTCCTGCCTCCTGCCTTGGAGCTGCCCCTCACCTGTGAGAGCCTCCTGCTTGCTGTGCAGGGCATGGGAAGAATGGGGAAGGGAGGGTACTGATCTCAGGATACCCCTCCGTCCACCACATCTCCACAGAGCAGAGGGAGGCAGAGATGGAGAGAGTTTGCTGGCTGCTTTTGCCAGGGCCAGGGTAGGGGTGAGCCTACCTTAGCTCCCTGCACCACTACCCAGAAGCCATCTGTGGTAAGTGATGCCCAGCTGGAGCCTGCATTCTGAACCCTGGCCCCAGTCCTGAACCCCTCCTGCACTCCAAATTCCTGCCCCCAACCTGATAAAAGTGAGTGAGGATGGGGGAGAGAGGATTGAGTGAGAAGGGGTGGAGGTGGGGCAGGAGCAGGGGTAGGGGTATTTGGGTTTGAGGTAGATCCTGGATTCCACTTAAATTCAAAAAGTGATCTCATGCTTAAAAAGATTGGAGACCGCTGGGTTAGATTTATTGGAACAAGGTTTGGCTAACTCCTCCAAATTCAAATAGCTAAATGTTTGCTAAATGATGGAAGCTTAATTTTCAGAAGTGGTGTTATAGCAGACCTCAGTGACTTCAGCTGGAGTTGTGGATATTCAGCTTTCAAAATCAGTCTCCAAATTCCTTTTTTCCCCCTGACCATAAAATGAAGCCCCTAAAAAGTTACAATATTTATTTTGCCACCAAGAGGCAGCTTCTAATGCATACAAAGCACAGGAACTGAAAAAAAATTAAGGGGAATAAATTTGAACAGTTTCTAAATAGTGTATGCTTCAAGTGAATCTAAACAGTATGGAGCATGGGGATTTTCCTTGTATTGCATTGTACGTAGTTGCTATATTGGAGGGGAGGGGCAGAGAGAGGGTAACCAAAAAAGCTTTAAGTATTTGGGTAATTGTGAATAAAAATGTATATTCTTAAGGCATCATAGGGAATGATCAAGAAAAATTAAAAACTTTGACAATATGTTCTCAAAATTAATGAGACCTTATATCTGCTAAGTTTAATTTCTCCAATCAGCACCTATTTTGATGCCTTCATCTGAATCCCCTTTCCTGTAGGATCACATTTCTTTCCATGCTCATGATTCCTGCAATACTCATATGCTAGCTGTGGGGACAGAAGCACTGGAGGTGGAAGAGAGATATTGTATTGATGCACTTCTTCATTTTAACTAAGTACAAAACTAAGATAGAGGGCTTGATTCTCAATTTGTACAAGCTGTACACTGATGTAACTCCATTGAAATGTGAGCAGTTACATCTGATTTATGCTGGTATATAAAGTGAGAGGAGAATAGCATGTAAATGAGATCAGAATACAAAATCAGAGCTTTGCCTTGTGGAAATTTTTGACAGAGCCACACAGATGTTAATTGTGCCTGTCAACCTCTGAATTGTGACAAACATATTTCACTATGCAACACAAAGTTATTTGAAGGCATTATAAGATGCCTGAGGGTGGTGATGAAGCTTCCATACATTAGAAATGATCAAACTGTCGTTCTTAGTTTGAGAAACAAAGTAAGGTTACTGTTTAGTTTTACTGAGGTAAAGAAAGCACTTACTTATTAGTGGTGGATTTCGGCTTTCCTTTTTCCTCTTTAGTGAATTCAGAACTAGTATTAAGTGACAGTGTTAGTTTTGGAAAATGAAGTTTTATTTAGTTATTGAAAGGGTAAAAAACAGAAAACAGCAAATTTTGCATACTCACTCTCTGCCAGTGTCTCAGTTTGGCCTGGATGAGTCACCTGTAGCTTGGTATAGTGTACTGAGGCAAGCTTTAGCTTTAGGCTCTGACTCAGCAGAGCTCTTAAATGTAAGCCTAAATTTTTTTGGTGAATAGTCAAGCACGTTTAAATGCTTCACAGAGTCAAGGTTTTGTGAGGCCAACTTCAGAGGCCAAGTTCCCTGAGGTATCACCTCACCAATCATGATCATGATCATCCTCAGTTGGTAGATCCTGATAGAACAGGTAAAGCCAAACTTACTGATCGTGCAAGCAGCATGTCATCTTCAAAGTTCACTTTTCATAGAGATCAGAGTGATGCAATGACCAAAAACCTCAATGATCTCGGAAAGAAATGCAAAACCAGCTGTCTCATAATAACATCACTAAAATAAGAAAGTAAGTAAGTAAATAAATAAATTGCTATTTGGGGACTGGAGCAAGAGATACATTGAACGTTGTATGTCCACTCCAGTGAGCATACATCATGTTCAGACACCTCAGTGAAGAATGTGGTATAGAGCTGGACAGAATATAAAAGGGTATGTGCATTTCCAATAACAGTGGTAAGAGAGTGGGTTGCATACCATCATTTCTATTGAACCCTTAGTCTTTCCTCTGAAACTGATAGCAAAGGCACTAATTTGAGTCAATACTAATAGTCATTTTTGTGATTCCAAAATTAGGGCTAAGAGACCTGCATTGGCTAAATGAGGAGCTGATTCTAAACTGCCACAAGATTATAGCCAAACCTGGATAAAACATTTGTTGAGGTTTGGAAAAAATGCTGAGTATTCCTTTTTGTTTTGTTTTTAAAGTTAATCCATTTTAATTGCTATGATGCTTCATATTGTGGTTCTTACTGGATGTGGCTGGATTAAAACAATCCTAAAATGCCCACTCTTGTGGTCATTTTAGTCTGACCAATATGGCAGGGAGAATAAAAAACCTAAGGAAAAAAAAGCCTGTTCTTATATTATTTCCGGTACAGGTGTGATGACTGAAGAGGTTTTGATGAATCTTCAAACTTCTGGGTATGTACAAGTACAATTAAGTGCTAAGCAGAGCTATCAGGAGGTTTTAGCATTTTAACTACAGGAATTTTGGGAAATTTAATCCCAGGCTCATATGACTGATAAAGTGATTATTCTGAGAGTAAAGTAAGAAACAAAACTTTGGACAGAGACTCTTTGGGCAGGGTCTTCTTTCATATTTGTAATGCATTTGGTTTACTGCTGGTAGCTAATAGCATTGAACAGAAAGACATTCAAACATGATAATACAGAATAAAGTATAATTAGTGTTCCCTACAATCTGAAAGGGGAATAAATAAATTCAGACTTGTCAAGACTTTTCTTCCAGAGCAAATTCTGATCACCTCACAGGCTATGGTCAATAAGTTTAGTTTCTGGAATTCACAAATACTAGGTACTCAAAGCCAGCCAACTGTGGCCTGAAGTGAAGGTTGCCTTAAATATTTTAAATTCTGTTATGCCTTGCATCAAAACTTTGCCAGAGTAGAAGTGCCAGGGGAAAGCAGTTGTTCTGTATGGCCTGTACATCAGGCATGTCATGTGGACTGAAGTTTTGTTTTGTTTTTGACAAGGCGTGGGTTTAATTTTCTAATATTTTGGACTGAATCTGTCTGCCTCTGGCAAAATAATCTGCTCATTTGACATAGCCAGGCCTCTACAGCATCAGAAGAGCAGACAATACAGCAGAATATGACAGTTTCAGCATGTTTCATTAATGAAAGTTCTCACACTAAAACCAGAAGAATTCTGGGGAAATTACTGGGAGATCTTACTTCTCTGTCTGTTCTGATCTTAAGGGCATTCTCCTATAGGCCTCTCTCTTCAGAAAACTGCATTCTTACTCTCGTTTGCAACAAATCTGAAGTTGCATGCTAATTTTATTACAATGTATTTTCATGAATGTTAACTTGAATTGCAAGCTCAGGAAAAATATTAACAGTACCTAGCTCTTAAATATGTTGCCTAGTTCCATATTGCCTACAGAGCTCTCAATGTGCATTACCAAAAAGGTCCATATCATTATTCTCATTTTACAGATGGAGGTACTGAGGCACAGTGAGGTGAAGTGACTTGGCCAGCAGCAAAGCTAGGCATGGAAGTGAAGACTCTTGAGTCCCGGCCAAGCACTGCACTCACAAGGCCACACTGCTCCAAAGAGAAATCACTGTACAAGAATCGTTGAACAGTGGCTATTTCTTGAACTCATAAATGTATTAGGAAATACTAAAAGGCAAAAATTGATATAGTAAGGCTGAGTGAACTTGACTTGATAAAAGAACTGACATGAATCAACATCCACATCTCAAACTGAGCCTTTATTAAAACTTCAAGATTTGAAAAACTTTAACCAGTGCCTCCAGCCCTCCCCATTATTTTTCTGTTTTGCATAGCCCCACATGCGCTGCTTCAAGTCATGACCAGAAACAAAAATGCTAGAAATATGGCAGGGGATTTTCTTCTGAACATATTTTTGCCCAAGCTGTGTAAGTATTTAACTAAAAACCTGTCTATGCTCATGAGACTCCCCCTCAATTCTGTAGACTCAATATGTTCAGATATGTTTTGAATAAACACCTAGAAGAGTTTTGGGTGCTTAGCTGAACTGAAAAGCTGAATCCTTCTGAAGTTCATCTGCCACTGGTGCATTTGTTCCAAAATGTGAGATTGCATGGCATGTACATGTTGTTTTAAAAAACAAAAACACTTAAACCTCTTCCCTATTATTTAGCTTCCATCAGTGCATGGATGCTTATCTTCGGAGGGTGGGGGGTGTCACAAAGAGGCTTTTGGGGAGTCAGAACCATATTCACTCTTTTGGCTAATAGGGAGGAAGTCCCCAAAACATTTTTTTCTGTTCTAACATGGGGGCTTGATATTTTAAGACATACACATATATCTGACATATCATTTGCCACAGTCTAGGGCACTCCCTCTTGGCTTTCAGCTCTCCAACTGTTGCCTCTGTTGGGTGGAGACATACATCTCATTCTCTCCTGATGAGGGTATTTCCAGGTTGCATAGATCCCTGCTTTCAGTGTTTTGTTCCCAGAAAAGAGACAATCTGCTGAAACACACCTGCTTGGTTTCTCTTCACGAATAACAGAGTAATTGCCAGAAGCTTCAAGGGGTAGCCAAGTTAGTCTGTACAGAAAAAACAACAAATGGTCTGGTAGCACTTTATAGACTAACAAAACATGTAGATGGTATCATGAGCTCTCGTGGGCACAGACCACTTCTTCAGATGACTGGAGTTTGAGTTTAGGATGTGCAGACCCAAAATAAATAAGAGAGAAGGGGGGAGGGAGAAAAAAAGGAGGGGGTGAGAGACAGGGAGCTGGAGGGAATCAGTAAGTATCTGAAGATTGGGTAGTTAAAACGAAGCAGATAAGAATCAAAGTCAATTGACAGTATCCTTCCTGACATAGGAGTCTACACAAAGAGCCCATTCCTTCCAACCCTTCCTTGTGGACTGGGCCCGGGGCAACTGGTAATGAAGAACAAAGGGGAGCCATGTGACCGCCTCCACCCCACCCGACATGATGCGTCCCTGCACCACCTCTAGCCTGGGGGAGGTCTGGGACAATCCTTCCTTCATCCCAGGCCCCAACTTGCTCTCTCCCTGCTCCCATGAGCATGGAGCCCCCTCATGTGCTGCTGGTTTAAGAGGCTAGGGAAGGCAATGTGGCTACGTCTACATTGGCAAGATTTTGCGCAAATACTTTTAACGTAAGAGTTTTTGCGTTAAAGTATTTGTGCAAGAGAGCGTCTACACTGGCATGTGCTTTTGTGCAAGAGATGTGCTTTTGCGCAAGAGCATCCATTCCTGTGTAGACGCTCTCTTGCGGAAGAAAGCTCCGATGGCCATTTTAGCCATCGGGCTTTCTTGAGCAAGAAATTCATGTTGCCTGTCTACACTGGCCTCTTGCGCAAGAACAGTTGCGCAAGAGGGCTTTTTCCTGAGCGGGAGCATCATAGTTCTTGCGCAAGAAGCACTGATTTCACACATTAGAACGTCAGTGTTCTTGCGCAAGAACTCCCCGCCAGTGTAGACAGGCAGCATGTTTTTGCGCAAAAGCGGTCGCTTTTGCGCAAAATCATCCAACGTAGACACAGCCTGTGTGTCTTAAGTGCTCAATACCTCATCTTGTCCTTTCCCTATTCTGATGGATTCTGTAGGCTCCCACAGCAGGTTGTTGCAGCTTGCAGAGTAGTGATTTCCCACAGAAGTGGATGTTAACTTAAAAGTGAAAAGCCTTTCAGTTTGCTAGATCTATTAGCATAACTTTCAACCTGTGAAAGAGTCATTAAGTGATAATGAAGCCATTTAACAGGCATGTGCCTATGCTGAATTTACTTACAAAAATAGTTGTGCATTATTATGTCTACAGGACCTTAGTTTAAATTTTGCTTTAAATATTTAATTAGTTTGCTGCTGAATCATATCTCTAAAAAATCCATGCATAGATTTTTAGATGCAAAATCTGAGTATTCAGCTTTAGCCTGAAATGCTTGCGTCATCAGGCAGTTTTACAATATATTCTTCAAAAGAGCACCCTTATCTAAAATACACATTTTAATTTTAATTACTATAGTACAAAAACTGTTTCCAAAGGCTTCTTACCCTTTCTAATCATCACTACTCTTCTTTCACTCCCCTGTTTAAAAGAGCCCTTAAAGAGGCAACATTCCTTTTTGTCCAGATAGCTAGACAAATACATTTCCCTTTTACTTCTGACTATTTGATGAAATAGTTTTAAGAGAACCCGTATCAGTAAAATTCTTTTTTATGCCTACAATCTTTGGAAACATATTTTTAACATAAACATATAGTGAAATTTCACTAACGTGTCTTGTTATAAAAATCACACAGAATAGATTAGTGTTCCCTTTTTCTAAAAGCAATTAACTTTGTTATGAACATACTAAACTGCTTTGACTGATTAGTTTAAAAGAATGTCTTTGTTTCACTTAGTTTAAGTATCTAGTAACCTGGAATGACTACTTTATGAAGGCATAAGAGTATATTTAAAATAAAATCAGCCTAGAAATACTGAAGGAAAAATATAAAACTGAGAAGAGCTGCATCAGATATTCCATAATATTTAATGGTGTATTCAGTAGGACAACTAACTTGCCCTTACTACAAAGTTTATGCAAATACATCTGACAAATTTCAAGGTATATCAAAAAAACCTGTGACTGACATTTTTTATTCCCAAATTTAGTGCTTTTAATTAGGTACTTTCTGCATGTCCAGTCATCACAATCTGGCAAGCAGTGGAAAGCATGCTCCATTTTCTTTAGAAAGATATTTTAGAAGAGGTTCCACCCCCCCCCCCCAATGTAATTTGCTACTTTTGGGTTCAGGGATTTGACTAGAATGGGTGGGCAGAGAGAAGAGGGAGACAGTGGGAAAGAGATACGGTATTGGGGAGGGTGGAGTATGTGTGGTGCCGTAGGCTGGGGAGCTTGCCTTCCCAAGCACCCAAGCAGCAGCTTCACCCATGAACTCCCTCCTCCAAGTAACATAACTGACAATCAGGGGGGAGTGGAGTTGTGTTGCTCCGTGTGATGGGGCGCCGATGCCCCGCACTCCGAACTGCCTGAAGGCAGCTGTTACCCACCAGCTCTGTGATTCTTGGGGAACCAGAACATGGTCATCTGTCAGCCTTGTGCTCTTGGGGAGCCAGGGAGTGACATTCATGGAAAACCATCCCCCTCCCTCAGGCCTCTGCTAGAATCAAAGACAAAGCAATGAAAAGGCCGGGGAAGACACACCTAAACTGCTTCAGACAAGGGTGATACAATTAAGGAAACACCCCAGCCTCATTTGCATTAAAGATGGAATAGAGGGACATCTCCTTAGCATACAGAATGGAGAGCAGCTCTTCCAAGGCAGGAACCGCAGTGAACTATGGGATACCGAAAGCAGAGAAGCACTGCCTGATGGGAAATCCCTGCTCTAGATGCTAATGAACCCAGGCCTGCTCACACCCAAATTAGTCATTATCAGACCAATTCTAGTAACGATCCTATTGACATCTAAAATACTGAAACTGCCTAGTTGCATTGTGAGCTCGTTCAAGGAACATCGCCCATAACCAGGGATGATCAGTCTCTATTGTCTCTCCTCTTTCTCTTTGAACTATCCCTGTAAAAACGCCTATCCTTGCCCCAAGAAAAACTGTTCTGATACCTGGATTTAAACTGCATCAGTTCCATTGAGACTCCTTCATCTCCTGTCTGATCGTGCTGGGGGCTCTGTTCTGCTTGTCTCCTGACCTCTGGACACCCGGCTACCATCATCATCTGGGAACCCCGATCAGTGCCAGCTCCATGGAGTGGTGAGGTGTCTCTCTCTCTCTCTCTCTCTCCCATCAACTACCTCTCTAAGCATAGCCTCCTGAGCCTGCCCTATGTAAACTGTTATATGGTTACCTAACATTTGTAATCAGTTTCAATTTAGATTTAATATTGTAACTGTTAGATTTAATATTGTAACTTTTTTATATCTATTCATTACTGAGAAATAAATAACTTTCATTGTTAAGCTGGTTGCTTCTCTCTCTTTCTTTCTCTTTTGCTCACTCTTCCTTAAGGGGTGTTGTTTTGGCTTCCCCATTTGCTCCGCAACAACGCTTCTTGTACCCAAGTTAAAGATCCCTGTAGCGCCCAAAATCCTGTGGGGTTTGCTCATCGTGTGGTTTACCAGTGAATGACTGTGGTGTGAAAGTGGGGATAGGGGGTGCTGAACCTGGGGGTTTATGAGGATGGCAGCTTAAAGTGCTGTTTAATCCAGCCCACGGAGTCCAAAGGCATTGCTGTGAAACCCAGTCAGCTGAGTCCAGGGACATATGAGGGGGTCAGCTTGTGAGTGCTGATTACCCAGTCCTCTCAGACGTGCTCTGTTAGTGGGTGTGAGTGTCTGTGTGTGTTGCTAAGGTGGTAACCCCAACCTGAGGAACCTAGTTCCTATAGGAGAGCTCCAGTGGGAGGGAGAATTGGCAGCAGGGAGAATTCAGCTCCATATGAGAGCACAAGTAAGCACAAACAGCACACTGATAGAATTGTTAACCTTCCCCCAGTCCCATAAGAGTAACCCTGATAAATGAGCATACCCCAGAGTATTGGGCAAATCTGGTAACACAGCCATGTACACAGCATGGGGAACCAGATACATGGCATGCACGGGGTGCTCCCATGCCATGAACCAGCTCCACCGCTCCGGGAACGCAGGAACCGTAAGCCATGGCCGTGGCATAGCCACGGCGGAAGTAGGGAAGGAGAGGGGGCAGGACGGGCAAGACGGCACAGGGATGACATCACGGGGAGACGGGGGAGGAGCAAAGATGGAAGGCGGACAATTCAAAAAGGGGAACACCGGGCAGGAAGAGGGGAGCGACTGCGAGGAGGCAGGGTACGGGGGAAGTAGACATGGCAGGTATTGGAAAGCTGGGGAGGGAGGCTTGTGAGCGGTGCGAGACCGCTGGTGGTAGGGAGAATGGGAGGTATCCCGTTCAGAACCAAGGGGGAGAGGAAGTAGCCCAGGGCAGGGCATGTAATTGAAGCCTGCGGGCTGGCGTGTTTCGTCGGGTAGCCCTGCCAGCCGGACAGGACCATAGTTAGTTCCTGTCCTTAGGGCCCTGGTCTGGGGTCCGTGAGTGAGGGTGGGCCCGGACCCCCCTCTCCCCACCGCCAAAGGTGGGAATGCACTACCAACTGGCCATCTTGAGCATAGCCATATGTAGTGTGACAAGAATCAGTAGCGCGTGTCAAACAAAGTGTGAGCCGGACTTGTGGACTCACAAATCAAGACTAAAGAAAGAGGGGGTGTGAGAGACAATAAACACAGCTGATAACACTCTGCTATCTCCCACTGCTGCCAGTGAGTGCCAGTGCCAGCCCCCATGCTAGTCCCCCAGGCTTCCAGAGTCTCTGGCCCCAATCTCTCCTGGCCATGGCAGGGATCACATGCCCTCTCAGTCCCCCCTCATGTATTGCCCCTTTGTGGGCAGAGGTCCTGCCTATTGGCCAGATTCAGAAGAAGGCCCTGACCTAAAACTAAGGGTATGTCTACACTAGCCTCCTAGTTCGATGTAGGGAGGCTAATGAGGGCGACCGAAATTGCAAATGAAACGCGGGATTTAAATATCCCACTCTTCATTAACATGTTTTTGGCTGGTCGCCATTTTAGAAATTGACTAGCCCGAAGTAACTGCCTGCGACTACACGCGGCAGTGAAACGGGATTCCGAATTAAAGCCCTAAATTGAATTAGCTGTTATTCCTCCTGGAATGAGGTTTAACAGCTAATTCAATTTAGGCTTTAATTCGAATCCACTGCCGCGATGTAGACGCTGTGAGCAGTTACTTCGGGCTAGTCAATTTCTAAAATGGCGACCGCGCTTCATTTGCAATTTCGGTCGCCCTCATTAGCCTCCCTAGATCGAACTAGGGGGCTAGTGTAGACATACCCTAAGCTAGTTATCAAAAAATCCTTTCTTTGTCTGTTGATCCCAGGCGACTCCAGTTTGAACTGGTATATGCAAAGTGGCTTCAAAGGGCTAATAAGTAGAGGAATTACATTAGCACACGGCTTCCTCCTAAAGAAGTTATATACAGTTTCACAATAACACATAAACAATTGGATTCTTAATACAAAAGACCCCAAAGGTATTAAACTCAATTCAATAAGGTTTAACTCAATTCAGTAAGGCTTGTGAAGGATATTGCAGGATATTGTTATATCTGTCACACCATCCAAACAGTATACCACCCGTATATAATCCCACATGCTTCATCTCTACAACCAGTTTTTCCCTTTCACTTCCAATAATGAACACAACCAATTCCTCTAATATTCACTTCAATGTTCAGAATTAAATTTTCATGTGACACATGCAACCTTAGCTTTGGCATCACTTCAGCTGCCTCCATAAAATGTATAAAACAATGACAATAAAGATACAAGATAATAATAATACTACGTTATTGTAGGCTTCATGGAATAATGGAGTCTTTAAGAAAGAGGGAGATAAATAAGAAGAAGTTAGTAGCTAGTACACCAGAGCACTGTATGCATAAAGGACCAAAACATTCTTCAAACAAGACTAGTGTTCAAAGAGCAACCCTGAGGTAGGCAACTTTCAGGTTTATACCAAGATGAATACATTTTATTATCACAATGCAAAACAGATTCAGATGCTGTAAAATATTCACCTTAATAAAAAAACAAACAACAATGAAATAAGTAATAATGATAACAGCTGAGCTGTGCAAAATCAGAGCTCTTAATCTTCCTGGCCAAACCCTCTTGTGAGTCACCAAAGGAAATACCACCATCCTCTCTGTCACACAGACATAAAATTTGTGCATTATCTTTTATTCAGACCTCTTTCTCGATCGTCACATCCTGTCAATGTCTACATCTTACTTCTTTTTCCTAACATCTCTAAGATCCAACTTTGCTTCTCATTCTCAAAGTTAAATCTCTTACCCAGGTCCTCTTCATCTTACATCTTAACTTCATCATCTTCCTCTTTTCTTGCCTTGACAACAAAACCTTGCTCCACTTAATGTCTATTCAAAACACTGCTGTAAAGACCTATTTCTTGTTTCATTGTTTCTTCTACATTACCACATCTTTTCATCCTTCCACTGTCTCCCCCATCTCGGTGTCAAATGCAAACTACTAATCTTTGCTTTCAAGTAGAAACTGACAAACTGGAACACTGATTTGTCCCTATTTGCCAGTTCTATGAAACGGCAACATTGTGAGGAGATGGGCTGATGGCATCAACGTTCTGAGGTAAATCAGGTAGGATTCTGTAAGCAACCGACCTGGTTTCCTGACAGAGTGCCTAGTTGGCTCTGGGGAAACCTAACTAGGTGGCTTATCATGAGACTTCAGGGCTTGTACAGTGTATGGTTCTGGAGCAGCTTGGCCACAGAGTCAGAGCTCCATTCTGTTTGGTGGAGAATTTGAACGTTTTAATATTGTTCCAAACTGTAATTAATCAAACTCTGAAATATCAAAATTCTCTGGAAACCTGTCTCTCAAACAGCTTTATTTTCAAGGCTCTTCACAGAATATCCCTGTTCTCCCTATTATAGCTTATACATTATTGAGACTTTGACACCCTCTGCCAGTGAAGCCAGCCTTCTTAGAATAATAGAATCCTAGGGTTGGAAGAGACTTCAGGAGGTCATCGATTCCGACCTCCTGTCCAAAGCAGGATCAACTCCAACTAAATCATCCTAACCCGGACTTTGTCAAGCTGGGACTTAAAAACCTCTAGGGATGGAGATTCCACCACTTCCCTAGGTAACCCATTCCAGTGCTTCACCACCCTCTTAATAAAATAGTTTTTCCTAATATCCAACTCAGACCTCCCCTCCCTGCAACTTGAGACCATTGTTCCTTATTCTGCCATCTGTCACTACTGAAAACAGCCTCTCTCCATCCTCTTTGGAACCCTCTTCAGGTAGTGGCAGGCTACTATGAAATAGTCCCTCATTCTTCTCTTCTGTAGACTAAATAAATCCAAATCCTTTAGCCTTTCCTCATAAGTCATGTGCTCCAACCCCCTAATCATTTTGGTTTCCTTCTGTTGGACTTCCTACCATGCATCCACGTCCTTTCTGTAATGGGAGGTGGGTGGTGTCCAGAATTGGACTCAATACTCCAGATGTGGCCTCACCAGTGCTGAATAAAGGGGGATAATCTCTTCTCTAGATCTGCGGGCAATGTTCCTCCTAATGCAACCTAATATGCCATTAGCCTCTTGGATACAAGGTCATACTGTTGACTCATATCCATCTTCTCATCCACTGTAATCCCCAAGTCTTTTTTTGATGAGCTGCTGCTTAGCCAGTCGGTCCCCAGCCTGTAACGATGCTTGGGATTCTTCTGTCTCAAAGGCAGGACTCTGCACTTGTCCTTGTTGAACCTCATCAGATTTCTTTTGGCACAAGCCTCCAATTTGTCTAGGTCACTCTGGACCCTATTCCTACCCTCCAATGTATCTACCTCTCCCCCCTAGAGTAGTGTCATCTGGGAGAAGCTTACTTTTATCCAGTGCTTTTTTAGTTAAAAAAAAAAAAAAAAAAGGTGCCGGTACTCCAGGGGAAAAGTTGTTGAGCTTTGACTGGAGATGTCAGTACTGTGTACCAGGCAGTACCATCACAAAAAAAAGCACTGCTTTTATCACATGCAAAGCCACCTCATTGTCATCCTTAAAGCTCTTCTCTGCTGGTATACCTGCTCACACTTGACAGTGATTAGCTAATCGTTGCTGTGACCATTGCCCATGGTGCTGGCCAGCCTTGTCTTATTGTCACCCTGTGATCCCCATCTCAGTTACATGCTCCTGTTTTTCTTTTGTTCTTAAACTGGAAGTGCCTTGATGCAGGGACTACTTTTGTGTTATGTGATTGCATAGCACCTGGCATAATGAGGCCCTGGTCTATAATTATAACCCCTAACTTCTACTGCCATAGAAATCATCACCACCACCATCACCAACACACATAAGGAAAATGAAGTCAAAATCTGCCTGAAATGGGAATTACCTAAACTGATACCAATTCCCACATTTATTTACAATCAACGCTTCCATTGCACATAATTTATGAAATACTAAGATTCTAGTAATTTATATGATCTATTAGGAACATTACAGTATGATTCACGGCTTTGACCCTTCTAATCTGTATTTTGTAAGCTATTTTACCCATCTCCTATAAATCAGTGTAACTGCAAATGGAGGTGGAAGAGAAATGGCTAGCTAGTCTAATTACAAAATACTGGAAAGGTCAGAGTAGTGTAGCACTTTAAATGGAGGGATATAACATTTAAACTCTGATTGTAACAAGAAAATAAAATGGCACATATTTACCTTCTCATGACAGCAGTTGTAATGGAAGACAAAGTGTCATAAGCATTACTCATTGTTATTAGAGTGTATATTTACACACCATTACAGTAGCTATTATATACCCAAATACTTTAATATAACCTGCCTCAATACATAAATCCTCCCATTCCCTGATTGCACACCCCTCATTCTCACCTACTGCCTCATACCAGAACCCATAAAAGGAATCATCAAACATCCTTAACCCATACTCAGCCTTTCCTGAACCCCTTCTTCTGGCCTCCAAACAACCTCCAGTGGCATGGGGAGGGCAGTTACGTGGCTGGTGCGCCCTTCCCCCCCTAACCCTCCCCCAGCCTCTACAAGCTCATTATCAGGAACAAGCTCTCCACAGACCAGGACATATCAACACAAAGCAGCATCAGACCCTGTCAGCACAACAAATATAAAACCTGAAGACATAGCTCCACTCCACTGCTACAATGATCAACAACCCTTATAAAATGCCTTTTAGCACCCATGGGAAGTACACCGGTTTATCACAACATACGGTATATTTCATCCACTCCGCCAAATATCCCAATCCAAACTATAGCGGGTGACACCAGACAATCAACACACTCTCAAATGAACTCACACAGGAAAATGATAAAAGATGAAAAAGATCACTATCTCCAGGAGCAACTAATGAGGAAGAATGTGGGGGGAGGTGGGGGGGAAGGGAGCACCAGCCACATAACTGCCCTCCCCATGCCACTGGGAAAGGGGAGGGACAATGCCTCCTCTGCCCCAGGCCTTGCCCCAGCCTGCCTCTTTCCTACCCCTGGTCCACTTCTACCCTGCCTCTTCCTCCAGGCTCCCTCCCCAACTGACGTGGCCTAGGGGACAAGCTGGGGGGGCCTGGTGCTGGCAATAGGGGTCAGATCCACTGCACTTACTGGCAGTGGTGGGGAGAAGTAGAGAAAGGCAGCCCCAATCTGCTCCCCTGGCTGCTAGCCGCATCACTCTGTTTCCCATTGGTGAGTGCAGGGGTGGTCCCACCCTCCTCCCAAGTGAAGTGTCTGGTAGCTGGGGCGTGAAGCCATGTTACCCTGCCTCCCCGCCGGTGAATGTGAGGGGGCTGAACTCTTGCTGTGGGCACCAGCACCCCTCCCCCCGTTGGTCCTCCCAGTCTGCCCAGAGGCTATTGCTCCCTGTCCCTCTGATCCATGGCAGGGTGGGACATGGGGGGGGGGAAGGGTACATGGCCCCTGTTTATGCCTTCATGCATCACCAGTGATTATCACCTGTGGGTTGAACACTTTTCATAAAGTGATTGCTCTATATCTGACCTATCAGTCCTTATCCTCAAAGGAAACCAGCACAAGACTTTCAAAAGATGAACCTGGGAGTTTAAATTCATAACTATAAATCATGGTCAAAATAAATATCCTGGCTTTATGGTGCTAAATTATTTGTTTGATCTTGTATTTAGCTGTGACATTCTGAGTACATTTCCCAGACCTGAGCAAGCGCTCTGTGTATCTCAAAAGCTTGTCTCACTAACAGAAGTTGGTTTATTAAAAGATACTACGTCACCCACTTCATCTCTTTAAATTGCTATCATACAGCATTTGAATGCAAAGCCCAGCATAGAGATCATTACTGTTATAATATGGCAGGGGGGTGATAATTAAAAAGTGTTTCAGGACAAACATTTTATTTTTATTTTTGCCCCTTTAAAAATCTATCACTCCCTGGAGTGTAGTAAGAGCAGTGGTAACAATGAATTGTGGATTTTAAAGGAGCCGTGCCAATACAGAGCTGTAAACAAACTCATAACTGCATTTATGGTTTAGGGTGTCATAAAAATGAGGAAAAAGAGCAATTTAGAGTAAAAGCCGTCACTCTGGGTCAGATAATCCCCTGTGGAAGAACTCCCTGTATAAGGGGCCAGAGACGCTTGTAGAATTTCTCTGGCATTTTTCCTTTGGGGAAAAGACATCCCCTTAAAACTAACTGTTCACATGAATCCCACAAAGGCCTTCCACTCTGGGTTCTGTGCTCACTGTCTTTGTTTTGTGTTTGCATTGACTAAGGGCTGTTGATGCTACCATAATAAATATAAATAATAACAACACACATGCAAAAAGCAAACAGTCCATGCCTCAAAGAGCTTGCAGTCTAAGCAAACAAAAGAGCGTAGAGCAAGATAGGAGGGGAAACTATATTTTTGCTTCTTTTTATCAGTTATTAATAATTCCCACTGACGTTCTGGGCTCTCACAAATGTGTAGTTTATTAGGGTATGTCTACACTGCAGAGGTTTTTTTTTGAAAAACGGCTGTTTTTTTTAAAAAACTTCACTTACGTCAACACTACAATCGTGTTCTTTTGAAAAATAATCAAGAGAACAGAGGGGTTTTTCTGACACTGGTAAACCACTTTCTACGAGGAAGAAGCCTTTTTCTGAAAGAGCTCTTTTAGAAAAAGGCGTGTGGATGGGGAAGAGGGAGTTCTTTTGAAAGAAGAGGAAAGAGGAAAAAACATGGGTGCCCTGGCGGCCACTCTGTCCATAGTAATCACAGCTTAAATACGAGATAGTGTCCATTCAGTGTGGACGCTATCTTTCAAAAAAGCAGATCACTTTTTCGATGCGCTTGGGCAGTGTGAATGCTCTCTTTCGGAAGAAGTTTTTTTGGAAGATCTCTTCTGGAAAATCTTCTGAAAGAAGCCTGCAGTCTAGACATAGCCTTAGGTAAATAACTACCACAGAGCATTCAATTCAAACTTTTTCTCCTTGTGGTTAAATTTCTCCTTTTTGTCTTCTTGACTGGATATTGCTTTTTTAATAATAGATACTCAGAAGCATTATAGTTCATGGTTATATGAAGCAAATGAAAGAGATTAGGAATATGGCAAGGCAATGAACATCTCTCTTGGCTCAAACAGCTTTTTAACACTTCAGACATAAGGGGAAGAAGACGGATGTTTCATTTCCACCTTCTTTGACATGGTAAAGTTATAACACTCATAGGTATTCTCATCTCCTCTTTAGAATACATATTATTTTCCTGAGCTTTACTTGAAAATCAAGAAAAACATTCTGTGGCACAAATGATCTTACAAAAATAGGTAATAAATAATGAGTGCATTTTACGAGGAAAACACTTTTAAAACTTACAAAATCCTCTTTTAACATTATTTAGATTTTTATTTCTGAAAGCGCCACCCACAGATTATTCTCTTTGTATTATCAGAAATGTTGAAAATATTGGAGGCTGGTAAGTAGTTCTACAGATTTAATGAGTGGAAACTCTTCTGCCTGCTTAAAACAAAAGAACACCTCGTGCTATATTTATCTTTTTCTAAATGTGTAAAAAGTGTATCTCATTAATGTGTACTTTTATTGAAATGACAGTTCTGTGGCATCAGGTTCCTGTTTTAGAAAAACATTTTTCTACATTTACATGTCTCTCTATTAAAGTGCCTTTTAGGTGAAAATTATGCATGTGAAAATTAAAGGAGTGGGAACACTTGATACTTCTGATTATAACACAGGGAGCTTTCACCAGTGCCTAAAGCCATAAAACGGTGGGGTGTCATCATATCCTAAACAGGATTTGGACTAATCAAAACATGATTTTGGGACCTCCAAGGGAATCTCAGTGCTGCAGAAAATGCTGCTAGAGATTCAGTAGGTGGCACTCTTCCCTCTGATTTTACTATGGAAACAAGCTAAGCATCCAGTTAGAGAGGTGCTGGCTGTTGGATGAAACAAACCAAAGCCCCAAGAGATCTAAAAATACTTTCACAATGGTAGGAACCAAAAAAAGCCAGTGGTCTCCAACCTTTTTAACCACAAGATCATTTTTTCAATTTAAGTGCAATATAAGATCTACCTCAAATCCAAATACCCTTGCCCCACTTCCTTTCCACCCCTTCTTTGAGGCCTCACCCCTTCTTCAAGGCCTCAAACTGCTCACTCCATCTCCCTTCCTCCCCCATCCTCACTCACTTGCACCAGGCTGGGTAGGGGGTTGGGGTGCAGGCACTAGTCTTAGGCCAAGAGTATTGGCATGTGGGAGGGGCTCTGGGTTTAACCCAGGGCAGGGGATTAGGTTCCAGGAGGGGCTTTAGGGTGCAAGCTCTGGGAAGGAGTTTGGGTGCAGGGAGACTCATGTCTGGGGCAGGAGATTGGGTGTAGGAGGTGGTGCAGGGCTGGAACAGGTGTTCAGGAAGCAGACTCTGACTGGGCACCTTTTAACTGAGATGGTTTCCGGGTGGTGGAACAGTGAGGTTAAGGCAGGCTTACTCCTGCCCTGGCCCTGCACCACTCCAATAAGCAGCTGGCATGGACAGCAATGGCTCCATGGCGCCATGTGCTGCCCCTCATCCACAGGCACTGAGCCCACAGCTTCTTCTGGCCACAGTTCCCCGTTATTGATTAATGGGAGCTGCAGGAGTGATGTCTGCAGGCAAGGACAACATGTGGAGACCCCCTGCTCTGCCTTTTTCAGGGGCTGCAGGGACATGCCAGCCACTTCCAGGAGCAGCAATGACCACAGGAATAATTACTCCAGCCACGACAGGTTAGGCATTTTAGAACTCACTACTCAAAGAATTACATTTAACTTTGTGAGAGAAATGAAAATTATGAAATGCACAGACCAGTCAAAAACCAAAAATAACTCACTTCATAAGCAGTAAAAGAAGTACCAACCTTCCCCAACATAGGTCAGGAGATGAGAGTGAAGGACAGTGTGTGTTTGTGAGAATGACAGACACACACTGTGTGAGACTGACAGAGATGTGCATTGACAACTCTCTCCATACCCTTTTCTCTGTGTGGAGATAGTGTACAGAAGTAGGGGCGGGGGGGACGCTCTGATATCAGAGCTCTCCATCTTCTCCCTCCCATACCCTGCACGGTAAGCCGGAGGTTCCCGGGGGGCAGCTCCAAAGCAGAGGGCAGGAGCAGCATGACAGTGGGTGGAGGGGCAACTGATGTACCAGAGCTTGAGAGCTTCCTAGCCAAACCAGTTGGGATCACCTGTCAGAGGCTCCAAGATCTACTGGTAGATCCCAATCTACTGGTTGGTGACCACTGCCTTAAGCTATCAGTTAGCTTCTGGTCTGCTAGCTCAGGTCTATCCCACATCCTTTTTTCTGGGTCTTTAAAATAAAGTTACAGATTTCCATATTTCATTTTTACAATAATTTGACTCCAGAGGAAATATAATTTATGGACAGATTCCAGCCTCTTTCCCTTAGCTGTGTTCAATATGGTATGTGTATGTGTTTGTGGCAGGGACCCAAATCTGCTGAAAATCAGTTTAATGCCATACCTGATGGGTTTTCAAGCTTTTTTTAGTGTTACCCCATTTTCCATACCAGGACCCACCTGGAGTGCCCTCTTCCATCTAGGCGAGAGTTGCAGGGACCCCCTTCCCTCTTACAGTAGGATAAATAAGGGTGGTTGTGTATCCATTCTTAGGGAATATTTGTAATCCATTCTTAGGGGGTGTGAGCTTTGCTACACCCCAGGTTGAGAGCCCCTGTTTTAAGCACAAGTCTATCCACCTTAATGCCAGACCATCCCCTACTTTGGAAATTCTATCCTGTTTTCTTAGGATTCCTCATGCTCTGATTTCAGCTGCAGAAGTTATTTATTTCTTAAAAATCAAACAAAATCAACAAAACCGTGGTGTGTTATATGGTTCAGAATAATTGCCACCTTCCACCCAAAAAGATCTAAAATTCAGTGGTAAGCCTTTGTGTGATATATAAGACCCACACAGTGTTTTATGAACTATAACCTGGTTCTGCACATACTTTCTGGAGATGATTACATATGTGGAACTTCTGATCATGCATACACAAATGCCTTCAATATACAGTGTGATGAAAATCCATCTTACTGCATTCTGGAAAATTCCTCTCACTATTTCAAAGCAACATCTATTCAAAATCTTTCCTGCGGAAGCTAGGAAATGTATTGCCATATTCTAGTTCTTAAAAGAGTCATTTATTTAAGATACGTTTATTGCTTCTTGTCTAGACATAAAAGAAAGAACAATTTACAGGCCCTATCTAGCAATCTGAGGACACATTTGAGGAAAGCTAGCAAACTTACCACTTAATTGCATAAAAACCTGTTTTCACATAATGATGTCACATTAGAGAGGTCTTCTGGTCCAGTCCCCTCAACTCAAGACAGGACAAAGTATTATGTAGATCATCTCTGACAGGTAATCATCTAACCTGCTCTTAACGTTTTACAGTTCTGGAGATTTCAAAACCTCCCTAGGCATTTTATTCCAGTGTTTAACTAATCTGAGTGTTAGAAAGTTTTTCCTAACTTTTACCTTAACAGCCTTTGCTGCAACTTAAGCCTATTGGCTCTTGTCTTATCTTCAGGGTTTAAAAAGAACAATTTGATTTCTCTTCCTTGTAACAATCTTTTATGTAGTTGAAAACTGTTATGTTCCCACTTTGTCTTTTCTTCTTCAGACTAAGCAAACGCAATTTTGTTCAATCTTCCCTCATGGGTCATGTTTTCTAAACATTTAATAATTGTTGTTGCTGTTCTCTAGACTTTCTCTAATTTGTCCATACCTTTCTTGAAATATGACATTCAGAACTGGACACAATACTCCCAAAGCCTAATGAGTGTGGAGTAGAACAAAAAGATTAATTCTCATGTTTTGCTTACAATACATGTGCTAAAACATTTCAGAATGAGGTTTGCAATTTTTGCAATAGTGCTACATAGTAGTTGATGAATATTTAGTTTGTGATCCACTATGACCCCCAGATCACTTTATGCAGTACTCTTATAGACTAGTTCACTTTTACGTGTGGTTTCTATTTGTTTGCAAATTGATATTGCACCAAATGTCAGCTTGATTTCCTATTCTTAGTAAAACAATGGATCGTTAATACCTTTGTGTTATTTTTGTGTGTAATAAATATAAGTTTATAATGTTCTTATATAATCCTATGCATAGTCTTTGTTCCTTTTTATATAACCTAACTTAGAAGCTTAGGCATATTCTCCGTGCTTCCTTGACATTACCTCTTCCAAACACTAATAAAATCTAAAGAGTTGTAAAAAAACGAAAGAAAACTTGCTTTGTTTATGACACATGCTTATTTTTTCTTTGAATAAAATACAATAATTGAAAAAACCTATGTCACTGCAATATTAAGGTGGAAAAGTTAACATATATAAAGGTCAGGATATATGAAACTGAAGATTCCTGCCAGGGGAAAAATTATTTTGGCCATATTGCAATGTGCAGCTTTTACTATTTGTAATACTCAGTAGGGCAAGATTTCCATAGACTCTGCTGTAAAGATCCTAACAGATGTCTGAGGATATGCAAAAGAGGGTTTTTTTAAGTGAGGCATTTTGGATATGAAAGAGTTATTCTGTGGTTTCAAATGTTCTGGGTATTTGTTCCCTATCAATTTCCTTCAAACTTTTATGCCTGAATTTGCCTACTTTTAAATGTTAGCGATTATGAGCACCTCATTTTTTGGGCTTCTCAGCTTAAGACACCTGATTTTCTGGAAGTTCTGAGCACCACCAACTGAAAATCAAACATTACAGTGTCTCACATAGAGCATCCAAACATGAAGTCACTCAAAATCACTAGTAAGTAATTTCTGAAAATTTAGGAGATAACAATCAACTATGAGTGATGAAGTGATTTGAAAGCAGATAAAAATGTCAGCATTATGGGCCAGATTCTGTGACTATCACTTGCATTGTGTGTTTACCTTGTCGTGAGTTGTCCCAGTACATACTACTCATGAGTATGGATAGCAGAATCTGGCAATACATGTAAAGAGGCCCATTGGAAAGAAACAGGAAGGTCAGGGTGATGTCCATATCCTTTTTACTTTGGATTTTTGAGGGAATGGAGTTGTGAAAAAAATATTTCTGTAGGTGAAGTGGGTCATAAGCTGATCACAGTCTACAGTGGTATGAATAGGGATAGAGAGACAAAGATGAGCTCTGAATCTTTTGTCAGTGTCATTAACTGAAGATTTGGAATGAACATTGCCATTAACTGAAGAATTAGTAGAATGTGTTTACTATGGTAGTACATCCATTATAGAATATATTGGAGACAGTGTCCTAAATGGTCTAGGAGAAACTTCATCATGATACTCAGGTACAAAAAAATATGTTTATGACATTTTTTCCCCAGCTATTGGCTAGTTTCCAACAGCTATAAAGTTATTGTTGAGGTAGCATCAGTTTTTCATAGTTTACATTTTCATCACTTGTACATCTCCATGGGCTAGTCATCCAAAGTATTAAGATTTCAAACTGAACAGAGGGAAGACAAAGGCAGACTGCAATGTCATCATCAAGAGTTATCTGTCTCCTTATTCAGAATGACCATTGTTTAAAAAAATATTCACATCAGACAGCTTTGCTGCATCAATGGCACAAGGGAAATGTAATTCAGAGCAAAATTTGTAGTTCTGTAAGGATCAAGAACATCATTTGAATCGATTTCCAGTTATGGGTTTTTAGACACCATTCTGGGATCGGTTGCTTGTAACCTACCACTGATTTGATCTATGTGCTTTTGAGAGGATGTTGCACTTTGTTGGTGGTCATAGTAATAAGTCTAGAATCAGAGACAGGAGAACCCCAAAGGGCCTTATGAAGAATTTGCCCCACTGCAGTATAACTAGTATATCAGGAGAGCAGCATCACCAAGAGACACAGGAGTGGTTGGATTGTGAGTTGTATGAAACAGCTAAAATTCCATAGGGCTTTTGTTAACATCAATTTTCATTCACCTTATGGAGACTACTATCTGTATTCACTCCCATATAAACTCTGAAGAACTGAGCACTTGCCAGGGGGAAGATACCTATCTACCTACTTACCCATCCTTCCTTCCTCCCTTTCTTCCTTAATCAAGGCTTTATGTCACTTCTTTGGCTTACAGGATATCTGCTAGCATCTTGTCCCAGGATGTAGCCCACCTCTGGAAATCATTTAAAAGGGAATGAATATGATTCCCTTCTTGTCTGTGAGAAGCTGGAAAAAGCATGAGAACTTATGTAAGTAACCAAGGGGTTGTGGCATGGTCATGTGGCAAGGATCTGTAGTGGAAATCATGATATCCAGCAAAGCAAAGAAACCTGTTCTGGGGTGAGCTGATACTAACATGGTCGTTTGCCTCCTTGAGCTTTACAATGGAAAGTAAGTCCTTTTAAAACCATTCTGTGCCTTTTCTGTAGATCTCCCAACTCTTCCTATTTTTAGGGAACCCATCAGGATCAGTCTCATCTGAGTTCTCAGACCCCTCTATACTCCTGTGAGGTCCATTAAACTTGCATGGGGGAAGGAGGGGTTTCCACAAAATATGTTTTTTTTGTTCTAAGTAACCTGTGGTTCCCCAAGTGAAATGTTGTGTAGTAGCTGTGAAATGTTCTATAGGTCTTCCATGTTGCACTAGCTGCCATGGCAAAACTGAAATGCTCACTCATAACAAGCACATTTTCTTCACAGTTCCTTATTAATCCCATGTATTTTATGAGAAAAATACATAGGAAAATTAATACATATATCTAAACCAGCTGATTATAGGAGGATTAATGGCATGTTGTAATTCACTAGTGTGGTTTGAAAATATTAAATGAAATAGCATCACATTACAATCTATTTATAGATAGCAGAAGAGTCGAATGAATTACAGATTTCTATCTGCTGTTTGGTAATATATTATTAATTTTCATTTATAATAAATGTATAATACCAACTTTATGCCAGCCATCCAGACAAGTGTTATTTAATTTTTTCAAGCACGTGATGTTAATAAGTTTCAGTTTCAATACCATCTCTGTGTATTTGTCTTAGATTTATGATTAAAGGCTGGAGCTGCCTGGTTTGAGTTACTCAGTCATCAAAACTGACTTAACTCACTGCGTGTAGATGCGGTAGTCCCGATCCAAAACCCTTCCCTCGAATTAACTGTTACTGCTCGTGCAATGAGGAGTAACAGTTAATTCGAGGGAAGGCTTTTGGATCGGACTACCGCGTCTATACAAGGCAAGTTAATTCGGGCGACCGGCATTTTAAAATGGCGACCGACCACGAATATGCTACTCAAGCACGGGATATTTAAATCCCGCGCTTCATTAGCAACTTTTCGGTATGCTTCATTTGCCTCCCTAGTTTGAACTAGGGGACAAGTGTAGACATACCCATATAAATATTGTTCCTGCTCCTTTATCTTCCCCCATTGTAATAGCCATTGATATTGAATGTATAAGGTTGAGGATGTACAGAGATTACTGCTTTCTATTGTCCATTCCACCTTTGGACAATTCATCCAAAATGAAAAGAGGAAGGGCAGAGAGGTGTCATATTTATTTTCTCCCTACATGGAGGAAACTCAATGGGAAGGTGGCAGTCTCAGGGAAGGATTGTACTCCTGAAGCTCTTGCAGGTATGGTATGGTTCCATGCAAAAACCTACAACTTTGTTTGGAGATGATGTAGCCACAGAAATTCCTACAGTGAATTTGAAGTTCTTCCTTAGATGATACAGCTATTCTGGATCAGGTCCCAAAAGAAGACCATATTATACAGTTCATGATGTAACTTGTATTTCCTGAGAAATCATTATTCATTCATTCATTGTTAAGTGCAGAGAAAGTCTTCAGGATGGACTCAGATAAGAAATAATGTATTAGGATACCCATAGAAGGTGTTAGTTTATAATGTTGTCTCTCTGTCCTCTTGGTTCCATTTATATTGGATTGATTGAAGGCATCCAACTAATGTAAGTTAGTGTTTGTGAACCTTGCAGAAGAGGTAGGTCTTGAGGAAGAATATGAATGATGAGATGGTGGAATCCTGGCTCAGTAGGAATGGTAGGTTGTTCCATGTTCAGCAGGAATTGCAGCACATGTACAACCATGTGAGTGAAAAAAAAATGAAGAGGGTTAAGGACATGACATAATTGGAACACGTAGGGCGAGGCATGGTAAGAAAAAAATAAAGATCCACACCATAAGCTGGAAAAAATGTTCATATTCTTGATGACAAGATCAAAAAGCTCACATTTCACACAGGGTATGTCTAGACTACATGGCTCCGTCGACGGAGCCATGTAGATGCGTTTACTAGACGTAGGAAAATGAAGCAGCGATTTAAATAATCGCCGCTTCATTTACATCAAAATGGCCATCACACTGTGCCGATCAGCTGTTTGGCAGCACAGCGGGGCAGTCTGGACACGCCTCAGTCGACAAGGGAAGCCTTTGTTGACCGCTCTGTTATGCCTCGTGAAATGAGGTTTACTGGAGCGGTCGACAAAGGCTTCCCTTGTCGACCGCAGCGCGTCCAGACTGCCCTGCTGTGCTGCCAAACAGCAGATCGGCACAGTGCGGCGGCCATTTTGATGTAAATGAAGTGGCGATTATTTAAATCGCCACTTCATTTTCCTATGTCTAGTAAACGCATCGACATGACTCCATCGACAGAGCCATGTAATCTAGACATACCCACAGTGAACAAGTTAGGGATCAAAAAGTGAGGAGATATGATCCAATTGAGCAAGACAGATAATCTTACCAACTGCATTTTGGATAGACTGCAATGTAGCAATGATACCAAACCTAAAAATCATGAGCTACATCCCCCAAGCCCATGATGTAAAAAATGGGTGCTTTTTATTTGCTTTCTGCATTTTAAGACATCAAGTTGTGCTTGTTTTTCTGAGATGGTTGTGGGCTTCCTTTGTATTTCAGAGCAGCTACACACAAAAAAAGAGGGTTTTAATGGCTAATCCACCTTGTCCAGACCATGAATTACAAAGGGTGGTTTGGACATGTGTAATGTGAAGGGGCTGAGGGAAGAAAACGGGCAGATAGTGTGATTAACCTAATCAATCTCTCCGTGTAATGTGTGAGTTCCGTAGCAAGGGAAGAGGGGCCAGGCAGTTGCTTCTTGGAACAAGATAGTTGGGCAGACTTTACTTGAAATTTCTGTAGAAGAGAATTATTTGTGTGCAAACTAAGTATCACCTGTTTCAGGAAACTGGGCTTGTAAATAAACAAATGACACTAAGGAGATTTCTGACTGCATTATACCTTTTTATTCCAAATTAGAAATTGATCTAGCAGGCCACACATTTGATTCCACAGGTGCAACAGATTTTTTTATTATTCAGCACGTCTCCTAGCTGCTAAAGGAATATGAATTTACTCAGCTTAACCACAGAGTGAAAATTTTCTTCTTTGACAGTCAGAAGACTTTCTATGGATCTAACTGAATTTTCCTTTCACAAGTCCTAAAGCATACTCTAAAAGGGAAAACTTAAAACTCAAACTCAAGAGATAAAGAGCTACATTCAGTTAATTTATACTTCAGTAAATCTATTGAAGTTAGAAACGAAGGGCTTCTCCACCTGGTGAGAAATAAACTGTAAAGGTGTGTGATTTGTACAGGGCACTAATGTGTTATGAATTAATTGGTCTGTGTAAGCCCAATTGGTCAGTATAAACCCAATTAATTGGTCTGGTGTGCTTTAACATGGTGTTGTTTGAAACAGTACCACCCTGAGGCATTTTACAGAACTTTTGGTGAGCAGCAGAATCTACATGGATCAGTTAATACACAATATGGTAACATGCTTTAGAAATCATACCCCCATCTAGAGCATTACCTCACCATAAAGACAAACCACAAGAGTCACAGAATCTGGCCCATTAAGATATTCTGAGGAAACCAATGAAGATAACATAGGTTGGATTTCTTGTTAAAGTACAGAAATTCAATCTTGCTAGCAACTATATTCAAGTTTTATAGTAACTTTTTATTACACTGCTGCAGTTCATTGTGTGTATTCTTAGGGTACATCTACACTGCAGCGCTATTTCAGGATACTTCCAGTATCCCAAAATAGAGTTTTCCACATCTTGACAGCATGCCTGTTATTTTGAAATGTGCTCAAAGTAACGGGTGCGCTATTCTGATGTCCCGGTAAACCTTGTTTTGTGAGGATTAATGGAATTGTCAGAATAGCGGTTTATTTCAAAATTTGGTGCTGTCTATCTCGAAATAAGCTCAAAATTTGCATAGCTCAGATTGCGTAGCTTATTTTGAGCTAGCTCCTCAGTGTAAAAGCACCCTCAAAGAAGTAAAAAGGATGCATTATAAAGGCATTGTTAAGAGCTGTAGTAAGATTTGCTGCTGATTTTAACTTAAATTAGGACTAGATTACTTCTGTTTCATACTTTAACTACTGAATTTAGTATTAATTTGGCTAAATTCACCTTCATAAGACAATATAATTGTCCATTATATTTTTAGTAAAATATTTGCTAACTTTTATAGAAAATATATAAACAGGAGCGGCTCGAGGAGAGCTGCTGGCAACTGGTGCCCTAGGCGGAATGCGTGATCAGCGCCCCCAACTCCATAGCCCTCAATGGCGTGACGTCATCATTGGGTGCCGCGTTAAACGCGGCACCCTAGGCAACTGCCGAGGTTGCCTACATCCACGGGCCGCCCCTGTATATAAATGTTTATTAAAATATTTTGCCCTGGGCCCTCAAACTTAAGGGGGAAAAAACAAATTCTTAATACATTCTCCATATTTACCAAACTTTCAAGAGAAGTTTGGACTATATCTCACACACAAGTTACCTCCACACATTTATTTCCTTTAATCAGAATGACTATTTTGAACTATGCAAATGTTAGCTCTCAGTGCTAAGGTTCATTGACTGCTTCTGTTTAGAAGGAAACACAGAAGTGTGTATTTTTAAAAAATGGGTTCCACTGAAATTGTTTTTCTCAAAATGTTCTTCCTACCTCTCTCCTGGACTCACCAGCTGCCTTGCACACTTACGAGGACCTGGAGGTGGCCTTGGGGAAGGGGAAGCCCAGGGAGGTGAACAGGCAGGCAGAGAGTGAGGGGTTTGAAGGGTGCTACAGATTGAATAGAGATTTGTTGATAGTAGGTAAATGGAGAGAATGGGTGGTGGGGCGGAGAGGGGGGGACAAGAAAAGGCTTGTGGGGCTGTGTGCTTGGGGCTGGGAGGAACTCAGAGTCTGTGCAAGCCTCTTCCTGCACAGTAGTGAAATCCTCAGCTGCCCCATTATGGCATGTATAATTCTCCTGTGAATCTCTTGAGCAGTGCAGGGGGGATTTAGCTGCTCCACAAGGCCAGACTCTGGTCCTTATTAAGTGAATGCCAAACACTTTTCAGAAAGAAAAATACTTTGTTTTTAATTCATCTATCTTCCATGGTCTTATTTAGTCTGCAGAAGAGAAGAGTGAGGGGGGATTTGATAGCAGCCTTCAACTTCCTGAAGAGAGGTTCCAAAGAGGATGGAGAGAGGCTGTTCTCCGTAGTGACAGATGTCAGAACAAGGAGCAATGGTCTCAAGTTACAGTGGGGCAGGTCTAGGTTGGATATTAGGAAAAACTATTTCACTAGGAGGGTGATGAAGTACTGGAATTAGTTACCTAGAGAGGTGGTGGAATCTCCATCCCTAGAGGTTTTTAAGGCTCAGTTTGACAAAGCCCTGTCTGGAATGATTTAGTTGGGGTTGGTTCTGCTTTGGGTAGGCGGCTGGACCTGATGACTTCCTGAGGTCTCCTCCAGCCCTATGATTCTATGGTTTTCATTGGGGGAACTGTGTGTGTTGAGATTAACTTAAAAGCTATTAGGCCATTAAGTCACAAAATAATCTCCCTGTCAAACTATTTATAAACAAGACAAAACATTTTTTAAACTAAGTTAGTTTCTTCAGTTGTTTTTTACATTCTTTCCTAGTTCATCAACCAGTTGCAGTAATGCCTTGTAGTTCTTTTAATTTTTGTTTTATTTATGACAAGTTCCAGCTACCTTGTGGTTGAGTATCTTTTAATATCCTGAATTCTTCTATTTTTTTTCAAGTCATATCTTTATTAAGACCAGCTACTAGTAACTGGTACTCCAATCATAATATAAAATTGAATAAGGATGATGCTTCAGTCAGAACATCTGGCAGCTCAGCATGATGGAACTCATCCTAACCTTGAGGTTATTTTTCATTAAAATTACTCATTTTTTTTGCTGTTTTCGTTTCCAGGGAGTCCCTCAATGACAACTAATAGAGGGCACTCCATGCCATAATTCTCATCATGCTTGGCCCACTCATTGCCCTTGTTGTATCTAAAAGATGTTGTACAAGGTGAAATATTTAAATTGATAATCTGCTGATCATTAATATCATTGAATGAGGTATGTAAGGGTGATCTATAAAGGATTATGGATGTGTGCTGGAAATATGTTCCCAAGATGGGTTTTGGTAGCCAGCTCCTAAGCCTAGCCAGTCCTAGACAAAGGAATGTTGTTTTTCCAGCTTGACAATGGCCTTCATAATAAATTAAGCAAATTGAGACCAAAGAAAATGAAAAGGACATTTAAAGGTAAGGTAACTATAGCCTTCAGGTGAGCAAGTGGGTGGAAGATGATAATTTAATAGTACTGATTGGTTATGGAGGCTGTACCCCTAGGAAGACTTCTGCCTCTAGAAACAGGGTCAGTGAATTTGAGAAAATAGAGGCAAAAGCAAAACACCATTTTTAAAATCCACAGCTGGATGGAAACCAGGGGTCAGAGCTCCTGTTATCTGAGAAAGCCAGATCCTGCAGCCAATGGGTTGAATCTCTGGGAACTGCTGTAAGTGAGAGCATGCTTAGATCAAGACTATAACTTGCTGAAATGGAGTTCTAGCTGCTAAAAAGCATGTCTTGTTTTATTTGTAATCACAACTGCATCTTGTCTTCTGATTATCACTTAAATCTCTATTTGTTAATAAAACTTACTTTTCCTTTCTTATCTCACAGCTGTGCATTTAATTTAAGGATAAAATCCTCAACCAAAATAATAGGTTGGTGTGTGTTCTCCTTGAAAGCAGAAAATTTGATAACTTTTATGAGGGATCAGTAAGTGGGACTGTATACTCCAGAAAGATGGGAATTGGGGTCCACTGATTGTTACCTGGATGCAAGGTTAGGATTAGAAGAGTCCTGAGGAGTTTGCTAGCAAGGCAGACAACTTCATGGATTAGACTGCTGACTCATAGCATAGCAACAGCAAAACTCACTCTGTCTGAGATGAAGCAGCAACATAGTGGCTCACTGTTCTGAGTGAATTGAGCAGAGCATCATAAAAGGCATCAAAATTCCTGAATCCATCATCAAATTAAGAGACTATGAGGAAAAAAGTGCAAGGAAGTAATCCAAAGATCTAGCTATCTAATACTGAAAAACAAGTTTGCTTACCCTGCTACCGACTTGTGTTCCTCACTTTATTTTTAGTTAACGTGTGGTATTTGTTGTTTGGTATAGGGAGAATAAAATAATCCCAGGGAAGACCCAGAATAGATCCTGGGGACCAGATGTGCACACATGCATGCATGTGCACTCACACACATACAGAGGGAAAACAACAATGGCTAGATTTTCCAAAGATCTCAGTATCCAGCATGCAAGTAAACTGCTGAGCTTTTTGCATAATCTGGCCATTTATTCTGAGGCCCTAATGGAAGCTGAGCTGTTTTGAAAATGTGACCCATAAAGACTATGAGGATGATACAAAAGAGCTGGTGACACAAGGGCACGAATAGCATGAGTTACTTCACACAAGTTCTGGAAAGGTTAACTTAAGGCCACCATTGCAATTCATGAAGTGCCCTGGAGGGCCTGGGAGAAAGCATGTCCTAGTGATTCGTTAACACACATAAGGGTTTTGAAGCCAAGCACTAAATACATATAAAATATTAATCAAATCGTCATTTAGGACCAGATTGGCCCTTTTGATTAGTATGAACAGGGTCCTTTCTGTAGAGCAATTTCCCACTCCCCATGTGAGAAGAAGGAGCCAGCTACCACTTCAGCACTGTCTCCTCTTTCCCCTGGACTCTGTGGAGGATTCTCTTTAGGACCAGAGATCTCTGGGTGGCAGGCAGAGTGAGGGTGGCTTGGCCCCAATACATTTCCTTCAGACATAAAAAAAACCTTTGCATTTTGTGGCCTTCATAAGCAGTAGAGACTTTTCAGAGAGGGTTCAGGGAGCACAGGAATTCCCAATTGTGGTTTCAACTGAACCAGCCAGAGATGCTGCAGTGCCACACAACTGCTGTTCAGATTGCCCTGAGATTTCAAGCTTTCCTCCATGCCAGAGGCAGGAGGAGAACCTATCTTCCTGATGGAGAGAAACTCTTCAAAGTAACTCCTCCAGCATCCTGAAAGGTAAGGCCCACATATGAATACAACCTGGCCCTCACATTTAACTCTGCCCTTGCTCAAGCAAAATCCTGTTGACTTGAATGGGCATTCTGCCTCTGAAAGGACTGGGCAAGCACCTCAGAATCTGGGCCATTATTAGTTATTACATAGCCCTGGGTTAAATTCATTCTAAGTGCAATTCTTTATACTTGGATGCCATTTCTAGTCACACACCTGTGTTTTCAGTTGTACTTTATATGATAAGAAACTTAAAAAAAATTGCCAGAAACGGAGAAAAGGGAGTGGGACTGAGAAAACTATACATTGCCCTAAGCAGAAAGTCATGCTAGCAGAGTACTCCCTAGAAAGACTCTTGTGTGCTTTGTACCGGAGAAAGACAAAGCGTATGGAGGGAGGGGAGAAAAGAAGCAGAAGTTTAAATTAGAATTGATATCAGATGCACCGATTAAGTATTGACAATTTTTCAAGCTTTGGAATGGTTCCCATTTCCAGCTGCTAGGCGGCATACAGCAGCTTTTGTATTTACGAGCACTCGGTGAGTACTCTGACAGCTTTATTATTTGTTGGCTTTCTCCAGCATTGCACAGTAAAAATTGTTTTCCAAGTGTATTCAAAAGTGTAGCTGGCTGCCACTGTATCAAACCCAATCAATCCACCAATGCATTTCACTTTCTTGATTGATAACTGGCTCGGCAGTCTGGCATTTCAGGGAAGGAGTGGAGGAAACCAGGTCTCGGTGGTCATTAATCCTTTTTCCCCGAGCCTTCCTCGAGCAGCTGAGTGCCCCATTATCCACATTTCTTACTGCTGATTTCCACAACCCCATGGCCACTCAAACCACCAGAAATTCACCACTGTCCCTTTTACTCACCCTAGACTTTTCATCATCCTGGCCTCGGCAGCTCTTGTTGGGTTGTAAATAGTCAGAGGGATTTCTTGTTCTGTTTTTCAACTGTACCATTAGATTAGTTCACTTTGTTTCAGCTTTTTTTCCTCCCAAAGTTTGTAGTTTGCACTCTAACATAAGGAGGAGTAAGAAGGTGTTGAGGGACCCCTCCCCCTTCTTCCTTTAGGGTGCATCTACAGAGCACCTTTATCTCGAAATAAGCTATGGGATTTGCGCTATGCAAATGAAATAGCTTATTTTGACATTTTGTGCTGTCTGCATAGCGCCACCTTTCAAAATAAAGCACTATTCCGAAATGTTCCTTAACCCTCGTGCAATGAGGTTTACACGGACATCAGAATAGTGAGCCTGTTATATTTCGATATAATGGGCTTGCTCTTAAGATGCGGAATAGCAATTTCAGGATACTGTATGTATCCTGAAATAGCTTCGCAGTGTAGATGTAGCCTAATAGAGTTGTGGTCTTGGAGATTAGGCTACTGATGTTAGATTTTACATGGTAACTAAAGTACAGATTCTGTCTATTGGGTTTCCTACTGCTGATTGATCTGATCGTGCTTGATGGTTTTACCTATTGTTATCTGATTCAGTCAGTTTGCTGGGTGCCCTGCTAGCTGCTGTCAGGGAGATAGGTTGCTTAGCTAGTTAGTTATTGATGCTGTGAAAGGAGCTCACAGGGTGCTGGCTAAATTGCCGGTGCCAATGAAACCAAATGAGCCCCAATGAAAAGAATAGAATCAGTCACTATGAACAACAGATATCTCTAATTAATTGGAAACCTGAACTTAGAATGGAGGCGTTGGGGAGCTTTTTTCATCACATTTTCCTTGTGTTTGCTTCATTACACCAAGTGTAGTGAAGATTGGCTAAGAAGCCACTGGTTTGAATCCCCACTGAGGTTTCAGGATAAACTCTATTTGTCACTTGCCAGCAGCCTGGTGTTATGTGCTGCTGGGAAAGCTGCCTCTTGCATATATACTGTTATACTAAGCACAAATGTCTCCTCCATCTGCCCTCCAAATTGTAAAGTATGCCGGCCAAATCTGTTCCATATAATCTTTACTTAAACATTCTCAGACTGGAAGCCAGAACCCATGTGAGGAAAGAATGAGACACCCAGATGGGGAAAGGTGTTAAATTCATTGTACAACGTGCTGAAAAAACAGTTTAAATAGTTTTTTTTTTAAATGACAAGGAGACAAATCAAGATGTGTTAGAGTGATATTATCGGAGTAAAAATGAAATGCTACAAAAAACCTACATAACCAATGTCACCTCAGTCTCCCTAAATTACTAACCAGAGCCTGCACCTGCAAGCCCTTTCTCATGTGCAATTGAAGTCAGTCAGATTTTTTTACACTTATCAAACATGAGCAAGAGTTTGCAGGGTCAGGATCAAATACCTGATGAGGTCCCAATTAGCCCAGCTGCCTGACTAAGATTTGAAGCTTGGGAGGAAGAATCAATAAAAGACAGTAGATGAGCCACTATTTTAGATGCAAGAAAGATTAGACCATGCACACAGCCGCCCCCCTGCCAGTCACTGCTATGCTTGCTGCCAGAGCAAGGAGCTCCACAGACAGCTGCTCAACCCTTCTGGCTCTACCTCTAGGGAAGCTGATAACCCACCTCCCTACCCTTAGCTAGTGCCACCACTAGTCTTGTTGAAGCTGGAGGTAGCAGCTCAGCTGCTTCTGGGGCAGAGCACAAACACACAACCCCAGGTCCTAGAGGCGGATGCCTTCTCCATTAGACCACTGGAGGGCCTAATCTAGTGTATTCTTAAATGTCCTCTGTGACAGATACCTGTCTTTTTGTTTAGCTTGCAGCTGTTTCTATGCATGAATATGCCTCCTCCCTTCTAGTCAGAGTACAACACAAAAGCAAGACTCCTGCACTCGGCTCCAAAAAATCTACCTATATTGAGTTGTATTTTTTTTAACTGTGCTTAGATTGCTAGACATTGGGTAACCAATAACGTTTCTTGGGTTGTTTTACTACTCTAATGGCATCCATATGATCTGAAGGCTTAGCAGTACTTTTTAAAGAATATTTTTGACAAACTAGTAATCATATGTTTTCAATGCTTCAATCACACCTAGTGTTTTTTAAACTCTCCAATCTTTCTAAAAATAGTCAGTACAATCTTTGATGAATCAGACACCCTTTTAACATAATTAAGATATGGTCTACAATTCAGGCTTCTGAAATGATCTTCCAAAATAACATAAGTATACAAGAAAAACATAAGAATGGCCATATTGGGTCAGACCATAGGTCCATCTAGCCCAGTATCCTGTCTTCCAACAGTGGCCAATGCCAGATGCCACAGAGGGAGTGAACAGGACAGTGATTCCTCTTCTGTCATCCATTTCCAACCTCTGACAAAACAGGGGCTAGGGACACCATTCCTACCCATCCTGGCTAATAGTCATTGATGGACCTAATCTCCATGAATCTATCTAGTTCTTTTTTGAATCCTGTTAAACTCCTGGTCTTCACCACATTCTCTGGCAAGGAGCTCCACAGGTTGACTGCGTGCTGCATGGAAAAAAACGTTACTTTTGTTTGTTTTAAACCTGCTACTTATTAATTTCATTTGGTGACCTCTTGTTCTTATGTTATGGGACAAGTAAATAACTTTTGCTCATTCACTTCCTCCATACCAGTCATCATTTTATAGCCCTCTATCATACCCCCCCTTAGTCTCCTCTTTTCTAAGTTGAGAAGTCCCAGTCTTTTTAATTCCTCTTCATATGGGACTCATTCCAAACTCCTTATCATTTTTGTTGCCCTTTTCCAAACCTTTTCCAATGCCAATATATCTTTTTTTGAGATGAGGAGACCACATTTGTAAGCAGTATTCAAGATGTGGGCATAACATGTTTTTATATAGAAGCAATAAGATATTCTCCCATCTAATTCTCTATCCCTTTTTTAATGATTCCTAACATTGTTTGCTTTTTTGATTGTTGCCGCTGCACATTGAGTGGATGTTTTCAGAGAACTATCCATAATGACCCCAAAATCTCTCTCTTGAGTAGTTGTAGCTAAATTAGTCCCCATCATTTTGTATGTATAGTTGGGACTATTTTTTCCAATGTGCATTACTTTACATTTATCAACATCACAGTCAATTGTGGGAATGTTTCCTTTTCATAGAAATTCAGAGGCATGCTGGCCTTGCCAGTAAGCAAAACTGTCCATGCCTTTTTCTGGGTGATTTTTAATCAATATACCAATGTGGCTTTGTTTTGTCCATGTTCCAGGAGGAAAAGAGTAAGAATCCTTCACTGAGGAAAATACAGAGCCTTATTCAATTGAACTTTTTTCCAGAGTGACCTTGAATATCGTTTAACCTCTTGAATGGGTTTTGTAGTAATGTTTTCCACTATATTCTACTTAAGAAACAGGAGATAATTCTTGAAAGATTGCAAGGGATGTATGGAAAAATATATTGTATTATTTGAAACTAGTTGGATGGTTTTTCAGGAATATTAACAAATAAAACATTTTTTTGGTAACATTTTTCAGTTTTGAGTGCACTTCACCTTTCCAGTTATTTACTTTATAGGCAAACACAACCATGAGGAAGATTTTATATGATATATATTCAATCCTACATGGTCAAACATTGCCTGAGGCAATAAAAAAATCAAACAAAACCTTTGAAGTACAATCTAGAATTTGTTGTGTGGGGTCATTATCAATAAATCCATTGGAAAAATGTTTAAAGTTAATTAAATGATAGCTAAAAAGAGAAGGAGAGTAAACACTGAAAATCATAAAGTCCTTCTTAAATGTCCCATTGGATTAGGGCAAATGTGCAATGTGAGTCTTTTTGCAGAAATGACACACACACACAGTCAGGGGAAATAACTTAATATGTGGATAGATTTGAGTCCTTTCCTGTAGTATGAATCGTCTGCTTCACTTATATTGTTGGAAAGAAACAATCTGATGCATTCATAGGATGCAGCAAATCTGGGCATGCTCAGTACTCCAGGAAACCCTGAGGAATGTAGTGATCATGACATTTACATTGTCAGGCTTTGTGGATTGGAAAGACTGGGCTGGCATGAAAACAGGAGAGGAGCTGGAGTACCGATGTCCTCAATGGCATCCTCCCCTCATAATGTAACCTATTTCAGAGCGTAATCTGTGAGAGAGTTAACTGAAGAGATCCTAAGACCTAGGGGCAAAAGTATAGAAGGGAAGGCTATGCTTGGGTAAGGCATAGACCCCTCAGCGTTGTTTTCTGCTAAGTTCTGTGAGTATGGCAGACTGGGTTACCCTGCAGAGGCAGTGAACACCTACTCATTGAGGGAAGCAACATGAATTAAAGCAGAGGCTGGTGACTAGTGCTGCAGTGGGAGCTGTTGTTCCTTGAGGCACTTTGGCTATGTAAGAAATGGACAAGTGACAGATGCTGTACATGAGATATTTGTTATATGAATACCATATTGGCATCATACTGATGATATGCCTATGATGGAACCTGTTTGCATTGGGATATATTCTCACTGATGTGCAGCTGTATATCACTTAGCATGGAATCATGAAATATTTGCCATTAAATGTCAGAAATCTTATCTATCTCATCCTTGTTCATTTTATTGCAATGTTAATTGTTGTGATTAAATATAATCATATTCTGTATTTACAACAACATATGCTCCAAGAAGAATACATCACCAATGATAAGAAACATTAATGAATACATCTGTATTAATGCTATATGTGCAGTTCTTGTAAGTGTGGTACATAATAGTGCACATAAATGTCATTATCCAAGTCAGGCGAGCACATTTTCACCTACACTTCCAATTTACTGCAATTGTAATGGGTTATTATCTCTTCTGGGATTGCATTCCCATTATCCATTCATCTTCCACACTCTTATTGTCTGTCAGTCTTCTTGTTTTGATACCCTCAGCCACCACCTCTATCCTTTGCATAATACAAATCTTCTACATTTTAGACAATTGCTATTATTATGGGCAGCTGGGTATGTGCTGGATGACCAAGAGCCATAAATTAGGGTGCTTTTATAGTGTTTGCTTTTATAACTAAAACCACACTGAAATGATGATTTCACATCCTATAATTCACCTATGCGGAAGCTCTTGCCTCTAGCTGCTGCACGCAATGTAAATTTGCATGAATTTGAGGGGGCAAAAAAGTGCTGTTTACACTTTACTGTTCTGGAGTAATTTTTGGAGCACTTTTTTCCTTTCCATGTGCTCTGTGACTCTACAGGAGACAATCTGGCCTATTGAAAGAATTGTTTCTAAAACTGACATAGATAAAATGCAAAATTTTTCTTTCAGAACAGAATTTTGGGCAGCTATGTTGTAAAGTAAATTGACCTGAAATCAGAGTCTGCTTTTGGTCTAGATAAAAGGCTCAAAAGTCTCAGTTTTCATTTGCTCCTCTGCCACATTTATTGTTATTTTATGGTGGCAACTTCAGTTACTTTGTATTTCAGTCCCCATACATAATCTGGAAAACAGTGAAACAGTGAAAGGAAAAGGTTTGCAGATGATGTAAAATTACTTACGATAATTAAATCCTAAACAGACTGTGAAGAGATCTCTCAAAAATGACTGAACAAAATGTCAGATGAAGTTCAGTATCAATAAATGCAAAGCAAGGTATATTGGAAAGCATAATCCCAGTGCTTTTTTTGTGAGGGTACTGCCCGGTATGCAGTACTGGCACCTCCAGATGCAGTACCAGCACCTCCAGTCAGAGCTCAATGACTTTTCCCCTGGAGTAGCAGCACTTTTTTTTTTTTTTTTTTTTTACAAAAAAAGCACTGCATAATCCTACCATAATACAAAATCATGGGGTCTAAATTAACTGTTACCACTCAAGAAAGAGATCTTGGAGTCACTGTGGGTAATCCTCTGAAAACATCTATTCAATGTGTAGTGGCAATAAAAAAAAGCTAGCAGAATGTTAGGGACCATTAGGAAAGGGACAGATAAGATAGAAAATATAATAATGCCAATATAGACCACCACAATACACTCACATCTCAAATACTGTATGCAGTTCTGATTGCCTAACAGATATTAAAAAAAGATATATTAGAAATAAAAAATGCAGAGAAAAGGGCTACAAAATGATTAGGGGTACTAGAAGAGTTTCCATTGAAGGACAGATTAGAAAGACTAGGATTGCTCAGTTTGGGAAAAAAACAATGAAGTGTGGGGGATATGAGAGAGGTCTAAAAATCATGAATGGTGTAGAGAAAGTGAATAAAGAAGTGTTATTTACCCCTTCTCATAACATAAGTACAAGGGGTCATCCAATGAAATAGGCAGCAGATTTAAAAAGATAACAAAAAGAACTACTTCTCATGCAACACTACGTGCACCTGTGGAACTCTTTGCCAGAGGATGTTATGACGGACAAAACTATAGCAGAGTTCTAAGATGAACTAGAGAAGTTTATGGAAGATTGATCCATGCATGATTATTAGCTAAGATGGTCGGGATGCAATCCCATTATTTGGTTTTCCGTAAGCCTTTGACTGCCAGACGCTGGGCTGGACAACAGGGGATGGATCATTTGATAACATTGCCCAGTTCTGTTCATTCCCTTTGAAGCATCTGGCATTGACAGGATACTGACCATTGGTCTAACCCAGTATGCCCATTCTTATTTTCTTATAAATTTAAACTGTTTTTAATATGCTTGCTTATTTGGGGCTTTATCTGTAGGAATTAAGTCATGGGCAATACATATGCTAAAATGTTAGACTGAAACTTTTCTAATAGTCAAGAGGTAATAATAGTTCAAAATACATCAGGACAATTATACTGAGAATAACTAAGTTCAAAGAATCTACTATTGAGAGAGTCTGTTTGCACAGAATATTTGAAAGCGTAAAGTGACTGTAATAGGGAGAGCTTGGTGGTCTAATCATTGGTGCACCTGACATCTGGCCCTTTGCTTTCCCAGTGGAGATGCTTCCGTCCCGAAGGAGGTGTAGCAGTGGGACCAGGGCTATTCCTCTCCACTGGGTCCCAGCCCAGCACCTTGAGTAAAGCAAAGCTGGCAGGATTTTCCTGACAAAATCTTAAACCCACTGTCCAGGGCTGTTTCCTACCTCTTATTTCCTGAGTTTGGGGCATAGACCCTATATTTCAAACAGTCTGTAGAGGCTCAACTTGAGTAGCACCCTGTTGTGGACTTTTTGTGGCATCCTGCCACATCTTCAGGTCCTTCTGGGGGGGACAGAGCTAAGGGGGAAGGGCATAAGCCCTCAGTGTCTCTGTAGTTAAATCATGCAGCTTGCTCACTGCTGAATGTTTCTTGGTTTTCTCATCAGTCTCCCTCAATCCAGGATATGGTGGTTTTTGCCTGGTGGCTGTTCTAACTCTCAGGCTCCTAATGATGCTCCCTCTCATGAAGGGAGACAGCTTGTTCCTGCATCTTTGCCAGTCAGCCCTGATCTGAGCCAAATCCTCTGGCTTTCTTCCCCCTCTAAGCCTGGCATTGATTGCAGGTATAGCTGCACAGGGCTAGCTGGGCCCCCAGGCTCTGTTTAACCCTTTTGTTCTGGTGTGAGGTTTCTCAGCCTCACCACAGAACCCAGCACTAATACTGTGCAGTGATGCTCTATTGTTCTGTTTGCAAAATGAAGTCTAGGCTATTTTTAGCCATTAAGTAGCCATTAGCACTTTTTGTTTATCATGATGATGTGGCCAAATTATAACTCAGGTAACTAAACTCTGCCTATCACCATTCCCCTGCAGTTGCAATTCAGTATGCTATTTTCCTTTCATACATACTCAAACCACTGCCTTTGATATCAGTGGGAATTTTCCTATTGACTTCATTAGTCATTGGATCATGTCCATCTTGTTCAATACTGTCAAGTGATGTTATTTTGCAGCAGTGTTAAACATCTTCTGCTTAGCTCATTAGGTTTCACTCCATTTTGGTAGAGAATTAAGTTCAGGACTCTAAAAATGTTTATTGAATTATAGTGTGATTTCAAATCTATGATATTTGGGATAAGATAAAGTTTGTGAAAGTGAAATTTCCCCATGCAGCCAAGATGAAACAGAAGAAAATCTGGGTCGGTTTTATTTGTGTAAAGTTACTGAGCAAGATGTAAAAAGATTTTATACTTTAGCATTTGTGAGTAATACAGTGCAAATAGCACCCAGCACTATTATGCAAACACATACATGTATTTTCACATTCATTATAAAATAATCACTCCTGATTCTGGATTGCCATTATAGTAGTCATTTAGCTATATTAAAATATTGTCCTTGATTTAGGGCCTATTATAACAAAAGGATACAACTCTCATTGTCATAAATGGGTATTGGATTGGGCTTTTATAACAAATATAAACAACACTCTTATTAAGCCTAGACAACAAGGCTGCGTCTAGACTGCAAGCCTCTTTCGAAAGAGGCTTTTTCGAAAGACACTTTTGAAAAAGCCTCTTTCGAAAAAGAGCGTCTAGACTACAACCAGTACTTTCAAAAAAACAAGCCTCTTTTTCGAAAGAGAGCACCAGGCAGTCTGGATGCTCTCTTTCGAAAAAGCACAGTTTGCATTACATAGCGCCTTTTTTTGAAAGAGCACTTTTGAAAAAAGGTGTTCTTCCTCGTAAAACAAGGTTTTACATGGTCGAAAAAACTGCCGCGTTCTTTCAATTTACTTTCGAAAGAACGCGGCAGCAGTGTAGATGCAGGGGAAGTTTTTTTGAAAAAACCCTGTAGTCTAGACACACCACATGAAGCCTGAGGTATACAAATGGATCCTATAGAATGCATTACAGAAAAGGCCATTGAGGTATGATTTCATAGTCTTGGAAGGTTAATTTCATTGGTTTTTTGGTCATTCAAATTATCCATTTTCATATAAGTTTTGGAGTAAAGTAGGTTATTTGATTACTGTCTTGCAACTTTTCATCCATTTTATGGGTGAACATTTTTATTTCCTGGAATTGATGTTCAGTTATTATCAGTTCTGTTCTGCTTAGGAATCAGTCTTGAGGTCCATCTAGCATAGTTATGATTGTGTGATCCCATAACAAGTCAAAAGCAAATTGAATCTTAAACAAAATTCACAAAAATTTTATTGTATTTTAATTTGTGTAATTAATTCGTTAGAACTCTGCTATTTTCATGAATTTAAAAAGAATGTACAGGATATGCACAGTAAATATGTTTCTTAATATATCATCATGTTCAATTTTGAACTCAGAGGAATAAGTACACAAGAGTACTAGTCCTTTGTTTAAAATAATCCACATTTGGAAGGCTAGATTTCTAGCGAGATCTTTACATAGCTACTAGTGACCTGAAATACAGAGCTACAACGTAGGGGCTGATCCAAAACTCATTTAAATCAATGGGAAGACTGTCCCATTGGCCACCCGGATGGGCCAGATTTGCATGTATCTGAGATTAGAATCTGGCCTGATATATTTTCTTTCTTGTTAAGTGTCTGTGACCTTCACAAGGATCCTGCCAACTAACATGCCCAAAGCAATCCCTGAACAGTCAAAGCATATTAGTTAAAAATTGATATGAGTGCATGGAGTTTGTGAGCTGCAACAACGCAAAAAGAGATCCAGTGTCATATGCAATTTGCCTTGTAATATGTATTAATCCAGGTAATACAAGGTAAATTAGTTTCAGGAGTGTAAGCATCTAGTTTAAGTAAGTAGAATGCAAACGACTGAAGTGTTTAGGGTTATGTAATGTAACTTCATTGCTGTTAGGCTCACGTCAGTTTGTTAGAAGAGTCGGTGGCTCAAGGTGTCAGGTGTTGTGTGCGTTGCAGGAATAGTCAGTCAAGGCTAGTTTGATCTGGAACTGAGTTATCAATTGATGTCTTTCACTATTTGGGCCATTTCTTTGTTTTCTAATAAAAACCAAGCACTGTTATGAAAATTCTGGTGCATATTTGTGATTCTTAAATATTCAGCACACATATTTTTAAAGCGCAATAAAGAAAGAGTCTGTGTTTGTCAGTGTTTAAAAGTTATATCTAGGCTCTTTGGAAATATCACACATTTTAGTTCTAAATGTCCAATGCCTCTGCAGTGATAAGCTATAAGGCAACCGAGGTATTTCAATTTTTAAACACGTTCTGTCAGCTATATACCTTTTCTCTCTCTCCAGTTCCCTGTCCTCAACTATCATTCTGTAAGAAATCTCTGTCTCCAAGACGTCAGAAGATAATGAAAAGGGAGACACAAAAAAGGAAGCTGGCCACCTGCCAGTCTAATAAGTACCTTTCTCACAGGTTCTGCAGGTGTCCCCCGTTCATCATCAAAAGTACATATCCTGAAGAACAGCCTAATGTTTGTGCCAGCTGCCAACCCGAGGAAACCCTTCATTGAATGAACTTAGAAAAGGTTAAGAAGAACTGATGTAGTGATAGCAAGCCCGAATAATTTGTAACATGCGTGCTGCAGGTGAGCAGCAGTAATCTTAGGGATAGTGACTCAGCATGAATTTCTAAAGATGGTCTAAACCCTGACTGAAGCAAATGTACATGAAAAGGAAAGCACAGTTGAGCTCTGCATGGAAAGGAGAACAAATGAATAAAAATTTGTAGCACTGATCCACCTGAAAAACTGATTTACAGCGACCTATCTTTTCAGAGCTAACAGGCGACCTCATTGAGGACCTGACATGGCATACCCTGAGCACTGCAGCACGTGTCATCTTTTGAGAGGTGTGAGAGAGGTGGCCATGGTATGGCTCAGGGAACTGATGGGAGACTCACAAGAGCAGAGAGCTGAACAAGATGTTCAGCTGTGATGCAGCTGCAGAATAAGTAGGAGCATTAAGCAGAACTCACATAAAGCATCAATTTAGACAGATATATAGTATTGTATGAGTCAGGACCAGAGGTAGAGTGGTTTTGGACAGTGGCTCTGTTGCTAAAAGTCAGGCCGTGTAAACACTGTGTCGGCACTTGCCAGCAAAAAACTTCCACCCCTATGAGTGGCATTTGCTTTGTTGGCAGGAGAACACTCCTTGCTTTGTCAGCAGGGGGAGCACAGAAGGCAACTACCCTGGGGCCCAGTGATTCAAAAGGGGATGGGGCTCCCAGTCACCACTGCCACTGCTATGTCATTGGCGGCAGCCAGAACCCTGGACCCTTTAAATCACTGCCAGAGTCCGGGGAGGTGGGGGGTGCACTCCAGGCAGTGCGTAAGGCTAACTGGGAGAGGGGGCACTGCACCCTCAGCCCTACCCTTCTGCCCAAGGGCAGGCCTCTTCTGGGAGCGCAGAGCAAGGCCCCTACCAACTTGCCCAGGGGCATGGCAAGTCTGTCAGCTCCCCTGACACTAGTACTTGCCACTGCAAAGCTTTTGTGTGTGGGGGGAAGGGGGAATGGGGGAGAGGGGGTTAAGCTTTGTTGCTCAATTACCAGTGTAGACAGAGCCTGAGACATTTAAGGAATGATAACTGGAAATAAGTTTGGGACTGAGATAGTCGTCTTTAAAGAACAGTTTTAACAGTTTGGAGATCCCTGGATAGCTCAGAGACTTGAGCAGTGCGGTTAGAATAGCACAGGGAACCAAACTCGTGCCAAGGATGCCTGAGTAATGAGCATTTTCAAAGTTTGCTTCTCAATGGCCTGATGCTCTGGAGTTTGACAAACAGACATGGTTTAAATGTGTATTGAAAGAATGCTCCACTGTGACAAGTGAAGATGATGTTAGATGATGGGATTGGCTGACACACTGATGAGTACAATAAAGTTAGAAGTCAAGATTGTTTGTTAGTTGTTGCTTGCTACATAAAAGTGATGTATTCATTAATCATTTTATTAGACTATGCATTGCATATATAATGCTTGCTTAGAAAGGTCAGGCCTATGGTGACCTGGGCTGCTGACCTGGCAAAAGAATATCCTCCCCCGAAATTCACAAAGCTCCAAGGGCACGTCAATCACTGAGAAAGGAAGATGCATGCCCAGTTTGTGAGTGGTAAAAAGCGATTAGAGCATTGATCATTCCCATCTTGTAAGTTGCCAGTTCTTTTCAGGACAATGCTTCTACAAACAGAGCTATAATGAACATGAAGGACAGAGGCATTGGCACTTTCAGGTTCCTGACTCCAGGTTGGAACATTGGTCAGTTCTCACTGAAAGGAGGAGTATCACCTACTGCATTCTGATCACCATTTCTAACCTTATCTAGGTTTTCCTTGCAGTCTTTCCATTCTAAACACTAACAAAATCCAGCTCTTCTTAGCTGGGAGTGGATGGGATCACAGCACAAGCTGGCCTGGGCACAGTCCTGTAATAAATTTGCAGGAATTTCTCTAAATTAATTTTATTCTGTGGTTATGAGTAATTTGTACTGCTCCTTTTGAGTTTCAGAAAAGAATGTAGCTACTTTATTTTCTCTGCAAAGGTGAAAAGTCAATATGTACTAAGACTATTTATAGTCACACTGAAAATGTATGCAGGGAACTTTTAAACAGTACAGTAGGTTTTATGTGAGAAGTATCTGTTATGTGAATGAAATGATCCATTATTCCTATCTGAAAATGTCTAAAGTCCTCTGTTCACGGGCCTGACAAATTGCAGGAGTAAATAAACCAAGTTTTCAGCATTGTTCCTTGAAATTAGGGAGGTGGCATTAGATAAATTCATCTGTATGCTCTTTCAGAAAGTTTAAGTTTAGGGTTTTTTTTATGTGTGAGGCCTGTGACATAGGCTGCCTTCAAAAGTAGCTACACACATAAAAATAGTGTCATTATATGACAGCTATTTTCTATGAGAAAGGTGAAATGTCCATTAGTAGAATAATGAAGTATTAATTTTAATGTTTTAAAAAGCATGTAAGAGCGATCAAAATCTGATCTACATTGCTAGATATCCAGAGGTTCTCTACTGAGACTCCAATGTGACTTCAGTTGATTAATTCCAGATTTGCACCAGTGTCCATCAGATCACAATCCAGCTCATAATGTCAAAAAATATACAGCAATGCTAGATCATTTCAGTTTTATTACATTCCAGCCCATCTAACTTTATATATGTCTATGGCATGCTGCACATTATTTCCCTTCCCCCTCCTCTTTTGTTTCACAAGTTCATAAACAAGGCCAGAAGCTCATTCGCTTATCTAGACTAGGGACAGTAGAATGGGAACCCTCACAGGGAGCAATTATAGATATCTGATTATTCCAGTAGGTGGAGCTTGGGGATTCCATTCCTGTGAAGAAGCAATACATTCTGTATTGCAGATCAATATGTCTTAACAGAGTGTGTGCCACTGGGGTCTTTCAGGACTCTGGCAAAAGTAAACCCTTAATGTGTTGCCATCTCTATGGAAACTATCAGAACTGTAAACAGTGCTTTAAAATAAACAAGACAGGGCTATCTTAGGACATGCCGACACGCTGCCCTGCATTTTGGATTAAAGGGGGTATGAACAGCAGCTTGCACCAAAGTGCTGCACTGCCACTCCCCCATATGAATACAAATGGTGGTGCAAATGTAAAGATCCTGAGCTCACACTAATGTAGTCCTCTTCAGAGTGGCTTTTCTGACGCAGTCTTCAAAGAAGACTATTAGTGCAAAGTCAGAAGCTTTCAATTCTCTCCTGCAGCATCCACATGGGGAATTTCAGTGCAGCACTATTCATGTCCCCTCAGTCTGAACTAGTGTAGCCATTCTGGGCATGTCTATACTAGGAAATTATTTAAAAAAACCTCCTGAAATAACAAAATCGAAATAGCATGTACCCACTATGGGGAGAGCCTTGAAATTAGTCTGAGGCAGGCTCCATTATTGTGGTCGTGCTACCTCGACTTAGAGCCCCAGGAAATACTGGAGAGTAATTACTTCAAATTACTCTGGCAGTAGTTATTTCATAACAGCAGCAATAGAGCATCCATACTAATGCTATTTCGAAATAGCTATTTTAGAATAAGCATTATTCCCCAAAGAAAGCAGGAGTACAGATTTCAAAATAACCAGCCTGTTATTTCAAAATAACGGGCTTGTTAGTGTGGACTCTCTGCTTATTATTTCGAAATAAGGGGAGTTATTTCAAAATAACTCCTTCATATAGACCAGGTCTTAGCTAGTCACACGTGCCTAACATAGCACAGTGGAGAGTAAGAAATGAAGTTAGGAAAACAAAGTGATCTGCATAGAATATCTTTCTTTGATTCAAATGGTAACCTTATGTGAGTGGTTTAACCTTATGTGAACAGTGGTTCATGAGTTTGAAAGGGCTTGTAAAGCACTGAAAACATAAAATGTGACCAAACTTTTTATCACTAACATGGGTGATTATATAAAAAGTACACCTCATAAGGTCAATGAAAAGGTAAATCTTTTGAAGACACTGAAGTGGTATTTGGCCCATTTCATTATTAGCTGATGAGCATTACAGAGAAATTCTTCAGAGCAGGAAGTGTGTTTTCCTCGCTGTTTGTACATTTCCCAGCATAATGGTGTCCTGATCCTGACTGAGACAGGGACTCAAACAATAAATGAAGTGTTCAGAGACGAAAGTTCCTTCAAGTTCTGGTTCTAACGACTCAACCCCAAAGATAAAGTTGAGAAAAGCTATTTAATCTAGTAAAGTGCTAAAGAGTGATTTTTTTGATTAAATGGTTTAATCCAAAGGCAAACATATTAATTCTTTCTCTTGAGCTTTTAAACAACATTTGCTTCAGGTGAAAAATGAGTTTGAGGCAGCAAATAACCAGCATTTTCAATTTCACAGGGTATTCTTTTTTATCTCTTCTACACTGTTATTCGCTATTGCTCTAAATATCTACTTCATTTCACCTTAGAGTTGACTGTATTTTAGGGGTCAATGAAGCTGTTCTTATGTATTTAAGCTAACAAACAAACCTAACCAGAAGTGATTGCTGGGTAAATGAACGTGTAGTTTATATTGTGCTGGAATCCTTCATAGTGAAAATCCCTATAAATGTAAGATATAGCTAATAATAATTAATGAGAAGTTATGATCTTATTTCACACAAAACTGAACATGTTTTACTCTGGATAATGACAGACTGTTGGCTAGGCTACATCTTCCATGATGCATCGTGGTCTCTCCTCTGGTAAAGCCACTGCCCCTGCACCATGGGAAATATAGTTTGGCCAGAAAATTTTGCCCACAGGAAGCATGGGGACATGAAAACAGGGGCTCCATTTCAGATTTTGGTAGGGGAAGGTGACCTGTGACTCTGCACTTTTCAAAATCCAAAATTTATTTTTTAGATGGTGTGACCAGATACGCATGCAGTATTGAAGATGTTGGCATACCATTACTTTACTAGCCAATTAGCCCGTCATAAGACGGGATTTTCAGGTCTCTCCTCCATGTCAGTCTTCTCTCGTGAGCCTCCGGTCTCTCTCTCTCTCTCTCTGTCTCTCCTCCTCCTCCTCCTCCTACTGCCTCCCCCTCTCTCAGCTCTCCTCCGCCTTCTGCCTCTCTCTCCGTCTCTCTCTTTCTCTTCTCCCCCTCCTGCCTCTCACTCTCTCTCCGCGCTCCTCGGGGGTGCACGCTCATCCAGGCCCCGCCCCCTGGTCGTGTACGTCTCCACCCCGCCCCCCTTCGCCTCCTGCTGTGGTGCTCGGCTGACTTCTGTGTCAGCGCGGACCCCAAATGGCCGCTTGCGCCGCTTGCTCCCGCGCGGTGGCCCAGCTGAGCGGCGCAGAAGTCAGCCAAGCACCATGGCGGGAGGCAACAGCACCACCCAGAGGGAACAGCCAGCATTTCAGCGTTACAGAGTCACAGACATTGGGCTACTATATATATGATGTATAGTCAATAAGATATTTTCTGTCTTATTATCTATTCCTTTCCTAATGATTTCCAATATTCGGTTACCTTTTTAGATTGCCACTGAGCATTGAGAAGATGTTCAGGGAACAATGATTTCAAGATCTCTTCTTGAGTGATAACAGCTAATTTAGATCCCATTATTTTTGCATGAATAGCTGGGATTATATTTTTTCATTTGCATTACTTTGTATTTATCAAAATTGAATTCCATCTGCCATTATGTTTTGTGAACTCCCTTTGTAATTCTTAGCAGTTAGCTTTGGACTTAACTATTTTGAATAATGACTCAAAATATTGTGTTATCTGCAAATGTTGCCACCTCACTGTTTACCCCCTCTTCAAGATAATTTATGAATAAGTTGAACAGCACTGGTTCCAATACTTACCCCTGGAGCACACTATTTATTTCTAACCTTTGTTTCCTATTTTTAAGTGGAGTACCTGGCAATGCTTTCATGATCAACTAACAATCATTCAATTAATTGAATGAAAGTCCTTTGTTATCTTCATTGCCCTACTTATAAGGCAAAGCTGGGAGCAGTGCAACTCTGTTACAGTTAAAGTGTATACCCCAGACACAGCTCTAAAGCAGACCTCAGTTATGAGATTCAGAGGTACAGACTTTATGGGGCGGGGACTAAAGCACACCTAACCCTCTCTAAATGACACCCGATGAGACACCTGAATTAGAATTCCAGTGAGGTACCTGAACTGCATAGGCAGATTCAGTTCAATGAGAACCAAGCCATGCAGAAATTAAACGTTAACATTTCTAAATAAAAATAGATAATCATGTTTCATTCTTTGCAAATGTTGGATGTTTTGACTCTTCTTTCCAATTTGATACAAAAATAAAAAGAAATACCTGAGTTTCTTGTGAGATAGAAGTTTTGGTTTTCTACTAGCTGTGATTGGCAGTTGTATGAAAATTAAGTTCCCCTGAGAAATTTCTACTTCTATTTGTGCCAGAAAATTCATAAAATCTGTCTTGTGATACTTGGGCAATCTTTGGTTCACAAGCATGAGAAAAAAATGGGGAAATAAACATTGCTGAATTTGATAAAACTAACACAAAGGTTACTTGTATAACTATCAGGCTCCAAACACTCCAAAGGGTGGACAAAGGTCAAATTAAGATATGCAACTTCAGCTATGTTAATTGCATAGCTGAAGTTGAAGTACCTTAACTTGACTTTTGGTGCTGTCCACATTGCAGGAAGTTGAAGGAAGAACACTCTCCCTTCAACTTCCCTTACTCCTTGTGGAAGCAGGACTAGCAGCATCGACCGGAGTGCTCCTGTTAGTTCGAATTAGCTTTTCCAGAAGAGGCTTTTCTGCCATTTGGCCCTGTGACGGGGCGGAGGCGCCCGCACCCCGGTCCCGCCGGCGGCCGCTCTCCTAGCGGCCCGCGCGCCAGGGGCGAACGTCCCCGAGCCGCACGCACCGCCGGCTGGGGATCGCACAGCCGCGGCGGCGGCATACCGGCATTGCGCCGGGTGCTCCCGGGCGGCCCACGCCGTGGAGCAGCCGGGGGGGCGGTGATGTCAGGACGCCGGTGACGTCACCGCGCGGCCCCGCAGGATCGGGCGGAGGCACGCCGCCCCGCAGCGCGCGTGCCCCGCAGCAGGGAGATGGCGCGGGGATTTAAACCCCGCAGGCAGACGCGAGAGGGGAGGTCACGGAGCCAGAACCCGAGACCAGACCCGAATGGGGCCCAAGCCCCGGAGGTAAGCCCACCGCGAGGGGCCCTCGTGAGACCGGGGAGAGGAAGCAGCCCAGGACGGGCGCACGGAGCCTGCGGGCTGGCGAGTTACGGCAAAGCGCCCCGCCAGCCGGACCGGACGCTGCAGCGTTCGAGTCCTTAGGGCCCTGGGCTGGGGTCCGTGAGAGGGGACCCCCCTCTCCCCGTTCCAAGGTACTGATTGACGGTGGCCCGGAGGGGTCTGACTGAGACAGCAGTAAGACTACCTGAGACCAAGACAGGTGGCACTGGGAGGTGGAGGGTGCACGAGGCCGGCGCGCTGACCGGGGGTACGAGGCCGGCACGTTTACAGGCCCCATCTAGACGGGGCCAAATGGCGGAAAAGTCTCCTCTTTCAGAGGAGCCCTTATTCCTCATAGAATGAGGTATACAGGGCTCCCCAAAAGAGTGAGTTTGCTCTTCCACAAAAAAAAGCAGAAGAGCAAACGCGTTCTCTGGATGCGGCGGAGTTTTCCGGGATACCTCTGGAAAAACACACCAGTCTAGAAGTACCCCCAGTGTAAACTGTCTACCTGCACTGGGAGCTCAGCTCCTAGCACTGTTAACTACTCCCTTTTGTGTAGGTGGTTAACCTAGAACGTGGGGAGAGCTCCCTCCCAGCACTGGTGCCATGACCACACTGCTGCATTAAAACATTTTTGCTGCAGTGTTTAAACTTAGCAGTGTGGACAAATCCTAAGAAAGGAGAAAATTTCCCATCATACCCAATCACCATAGTCGGACACAAAGGGAAACAAAACAACCAAACCATAAAACCTTGCTAAATCTTCATTTGTTCATCCACAGTAAAATTACAGTTTCCTCCATATAGTATTGCCAAACTCATGTGTTAAAAATCAAGTCTGCCTTCCTGCCAAAATTTAGCTTTTTTAAAAAACGTAGGGAACATTTTGTAATATGTCCTTTTTGAGCCCTTAAGCTTTTTCATTTTCCTATTTGGAGGACTAGAAACAAGAATGACCAAAAAATGGAAGTCAAGATATCAAAACTTTTCATGGAACGAACATTTCTTATGTATTTATTTTAAATTACAAAAGAACATTCTGCCAGTCTCAAACCAAAACATTTTATTTTGGAATATCTCCTCCTGCCTGAACTACCGTGGTCCCACCTGCCCTTAATCTTCCAAAATGCACTGTGGTCTTGGCAGGGACGCATTATGACTTTTGTGGGCCCTAGGCACTTTTGCCTTCGTGGGCCCCTTCCTCCATAAAAAAAAAATATTAAAAATTATTTTTGATATAACTTTAAATACTTCAACATTTTATTTTTTTTCTGTTTTAGGCAAAATTTAATAGATTTTCATGGGCCCTAAAAGTTTCATTTTTTTCTGATGTGAGAAAAAAATTAAAACATTTTCTTCAACCCTAAAAGTTCATTTTTTTCCTTCTGATTTTAAAAGAAATTAAAACATTTTCATGGGCCCCTAAAAGTATCGTGGGCCATAGGCACTGCGCCTACTGTGCCTAATGGATGAGTCGGCCCTGGGTCTCGGTTTCTCCCTGTTATTGATCTGCAGCAGTGTGTCATGGGAATTGTAGTTTCCTGTCCCATTTTAATTTGTCTCATTATCTATAGCTAGTATGATTCAGCTACCAGGAGAGACTGCTATGCAGCATGGGAGTGGAGTCCAACAAGCAAGCTGAGCCCCTAAGGGAGAATAGGGGCAGGAAGCAAGTAGAACTATAACTCCTATGAGGCTCTGCATTGCACAGGCAATGGAAAATATTCTAAAATTAAACATTTCAATTTCTAACCAAAATGAAACATTTTTTATTTTCCTGATGGATTATTCCACCAAAATCAATCTTTTCCCCATGAAAATTTCAGTTAAACCCTCTTTTCTGTTGGTAAATTAGTTAGCCTTATCAGAGAGTTTGCTTCTACTACAAAGTTAACTTTCAAAAAAGTGAAAGCTGGAATTCTCACATAAACATAACTGCAGAAGTTGGGGATATAAGGAAAACAATATTATGAATCTCAGAATAACCACCAAAGTGTCAATGTTCTCCATCAAATTTATACAACATATAGCAATTTTTCAGTGCCATTCTGTTAAAATATTTAATTATGAAAAACAAATGTATCAACATATGTCCAGAGAGCAGATATGACATAGTTGTGGATGAATATAATCTGGGAACCATAATTACAAGATTTTATGATAAAGGTGACAGACAAAGTAGACAGTAACAAATCTTGTCTATGCAAAAAGCCACCATAGTAACTGTTAGGTATTTCTTAATTTAGTGTTTAAATGAGCCTCCACTGGAGAATGAAACATATCATGTGCACAGAGATCAAAATGAAACCAATCCTTTGTTGCATCTGCTTAAATCCATAAACATGATACTAATGGGCCTTTCCTGTCAGCCCTTTTGTGGAAAAGAAAAAGTTTGCTCACGTTATCATCCAGGAAGTCTAGTAAGAAGTGGTACAGTCCACTAAGGCCTTTTAGTGTTCGCAAGGGTTTATAGCTATAGGTTATTTTTTCTACACATTTAAGAATGATGTTATACTTCTGAGTTGGCTGACATCTATCACAATGGCCCTTGAACTCAATGTCATAGAAATTTTAACTTCAAATGGCTGAAATCCCTGTACTCTAATATAATGGTTATCACCTGAATGACCACATGCTGACATGGGTAGCATTGGACATTTTATAAATGACTATTAACCAAGCAAAACATCAGCAGGATTGGATTTTTGTAGGTAGCTAAAGATCTGCCAAAGTGACTTATTTGCAAATCATTAAAAATAAAAGCTTTTTAGTTTTCTGATGTCCTTCACATCACATGCTTGTCTATTCTGAATCCAGTACCATATTTAATCTGGATGATATGCTGGCACCAAAAATGAACTATGTTAAACTCCAAGGTGCTCTTAGGTTAGTATAATAAAACAGATTCATGTGTATCCTCTTCCAGCATTAAAATGGGTGCTATGAGAAAACTAACTAAAGCACGCTGTAATTTCTTGTGGAAACTAGAATAGGAACAATCTTTCATTTCCATACTTTAGTGTGCTGTTAAAAGAGAAAAGTGAGAGACTGACTGAGCTCCCTCTATTACATTTATAGACTCATGTTATAGCACTGCAATACAAATGGCTAATCTATAAATATTTGTTTTGAGTTTTGTTTATATCTTAGACTTATTTAATTAGGCCATATTATTTCTACCATTCCCAGACACACATGTCTAATCATTATAGATAAGAACATAAGAACGGCCACACTGGGTCAGATCAAAGGTCCATCTAGCCCAGTATCCTGTCTGTCGACAGTTGCTAATACCAGATGCCTCAGAGGGAGAGAACAGAACAGATAATCACCATGTGATCCCTCTCCTGTCACCCATTTACAGACAAAAAAGGCTAGGGACACCATTCCTACCCATCCTGGCTAATAGCAATTGATCGACCATGAATCTATCCAGCTCCTTTCTGAACCCTGTTAAAGTCCTAGTCTTCACCACACCTTCTGGCAAGGAGTTCCACAGGTTGACTGTGTGCCGAGTAAAGAAAAACTTCCTTCTGTTTGTTTTAAAACTGCTATCTATTAATTTCATTCGGTGACCCCTAGTTCTTATATTGTGGGAATAAGTAAATAACTTTTCCTTATCCACTTTTTCCACACCAGTCATGATTTTATAGACTTCTATCATATCCCCCCATAGTCTCTTCTTTTCTAAGATGAAAAGTCCATGTCTTTTTAATCTCTCTTCATGTGGCACCCGTTCCAAACCCCTAATCATTTTGTTGCCCTTTTCTGAACCTTTTCCAGTGCCAATATATCTTTTTTGATATGAGGCGATCACATCTGTATGCAGTTTTCAAAATGTGGGCATACCATGGTTTTATATAGAGGCAATAAGATATTCTGTGTCTTATTCTCTATCCCCTTCTTAATGATTCCTAACATTCTATTTGCTTTTTTGACTCCTGCTGCACATTGAGTGGATGTTTTCTGAGAATTATCCACAATGACTCCAAGATCTCTCTTGAGTAGTTGTACCTATATTAGTCCCCATCATATTGTACTATCCACATTAAATTTCATTTGTCATTTGTTGCCCAATCACTTAGTTTGGTGAGATCTTTTTGAAACTCTTCACAGTCTGCTTTGATCTTAAAAATCTTAAGCAGTTTGGCATCATCTGTGAATTTTGCCATCTCACTATTTACCTCTTTCTCCAGGTCATTTATAAATAAGTTGAATAGGACTGGTCTCAGGACAGACTCTTGGGGGACCCCACTAGTTACCTCTCTCCACTCTGAAAACTTACCATTTATTCCTACACTTTGTTTCCTATCTTTAACCAGTTATCAATCCATGAGAGGACCTTCCCTCTTATCCCATGACAACCTGGAGAATCTCACACATATTCCTAAGTGAACTGCAACACACAACATACATATTTTCTTTTCTCAGTATATGGAAAATTATAGCTACTGGCAGAAGCCAGATCTTAGCTTTTCAGAGCAGTGCTCACTCACCCATTGAGATAAAACAGAAGGTATTACAAATTTCTGTTTCTAATAACTATCAATGAAAAGATGAAGACAAACCAAACCCAAACTGAAATAATAATGTGTAAGAGAATCTCTGCAGGAAAATGGCATATCGAATAATCTGTGAGGAAGCATTGTGAATGGAAGTCTCTAAAACTGGCCAAGTGTGACAGTAAAAATGTAGGCCTTAACTCTTCAATGGAAACTGATTGATTTGCAGAGAGGCTGCTTTGTGGGGTGCTTCTTTGCATTGCACATCAAAAATTAAAGCTGAACTTTGGAAAATAAAAGGTGTATTTATAGAAAACAGGTGGCTCCTATTCCAAAGCAATTTGTTTGGCACTGTTTTATGATTGAGCTGATGCTATGACATATTAAGTGGAGCTTGTCATTCTCCCATCTGGTCTAGACAACTGCTGGAGGTGGAACCTATTTAGGAAGTTGCACATTTCCTGCAGCTGTTCCTGAATGTTTAAAAATAATGAACAGAAATCACTGATTTATTCTGCTTTATTAAACCTATCTTAGGGGAATCATGTCATTGTTCATGGAGTAAATTGTACATGTTGCACGGCATTTAAGGAACGTGTTATCAAATTACTGCATTTTAAAGCCTTATTTGGTGCTAATGGGAAAATTGTAACGTGCAGATCAGGCTCTCTATTGCTCTGATTACAATGTATCTAAATGAATGCACTTGATAAAGAGTCCTTCAGGCTAAGTAAAATGCTTCTATGCCTTGTGGGAACTTCATGTTGACTTGATCTCATCTCCCTCTGGACATACTTTATCCCTGGGTCTTATCTGGAAGAAGCAGTTGTTGCAGAGGTCTGTGTTCACTGCATACACCATTTAAACTTGTTTTGTTGTTGATGAATTGCTTTTGTAATTCTCAGATGAAAGTGAACATTAAAAACAAGGCATTCCCATGCCAGTTTTTCTCTGCTTTACCCAAAGGGCAATTTACGGTATCATCAAGTAAGATGATAGAAGAATAAAAAAAAAAAAATCTTTCCCTTACCCATTGGCTTTTAATAGCTTGATTTCATTTTTAAGAGTCTACTAATCTTCCTTTAGTGCTTTGCTCTGAATCAGACACTTCACTGTAGGAAGCCTGCTTGTTTTTCTGCTTTAGGTCTATGTTATGTTCAGCTAAAACTCCAGATTAAAAGGCATTTGATCCACATGACTTGGCACAGATTGACTTTGTGATTTTTGACTCATAATGGCAAAATTTTCTCCATCTGTCATAATGTCACATGCTAACAAAAACAGTGCAAGTACCAAGTTATAATGATGTCAGTGAATTGCCAATATGTTAGATAGTAAAAGAATGTCAGTGTGGGTAGACTGCAAGAAACAGAGCAGGTACACCTCAGAAACTGATGGTTTATTCTATAAGAAGATTCACCAAATCATAACAAAAGAGCTTTTGTAGCATCCCACTGGTTAATAAGAAACCAAACACAGTCCCCTTTAGGTATCCCAGCCCTTGGTTCCCATCCAGCCACACTGGTCTTATATTATGAGAGGTTAATGAAAACCCCGTTCACTATACATGAATTTCTACCAATCTCAAAGGGTCAGACCCTCACCCTCAATATATAAAACTCAGATTTTATCTAAAAATTATGCATGTAGCCAATCCTTTAGTAACTAAAACTAAATGTTTAATGGTATGAAAAAAAGAAACTATGAAATGGTTAAGAACTCAGATAAATTACAATTAATAAAGCAGCGAGGAGTCCTGTGGCACCTTATAGACTAACCGAAGTGTTAGAGCATAAGCTTTCGTGGGCAAAGACCAACTTCGTCAGATGCATGTAGTGGAAATTTCCAGAGGCAGGTATAAATATGCAGGCCAGAATCAGGCTAGAGATGACGAGGTGGATCCAATCAGGGAGGATGAGGCCCACTTCTAGTAGCTGATCTTGGGAGGCAGGCCAGTCCTCGCCCCACAGACAATCCACCAACCTGAAGCATATTCTCACCAGCAACTATACACCACACCATAATAACTCTAACTCAGGAACCAATCCATGCAACAAACCTCGGTGCCAACTCTGCCCACATATATACACCAGCAACACCATCACAGGACCTAACCAGATCAGCCACACCATCACTGGTTCATTCTCCTGCACATCTACTAACGTAATATATGCCATCATGTGCCAACAATGCCCCTCTGCTACATACATCGGCCAAACTGGACAGTCCCTACAAAAAAGAATAAATGGACACAAATCAGGTATTAGGAATGGCAATATACAAAAACCTGTAGGGGAACACTTCAATCTCCCTGGACACACAATTGCAGATCTAAAGGTAGCTATCCTGCAGCAAAAAAACTTCAAGACCAGACTTCAAAGAGAAACTGCTGAGCTACAGTTCATCTGCACATTTGACACAATCAACTCAGGATTAAACAAAGACTGTGAATGGCTAGCTAACTACAAAAGCAGCTTCTCCTCTCTTGGAATTCACACCTCCAGATCAGCTACTAGAAGTGGGCCTCATCCTCCCTGATTGGATCCACCTCGTCATCTCTAGCCTGATTCTGGCCTGCATATTTATACCTGCCTCTGGAAATTTCCACTACATGCATCTGACGAAGTAGGTCTTTGCCCATGAAAGCTTATGCTCCAACACTTCGGTTAGTCTATAAGGTGCCACAGGACTCTCGCTGCTTTTGCAGATTCAGACTAACATGGCTATCCCTCTGATACATTACAATTAATAGTTAGAGTTTGCAGTTCAGGATTATAGCATTGATGTCAAATCTGCTAGCTTGTAAAAAGTCTCTTTGAATTTACCCAACAGATTGGGGGTCATTCAGTTCCCTGTCAAAAAGTCAGTCCAGAGAAGTAAAGCAGGAAATGAAGACAAAGAAGCGATGCCACCATCTCCTTTTTTATACCTTCAGCCCAGGAGCATGGAAAACTAAACGCAAAAGATGGAATCTTAGATCACATGCTGTCATATGTCTGTACATGTCATGATGAGTCACTAGGAAGCCTCAGTGCATTGTGAAATGTCTCCAGGAAAGGCTCATTGGATATGCTTAGTCTCTTCTATGGCTCTTTGTGAGAGTAGAGTATCATTAATGGACCACTGACATATGACTATTTAATCCTGATGTAAATCTGTCTATGGCAGCATTTTTCAAACTTGGGTCATGGGGCCACCAGGGAAAGCCATGTACAGGCCTGTGCCACTTTGTTATAGTTAATGTGTCCATCAAGGAGCCTTGCAGCTCCCCTGGTCTGGCAATGGGGAATTGCAGCCAGTGGGAGCTGCAAGGCTCCATGGCTATGGATATGTTAAGTAAACAAAGCGGTGCAGGCCAACCAGCGGTTTACCCTGGCAGCCCTATGACACAAGTTTGAAAAATGCTGCTCTAGGGATGAATGCAACACATGTATGAGATACAAATATATAAGCAGTAATCATAAATTCATATACAAAGATGATACATACGCATAAACAGGATTTTTATACCCAGCAAATCACAACTAAGGCTATGATTTTGTTACAGAAAAGGTTGCAGAAGGTGCAGAATTCATGACTGTCAGAGACCTCTATGACTTCAGCCAGCAGTGGCTAGGAGTTTTAGGGTCTCCCTGCTGCTTGTAGCAGACAGGAACTCCTGCGTACTCCTGCCATTTCAGGCAGCCTGGATCCCCAGGAGCTCCAAAGTGCTGCGAATGGCAGGGGGCCCTCTTAATAAGAGTATCCCCACAGCTGCCCAGCCACAACAGACTGTATGGAGACTCCACAGCTCCCTTTCTGGTCACAGATATTTTTAGCAAGGTCATGGACAGGTCCTGGGCTTCTGAGATTTTTTCTTTATTGCTTGTCACCTGTCTGTGAGTTTTATTAAAAATATTCATGACAAAATCTTAGCTTTAATCGTAACTTTTCTGTTGATACCATACATGACATGCTGGGTATCAGATTTAGTGCAATTGTGCAAGATAGGTAGGAACAATAATATAAATGGTCATCATTACTCACATGGCATCAGTCAGTCACTTATCATCCAAGGCTACGTCTACACTCGTGGCTTCTTGCGCAAGAACATGTTGCGCAACAGTTCTTGTACAAGAAGTCTTGCGCAAGAAAACGTCCACACTGCAATGTGCGAGCTGTGCTTTTGTGCAAGAGCGCCCATGGCAGTGTAGATGCTCTCTTGCACAAGAAAGCTCTGATGGCCATTTTAGCCATAGAGCTTTCTTGCGCAAGTAATCCCTGCCAAGCGTCCACACTGCCCTCTTGCGCAAGAGCTCTTGCGCAAGAGGGCTTACACCTGTTAAAAAAGAGTGTAGCTCTTGCACAAGAAGCCCTCTCTTACCACGCTGTACTGTAAATTTCCATGCGCAAGAGTGGGTGGGCAGTGTGGACGCTCTGCGGCTTCTTGCGCAAGAACGGCTGTACTTGCGCAAGAAGCCACGAGTGTAGACATAGCCCAATTGTGCAGCATGCTGCAAATGAAAATAGGGACATAGGTGGGTACAAAGGAATTCTTAAAATATCCTGATCTGCAGCCTGCTAAAATAATTAAAAATAGTGAGATTTCAAGGTCATGCTAAAGACCCTCATCTATCAGGTGCAAGTGCTGCCCAGGATGCTGATTCTGTCTGGAGAGGAGTCAGGCTATTGCATTTTTTTTGGTTTGGAAGAAAAAAGTTGAAAGCTTTATGAGATTAATGCAATTTGTGCCTTTTGTTCATACAGATAAGAAAAATGTCATTGGTGGACCTCTAGCATATTAAAAGCTGGGTAATTTGTACCAATAGGACACTTAACCTTAAGTCGCTAATATTGAGCCGCTGGCTTATTTCTTTTTGCTATGCCTCTGTTCTGTAGATTAATTTCTGACAACAAAATAAGAGTGATTCAATACAGAATCTGAACATCTTATAGTGTTATTCTATGATTCTATTTAGTGTCATCTGGTGAGGTTTTGCAGCTGTTAGCTTGTCTAAATAGAGTTTGTTAGTTGCAGTCTAGTTGCAGCCACTGTGACCTGTAGAGAGTCATCTTGGGCAGAAAATCAGGTAAGTTTGAAAAATCAAACTAAGTGGGTAACTGGTGTGAGGATGTTTTTCACATAGTCAGAAGTCTCTTGTGTTAGTGTACTGAGATAATTGTCTGAGATAATTGTCTAGTCAGGGTTGCTTGGTCTGTATATTTGATGGAATTTGTATAGTACATAATGTCCCTAATAGGGCATGGTAAGGAACAACATTTGAAAAGTTTACGTCTATATTTTCATGCTCCATCTGCTAGTAATGCCTATAACTGATGGCTTATAGTTGTAGGCTTTACATCTTTAATAATATATATTTTGGTCACAAAAAAAAAAAGCCTAATTTGGTTGCTAACTCCATAGCCCTAATTTCCCATTCAGTGGTAACCCAATGTTAGCCAATTAAAATATTTTTTTATTTATAATATTTCTTCTGAAAACCTAAATTTTCTATCCTGGGCTGACTGCAGTTCAGCCAGCTCTATTTGAACATTCACCTGATATCTTCAAGTACTAAAGTAAGTGTCCTCTCTGGAGTTTTCTTCTTGCAAGAGAAATCTGGGGGTTTGAACAGACTTCCCTGCTGTGGCATCCTCAGCATTTTCTTCGTCATGGAAGGACTCACAATCACAAAAAAGGACAAAAAGCTTTTCCAAGTCTCCTGAATCAATGTGTGGGAGTGATAAGAACTTCTGGATTAAACTGGAGTTTCTTTGCAAGTAGAGATATTTTGGCATGCTGATAAACTGATAACACTCTCTTGACTCTTGAGGTGGCTCTCTCTTGTCCTTTTGAGAATATACCATCACCTACTATGGAGGTATATGGTTTCATTTTAGCTTTTTGTGTTCCTTAGGGTAATGCTCCCCCTCAGTGTCTGTTATTACTTTTATGTGGTGTTTAGGATGTATCCTATAACTAAACTAGAGGATTTACCCAGCATTACCAAGGTTCTGGCTGAGGGCTCAGAGCAGCAGGTGAAGGGTGCAGGAGTCAGGGCAGGGGCTTGGGTGTATGAGGGGTCTGAGGGCAGGAAGTGGTGAGCTTGGGGCAAGAGTGTAGGATGCTGGAGTGAGGGCAGAGGTTGGGGGCTCACAGCAACAATGGGGATGCAAAAATGAGGGCAGGGGTCTGGGAGGTGTGGGGGGCTGAAAGCAGGAGGCATAAAGTGTAGGGTAGCATGTTGGGTATGTGGTGGAACTTAGGGAAGGAGTGGGTGCAGGAATCAGGGTAGGGGCTGGGAGACTCAGGACAGGGGGCTCAGCATAGAGGACTGGGAGGTCGGGGGGGAGGGGAACTTACTAGAGCTGCTTGCATTGGCAAAGGTGGCTCTGCTCTAGTGTGTGCATGGGGAGGCAGCTCTGTGCTGCCCTGCCATGGCCTCTCCTCAGTTCCTGGCATCTCCTTGGGGGAGCGTGGTTCCTGGTCTCGGAGTCTCTTTGGGGGGTGGGGATGGGCAGCGGTTCCTGGCCATGGCCTCTCCGGGGGGGAGGGGGGGGGGCGGAGAGGATTCCTTCGGACAGGGCCAGGCCACAGTTCCTGGCCCTGGGCTCTCTTTGGGCAGCAAGGGCGTCACCTGCAGGGGTGCTGAGCCGCGGTTCCTGGTCTCTCCTAGGGAAGGCATCTCCTCCAGGGGAGGCCGGGCCACAGTTCTCTTGTCTACTTCCTAGTGTTCTTTTCTATGAGTAATTTACATGGCTGATAGAGTTTCATGTGTAGTAATAACTGATGGGAGAATCTTAACTGCCAGGCTATGAAGCTTGTTTCATTCACATGAGACAACAAAGTAGCCATTTTATTAGTAACTAGCTACCTTCTAATGAGGTATTTAGAATGCCCAAAACCTAGTGTTCCAAGCTTTTTAGTCAACCTAAATAAATTTGTGCAGAAATTGTAGATTGGTACCACAGGCAATGCCAGAAACAGAACTTAAATTTTGCCATAGTCTGTGAGCTGATCAGTAAGGAAATGTCCATGGGTGCAGTAGTTTTGTGATGAATGAACAAACAAGTAGAATGGTAAAAGTGTAAGTAGTCAGTCTCTGCTTGGCATTGATTTAATTGAAGAATTCACATGTCAGACATCAAGAGCTGGCTATACTTTAGGCCATGTTTAGACTTCATCTTACATGATGTATGACATTTCAGTAAGAACTAAAGAGCTGTAGTTATCCTTGTCAAAACATCTTTCAAACCTATGTGAAAAAGATAGTGATCTTTCAAATGGAAAAGTTCAGAGTTAATTTACAGATACTTGAGAAAACTTGTATGGGCAATTAAATCTGTGGGGATAGACTATCTATAGGAAACATTAATTGCTGACATGATGCCCCCGTTACCATTTTATGCAAATTCCTAAAGAGGGTGCTACTTAGAAGGGTGCTATTTAGGAGGCTGAAAAAATATTTTACTTCCATCATTAAATTTCACTTGTCATACTCATTCGTCACACATCACATTAAATCACATCAGGCATGAATGGAAAGTGCCCCTTTAACAGAGACCATGCCAGTGGTCAGAGTTGAACAAAAGGAATTCTTGTGACATCTTTTAAAAATAACACAGCAAAAACAAAGCTGCACGTCCATGGTTTTTGTGTGATTCATTTCTGTTGTTTTGCAGAGTAAAACTCAGAGATTTTTTTACACCTCAAACTACTTTCAGCCTGAACAGAGAGTCAGTGCCACTGGAATTATGGCTCTGAGGCTGCCTCGAAGATGCGATCAGAAGACCCTCATTCCCTTCAATGTACAAAATTCTGGCTTTGCTTTCTTTTCTCTTTGTCACCTTGTCAGTTTTAGTTAGATTTGATTCTTAGCAGTGTAAATAAACACACAGAAAAAATATAATTGTTCTTGATGTCATAATCAAATTAGCAAATAAAGGTGATCTAAGCATGTGCTCAAATTGGAGGGGAATAACATTTCTTTCTGTCACAGGAAAAATATTCAGTCCTCCTGAACAGAATGAAAGGAAAAATGGATACCATCCTATATGAACAAAAATCTGGATTTAGACCCAGGAGATAAAGCAGTCTTGATATCAATTTTGTGGACTTTCAAAATGCATTCAATAGTGTAAACAGAGAAACAATGTGGAAAATTGTGGAACAATATGGAATTCCAACTAAATGAATCAATATAATGAACCTATTGCATGTCAACTCAAAATGCTGCATTAAAATGGAAACCATTTGACAGAGCAAACATTCAGCGTCAAAACAAGTGTAAGGCAAATGTGTGGCCTGTTTCCTTTTATGTTCATGCTAGCCTTTGACTAGGGATTAAAACATCGCAGCAGTGATATATATGGCTTAAAGTGGGACAGTTCAAGACTTTTTGATTTAGACTTTGCTGATGACATAGCTCTTATTAATAAAGATGCCAATGGACTACAAAAATGCACAAACCAAGTAAAAGAAATAATGGAGAAGATAGGTCTGAGATTCAATGTAAAGAAATGTGAAGTCATGTTAATGGGGCCCACAGGGAGGGAAATCAAAATTGAAGAAGAAAAACTGGCCAAGGTGGACAATTTTATGTATCTTGAAAGTATCCTCAGGATACTATCCAAGATAGTTGACAGCACATAAGAAGAAAAATTGGAAAGGCAAATGTATTTGTAAGACTCAAAAACATCTCCCTCAAGACAAAACTGAAACATGTATAAAGCAATTGTTATTGCCTTCCCAACATAGAGCAATGAGACATGGCAATTTACCAGAAAGGATACAAAAAAGCTGTGTGCTTTTCAACACAAATATCTGAGAAGAATATAGGGAATAACATAAAATGCGGAAGACAATGAAGTTAAAAAATTTACTGGACAAGGCATCCTTTTACAAACTATCCACAAAAGAAGACAGCAGTGGCTAGGGCATGTGCTGAGAAGGGGGGAAGAACATTTACCAAATACTGCCCTTGAATAAAAGCCCCCCCCAAAAATACAAAAATAGAGGAAGACTGTGAATAACATGGAATCATGCAGTTCAGAATGACATCAAGCACCTCAACACGAAATGGGAAGATTTGGAGAGAAGGGAAGTTGCCAGGCAAGGATGGCAAATGTGGGTAACTCAATGTGTAGCAAAGCACAGAATGGACTAAGGTCTAAGATATTTATTTTTTGCTGCCTCATCCCCCTGTAAAACATCAAAAGAAAACAGAAACAAGAAATAACTGTGCAATTTACCTTTTCATTCAATTACAGCCTCCATTACAGCCTCCAGAATAAACTGATAGGGAAAATCCTTGGAGATTCATTCTTCCCCATCCAAAAATACAGATTCCTTTTGATTGCCTTTTGGCTCACTCATGATTACTCTTTGTTCTTATTTTCAACATGTCACTGTATGCAATATGAATAATTTAAAATAGGTAAACAAAATGTATTATGGAAAAAACAAACATATTCTTCAGCAACACATTTTATCTAAATATAATCAAAATGGCTACATAACAGAATGCTTATCATTTTAGAGAAGCATAATGACATTTTTATAATAAATGAGTCTCCTTCTCCCAAAAGAAAACAAACAAAAATATTTAATTATTATTAAGGCTTTTGATGAGCAATTTGTGTTTTGACTGCTAGAGTTCCAGCTTGTACTGACTTTCTCAGATTTGAGGGACTGGAAAGCTTTTAATTCATTTCTTTGGACTTTGGATGAGACCCTCTGATGTAACAAGGATTGAATTTACTAATGGAATATGAAGTTCAAAAGATAACATAACCTGGGGGCTGAAGGTGAAGTTGTAGATGTCAGTCTCAGAATTGTCATGGAGTAGAAGGCTAGAAAAGACCACCAGATCATCTAATTCAACATCCTGTCAATCCAGCATATGACAGGCCAACACCTGTATGCTAAACCCAACAACCAACATTGAAACAAAGTTTTGCAGCCTACAGGAGAGTAGTCAACCACTGAAAAATCCTGAGTTTGGGTAGGCCACAAAATATAAATGATTTTTTTTACAGGGGTGAGCCTGTCTTAGCCCCACTGCACCACCACCCAGGAGCCACCTGTGATAAACAGTGTCCAGCTGGAGCCAGCTCCCAACCCCTGCCCCACTCATGTACCCCCCTACAGCCCAAGCCCCTGCCCTAGCCCTGAGCCCCTCCAGACCCAAACTCTCTTACAGAGCCTGCGTCCTGAACCCCCTCCTGCACCCCAACTCCCTGCCTCAGGCTCAGCTCAGAGCCCCTCTCACACTCCAAATCCCTTAGCCCAAGACCAGAACCTGTGCCCCAACCCTCTGCCCCTCCCTGGTGAAAGGGAGGGAGAATGGGAGGATGGTGTGAGCAGGGGGAGGGCCTCAGAGAAGGGGCACAAAGGAGGTGGGGGAAGGATATTTGGGTTTGAGGTAGATCCTGGATTGCACTTAAATTCAAAAAGTGATCTTGTGCTTAAAAAGGTTGAGGAGCTTCAGGGGATAGCCGAGTTAGTCTGTTACAGAAAAAAATAGCAATCAAATGGTCTGGTAGCACTTTATAGACTAACAAAACATGTAGATGGTATCATGAGCTTTCGTGGGCACAGCCCACTTCTTCAGATGACCGGAGTTATGACTAGGGAATAAGAAAACTCGAAATAAATAGGAGAAGGGAAAGGGGGGAAGAGGGGAGAGAAAGATGCTCTGTCCAAAAAAGTTGGAGACCCCTGCCTTACTCTGCTCTGAGTCACTGAAATGGTATTCAGTTCAATTGATTGGTTTAACTGCCTGAAGGTTGTTAAACCAATTAAGTTGAGTACCACTTCAGGTGAATGGCTCCTTACGACTAAGTCAGCTGTGGAGCTGACCAGTGGGGACCTTTTCAAATGTGTGAATGGCTCCTTAAGAGCACCTGGGGAGACACATGGGGACCCTTTTGAAATGTAATGGCGACCCATATTTGGGAAACCCTGATCTAGATGTTTCATCAGTCTTTAAGTGTTTCCTGACTCTTTGCTGTTTGCTGATTAATGCTTCTTACCTGCCCCTTTGACTATCTAGTGTCTTTAGGTGCTTATAGACTCGGCTTTCCCTTGATATATATTTTACCCACTGCCTTTTCTTGTTCCCTCCCTCCCAATTTTCCCTTCTTCCACCCCCTGTCCCGTCTCTCCTATTTATTTTGGTCCTAGACATCCAACACTCTAGTCGTCTGAAGAAGTGGCTGTGCCCACGAAAGCTCATGATATCATCTACATGTTTTGTTAGTCTATAATGTGCTACCAGACTATTTCTGTTTTTTCAGATTACCCTTTGTGATCCTAAAAATGCCTGCTACTTCTCTGCCCTCTTTGGGAGGCTATCGGTTTGTTGTGTGTCTTTTCTATTCTTCTAATAGATACATTATACACCTTGTCTCTATGGTCATGTCTATACTAGAAAATCATTTCAAAATTACTTATTTTAAAATAATAACACCTGAAGCAATTTCAAACTAACATGTCCACAGTATGCTGAAGCCTCGAAATTAGTCCGAGGCAGGCTCCCTTAATGTGGATGGGCCACCTCAACTTAGAGCCCCAGGAAGCACTGGGGAGTAATTACTTCGAATAACTCTGGGGAGTAGTTATTTCAAAATAGAAGGAGTGGAGTGTCCATATCACTGCTGTTTCAAAATAACTATTTCAAAATAAGCATTATTCCTCATGGAAAGCAGGAGTTATTATTTTGAAAAAAACCCAGCCCCTTATTTAGAAGTAATGGGTTTGGTAGGGTGGATGCTCCATTTATTTCAAAATAAACTCTCCTTATTTTGAAATAACTCCCTAGTGTAGACCAAGACAAAGGTAATACAAAACAGGAAGAGCTTCATAGCAGCTCTGCAGCATACCCAAGCTTGCAGGGGAAAGACAGTTTACGTTCTATGCCTTAGAAGCTGTTACAGCAGTCCCACACTGGAACAATGGGTTTTCTACTAGCAGGAACATTTAAGCTGAGTGTATTTCTACACACACTGATGGGATGATGTACAACCCAGAACTCTTGCAGATAATGCATATAGGCAAGTGGAGAAAAGAGACAGTGTTAAAAGAGGGTGCTTCTCTAAGAAAGGGGAACCAAACCACACCACCATGATGTTCAAGACTACCAGACCAAGAAGACAGGAATAGCTGCCTGGTCTAATGACTTTGACTAAACACAGGATTCAGAGGAGAAATGAGATCAGACAAAGGGGGATGTAGGCAGGATTTTTGTTGTTTTTTGGAGAGCTGTACTCTTGAAAGCATTAGAGAGCTAAAGTATCAGTGATGCAGAAATGACTATGCTTTCCTGCCATGTTGTCCCTAAAAGATTTAACTGGAAATCAGAACTCCCATAGCCAGGTGGGCTCCATCAGAAATGTGTCTAAGCAAATGGGGCTCAAGAGGGCTGTGACACAGGTTTCAGGGTTTAAGTCATCCAATATGCAGATCTCCAGACTTAGAAACAGTGATCAGTCACTACCAAGACTCAGAGGGTTAGAGTATGTAGGATCCAGTAACTGGGTCAAATTATAACTGGGTCAAATTATAACAGACTATAGTCTGTCCAGAGAGGGGTACTGGGCCAGGCAGTAATAAGGACCCAGTGAGCCTGATTTCACTTGACTGGGATAACTCCACTGATGTCTGTGAAATTGCTTCTGCACTAGATAAGTGTGAGTGAGATCAGCATCAGGCCTTATGAATCTAAAGATAATTAATCATAAATGTCTGGTTAAAATATTAACTCTTTATCATAAGAAACTGTCCTTGCCAGAGGAACACTGCCTACTCTGGACACGTACTTGGAAAAGTCAAATTTCTTCAATAACTAAAATCACATTACCTTAAACTATTATTTACTCAAGTTTCTGGCCCCATAAATGTATGCTCCCATTTTCAAGAATACCAGCCTATTTCATCTACAGAAAGAAACATATTAGACTCAAGAATTCTGAAATGAAATAAGAATAGTAATTTCTGAATAGCTTCCTCCTTCCCCTGATTCATAGCTGTTGCTTCAGGCTTAAGTGTCAAGGTAGAAAGCACAATTTCATTTCTCTGCTGAAGCCCATACTATCAGGAAACATCAAATCAGGGTGAGGTGTAATCCTACAGGGAAAGCTCTCTTAAGTTACAAGACAGTTTCAGTTAAAGCATATCCCCTTATCTTAGCCATGTGCAAAACACGGAAGCTTGCATTAAGGACATTTCAGAAACTGCATCAGGGTAGTCTTGTGGGATTCCCGCAAGCTATATGGGTGAACACTGTGGTTCAGATTCTGGCCTCAGCTGCATCAGCGTAAATGGAGAATAACTCATTGGCTTGTTGCATGGAGTTACTCTGGATGTACAGCAGTGCAACAGAAATCACAGTCTTGAATTCTGGGCCAGATACTTTGCTGGTATAACTTGGCATACATAAATAATTCCATTTGTATACACCACATTGCAGCAGCTTTGGCTGTCCTCACCACTTTCTTCAATGTAAAATCCTGTTTGCATAGCACACTTCAGGTTAACATTGCTTAGTTATGCTGATTAAACCACAAATATTTTAAACTCTAGGGTTTTCAATTTGCAAGCCACATTCTAGAGATACTAACAGTTAGGGAACCTGAAACAGACTGGTGTCATAGCTGTTGAATGTGGCACTAGAGTACAGAACAGATTTTGGAACTGCTTGAGCAATTAAAGTTCATGGAAGTCATTGCCAGTTGTTATGGATTAGGTAAGAGATCATAGATAATATAGCTCATTGGCCTGTGACTAGTGGCTTTTTTACTAATATCTTTTAGAGGATTTTTATAGCTGTCATATTTCATAGGACTATTTTGATGGTGCTTGCTTTTTTAAAAGATTGCATACTTATGATTTAGAAGGCACTATTTTTTATGAGGTATTGGGGGTTTCTTTAATCACCACCAAGTTTTTCACAGTTACTATATACCAGCCACTTTCTGCTTGCCTGCATGCCTCTGTGTTTTAAAGTGTCCATCACCCTAGTATCTAGGGGCTGTGAATCGCATTGAACAGTCAGGTCACAGCATGCAAATGAATTCAAGTCTAATAGCATCCAGTTTAGATTGCTGAATGATGTCAAAGCGAACTACAGTGTTTTGAAACTGCATTTTAAAGCTGTTCAAGGTTCCAGAATAATAGTTAAGAGCTTGATTTGGGGCTGAGTAGCTTGTTTCACTGTGCCTCAGTGGCTCATAGCTGAGAATATCAGATTCAGGACAAACCACTGAGAAATGGGACAGACCGACTTCAAACTGGTGGTTATTCTTCTGTAAGAAATACCACGCCAATAACAAAAAAAACCCCAAACAAACAAACAAAAAAATTGTTGGTATCCCCAGTCTAGTGAGCAAGCAGTCAGAAAAGCAGTCTCCTTAAGTATCCCAGTGCTTGTTTCACTGCCAAGACATTAGACTTCATGAGGAGTGGCCATTTAAAACCAATGTTATCTAATGGTTCTTCGAATCCCAAGAGATCAACCACACAGCCAGGTCAATATATAATTCAGATCATATCCAATAATCATTCTGCTGTCAGCCCTTCAGTATCTAATATCTAAAGGTTTATTTATAAGAGAAAAGAAAGAGGAAAGAATTAAAATGGCAAAGGAAATAAAATACATACGGTTATCGCAGAGTTCTTGTAGCAGATTTGGAGTGGTGATGGAATAGACTGCTGGCTTGTAAAGTCTCTGGTAATTTCCAAAAGATTGGAAGGTCTTCAGTCTATTGGCTGGAATGCCCCATTTAGTATAAATCCATATATCAGAGCAAGAAAAAGGCCAAATGGAGAAAATTCCAGAGTTTTCTATATCCTGGAAGGAATGTTCTCATCTTACTTTGTTGAAAATTCAGGCACAAGATGGAGTCCAGTATCACAGGAGCAAGTCATGTGCCCTTGCTTGCTTTGAGGAGTCATAGCAGGAGTTATGTAATCCACACAGTTTCTGGGTATGGGTCACTCTCCTATATAGTGGCACTGAGATCACTTACAGAGAGAAAGAATGAATCTGCTCTACAGCCTTAGCTGAGAGCCAGCTGGCTTTTAGCTCAAACTATAGAGGTACATACACCAACCTCCAAAGGTCCCAGGTTTGGTTCTGTCTGTCAGTGGTCTACCATTACTTTTACTCTGGCTAAAAGGTTCATAGGAAGGCCCTTCAGGTGGGGTCAGACTTCTTCTATGGTCAATTATTTGAGCTAAGTGTCCATCAATGGGCCACCAACTTGAAGTGTCCATTCACAACATGCTGGCCAGATAGGATGCAAATCACTTTGTAACCATTGCTTCTTGAGCAAACTCATTTGAAGTACAGATGTATGTAGTCAATATTCATAAGAACATAAGAATGGCCGTACTGGGTCAGACCAAAGGTCCATCTAGCCCAGTAGCCTGTCTGCCGACAGTGGCCAGCACCAGGTGCCCCGGAGGGGGTGGACTGAAGACAATGATCAAGCGATTTGTCTCATACCATCCATCTCCAGCTTCTGACAAACAGAGGCCAGGGACACCATTCCTACCCCCTGGCTAATAGCCTTTTATGGACCTAACCTCCATGAATTTATCTAGTGTCTCTTTAAACTCTGTTATAGTTCTAGCCTTCACAGCCTCCTCTGGCAAGAAGTTCCACAGGTTGGCTATGCGCTGTGTGAAGAAGAACTTTCGCTTATTAGTTTTAAACCTGCTACCCATTAATTTCATTTGGTGTCCTCTAGTCCTTATATTATGGGAACTAATGAATAACTTTTCTTTATTCACCTTCTCCACACCACTCATGATTTTATATACCTCTATCATATCCCCCCTCAGTCTTCTCTTTTCCAACCTGAAAAGTCCCAGTCGCTTTAGCCTCTCCTCATATGGGACCTGTTCCAAACCCCTAATCATTTTAGTTGCCCTTTTCTGAACCCTTTCCAAGGCCAAATAATCTTTTTTGAGGTAAGGAGACCACATCTGTACACAGTATTCAAGATGTGGACGTACCATAGTTTTATACAGGGGCAGTAAGATATTCTGTCATATTTTCTATCCCTTTCTTAATAATTCCTAACATTCTATTTGCCTTTTTGATCGCCGCAGCACACTGTGTAGATGTTTTCAGAGAACTATCCACGATAACTCCAAGATCTCTTTTCTGATTTGTCGTAGCTAAATTAGCCCACATCATACTATATGTATAGTTGGGGTTATTTTTTCCAATGTGCATTACTTTACACTTATCCACATTAAACTTCATTTGCCATTTTGTTGACCAATCACTTAGTTTTGTGAGATCTTTTTGAAGTTCTTCACAGTCTGCTTCTGTCTTGACTACCTTGAACAGTTTAGTCATGTATCATAACTTAAGATAAAAGATGATATATGAATATAAACAGGGTAATATTTTAGCAAATCATAATTTTTTTCCATTGACTTCTTACATAAGGTACTTGGCAACTTACTCTTGTTGCAATTGTATAATTTATTGCAATTGTTGTGATAGCAACAATGATATAGATGGTCATATTTTAGTCATACAACATCACTGCCTGGCCAGTGTTTGAATGGGTGAATGCCATTCTACTCCACCCTGTTAATTCTCACACAAAGCCTGATGATAATCCTGATCTTCTGTAGCGTGAATTCCACTTTTAGTAATTTAGAATTGAAAATGTCTTATTACAGTTATTTGAAAAGCATCTTTTCAGTTCACCTTTAACCTCAGATGAAACAGCAACACTACGCTATATCTGATCAATAGCTTTAAGTATACTCAGTTTCATGCTATACATTCTGGAGATAGAAAAAGCATGGTCTTTTGGTGTTCCTAAAACCTATGATATTCTTTAAACTCTGGGGAATTCATCAGTATCACCTTCTGAGCAGTATTTCCTCTTTTTATTATGTTGTTCGTAAGTGGAATTTAATTTTAATGTAGCATTGTTCAAACTGTGTCAATATAGGAGTTTAGTTTGGGTAAGGATTCATGAACACTGAGAAAGGACTTAAGGGTTTGTAATTATAGAGGAATCAGTGATGTACAAACAATAGGAATACTTGTTTGAAAGAATTCCTTGCCTGCTTCTAAGGCAATAGAAGAGCTAATATATTAAAAAACCCATCCAGCAGCCCAAGGCTCTGCTTTAGCTCAAATTTACAAATTGTAGTCTAATTGTAAAACCAACATGTGAATTCTAAGTTTGATAAAATTATGGTACCATCACTAATAAGTTCATTAGCTTCCCATATCTGGTTTCTTTAAGGTGAGATATGCCAATCTTGTATTTATTGGGAGAGTTCAAAACCCTGCCAGAAACTAAAATTTAGGGGAATCTGCAGATAATTTGTTTGAGAGAAATGCTCTCTTTAGCTGAATTTAACATGATAAAGTCATTACATAATCATGCTTCTTCTTTTTACGTTTTATAATTCTAACTGAGCAATTTGCTATTGATACTGTATTTGCATAGGAACAGAAATTTAAAAAAATGTTTCTTGACTAAAAATGATTTATTTAAGTTTGTGCACTATATTTCTCCCGCTCCCTCACTTTTAATTATGTCCTTTCCCATAGAGAAAGTTTGTCAAGAGAACAAACCCAGGCTCTATCAGTTTTTGTTCCTATTACAACATTTGAGATGGGAATAAGGGATCAATGTTTTACTGCCTGATAAATTCTTTGGAGTGTGTCAGGATGTTTTAACTGGTTGGCTATTCTACCATTTCCCCACTTCTTAATTAAGATTTAAATAGGAAGTAATGGAGTGGCTAGCAAATCAAAAGGAAGCATATTGAAAAGGTTAAACTCTACACCACAAAACTTTAATTTGGTGGAATATATTCAATCTTCAAAATAAGAAATTGAAACCAGGAAAGGACACAGTCACTTCATGTCATAAGATAAAGCTTATCTTTTAAAAAAAATGGCTCTGATAAATTCTCACCCAAATAGAAATAATGATTAGGTGATAAACTATCACCAGCCATCATGAAATCTCAAAATTGCCCATATAAAAAACTTTTATTGGGCCAAGTTCTGCTGGTGAGAGAGACAAGCTTTTGAGCTTACAGGTGTAACAGATTGTTTAGGTCATAGTTAACCCATGTTTCCAGGGACTATTCAAGATGAAGTAGCCTGTTAACACCTCATAAATCCAGTGTTCATGATGTTTAGTGTTTATCAAAGTTATGAATTTAAGCTCCGGGGCTTGTCCTCAGAAAGTGTTGTGACTTTTTCCTTTGGGGATGAGGATTGAGAAGTCAGATCAATCTAAAAGAGGAGCCCGGGATCCTAAATTCAGAACGTTGCTAAACACTAAAAATCGTGAACTGAATAGAGACTCTGGATTTATGGCTTATCAAAACAATCTGTGATTCTCTAACACATCCTCATAGTTGTCTTCCCTCTCCTCTCATGACTTACACCATTGCATTTAGAAATGGTGAAACCACTAAGTTTGATTCATGCTTGCCCTTGTGCCCTGTACTTCCTTTGTGCTGGTTAAGCTGGAGGCACAAGGTCAGCCAGCAAACAATGTCTCCCTGCCACGTGGAGTGTGTTCCACTCACAGAAGTCCATAGAACAAAGAGACAATTTCTAGCTCACCGTGGGTGTGTGAAGAGACAAGCCAGAGGAGAGAAGAGGTGTTTAGAGTGAAAGAATATATAGGTGAGATCTTCTTCTGTGATGGCTATTTCCCAGTTTCTCTAAGGCCCACTCATACCATGGTGGATAGGGCACAGTTTAAAGTAACCAGCCAAAACTGAACCCAATCTCAGGCAGCCCAAAGATCAGGGAGGCAGAAGTTGCTCTCTCTCACCCTTTGCGCTAGTATTAGCACCAGAGAAGGGATGAATTTAGCTGTCTTACGTTGATTGAGTTGGTCTGACTCACAATGAGATCTTGTCTACACTAGTGATTTATACTGGAATAACTATGTCACTCGGGTCTGAAAAATCTACATCCCTGAATGACTTAGTTCTGCTAACCTAAGCCCCTGTGCTATGTCTGTTGATATCTTATCTCAGGGAGGTGGAGTAGCTATGGTGACAGGAGAACTCTCTCCTGTTGGCTTAAAGTACTTTAGTGGTGTGTGCAGCTGCAGTGATGCAGTGTTTTAAGTTCTGGGTTACAAGGCAGTCTAAGAAACCATCTTAATTTACACTACCTTCTAGCTCAGTGGTTCCCAAACTTTTCGGCATCACGCCCCCTTTTTGATTTTTGAGAAACCCTCATACCCAAAAAAACATAGCAGCAAAACTTGTTGAGCGGATGCCTGGATGGACCAGGCTCTTTCTTGGGGGGGGGGGGGAAGATTGATGTGGGGGGCTGGGTCACCTCACGCCCCCCCTGGAATTTCTTCATGCCCTCCCCAAGGGGGCACCCAGCTGTTCATCCTGCAAACTCTGTCAATTTAGACACCAAGACCCAGGAAGCCTAAGTATATCTAAGGGGGATCTATGAGCTATAATCAAGCCTAAGTATATCTAAGGGGGATCTATGAGCTATAATCAAGCCCTCCTGCCCTGACCCCACTCCCTATCAGGAACACTGAGCAGAGTGGGTTAGGGTGTAGGAACACCCAAAGGAGGAAACAGATGTAGTTTGGGACATTTTTTTCATTATTAAGTAGTTAATAAAAGTATGAAACATAGGTTCAAATGAAGGGATATGGCTATCCAAAGAGTTAATGAATAGTAATTTCAGAGATGAAGGTAATTATTGTAATCATCCTATCTTAAGGGAAAATGCTTCATGAAGATATTAGTAATTACTACACTTGAGCAAAAAACAGAAGATGTGCAATTACTTGCAAATATACCTTTGGGATTATCCCAAGTACACACTTATTCCTGCAATCCAATGTCATTAAGAAATTGTTAACCCATCGAACTAAAATGATGTTAAAAAAAGCAGAGAATCACAATGTGGTAAGAGTTAGAACAACTACTATTGATAGAATTGTCACGTACCTTTATGGAAAATTCCTGTCGAACTCAATAGAAATGTATTTCCTTTTTTAATGGATTTTTAAACACAGTATGAATTATACCTCTGCTACAGAATTCTGTAGGATGATTTAAAAACAATAGAAAGGCTATCATTTTCTATTTCATTTTACCAATAGAAGCCTGCTGATTTAATCTGTATTGTATTCCATAGGTCATTTCCTGATTAGACATACAAATACAGCATGAGAAGTCTTAGAGATACAGAAAACATTGGTGATATGCTTTCTGCAGATACAGCACACTTTAAAAAAACACCCAAAATACGTTCCCCTACAGTTTAGAGGGTGGTCTGTTAGGTTTCAACTGCATAAATTCAATTGACTTCAATGAGAGTGGCAAGATTAAAACTTGGTACCTTTTAATAAATGTAGGGAGTTAATCTTCCTACCATAAACCACTCTTAAACCAAATCATCATCTAGCTATGCTCCTGTGTCAGAATAAAAGAAATGTAAGTGCGCAAAAGCAATATCAACAGGTTGCTGGAAGTACAGCTTGAAGAGTGCTGTCATATCTGTCTAAGTCTGCAGTCATTCATTTACTTTTGTGAGCAACAATTAAATTTTGCAGACTCAGAACTGGAAGTGATATAAATAGTGTTTCCATTTTTGGTTTGTACAAGTGTTTAGAATCTTTATTGTAATAATAACTACAAGTGGGTTCAGAAGTTCATTCCACTTTCTTTGGAGGAAATCCTAGTATTAAGTTTTATGAAACTAGCAATCTGTTTGTATTTGCAAAACTAGCTTTCATTAATAAATGTTGCTGTTGTTGTTGTTAGTCTTGTAATGTAAACTTTTGCTTTTTTTTTTGCAAGGGAGTTCACTTTTAAAAACAAGGGGGGAAAAACCCTTGTTTTTCCTAGCAAAATGAAACCAAGAATTTGTATAAGGGATAGAAAAACATATTTCAAAAGCTCTTCAGGCATATGTGTGTACCATAAATATGGATAGTGCTGAATTTGTTGTCATAATTTTTTTTTCTTTCCACAACTTTGTTCAAAGTCTCTCCTCAGTGGAACACAAACCCATATCCCTATCATTCACGTTTCAGTGGGTCCAGAAAAACAGGTTTGTCTATTCCTTTTTATGTTTTTAATGCGTTGATTTCCATTTGCCCGAATGAAAAGAGATTGCCTTCCTATCAGCTTTCTGAGTTTCTTCATACAGATTTTAATAACAATTAATATACACACCCTGAAAAAAAATATAAAAAATGTCTGGAATCCTCCTTCAGAGAAAGTAATCTTTTCAAATCACTCCCTGACCAGAATTGTCTCCTGATTATCCTGTTTCAAAAGATGCTACGTTAGCTATCCCTGAGTTGCTCAGCTTCCTCCTTATCTTCTGTATTGTATTCCCCAGCAAATCCATATAAAAGGCTGGAGTGTATCCCCTTCACACAAGGTATTGATGGGACAGTTACTTCCTGACCAAAAGAAGGAGTAGAATTTACGCTGGATAGAAAGCACTGGCAATTTTAAAGACAAACTCAATGTTACTCATCTTTTTATATAAAACTCTCAGAGACTGGACCTTAAATTTGGTGTGTTTATCATTTTCAGAAAAAAAAGACTCATTAACGTTATATATGCCTAGTTGCACAGTGCATTATAAAGGTGAAAAGTAGGCATTGTCCTGTGACTACATAGGAGTTAAATATACACTCGATTAACCACCCTCTGCTGCGTTATTGTTATAAACACTATAACTGAAGATCTCAAGAGAGCCCAACCTAAATAATCTGCTGCAAATTGGATACGTGGAAATACGAAAGATCAAAGCCACACTCTATATGCCAAATCATATCCTTCCATTGAAGTAAATGGTTTCACACCAGGGATAAATTTGGCTCTTTGCATCTTATTCAAGTCCATTTTATCACATTTTTTCTTTTCTAACTTGAAGACTGATGTGGTTTTTAAACTTATCATCTCATGAAATAGGAACCAGAAACCAGGTGCAGAGGATTGATATAAAAGTAATTAAACTGGCAGCACCTTGACTGTGCACCTGTGTTTGGAATGGATTGATGGGCAATCTGCTCAACAGACCTCATGTTGGAAACAAATAGCAATTTTTTTCTAGGTATCAAACTGAAAATGTACATGAAGTGAACACTTAAGGCATTCTTGTTTTGCCAGTCTCAACAAATGTCTTGGATCACAGGTTATAAGCAATTGCAACATTTAACCACCCACTGCCTCAACTAATATTCCACTCACCTCAGTAAGTTATTTAGCTTTGATCTTTAGCATTCTTCCAAAAAACAACAACAACAACAACAACAAAAACCCAAACCCACTCCAAAAGCCTTCACTGTTGAATGATGAAACTGATTTACTTATGTTTAAGGAGTAAGGTCAATATAATGATATAGAATGCACTGATTACAGCAAAACACTTGCTAAGAAAAGGCATACCATTTACCTCAAGCTGAAGGGAATAAGATATGTTCAGAACAATTTTAGTGGATACAAATTTAGCACAGCTTAATGTCAGAGGTTCTCTTCTGGCTCGTTTGGTGGAAAAGCTGTCTTCAGACAGTGAGATTGAAGTTTTGTAAACTATGATGGTCAAGTCTCCTTTGTGATAATGTCAAGGATTGCACAACTGAACTCGTCCCAGAGTTCCTCAACTGTGGAGTGCAGGGCAACTAAAATGTCTCAGAACTTGAGCAGATGTTATTAATTTGTTCTTGGGACATTCTGCTTGATTTACTTTTAAAATCCATTCTGATTTTAACATTAAATTGATGGCTTGAATCTCCTTTGTGCCTATTTTTCCTTTGTTATGGTCTGTTGGCTCTTCCCATTAAAGTTAATAGGACTTAAGTATGGACATTGATATAATATTTTCCCCTCAGTCAGGTAGCAACTAAAGATTCAGAAGCTGTCAGCAGCCTCTTTAGCACAAAACAGATGTTCTCAGATTAACAAACTGTCTACAGGGAGAGATGGCATTTTGTCATTCAGGTGAATCACATTCCCCAACAACGGCTCACAACATAACACAATGTAACACTCTTCACATTGATGGGAAAGCTGCTGTCAAATCATCTAGCAGCTTCTGTAGCATAAAAGGACAGAGTAAGATGAGTGAAAATGAAATGTTTGAATCCAGCAGAATTTCTCTGAGTAATCAAGACCAAAGAGTTATTCAAACAGCAGGAGATTGTCTCATTTCATCTACTACAAAATAAACTATTTTTGAATATTGCCAACATCAAACATGATTTTTGGTTCAAGATCAAAAACTAGAGGAATAGTATCTATGAAGAGGATTGCAATATAAATACATTTCATGAATAATATTGAATGTTGTGATTTTCAATGTGCTAAGTAAAAAGCAGTGGTACAGGCAGCAGAAACAATTTTAACTACAACAGCCTATGTTTGAAATAAATTGCCTGCTAAGGTAAAATTGCAGCTATTGCTACTTTTTTAAACAAATAATGCTGATGGAAACTTACTTTGAACTTTGTTAGGTATAAGAAGATATTGTGGATTATTTGACCTAAAAAATAAATACATAAAAATAAAATAAGAAATTCCCTGAGGATCTTATGTTGTGGCATCCTTTCATAAATCTGAAATATCTGTACCCTTTATGAATTCTGTGTGAGATTATGAACTCTGTGTGTCTGTCACACAGAAAACTCTATTTTGGACAGGCACCCTTTTGCCTTCTCTGTTGTCTGTTTGCTTCTGTGTTGAACTGAAAATGCCAAAAGTTTATGGAAAAAGAATAACAGAGGGTAGCTGACACTTAAATCTAGTCACTCTAGACAAAACCAAATCTGGTTTAGTAGTGGTGAAGTCATCTTGGCAGTGAGTGCAGGGGTTTGCATTTATGTTAGTGAGCTTCCAAGGATGTCATCTGACTTAGGGTATGTCTACATAGCAGTGTTATTTTGGAATAACTGGTGTTATTCCTGAATAACAAAGAGCATGTCTACACAGCAAACCATTATTTTGAAATAATGGCAAGCTGGAGGACTTCTTACTCTGACTCCTGTAACCCTCATTTTGCAAGGAGTAAGGAAGTCGAAGGAAGAATGTTCTTCCTTCAACTTCCTGCTGGGTAGACAATGCCAAAAGCTGAATCAAGCTATTTTGACTTCAGCTACACAATTTGACATAGCTGAAGTTGTGCAGCTTAATTCAAATTTTGCTTAATTTGAGTTTTGCTGTGTAGATGTGCTCTTAGAGGCCTGAAGGTCATAACAACCTAGATGATCCTCAGCAGGCACAGGGGTATTTTCTCCAGAAGGGGAACCATTTTGCACCAGATTAAGATGAGGGAGACTGCTGCAGAGGCAGAGTAGGCCGTGAGATGTAATACCTGTCTGATCCCACCAATGACCCAAGGCAAGAGTAAGCTAGTGAGAGACATAACATTTAGGATGTTGTATTGTTTTGTAAGAGTTGTACTCTCCTGTGCTTTATCTGTTAAGTAAAGAGCATGAAGATATTACACAAGAATGAACAAACATATTTTGTGAAGTGCATATATATACTGCACAGCCACTGCCTGCCCCTGAAAGTGTTAAACTATAAATCAGAAGCATCACATCTTAAGGATGAGGTTCAATTACTGGGGAGTCTGAAGTGTCAGAGGTGGTTGAATTATGGTCTCTTACACTCACTGGAAGGTGTGAGATAGAAGGAAGGTCTGTGTGCTGAAAGTGTGCTTAGGGACCCTGAAACTGGGACAGTGGCTGGACTCCATTCAGGCTCCAGGAACATGAAACACCCTGTGGATGCAGAGCATAGAGAGCCTTGAATTCCCCTCCTAGCAGTTCTAGTGTGTGGTCAGCTTGCTAGGGTCTGTGCCAGTATGCTCATGAAGACAATGGGCCAGATTCTGTCCTGTTTCTGCTTGGTGCTGGATAATGGGTTGGGACTCTTTGATTTATATGGTCTGATCTGTGCTAGTTCTGGTGTAAATTAGAGCACCCAGGGGCAGTGCTAACTTATGCCATGTGCTCAGTAAGACACTGAATGCCAGCTGAGAATTGGTGTGACCTTTTGCACTTCATCTCCACCCCTTGATATGCAACCATTCTCCTTAACTTGCTCCCTGTGCTGGGGTAGTAAGACAGCCGGAGTATAAACAGGGTATGTTGGCTTTAAACCAACTGGCACTCTATCCCACTGCGATAGGGATTATCAGGATCTGTGACCTGACTCCATTGTATCATCTGAACAGTGCAAAGGAACCAGTTTTGGGGTGGGGTGAGAGTAGAGCCCACAATATTTGTCAGAATTAATACATGATTTTTTCCAAATATTAAAAATTGCAAATGAGACACTGTACTTATTATTTTAAATATGTAATATCCTACAATAATGGTCTAAGTTATGACACTTTGAAATTAGTGATCCTACTGGGTTGTTGCTGTGGAACATGCAATATTTTTAGCGTGAATTGTACCTGGTGTTTAAAGATCTGAATGTGTTTTACAAGGTTTTATTCTTTATTCACTGTGTTTATATGGTAAATATAACCTCTCTCACATGGTTAAAGGTGAGATGTCTAGAGGCATACAATATTTAATGTGCCAAAATTGTATAGTGAGGCTCTGGTAGAGGCAAGTCTGCTGTTCCAATCATTATACACCAATACCCCTTCAAACAAGTTTGCACAGACTGCATTACCCACAGAAATAATGTGACAAGGAGATTGGATTGTGTAAAGCTCTTGGCCCAGAGTAGTGTAAATACATTAAAGGTCAGGCAACATCCTCTGTGCTTGATTTATGTCATATCACTTCAGGCAAATATTGGCTAGATGTTTCTTTTTTTCAGATTATTTTCTGTTTCTTCTTGAAGTATTTTAGTTGCCAAGGAACTACCCATTCATAAAGCATGACACTAAAAAGGGTCCAGTTATTTCTTGATAGGCTTCAAAAGTTTTTCAGTTATTTTGATCACAGTGCTTCATTTGAAATGTTGACAAGTATTTATTTTTATTTAATCACTCACGTTGCCAATAATGTGAACTCCAGGCACATTGCCAGGAGCAGAGCTTATGTGAAAATATTTTAAGAAGTTCACTTTTTTTTTGGTATGGTACCAGCAAAGTTTTCTGGCAGAAGATTAAGGTTAGATCTGATGTTGCACTTATTAGGCCAAATCCCACCCAAAACGTAGGACAATTGACTTTGCTGTGATTTTCTGCAGCTTCTGGAAGAGGCTATAGAATGGCAGAAGTGTCTTCTACAGCAGCCCCAGGAAGGCACTGGCAGCAAAGGCACTCCTTTTTGGCAGTAGTGCAGAGGGCAGGGGGAACCACAAAGTTCTTGATCTAATCTCTCCACCTCCTGCTTCAGCCTACTGCTCCCTCTGAGTTCTTCTGTGTGTTGGGGCACAGGGAGACTCTGCAGAGAAGAGTTCTGTGGTGAGCAGAGATGTGCAAGTCACTCAAATCCTGATATCTGCTTTCTCAAGTGGTACCAAAAGGTATCTGGGGGTTCAACACATTTTTTACTGATGCAGGGGGGGCAGGATTTGGCACTTACTAAAACAACAACTATATATATTATGTATAGTGTCTCTACTTCTGCTTTTTCCAAACAGCTGATACAGAAATCAGTAATATCACCCTGTGTCCTACCACATTACTTCACTCCAAGGCAATGAGACAATAGAGCAGTTGTACTTATGCGGCTTGCTTAATCAATCTACTTCATAGCATAAAAGTGCCCCTCCTAACTTACTACTACTACTACTACTACTACTAAATAATGAGCTCTAATATAGCTCTTTAGGGGTATTTCTACATAGCAGCATTATTTTGGAATAACAGATGGATGAAATAACATAGACCGCATCTATACACAAACAGTTATTTCAACATGATGTCAAAATAATGCTTACTTGAACTCCTGTAACCTTCATTGTACGAGGAGTAAGGGAAGTTGGGGGAAGTGTGCTCTATTTCAAAATAACTGCTGTGTAGATGTGCCCAAATTCAAAATAAGCTATTTTGACTTAAGCTACGCAATTAGCATAGCTCAAGTTGCGTCGCTTATTTTGAGTTTAGCCCTGGTGTCTAGATGTACACTTGGTCTCCAAAATTAGGACGAAGCCAATTTTAAAAGGGGCTGGTGGTGGCAGTGATTTTGTCAGGATATATAATAGTGGTGGGTGCAAAGGTATCTCCATTCCATCACATTTCATTTGTGGAATTGGGCAGTTTCCCCAATATCTACCAGAGACTGAGGAGATAGGCCTACCATGTTAGCTTAAACCAGATAAGAATGTAATACCAATTCTAGACGAGGGGAAGCAACCAGAAGAAATGGGAAAGAGGCTATTGGCTTCCATTACTAAGGGAATGTGTAGCCTACTTGTCACTCAGGTTTGCATCTTTGGGATCTTATTAGACCTTCAGGTATCCCTAGAGCATTGTATCCAAGGGTATGGTTTCAGATGTGTTAGAAAGAAGGATGCATCTTTTTCTTCCAGAGCTGGATTTTTATGACTGACCCTGTATGTGTCACAATGACACAGGCAGGGTCAAGATCTTTCTTACAGATTTAATTTTTTAAAATAGTTTGTATATAACAATCAATTTCTTATCAAAGAGACAAGCAATAATCAATGTTACCCCGTACAATGAGTCATCTGAAAGACAAAAGTGGCTTGATCTTTTGTAGAGGGCCAGTTGTGAGGCTGTGATAGGGGACTGGACTCGATGACCTCTCCAGGTCCCTTCCAGTCCTAGTATTCTATGATTCTATGATATCCTTAAAGTGTGTAAACGGCAAGTGCTTTACCTGAGATTACTTGGAAATTTCATCTACTGACTGATCCATTGAATGGGTGCTAGATAGTGCCAATGATGCTAATGAAACTGTGTACTTATGAACTCTGCAAAGGACAGATTACTCCTGTAATGGCCACCAAATAATTTCTCAAAGAAGTTTGGGTCCTGGTCATAAGTAACTCTCTCCCTTCTTGTTTGATTCCACAGAAATTGTTGTCAGCAGAGATGCTCAGGTGAACAGTTCATAGTTTAAATGGGCAGAGGACAATGGCAGGCTTGTTTCTGCAAAGATCCCTCAGCTTTGGAGTTTGATCTCTCTGTTGACCAACAGATCCAGGATCTGATGCCATTCAGGATTTACTTTCTATGGTTTTTTTCCTGGTATGAAAGATTGAAGAAGAGAAATTGGAAGGAAAAGATTTGTTTATGAAAAACTTTGGATATGCTATTCTGGATAGTTTGAAGGGAAAACATTTTTGATGGGTGAGAAATTTTGGGTGTAAATATTTGTTATTTTGTATGCATCTTATTTACATAATGCACCCAGAACCTGCATAGGTAACTAATAGGAAGGAATAAATAAATCAAAATAATTGAATAAATAAATTAAGCTTTTTTTTCTCTATAGCAAAACTGATTGACAAACAAACAGAATTAGCCTACTGTGCAGATCTTTAACACAGAGGTTGAGCAGGTTGAAATTTTGATGCAAAAGCCAGGATAAAATGTTTGTGACATGTTTACAAAAATGGATTTTTAAAGCAATTATAAACACAGTTACTACTTAGTACATGCAGTGGGAGTGTAAATTCTTCTATCAGTCTAAGTGAAGGGAAAAAATAGTTGCTGTGAAAATCTATAAGAAAACAAATTACATTGTTTCTTAATCTTGAAACTCTTCCCTCTACACTACTTTAAAAAATAGTTTGAATATAACAATCAATTTCTTATCAGAGAGACAAGCAATAGCCAGTATTACCAGCCTCATACACTGAGTCATCTGATGGACATAACTGGTCTGATCTTTGGTAAAGGAGCACTTCTTAGAGTAAGACATAGTTAATATAAAGCTTTTTTGTTGCAGGGCAAGAGGTAATAAAATGCAACTCCAGTTACAGCCAATTTAATTTATAGTCACTAAGAAATAAATAAGGAAAAAAAACCCCCAATGTTTGGAGAGGGGCAATAACTAACATTTCAATAACATTTTAAGTTTTTTATGACAAATGGTTTTTGTTAAATACTGTAGTCATCATGTTACATATTAATCAAAGTAAGAGGGGAAAAGGAACCAACAGTATTTCCTTTTAATATAGATTATAGACAGTTTGAAATTCTATTGTCAGTTCTTCGTCACCATTGTGGAGGGAATGGCAGAACACACACAATATACCCCAGAAAACTGCAGGAGAGACAGAGAGAGGAAGTGTTAACTAAGGACTCACAGATAGTGCCCTAGACTCTCTAGTGTCCACACAAGATAGCTAGTTCCTAATCCAAACTACACAAGATGGCAATAGACTTCAAGGGCACATATTCTGGAAGTGTTCCACACTTTTCATGCCCCTCTCTGCATCTAACATGACTATTCTACCATGGCCTAATGGGGATGGTGGGTTGGCTGGCTATGAAGGGTCTGGATTAGTTGAGAATACTTTTGTGCTGGATAAAGTCTCAGATGGCCAGATCTGTCTGCTCATTGCACCAGATTAGTGCAAAGGAGCTAGAAAGTATAAAGGAATCTGCCCCTTGTTGGGTTTTTGTGTATAATTGTAAACTTCCTTGAAATATAAACTTAAATGCAAAGCAGTAACCTTTGAAGATAACCAAATTTTTGTCACTTTCTATTACTAAATCATAAAACAAATTAAAAAGGTTCCAATCCCCCCCTATATTGCATATGGAATTGTAGCTACTAAGTAAAATATCCAAGTTGAACACATGCTGAATATAAAGTGCTTAATATATTATAATATACAATGAAAACAAACACTCTTTACAATGATTTACATGTTTACAAAAATAACAGTGGTTAATGTGCAGTAATGTCAAACTTCAATAGACAATGAGTTAATTTAATCCAATCATGCTGCCAAATTAATGCTAAGAAATGGAAATATTATGCATGTCCGATATAAATATTAATCACCTGAAAGATGACATAAGAAAGCATAATACTCTTTTGTATAATAATAATAATGCAAAACCTAACATAACAGACTGTTGTGCTCCTCTCCAAACTGTATCAGTGCGGGAGAAAGCTGGAAATCTTGTAAGTAAAGACTTTGCTTTGCCTGTTCATGATTCCAGAAATGAACCACAGCACTAAATATAACTTTAATAGCTCTTGTAATGTGTGTGTGTACAATGAATCAAAACTGTTCCTGAGTGGAACAGTTATAGTTTTTACTGAAATTTCAAGAACTATATTGTGACAAGGAAAAATGGACCTAATGTAAAAGGGACCGGGAAAGAGAATATAAATTATTAAATAGTGTTCGTCAAACACAACACTAAGACGAGTACCTAAAACAAGGGAAACATATTTGTGTATTTGGTCCTTCTTGCTAAGGTTTCATGAATTTGCACTTTTATTCTGCTTGCCAAAATCATGTTTTAAATACATTTTGGAAAACAGTCTTTCTGTGTTTAACTAGAGGACCAAAAACTTAAGTTCAACTCAGCTTTGCTCTTTAGATCACCATATAGAACCATAATATATTGAGGTGGACCCTTATCTATGGAGTGTACTATTCGCTTCATTAGAAGGTGGCACTGATCCATGGCTCGGCCCACATGTATTAGATTCTAGGATAACGGTCTAAATGTTAGCCTCCTGCCCATTCTTTCTTTTACAAATTTGAAAGGCTTTTTCTTACACTACTCTACACACCTTGGTAAGTACCGTGGGTTAAATTTTCATCTGGTATAAACTGAAATAAATGTCAATAGCGCTATGCCAATTTATACCAGTTTAGGACTGGACCCATAGATCTTTACACATTTTTCAGGAAAAGACCATACTTCCAGCTTTGATATTCTTTATACTCACAACTGTGGAAGGAATAATCCATGTCTTTAGGGCCAAATTATGATGCCATTCATTAAACTAGGTATGTTATCTTTCTCCACTAGCAATTACTTTGACTGCAAAGGGATTGATTGTGGAATTAAAGTATTGTTCAACATGAATAAGGGGATCACAATCTGGTTCTTAATAATTAAGTTAAAATAAAATATACTGAAACAAAGTTAATCAAGTTGTACGTCAGGTAGGCATAATGGGCAGTGACCTAGGGTATATGCATAGATGCACACGTGGGTTGCCTGACTACTTGACAGCTATTTTAGCTGTACATCACTGGAGGATTCCCATATAAAAGTAGAATTCTCAGATGCTTAATTAAATTGACTTTCAGTCAGCTTTGTACTGCTGGAGCAACACAAAGCAGACTTAATGGGACTGAGTAGGTGTCTTTTGGAGGATGATGCAGAGCAAATTAATTGTCTTTAGAGTGTCTTTTATGTAAATTCATTCTGGATAGAAATTTCTTCATTCCATTTGATTCCCCTAGATTTTTCTATAGCAACATCAAATAACAATATGTTGTTTCATTTACTTGTCTGATTTTTCAGTCTAGAAACTTTGGATTGTTACAATGATCATGCTGCTGAAGTCATTGTTCATAAATATATAAAGAAATAAAAGTATTAATTATAAATTGTGATAGAATAAAATAGGAACCTAGTAGCAAGTTTTAAGCTAAAACTGGATTCAAATAATCAAGTATGTGACAGGAATTTTACTTAGGAAAAACAATTAAAAATGATACAACAATAGCAATAATGCACCAGATAAAAAGCAAGTTATCACTCATATGTTTCTAAAAATACTCACTAGCTCCTTATTTTATAGATCATCCACATGATGAAATTCTTTAATTTTTTGACCCAAGTTTTATAGTAGAGCTTTGGTCTCAGAACAGAAATTGTTTGTGTTTGTTGGTAATCAGGGGTTAGTGACAGGTAGCACTGTAGTTTGTGCATTTGCTGTTAGGCAGGCATGGGAGTGCACAAGGGTCCTATGGCAGGGTCAGGCCAGGGAGCTGCTGTAGAGAGGGGAAAAAGGCAGTCCAAAAGGGTAAAAAACTCTGTAAGTAGAAGCAGAGAGCTGCAGGCCAATTAGATGCAGCTGGGAGGGAGCTGGCTCAGGCAGATTGGAGCCTTTAAAAGCCTCAGCAGTTGGAAGCTGGGTGTGTGTGTGTGTGAAGACGGAGGGGGTGGTGGAGGAGAGAACAACCCACAACAACATTAGGTGGAGGCAGCTAGGTAGGGAGTCTGAGGAGGCTTGGCCAGGATCCTACCACAGAGACCTGCTGCGAACCCCAAACTCTGGGGTTTGGAGCGAGAGACCAGCCCAGTGGTGGCCTGAGTAAGAGGGGCCCTTGCTACAGTCTCCACACAGAGCCCAGACAAAATTGCATTCTTTTTACAATAGGTGCATGACTCCCTGTTAGTGTCCCCTGGGGTGAAAGTCACTCTAAAGGCAGGCTTGCTGATTGTGGAGGCTTAGCCCTGCAAGGCTTTTGCATTTGTTCAAAGTTCCATAGGCTGCAGAATCAGGGCAGGTCCATACCATGACCATTCTTAAGCAGTAATCCCATGCCAGTATGCTGCCGGAGCGGTACAGATCAATGCACCAGTTGCAATGCCACCAAAATTTGACCCAGCTGCCCCTCCCAAGGTGGGTGGGCCAAATTTCTGTGTGTGGTGTTATGATCTGGTGCACAAGTTCACTATGCTACTCAAATTTGCCTTGGCTACTTCTCAGTCCACATACCAGGCAAAATTGAGTTACAGCTGGCACAGGGGGAAGCTGTTGCTGTACTGTGGAGTGCAGGGGAGTCCACTTGGTAACTTGACACATGGAAGCTATCTTGTGCATTGTGTGAGTAAGAGAGAGGGGAGACTCCCCAGCTGAGAGAAGCCCTGGGTCACTGTGGGAAGAGGAGAAAGGAGAATGGGATAAGCGGGTATTGGATCAAGGTCCTTGCCTGGTAAGGGACTGGAATTTCCTCCCCACACCAAGAAATATTTGAATTGGCATTACTGCCCAAAAGTGAATTAGCATTACTGCCCTAAAGTGATGAGATATAGGTGGTGCCATGACTCCAATCCTTCATTCCTAGCAAATGGACCTGCTTATGCTTGCTGCTTGCTACCACTTCTGCAATGCCACATTATCTGGTTCCCCCATTTAGGGCAACTCTTAGCCCTGGTCTACACTAGGACTTTATTTTGAAATTACCTCCCACCACTCAAGGTCAAATTTATAAGCGGAATGCCCACATTACCAAGCCCATTATTTCAAAATAATGGGCCATGGAATTCGACATCTGTATTCCTGCTTTTCATCAGGAGTAATGCTAATTCCAAAATAGTTGTTTCAAAATAATGGTAGTGTGGATGCTCCGGTGCTGCTATTTCAAAATAATTACTCCCCAGAGTAATTCAAACTAATTGCATTAATTGATTTAAGGTGGCTTTTCTCTTACAAAACAATTTCAGGAATCAACTAGAGAGAGAATCTGTGGAACTAGCCTTCATATGCAAATTTGATACTATCTCGCACGGCTTGAACAAAGACATGAACTGGATGCGTTGTTATAGTCAACACCCAAATTAGATCAAAAGCTAAGTATCAGGCACTTACAGCCTACTCATTTAACCTCATTAACCTCATTAACCTCATTTAGCATGGACACTTGGACAGGTTTTTTTCCCCTTTTCCGCCCTTTCTTTCTCCTCCCCTTTCACTCTCTCCTCTTTTTCTGCTTTATATTTCAAATTCTGGGCCCCTTGTTCCATATTTATCTGAAGAAGTGGGTTGTGCTCACCTTAGTCTCTAGGGCTACGTCTACACTGGCAGCTTCTTGCGCGCAAGAACTCTTTTGCGGAAGAGTTCTTGTGCAAAAATTCTTCCAGAAGAGAGTGTCTACACCGGCATGTGCTTTTGTGCAAGAGCATCCATGCCAGTGTAGACGCTCTCTTGCGCAAGAAAGCTCTGATGGCCATTTTAACCAGAGGGCTTTCTTGCGCCAAGAAATTCATGTTGCCTGTCTACACTGGCCTCTTGCACAAGAACAGTTGTGCAAGAGGGCTTATTCCTGAGTGGGAGCATCATAGTTCTTGCGCAAGAAGCCCTGATTTTATACAGTAGAACGTCAGTTTACTTGCGCAAGAACACACGGCCAGTGTAGGCAGGCAGCAAGTTTTTGTGCAAGAGCGGCCGCTTTGTCGCAAGATTGTGCCTGTGTAGACTCAGCCTAAGGGTATGTCTAGACTGCATCCCTCTGTCGGCAGAGGGATGCAGATTAGGTAGGTTGACATTGCAAATGAGGCAGGGATTTAAATATTCCATGCCTAATTTGCATAAAAATGGCTGCCGCGTTTTGTGGACTCAGCACTTTGTTGGCAAAAAGCAGCAGTCTAGAGGGGGATCTGTCGAGAAAGAAAGCCTTTTTCGACAGATCCTGTAAACCTCCTTGCAGGAGGCATAAGGGCTCTGTCGAAAAAGGCTTTCTTTCTCGACAGATCCCCCTCTAGACTGCTGCTTTTTGCCGACAAAGTGCTGAGTCCACAAAACGCGGTGGCCATTTTTATGCAAATTAGGCGTGGGATATTTAAATCCCTGCCTCATTTGCAATGTCGACCTGCCTAATCTGCATCCCTCTGCCGACAGAGGGATGCAGTCTAGACATACCCTAAGGTGCTACAGGACCATTGTTGTTTTTTATGTTTTTTAAATTACTCCCCAGTGCTTCCTGAGGCTCTACGTCTGAGGTAGTGTGTCCACATTAATGGACCCTGCCTCCAACTAGTTTTGAGGCTTCCCCATAGTGTGGACACGCTAGTTCAAATTTCTTAAATTGGGAGTTAAGTTGAATTTACTAATTTTGAAATAGTTTCCTAGTGTGGACATGGCCTTAGTGATTTCAGCTTTTAGTGATTGCATTGGGTAGTGGGGAATTTCTGTGTCATTGCCTCTTCATGGACTTTTACTGAAATGCTGTCCCATATCACGTTTAAAGCTTAGCCCCTAGATCTGCTCATCAATAAGGCTGTGATTTAGTCATGGAAGTCGCGGCAGTCACAGATTCTGTGATCTGACAGAACCGCCATGACTTCTTCGGAGATTGAAGCTAGGGCTGTGGCTGTGCTCCCTTGCCCCATGTATGGGGCAGCAGCTGCAGCCATGCACCTCTGGCCCATGGCCTCTGCTGGGGCTGCATCTGGACCTTGCAGTCCTGCCCTGTGGCTTTGGCCAGGGGCTGCAATTGGAGCAGTGCATCCCTGCCGCATGGTGGGGGCTGCGTTACTCTTCAGCTTCCTCTATGGGGCTGCAACTGCCTCCCACTCCTGTACCATGGGGGTGGCCCTGGCCCCACAGCTTATGGAGGAGGAGGGCTGCAGCCAGGCCTTTCCCCTGCCCCGGGACTTGTAGGGTAATTTTTAGTTAAAGTCACAAACAGGTCAGAGCTCCACAGATTTTTTGTTTATTGCCCATAGCCTTCCTGTGACTTTTACTAAAAATACCTGGGACAAAATCACAACCTTACTTATTGGTCATCTTACCTCTAGTAATCTCTCAACAGAAACAAGGGCTCTTAACTGAATCACTCAGCTCTGTTTTTAAACAGTGGAGAGGGGTCAACTGATATCTAGGACTCATTAAGCAGAATCTGCTCCCGTCCCTGTCTCTCATCTTTGCTGGGATTTGGCATCCCTACTGCTACTTAGCAATTGAGGTTCAGTTAAGGTAATAGTCAGGGCGGTATTGTTCTGCTGCCCTTTACTTACGCAGTAAGGATAACAACAGTTTATTACCTCTTCATTCAATACTAAAGGGAACTGAACCCCAAACCAGTCTAAATTAATCACTTTCCAAAGCAGGTCCATCAGAATAGGCGTGTCTTATGAAAATATATTCTGCTCCTGAAATCTTTCTCCACTCCTCTCCCTCAGTGCAGCATTAGAAGTTGGGAAGAGTTCATTCAGACCCTGCTTATACTAACATCAGATACTCAGGAAGTGGGGTCTCAGTCCCAGGAAATGAGTGATAGTAGCTCTGAAATGGGAAAGATTAGAAGAATATAATTGTATTCGTCAATATCATTTAAAAATGAACTTTTAAGCCTAATCATAAATGTCAAATATTTTCCTCAGGACCATAATCACTTCTTAAGGCCTCTTTCTCAGTATTGTGTGATGACTGCCAGCACATGCCAGGATCAGTTTTGCTTCTCTAGCAATTTTGTTTCTCTGAGAAAATGGCACTTTCAGGTATTATCTTTCATTATTTTTTAATGGCTTCAGTCTCACTTTCAAAATAACTTGTCTTCAGAGACCAAATTTTGGCTTGTTGAAAAGCCCGCTGAAGTCAGTGGGACTCTTTCTATTGACTTCAATGGGAAACATTTCTTAACTGTCAGGGTGGTTAAGCATTGGAATAAATTGCCTAGGGAGGTTGTGGAATCTCCATCACTGGAGATATTTAAGAGCAGGTTAGATAGACATCTATCAGGGATGGTCTAGACTGTGCTTGGTCCTGCCGTGAGGGCGGGGGACTGGACTCAATGACCTCTCAAACTCCCTTCCAGTTCTAATATTCTATGATTCTATGTTTAAATCACCTCAGGTGGGTATGATAATTTCTCCAGGTCATGGACAGTTATAGAGACCTCCTCATTTAAGACTACACTTGATGACTAATTGTCCTATGGGGTGTAATGAAGATTATTATGTTTCCAATAAAGTACACCATATGGTGAGTGCTGTACAAACTGTAGAGGCACACTGTCCCAAAAACTTTACAATGTAATCCAAAATAGACAGTCAGAGAAGAGTAGGGGAAGAAGTTACAATGTACAAGTTAGTTAACAAGATGAGATTAACAGAGTTTTGAATGTTTGATAACACAACTCAATAGTTCCTAAAATTTGTATTCTCAGTTATACCTCAGTCTGATCATTGTTAGCTAACTTTTTTTAGATGTAGCTATAGAGAGGAGTCTTCAGGAGGGCTCTGAACAGAGAAAGGGTAGTTGCCTTTTGGATCAGAAGAGAAATGATGCTCCATCTGTTTGTGCGCGGGAGGGCAGAGTGGGAAAAAAAACAAAAGCAGTATTGGGAAAAGCAGAAAGCAAATGGAATGGCAGTGGTGAGAGGACAACACCAAATGAGTCAGAAAAGGTATTGGAGGCAGGTTCTGAAAGTAAGGATAAGACACTTGATGTGATAGAAGAATGGGGGAAAATGCAGGGTTTTAGAGAGGGAAGTATATGATTAAGGTAATGGACAAAGAAGCTTAATTTAAAGGTAGCATACTATACAAATTAGAGTGGAACAATATAGGTATCAGGTAAGTAAGGGAGAATCTGGCATTGAAACAGGAGAACGAGGGCCTGAACTAGAGCTTTGCCCTGGTAGGAACAAAAAGGAAAAGACAGAACTTTAAGAAAATTGCAGAGGAAGCAGTAGCAGGATTTGAGCATGTCTTGGATGACTCCTCAATTACATGCCTGACTGACTAAATGGTGGAGGTGTGGTGTGACGTTATTGAATTTTGAGGTGAAAAGGCAAAACATTATTGTTTTGTTTTATTCTCAAGTCCTGAATAGAGTTGGACAAATTTTTCCACCCAGTTTTTTTGATGAAAAATGCAGTTTTGGTCAATCAAAACTATTCATGAATTTATCACTATTAGTCTCAAGTGTTACAAAAGAGCCAGCAGAGGAGGAGGTGGTAGTGCTGCACTCTTCCTCCTACCCTTATTAGCTTCGGTTGAGTGGATGCAGGCCTAATAGAGGTCAAAGGAGACCCAAGTTTAAATCTCTGCTCTAGTACAGGTCTAAAATGGACTTCTGATTCACTAACAGGATCCCCAGTTTCTCAGAACTGCCACCAAACTGAAATATCTATGATTCACTCACCTCTACTCCTGAGTACACAAGGTATCATGTGACAAAGATGAAGGAACATACAAAGTCATTTTCTTCTAATACTGTATTTCATTAAGAGAAGGAAAATAGCATTATCACTAAAGCCTATCCAGTTTCATTCCGATTCACTATACAGATTTTGCTTCGCACCTTTTCTTTCTGGCTTCTGCCTTTCTTTCTGCTAGAGGGTTAGAGCCACCATTCACACATTCTCACTTATGAGGTCACCAGTTTAGAGGCCTTTTGTCAAATGTTCTCTGAAATTAGCTATAAAGAAGTAGGCAGCTGGACACTTTAGGTTGGTTTAGCTACTCAGGCTCTGAACAGGCCTTCCATTCTTCTTAAGTTTCAAGGTTAATACTGTAATAAGGAAAGGAACATTTATATGAAAAATAACTGTCCAGATGAAGTGTCTCTTAGGTCCATAATATGGAGCGCTAAAAGATCAATTATTATTTACAAAAGGTGTGCATGCTGGTGATCACGATGGTGTGGGAGCTGTAGAAGGAACGGGCAAGAGAAGGGTCTGAAATTTGCAAATCTCTTATTTTTGTGCATTCCTGGATCATAGCACTTTTTATAACTTAAAAAAAAGTGCTCCTTCAGTTTATTCCAAGTGTAAACGAAGAGCCTATTTGTATGACCAAGTAATAAACAAGGGTGGATTGTGGATGTCTAGGGAATGGGGGTACTGAACTGTGACAGCTCAGTTGCTTCAGTTGCAGAATGTTAAATCAGAAAGAGTTACTGTAAATAAACAGAGAAACTGAAAACTCTGGGCAATGAAAGGTTGCTGCCTGTTTTACTTTCTAAGATCCTTTTGTGGTCATAATATACTATTATGCTAGTATGGTATTCTTTATTTATTACATTGTAAAAGTTACTGATCAATTATCAGCAAAACATGGTTTAAAACAGTTTTGGAAAACTCTCCTGAAAATTTACCAGTCCAGGCCCAAAATTGATTCACCAGGCCTTTACCTTGATGAGTGATGATAATAAATTTTGCAGGGCAGACTTTTATTTAGGAACAGTCTGTAAAAGGGCATTTTCTAGCACTGCACTGCTCCATGAGAATTTTTGACTCCATCAAAACAAAAAACAAAACAAAACAGACAAATCAACAACCCAATGTACATACTGTGGATGAGGGGACAAGTAAAATTTTATAAATTTGGTTTTATATTTAAGATTTTATACACAAACATATTGTTGCTCCTAACAGTGCCCATTTATTTCATTGATGTGGCACTTGCGAAGTACAACTGACAATTTCTCCATCTCTCCACAAAACATATGCAGAAACCAGATACACTAATGTAACATATAATTTAAGAGTAATCTATAGCTATTCTGGTAATTATGACTGTATACATAGTGCAGCTATGATAAGAAATAAATGTCTAACAGTGTCATTTGAGATGCTGTGTAGTGCCAAATTCTGAATTCCAGCAGAATAAATCGCCATTTTGATTTTGACAAAGGTCTTTTGTGGGAGTAAAGGTTTATCTTTAATGGACTTGACTGTAATCTGAGCACATCTGTTACAAATTTAATCCTATTGTAATATAGGAGGGTTTTGGGGACATTGCTGAGAGGTTTAATTCAGGGCAAATGGCTTAGAGACAGGGCTACCTATAGCCCAAGACTGGGGTTCTCCACTATGAGGCACCAAACCAGTCACAAAGAGCACTTCTCTTCACCAGACTGACTAGCAAGAAGTCATACAATTTCCTTAGTCACTCCAGTTCTTCTGTGCCACCACCAGTATGACTCCTTATACAGATGAGAGGTTATGAAAACCAATCTCACCAGATCAAAAAAGGTTCTTCTGATCACAAAGGAACAGCCACATTCCCAGATCAAACTATAACTAAGATCGTATCCAAAAAACTATGCTGTTAGCCAATCCAAGAAAGAAAGAAAGTTAAAATTGTTAAAGGAATCAAATGTGTACACCAACTGCAAAGTTCTTCATGCAGGCTTGTAGCAGAGGTGCAATAGTCTGCTGTTTTAAATCAATTCTCTGGAATACATCTGCTGTTAGGATGGGTCATCAGTTCTTTTTCAAGTTTCAGTTCATAATAAATATCTTCCAGAGGTGAGAAGTTGAATTCAAAACAAAATGGAAGAATCTCCAGGGCCCATTTTATATCCTCAGCCATGTGCAGGAACTCCCATTGTTCTTGCTATTTAAAAGTATATCCTAAGATGGAGTTAGTCATGCATAGACAAGTGACTTGCTTATGTGACAAAGTTATTTGGGGTAGAAGCCATTGCTCCTAGGCTCATCTGAATGTTCACAGAAAAGCTCAGCAGAAAACCTCCCAAAACCCACTGTTAATCAAGTACTTTTAATCATTGACCTAGTAGTCCTTTCACAACAGGCTGGCCACACCACCTGTTGATGTCTCCCAGAAGCAAAGATTTGAAATACAAGTACGTAGCCCATGCCTGCACAACATATGGCCCGAGGGCCGCATGTGGCCCGCAGGCGCTCACTGTTCGGCCCGTGACAGCTACAGGCGGTGCGGCCCCATCCGATCCGCCGGCCGGGAGGAGGAGCGGAGCGCCGCGGGGGAGGAGGAAGTGCGGCAATTCTCGCTGCTGGGCTGCCTGCGTGCAGCTCTGGTGCAAGGAGGCGGGGCGCGAGCAAGAGGGCGGGATGCCAGCAGACGCCAGGATGCAGGCGTGACGTCACAGCCAGCGACCGCTGGATTCAAAAAGGCAGAAGGCAGGTAGGGGAAGGGGAAGGGGCTTGTGCTGAGGGGAGGAGGGCAGGTCAGGAGAAAGGGGAAGACACCAAGGGGCAGGGTGAAGGAGAGACAAATGCCAGGGGGCCAAGTGGAGACACGCATGTGGTTTTTTTGCTCAACAAAAATTTTTAGCCATGTGTTTGGTATTTTTTGGGAGAGCATCCCTACTTGCGGCCCACAGCTGTTTTCTTTGGAGTAATATGGCCCTTGTCGCTTTCCGAGTTGTGCAGCCCTGACATAGCCAATACTCATAAATTCAAAAATACAAAAATGACTCATGCATATGAATAGTATAAACAGAAAGAGCGAATCAGAAGGGTGGATGCAAGCGATCATTGCTTCTATTTGTTATCTGTAGAGCTACCTCTACAATGAAGTGCTATTTTGGGATACCAGAGGTATCCTGAAATAGCTATTGCATGTCTTTTGAGCTCACCAGTTATTTTGAAATATAACAGGCTCGCTATTCTGACGTCCCAGTAAACTTCATTCCATGAGGTGTAAGGGATATTTTGGAATAGCGATTTATTTTGAAATAAGTACTGTGTGGACAGCACCACATTCTGAAATAAACTATTTTGAAATTGACTCGAAATAAGCTATGCAATGTGCTTAGCTCAAATTGCATAGCTTATTTTGAGCTACAGGTGCAGTGTAGATGCATCCTCGGGCTATATCTATACTGCAAGGATTTTCCGCAAGAGGAAATGCAAATGGAGTGCTCATTTGCATATGTCACGCTTGCATTTGCATTTCCTCTTCAGATCCCTTTTGCACAAGAGGTTTATGTGCAAAAAAGAGCTGTGTAGATGGCTCCTTTTTGCACAAAAAAACCCTTTCGTGCAACAGCCGTTCTTCCTCATTTTTTCAGGAAGAATGGCTCTTGTGCAAAATGGGGGTTTTGCACAAAAAGGAGCTGTCTACACAGTTCTTTTTTGCACAAAAACCTCTTGTGCAAAAGGGAACTGAAGAGGAAATGCAAATGCGAGCGCGACATATGCAAATGAGTGCCGCATTTGCATTTTCTCTTGTGGAAAAGCCTTGCAGTATAGATGTAGCCTAGGATTGCTGAGCAAAAGTGACATCTCCATGGTGAGGGGCACTTTAAGGAGTCGTATAGCTTAAACAGACTCCATGTGGCATGTCTACACTACAGCGTTATTTCGAAGTATCTTATTTTGAAATAGTAATTTCGAAATAAAGCATCTAGACCCAAAATGCATTTTGAAATAGCGTTTTGCTATTTCGAAATAGCGCGTCCACACTGATAGGACACTGAATCGCATTTAAGGCCGGCTGGATCCAGTTCTGGCAGGGCATCAGGTCAGGAGTTACCTAGTGTGGCTGCTGCCTGAGGCTATCTGAGACCTGTGCTTAAAAGGACCCCCCCGGACAGCCGGTTCTAAGGTTTCCCTGCTTGCTTGCCTACCTCGCTGAGGGACAGCAAAGCATTGTTTTCTCTGTGTGCTCTGGTTGCCCTCACTCAGGACACCACAGCACTCTGCAGCATGGAGCTGGAGCCACTCCATGGCACTCTGGTGCTTCTCCTGGACGTGTTGCTGTGAGTCTGGCAGCATGTTCTGCAGGCAGTAACAGTCTCCCTGGTGTGCCCCACTGGGGGCTTGTACCTCATTCTTCCCTCACTTCCTTCCACTTACCCCTCCCTAACCCCCCTTCCTGCTGTACAATAAAAGACACATGTGTTCATTACAACAAAGCCTCTTTATTGAACTAAACTGGGGTGGGGGGGGGATTAAACTGAGGTGAGACTGGGGAAAAAAGGTGGGAGAGGGGAGGGGGAAACCTTGGAGGAGAGAGCTGGCAGGGGGAGGAAGGGGGAGGAGAAGCTCAGGGTTGGGGGTCTTGCTGGCCTAACTGTCTCCCAGCACCGTGGGTGTGGGGGCCTCAGCATCCCTGGGGGTGTGGGGAGGAAGAAGCGGAAGGGGGAGAAGGAGTGGGAGTAAGAGCGGTAGTTGGGGAGGCAGCAGGGGCTGGAGCAGCAGGAGGCAGCAAGCTCTGCCCCAGGGTCGACGACCACCTGGGGGGCACGGACCATCCTGCCCCCCAGGATGTGGTCCACAGCATCAAAATAGGGGCAGGGGCTTGGGTCTGCCCTTGGTTGAGAGCTGCCCCGTGGCCCTGGCATATGCCTGCCGCAGCTCCTTTATATTCATGCGAACCTGCTCCTGGGTTCGCATGTGGCCTTTGGTGGCCAGGCTGGCAGCCATCCGCCTGTAGAGAGTTGCGTTCCTTCGTTTAGTGCGGAGATCATGGACGTTGGAGGCATCCCCCCAAACCTGAATTAGGTCCCTGATCTCCGCACTGGACCAGGCAGGCGCCCGCCTTTTCTGGCCCTTGGCAGGCTCCTGGGAGCTGGCAGACTGGTCCTGGGGAGCAGTGGAGGGCTGGCTGGCACTGGCTCATGCTGGGGCCACTGGGTCAGGTACAGCGACTGCTGGCTCTGGGCTGACAGGCTTGGAGCTGGCACAGGCACTGTGGCCAGAGTATACCACTTTAAGGGCTCCAGGGATGCGGGGGGAGAGAGAGGAGTTTTCTTGGTTGTGCCCAGAGTGGCCACCAGGGCACCCTGGGAAGGGCCAGAGGCCCCCTATTTCGAAATAAGTGTCTACACAGCGCTTATTTTGAAATATCAATTTTGAAATTGGTGCTATTCCTCGTGGAATGAGGTTTACCAATTTAGAAATAAGCCCTCTGCTATTTCGATTTAATTTTGATTTAATTTTGAAATAGCGGTTTGGCTGTGTAGACACTGGTAAAGTTATTTTGAAATAACGGCTGTTATTTCTAAATAACTTTGCTGTGTAGACATATCCATTGGTACTTTCTCCAGTATGGAAGGTATTAGGTATTTGGATGCAACACTAGTCTTGGTATTTTGAAGACTAAAAGATATTCATTGGTCTTCTCACAAGGATATTTTGATGTAAAGTATAAGGGGCTAGGGGCGGCAGGTTTGTATAATTTTTGGTGGTGCCCAGAATGGGTCTAATCCGCCCCACTCTCCCACCCGCCCTGTAAGCCGATATATATTTTATTAAATAATGTAAAAATGTACCCTTTTTTCCTGAGTTATCCACACAAACACTATAGTAGCATAAGCATGGAACGAACCCATTGTGCATCAAATATATTATATTACATTGTTATTATTATTATTTTATTATATTATATTTTGTTATACCTGTTGTGATGAAGTGGGTATGTTCTTAATGTTTTCTCTGATGGACACATGACCAGAAGTAAAGTCCCCTCTCTAAGGACTTTTCCCACCATCCTCCTACCAATAGGGATTAGTTTGGCCCCCACCAAACTCCCCTCGTGCAACTATCCTGCAATTTCATTAACCCACTGTGTGAGACATTAACTCGGGGTTGGAGAGGCTGGGGGAAATGTTCCCTCTAAGAGTTTCCTCCCATGAGCAGAATTAATTTTGTGTTGTGCACCAGTACTGAGTTCATGTGGCTTGTTTGGATGTGCCACTGTGGCACCCAAATTATTAATAAATATCTTATAAACCTCTACCCTTTCCCTCTTCTGCCATGTCTCCTCCCCTTGCTCCATAAGCTCCCCTGGTGCCTGCTGCTCCCCAACCCCTCACCCTCCTCTGCTGTCCTGACTCGGACTCCTGCCCTTCTCACTGCCCTCAGCCCTCCTGAGACCTGCCCCCCTCCACCAGCCCTTCTCTCCCTCCTGTGCCCACTCCTCCAGTAGCCCCACTCTGATCATGTGAGCTACCCTCTCCTAACACCTCCCACTACACACCTGCCCTGCCTCTCTCCTCTGGTGCTGGTCCCTCCCCTGAGGTGTCTGCCTTTCTGCTTCACCCCCAGAATCCCCTGGTGCCTGCACCTTCCCTTAGCCCTGCACCCTCCTGGTGCCTCCCCCTTCCCTCACTGCCTCTGCCCCCTTTGCCCTCTTTTTCCCTGATTCCCACACCCTCACCACCCTCTCCCCCCGTTCTCCTCATGCCCCTGTGCCCTCACACATGACTTGCTCCATCCCCGCCTTCCTCATGTCCACCCCTTCTTTCAAGCCTTCTCCCAGCACCACCCCCTCCAGCCCCCAATGCCCTTACCCTCTCCTCTCCCAGCATCACCCTGTCCCCCCTCCCACTGACACCTCCCCTCCTGCCCTTTTCCTCAGTCTCCACTTGGCCTCCTGGCATTTGTCTCTCCTTCACCCTGTCCCTTGGTACCTTCCCCTTTTTTATCCTGACCTGCCCCTCTTCCCTCAGCACAAGACCCTTCCTCTCCCACTGCTCCCAGATTTGATTCTAAGAGTTAAGAACCTAAAGATGCAGATAGGAACTAATGAAATTTTCAAAGACATCTAGGCAGCTAAATTGTTTAACTCCTGTTAACGTCAATGAGACTTACAAGTCTCACTTACTTTGGCCTTTTTGAAAATCCTAGTAGAATCCTTTCTGCATCTGTAGGCTCATAAATGTCTCTGAAAATCTGGCCATAAATTCTGCTAATTGGGAAAATTTTGGTTGCCTTTCTAAATGAGGCATTTGAAAACTCATTTTCAAATACACAAAGACATTGTCATTTGCCTAAAATCTCTTGATTTTTGGACCTACATTCTTAATAAACTTGCTTCATCCACAGCACAAGATAGTACATGAATTTGCAGTATGCAATGCACCCGGAACCATGCCATGCACAGTATATACTCTCCAGATCCATTTCCCTCCAAAAGGCTCAACAGATTGCACAAGGAGAGTTTCCACAGTGAACTTTCAGGTACTGGAGAGATGAGAACATGCTGTGAACCTGCGCCTAGACTGGCCAGAATGAAGGTCACCTGATTGGTCCAATATGCAGAAAATGTTGCTTTTCCTAAATTTGGCTTCATGTCCCAGCACCATGACAATCAATGAGTGAAAGTGATACTCTTGTCAGTTGATCAATATTACTAACTAACAGTGGCAAAACTGACAAGAATGTCATTTTCACTCAGCCCCTATCTGGCTACTAAGTCTGCAGCTCCAGGGCAATCTTGCCAGGGTGATTGTCCCAGATAAGGGACCTTTGGATTTAAAAGCACTGGCTCTACAGCTGGCAACTTGGAATTTCTGAAGCCTCAGTTTCATCTGGGATTCTCAACATTTCCAGCTGTGGAACTTGGAGCCAAGCCCTGGTTAGACATCAGGGCTGTCAGGCTACCAGTTTCACAGCAGGCTACCTGGAGGCCTCAGCATGGCTGGCTGCTCCAAAGCTATGGAGTCTGGTAGAACTGAGTTCCCAGCTCCAGGGCAGTTCATATAAGTGTCTGACTGAAAGCTGCAGAACCTGGAAACCTGGGTTCCCCAGCAGCCCACTTAGCAAGCTGGCAGGAAAACCAAGTGCATTTGCTTTGCTTTGCTGAAAATTAATCAAACTCAAGATGTTTCTGCAAAACATTTTGAGTTCTACATATTAGCATTTTCTGACAGAATTCTTTGTTGGAAAATTTCTGACCAGTTCTACTTCACCTGCTGCTGTTTTTCAGGACTTTTCCACCCATATTTATATTCATTTGCTTTTTACACATCTTATATGAAGTGTTTGAGGTTACTGGTGATGTGTCATTGAGAATCCAGGCAACTATTGCCCAGCTTGCCCCCCAAATCTCCATGCTTTCAAAGCTAGAGAGGAACCTCTCCATGGTCCACAAGACCATGCCTGGCTCATTTGCCTATTGTCCTCTTGTCCTGTACAGCACTCTGTGGGTATGTCTACATTGCAGCTGGGAGCTGTAATTGCCAGCACAGGGAGACAGACTTGCACTAGTACAGCTCCAGAAGCATGCTAAAATATAGCAGTGTGGATGAATTAGGCAGCAGCTTGGTCTTCTAGACACCGAAGTCCAAGCCAGCCCAGCTCCCAGGGTCTGACCTCGGGTAGCTAGCCTAAGCTGTTACCAATGTTACAACATCAGTGCTGCTATTTTTAATATAGTAACTTAAGCTGAGCTAGCTGAAGTTTGTCTACCTACGCTGGGTATCACACATCCCAGCTGTAATGTAAACATACCCCGTGAAGCTTAAGTGATGTGACTGGCCTTGATCATGTGCCCTCTTTGGAGCTGGATTTCACTTTTTATAAACAAATACAGTCTAGCTCCTGGATTCTAGAAATACCAAATTCTGTATCCCAGGAATCAAGACAAACAAAGGAAAAGCACACAAATAGGTTGCAAAAGTTAAAAAAAAAAACCAACCCAACAAAAAACTAAAGAAAGTGAGAGAGAAAAAATGTTAAAGGGACTGAGAAAGAAAAGCATGTCAGAGAACTGGAAAGCAGCAAGAGTATAGAACAAGTACACGTAGGCAGGGCACAGACCTAGGAACAAAATGTCAGTGTCCTGTAACAAAAAATATATCATAAAGAAACTAAAATCAAAGCACAAAGCTTCACAAGAAAAGAAATTGCACCTGATTTCATGAAACATGCCTAGACTGTTCTATGACAACTTGCTGTATGTTTCAACTTTAAAGCGATGCTGCTGAAGTGGTTGTAAAGCTGTCATTCTGAAGACCCCTTGTTAGTCACTCTTAACTTCCATATCAAATTTGTTCGGTCTGTAAGTCAGCAGACAATTTTCATAAATGCCTGCACTCAGAATTCCATCTGGGATTTGAAAAGTAAAATTGTGTGTGTGTGTGTGTGTGTGTGTGTATCTATTACATCACCATCAATAAGAAAGAGCTTGCAGTTGGAATTTACTTGGCAGTTCTGGGCAAGACAGAATTATTCAGCTCACCCTGTGCTAGTTCTTTGTAATTCTAACAGTAGTAGTTTTTTTTTGAGTGGAGGGGTTCAGTAAGCTGATATCCTAAAGCTCACAGGGAACAAATATGTAAAACAATGCAATTTTTTTTAAAGTCACTTTTCTGACAATAACCACAGTTTATCCTGACTTTCCTGTTAGTGATTATTTGCTATCAGCATATTTAATAAGATTTTAAATACATTCTGTGTTATTGAAAAATGGCCACAAACATAATTAATGAACCAGTGCTGCAATTTTTTCATGAGTGAAGGCTCTTAAAAATATTCTTTTCTTGAATCTGTACTCCATTGTGACAGCAATATCCCCACTGTTTAAAGCTTATTGCATAATAGGACTCTATGGCTTGATTTTTATATGGTCTTGTATTTCATGCACTTTCTGTTTCTGAATGGGGGATTATTGTGTAGAGGACAGATCCTGCAACCATATATGAGTAGGTATTTTCAGGTTATTATACCCTTTAGAGACTCCTCATGTGAGTAAAGTTACCTATATGCATGCAGAAAATATTTCCAAGATGAAGCACCAAGATTTTACTTGTTTGCATATTCTGGTTTTTTGAGGTTTGAAAGCAAAGAGCTGTGGTCAAGGAATGGTCAGACAGCCTGGCTCCTAAGTAACATTGTCAGGAAGTAGGGGTGCTCATAGCTTCTTAAGAGGCACAGACTTCTCTACATGTGGCCCTGTATTGGCCCCATAGAGTTAAAGGAATCTTGTTTTTGTGGGTCTGATCCTCTCATTTTCCTGCAGGGATTATAGGGCAAACACTACTTCCAGTGAGAGAATGCAGAGAAATCTCCACAAAGAACTTCTCAGAATCTGGTGCCACCAGAGACTTTATCACTACATGAGACCCTTCAGCAACAAAATGTACATTAATAGATGAACATGTAGACATTTGGGAGCCTCTTGCCTCCCCCTGCAAAATTTGAGTAACTCCCACTGGAATCAGTGGAAGTGGGTTATTCATCCTGGGGCCATGTGGAAGTGCCTAAAGTTTTTCTAGAGTTTAGATGGCTACAAGAAATGTAGTCAAATTCTGCAGTATTTAATTAAGCAAAACTCCCCTTGACTTTGATGGGAGATTTTTTTCCCTCTCAATTGAGGACTATATATTGTAGAATTTGTGTGTTGGAGCCAGATCATCATCTGTAGTAAAAGGATGAGGGAACTAGGCTGATCGATACAGATCACCCAAGGATCTGGTCTATGAAATATATGCTGCATGGTTTAATGTTAGCCTCATAGAGATGTGTTACTTTTTATGATTTTAAGCATTCAGACAACACTCCCAGTAATACTCTGTATTCATCTGGCCAGTGTGAGCCATACTTCCTTTTCAGAACACCACTATCTAAATGCCTGCAATCAACTGCAGTCAGAATGTCTGCACTGATGCTTTTTTTAAAAATTGCCAAACATATTTTACATACCAGACTGATAATAGCAGTGAATAAGAGCAAAACTGTCCCTTGTTTTTCCCTTACCTTGTCTGATAAATATAAGTAGCTAAAATGCTTTTCAAATTACCCAAGAAATCAGAACTGATGTATTAACCAATAATATCCTTATATGTAACATAGTTGTGCTGTAGAAACTTTATCAGTCATATCTTTTTTTGACAGTCTTTTTCTCTTCGTGACTTGAAAAATATTGTTAAGAAATAAAGGCTTATATGTAGTTTGTACAGATATTTTCCCCTGTTAATTTCATAAAAGTAATAAAATACTTATTTGTTATTACAAAAACGTAATTTTTTTACATACTGCCGATGACCTTGTCTAATGGTTAGCTGGAATGGGAAGGCATTAATCAAAATATTGATCTAGGTCACATACCTTGTTTCTACTTTTTTTTCTGCAGGAAGGCTAATAAAAATGTTTCTTGGCAGAGGATATTTATGTGTCTGTGAAGTAACTAACTAGCAATTAACTAATTTGGGGGAAGGAGGGCTTGCAATCCTGTGCTCAGTGCCTATTATGGATACTAAAATAACTAATATAGAGTCCCTTTTTTAACTAGGCTATGTTCCTTGTCAAATCACATACCACTTTTAAAAGGTGCAGTGAAAATATCATATATTTATATAGGTAATCAGTTTATCTGCATCATAAGAAGACTCTGTCTGACACTGTGAAACCAGTAGCTAGAAAAGTACCCCAAATCACCACAAAATTGGAGCTTTATATATTTAATTAAAAAGAAAATGTAATTAATTAGAATCACGTAGGTACTTTTTGAAAACAAATAGGATATTCTGATTCACTCTTATCCAGGAAACAAAAATGAGGGGGCATTTAAAAAAATGAGAAAGGCCAAAATTCTAAAACCGAAAAAAAAAAAAGAAATACAGTAGACTTCCGATAATCCGGAACCTTTGGGACCTAGGTGGTGCCGGCTTATCAGATATGCTGGACTATCAGGAGGTACTATAAGCTGGTTATATATATACTGTATACATTATATACTGTATATAAAGTGTTCTTAACCCTTTTTATTGTACATACTGTATACAGTATACTGTGATGTTTGTTTTTTTAACCCTTTTTTACCCTTTTCGCTCGGTTCAGCTGCTGCTGCTGTTGCCTTGTGACTCGTTTTTTGGCGAAGCTCACTCACTAGGCTCTTGCCATTTTGATGCCGGACTATCAGGAGTGCCGTACAATTGGATGCCAGACTATTGGAGTTTTACTGTACTTTTCAAAATGTATCTAATTTACTTTCAGAATTTATTATCATGACATCACATTGACGTATCTTATCAAGCGCTTAGTATGATTCCAGCAAGGACTGGTGTTGTTAAAAGATATAAATCCTCATGCTCTGGGGCATAAGCCTATCACTAACTGCCATAGCTAGGAAGAAACTTCTCATATGGGTAGATGGTATGATAGTTGTTCACAATTATATGTTTTGCAACTTTCTCCAAAGCACTGACTACTGTCAAAACAGAGAAAGAGAAAATAACCATCTCGATAGGCAACTGATCTAATCTAGTCTGACTTTTTTTGTATTCCTAGGTAGCTGCAACCATGAGGGACAAAAATCACACTACTGTATTTTGGCAAAAATGCTAATTAATCCAGCACTGTGATGAAACTGAAATGAAGACTTGAAGATTCCATGCTTTCATCAATAGGTTATAAAAGAGAAGAAGATCCCTGTCAAGAGCAACTAGTTCTACAAAGGGAGAAGTGTCTTCTATAGGGAAATCCCAGAAAAGGGCGGTTGGGGGGGGAGGGGGGGGCAGGGAACCTATCCAAGGATTCCCTTCCAAAGTAAGTTATTTAGGAGGGTATGGTCATTATTTTAAAGGAGGGTGAACATTTCCAAAGTTACCTGACTATAGTTCTCTGCTCTTTTTTAGTCCACATAGATAAGACAAAATACTTCATTTACAAACAAGAAATAGGTTTTAAATGACTTATATGAACAAACAGTTGTGTGCTTTCCAGTTTTGTTGCTAATTTTCTGTTATGCCACTAAAGTTTACACATTTGAACTGCAGTTCAGTTATCTCAAGGCCTATGAGATGTTGCTTTATAGCATGTGATTAGCAATGGTAAAGGTTTGGAAAGTGGAGGACATTGTGTGGCCTAGTTTTACCAATGCAGATTTTTCAGGGGAGTGAAAAGCATGTGATTGATGGCCAGGACTGCATCTGCTGCCAATGTTTTAAAGTATAATTATGTGAGACAGGACAACCACTGTTGTAAAGGGATTGCTAATAATAATATAGACAATAATGGGTGAACCCCAAAACACAAGGTGATTCAGCTCAGATAAGCACCCAAAAATTCAAAGAGTTTGATCAAATTTACATTAAGATTCTGAACCACCTGGGATGTGAGAAAAGGCTTTCTAATGTGATTTCTAGTAATTCTGCTTCCAGCTGTGCTGGAAATATAATGAGTACAGTTCCTTTTCTGGCATTTCTGCATTTTTCCTTCTGGTCTTGGCAAGAACCTTGCCCACTAATATCTATACAGCTGTAGACATTCCAAATGCTTCCAACCCTCAAAAATACCAGTTAAATGCAAGTTTTAGGCAATGGTTGAAGAGAAGGAAGAGTTCTTAATTTATTCGCCTTTGGTCATCTATGTTTTCCAAGATGTCTGGGTGAGGCTGGCAATTTTTATTTTGTGAATGTGTGAACGCTATGCTGATAACTTTTTATGAATAAACTCCCGGGCTCAGTTAGTAGCAGTGAACAGAACTTGTCTCAATAGCCATAGCAAACTCCTACTCCACTGGAAGAAATGTGAATTTGGCTCTGGCAGAAATCTCACAATTTTTTTAAGAGAAATTTTGGCAACCCTCCAAACATCTTCCAATTTGTGATATGTTTCCACTTTCATGCTTAAAAAAAATCAAGGTATATCTGAATCCCACCCCTTTCTGTCTCCAAAATCATGACTTTATATGGCATGCTGCTTGACAACAGTCAAAATGTTTTTCAAGCAGCTTTTTCCTCAAACATGATTGTTTCTGAAAAATTTCTTCATTCAGTTGCATTTCATGTTTCTGCTAATAAATAGTTATCTGTTCATACATGTATTCTACATTTTCTATTGCATGGGAGAAAAAGGGTTTGTTTTGTTTCACATATTGGGTTGAGATAATCAAAAAGCCATATCTTGCTAGAGTGGGCCCCTAAAAACCAGACTCATAAGCCAGAGGCAGTTTTATTGTTTGAATCATAAATACTTGATTCTTCAACATACTTGAGAAATTGGATTCCAGATGATAATGGCATACATTTATATAGCACTTGTCACCTAGAAGGATATAAAAATGCTTTGTAAACCATTGTGCATTGTGGCAAGGCCTGTCTTTCCTTTTCCAGCCTGTGCACTTTTTCCCCTTGGTGAGATGGGTCTTGGGTAAAGCACCCTCTATCTGCCATACCCAGGAAGACAGCATTCCCTTTACCAGAGGTTTAGGCTTGTGGTCTTCCCCTGGGATAGGAAGCCTAGTCTCTCCCAAAGTTACTCACTCCCCTGCTGTCTTTAGCTTAGTAGCTACATACATGCACAGCCCCTCCTTCCAGCCAACAGAGAAGGCTTTAAAAAGGTCTCAGGCAGTCCTGAAGTGGAATCAGCTGACCCTGATTGGTCCAAGGTAGCTCTGTCTGAGCTGACCCTAATTTGCTGGAGTTAACTCTTGTCAGCTGCTCCTGCTTGATCTGCAGTGACACACTTCTAGTTAACTGGGGGGTGGGACTTTTACCCTTCTAGGACTGCCTTTTCCCACTCTATTGAAGTCCTCTGGCCTAGGGTGGCCATTCATCCTGCTTTACAGGGGATAGTTCTGCTTTTTGCTACTCTGTCCTTTATTGATATGCAACAGGACATCTTTATGTCTTCTATTTTCCTCTTGAGACCAGAGGTGAAAGTAATAGGGTGTGCCCTGGTTTGGCATGCCAGCAAGAACAAACTGGATGCTTTGCTTGTTTGCAGCTGCTCCCAGAGCTCTCCTGCAAGTTGCCTTGTTAAGAAGCAGGTCAAAGGGGCTAGGTTGGCCCCCCCCCCTCCAAAGCTGCCCCAGCTTCTAGCCCCACTGGTGTCATTTTGGGAGGGAAGAGGAAGAAGAACAGCAGCAACTGGTATGTGTGGCTACAGTCCCCCTCTGACCTCCCAAAATGGTGCCCTTGGTCCCCCCTGCATATTCACCCTATACTCTGCAGCCCTGGGCTCCTCCACCCCCAGCTCTGATTTCTGAAACCCCCACATCTTCCTGCACTGGCCTCTGTATACACTAAATGCAACTGTTCTCCATTTCTGAGGTACCTTGATGGCCATCCTATTCTGTCTTGACTTTGTCACTGTATATTTAGGAGTTACTTCAGCTGGTGCTAAAAGCTCTCTCTGGGATAACACAAAATATTCATGTATGACTGTCTGCCAACACTACCTACCACTTTAGAAACCAATTTTTTTTGGGGGGGAAACCCAATAAAATAAAAGCACTAGGAAGAAGGCTTTTTGAAAAGTCAAATCTATTTGGACAGGAACTTCTTTAAATGCCCCTTTTTTTTTTTTTGGCTTCCTGCAAGTGCCTTTTACGATTACATACCTCTCTATTTTTTTTTTTTTTATCTAGTGAATCATTTTTAAGAGTTCTGTGGACCTGGTGTGCTCATCCGATTTGGCTACTCTCTTTAAATGATAAATATTCTAGGGCTTCCCCTAAAGTTAGGCTCTCAAATTCATTTTGAAGCAAAACCCAAAAGCTGATGACATTTGAAATAATTAGCTGGCCCAGCAAAAGCAGTTACACTTAATGAAACCAACACCATGGGTGTGGGATATAAGTAAAAGTAGGGAATGTTTAAAGGAATAAGAGAAAAACAGATCATAGATCAAGTTAGTGGATGGAGGAAAAGGAAGGAAGGCATAGGGGTTAGGGGAGGAATAGAAAATAGAAATAGTCCAAGCCAGAATAATGAGTCAAACTTGATTGTACTACCAGGGTGGAAGATAAATAAGAGATGAGTATCAAGATGAAGAGCTGGAGGGAATAGAAAAGTGGCCAAGGGAAAGATGAAGTACTCTAAGTAGGTATGTTGAGAAAGAGGAGGGAGAAGGATTGCCTGAGAGGAAGGTTAAAGTGGGCAAGAGACAGATAATTTTTTAAAACTAGCTAAGCATGCAATAAACAAGTAAATATTTATGGTCTTGTCTCTTGATGCTTCTTCTTATGGAGAAACATTGATAACTCACACCAGGACATCCAACAAATCTATCAGAGATGGAGCTTGCTTACCCAAATGTGACACTGAATGGCTAAGCCTCTCTTAACATTACTTATTCATTGCTCTTTACTTGGGCTGTTTATGATGAAAATTATTCTACTGTACTGCTGATCAATTACCAGTTGCTCTGGAAGGCAGCCAATAGAGCAGTTATTGGTATGAGTCCCCATTTTAGGGTCCGTCCTTCCTACCTGTCATGATCATGAGGGTTAGCCAGCAGCCTGGGGACTAAGGGGTTAACCTCACCTAACCAGGTACATTCAGCTAATAGGAATGTAGGTAGCATTTCAAACTAGGACAAAGGAATGTTTGGTTTTTCTCTCCTGTGTCTCCCAGAGAGTTCCCTCCAGCTTCTGAGGGAGACAGACATGTCTCTGTCTCCAAGAAACAATTCTTCACTTTCTGTAAGTAGGGTAAAGTTTAGATTAATCCATTAGGTTTTATTATGTTATGATTTGGGAATGGGATCTGATGTCTGTGCACTTTTTAAGAAATGGTTGGCTTTTCTTCGTAACTAAGTTCTAGGCCCATGGAGTTTCTCCATGAGTATATTATTTCTTACTTTTCCATTTTGGCATTATGCTTGCAACAGGAATATTGTGGTGATAATAAAAGTTTTCTCTTTTCTTTTATTAATCAGGTATTGGTTAATGGTTGTGTCCTGCTTTGTACTTTAGGGCTGAGAATTCCCAAGTGATCTCTCCTCTGATTTTTCACATCAATTTTTGGGTGGTGGCAGCGGAAGTTTTATTCCCAAAATCTAGGGTTTTAAGATTTTTGGGGGGAAGTTTTATACCAAAGCCTGGTAGATAAGGTTTTGGGGTACTTGCTGGCCCCCACTTCTGCATTTATTGTGCCAGAGTGGGGAAGGAGCCATGACACTACCTATATAGTGTACTTTGATTTCCAGACAGCCTTTGACACGGTCCCTTACCAAAAGCTCTTAAATAAAGTAAACTTTCATGGGATAAGAGGGGAATGTACTCTCATGGATTGATAACTAGTTAAAAGATAGAAAACAAAGGGTAGGAACAAATGAGTAGTCATAGAATCATAGAACCATAGAGCTGGAAGAGACCTCAGAAGGTCATCAAGTCCAGCCCCCTGCTCTAGGCAGGACCAATCCCAACTAAATCAACCCGGTTCAGGGCTTTGTCAAGCCGAGACTTAAACACCTCTAGGGATGGAGACTCCACTACTTCCCTAGGTAACCCATTCCAGTGCTTCACTACCCTCCTAGTGAAATAGTTTTTCCTAATATGCAACCTGGACCTCTCCCACCACAACTTGAGACCATTGCTCCTTGTTCTGCCATCTGTCACTACTGTGAACAGCCTCTCTCCATCCTCTTTGGAACCTCCCTTCAGGAAGTTAAAGGCTGCTATCAAATCCCCCCTCACTCTTCACTTCTGCAGACTAAACAGACCCAAGTCCTTCAGCCTCTCCTCATAAGTCATATGCTCCAGCCCCTAATCATTTTGGTTGCCCTCCGCTGGACCCTCTCCAATGTGTCCACATCCTTTTTGTAGTGGGGGGTCCAGAACTGGACACAATACTCCAGATGTGGCCTCACCAGAGCCGAATAAAGGGGAATAATGACATCTCTGGATCTGCTGGCTATGCTCCTCTTAATGCAACCTAATATGTCATTAGCCTTCTTGGCTACAAGGGCACAGTGTTGACTCATATCCAGCTTCTTATCCACTGTAACCCCCAGGTCCTTTTCTGCAGAACTACTACTTAGCTGGTTGGTCCCCAGCCTGTAACAATGCTTGGGATTCTTCCGTCCCAAGTGCAGGATTCTGTACTTGTCCTTGTTGAACCTCATCAGATTTCTTGTGGCCCAATCCTCCAATTTGTCTAAGTCACTCTGGACCCTATCTCTGCCCTCAAGTGTATCTACCTCTCCCCCTAGCTTAGTGTCATCCGCAAACTTGCTGAGGGTGCAATCCATCCCCTCATCCGGGTCATTAATAAAGATTTTGAACAAAACCGGTCCTAGAACCGAACCTTGGAGCACTCCGCTAGAAACCGACCGCCATCCTGACATCGAGCCGTTGATCACTATCTGCTGGGCCCGGCCTTCTAGCCATCTTTCTATCCATCTTACTGTCCATTTATCCAATCCACATTCCCTTAACTTGCTGGCAAGAATATTGTGGGAGACCGTATCAAAAGCCTTGCTAAAGTCAAGGTATATCACATCCACGATATAGTTTTCAGAATGAAGAGAGGTATCCACCAGTGGCGTCTGTATTGGGACCAATCCTATTCAACATATTCATAAATGATCTGGTGAAAGGGCTGAACAGTGAGGTGGCAAAATTTGAAGATGATACTAAACTGCTTAAAATAGTTAAGACCAAAACAGATGAAGAGCTTCAAAAGGATTTCACAAAACTAAATCACTGGGCAACAAAATGGCAGAGAACAAACAAAGAAACAAAAGGAAGTACTTTTTCACACAATGCACAGTCAACCTATGGAACTCCTTTCTAGAAATTGTTGTGAAGTCCAAGACTATAACAGGGTTAAAAAAAGAGTTCAATAAATTCATGGAGGACAGGTCCAAAGTATTTGTTGAAATTACAATTGAATGGATTTGAGTTAAATTCTGGTGCACAGAATTGAGTTGAACATACATTTGCTATCTTTTGATTTTATTTTCTTATATGTTTCACAGCAAGGTGATGTTTTAGACACCCCAATGGCAGAATTCACCACGGCCTATTTCAGATGTGAAAGTAGTGCACAGTAAGGGCACATCCACACAGCAGTATTATATTGAAATACCTGATGTTATTCAGAAATAACATAGTCCGCATCTACACTACAAACAGTTATTTTGATATAATTTCAAAATAATGTTGAGCCAGAGGACTTCTTATTCTGACTCCTGTAACCCTCATTTTACGAATAAGGGAAGTCAGAAGAAGAGTGCTCTAAATCAGACTTCCTGCTGCGTAGACATCGTCAAAAGCCAAATAAGCTATTTCGACTTAAGCTACTCGAGGTAGCTCAAGTTGTGTCGCTTATTTTAGATTTAGCCCTGCTGTGTAGATGTGCCCTCACAGAGCAAAATCTGTTAGGAGGAAGAGATGAGCTAACACAGCATATTCCTCCTCTGAGTACATGGACCCCCATTTGTGCAAATAAAGTTTTAGGTGAAATCCAGATAATTAAGATCAAAGCAGACTGAAGAGCTTCAAAAGTATCTGACAAAACTAGGGACTGGACAACAAAATGGCAAATGAATTTTAATGTTAATAAATACAAATAAATGCACATTGGAAAACAATCTCAACTATATGTACAAAATTATGGATACTAAATTAGCTATAACTACTCAAGAAAGAGATTTTGGGCCATTGCGCATAGTTCTCAGAAAACATCCACACAATGTGCAGCAGTAGTCAAAAAACAAACAATGTTAGCAATCATTAAAAAAGGGATAGAGAATAAGACAGAGAATATCTTATTGCCACTATAAATCCATGGTACGCCCACATCTTGAATACTGCGTACAGAAGTGGTCACTGAATCTCAAAAAAGGTATCTTAGCATTGGAAAAAGTTCAGAAAAGGGCAACAAAATTAGGGGTTTGAAATGAGTGCCATATGAGGAGAGATTAAAAAGACTTGGACTTTTCATCTTAGAAAAGAGCAGACTAAGGTGGGGATAAGATAGAGGCCTATAAAATCATGACTGGTGTGGAGAAAGTGAATAAGGAAAAGCTATTTACTTGTTCCCATATCTTAAGAACTAGGGATCACCAAATGGAATTAATAGGTAGCAAGTTTAAAGCAAAGAAAAGGAAGTACTTCTTCGCTCAGCACACAGTCAACCTGTGGAACTCCTTGCCAGTGGATGTTGTGAAGTCCAGGACTTTTACATGGTTCAAAAAAGAGCTAGATGAATTTAAAGAGGATAAATCCATCAATAACTATTACCCAGGATGGGTAGGAATTATGTCCCTAGCCCTTGGGTGGATCCAGCCAATGGCTCCCCTGCTGCTCCTCCAGCCCCAAGCCAATCGAGACCTGGTGATGGGGGAGTGCTCAAAGTCTCCTTTCCCTCCTCCGCTAAGGGTGTGAGGTGGCTAGGGAGAAATGCTGGCTGTTTTAAAACAGCCGGCGTTTCTCTCTAGCCATGCACGCCCATAGCAGGGTGAGGGCAGGGGACGAGCGACTTCATGTGCTCCCCGTCCCCAGGTCTTGATTGGCCTGGAGGCAGGGGAGCATGGAAGGTCTCTTCCCCATCACCAGAGCATGCAGCATCAGAGGGAACTGCTGGCTGTTTTCAAACAGCCGGTGTTTCTCTCTAGCCGCTGTTCACCCCGGCAGGGTGAGGGCAGGAAGTGAGTGACTTTGCATGCTTCCCTACCCCGAGGGCCTGAGTGAAGAGCCTCTCTGGGTGGAGGAGGAGACTTCATATGCTCCCTCATCCCCAGGCCAAGCAGGGTCTGTGTTGGGAGAGCACAGGAAGTCTCCTGGCCCCTTCCCTTCCATCAGAAATTAATGAAGTGACCACCTTTTAAAAATGATTGCCCACCCCACCCTAGCCTCTGTTTGTCAGAGTCTGAGAATGGGCGACAGGCATGGGATCACTTGATGATTACCTGTTCCATTCATTCCCTCTGGGGGCACCTAGCATTGACCACTGTCAGCAGACAGTGTACTGGGCTAGATGGACCTTTGGTCTGACCTAATATGACCATTCTAATGTTCAAATCAGGCTAATGGCAAAAGTCCCATTGGCTTCTATTAGGCCATGATATCATCTCAAGTCTATTGCAAGATTCAGGGTGTCATGGGCAAAGGAAAACCATCGCCTATTGGATGTAGACTTGTTAAGAACTGCAGACATTGGGTTAGAAACCAGGCATCTGTTACTACAAGGGGGTGGTAAGATTAAGAGTAATATGGAGTGCTTTTCCTTCTCTATAAATTGCCCAGGCCTCTGTAGAGCTCCATGAACTGTATAATTAACTTCCTTGCAGATTTCAGTGCATTTCCATGGTGGAAGGGCCACATCCTCTCTTACTATGCAGGGGAGGCAAATCCTTTTCTTTAACCACATGATGTGCGGAGAACGTCACAAGTTTCTGTTATAAAAATTTCCCCCATAAAATCATTCTTCCCTACTCCCCCCCCCCCCACTGTAAGACTTGCTATACTCTTCAGTTAAACTCATTCAGATGACTCACACACTCAGCAAGTTTTCATTTGCATCAAGAGCTTGCTTGGAAAGTAGATATCCCCAAGCTCTCCTAGCTGTATTATGTCCTAATCATGGGGGAGTTCCACTTTCCTTTCTAACTATGAAAACAGTTTCTTGCTTTCAAATGTCATGAGGCATTGGTAAAACTAGTAAAAACTATAGAAGTTAGTAAGTAAGGACTGAAATTCAGTGTCTGATTCTGCATTTCTTACTCCCTGCAGTGGGCATTTACTCATGTGAGTAAACACTACTAAGTGCAACAAAAGGAGACTAGAATTTAGCTCATAATCAGTGACAGGGAATTAAAGTATAGAATGACTTTTCATGCAGGATCCAGGTGCGATGGGATAATTAATACAATCTCTCTCTCTCTCTCTCTCTCTCTGTGCATGCACACGCTTAGAGCCACTGAACCAAACTGTAAACCCTGTGTATAATGGAAATCATCTGAAGTCAGGGAGTACAACAGCTTCCGCAACACCCCTAGTTCCAGCACCAATAGTAGATCACAGATTGGAAATCCTAGTGTGAAGAGCATCCATAAAATCTTTCCTGTGCAGCACATTTAAATTCTCGTTTGAAAACAGTTTGAAGTGAAGTTCTGCTGTCTTCCTCTGTGCTATATTATAAAACATATGACCTAAACCCAAAAGTCAATTCTGTGAAGCCATGATAAATGGACTACAAATAACAAGGGTCAAATCATACCCTGTTGAGGTGAATAGAAGGGGTTTAATCAGAAATTTTCAGCAGATTTCTGTTTTCCATGACTAATGCTGCCTTCTTTCAGAGTATGGCCTTTTGATTTATTTGCTCTGTGCATATGGATGAGAGGAGAACATGTCTAGTAGAATTGAAACCACAGGCTATCATCAGAGAATATGGCTGCCATTTGCTAAGACCATGCTGTGAGGCTATCCTTAGTAAAGATGACTGCCATTTCCCACTGTTTCAATACATCTGAACCAGTGCCACCCCACAGAGATGGTGACCATCATTTTACTGTTGCAATCACACCTCCCCATCTTGAAACACACCAGTGTGGGACCAGGGCCGGCTTTAGGCCGATTCAACCGATTCCCCCGAATCGGGCCCAGCGCCTAAGAGGGCCCCGTGCCCTAAAGCCGGAAGTGTGCTGGCGTGCCAGGCTCACTGTGGGAGGAGGCGATGGCCCCGGAGGAGGAGCGCGGTGGCTTCCCTGCGCCGCAGGAGGGGTAAGTCAGCTCCGGGGCAGGCGCGCGTGGGAGGGGAGGGTCGGCCCAGGGGCAGGCACGCACGCAGGGGTTTCCCCATGCCGCGGGAGGGGAGAGTTGGGCCCAGAGGAGGCGCGCGCCAGCTTCCCTCTGGGTGGGGGGGAATCCTGGGAGGAGGCAGGTGCAGGAGACTCCCTGCCCTCACTGGCCCCCCACCCTCCAGCCCCCCTGCCTCCCCTCTTCCCTGCAGCCTCTTCCCACTCCCCAGCCACAGAACTCTGTCCCCTGCTGCAGAACCCTGTCCTCTCCCCTCCCAGCACCCTGTTCCCCTCTTCCCTGCCCCCAGCCGCAGAACTCTGTCCCCACTGGCACCCTGTCCCCTGCCGAAGCACCCACTAGCACCCTTTCCCAGTACTATGTCCCCTGCTCCCACCTACACAGTTGGGGCCACATTAGTGAAGCTTGGGCGGGGGGGTTGGAGGAGGTTTTTTTGCATCTCACTTCTGTGGCCCAACTGACTTTTCTGTGGGTCAATGACCCTTGACTCAAAACAGGTTCCCTGCCCTTCTCAGAAATAAAGACAATGCAGAAACTTTCTGTGTTTGACATAGTATTTTATTTAAAAATGAAGTCTGGCCAACAAACCCCCAGTTGGGGCCAAGCCCCCATCTGCCCACAGCAGCATAACACTCCAGCACTCCCCTTTCCCCCAGACCCTACATCTGAGCCTATCATACACTGGAACCCCCAGGAATTGTGACGTAGGACAGGGGGGTGCAGAGGGTTTGGATGGTGACCTGGGGGAGGAAGTTGGGATGCGGGAGGGGCCGGGGTGCCAGAGGCAGGCTTTGCCTGCGAGACACTTACGTAAGCCAGCAGCCCTGCAGCACCCCCGCAAGGCAGGCTGGGCTCTCTGCCTGCTGCAGCCCCAAATCACTTTAAACTGCAGGCTTGTTACCTCCACATGGCTCTCAGCCAGGGCCGGCTTTAGGCCGATTTGACCGATTCCTCTGAATCGGGCCCCCTGCCTAAGAGGGCCCCGCGCCCTAAAGCTGGAAGTGTGCTGGCGTGCGGGGCGCGCTGCGGGAAGGGGCGTCGGCCCCGGAGGAGGAGCGCGGTGGCTTCCCTGTGCCGCAGGAGGGGTGAGTCGAGCGCAGGCGTTTCCCTGCGCCGTGGGAAGAGGGGGGGGTCGGCCCCAGGGTTTGGTGGGAAGGCGGGACATGACTTTACCCTCTAGCTGGGGATTTAAAGGGGCTGTGACTCTTTTGTGTGCGGTGGTATTTTTTTGCTCAACAAAAAAATCCTGGTTGCCGGGGCCCCGTCAAAACTGTTCGAATTGGGCCACGCACTTCCTAAAGCCGGCCCTGTGTGGGACATAAGGAATTGAAATGTGTGACAAGTGTCAAAAATGTAGAACCTCTTGCTTTTGTTGTCCATTGTGCTGCAATTGACAGATTATAATGCCTTTTAAATAAAATGCCTTTTCGTTGAAATTCTCGTGTGCTGAAGTATATTAATTTATTTTAAAAAACAGAGAACCATAAAACATAAAAAATTCCAGTTGATGCAACCATAAATCCTGTTGCCTACACATATCAGATTATCAGCAAGGGTTTGACATTCCCTCAATGCAAAGTCTTCAGAAGAAATGCAAAGTCATAATACACCTCATACCCTAATGCCCACACACAGCATATTTTTGCTTGAAGTGACAGATTCTGCATCTTCAGAAGAAACATTCTTTAGCCTCAATCAGATAAGGAATAAGGATAAAGAACAATATAATAATCTCCCTCATTTTATAACACACAATTCTAATTACCACCTCAGCAACATTAACAAATACTCAGGCTATCCACATATGTAAAGGGTCTTTATTGTAAGACTAGCCAATTAGCCCATCATAAAACGGGATTTTCAGGTCTCTCCTCCACGTCGGTCTTCTCTCCTGAGCCTCCGGTCTCTCGCTCCATCTCTCTCTCTCCTCCTCCTCCTACTGCCTCCCCCTCTCTCTCTCTCTCAGCTCTCCTCTGCCTCTCTCTTTCTCTACTCCTCCCCCTCCTGCCTCTCAGTCGGGGGACTGCGGAGCCCAAATGGCCATTTGGGCTCCGCACTCCCTGTGCTGCATGGGGGGCGCAGAGCCCAAACGGTCGCTTGCGCCACTTGCTCCCACACGGCAGCTTGGCTGAGCGGCGCAGAAGTCAGCTGAGCGCCACGGTGGGAGGCGAAGGGGGGCCGGGCGGTGACGATCATGGCCAGGGGGCGGGGCCTGGGGCGGGGCCTGGATCATGCCGCACGTCACCGCCCCGCCCCCCTTCCGCTCCCGCTGTGGTGCTCGGCTGACTTCTGTGCCGCTCAGCCGGGCTGCCGTGAGGGAGAAAGCGGAGCAAGCGGCTGTTTGGGCCCCACACTCCCCATGCAGCACGGGCCACCCAGAGGGAACAGCCAGCATTTCAGGCAACAGCGCCACCCAGAGGAACAGCCAGCATTTCAGCGTTACAGACTCTCAGACACTGGGCTACTATATATATGATGCAAAGAAGTCATGTCACTGGAGGCTGCTAAAAAGCTGCATTGGTCACTTCCCTTCCTTAAACACTGCTGGTCAGGTTCGTCGGAGATGATGTTGGTGGATTTTTCATGCCACTGAGGGTATGTCTACACTACAGAGTTTTGTCAGAAAAAGGCAATTTTTCTGACAAAACCTGCGTTACGTCCACACTGCAATCGCGTTCTTCTGAAAGCAAATTGAAAGAACAGAGGTTTTTTTCCCGCATTAGTAATCCTCTTTCTATGAGGAAGAAGCCTTTTTCTGAAAGAGCTTTTTCAGAAAAAGGCATGTGTGGATGGGAAGGAGGTTTTTTGTTTTGTTTTTTTGTTTTTTGAAAGAAGAGGCCTCCAGGAATTAACACAGGTGCCCTGATGGACACTCCGTCCAAATTAATCAGGACTCTATAGTTCCTGTTTCCTGGCCCCTCTTAAAGCTGCAGGCACCCTGGACAAGCCTTGTGGCAGGAAGCTGGCCTGAGAGCAGCACCTCACCACATGGTTCTCCCTGCCACAGGCCTTGCCACTCATGGTCCAGACTCAAGCCCCTCCCCCCCCAGTCCCTCCTGGCCCTTGCAGGGACCAACCGCAGGGGTCCCAGGACCCACCCAGGGGGACCAAGAAGTGGGCATCCTCCTGGTCCAGAGCAGAGATCCTGTCCCTCCTCGAGCTGTGGGGCAAGGAGACCTTGCATGATCTCCGCTTCAAGCAGCACAACGCCGAAATATTCGAGTGCATGGCCGAGTCCCTGACGGAGTGCGAACACCCACCTCAGACCTTGGAACAGGTTTGGAGTAAGGTCAAGGAGCTCTGCCTGGGATAAATCCGGGCTAGAGAGCTCAGCTGGCATTCAGGGGAAAGACCCCACACCTGCCCCTACTTTGACGAGCTGCACCAGATCTTGCGGGCTGGAGAAACGTCTTCCCCACCTGTTGCCCGGCTGGAGGTCACAGCGGAGGAGGAGCAGGAGGACCAGGGCCAGCCGGAGGAAGAGGATGAGACAGAGACTGTGACCCTGTCTCTGGAGCTGGTGCTTGTGAGCCAGGACGTCTCCCAGGCCTTGTCTCCCAGACCTCATACGCCAGTATGTCAGTGTCCTGAGTGACATGCAGCAGACCCTGGCATAGAAGGTCCGCGAGGACTCTGAGTGGTGAAACCACGCCTGGGACCAGCTCATACAGCGGTGTGTGATAACACGTATGCCATCATGTCACGCATGATTGCACAACCGCCTGCTGTCGCTGCTCCTGGCTTCCACCCTCCTACCCCCCCCCCCGCTATGCCCATTCCCCCTCTGCCTGACCCCCATGAGATGCCTCTGCTCCCTCCTCAGGTGATGCCCATGCCTCTTCTCCTGGGGCCGGTTCAGGTGGGCATTAAATTGGTCCCTGCTGGGGTCCAGGTATCTGGTATATGGCTTCATTAGCTATAGCATCAGGGGGTAGACCACATCCCCCCCACAATGCACAATGGCATCTGCATGTCCCCAATCGCAAAGTCACAGTGGGGGTAGAATATGCCCACCTCCAGCTTTCTGTACAGGCTAGAGTTTCTAAAGATGTGAGAATTGTGTGCCCTGCCTGACCACCCAACAAAAATGTCTGTGCATTATATCTATGGCTCTAGTGCAGTTCGGGAACCCCAGGGTGGCAAATCCGGCCACAATTGGGTCCAGGTCTCCCAGGCGGATGACCCTGCACAGCAGGATGGAATTGATGGCCCTCACCACCTGCAGAAGGAGACAAACAAACACACAAAATAGAGAATGAGAGAGGGAGTGCGTGAACCTTTGGGAGGTGCCCGCCCTCCTCTCCCACAAGCACCCCAGGAGCCACCCCCTATGAGGCTGCCCCCAGCAGCAGGGCTGTGTGAGGATGGGAAGGCGCAATCCCCTGGGGACAGGGCTTGCCCTACAGCCACCAAACCCCCATTCCCTAGGGACCCCATTTCCAGGACTTCCTCCTCCCGCAGGGACTGCAGCCAGAGAGTGCCTTACCTCCATGAGGAGGGCCCTGACGGTGGACTTCCCCACACCAAACTGGTTGCTCACCAACTGGTAGCTGTCGGGGGTGGCGAGCTTCCAGATGGTGATTGTGACCTGCTTCTCCAGGGGGTTGGCGGGCTGCGGGTGGGTGCTGCATCATCAGCAGGTGGGGGCAAGCCAGGGACAGAGCTCCAAAAAGGTGGCCTTCCGCATGCGGAAGTTTTGGAGCCACTGCTGGTCATCCCACTGCTCCATGATGAGCTGGTCCCACCAATCCAAACTGGTGTTGAGCCTCCAGAAACGCCTCTCCACAGTAGGTTGCAGATGCCAGAGTGTAGCTCCCGCACCCAGGGAGAGGGTCCCCAGAATGAGCTCAGGGTCGAGCTCGGTCAGGACCAGGAAGGCAGCTGGCACAAAGTGCTGCAAAAATTGCAGGATGGCTGTGTGGGGCCATTGCATGCTCAGGGGCAGCTCCCGGCTCCATGGCACCAAGAGAAAAGCTGTGGCGTCCAAAAAAGCAGGGTAACCACAGCAGGCACTGTGAGAGCTTTGCTGTCCCTCGAAGAGATAGCAAGCATGCAGAGGAAGCAGAGAAATGGCTGTCTGGGGGGGGTCCCTTTAAGCGCGTGTCTCTGCAAGGCTCCAGCACCAGCACTCGGAAGCAACTGGTGACCTAAAGCCCTGGCTGAAGTGATTCCGGGTGGCCTTTTATGCGAGAGAGCGTCCAATCAGTCTGGATGCTCTCTTTCGAAAAAGCGCATCGCTTTTTCGATGCGCTTTTGTATGTGGATGCGCTCTTTCAGAAGATCCCTTTCGAAAGAAGCTTCTTCTGAAAGAAGCCTGCAGTCTAGATGTAGCCTGAGTCTCCCACTCTCTGAAGTATGCTTTCTACCACCGGTGTCCCCTCTGCTGTAGGCTAGAGTGTAGCCAGGCCGGAATCTCTCCAGTTCAGAGTCAAGGAGCCTAATAGCTAAAGAGGACATTTCTTCTCCCTTTAGTTAGAATGCTGTGTATTTATGTTTGGGAAGTAGAGAAGACATAGGAAGCAAACCAATTTTTTAATTATATTAAAATAAGTACAAAAAATCCTTCACAGGAGATACAGCATGTCAGGTTGCTCTAGCTGCAGTCAGATAGAGCTTGAGTTCTAGCCTAGGAAGACTGTCTACACTACAAGTATAATTGTATCAAGGGACTCGGTTCCAAACAGTCTGGCCCTTAATGCAATTACAACATGGTTTATGAGCTGCAGTGGAGCCAGGACCTACCAGAACATCTTAACTAGATCCTGCTGTGGAAACACAGTCAGTGCCTATCTACTCTGTAACTTTGAAACCGTGTTTTAATGGCTTTGGAGGACAATCAAATGGGAACACAGTCCCCTGACTCAATTACAGTTGTAATTTTGACAAGCTCTAATTCTAAACGAGGTTAAGAGCGAAGGGGCAGAGTCACCCAAGTGCTGTAAGACTTTTTTTTTTTAGTAAATTCACAGAACTATAATCCGAGGTTCAGTAAGCATTATACAAGCGTCTCTGTGGGATCCCATGTGCACTTGACATTATTTTGCTTTTAGTGACTCTCAGAATATTTAATGCATTTGTTTGTCTTAAACACACAAACGTGCAGTGCTGTGCCACAGATACAATCCCTTTACTTCAGGGAGGTATTACTTTTTCCAGACTTTTACAGTCTACCTGCTAAATATAATTCTTTTTTTTTTATCCAGGGAGGATGACTTTCCTGTTTCAATAAATAATGGCATGGTTATTTATATACTGTTCATTTCTCTTTTCATGTAAAGAGATGACTTGTTTGAATCAAAGCCAAAAACTTTTAATCAGTGGGTGTTGGAAGAGACTACCTAAGACTAATATATAAAATCGTAACAGACTGTTTTGTCAGTGAGCAGAAGGGTAGGAACCCTCAGTTACTCTCTCATGAGGAAGCTGGCTGAATCTGGCTGCAGAACATTTCCATATGAAGGATCATGTCTGTTTTTTGCTGTACTTGGATGGATCAAATTTTCAAATTGTTGGGGCCTAAATTTCTGCTACAATCTTTTAGTTGTTGTTTCTGCTCTAGCAGAAGAAGGAGATAGAAATATCCCTGAGTGTCACCCCCAGGCTCTTAGGGTCAAATCTTAGCTTCATTGATGCCAGAAGAGTCAGGATTTTATTTTTGCTGTTTAGCTATTTGAGCTCAATGTACAAGATTTTCATGTAAAGCATCATGCATATTATAAACTCTCCAGGGTGGGAGCCTGTTGTTTGCCTGACATAGTTCATAAATCGTACAGTGGTATGTATGACTATTAAAATGGTTATTAATTAGACAGAATGTAAGAGGAAATAGGTTCTTGTAGTGGGCTGGAGTGGCCGCCCACTGAGCCGGAGGAGGAGGAACCCCTCCGGGCTCCATGTTGGGCGGAGGGTAATCCCGCCCTGTCACCTGACCGGAAGTTAAGGGGCGGACCCAGGACTATAAAAGCCCAGGCAGCAGCCTCCGTCAGGGCTGAGCCTGCCAAGAGGCTAGAGGCCTCCCCGGGACTCCCAGGCTGGAGAGTGGGAGCTGAGGCCTGGCCAGGGCCTCCTACCTGCCAGGGCCCAGAGACTGACTACTGGCTCCCTGGCTGAGAGCCAGAGACCCAGCGAGGTCGGCCTACCGCCCCAGAAGCCCCAGAGGAGCCAAAGGGCCAGCCCGAGCCGGCACCCCAGCACCTGGCCCGGAGCCAGGAGCAGCGACCTCCGCTACTAAGACTGGAGATGCCGCCCGGGAGCCCCTCGGACCCTGACCCTGAGGCCTGGCCCGACTACCCGACACCACCGGCACCAGGAGCCCAGCTGAGCCCCAGGGACCTGCAAGCGGCAGAGGACTGGATCGGACCGCCCCGATAGGACGAGACCCTCCTGGACTCCCTACCTCCGACACCCAGGTACCGGCTGAGGGGGAGAAGGGAAGTGGCCCAGAGGTTGGTGGGGGCTGTTAAAGGCCCCAAGGCCGGCGCTGCTTCGGGCCGAGCCCCGCTGTGCCGTAGCAGCCCACACTGCTGCTCCTAGGGCCCTGGGCCGGGGCGCAGTGGAGTGGGCGGGCCTGCGCCCCCCCTGCCACCCACCCAACGGGTGGCAGTCTCCCCCCTGGCTACTGCCACAGGCCGGTACCCTGCGATCCTCCTGAACAAGGCGCTCCCCATTTGCTGTTGGGGTTTGCCCACCCGGACTGAGGGTCGGGCCTTCATAACTGACTGTGTTTGTTTGCTGCCACGCCCTGAACCAAGGGCCTGGCTACTTTATAACTGATCGTGTTGGTTTACTGCCACGCCCTGAACCAAGGGCTTGGCCCCGCTATAGAGACTGAAGGGGTCGGTTTGCTGCTGGTACGCCCGGGACTAAGGGTCTGACCGCGCCCCGGGGACTAACCGGGTTAGCCTAAAAGGGGCAGCGTAGTGGGCTGGAGTGGCCGCCCACTGAGCCGGAGGAGGAGGAACCCCTCTGGGCCGGCAAACCGACTACAGTTCTAAATGGAGATCAGACAAACATATTATTAAAGACAAACCATTTCTTCTGTGAAATAAGCCCTTCAATCACAGGAAAGTGCTCCACTTTAGATAGCTCTGCTTTTTTCCTCTCTTCTTTGAATCCCATGTGTTGATCAGCTAAGCAGTAAAAGCAAAGTCTGAACAGGTCAAAAGAAAAAAAAGAGCAGATATGGATGGAGAACCTGGAATAAAGAAGTTTGTATCTGCCAAGCTTTGAAATGGAGATAGAAAGGAAGAACTGAAGGAGTAGGAAAAAGAAAAGCTGTTAAATGAGTAACAGACCCAAAGAGAAATGGAAAATAGAATAGGGACATGATGCTAAAGGCAAAGACACAACAAAAAATGAAACAAAACACATAAATGAAGAATTGTAAATGTAAGAAATACAAACTTGAATATACAATAGTGAAGATAACAAAAAGGAGTGACAATCCCATCATTAGAATAGGGAGAAAAGTCACAAATATGGAAAGTTACTTTATTTAAAAGATAACAAAGAAAGTCTTCAGAGTCCTGTGAAAACCATTTTTGTTGTGAATATGCCTTGTTATAGAACTTAAAATTTATAATTTAATTTCAGTGTCGGTGCAGGAGTAGCCAAAGCTCAGGGGCAGGCAAACAGGAAGGCATACCATTGAAATCAAATCTAAATCCAGACGTGAACCTGGTTTTCAACTTATAGCCTGACTGTAAATCCCTTTAAAGTTTGCTTGTCACTTAATTACACTACAAAATCTTGGCAGCCTCCTCACATCACAATTCTAAGCTGTCAAAGTACGAAAAAGTACATCTAAAACCTCACTAACTACTGTCAACTTTTAGAACCTATATTCTGACTGCAGTTATGTACAAGCAGTAAGTTCACTGTGTCGGGTCACAAGGCCCAGCCTAGAAAATTAAGGTCCCTCAAACTTACTTGGGTCTGTTGTTTTATTAGGCCTTTCTGACATAATAAAGTTCACCTTAATTTTTCATGTCCAGAGAACTAAGGGGCTTTGATCTTAAGTTTCATAGAGTGCAGCTTTCGTTTGAACTGACATACAAATAAAAACACAATTAAAATACTCAAAAAAATGCTCCCAGGTCACTCTTTAGTTCCAATTACATGCAAGGCTTGTGATGAATGTTTTAACTACCATGCTGCCTTTGGACATCTGGAGTATATTCAGAAAAGTTAGTGCTATGAGCATGTGCCATGTGTCTTGACAAACTACTGAAACCTAAGGCACTCACTCCTCAGGAAAAAGTTAGGTCCTAGACATATATGACGGTTGCAGCACACGACAGATTAAGTGCTGTGTTACTCTGCAGATGTTGACCATCCCTGCATAACAGTGACACCCCAATAATATATGCTAAATAATTTAGCATTCTGGTGAAGTTGCATACTATAAGCAAAGACTCCAGGTCCCTAAATGCTCCCCCAAAGGGAGCCTATTCTATAGTGTTGATGAAAGCTGCATTCATATTTCAGGCTGGGATCTCTAGCTATGCCACAGACAATAAAATGGGAGTTCAAAATAGAATATCTCATCAATCAGCTCTGAAAATAATTAACAGACTCATTCCTATTGAACATTTGGGCTTGACTGTGATCTTATTTACTATGCAGCATCTTTGCATAGATGTAATGCCGTTCATTTCAATGCTGCTACCCCTGACTCACTGCTCTATATGGGTATGTCTATACTACAGCATTATTTCGAATATCTTATTTCAAAATAGTTAATTCAAAATAAGTTATTTCGAAATAACATGTCTACACACAAAATGCATTTTGAAATAGCATTTTGCTATTTCGAAATAGCACGTCCACACTGAGTGGACGCTGAATCTCATTTAAGGCCGGCCGGCACCAGGTCCAGCAGGGCATCAAGTCAGGAGTTACTTTGTGCTTGTGAGGCCTGTGCTTAAAGGGACTCCCCCGGACAGCCGGTTCACAGCTTTCCCTGCTTGCTTGCCTACCTCGATGAGGGACAGCAAAGCATTTTGTCTCTGGGTCCACTGGTTGCCCTCACTCAGGACACACAGCACTCTGCAGCACGGAGCCAGAGCTGCCCCTGGGCACTCTGGTGCTTCTCGTGGATGTGTTGCTGCGAGCCTGGCTGCACTTTCTGCAGGCTGCCATCCAGGAGGTCCATTGGGGGGCTGTCAGTGCTCCTCAGGGTGGAAGCTCCCCCTCAGGGCCTCCTGGATACTAAGAGCCTCCCTGGTCTGCCCCACTGGGGGCTTGTGCCTCATTCCTCCCTCACGTCCTTCCACTTACCCCTCCCTAACCCCCTTTCCTGATGTCAAATAAAATACATGTATTTTCATGAACACAGACTCTCTTTATTTAACAAAACTGGGAGGGGGAATGAAACTCTGGTGAGACTGGGAAAGGAGGTGGGAGAGGGGAGAAGAGAGGGTGGGAGAGGGGAGGGGGAAACCTGGGAGGAGGGAGCAAGGGGAAGAAGGGGAAGGGGAAGCTCAGGGCTCAGGACTACACAGCACTTATTTCAAAATAGCTATTTCGAATTTGGCGTTATTTCTCGTGGAATGAGGTTTACCAAATTCGAAATAAGCACTCCGCTATTTCGAATTAATTTCAAAATAACAGTTTGGCTGGGTAGACGTGAGTAAAGTTATTTCAAAATAACAACTGTTATTTCCAAATAACTTTGCTGTGTAGACATACCCTAAAAGACTAGGAGAAGGCCTTTTGTGAGCACATAAGATCATCTAAAGATTATAATGGGAAGTATGAATCAATGGCAGCTCACTGAATATAGAGAATTGCCTTTAGGCTTAATTTGAAGCAAGCTCTGCAAGATATTCAGCATAGGTTTTTACTTGTGGTTTGCTTTAACCGCAGAAGCTTCTGTGCTGGGTTATGGGTCTGATATCAGCAGAGAGCAGAGTCTCTGGCTCGTGCTGCATTATGTCAACCGACTGATGCGTGATCATTATAAGGGATAATTGTGTTCAAACACAGTAGAAATTTTGCAATGACAACTATAGAGCTAACATGAACAATCCTGTATATTAACAGGTGAGGAAGGAGAGTTTTCTCCTCAATCTATTTTTCTGTCCTGTCGTGGAATAGACAGACTAGTAGCACCTCTATGGATTGTGCGTGTATATGTGTAAATGAAGGAAAAGGATAAGCAAAGCAGAGAGTTAGTGTTATTCACAGAAGTGGTATTATTATTTATATTTACAGTTATGCCTCAAGACCTTATGTGAGATGAGGGCTCTTTGAGCTAGGCACTATACAACACATAAAATCCCCACCCCAAAGGGCTTGCAGTCCAAACATAGAAGATAAAGGGTAGGAGGAATTTTCCAGATGAGGAATTTAGGATGAAAAAAACAGATTCTTGGCTGGAGTAAATCCATGCAGGTCCACCAAATGCAAGAGCGTATCAGCTGAGTAACTGACGTCCCAAATTGGTCAGAAAATCAGCAGCACAGCCAGGAATTGAACCTATAAATCCCAGTATAGTGCTTTACTTACAGAGCTGCCTTTCCTGAATTTCAGAGTTAACCAATCTAAAAGAGTACTGTAAAGTCTAGTATGTTCAACACTCCCTAGCAAAATCCATCTATTAATTATATTGCTTCCATAAAGCAAATGCTCCCGTACTCTTTCTGATTCTCCTCTCCTTCTTGGAAAAGACTTCTGGAGCCACAGTGTTCACGAGCAACTCTACAGAAAAAAGGATGATTATTACAGATAAGTTTGAACCAAGTCAGAATCCAGATTTGGCTGCCAATCCAAATTTTGCATCTGCCTCTTTTCTCTGTAACAGAACAACCTCAAGCTGTTGTTCAAAACAGCTATGAGCATTTGAACTGCAGTTCCAGGTGAAGGTGCAAATGTTGTGGATGCTTCTATCTTAAAAATGGGCTAAGCTAAAAAAAAACACACTGTGACATTTGGAGAATGTTCAGCTCCAGATCTGAACATTGTGGCACTGGCCAGTCCCTAGTCATTATAAACTAGAGAGTAAACATGTACTGTAAAGATTGAAAATTACCTTGACAGTAGCCTTTTAACTCCAGCCAACATAACACTCAACATTTTATTATTCTCTATAGGTAATACATTATGGCAAGCTGTTCATTCCATTCATTAGATAGTGATTTTTTCTAGCTACTGCTAGTTAAAACATTTAAGAAGAAACACCATATCTGATGGCACATTTTTTTTTTCCAAAGCTGCATCTTGGGGGTAGAGCAACTAGTCCAACAGGCCTGGTGTTCAAACATTACCAGGATCAGGGCTAGACCAACATATATATATATTTTCTTTCATCAATTATACAGATAAATAATACACACATACAATTAAAGGATTTTTTCCGGAATGTAATTCTGAAGGGCAGAAAAAAGGGAGGTGAGCTCATCTCAAGGAAACAGAATTCTTCACAGGGGAAAGACGTCAACGATAGTGTGTATTACTTTTTGTTTAAACAAACAAAAATGATGAAAGACATCCTGTAACGAATCAATCCAGTGAAGACACAGCTCCAGAAATATGTTTGTAGGCATGATAACAAATAAGTAAGAACTCCTCACTGCTACTGCTGGAATTCTCTGAAAAGACACATGTGCAGACTCCAGAATCTGTGGCACATGTTTTCTGGTGCATATGAGATGTGCTTGGTGCATGACCAGAAAGGAAAGGCAAAGATTATGTTACTGCAGCATTATGCTCCTCAGCTCCCAAGGCCCTCTGACACCTGCTCATTCTCTGGAAGACATTAGAATAGCTTTTAAATTTGACTGCTCATTATGCCAGGAAAAGTGTTCTGACAGGTGGGGATGGAAGGGTGCTCCAGCTATGCCCTAGTTCCCCTGGTAATACCACATATGCAGGAGTGAGGAGGGCCTGGAGTAAAGCAGGAGTTTCTCTGTTGGTGCTGTGCCACCCAGAGATTCTACTGAACAGGTGATGGTGGTGGGGGAGAAGTTGCAGGGATTGGGATCTCATGCAGAACCTGTTGCCTTTATAGCAGGAGTGGGGGTGGGAGTGGAACTGAAAACTAGTCCCATGCAGGGCTCTAGAAGGTCACTGGTATCTAGCTGCTATATAGCACTAGAGAGGTACAAAGTAGCTGCAGTGGCCCCAGTGTGTTCTTCTTTAAAGGAGCACCACCAGAAATTAGGGCATGCTTTTAGAGCTGAGCATGAAGGAGGAAAGGGAGAAACTAAAGTGCAAAACAAAAATTGCATAAATGAAGCAGCAAGAGCTCTTCTTCATCCTTCTCTTTCCCTTTCCCTTGTTTTCTACAATATAAGCAAAGCCTGACATTTGGAGGAACACCTTAACAAAAAGAGACAGTGTAGTAGTTGCTATAGGAGAAAACAGTTCAATATTTTCTTGGTAAATAATGAAATATGAGTAGGGAAAGAAATGTTTAAGTGCTTATGTGGTGGAAGTGAAGAATGACTGTTATTTGTGATATTAATAGTACTTGAAAGGTTGAATAAATTCCTGAGCGGTAATAGTGTAACATATTCTGTGGAGAACACTAGTAGTATGATGGTGGAATATGTTTGACAGTGCTGCTACATAGCATTTTCAATATTAGCCCTATCCATACCTTAGAGTGATGTCTTTTTATGTTATATTTTACTGTGTATTTTTCTATGTATTTGTGATGCGTACTTGCATTGTGCATTCTTGTGGTGTTTTTTAATATGATATATAACTGCTACAACAAAAGCTGATGCAATAAATCTTGAGTGATTGATGTTACTAGTGCACTGAAGAATGATACTATGAATCAGTTTGAATTTACAATTTGGCACTAAACTAATACTGATACAAAATCTATTTATGAAGCGTAAAGCTTGTCCTCCTATATTCTATTAGTGTTTACATTACATGTCTGAGTGGATTGGAGGTGTCAATCAATTTACGTAACTGGGGTTAGGGGTAAAACTAAATATATGCCTTATCACAGGACATGGTAGTACTCTGATTTAAAAAAAAATACCACTCAGAAATCCTGAAATCACTTTTTACTTGTATTTTTGTCCTTCTGAAGAAACTGAATATAATATCCCTATAGTACAGGATTTCCCTACAGTACGGTTTTATCTTTCTAATACAGAAAGCTTTCAAATCATTTATAAATAAAAGTTATTTAAACCAAGATGTAAGGATAGGATCATGAAACACAATGCAGGAGGCAATCTTGAAAGGTTACCAACTCCAGCCTCCTGCTCTGAGGCAAGACGAAGTAAATTTAGACTGGCCCTGATAGTGTTTGTCCAACCTGTTTTTAAAGAACTCAGGTGACAAGGATTCTATAATCTTATTGGAAAGCCTATTTCTAATCCTAGTCCAAACCATGTCATTTGAAAATGTTTTCAATATTGAACCTCAATCTCTCTTGCTGAAGATTAAGCCCACTACTTCTTGTCCTATCTGCCATGGATAAGGAAAATGCTTGATCCTCAACTTTAATGCATTATTGTTATTGGCATCCTGTGGGCCTGAAGCCTCAGCCTCAGCTCACCTCCCATGTGCCTGGAGCTCCAAGCTCTGGTGCTCCCCAGTGCACCAATTAGGGCTTCATTTAGGGAGGGAGGGGGGACACCTGTCCCCCTCCAGTTCTGAGTCAGCCCTGGGCATTAGCTCCCCCAAGCCTACAGCCAGTGACTACTCTAGTCACATTAGACCCCCTCCCCTGCCCGGCACTAACTTCTCATGGCCTTCCAGAGTTTTGAAGTCAAAAGCCTCTAGCAATCTTGAGTGGATCGTGGTCCACCTATTGCCTACCCCTACATTATAAACATTTGAAAAACTCATGAGTTGTAGATGATGATTAATTTTCTTCCAAGAGCAGTTAAAAAAACATGAACACACACAGGTTCTTGGTTGTTATTAGGGTTTTACACATCAGAGCACAGGAAGCTGAGATCTTCCTGGGGGAGGAAAATTGTGGGGAATCACTTCCCAGCCTGAGTCAGCAGTTTAAGAGCAGCAGAGTGTGGAGGCTGCCTATCACTCTTGCAATGGGATGAAGTGTCAGAGCAAAAATGGTATATGAAAGGGAAAGAAAGGGATGATTTCAGGTGGAAGATGAATGTTTGTAGGTGGGAGTCCTGTGAATCCCGATTTTACTAGCTATCCTCGCTTATAGGAGGTGAGAACAAAGCTATATCTTGCAGAAATAGAACATGCTTGGATTCTTACAGCTTCACTGCCAATTATTTTAGTAGGCGGAAGTTCTAGAGAAGCAGATAAGCTGGATAAGAATGCATGTATGGATAAAAGTTACTTCTGTTAAAAAAACCCACAACAGCTTGTAAAAGTCCCAGAGGTATGATATAACATCAAATACACACTCCCCAAGTACATTTTTTTTATTGGTGGAGAGCAATCATTGGCAACTTCATGAATTTTAATGGGACAATTGCACACTGATCAATAATGTTACATTTAATGATTTCTCTTTCACCAAGTTTTCAGTGTTGTCAGTTGACCTTTAATGGGGATTCACTGATGCAAAACACCTCTCCAACAGAATCCAACATAATGAGGATAGTACTTGTAAAAGCTCAAGTGACACCTTCCAGTTCAACTAATGAAAAGTGATCCTGAATTATCTGCTGTAATGAAAATATCAGAGAAGAGAATTTTCTTTGCCTCCTGAAGTCCTAGCCATTGCCCCTGGCAGGCAGGTTCCAATGAGGACAGAGCTCATTAATTATCTTCAGGTTTTCTTGCTGCTAAACTCATCTAATAGGACATTTGAAACTCCAACAATGCCCTTATTTGTCACTGTGAAAATAATAAGCTTGGAAGTTAGATTCTATTAAGACTGAGGTTTGCAAACTTGATTTCTCATAGAGAAGTGCATCTCACTGGTGTCAAGCGTTAGTGCAGAGAGGAAGTTGAGACTTGGCCCATGGGGTGATTTGTGACCCTAGAAAGGTAGGGAGACCAGTTCCCATGCTTCGCTCTCTCTTACTGTGCATAGTCACAGGTCCTAAAACATTCAGGGTATGTCTACAATACAGTGTTATTTCGAAATATCTTATTTCAAAATAGTTATTTCGAAATATCTTATTTCGAAATAATGCATCTACACACAAAATGCATTTCGAAATAGCTTTTTGCTATTTCGAAATAGCGCGTCCCCACTGAGTGGACGCTGAATTGCATTTAAGGCCGGCCGGAACCAGGTCCGGCAGGGCATCAGGTCAGGAGTTACTTTGTGTGGCTGCTGCCTGAGGCTATCTGAGGCCTGTTCAGAGAAGGACCCCCCCGGACAGCCAGTTCTCAGCTTTCCCTGCTTGCTTGTCTACCTCAATGAGGGACAGCAAAGCATTTTGTCTCTGCATGCTCGGTTGCCCTCACTCAGGACACCATAGCACTCTGCAACATGGAGCCAGAGCTGCCCCTGGGCACTCTGGTGCTTCTCTTGGACACGTTGCTGCGAGCCTGGCTGCACTTTCTGCAGGCTGCCATCCGGGAGGTCTATCGGCGGGCTGTCAGTATCCAGGAGGCCCTGTGGGAGAGCTTCCACCCCTGAGGAGCACTAAGATCCTCCCTGGTCTGCCCCACTGGGGGCTTGTGCCTCATTCCTCCCTCATGTCCTTCCACTTACCCCTCCCTAATGCCCCTTCCTGATGTCAAATAAAATACACATATTTTCATGAACACAAACTCTTTTTATTTAACAAAACTGGGGGAGGGGGGGAAATGAAACTCTGGTAAGACTGGGGAAAGGAGGTGGGAGAGGAGAAGAGAGAGGGTGGGAGAGGGGAGGGGGAAACCTGGGTGGAGGGAGCTGGAAGGGGGAAACAAGGGGAAGAAAGGGGAGGGGAAACTCAGGGCTCAGGGTTGGGGGGGGGGGTCTCGCCGGACCAACTTGATTTTCATGCAAACCTGCTCCTGGGTTCGCATGTGGCCTTTGGTGGCCAGGCTGGCAGCTATCCTGCCATAGTCGGCTGCTTTCCTCCATCTAGTGCAGAGATCATGGACGTTGGGGGTATCTCCCCCAAACCTGAATAAGGTCCATGATTCTCCGGGCCCCGGCAGGCTCCTAGGAGCTGGCAGACTGCTCCTGGGGAGCGGTGGAGGGCTGGCTGTCAGTGGCTTGCTGGCTCATGTTTTGGGGCCACTGGGTGAGGGGCAGTGACTGCTGGTTCTGGGCTGGCAGGCTTGGAGCTGGCACAGGCACTGTGGCCAGAGTCAACCCCTTTAAGGGCTCTGGGGAGGGGGAAGGGAGAGGAGTGTTCTTGGTTGAGGCTGGAGTGGCCACCAGGGCACCCTGGGAAGGCTGGAGGCACCCTATTTTGAAATAAGTGTCTACACAGCACTTATTTCGAAATAGCTATTTCGAATTTGGCGTTATTCCTCATTAAATGAGGTTTACCAAATTCGAAATAAACGCGCCGCTATTTCAAATTAATTTCAAAATAGCAGTTTGGCTGTGTAGATGCTAGTAAAGTTATTTCGAAATAATGGCTGTTATTTCGAAATAACTTTGCTGTGTAGACATACCCTCAGCTTTCTACAGTTATTGAATCCTTGTCTTCAACGAGAGTTTTGCCTGAGCAATGATTGAGAATCAGGTGCATTAATAATACAGGTCAATGCAATGCTATAAATGAACCCACATTACAGAACACACACACTATATGATCCTCAAAGATGTAACAGTCTAATCCAGCCAAGATAAAACATGGCACTTTGCAAATGACACTGGACTGAAGATGTGAAGCCAAAAGTGGGTCAAAAGATATAACATTATTTGCTCATTATCTGAAGAAATTTTAGGTGCTCTGATATGTGTGGATAGCTGTGATAATATTCACACAGAGTAACAGAAATATACTGAGTATTAAAATAATACGAACGATACAGCTCTGACAACAAGGCTTATATTATGTTCCCCCGTACAGAGCAAGATCAGCATTTAAGATCATATGAAAAACAGCTGTAATGCTCTATATTATGTTTTGTTTCTTGAACAAAGAAAATAGTTTAGATAGTTCATTATATCCAGATAATTTGGAGATGATCAAGATAAATGAATATATGGTGGTTTTTGACAGAGAATAACATATATGAATTATTTATAATAAAAGCACAACTTCTTTGGGATTTGAAATCACTGCCTTTGCACTATGAAGCAGAAACTTTAGCTACTCATTTATCTACCTTTTGCCTGCCAAACAATGGAATTCAGGTATTGGAGAGATGTTCTCTTTGTATGAAGGTGAAATTTTATGAAAATTACACTAACTTTTTCTATGTTTTGCTTCTTTTTCATATAAAATACAAACAAATAGGAACAGGAGTTTTCCTGCATCCTGGATAAAAATTACACCCATACATTGTGAAACAATTTTTTTACAGATGTTTTGTTAGCAAGCTTGTTGCTTCTGCAGCACATATCTAAAGAATGCATTTTCAGTGCTTTGTATTGCCATGGCAATACCAAGATACCCTTTTGAGGTTGTTTGTGGCTAGTTGGTAATAGTGTATGCTCTTTCTCTAACTTGGCTTGAGACAATGCTGTGACTATCAATTTTGTTCCAGTTTAGAAACAATTTATTTCAATAGTCAAAAAATTACACTGTTTATGTCCAGTGTGACAATATTAGATAGATGGGAGTATCAAATGCATTATCATATATTTTAAAATGGCTTTGGCTCCTCCAAAATTGCCTGCATTATAGTAGGTGTGTGTTAGAAATAAGCATAGTCCAGTGAGGTTCAGAAATTGAGCTGAGGGGCCAGATGCTTATGGTATAAATTGGCATAACTCCACAAGCATCATAGCATGAGCTATGCCAATGCAAACAGTTGAGGATCTAGACAACTACATGTGTTGTACCACAGACACTAAATAGGCAGGCTTAGTTGCCCTTCTCATTCCAAACCAAACTGTAATACATTTTACTGTCAATATCAATTGCTACCATCTAATTCTAGAAGTATTACAGGAAAAACCTAGTAAATCATGCGTACTGTTTTCCCAATATAGGACATTTGCATATGGTGTGACAACAATGCAGCATAGAGAAAACAGTGCTTTGAAGCCTCTGCAAATCAGGAGATGCCTATAAATGAGGTGGTGTTGTAGAAGCTGGGATTATTAACCATGAAGTCATGGTTGCAGAAACATTTAATTAACAAGTTTGCTAAGTAACTTTTTACCATTCCCAATTAAAAGGCCACAGTGCCACAGAGGAAAACCCTATAGCAAACAAACTGTTTTGGGCTGTCACTACAGAAAATGGCAATACGAATTACAAGAGAATAGGGACAGATTGCTAGTAGTACTTGTACTTTTGTTTGGCTGTAAATCCTGTTAGTATTAAGAAGCTACTTTAACAACATACACTACAATACCTTCCTATAGATCAGAAGTGGTGCATTCTGTACAGAATCCATGGAATTCCACTGTGCTTCCAGGCCCCTTTGCCAGCAACTTCACATGTTGTGTGCCATCACCTATTACCAACTTTGAAGCAGTTAATGATGTGCAACACTTCACAGGATCAGGCTCAAAGTGAATGAGCAAAAGTAGTTTACATAGTGTCATTTTTTTCCTGGAGTTTCTATTGCTAACTCCCCCTCCCCAGGTTCCTGCTTTCATATTTGGCTTTAATCTTTAAAGACACATTACTCTATTACATCACTAGTGCCCCAAAGCTGTAAAACAATCCCCTGACATGGGAGAGTGGGCTATAATTAGCTTCTTCCTCCAGAAACTATTACTGTCACCATTGGCAGTTTATTACTATTCGTTATTTAAATAGTTCCAAAACATTTACAGACTGACTGGCTACAGATCCTGTGGCTTGGCCATGTTTCATCGGTGGTTTCCGTATTTGTTGAATCACTGAGTGTTATGGGAAGCAATTATGTCTCTCAAATCCTTGCCTATTCTATTTAGGACTGAGCAAAAGTAAAGCTACTTTGAGTGATTTGAATGATGCTAATGGAAATGACCTCTTTCTAATTCATCTTTATTTAACACTGTTTAAATGTTTTTGTGACAAGTCTGAAACTTTGCGTTGCTTGGCTCTTGCAAAGATCTGATTAAACTTTGGATGATTTATTTACACTAGTTATGGCACAGTTATTGCACATAGAAAACTGAATCTGTGTCCCTGCTATGTTACAAGATGGAAATGGAAACACCCACCTGTTCTGTAGGAACAAAAAATGGGAAGTAACTCTTGCAGTTTGTTACTATGAAAAAACAATGGTAAAATGGTATTGTGACAGGGTCAGGCCAGGGAGCGGCTGCAGAGAGGGGAAAAGGCAGCCCAAAAGGGAAAAACCCCTGTGAGAGAAGCAGAGAACTGCAGCCCAATTAGATGCAGCTGGGAGGAGCTGGCTCAGGCTAATTGGGGCCAGCTGACTTCTCTGCTGTCTGTCTGAGGGCCTTCAAAAGCCTCAGCAGTTGGAGGCTGGAGAGGAGGGAGAGGACAAAAGGAAGGTGGTGGAGAGGCAGAGAGGAAGAAACCAGAGAGAACAATTTTGACCAGCATTAGGTAAAGGCAGCTAAGGAGGAGCCTGTGGGCACGTGGCCGGGCTCCCTACCATTGAGACCCGCTGCAAAACCCCTAACTGGGGGGGCTAAGGGGAGGAGGCCTCCCCAGTAGTGGCTTGGGGAAGAGGGGCCCTTGCCACAGTATGTACATACAAAATACAATAAACTAGGCCCTTTTGGCTGTACCTTCAATTAACCAAACAACAAGAAGTTAGCAACAGAAACAAGTTGTTGGTTCAACCTCACCTCAGCTAGTATCTCCAAAACAAGGCACAGATTTTTAAATTTATTTATGCACTGAATTTACTGGATGTTGCTTGGGTCCTTCACCCAAATAATTGTTGTTTTTCTTCATTTAAACCATAGCTCCTGGATGGGGCTGGAGATGGGGGTTCAGTATGCAGGCTGCCCCGGGGAGAGAGGCCTACCCCAGGCCTCTTTCACCTCAGCAACTTGGGGCCAGGTTAGAAATGCCTGTCCATAGTTGCTCCAGCTGCAGCAGGCACAGCTGGGGAAAGGGAGCATGTCCCTCAGCTGTGGGATGGACAGACAGATACACAAACAGAGGGTAGATAGCTATCCCTTTCATCACCCCTGCTCCCTGTTGCCCCAATGGGATTTTAGCTGTCCCAGTCCCTATCTCTTGTCACTTGCTGCCCCCTATGGTCATTACACAGTAAAACTGTCCCTTCTATCAGAGCCCTGCCTTTCCATTTTATGATAAACAATCGCATTCCAGGCACATCCCATTGTTCTGGCAAAACAAAACCTTGCTTTAAATTATGATAACAGGAAGCAGCATACCAGATTTAGTAGTCCTAGCTCTTATAGCTTGGAAGGAGTTCTTAAACAGACAGTCAGATAGACAGACAGGCAAACTCTCTCAAATATATAGTAGATTGCTATGTTCAGGTGGGTTGCAAAGCTTAGGGTTTAAGCTCCTAAATGCCTAAATTGCTTTTAAAAATGGGACTTAGGCCTTGGGATACTGCGCAGAGCATGTCTGAAAACCTTTAAAATCTAGGCCCTAGTCTCTTAGACTTAAAAAAGTACATTTCTCAGGAGTATGTAATAACTAGCGTAAATCAATTCCATCAGCAAACCAATTAAACGGAACCAGTTCTGCCAGTGGAACAGAAATGATGGAAAACAACTAACCAAACCCCTTCATTAACAAAACCACCCACGCATGAGCAATACCTAGTCACTGTGTCTCAGACTGTCTGTTCACAGTCACAAACATTGTGTTGTCAGTTTACTCTTCGAATATTATCTTTGCCCTCATAATTGCTACTGGTGCCAGGCCTCTCAAGTGTCCTTCCTTTCAAGGGATGCCACTCAATCCAATTTCAAATTTACACGCGTTCCTGTAATCGTTGTGTCCTCCCTAACTTTTATTACTGAAAATATTTTCTGTCAAAAATCAAGAATCATGAAACACAGATTATAGTAAGATTTATTTATCCCAAAGGAATGACCCTAGCATATAATGTTGTCTGCCCAAATAGTTTTGGGCCTCCTTTATTTTTGGTCTTTGTTAGATATTGCATTCCACATTTAGGCTTTAGCAGGCTGAGATTTATGATAGGTTGCAAATGTCAAAGGTCTTTTTAAAATGAAATCTTAAATTCTGTGGGAACTGAAGAAGCCTATTAAAAAGGTCTGGTATTGTGGAAATCCACATAACAGTCCAAGTTAGCCCTGAGTGGAGTGAGTGGAGTGCAACTGCTGTTCACTAGAGCACAACAAAGATAGAAATATTTAAGACAGGAAATGCAGTCATAAAGAAAAAACCAATAGACTATTTAGGTTATGCCACAAACTTGAAAGGCAGTTGTATGTTAGAGTGAATTTATTTTAGGTACATGTAATTTACATTGTTTCATTTAATTTGTATATCTCAAAATATTGATGTTGACTATAATAACATTGTTAGAAGCAATACAAACCATAATTTTACACTTTTCTAGAGGGACTTAATCTGGAAATAACTTAATTCCAATGTGTGGGTGGGTGTAAATATTTTAAAATGAAAGGTTAAAATACAACTTTTTACAAAAAGAAATTATTTTTGTCATTTTGACAATTTCATTAGACAGACAATGTCTCCCACTAAATATTTGTTATAGTACCAGAAAACAATTCTAATCAGACTTTTGACAAAAATGGGGCTTTGTAAGTATTTCCTTAGGAAATTACACAAAGGAGGGTTTAGGTTCCACTTTTGCCTACAGAATTCATAATGGAAATTAATCAGCAGTACAGTATTTTGCTTATATGGTCATTGTTGCATCCATGATCCTGTGAAAGCCAAGAATCAGTCCAAAAAGAAAACTTTCCATTTTAATCACCTACAGGTGTTGATGATACATGCAAATATGAAAGACACATAGGATTATTCTAAAACTGGAGAAAGAAAGAAAGAAAGAAAGAAACAGAAAGCAAGCAAGCAAGCAAGCAAACTGCACAGTCTTCTCCTGGCAAGCAATGATATGACTATGTTATCTGTGCCAAATTCAGTTTAATGTTATATCTGTTAGTACCCATTACAGTAAAATCAAAAGGGAAGTCGCAATGATTAGGTAACTATTGTTTTGATACTGAGATGCTGCCATGATTGCATTAAGGATTTACACTGATACCTGATTAAGTTTCAGCAAGTAGTTTTTATCACAGGCATGGCTAATCCCTGTGACATACTCTATGGTGGAAGTTCACTCAACTGAATAGGAAACTCTCTAGATATATTATCATAAGGAGTAGTACTATTTTCTCATGAAAACTTTAATACCTACTTTTAATGCTCATGCTGTATGTATATATAATTCATTTTTAAGAGCCTACAGAACATTGATTCATGGTTCTCTCAACAAAAGAATGTTAAGAACCCTTATTAGTGAACCCTTACAGTTGTGTAAGTGTGAAATGATCATGCTGTCAATCAATAAATAAGCAAAATGCTATGTCTTATGTGTACCAATATATTTAAAAATAAACATAAGCATGGCTACAGACATTTCAACTGTATCTGCATTTCTGCATAACCCATGATTTTGTTGAAAATACCGAAGTGCTAAGAAATGTATGGAAACTTGTATATATCTTGCAATTGAAACACGATAAATATATTTAGGGTATTATTTAAAGTAATTAGTTTTGATTGAGATTCAACAAACATTTTGGTAATAATAATCTTAAAACATTAATTAGAGTAAACTATTCCTGAGAACTTTAACCTACAGAGAGAACTAATTGTGGCAACATATATTGTACGCTTTTTGGGGGCAAGTTTTAATTAATTGTAACAGCAGTATAAATTATACATCTGATACCATGAAGATAGATGACAAAATTTCTTAAAAGAGGACATTTAACTCATTGAATTAAAGATCTATAAAGAATGCTATAGAAATCTAACATTCCTATAAAGTTAATTGCATTTTCAAACAATCCAGTGTTAAGTCCTATGATACTTAATGTGAATAAATCTGTTTCTCTTCTGTAGACTCATTGTAGCAGGGTGACTACTTGTATAAAGCATAGGATATGAAGACCAAAAGAATCATGACATCTAAATAAAAATGTTAGACTCCACTTTCAATCTTGAAAAGTATTCGCGCCTTAATATCAAAGAACGCCTGTCTTTGAACCTGGAAAAACGTAGAGGTCCTGTGAAGTGCAATTTTATTATTATTATTAATTATTTGTTAAGTGCCAAAATAGAGCCATATCACATCCTATGGATTTCATAACTCATGTCAATAGGAAGTTTTGCTTCAAAATCCATAGTATAATATGTTCTAGTGTGATTGACCAATACAATCATATGTCAAATTTTTGAAAAGTGATTTAGCCATTATAGGTGATGCTATTTTTTTATATCCAACTTGAGACAACTTGAAGAGACCCGATTTTCAAAGCGTATGCACTCACTTTATGAAAATTAGAGCCCTTAGAATGAACAAATGTTGGGCACCCAAAAATAGGGACAAGTAACAGAGAGTATGGAACATAGACAGTGCCAAAGTGGTCTGTACCTTGGTGCTCTCTCTTACAACCCTTGCTCAACAAAGCTTCCTTCCATTAACTTTAATTCTGAGTAAGGACCACAGCATCTTACCCATCTGACCACTTGGCAAGAGCCATGTGCCTCAGGGAAGGGCTGTCCTTAAGTGTTAACTAAAGTCCAATAAAATATAATTTAAATAAATGCCTCCATTGACTTTCTCCCCAACACATTTTATGAATACTAATAAGAATTTTTTGCTATGTTTGTATTTATAACTTTAACCCAAGTTTTTCATTTAAGCCAAAATTTAAGGCATATTTTCCAACACATTGAAAGATCATGCATTAAAGAAGCAAATTGCAGTGTGTTCATGAAATCTGATTTCAGTTTCTGAATGATTCCTGGTTCCATCCCATACTCACAAATAGTTTTTACCTGATTTACTTTTTAAATATTTTTCATTTAGACTCTGACTTTTTTCATTTAAACTTCCCCCTCCAAACTGAACAAAAACAAATTACATCCCGGATTTTTGCTGGAAATGTCCTATCAACAGAGATTAGAAACCTGTAATTCATTTGCATGTTCAACCTCTTCCCCCATCCGGTAGATGCTTCCTTAATTGCTTCCCTAATTTCTCTTAACAATTTATCTAAGTCAGTATAAACACATGAAGAAAGTTAAGAATAATCTCCAGGGCCAATTAAATGACCTGAGGAGAAAAAAGAAGAGTAAGGTGAAAGATAAAAATAATACCTGATCCACAAACAGCATAAGCAAAGATCACAATCTTGTCTCTCTCACTCATACAAGGAGGGACCTCAACATAAGCCCCACAGCTGTTTGAGCTAGGATAGCTGACTTTTCAGCCTTTTGTTTTCTATTTACAAACTGAAGACCAGGTGGTCTCTTAGTACCTGTATCTGCATTGAGTTGTTTCCTCTATAAACCTGGTGCAGAGATTTGGAGCCCGATTCTTATTTGCACTAAGGTGCCTTTATACTGCTAGGTTTAAAGAGGCATTCATGTAAATGAGTATCAGAGCTAAAGAGGTGCATAGTCTTTATGTTGTCTTCTGCATGGAGTGAATATCACCCTGAGAACAGAAAACTCCCAATCTGCTAAAGGTAGTAGCTACTTTCCTGACCATGATTCTATATGGAATTACATCAGAGATAGAATCATAGAGGTAGAAAGGAGACTAAGGGTCATCTAGTCTAACCCTCTTGCCAAGATGCAGGACTGGTTGTGTCTGAACCATACAAGACTGATGGTTATGCAGCTTCCTTTTGAAAACCTCCAATGAAGAAGCCTCTACAATCTCCCATGGCAGTCTGTTCCACTGTCTCTATGGTTCTTAGTCAGGAAGTTTTTTTCCTGAGATTTAATTTAAATTTGTTATGCTGTAATTTTAACCCTTTGCCTCTTGTCCTGCCCTCTGTGGTATAAGAGAACAACTTTTCTCCATCTTTTTATGGCAATCTTTCAAGTGTCTGAAAAATGCTATCATATCCACCCTTAATTGCTTCTTTTCCAAATGAAACATACCCAGTTCCTTCAGCCTTTGCTCATGTGAGTTGCATTCTATCAAGTTGATCATCTTTGTTGTTCTCCTCCGAATCTTTTCCAAATTCCCCTACATTCTTCCTATACAGTGGTGACCAAAATTGGACACAGTACTCCAGCAGAGGCCTCACCAGGATCAAGTGGAATGGTACTTTCACTTCCTGTGATGTCATGATATGCCTCTGTTAAACCACCTACAATTATATTGGTTTTTGTTTTGCAACAGTTTCACATTGCTGAATTACTCTGAGATTTTGATCCATAACAACTCCCAGATCATTGTTAGCAGTGCTGCTGCTAAGTCAGATAGCCTCATTCTTTATTTGAGCCTTTTCTTCCCTAAGTGTAAACATCTTTCATTTGTCTTTGTTGAATTTCATTTTGTTGCCTATAGCTCAGTTCTCCAATTTGTCAAGATTTCGATGAATTTTATCTCCATCCTCCAAACTACTGGCAATCCCTCCAGATTTGTGTCATCTGCAGACTTGATCAGTATGCTCTCTATTCCTACATCCAAGACATTAATAAAGATAATAAACAATACTGGATCCAGAATAGATACCCATGGAACCCCACTTGAGACTGCCCTCTAATCTGACATTCCTGTAATAGTTACTCTTTGTTTGCTGTTGTTTAACCGATTATATATCCACTAAATGGTAGCTCTATTGAGCCTGCATTTCTCCAGTTTACTATCAGAATATCACATAGGACTATGTCAAAAGCCTTTCTGAAGTCTGAGTATATTTTGTCCACCACATTCTGCCTATCCACCATACCAGTTACACTGCCAAAGAAGGAAATCAGGCTGGTTTTGCATGATTTGTTCTTGGTAAATCTATGCTGGCTTCCAGTGATTACCCATTATTCTAGAGGTATTCTCAAAGGGTACGTCTACACTGCACACTTATTTTGAAATAAGCTATTCTGGAAGAAATACTCTGAAATTGTTTATTATGAAATAGTACATCCACACTACAGGGAAGCCTCAAAATTAGTCCAAGGCAGGCTTCCCTAATGTAGATATGCTACCTCGATTTAGAGCCCCAGTAGGCACTGGGGAGTAATTAGTTTGAATGGCCCTGGGGAGGAGTGATTCCAAAAAAAGCGGAAGTAGAACATCTAGGGTATGTCTAGACTATAGGTTTTTTTTTAAAAAAGTGGCCTTTTTTTGAAAAAAACTTTCCCTGCATCTAGATTGCTGCTGCATTCTTTTGAAAGTAAATTGAAAGAATGCGGCAGTTTTTTTGACCGCAGAAAACCTCGTTTTACGAGGAATAACTCCTTTTTTTGAAAGTGCTCTTTTGAAAAAAGGTGCTATGTAATGCAAACTGTGTTTTTTTGAAAGAGAGCATCCAGACTGCCTGGGTGCTCTCTTTCAAAAAAGCGGCTTGCTTTTTCAAAAGTACTGGCTGTAATCTATACGCTCTCTTTCAAAAGAGGCTTTTTTGAAAGTATCTTTCCGAAAAAGCCTCTTTTGAAAAAGGCTTGTAGTCTAGATGTACCCCTACACTACAGCTATTTCGAAATAGCTATTTTGAAATAGGCATTATTCCTCGTGGAATGAGGTTTACAGAAGTCAGAATAAGCCATCCATTATTCTGAATTTATTTCGAAATAATGGAATGGCTGTGTGTATGCTCACATTGTTATTTCGACATAACATCAGTTATTTCAAAATAGCTGTGCTTCATAGACGCACTCAAATTGAATGTTTTGTACATTGCTCTAGTAGCTTCACAGCTACCAAAACCAGGCTGATTGGTCTGTAATTTTAAAATCAGGAATAAGGGGATCTTTCGGAAAAGGCTTTATTTTCCGCAAGAGCCGCGTCTAGACTGGCGCTTTTTTCCGTCAAAGCTCCAAGCCGGAAAAAAGCGGCAGCCATGTTCATGCAAATGGAGCGGGGAAAATTTAAATCCCCGCTGCATTTGCAATTCTGACTTGTCTCATCTGCATCCCTTTTCCAGAAAAGGGGTTCAGTGTAGACACAGCCTTTATGTCATGAGGCACGGGATTGCCTATATAAGTTAATATGAATCTATGCCTTCTTCCCCAACTTTACACCTCATCTTCCTGGGAGAAGGCTCAGAAAGTGATATACAGACTTACAAAAGTAATGAGAAAACCAGGTTGAGAATGAAAAAAAAAATATACAAGAGTTTAAAAATATAAAACTTTTTAAAGCAGAATTAAGAAGTTAGAGGAGTAGAAAGCAGAATTTCTAAAAGTAGCAGGAGACATTTTTTAACCCAAAAGGGAGATATATCTAAAACTATTTAATTCTAAGGCCAGATGCCAATAACAGATATATAATCTCCTGGGAACAATAAAAAATACTGTAGGGCATCAAGATTCCACAAACAGTTGAACAGTAAATTAGAAAAACTGAAGGCTGATAAAAGTCTAGGAACAGATGTGATATATTCAGGAAATGTAAAGGAAACTGCAAAACTCACAGAGAATCTTTCATATTTGAAACTTAGAACCTGTGGAAATAGCCACAGTCAGCAAACTATCATAGTAAGTCAAGGTTCCTGGGTAGTTAGAAAAGATTCAAGATGTAGCAATGGGCTATTTTCTTGTGAGAAGAATTGAATGAATACACACGAAGAACAGACTATTTTTTATTCCATGAACAGAGTTTTCATTAACTGCCTTGAATAAGGATGGCTAATAACAGCAACAGCAGCAGCAAACTTTACATCTTTAGCAAAAGTTTGAGAAGTCCAGAAGAGTCAATTTTGTATTCAATTCTGAAGCTTCTCTCTGTCTTATTACAATCTGTGTGATGAAGCATGATCCTCTGTCGTAATTGCTTCCAAGCAGATGCCAGCTTCCCTGGGCTTGGAGTCAATATGTCTGCTGATATCTGGGAAATGAGCTGTCCCTGTTTGCGCAGTTGCTCTGAAAGATGAAGGTGGCGAATTTGAATTCAATGATCCTTCTGCTAAATACCAGGCTTTTGGTGAAAAACTAACTGCTCAGCTATGGGTACAGGTTGAACTTCTCTCGTAGCGTACTCTCTGGTCTGGCAACATCCGTGGTCCGGCATGATTTTGGTTAGCCAGATGTTCACTTATCATGTGTCCGCCCAAGTTTCCTGAGGTCCCATAAAGTTTGTTTATAATTACCAGTCCTGGTTCTCAGTGTTATCTTCTGTGCTGTTATTTAGCTCTAATTTACCCCTAAATGACTTCTAAGAGCTCAGTGAGCAGTGGAAGAGTTGGTAATGAAGCAAGATAATATTGACCTCCCATGGTCCAGCAAATTCTCTGGTTCAGCACTGGTAAGGTCCTGAGGGTCACAAACTAGTGAGGTTCAACCTGTAGTTGTCTTAAGAAATGAGCTATGAAACCTTCATACAGTACCAGATGTTATTTTGATTAGCTTTAATTCTTTCTGTGTATTCACATCACAGATGTTTATTTAATAACATACATGATTTTGTATCTTTTTCCTCTCTTGAGTCATCTATAATTAAGAAAGGATGCAGTGAAGACATAAAAAAATTGATATGTCTGAGTTTGATTTCAGCACCTGTTGGATATGCCAAGGATGGTCAGTTTAATGGGGACTACTAGAAGTTGTTTGGGGTACTTTTTGCCAGGATCCTACTATTCGTCTTCTTTGTCAACAGAGTTGCTGAGATATCTATATCGAGGTGCCTTCAGATAGCTACAGAATTACATGAAACATCCCACCTTTTGAGGGTTCTATCCTGCAAGGTGCAGAGCTTTGCCTGTAAAGTTCTGAGCACCCTCAGCTCTAATAGAAATTGAGGGTTCACAGCACCAAAAGAGTGCTTAGTAGCTTCTAGGATCAGTAGTGACACAAAGGAAGCTATATGTCATCATCACAACTGCCCAGCACCTTTTGAGATGATCCCCTCAGAACCTACGTAACAATGAGTTGATGGGACATAATAATTGTTCTGTTCACCCTGCGACTTGCTTCTGGTGCTTATGAGACACACAATATGAGGGTTAATTTTGAGATCAGCCTCTAGTTTTTAATGTTTAAGTATGTTTGGAGATGAAAAGTGTCAGCAGGCATCTTCTCTTCTCTTTATAAATGAAATATTTAGGGCATTTTATTGTATCACTTACTTCTGGTTTTCTTGTCAAGAACCCTCTGAATAAAAGACCACTGCTAGCCACTAGCTAAGCAGATATGAGCTTAATCAGGTCCCAGTAGACTAATATTGAATGGATCTTTTACTACAGGTTGAAATTCTCTAATGGTCTGGTAACATTTGTGGTTTGGCATTGTTGGGGCCCTGTGAGTTGGAGCACTGACAGAGAAAAACTGGTGCAGCAAGACCACAGCTTTTTGAGAAACATCCAGGCGGTGGCAGGGAGTAGAGCCCTTGGGCTGGGGGCCAATGGCTGGTATTGGGACTAAGCATCTGGGGTAGGGGGGGACAGGTCTGGAATCAGTGGCCAGGGCAGATGGCTAGAACTTGGAGGCTGGGGAGGGGGACAGGGGCCATAGTTCAGCAGCTGGGAGCAGAGCCCAGGTGCTGAGAGTGAGATCTTGCAGCCAGTGCTTGGGGCCAGTGCTGGCGGCCAGGAATGGAGCCCAGCTGGTGTCGGGGGCCAGAGCCTGGCAGATAGGTGGGGAGGGGCTGGTGGTCAGAGCCCAGCACCTGGAGCAGACCCTGGAGACCAGTAGCCAAGAGTTGGTGGCTAGAAGCAGAGCCTGGTGGCTAGAAGCGGGGTCTGGTGTCTGGGACTGGGGTAAGGGGAGCAGAGACTGGCAGCCAGGAGTGGAGCCCAGAGTCCAGAGCCTGGCAGCAAAGAGGCCAGACCTCTCCTGGTCTGGAAAACTCCCCAGTTTGGGACCAGTGAGGTGCTGGACTAGGGTGCTGCACTAGGGTGGTCCAACTTGTACCACTGTAACTTTGTCTCCTTTTGTTGAAGTGAATGGGATCTTTGTCATTAATTTTAATGAGAACAAGATCAGATTCACTGATTGTCCCATACACTAATTTATGGGGCCTCTTTTACCTCATTGTAGATAAAAACTGTTTATTAAAAATAATTTATCTATTTATGGAAACAGCTATAAGAATAGTCAGACACCTACAGGGGAGACAAGATGCATGATAGCAAGGAGTATGTGTTTGGGAAGCAGATTAGAGCAGTGTAAACTCAATGAACTCACTGGATCATGGGCACAACATAACCAGGAACAAAACAGCAGCAAAAGATGCAAGCCCAGAAAGAAATTTGATGTAACTTCATGGTAGAATTTGGATAATAAGTTATCTGAGACTTAGAACTCTGTGATTTCCACATTGGGGGTTTCCCATCCAAGTCAGGAATTTGGAATTACAAGAGTTTTGTTGGTTAGTTAATAGCAACCAGAAAGAATATTTGGTATGCTTCTAGGATAAGGGGAAGACATAAAGCAGAATCCACTATAAATTAATTTTGCTTTCCATATCTAAACTACTGGTATTTGTGCTTTGATGGTAGAGTAATAGGCTGTACAGTAAAACCTGAGATACATAAGAAATGGCACTTGCCAGGTACAAGTCCATACTGGACTAGATCCTTGGGTAAAGCGTGACTTCTTTGTGCAGCATTGTTGGATGAATCAGGTCACAGAACTCGCAACTGGCCAGACAAAGATGACCTTTTGACAGGTGTCAACATAGGTGCCTGGCACTAGAGTTGGTGGGTGGAACAATCAGGAGTGATCAGGCCTTTTAGTGTGTACTAAACAAAAATGGAAAAGCTCTCACCATGTTAGAGCAAGAAGTACAGTTTACAACAATATCAAAATACCATAGCTCAAGTTATGTCTTCCTACATGGTCAAATACACTGGTATCTTTTGGTCCCTTCTCTCTGTACCTAAATCCAGGCACCCCAGAATCTCCAAATCTTTCCTTTCAACCATTTCTAATCAGATGCGCTCCTCAGTTCTGCCCAGTTTGTCTCTTTCTTTCAAACTATATAGCCACCCATAATTCAATTCTCCGTGTAATATTCAGCCAGTTTATCCTCTACTTCCTGCCTCAGAGCACCAGTAGTTTCCCATACCCCTGAAAATATTTGTTAAAATTATACAGATATTTGATAGACGCTTGTACTGGAAAAACATCTGGGGTAAAATGCTGATTTTGATGCATGTATGGAAAACCTATGGACACCAGTGGAAGTTGTAGGAATGAATCTTGGGGCAAAAGTTTCCCTTTGCCAACCAGAGTATTCATCTTTTTGAAATATGTAGCTATTATTGAGAAGCAACATGTTGATCTGATATGTACCATGCAGTTTACACCTGTAAATGTCAGATCCAAATGGGAGAAAAAGTAATAGCTTGCAGATAAAGTAAAGGATTCAGTACTTTATGCTTACCTTCCAGCACCTTCTTTCTGAAATTTATTCTCCACCACATTATATTAATGGCAATTGCTCATGTAACTAAGCTTCAGTCTTCTTTAATTTCTTAGCTGTTCCAAGTGTAATTTAGATATGTCTTTCAGTTTATTACTAGTAAATAATTCCCAGGATATGTAGCTCCCCCAAGGGACTATTGAAGTGCCATTTTTCAAACTACTTTTTTGAACAGTAGCTCCCAAACTATGTTTCATGGATCAATGTTAGGCTATGGAGTGCTGGCTAGTCATGTGATGCTGGCTTATTCATCCTATTTTCAGCTCTAAATTGGATGATAAGACATTTAAAATATATTTGCTAGCATTACCTTTCCAATTGTTGCAGTTGCCACAGAGATGATCGCAAATAAGAGTGCAATCTTTGTCTTAAAATGGGGTCTACATCAACAAAAACATTTGAGGACCCCAGTTTCAAAACAACCTTTCAGATCTCAACAAGTTTACTTTTACAGAGAACGCCAATTTTTTCAATAGACTGTTGAGTTTGTTGAATAGTATTATTTAATGAACCCTTTGTTCATTTATTTTAGGTGGTTTTTGTTTGTTTGTGAATCTTCCCAGAATCCCTCCACAGCTTTTCAAATCTATTCATTATTCATATGTATTCCGTGAGGGTGAGATCTGCTTTACTTGCAGAAAGCCCCATTATCAGCATTCTTTGGAGTTCAGAAATATATGTACTGGTTTGTTTCAAAATGCTTACCTCCACCCCGTGAGTCTTGGTCTGACTCCATAGTTATTTTGGCTTGAAAGGTTTAAACCCTTTAATGTTACAGATGTGTGATTTGCAATCTTACAGATACCGTATTTGCATATATATAGTTGCTGTGTCTATAATGAAAATGTCCATTCTTTATGTGAGGTGACTGTGGTGGATGGAGATGGCTTCAGCCTTAATATTTCTGAACCATGTAGGAAGTGTAGATGCGCAGATGGAGACGCCAAAACAACTACCGGTGCCTTTTCTGAATTTTAGGTTTCTGACAATGTGCAGCTGAGATAAGACAACAATTTGGCTATTATGACAGTCTCATATTTGCTTAATGTCTCTGCTCAAATGGTAAAAATGGAAGTATTTTTCCAACAGAAACATCTGACTCATTAAAAGAGACATAACATCCTACATGAGGAGTATGCTGATATTTTGTGTAACAAACAGAAAGTAACTTACTCATTCCCTGAGTTTTCTGCATAAATATTAGATCCACATGTAACATTTTCTGTTTCAAATGGGAAATAATCAAACTGAGTTACAGAAACCAGACTGCGTTACCATTTCTAGTATTGGACTACAGTGTGTCATTGTCTGTGTTATGAAATATCAGGGTCTATTATATATTCATCCAGGGACAGGAACCATCTTCCGGGCTTCTATTACTCAATGCTAAAAGTGATGCCTTATTGAATTCAATAAAAAGAAATACTTTATAATCAAATACATGAATTTTTAAAGAATTTTTCAGTGCCCTAGGAACATTCTGCACATATATAGAATAACAACTATGTTACTGGTATCATGAACATGTTACTGGTATCACGAGAGCCCTGTCATCTGAAGAAGTGGGTTGTGCCCATGAAAGCTCATGATACCATCCACATGTTTTGTTAGTCTTTAAGGTGCTACTAGACTATTTGTTGTTTTTTAAGTTTTCTGTTACAGAGTAACTCGGCTACCCCACTGAAGCTTTTGAACTATGTTACTGTATGGATATACAGTATATTATGTCCTCATGTTCCATTTAAGTTTTGCTTGGGATGGTAAGATTTGAGGGAAATTTATGACATAAAATTTTGTGCACGTAATTTTGTGACCTCCCAGAGAGCAGGAAGGCAAGTGGCAATGGCTTTGCCAGCACCCCGGGAAATGCATCCAAGGGGTCATCTGTGACTGCACCCCTTCACACACAGTTACATGAAAGTGCAAATAACATCTGCTGAACAGATGTTCATCTAATTATGTTCCCCCAGGGTATGTCTAGACAGAGGCAGTATTTCAGGATACTTCTGATATCCCAAAATAGCTATTCCACGTCTTTTGAACAAGCCCGTTATTTCGAAATATCTTTTGAAATAATGGGTACGCTATTCCGATGTCCCTGTAAACCTCATTCCACGAGGATTAAGGGATGTTTTGGAATAGCAGTTTATTTCAAAATTTGGCACTGTGTAGACAGTGCCAAATTTTGATATAAGCTATTTCAAAATTAACTTGAAATAAGTTATGCAATTTGTATAGCTCAAATTGCGTAGCTTGTTTTGAGACAAGGGTGCACTGTAGATGCACCTGCAGAGGTTAAGAAAGTTGTGTGAGCAACACTGTGGTTTGGTTTATAAAGAATTAAACTGACCGTCCCAACACCTGACTCTAATACGTATTTGATTAGTCACATTGGACAAAACATCTTCTTTCCATCTTCTCATCCCTAACATGAAATAACAATTACCTTCCATTTTAAAGTATTTTGAGATCTACAGGTAAAATAAAGAAATATATAATTGCAGAGTATTATTGGTATCCCTGCCTTAGGGATGGAGAGACTTATCCACAGAGAGATAAATTGTATCTAGGATAGTGTGGTTCTGTGGTTCTACGACTAGTGCTCGTAGGTGCTATAGCAATACACGTTATGTATTATTATTATTATGATTGTTGTTGTTTGTTGTTAATTAATGATCATAATTACCCTTTGAATTAAGTGTTATTTCTTCCACTCTACAGAGGGAAGAACTGGGGTTGAGAGTTTAAACAAATTACCAAATGACACAGTAAATCACTGGTTCAGGTGGCATTAGAATTTAAGAAGTCTTGCCTCTGTAACTGATGCCTAATCCATTACACAATGATATGTTAGACTTTAAATATATCCTATTATTATTATTTGTTATTGAAAATTGTTCATTAACCTTAGTTTTACCTGAGACTTCTCCCTAATAATATAGCATTTGGACACAATTTGGCTAAATTAATAAGCAAGCAAACAAACAAAAATAAAAAAATAAAAATAAAAATGGAGATAGTAGTTCAAAGCATGTCCTGATGATAATAAATGAGGAGCTTCCCTGTACTGCAAGATAGCTGAACAGTTTGTGGGCTTCATTCATCTGGAATAATTGATTTATTTGAGTTCTGCAGAGTTTTTGGAAATTGCTATTTCAAATCAATTTGATCCACTTACAAAATATAAGACAGTTTAGCTTCTTTTAACTATGCTTTTTGAGATGGAAGATATTTAATAATCCGTGGATTTTAAATTGACTAAGTCAAAATATACAAAATATCTATTTTAATTATACAATACAATTTGTTTGTGGTCTGATTAGATTCTGAATATTCAATATAAATATAGAACATAAAACTGGGTATAATGTAAATCAACAGAATATAATAGACCAAGTAAAATATTAGAGTATTTCTCTGAGATCATCATATGCAGATGTGTTAAATGTGTTGTGTTTAATGTGTTAAATATAACATATTGGTGCAGATTTGGTGATAAAATATCTGCAGATATAATGCATACCAAAGTTAGCCAGAAAGCCTAATACTTTTGGGAAGCTGAACATGCATATATTTGTTGATAATAGTATAGTTCAGTAATACTATAGTACAGTACACTGTGAACAATTGTACATTATCTCATTTGACATTTTAAGACCTCATTTTCCACTACTTAATTGTCTTTTTTGGGTTGTTTTATCTATTTGTAGGTGGAAGATGAGTTTTGGAATGGAATGGAACATGATTTCATTAATTGAAGCTCACCAGTTTTTTTTTTTTTATAATTGAGACTATTGTGTTACTGTTCAGATCATCTGACCATGATATTTATTCTTTTCAAGATGCATGGATAATTTCTAAGTACAATTTAAATTACTAATAAAAAATTCTGGGGAAAAATTCCAGTAACTCCCAAAACAATACTTATTGTGTAAAATGAAGCCGAAAGTCAAAGGCCAGGTCTATATTATAAACTTACCTCATTATAACTACATCGCTCAAAGGTGTGAAAAATCTACATCCCTAAGTGATGCAGATATTTTGACCTAATTCCCATTTTTTCTTCCACTACATCAGATTTCAGTTAAAGAAGTGTTCCCATTTGAGGGCTGGAATTGTCACTTGTGATGTGGCATATTACAGCAGCCTAGAATTAAAATGGGACCTTTATAGTTCAGTAACAGTGTGTCTTCTAGATGAATTAAAAGGGAGCGCTGCCTGTTGCAGTAAGAACCATGCTAAATTCATCCCTGTTTAATATTCTTCCTAAAAATAATCTTACTGAAGCCTAGCTTTTAGATACCAGTACCCTTATATCAGAGTATGCTGTATGTCTAAGAGAATCCAGAGAATGCAGAATGTCTCAACTCTGGATGCATACCCTGGTTTGGTTATAATGAGATTTGACTGAACCTTGACTCATTCTCAAATAGAACAGAGTCCAAACCTTTAAATTATAGATTCATTGACCATAGGGATCAGAAGGGACCACTGTTGATCATCTCATCTGACTACCTATATATTGCAGGCCACAGAACTTCTCTCACTCCTGAAATAAATCCCTAACCTCTGGCTGAGTTATTCGAGTCTTCAAATCATGGCTGAAAGACTTCAGACTTTACTAAGAGTCAAACTAATTTGATTAAGGAATACTGCTCTGTGACCCTCAGATAATCTCCTGAAGAAGTTTTGGGTGTGGTTTAACTTAATTTGAGGTCTGTGTGAGAAGTTGAGTTCATTTTAATTTAATCTGTCTAATTAAACCAGCATCAAACTGGCACTCATGAGGGAAAAAAAATATCACCAACCCTTTTTCTCCTTGTTAATCAACTCAAGGTATCTCCACACTACATAGTTTTGTTGGAAAAATGGCTGTTTTTCCAACAAAACCTGAGTTATCTCCATACTGCAATCACGTTATTCTGAAAGTAAATTGAAAGAACAGAAGGGTTTTTCTGGAATTGGTAATCCTCTTTCTACGAGGAAGAAGCCTTTTTCTGAAAGAGCTTTTTCAGAAAAAGGCGTGTGTGGACGGGTAATAGGGAGTTCTTTCGAAAGAAGAGGAAAAAGCACAGGTGCCCTGGTGGCCACTCCGTCCATAGTAATCACAGCTTAAATGCAAGATAGCGTCCATTCAGTGTGGGCACTATCTTTCAAAAAAACAGATCGCTTTTTCGATGAGCTTTTGTGTGTGGACTCTCTCTTTTGGAAGAAGATTTTTTGGAAGATCTCTTCTGAAAAAGGTTCTTCCAAAAGAAGCCTGCAGTCTAGATATAGCCTCCGGTAATAATCAACCACAGTTAAGTATGCACGGTGTGGGGTGGAAACGGGGGGCAAGGAAAGGCCAGCAGTGTATTCTACTTGCTTCAATTAATGTATAAGATTTACATTTAAAACCTCACTACAGCTGAATGCAACATACAGCTTTTATTCTGTGTTTACTACTGATGAATTGTTAACACCCATACTCAGATAGGGTATGTCTACACTTGCCCCCTAGTTCAGACAAGGGAGGCAAATGAAGCATATCGAAGTTGCTAATGAAGCGCGGGATTTAAATATCCCACGCTTGATTAGCATATTCACGGCCGGTCGCCATTTTAAAATGCCGGTCGCCCGAATTAACTCGCCGCGTGTAGACACGGTAGTCCGATCCAAAACCCTTCCCTCGAATTAACTGTTACTCCTCGTGCAATGAGTGTGACTATACAGAGTGTGACTATGCCAGCATGTCTGTAGTTAACTATTCCCTCTTGCTGAGCTATTGATTTCATATGAAAGGTACATTGTTTAAAATATAATGCAGTCATATTTCATATACAGCAAGATGAATTTCAAGCTAATCCCTGTCTATAGATGGCAGTGATCCATCACTATTACAGTGACATGGGTTTAAATGCAGTCATTTACAATAAAAGATTGATTTTTTTAAATAAAAATAAAAATGTGTGTGTTTGTCTGCAGGGAGGATGTCATGGTTTTTTGAAGCATATGAGCATACACAGCTCAAAATGCTATTGTGTGTAATCTAATCTAGTCCTGATTTTAAACTAGACTGAGTTCCATTTTGCAGTGAACTCTATGCTATAGCATGTTTGCTATCAATGTTCCATTCCCAAGAGCACTAACACTAGAGGTGAACAATGATTGAAAACCCTGCCATCCACAGCTACTTCATGAACATCTGATTTATCTCAGGTATGGCATGTGTCAGGAAGTCGCTGGATTATTATGTCCTAGAAGTGCAGCCTCCTGAGATTCTAGAAGTGATATCACTTATTTTTGGTTGAGTAATCCCCAGAGTGATGTGATGCAACTAGCCACAGTGTAGCACTGAAGCTGGGGTAGGCTGATCACTCAGACCAAGAGTACCAGGCCAAGTACGTGTGTTTGAAGTTCCTTGGCTCCTAGGAATAGGAGCCAAACTCCTGATCAGTATTCCCTGTAAACTGGGTGCTCGTGCGGCCACTCAGGAGAGATTAAATGCCAACCACCTGATTAGCAGAGTGCCCACAGCTAGGTTTTTGTTTTTACTGGTGGTTCACATGCCTTGGTGCACATTAAACATTTATTCTGCACACGGATAGAAAGGATTAGAGGGAACATTGCTCTGGAGCCCATTAATATCAGTTACAATACTTTGAACACTCAAAAAATTACTATTCCTATTTAAGGGATAAAATCTTGCCTCCCAATGCAGGAGCAGAGGGGCCTCAGTGTCGTTTCATTGGTATGGTCCCTTTAACCCACCAAATGCCCCTACAGAGAGAGAGAGACTATTTGGGAAAGAATGTGGTTCATCCAACATAAATCAGATCCACAATCCATTTCCTTCCCACACACGGGCAAAGGAGGGCTTGGAGCAACAGTAGTGATGTTATACAAATCTAAGGGTACGTCTACACAGCAGGGCTACTGTCGAATTAAACTATGTTACTTCTGCTATGTCAATTGCACAACTGAAGTTGAAATAGCTTAATTTGGCTTTTGGCGCTGTCTACACAGCAGGAAGTTGAAGGAAGAACACTCTTCCTTCTACTTCCCTTACTCCTCATAAAATGAGGGTTACCATGAATCGGAGTAAGAAGTCCTCTAGCTCGACATTATTTTGAAATAAAGGCTTGTAGTGTAGACGCTATTATTCCAAAATAACACTATGGTGTAGACATAGCCTAAGACTGCAGAGTGGCTTGGCTCTGTTGCTTCTATATGATGTGGCCATGAGGATTCCTTTCAACCTCAGCAACTAGAACTTATTCATATTCTTTTTTATGTGCTTTTTTTTAAATCAAATTTGTCCCTAAGGATTTGGCCCGAATGTTATTGTAGGGGCTTCCTTTGGTGCCAATGCAAATATTTCTGCAGATGAAAGCAGCTGCAGCAGGTACAAGCTGTACTGAAGTACAAGAAGGAAACTGAAACGTTAGCATTACAACTCCTCTCAAACTGGTGACCTGAGAAATGTGTAAGGGAGACTGCTTCTGCTGGGGCTCCAGGATGCATGGAATCTAAAGCTTTCTTCAAACCATTTGAACTCAAGGATAAGAAAAAATTGGTGGGAGGAGCCATCCAGAAAGTCAGAAGGAACAGAGACAACAACATCTGTAGCAGATACAGCTGCGTCACAGGAGGCAGTAACACGTCTGCAGTTACACCACTCCCTCAAATCCCACCCCCTCCCCGCCCTCCAATGTATAGGAGCTGGCACTAGGATTGCAGTTAGTGCTGTCACCCCTCTCCTCCGGCTTGAAGTGGTTTTTCCATCATATTCAGTGTTTACAGTTTGGATCAATGGCTCTCAGCATGCCCCACCCCCATGCAAATTGTTCCAGCGTCCATGCCTGGATGCCATCATCAGCTTCCAACTGGTTGAAATAGACTGGGTGTTTGCTCCAACTTCCTCCTACCCATTTGCTTACACTTCAGCCTCATTCCACCTGCCTTCTGTGCTCCTTTTCTTCCCCCCTTTCTCTTTTTTCCTAACCCTTTCCAGCAATATCACCTCTCCCTTCATTTATCTCTTTTCTCTCTTACAACAGACCCCACCTAAAGAGAGAGAGAGAGAGAGAGAGAGAGAACAAACTATAAATAATTATTTTTTATTTTTATTATAGCAATTAGGAAATAAGAGCCCCAGTGGGTGAACTGTTTTACAAACACAGAGCAAAAACAACATTCTCTGTCACAAACAGCTTACAATCTAAGTATAAGACAAGGAGCCACAGGTGAAATAAATTCAAAATAATGGGCTTCTTACTCTGACTTCTGTAAACCTCACTGTATGAGGAGTAAGGGAAGTCGGGGGAAGAGCGTTCTATTTCAGAATAAATGCTGAGTAGACATGCACAAATTTGAAATAAGCTATTTCAACTTAAGCTGTACAATTAGCGTAGTTCAAGCTGCATAGCTTATTTAGAGTTTAGGCCTGCTGTGTAGATGTACCCTAAGTGGCACAGTAATGGGAGACCCAAAAAGGAGTTTCTGTGGAAGTCAGCAATGTGGTAGTGAGTGGACTTGATTTGTTTTTCAATGAACTTACACCCAGCACATTTGGGCACATTGATGGATGCATTTAAAAAAATATAAATAAAAATCTAAATATTTAGGTGCTGTCTCACCACCTTGCACCTAAATGGGAGCCAAGTGCCACCCCCTCCCAGCTCACAAGAAGTGGAGGTGTCGCCAAGGTATGGGGCTTTATGGATGTCATAACAGCTGATTCTTCCCCAGGATTCCCAGAGATATTTTGGAAGCCTCATGCCAGTGCCTCCAGGAACTGCTAGTAGTGCATAAATCATTCTCACACCAGCTCCTACAGACTGTGGCTTAAGGCCTCAGTCTGCCTCCTTCTTTGCAATTTGACATCCTGCTCAATAGACTCTCTCAAGGGATATTTCCCCACCCTGAAGGTTTCTGAAAACATCATTCTGTTCATTAACAGCCATATAATTTGCAGTTAATTTATTTTCCCCTGCAGCAATGCAGCATCCTTTCACAGTTGAACACTGAATTATGCCTTATGTTTGTGCATCAGGCAATTTCACATGAAGAAAACGTAAACATATTTCTATTCACACTCAAGAATGCTTGTGGAAATATAGCCTTCCATAGACTGTGTGTACTTTTAGGAATAACATAAATAGTGAGACAGGATTACCTATAAACAGAGATTATAAATGGAAATAAATCACTGGCTGTACTTAGTCTGGTCCTGGTCTAAGCTCTCTTTTTGTTTAGTTCAGTGACCCTGACTTCTTAACTATGTCATTGGTCTTAAAGTGAGCTGACATTTTTAAAAAATATGATATTTTGGCAAAAAAAAAAAAAAGATGAAAAATGGTCACCTTTTTTGACCACCACTAATTGGTATATAGATATAGGTATCTATATAATATATCTTTCAGTCCTGCTAAACCATCATCAAAATAAATATCTGAAACTTTCAGTAATGTTATCAAATTACCATATAATTTAATGTGTTTGACCAAACAACTAAAACATTTAGCTATTCAGTCAAATGGCTAAAAAATACAATCAGGTTGCCTGAAGAGGCAATTATAACATAAATTCTTATATAATGAAGTCATTACTGGAAAGGGTCTATAACCTGAGCCTACCTGGTTTGTAACTAAACTCTTCAATTTCTGTAAGAAATTCGTAGTAATCTTTTTTTGTCAGTACACAAAGGAGAATCTATAATTTCACTTCTTTATCCTAGACTGCATGGGTCTAGATGAAAACCATATGCCTTTTCTACATATTCCATAACTCAGGCCAGGTCTACCCTGCTGCTTTTTCAGATTCTTTTGTTGGAAGAGGCTTTTCTAACATTTGGTCCATCTAGACTGGGCCAAATGTTGGAAAGCACCCCTCTTTCGGAAGCCCCCTTACTCCTTGTGGAATGAGGAATACAGGGGCTTCTGAACGAGTGCATTTGCTCTTCCATAAAAAAAGCGGAAGAGCAAACGCATTCCCTGGACATGGAACAGTTTTTCCGGGATACCTCCGGTATCTCGGAAAAACTGTGTAGTCTAGACGTAGCCTCAAGGAATATCGGTAGATGGCATCTTCACCCCCTCTAGCTGCAAGTGTTCTTGTGGCAACGTCTTATTACTACCTCATTTACATAGATAAGAAAGAAGACATCTCCTCAACTCTGGCTTCTGATGGCTCTCACAAGATAGGAGAGGAACTCAGAAAGATATGTGTTCATCCCTGAAGTTACATGATTTTCATCAGCCCTTGCTTTTATTCTCTTTCTCCTCCTCTATTGTTTGTCTAAACACTAGGAGAACCTAAATTGTTAGTCCTCATATCTCGTTTCACAACAGACCCTGAGATTGTTCTTTTGTTCTTCCCAGAATGCAGGTTTTTTTCAGATTAGGAAGAAGATGAAAGAAGCCATCAGCAGGAGCATTAACTCATTTAGGACTTTCACAATTATACTCTTTCAAACTCACATTACAGGGCATACCATGGACCTGATCTGTTGACTAGGTGTGACAAAGAGAACGCTACTCAACTCACCACTATCCAGATAGACCCATTGTTCAACTGCCCAGATTAAAACACACTATCGTCTGGACAATCCTAAAGAAAGCTACAGACCTTGCTAACTGCCATCAAGTATAAAATCACCCTTAGCTTAGTATTTTCTGAACAGCCAGATCCAACAATATTTATTCAAAGCTAGTATCCTAGATCCTTCCCTAATTAATATTAGGCTACCTGGTGGTGATGATAGATGATTTCCTGTTTATCTATGGATAATGGGCAAAGATCTATATTCATTTCCTCAGACCATTCAGGAGCATTTAACATGGTCAGTAATAGAATGTTGCTTTCTTGCCTGAGAGATATGGTTTGAAGCAAAAAAACCCTGACGTGATAAGGATCAATTTTGAAAGATACCTCCAGATAACGCATGTTTCACCTGAAAGATTGAGGGTTTTACATACTAATATGACATAGACACCCTTTCTTCACTTATACAGGACCTCAGGAGAGGGAAAGGATTATGAAAGATTACAGAGGAGCCTTTGCCTACAACATAAGGAAAATATAAATTACACTTGTGTTTCTGCTGTGGTCATGAATGTAATTAAAACAGCAGATGCCTAACATTAGGGAAATCTACAGTCAGCATGACACACAGCATCACATACAGAATAGACATTATGATATGTAGATAGTATGGTCATAGATAAATAGAAAGGCATAGATAAATGTGTTCCCTCTGTTCCTCCACTGATGAAGAAAGCTGCCTCTATATACACCAATTAAAATTCTATAGAAAATGCAATTGAAAACTCGTAAGTGCCAGCCAGAGGATAGAGAGCTCACAGTAAGTTCAAATTAAGCTGTGAGAGTGAAATGTACCTCTGCGCAGTGGTCCAGGACAAGGTTTAAATGGACTTGAGAGGTGCATAGACTGATGCAGTGAGTGAATTTCACACAAAGCACAGTGGAAAACAAACTAAGCAAAGATTCTGTAATCAGTTATTAAGCATTGCTATAGCAGTAAGTAACTTACTTTGCAGTATGTGTTCTATGTCGTGGTTTTAAAAAGTGTGCTAGTATTAGTTGAATTCTGGCTTCTTCCAGTTGTAGAAGTTCATTCTTATGGAACAAAACTCAGTCCATCTCCACTAGTAAAGATATATCAGATGTTGTGGTAATAGATCACATTGTGACTAATTAGCTTCACACATGAAATTTTGCTATACACGTGGATCTACACATTTTGTAAGAAAGAGTCAAGTGTCTCCATGGCACAGTCCTTTTTCCATCCTCATGTTTTGCAAAGGGATCTGCACATAGTGGGGGGCTTGACTTAGGGAGATGCATTGTTCCTTGCTTTGTCCTTATCCAACATCCCTGAAAGTGTTAATATAGGTCAGGCTATAGTAAATTTGTCATGGCTTTTGCTTTTTAGGGTCCCCAGGAGCTGCTGTCATAGAGTAGGAGAAGATGCCATGGGTCAGAACCTCTATAATACACAAGGTTTTCTGGGGGCACTGCTGAAATGGTCCAATCAGGGAGAATTGCTTATACACAACTGTGTTGGGGTGTCTGCCCCACACTGGTCCTTTAAGGCAGTGTTTCTTAAGCTTTTTGAGACAACGGAACATCAAACAATAATTTTTTTATGCAGAACACCTATGAAAATTTTCTTCAACAAAAAAAATTGTTGTCAGACAAAAAAAACCCCCAAAACAAAAAACAAAACCAAAGAAGAGGTCGCCGCACACCTGCGAGTTGTTCATGGAACACCAGTGTTCTGCGGAACATAGTTTAAGAAACACTGCTTTAAGGGTTAAAACCCAGCCCTGGCAGAGGGCTGGAGAGGTGGAGTGGTGGAGCCAGCAGCTACAGCTGATAGCAGCCAATTCGGGCCCAGCTGAGGGCAGTATAAATAAAGGCTTCCGGAGTGGAGGAGACAGACACACTCTTACTCTTGCTGTGGAGCAGGAGGAACCTGGCTGCCAGGGAAGCTAGAAGTTTCCTAAGACAGAGCAGAGTTGAGGAAAGGCAGGCAGAGCTGGGAAGCTCCAGTCAGGCAAGCTCCCAGGCTGAAAGGCCTGAAGCAAGGCCTTTGGATACAAGGGCTTCAGAGAGGCAGCCAAGATAGGCTAAGGCAACAGGTCCACACCTCTTTGCCAATGGTGAGTGGTCATTTCAGACTGCAGTTTGCCCCAAAGGTAAGGGGCTAGATGAAGATTGGCAGTGGGTCACTGAGGCAAGGTGAATATAGGGGAGTTAGGGGTTCCCAGAGGGGGAGGACTCCAAAGTGTGGGGGTGCTATAGTAGGGTAGTACCCAGGTAGGAGGGCACCACAGTCTGGGAGGGACATGTGCCCTGACATAGAATGGAGAAGAATAAGTAACAGTGGGTGAGACATCAGCCAGAAGGGGGTGCTCTAGCACCAAAAAGTTAATTCCCAGCGTTTCCAGCAGGAGGCACCCATGGTGGGGACTCACACCATGTTACAACAAGGCTACTTACAGCCCAAGACTAGGAATCCTTCACTAGAAGTCGCACCAAACCAATCACAAAGAGTACTTCTATTTACCACACTGGCTAGCAAGAAGTCATATAAGTAATTCCCTAGACATTCCAGTTTTCCTGTGCCACCACCACCAGTATCGCTCCCTATGGAGAGGAGAGGTTACGAAAAACAATCCCACCAAATCAAAACAGGTTTTTCTGATTCCAAAGGACGAGCCACATTCCAAGACCAATTTATAACTCAAATCCTACCCCAAAAAGCATGCTGTTAGCCAATCTTTTAGAATCTAGAATCTAAAGAAAGAAAGAAAGAAAGAAAGAAAGCTAAAATTGTTAAAGGAATCAAATGCATACACTGACTGCAAAGTTCTTGGGGCAGGATTGCAGCAGTGATGGAATAATCTGCTGTCTTAAATCAAGTCCCTGAAATCATCCACTTTTAGGATGGATCATCAGGTCTTTCAAGCTTTAGTTCATAGCAAAGATGCTCCAGAGGTAATGAGCCAAATTGAAGATAAATGGAGGAACCTCCAGGGCCCTTTTTATAACCTTGCTCAAGTGGAGGGATATTGTTCTTGCTGTGTGTCAGTATGTCCCAAGATGGAGGTTGTCACATGAGAAAGTCATCTGTCCATGTAGGACTCAGTCCTTTTTAGGCAAACAACATGACCCACATTCCAGATTGAAGGTTGCAAAAAAAGTCCATTCAGTGCAGTTGGTTGCCTCCCAGGCTTTATTTTTCATTACATGTCTCTTCATGGGCCAATCAACCTGAAAGCCTTCCCAGACATGCTGGATAGCTACTCTATGGATGTTATCCAGGTACTGGTATTTGAAATACAGACATACAACTAATGTTCATATCTTCAGTTACAAAAATGATACCTGCCCACAAGTGCGTATGGCAGAACAAGGAACAATGGTCTCAAGTTACAGTGGGGGAGGTCTAGGTTGGATATTAGGAAAAACTATTTCACTGGAGGGTGGTGAAGTACTGGAATGGGTTACCTAGGGAGGTGGTGGAATCTCTATCCCTAGAGGTTTTAAGTCTCAGCTTGACAAAGCCCTGGCTGGGTTGATTTAGTTGGGATTGGTCCTGCTTTGGGCAGGGAGCTGGACTCGATGACCTCCTGAGGTCTCTTCCAGCTCTATGATTCTATACTATAAACAGACCCAGTGAATTATCAGATTTCTATATGCATTTTACTTGGCACACTTTGTACAAGATTTGGTACAAACATACAACAATGGTTGCAGCAATGATCTGTATGTTCATATTACAATCCAATAATGTCACAACCTAATGGGGTTCTGGAGCTTCTTGAGGATTGAGGATCCAATGGGATTTGCCAGGTTTTAGGTCCTCCATCAGTAAGGGCATAAACAGTCAGTACCCCATGATGCCACAAAGCAAGATGAGCTGCTCAATGGTTTCTTTATAAAAACTTTCCTCCTATAGTTTTTAGCTTGGATAGGGGATCTGGGACATTGTGTAGTATAATAAAGTTGAACATATTTTGCATATTACAGAAGGGTGACTCACACTTATCTCACCATCTAAAACTAATGGTTAAGAAACCAAGACCAATATTTTAAACACAATAAGTTCTTGAGTTGCACCCACAAAATAGATGCCTGAATTAACAGACAATTGTCTTGTCAAAATGGGTAACCATATATGTTAGTCCTTCTCCATGCAACTACTCATGTTTGCATTTTAACTCATGTTGGAAATACAAATTGTGTGCTCCTATTTTTTCAAAAAATTGATCCCAAATGTTCTTTCACTGGTTACTGAGAAAGCTTAATTAAAACATTTCCCTGTGATAAGTTTTAAACATTGAAAGTGAGTCATTAGCCAGTTCTTCTAATGAGGTGCTCCGTCGTCTGGAACATAAACATTCAAATAAGTTAATGGTTGGATATATAAATGTAAAATGAGACTTTTAAGTTTTGTCACCCAGCTGGTTCAACTTTGATTCAAGCTATTTCTCTGGGTAAGTGTGTGTTTCTGAATTTGTTTTATACACGTGGGGTTTGTGCCCAAGCTGAATGAGGGACAAGCAGGCCCCATAAAGTTATTTTAAAACTAATCTGATTCAATACATTCCATGTAAAATTACTTTAATGTGCTTAATTCCAAAAGTAATTCCAGCTGTGCCTTTTAAAAAACAAATCTATATAAGAAATCTCAGCAGTAACAGCTAAAAAGAGAACTTTTTCCATTCTCTGATGCGACAGATTTGAATGAGACCACTATAGAGAAACAGAGGATTTAAAATGTTTTCATGACAGGTTTCAAATACTTTCATTACACTTTCCTTCATTTAAAATCATTGGGTACTGACTGTCTTCTGGATGCCAGCAGCATCAGCGCTTCTGGGAGATGATGACCCTAAGGCCTCCCTAGTCATCCTGGAGAGGGTAGCCACTGCTGATCAGTAGGAATAGATCTGAGCCATCTGTTTATCAGCATTTAAAAACAAGAAGCAAACAAAATGAGGATTGGGCCCTCAGCCACGGTTACAAAGCTGCTTCCCTTTGTAGGGGATCTCAGAAGAAAAGTACTGGTAGCAGTAATAAGAGGTAGAGAGTGAAGCCCTTTCCTTTGGAGTGCATCCACATTTTTTCGCCTAGTGGTTGACTAACTGTACAGCTCACTGGTTCAGTGAAAGAAATGATAGCCTTCATTGTACTGGAACATTTTTTGGACAGCCTGTCTGAAAAAGTGCAGATTTCTATGTGCTGGTCCCAGCTGTGTATGCTGAAAGGTTGTGTGTGTGGCACATGTCAAATCTGAGTCACTAGGCAGACTGCTAGAGCAACACAGAAGCCATCTCACACTGGACAACCTATGAGATGGACCAAACAACTGTGAGAAAACTCCATGACCCTAAGGGGGAGCCACAAAGGAATTTCACTCAGATTCTAGGAGGAAGCTGCTGCACCCTCATCAGGTTTCCCTTGCTTGTAGGAAATGGTATTATAAAAACTTCATCCCATGAATGGACTGGGACATTGAGGAGATCTGTGGTCCTAGTATCAGCAAGGCCACATATAGTACTGATTCACATTCCAGAGAAAAGCCACTCAGGCCCTTCTGCAGTCTGTTTTTTGTGTAGAAACTGGAGACATATACAAATGTCCCCCTTCCCCCTCCGCGGCATGCTAATGTAGAAATGTGGTATTGTAGGTTCTGTAAACTGGCATGACTAACCTACATCTGCATCTGAGGGAGACCACGTCTCCTCATAGTTTGGTCTTCTCCACAAAAAGAAATGGGGGGGGGGCCGGGAATTAGCAGTTGTCAACCAACCTTGGCCTTCAAGCAGGGCAAGAATTTACACAATATGGGCTCTGGCTTGAAGTAGCACTAGCCCAGGTAAGAGTGAGGACAGCCCCATCCATAGGGCACACATAGGAAGCCTGCAGAGTGCTGGCCGCCTGGCCTAAAAAAGGGGGAGTACTGCCACCCCAGACTGGAGAAGCAGGGGAGATGCAGACCCACCCAACTCTACTACGTCAAAGTCCATCCCTAACAGTGGCAGGATGATCCACCATTGGATCAGCAGGGACCAACCCACAACCCATTGACCCTCTATGAAGCCATCTCTCAATCAGACTTTTGCCTAGTTTCCCTGGGCTGTTTCCTACTCTTCCTCTCAGATGTACCTGCATCCAGGAGTCATTCTCAGTCTCCCCAGGATACACTGCCAAGAGTAGTAGCAAATTGAGTATCTTATTTTGAAGTTATTTCAAAATAGCCTATTTCAAAATTTGGTGCTGTCTACACAGCATTTATTTCAAAATAAATCACTATTCTGAAACATCTCTTACTCCTCATGGAGTGAGGTTTACAGGGATGTCAGAATAGTGAGCCCCTTATATTTTGAAATAACGTGAATGCTCAAAAGACACGGAATAGCTATTTTGGAATACCTCTGGTATCCCGAAATAGTGCTGCGCTGTAGATGTAGACTGTGAGCCTGGAATTGGCAGGAAGTCCCACCCATTAGATCTCAGCGGTGGCCCCTCATGTCCCACTGATTGGTTAGTATCAGTACTTAAACCAGGAAGCCATGATGGGAAACTATCTGAGCGACAATGTAATCTGTTTTTCTATACTTCAACTACTGATAGACTCTAGAGTCTAGCTTGTGACCCAGGTTTGTTCTTGGCTTTGCTCTTTGATTTGTGTGTGCAGCCTAGTATCTGATTCTGATCTTCTGGTAACCTGACCCTGCCTGCCTCCGAAGCCTGACTTTCAATTTGTTCTCAGGTTTGTCCTGGACTCTGATTTCCAGGACAAGCTGATTTGGCCTAACTCCCAAGTCTTGTTTTAATGACTGGGTCTGACTGCCCTCTTCCTGTTGTGAAACACGTATTTTTACCTTTTGTGCAGGTAATCCTATTAGAAAGTGAGTTTTCAGCATGCCAGGTCTCTTTGATAAACTAGTCACCAGTAAATATAAACTAGGTAATTTCAGTATCTATGAACATTGGCCATGGCTACTCACATTCTGTAATAAAACTGGCAGATTATCAAAGAGGGAAAGGCTTTTTTGTTTACCATTTTAATTCAGCTTGCATGTACAAAGCTTTTTTCACTCTGCATTTGAATGAACCCTGGTTGTCAGCAGCATAAGTAATTAAAGGGTTCAGTGGTTAAATATTGCTACAAGTAGTTCAAAAATACATTGTTATTTTTCAAGACAGACTGAGAGACAAACACAGATGGATAATAAACATGGGATGTATGTGTGAATCTGTGGCTGGAGAAATAGCTGCTGACAGCATCTCCTTTTCTGTCACAATTTTTCATTAAAAGAAGACAATTGTTGAAATTTAGGGGGAAAACATGAAGGAATACACCAGTTTCCAGTACGGCATTCAGCAGTGAGCATTACAGCCAGGGAAAAAAATCAATGCAAACATTGCACTTGCAAACTGAAGCCAATGGTTATTGTTTCATTTATCAAACCTTTGGATCACAGAGCTGAAACATTTAAATAAGTTATTTAAGTCAAGCTAATCTTTTCTAAGATTGCCCCTTTATTCAGAACTTTAAATATAATTGATACTGCAAGATAAACTAGATTTTATTTACATCCCTTAAGGTCTTAACCCCGTCTGCCTGCTTTGCTTCCTGTCTTTTTATTGGGCTTATTAATGTCCATGCCTGAAGTTAATGGGCATCTGTCTGTTCAAGAACAATTACACCACCACAGTCTCTGCCCCATCTATTAAGAACAGAGTGTATTATTCACAATGAACAATAACATCATATCACAGCATCAAACATACCTTTTGCATATCACAAACCTTGTCTAGGGCCAGCATTTGTCCTTTACTGGAATATTTGAAAGATCTCCTATGTGAAGAACAACTCACACTGCAGCAAAACATAATATACCAGCATCTCTCTTATGCAGACAGAAGGTGCTGCAATTCCCATACCTGGTAAACGACTTCAGTAATTCACTTCTCCATGAATCCTGTTCTCCATATTGCTCTCTGAACATGAAATGAAGTCCATTACCATATCCTTCCCAATGTATAAATTTCTTTAACTGTGAAGATCCTCCTAAAGGCTCAGAAAATTTCTAATAACCCTGTACTGACTGCACCTCCAGTTTCTGTTGGAAGATGTATCAACAAGTTTCTTTAAGTGCTCATACTATGAGAAATTCTTTCCTGTTATTGTCAAAGCTAGATTTTCAAATTACATTAATGCATAATAAGTATGGAATGCAAGACATTTAATGAGGTTTTACCAACTATTTTAATTAATAAACAGGGATAGATGAAGGAGTTCAGAAAAACAGAATTCCCTACTAGTGGAATTGCAAAAATCATAAGAAAGATATTTCTTGTGTCTGGACTTTTCCTATGTCATTTTACAGATTAATTAGATGTAATTTGAATGTTCAGTCAAACCCATGCTCTGAATTTTTTGGGGGTTGCCAATCCCATGTAAATGCATTTTAATTCTTACTGAAATTACATCCAGACTTTCAAATGCTGAATTATACACACTCAGAATCTGAATTCACGAAAGCTGGAGTTTTCACACACTTCTTGCTTTGTGTATGAGCATTCAAAGCAGCAAATGCAAGTCAAGAAAACAAAATTGATGCATTTGAAAAATCTGGTAATTTACACATAGCATAATAATGCTACCAATTTGATTTATATTCTTAAACATAAAAGGAACAATTGTATTCCATGTTCATTATTAAACAAAATTGACATTTAACAATTATTAAGATATTAATCTATATTCTATAACATTGTTGTTTGCCATGGAAATATACATTAATATCTAGCTGGTATCATATATATAGTAGCCCAATGTCTGTGACTCTGTAATGCTGAAACGCTGGCTGTTCCCTCTGGGCAGTGCTGTTGCCTCCCACCGTGGCACTCAGCTGATTTATGTGCCGCTCAGCCGGGCCGCCGCCGCACGGGAGCAAGCAGTGCAAGCGGCCGTTTGGGGTCCACGCTCCCTATGCAGCATGGGGGTGCTGTATGGGGAGTGCGGGGCCCAAAAGGCCCGCTTGCGCTGCTTGCTCCTGCGCAGCGGCCCGGCTGAGTGGTGCAGAAGTCAGCTGAGCATCACGGCGGGAGGCAACAGCGCTGCCCAAAGGGAACAGCCAGGGTGTGGGGCCTGGACGAGCGTGCATCTCTGACATCAGGAAAGGGCGCCGGATTCAAAAGGAGGAAAGTGAAGCAGACACAGAGGACGCGGAGGAGACAGAGAGGAGAATGGAGGAGGAGGAGAGGAGGCGGAGGACAGTGAGAGAGAGAGTGAGAGAGATGCAGCAGGAGGAGGAGAAGAGAAACACAGAGTGAGAGGCGGGAGGGGGAGAAGAGAAAGAGAGAGAGAAGGAGAGAGAGGCAGGAGGCGGAGGAGAGCTGAGAGAGAGAGAGGGCGAGGCAGTAGGAGGAGAAGAGAGAGGGAGAGGCTGTTTGCGCTGCTTGCTCCCGCGCGGCGGTGCAGAAGTCAGCTGAGTGCCACGGCGGGAGGCGAAGGGTGGCGGGGCGGTGACGTACATGCCCAGGGGGTGGGGCCTGGATGAGCATGCATCCCTGATGGAGACAGAGGAGAGTGGAGAAAGAGTGAGAGGCAGGAGGGGGAGAAGAGAAACAGAGAGACGGAGCGGAGAGAGAGTGAGAGGCAGGAGGAGGAGGAGAAGAGAAAGGGAGAGTGAGAGGCAGGAGGGGGAGAAGAGAAAGAGAGAGATGGAGAGAGAGGCAGAAGGCGGAGGAGAGCTGAGAGAGAGAGGGGGAGGCAGTAGGAGGAGGAGGAGAGAGAGAAAGAGACACGGAGCGAGAGACCGGAGGCTCAGGAGAGAAGACCGACGTGGAGGAGAGACCTGAAAATCCCATCTTAGAATCATAGAATCATAGAATACTAGGACTGGAAGGGACCTCGAGAGATCATTGAGTCCAGCCTCCTGCCCTCATGGCAGGACCAAATACTGTCTAGACCATCCCTGATAGACATTTATCTAACCTACTCTTAAATATCTCCAGAGATGGAGATTCCACAACCTCCCTGGGCAATTTATTCCAGTGTTTGACTACCCTGACAGTTAGGAACTTTTTCCTAATGTCCAACCTAAACCTCCCTTGCTGCAGTTTAAGCCCATTGCTTCTTGTTCTATCCTCAGAGGCCAAGATGAACAAGTTTTCTCCCTCCTCCTTATGACACCCTGTTAGATACCTTATGACGGGCTAATTGGCTAGTTTAAATAAAGTTCCCATTATCACTAAATTAAATGTTCAGTTAAAGTCAAATGATGCTAGTTAAAGTGTTTGTGAAATGTGACCTCAGAAGACTCTTATATAGCTGTTGCTCCATCTTTAGAAAAGAGTTGTCCCGAGTAGATTATCAGATTCTGGATCAGCTAAAAATCTGAAAAACAAAATGTAAGGCTTTATTTAGCAAATAATTTTAAGACATCATTAAATCTTTTTCCTAAATGCACTGTAGTCTGGTCAGAACCATAAGCTTCAGCATTGTAAATAACATAGCAGCAGATCAAATAATGAATATTAAATTCCTTTACCATTTCTTAATTGTACATGTATAACAGAGCTATATACATTCTATATATGTAGAACCAGGTAAATAATCCATAGAAAATAATTTATTATATGAAATACTTCTTATGCTTACTTACATAAATGTCTTATAGAAAGTTTACAAAGGGAAAAGTGAACATCTCTTGAATTAATTCATCATTTGTAGTAATAAAACAGGGGTGAGAGGAACCTTTTCTGGGTCAGGGGCTGCTGACCCACAAAAAAATCAGTTGGGGACCACACACAAGTGAGAAGCAACCCCCCCCCCCCCCGAATAAACCAAAGCTGAGAAGGAGAAATACACTTCCCGACATTCACTTCACACATCAGGGATGGGGAGGGAGGGTGAGGGCTAGTAAATTTTGTGTGCTCCAGCCCCATGGGGAGGGGAAGGAGGCAGGGAGGCTGGAGCGACAGTGCAGGCTTCCGAATGCATACAGGCAAGCCAGAGGCCACGACCAGCCCCCGGGGTTCTCTACCTCTGTAATAAAGGGACCAATTCTGCCAGTCTTACCCAGGATGATTACTACCTCACTGTCCCAGGTGCCAATCCAGAGGAACATGCCTCGAGGAATGTCCACTCAGTTTGAGCAATATTGGCTGAACTGGGCCCTCAATCATTTCTATCAGTACTTCTTTTGCAATTAGTTGTGTGACTATTCAAAGACTGAAATTTCAATTGTGATTGAAATAGAATTGATTGAATAGTTTTATCCCATGGTTTCTTTCTGTTCTCAAACTAGATAATTATGACTCTGGTCGGTAGGGGTTGGTTTCTGATATGAATGTTAATATTTAAACATTCACATTTCTCTTTTTGTGAATTTTTTCAGTATTCATTGAAAATATGCTTATACAAATATCAGTCAGGCAACTTGTTTGTTAAAATATTTATTCAATGAAGATAAAATGTATCTTCAAAAGAGTGCAGAACAGTAGTTCAGAACCAATGCTTCACATCAGTCCCAATTAACACTTTAAGAGATTAATAGCACTGGGTGATTTTTAAACACTAAGAAAAACCAAAAGAAATGCAAGCAAAGACAAAGTGCATTTATTTTGAAATTCTTCCAAATGACAGTGGAATATTTAAGATTTGCCTATCTCTGGTGATACCTAGTAATTGTCATGCTGTCACTATGTTCTTCTCTATAAAATCATTGTATTTCTGGAACATTGTATTAAGCAGAATATTGCACAGAAAAAAATTCTAATGTGTGGATTCTGCAAGATATGGAAATACATAATATAGTGTAGTTAATGACAGCTGAGTGCCTTCAGCACCTCTCTGTAGAAATCATGTTGCAGGATCAGGCCCTAAAACTGGAACATAATTTTTTTCTGTTTTGGGCCCTGGGCTTGTGAAACACACTTTTGGGCAGAGTTAGATATATGAAAACTCACCAGACTCTCAGGGTATGTGTTACCCTCTGAAACACAGAAAAAAAGGGGCAAAGTCAACAGTCATTTTTGCACTGCTGATATTAACCTGAATTTTGGCTTTCATATTGATTCAAAAAGAGAAACAAATTCTTTGCCCCCTACTTTCAATCACTAAGCTGACTAAACACTGTAAAAAAGTTTATCTTACTTATATATTCATGTTCAGCAGATCAGTCCATGGGGTAGAGGCATTCAATTTATTTTTCTTCCATTTTCTAATCTGTAGAAAAAGGTCATGGGTAGGTTGTTTCTATGAGGTTGAAGTCTTTTTTTAAAAACACTTGTGTCAGTGAAGGATCACTTGCACTAGCAATATTGTTCCTATCATAATGTTCTGTTAAGGGGCTTTTGTTGCTTTAAAAAACCAAAGAGAATTCGAAAATCAATTGTTAGTAGAAAAAAATTTGGTTGGACTCGCAACAGGATTTATTATGTGACTGAGACAACAGTCTTCTAAATGACAAATATTTAATACAGAGGATACTTTAATAATACTGTTTACATCCATGCTTGCATATCTTTCAAAATTGTTACCCTTCCAGAGTGCAGGAGAAACTGGCTATATCACTCTTCTATGAGCATTATTAGGCTTGTAATAATAGTGAGAGACGTAGTGTTACCTCTGGGCTCAGGTGTTCTATTTTCATATAGGTATTGTAATTGCATATTAATGCTGTAAATTAAATGCTTCAATCTAAATTTCCATGGCTCTGATGCAGCTGTCCCTGGAAGGGTGACCATATCTCATCCATCATCTTCACTGGCATCATCTTCACTACCCACTCCTGAATCAAATTCACTTTCTACCCTGGCTTACAAATCATTCCAAAATTACTTCCCTGCTTGTTTACTCCTTTCCTCCCATTTTGGCATAATGTCTCTTTCCACAATAGGAGTTGTGGTTCCTTTGGTTTGGGGACCCCATCAGTTCAAGGTTTCATAATATATGGATAGGCCCCAAATATAATTTATAAGTCAGACTTCTGACTTCTTAAAAGTGCATCCACTTCTAAGCTCCCTTTCCCAAACACATGCCCTTTCTCATAACTTGCCATAACATTCCACTTTACTTCCCTCTCTTTTTCATCTATTTCCTTTGTGTTATCTTCCTTTTCCTCCCTTCAATGGCCCTCAAGTTCTTTTATGTGCTTCTCCCTCCTTTTACTCCAAAATATTCCTCTTTTCTCATCCCTCTTTGTTGTCTTCTCTGTTCAATTCCCCTATTCACCAGATATTTTGGTAGTTGGGCAGGAGGCAGTCTCCTCCCTGTGTTTTGCTCTCAATTCATTGCCTCAGGAACTGCTAAGGATGGATGTGAGCTGGGTTTCCCCTTTCCCCCAGAGCAGCAGCTAAGTTTTTTTTTTTTCTGCTGACCTGAGAGCATCAGACAGTGAGAATGTTTCTATTGGAGGAGTGGATGGAGGCAAGTTTGTGGTGCTTCTTCTCCAGGATTGGAGACCTTTGCTTTGCTTCTCCCAGCCCCTTCAGGAACTAATCAGAAGCAGCAGGGAAAGTGGGTTATCTTGGAGACTTTCTCTGAAGTATGGGAGGAACCATCACATTTCCCTCCTAACATTACTGCCAGATGGTTGGACAATGTCCAATGCAAAGACAGTGTGTTCAGGAATTTGCTTGGGCTTTGGTTGCACAACCACCTAGTGTCACCAAACCCCGTGTTTCTATTCATAGGAGTTTTTACAGAATTTTGGGTTCCTGTCCTCCAGTGGCCTGAAACCATGTAGTGGTGTAGCTGTGACCCCAACATGTAGATAGCAATGTCTTTTAATGTACAAGTGTCTTGGCATTTAGCCACCAATGCCATGAGGTGGTGTGCCTCAATTTTCCCTTTCACACACAGCAGTGCAGGCTTCTTACACCTTTGCTGCTACTTCCTGCTCCGAGTCAGGTTATAGGTCTCTGCTTAGAAGCTGCATGTTCATGGAACTCTTCTTCTCCTGTCCCTAGCACGCACAAAATCTTTTCCCAAAAATCAGGTATGTTACACACTTTCAAGGGTTTTACCTTCCATATGAGTTCCTTTGTGTTGATCCAGAAGTGTTGAAGGAGAAGACATAAGGTTACCAGCAAACCAATGACAGTTCTCATACCACACCCTCTCTTCAAACCATTTGCGTAGTGCAATACTTCTTTCCCCTTTCAGAGTCTCGGCATAGCAATGTGTGTATTCAGTCACAGGTTTTTCTTTTCAATCAGTAAGGCAAATCAGATCTGCTAAATCAAATGCAGAGGGTTCCCCCACCATTGTGAGGAGCTAGGGAAGTTGATGGGAGCATTTCTTCCACTGACCTTCTGTTGTGGGGCCACCCAAGAAAATTGGTGCAAGGTACGTTGACTCCAGCTACACAATTCATATAGCTGGAACTGCATTTCTTGCAGTGATTTTCTCTGCCAGTGTAGACCTAGCCCAAGTACTTCTTTGAGCCCTTGGGAAGGAATGGATTTCCAATGGAGATGTACCTCTCTCTGTCTGTGGAGGCATTCCTCACCTCTCTCCTCGGGTGGCCTATCCACATACCTAAGGGACGTTTCTGAATAGTGCTTTATTTTAGGTAAGGGTAGTGTAGACACAATTTTAGTGAATGCCTGGGCAAGTTAAAATGTTCCCCAACAGGTTTCTGAATGTTACTATTTCAAATATCTGATTTGTGTCCTTTAATCCTTTGTTGTAGATACTGTCCAGTTTGGCCAATATACATGGGAGAGGGGCATTGCTAGCACTTGATGACATAGATCACATTGGTGGATGTGCAGTTATATGAACCTCTGACATGGTGGGTTATGTGGTTAGGTCCTGTGATGATGTCACTTGTATAGATGTGTGGACAGAGTTGGCACTGGAGATGATTGCAGGGGTGGGTTCCTGGGTGAGTATGATGGAGGTGTGCTGCGTGGTTGCCGGAAAGAATTTGTTTGAGGTTAAGGAGTTGTCTGTAGGTGAGGATTGGCCTGTCCCCCAAAACCTGTGAGCATGAGATGTCATTTTCCAGGATAGGTTGTAGATTGTTAATAATGTGCTGGGGGGTGGGTTAGGTTGGGGGCTGTAGGTCATGATCTGTGGTGTTCTGTGGTTTTCTTTGTTGGGCAGAACACCACTGGTCATCCCAATTTAAACCACTTTGTCCTTTAAACAGCACATTTAGAACACATTTAAAATCACTACTAGCACTGAGAGCAATCAGCTGTGCACATTTATCTTGCTCGCTGTGCCACTGTGATGGGGTGTGGTCACAGATGACCCTTTGGGGTTATTCCCTGGGTGCTGATTATGCCATTGACTCTCACCTTCTTGCTCTCTGGGTCTCCCCACTACCCTGTCCAGCTGGGCCAAATTCTGTGGTCTGTCCCAGACAAGGTACAGAGTTGGGGGTAACCATCCCCCCGAAGGGCAATGTAGACACTGAACCACTTTCAGCTCTCGAAGAATGCAGTTCTAGGGCGCAGCACCTGGGAAACCAACCCTTAAAAGAGATCAACCCTCCCTCCCCAGTAAATCTGTCTTTTCCTGAGTAAAAGTTTTACAAAATGAAAGCTCAGGAGGATGTTTAACCTCTTTATCACTGAAAGAGAGACTATGCACACTGATTACTCCCCCCAGGTAACAATTATTTACACTGGCTTTGGTAGTAAACAAAAGTGACTTTATTAGAAACAAACCGTAGGATTTAAGTGGTTGCAAGTGAAAACGGACAGATCAAAGTAAATTCATAGCTAGTTCTAATTTACTAAAAAACTTATTACAAGCAGTTCCTTACTCTCTAGCGTTTGTCCATATTTCAGGCAAGTCTTCAAGTCAAAGATGATCATTCAGGCTACGTCTAGAGTTCAGCACTTTTCTGGGATGCCAGAAGTATCCCAGAAAAGCAATGCCGCATCCAAAGAACGCATCTGCTTTTTTGGAAAAAATTCTGAAAAAGCGGACGCATTCTTTCACCATCCCTGTAAACCTCGTTTTATGGGAAGAAGGGATGGCTCGAAAGAGCAGGTTTTTCCAAAATTTGGCACCGGGTAGATGTGCCAAATTTTGGAAAAGCCTCTTTCGAAAGAAAAGTGGAAAAGATATTCAAATTACATTTTGCAATTTGTGTATCTTTTTCTGACTTTTCTTTTTAGTCTAGTCATAGCCTTACTCTCAGTTGGGTCTCCAGTTCTCTTTATTTCTTTGTATCTTAGTATGCCAGCCCAAGACAAAAGGCTTCCCATCATTTTTATAGAGTCTCCCTGAGTGGGAATCTTTTGTTCTCTCTCCCTACCTTCCATGGAAAATTATCTGATCAAACTGGTATCCACTACCAGGTGGTATGATCACATGTCTTCCTAAGACTAACCACTACACAGACTTAAAGGACAAACAAGGCAGTTCTCAATTCCTTAAGTTGATCACTCAGTCATGAAGGTTTACTGGGAGCACCACTGATGGTTCACATTTGCATGCTTAAAACCATAAACAATCTCATATCTCATATCTATAACTATGCATACAATAATGCATACATGCACCCAAATAAGATATACAGATCCAGAAGACTGTAACATTAAAATGGATAAGTTACATGGAGCATTTTGTCCAAAGCATCTTCTAGTAGTGCAGACTTACATTCATAAGCCAACTTCATAAAATATGGGGAAGGGCTGTCCCACTTAACTAAGCCCATGCTATATATTAGCAATCATGACTAAGTATGCTTTAAATGTTCTTTCAGCCTATCTGGGTTATATTCAGTCTTTTTGTAATATCTTTTGTTGTTTTTTCAAACTTAGTTTTTTTCTCTTCCAATTTTTATATATTTCTATATAAATTTCTACTAGAGTCCAATGGTAAATAAATCAACGTTAGTGTTATCTGCTTTTCCTACCCTGTGTAGTCAGTTTTATTAGAAATAACTGTAGGAATACAAAAAGGGGAGAGGGTTAGATTCTAACATGACCATTCTGAGAAAACATTATCCAGTGTTATAGAGAGATTCAGGGAGTCGCCCTTATCCTGATGAATCTAACCATGGGGTTTAGTTGGCATGCTTAAAATCTAATTTTACTCAGTTCAGAAGATCCACCATTTTGTGAATAGGTAGCAATCAGAGAAATCACAATACAATAGCATGCAAGTGTGCCAGAAAATATTTTCAAGTACTTTTGTAAATTTAGTATAGAAAAGCTCTGAGATCAATAGGATAATTCAGTCTATGACTGTTTCATCCTTTATCTCCTTCTGAGTTGTCCAACAAGCATAACAATTAATACCAAGTCTTATGTGGATAGATATATGATATCACCAATCCACTCCACAGAGATAGATGAACAGCCGTTGGATAATACTATTTTCCATTTCTCATTGCTCTAGTCCATATTCAAACCATCATTTTGAGACAGAATCTTTTTTGGTTTATTTCTAGCCTCCCAAGCTCATATATGTGAGTATATCTTTGGTAAGGAGCAATAGCTATTTTTTACATAATAATAATTCATTAGCTAATTTTGGCCATTCTAGAATGGACACAAGGAACTAAGTTTCAGCATTCCAAATTAATTGTCCTCTGTTGATTAAAAAATAAAAGAGAATACAGGGATTTAACCTACTGCACAAACACCATTTGTGAGCATTCATGCTCCTAACTGTTAATTCAAATCAGTGGCAATTGCAGTTCCAGCTGTGTTTGCAGCTGTGAGAGCTGAGATGATATCATAGAAAATGCCCCAAATGAACTTTTTCTATTAAGCTCTGAAGGTAATAATGCTGATGCACTTTGAAACTGTAGAGAAGAATGAGCATGGGGCTTGGGAACCAGATAGGAAAAAATATCTATGATTTTGGGGGTGCTGTGCTGAGTCCAGAGTGTTATAAGTATTTCTCTAAAACGTTTGCTATACTCGTTATTTTTTCAGAATCTTCTTTTAAAGGAAATTCAGCAAAAAACAACCCAAAGGTTTTTTTCTTGTGACTGGGTAGCTTATGTCTCTTGCTAATCCACCTTCAACTGGATTCTGTCAGATCTAATCAAAGTCAGGGTGGGCCATTCTGTGTATGGGAGACTTGGAAAGTGCTCTTATGTGTTGCAGAGTATGGCCTGAGGTTCAGTAAGTGGAACCCTTCCCTCTAAATCAGTATTAAATGAATCCCACAGGGTGGTGGCAATAGGTGGAAAGGCACTTAGGAAATGTCTTCTGAAGGAAAACTAAACCAGAAGTTCTGATTATTTGCTGGTCATTAAATATTCAACTGTACTCGGAGAAGGATCTTGACCTTGGTGGTATGGCCACTTCCCAAATTAGGCAAGTACCTTCTATTTAACTACATATCCTCTGAAGTTTTGGTTGGAATTCACCCTGCCCCCCTTAATTTATGGTCCTATACAATGATATGCTTAAACTGTGCAATGCTAAGAAGATAAGCTCTGATCCTGTAATGATCCCCCTTCCCCAAGAAGGCCCAGGAATCTACTCACACTGAATCAGTTGCAGAATCATTGTCTTTGAATGTAAACCCTTCCGTTTTTTACTCTATGAATAAAGTGCAGTGCAAACATATTGTTTAACATTTGTATGTATGTGCAGTAACAACTAGTGATGGTACTACCACTTTTTTCACTTTTCACTGTTTTCTTGTAAAAAACATTTCTCATTCTTCATGCAGACTGGCTTTGCCTCCATTTTTTATTTATTTATTTTTTTTGCTTTGGGGCAACTTGTAAAGTACTTACATGGGGTGGGACCACTCTACAAATACCATCTTCTGGAAAAGAAAAAGTTGGAACAAGTTTTGACCTGGGGAAAAAGTTTTTGCATTAATAGTATATTGTGGATTTCCATGTATAATCTGAACGATTTCTTATCAAAACAAATTAAAAAATAAGTGTGAATGATATATATATCCATTACCCTTTCCTTTCAAATGTCTTTTAATATTCCATTTCTCTCATGAAGCCTATGACAAATCAATCAATTAAAAATAACTGGGTTTAGCAACAGTCAGAATTAGCTGCTGTTATTTATTATTTTTCAGTATGCCTTGAGGTCTCCATGAGAACTGGACATGATATAAACATGCAAACACATTCCGTGCCTCGAAGAGAGAGCAATCTAAGTCCAGTCCTTCCTGTTATTTTCCAAACTAATTTATTGCATTTGTTTTATTTTTCAAATTAGATCATTTAGTTTTGGGTGAAAATACTTTCCCTATCTGTTAGTACATATTGAACCTCTCCAGTACAGCATCCTTGGGACCGGATCAGTTCTGAACCAGAGTATTTTCCAGATCACAGGAGGTCAATATTGTCTAGCAGCATTACCAATACTTCCATTGCTTACTGGACTTTTAAAGGACATTTAGGGGCAAATAAAAGCTGAATAACAGCACAGAACACTAAGAGCCAGGACTCATGGCTGTAAACAAACTTTATGGGATGGCAGGAAACTTGACCACACCCAAAGTGGACATCTGTCTAACTAAAATAATTCCAGATGACGCATGTTTCCAGACCAGAGAGTTCTGAACTAGAGAGGTTCAGCCTGTACAGCATCTTGCACAACAGAGTCCCAGTCCTGAGTGGGGACTCCATTGACATCAGCACAATACAAATAATAATATAACAATTAGCTATTTTAATAAGTCCGCTTCTCGTACTGTAAGTATTAAATGTCTTTCATCAACTTCAACTCATATTGAAGACAGAACAAGACCAGATCCAAGGTTTATTGTTCCAGGAACTACCATTGATATTATGGACATTAAAGGTAACATCTGGTTATTGAAATTTTGGATGGGGCAGGAAATAGGGTGTGTGTGTGCTTATGCAGAAACTAATTTAAAAAAATGATCAGCAACAAGGAATTTATCCAGTTAGGTATTTGATAGTCTATTTATTATAAAAATAGGACAATAGTGGATTCAGGCTAGATAATTAATTAAGGACAGAATAAGTGTTATGGATTTTATGATGGTTTCTACACTACAGTGATTCATTCCTTTGACCTGAGATTTGCTTTATTATGATGTATTTTAGGAATATCAGTCTATTCCCATGTTCATAAAAGAAAGAAATAACAGAAAGATAAAGGGTAAAATGAAACTTTTATTGTAAGTACATTCAAAAGTCTATTCCAGCTGAGAGAATTCTTGAAAATTGTGTAGTATTCTCCCCCATAAAATGACTCTGATGTTCCACCAGTACAATGTCCTAGAAAAGATACAAATTGGTGTTCTGTCAGTCTAACACATCCCTGAAATCCTTTAGGGATTATAACCAAGTTTCAGGGTTTTTTCATTTAGCCTGCTACATGTTATACATTTATTAACAAAATGGAACTTCAGTGGAGCTACAGTGAACTGTGTTCTCCCTTCAGGCAAACAAGCCCCTCAATGCTCAAGGGCTTTAACTCACAAGCTGTCTGCTGTTATGTCGTCTTCTCATTGCAAACCTAAATGCACTCAGCAGGAACACCAGAAAGGGAAAGCCTAAAGGAAATGTGCAATAGTTCAACATTGAACTAGGGGGTAAATTTATGCTCTGAAAGGAAAAGGAATCAACACAACCACTTTAGTGTAAGCTGATAGTTGGAAGGAGATCATGGCATGTAAATATGATTTTTGATGGGGAAGTCTGAAGTAAGTCACAATTCATGTTAGTGACTGTCAGAGCAATGATTACAATAGAAGTAATAGGGAATGAGGGCTGAACACAAATTATTTGGTAGCCAAAAAACATCAGACTCAGAGAAGAAGAGAAATTGGAATGTGTGTATGAATTAAAACAAATGTTCCCAATTTCTGGATGCTTAAGCTGGACTTTGCAAAGCCTAGGCTAGGTTTTACAGCAAGATCAGTGAATGCTGGAAAATAGAACATTGGGGATTTAGCTGCTGTATGAATACTTAGATACATAACGCTGACATTACCTGGATGTTCAAAGATCTCTAGCCATCCAAATTGGACATTAAATATTTAGCCCTCATATAGCTGCCTTGATGAAAATTGAGAGATTTTCTGACAGGGCTCTATATTTGAGCCTGGACTCCTATGTGTATACTGCTAGCAGTGCCTATATATTAGGCATTTTAGTATAGGCAAGGGCTTAAACAGTCAACTGGGGGTTTCACAATGGTTAGGAGGAAATATAGAAAGGATTGGGTGCCTGAACATTAGCTGTGGACGGGGCATACCCCATTAAATATAAGGACTTGGGGGCTAAAAATCAGCTACCTATTGGCTGCTGTGCCAGCGGCTACATTACAAAAAAGATATTATCTGAAACAGAAAGCCCCAAAACAAGAAAGACTTTCTGACCAAAACAGGCAGAAGACTAAGTTTACTGATAAGGACAGATGGATAGTCAGATGGAGGTTTGGGAAAGCTACTATGTGAGGTATAGGTAGATTGCCATAGAAAAGAAAAGAAGAATTGCTGGAAGAGCTGCCTGTTGGTAAGTCCGTGATTCTTATTTGTAAGAGGGGAAGGAGGCCATGGAGCAGCCTATATAGTTTGGCCACTACTTCTCAGGAGGTTGTGGAAGAAAAAACAAACAAACAAATTTTACTTCTGACAAGGTTTGCCATCCTTGCTAGAATTTCTTGGGTCTCATCAAGCAGGGGAACATTTAGAGGTATAGGATCCACCATAACAATGTCTAAAGCCTTTGTGACTTGCTCAAAAATGACCTAATAAATACAAAATGCAACAGAGAAGTTACACTATCACTGTTCTAAGATCACCAGAGAACTAGTATCCTTATAACACAATCTTTTTCTGGGAGCTTAGAGGAAACACCTCTTGACACTTACAGGACCAAGATACAAGAACTCAACATTTCGGCCAGATGTTTTTGAGAAAATAGGAATACTATATATTCTATTGAACAATTCCAGTAGACTCATGGACAACCAGTCTTGGACACCTAAAACAATGTCTTGGTGCTCAGTTAAGCAGCTTTACAAATTCTTTCTATGGTCAATAAAGTTTGTAGCTATAGGTGAGTACTTCAAAAGTGGAAATCCCAGAACATTGGGACATAACCTGCTAAAATGCATTTTTTCCATAGGCATGTTAGAGAAACAGAGCGTGGGGCAAATGTTGTTCTAGGCCTCAAATTATATATGTTAAGCCAATGCTCCTCAAAATACTTATAACTTAAAAAAAAAGAGAGAGAGAAAAAATGAGATTCCAAAGGAGCACTTTTAAAATGTTTCCCCATGATTCCTCATCCTAATAATGGGCACCAAAGATACTTGCAGAGTACTTTATTCTTGGAGACTTATTCACTTATTTTTATATCAGTCAACACAGAGACAGAAAGACTCATATTTCTGTGGAACAAATAATAAAATAGCAGGTTTCACTGCTGTTATATCTCACATCAGTCACACACAGAGAGAAAGCACTTACAGCTTCATGAGTACATTAAACTTTAAGGAGCACTGTAGTGGCATGAAAATTCGATTTTGCTGTACTCCCAAGTGACGATAACAAGTAAATACTAACCCATGAGATATGGAGAATACATGGGGTACTGCTTTCAAATTAAACACTGCCAGACAGATCAGAGCAGGTTGGAGTGCCTCATTACCGTTGCTCTGATTTGGTTTTAAAATATCTTCCCAAACCTGTTTTTTTTCATAGAAGACAGCAGGGTGGATACAGCGTGTTTGATGTTTCAGCAGCAAACCCACAGTGTTCTGGAATCCATTGAGATATATTACAAAAATTCACATGAACCCTTTTCTCCTTTGCCCAAACTGTGTAGTGCAAGCCTGGAATTTCCTTGAGCAGGGATTGTCATATAATGCGAACATATATGCAGTTCTTCAGTACTTTTGGTATGACTGATGATCATTTTCATGCTGTTGTCCCTTTAAGAGTCTGGGCTAGCTGGCTTAATAGCCCCAAAAGTTCTTGGCCCTTACCCAAGGGATCCATAAAGATGGAAAACTTGCCTTTCAATGAAAGGTTAAGGAAGCTCAATCTATGTAGTTTGTGGAAGTAAAAGTTATTTGGTGACTTGATTAAAGTCTATATACGTACAAGATATCTGGGCTCTTTGAGCTATCAGAGCAGGCATAAGTTCCAATAGAAGGAAGCTGTAGCTATATAAATGCTGACTAGAAAAAGGCAATTAACCATTTTAATAGGGCAATTAACCATTACAGGAATATAGTTAATGATGTGGTAGCTTTTCCCTTGAACTCCTTAAGACTGGATATCTGTCTTAAAGATACAACTCAACCAGAATTTTAGGCTTGATGCAGAAATGACTTGATGAACATTTGGCAGAACCTGAGTTTTATGTTTTGTAATTTAAGTTTCTATGCATTTTAAAAATTGATTTAAATGTTCACAACTGTGGGAAATGATGAGAGGTCAGAATGGAGGGAGTCACTCAGTAATTGTTTAATAAGAATAGTCTTTGAGATTCAAAAAAGTTAAAGGTTTATAATCTCTAAAACACAAATTGTCAACATCACATGTCAAAATGATAAAGTAAATACACTTGAGTCAATTCTAAATTCTCAAGCAGCATTTTTCTTTGCATATATCTGTAAATTTTCATTATAATGAATGTTTTCATCTGTGTGGGTATGGTGAAAACTTTAACCGACAAATCTAATCTTTCCAAGTCTAGTTATTCAGGAGGTCAAACTGGATAATCAAGGTACCCATAAAATCGATTTATCTACTCTGTTTTCAAGCTGCAGGGTTGCTGCTCACTCTCTGCTGCTTCTCAACAAGTTCTGTAAGTTGTAGCAGTGTCTGTCACTCAATGATTGCTTTACATATGGTTTTCCAGTTCCTGCTCCAGCCTGCATCTCAGTTTAGCTTCCTGTGATTCATGTGGCTCCTCGACTTCTCCTGAATCCTGTTCTCCTTTGCTGTCTTCCTTCTCCTTCAGCAGTACTCTAGCTCTGCTTCCCTGCTCAGCTTCCTGTTTGCCAGCTGACAGGGCCTCCTCTCCAGAGAAAGAGCTAACTTCTGGACCCTCTATAGAAAGGTCCATTCCAAAACTATCAGCATCTGACTGATGAGCATATGAAAGAGGTTATGAAACATGGGTAGGCTAGGACAGGAACGGACATGAGTGTCCATTTTAACTCTACAAATACAAATCACATTCTTAAATAATCATTGAAATAATTTTCCATTGTCACCAAAGCTATACTATATGTTTGCAATATTGGCAAATCCATAAATGAACCTATAATAGGAGCAAAAGCCTGATAAAACATTCCGTATCTGAGGAGTTGGCCAGTTCTATACTATCACAGCTTTCCTTTTCCTTTTTCCTCAGTGGAAATTGCCTCCTTACTGCTTGTGCACTGAGGTATATTAGGAAAATAAGGACCTAAAGCCAGGCGTTCAGTTACCCTCACGCTATGTTTACACTGCCGTTATTCCAAAACAACATAGTTCATGTCTACACTACAAGCAGTTATTTTGAAATAATGTCAAAATAAAGTTGAACTGAAGGACTGCTTACTCCAACTCCTGTAACCCTTATTGTACGAGGAGTAAGAGAAGTTGGAAGAATAGTGCGCTCTCTCAGACTTCCTGCTGTGTAGACAGTGCCAAAGCCAAAATAAGTTATTTCAACTTAAGCTGTGCAATTGATGTAGCTCAAGTTGCGTAGCTTATTTTGGCTTTAGCCCTGCTGTGTAGATGTGCCCTCAGATCAACACTCCAGAGATCTAACTTCCAGGGTTTGATTTAGTAAGTCTAGTAAGGACTGACTAAATTAATTGCTAATGGTGTCTCTATCAGGTTGCAAGGAATAAGTGAAGTTGATGGGAGAGTTTCTCCCATAGACCTCCTGCAGCACAGCTGCTGCAGAAATTTGCCATCCATCTAGAAAGTTCATAGAAAGGTCCCTGGATTTTACTCTTAAAACTGGCCATCAAGCCAACTAGCTAACTGGATCTGATCTGCCGATTCAAATCATCATTACCGGTAAGTCCTTTCTGAGAACCTTTGGATATTATTTGGTTTCCTTCTTTGATATCTGCAGTCTGTTCCATCTCAATAGGATTACTAACTCACAGGATCTCTGCTCAGAGGTGTCTTTATGAGTTTCTGAGGAGCAGTGCTCAAAACTATGCTCTGCCCTACCCCACCTTTTCCTGCCCTCACCTCTTCATGTACCCACTCTTCCCTCACCCTGACCTCTCCCCTAAATGGTTCTGCCCTCACTCCTGTCTCTCCCCCCCATGCCTCCTTCATGCTACTGAACTTCTGATTCCCAGCAGGTGGGAACTGCTTGGAGGGAGGGGCAGGAACCAATCAGCATGGCCACTGGCAGGCAGGAGGCAGAAGAAATGATGTGGGGGGAGGCTTCCAGTGGGTGCTCAGCACCCGCTATTTTTTTCATGGGTGCTCCAGCCCCAGAGCACACCCCGAGTCAATGTGTCTATTTCTCTGCCTGGAAATGCTATCCCACTCCTGTACCAGTGCTACTCCTTAGGATTTTGGAATATAAACCATCAATGAGGAGAATGGGCTATGTATTTGTCCTGAGCTACTGTGTACAGTCTTATTACTCCTTCCAATATTGGTCCTGCAAGAGGTAACAATGCAGTAGACATTTGCCACACACTGCGGGGGAAAACCATTGGGGTCTAAAACAGGATGTGCTCTGCTCCTGTTACCTTGCTGAATGGAAACTTACTCAGACACCACTGGTTATGTATCTACACTGTCGTTCATTTATGTTCCCTTCACCAACACCGTTAGTTGACCTGCAACAATGCAGTTTACAGCATCCCCTGTGCTTTTGGCCCTTTCCCAGGGCTTGAGAAGAGCAGAGATTTCCCTTATCTATGATGCTAGGCTCCACTAGTCCTGTACCCTTTGTATCCGTCTTCAGCTGAGGGGCTAACTGCTTCTTTAGCTGACCAGGTCTGTCCCCACCTGATTATATAATTAATTTAAATTACTCAAGTTGGTCTTAATCAGAGAAACTAACTGATAACAGGTAACCTGCATGCTGATCACTCTGACAACTTCCTGCACTCTGTCACAGGGATCAAGTGGAGAAAAAACAGACAGCTGTTATTATAGTTCTTAAAATGCTACACTGGGGCATCACTGTAGTGCTTTAATGAAGATGGTCTATGCTGATGGGAGATAACGCTCCCATTTGTATAGTTAGTCCACCTATGTGCGAGATCATAACTATGTTGGCGGGAGAAGCTCTCCCTCCAACATAATGGTGCTAAATCGGTACTTAGGTAGGTATAATTATATTGCTCAGAGGTTTGGATTTTTCATTAAAATCTGCAAGATCTGAATAATACCAACTGATTAATTCAGTGGCCCTTCTGATAACCTGTTTTCAAATATGCCCTATAAATAAGATACATTAGATATTATTTATGGAAGAAGGGGTAAGATGATGATTTAAAAAGGGAAAAAAGAAGACAATTAGTACATTTCAATCACCTCTTTCTCCTATCTGAAGGATTCCAAAATTCAGCAGAGTCGTCAAACCTGAAAAGAGAACTAGAAGAAGAAACACAAAAAGTTGCAGAATACTTCAGAAGCTGGTGATGTTAGAGCCAAATATCTAAGTAGAATAAAGTGAGAATGAGCTGAAGAAGAGCTATGTGTAGTTCAAAAGCTTGTCTTGCTAACGATAGTAGTTCCTATAAAAGAGATTACCTTATCAACCTGGCACCTTCGGGACCTAATTGGTCCTGAATGAAGGGATTTTCCAGACCAGCAAAGGTCCCTCTCCTCATGGCTGTGCTGCTACTGGGATATGGCTCCAGCCTGTCCCTGCTGCTGTCTCAGCCCCCCAGAGCTCTCCCTGACCCCGCTACTGCTGGGGCCAGAGCACCTTGGCCAGACTTGCACAGCCGGGGCAGAGCTCAGCAGCTGTCTGGCTCTGTGGCCAGGGTGGAGGCATGGGGATGGAGCTCTGTGGCCTGGGCCAGAACTCCCTGGCTGCCGCTGGGACTAAGGCTGGAGTTCCCCAGCTGCTGGAGACAGAACTCTGCTGGAGCTCCATGGCCGTGGATGGGGCCAGAGCTCCCCTGGCTGCTGCTGGGGTTGGAGCTCCCTGGCCGAGGCCAGAGGTCCACAGCCACGGCCAAGCTAGAGCTCCCTGGCCTCAGTGGCCAGGGAGCTCCACTGGGGCCAGAACTGCCTTCCATGCCACGTGCCCTTCCCCCCCCCCACACTCTGGGCTCCTATCTGAGCCACTGGTGTCCATTACCAACCTCCTGCCCCACTGCCAAACCTCCCTGTTCCTGGGCTCTGTGGTCCAGGAACATCTGTGGTCCATGCTGGGCCACAGATGTTGCCTGACCAGGGAGTCCCAGTTAAGGGGAGATACAACCTGTAGTAAGTTTGCTGCTCAGCAGATTCAAAATGTTATTTTAGCTGTGCAGTTAGAATATAGACCACCACATTCTCTGAATCTATAAAATAACAGAGACAGCCTCACCCTGTTAGTAGACTCTCCAGCTTTCATAAATTAATTGGCTTACAGTGGGGAAAAATCAAAATATGAATATTAGTAACTCTCTCCAGAAACCTTTTAGGAACTCAGTAGGTGGGTTTTCAAAAGGTTGCATAATCCCCTATTATGCATCAGCGAAGAGTTTTAGGGAGAAAATAGATAGTTTTAAAAGAGCCTGGAGCAAGAAGTAGAGGCATGTGGCCAAAATGGATATTTTTAAAGAAAAAAAAATCAGAGCATGATGTTCTGTTTTAAAATAACGGAAAACAGGATATGAACTCGTGAATCTCAATTTTACAGTCTCGGGAATAAACCCATAAATTCTTGGCCAAATTTTTCTCTGGCTCTCCCAAAGCAAGAACAAACCATTAGAAATCACAGTAGGCATTCTTATTCCAAGTCTTAGGAAACTGTAAAAATCTTTGCTAATTCCTACAAAAGATTTTCACAATGGGAATTCTATTACTGAATTCTATGTTGGCTTAACTCCCATTGATCACTTTTGAAACTCCTTATTCTCTGTATATGTTTATTTTACAACCCACTCTGCTTCCAGATCAGATATGACTAGTTACTGACATTTTGTTGCTAAATAAAGGGAAGGTTCTTTCTAGATTTACCTTCCACTTTCCTAATTGAACACAAATGTCAAGGTTCTTACTAAGGATTCAATTCTGGCACTGCCCAGTGGAAAAGGATTGTACCTCAGGGAGACTCAGTCTCTAAGGGCATGTCTGCACTAGGAAAGTATGAAGTAATTATGAAGTAATAACTCCCGAAATAATAATTTTGAAATAGCATGTCCACACGACAGGGAAGTCTCAAAATTAGTCTGTGGCAGGTTCCCTTAATGTGGATGGGCTACCTTGACTTAGAGTCCCCGGATACACTGCAGAGTAATTACTTAGGGAGCAAGTGTAGACTTACCCTATCTCGAGATAGGGATGCAAATGTAGTGTACCGAAATTACTAATGAAGCATGGGATTTAAATATCCTGCACTTAATTAGCATAATCGTGTCTGGTGGCCATTTTGAAATCACATTATTGCAAAATAAAATGCCCCATGTAGCAGCATTATTTCGAGAGAAAACCCTTCTCTCAAAATAACTGTTACCCCTCATACAATGAGGTTTAACCATTATTTTGAGAGAAGGGTTTTCTCTTGAAATAATGCTGCTACACGGGGCATTTTATTTCGCAATAATGCGATTTCAAAATGGCCACCGGACACGATTATGCTAATTAAGCGCAGGATATTTAAATCCCATGCTTCATTAGCAATTCTGGTACACTACATTTGCATCCCTATCTCGAGATAGGGAGCAAGTGTAGACATACCCTAAGTGACTGTGGGGAGTAGTTATTTTGAAATAACAGCAGTGGAGTGTCCACACTACTGCTATTTCAAAATAACTATTTTGAAATAAGTGTTATTCCTCAAAGAAAACAGGAGTTATTCTTTCAAAATAACCAGCCCCTTATTTTGAAATAATGGGCTTGGTAGTGTGGATACTCTGCCTGTTATTTTGAAATAACTCCTTAGTGTAGACCAGGACTAAAAGAGCTTCCCAATGTGCAGTAAGAGTGCACAGGATCACACAGTCTGCTGTCTCTGGTGCATCTGATCCAATCTACACCTAGCATAGTAGAAGCATAAGACCGTGACCTAACCTCCTCTTTTCATGCTTTGGGATAATTTCTTGACTTTTGCATGGAGCATGTGCCAGGTGCAGCTGGGCAATGCTAAAGGTTGTAAGGTTTTTCCTCTCTGGTTTTGTCCCGAATAAAAATTCTATATAGCGACTTATAGGCAGAAATCTGACTGGCAGTGAAATCTCAATGCATCTCAATTATTGCAGGAAAGGCTGTCTGTCCCCTCTGACCTTGCTTTAGAACTTTTAGCTAAAGGAGTTGAGACAGTCCTATGCATTTCAAATACTTACTATTGGCTTAATAATGTTTTGCTTGTTCAACTTAATCTGAACTTGGCTTTATTCTTGGCAAATAAAACATGGTGGCAATATCTGAGCTGAATTTGCTGCAGTGTAACAACAGTGTAGCTTTCAATCCCATATTTTTAAATAAAAAGCACTTTCTGTACACAAATATTTGCTAATAAACATTCCATTTGACCTTTTCACATAGAAATCAGTGCAATATAGTCCTTCCTTTTAAAATTTCACACCAATGTTAACAAGCTACTGTGGTAGTGGTCAGACCTATTTGAATTGCTGCCAGAGCACCAGAACACCAGTCCACACGACGCTGAGGGTAGCAGGGCATGCCACAGTCAGAAGGCACTAAGTGCTGACTGCCCTCAGCCTAGTACCTTCTGCCCTCAGCCCCTCTCCTTCCAGGGTATATTGCAATTTCATCTAGAAGCCACTGGATTCAGTTTTGCTAGGTACTATACAAACAGATTCAAAACATTTTCTGCCTCAGAGAGCTTGCAGTATTAGTAATGTATAGTGTATAGTTCAACCAAGTTAAAGAGAATGATGAAAGCAGAAATTTAAACTAAAATTCATTCATTATCCCTTTTATTTAATTTGGTATTGTTTAACTAGAACACAAATCCTTCAAGAGACTTAACAATGTGGTTGTGTTAAAATGTATATGCTTGTTGAAGAATTATATTAAATAGTGCCAAAACCAAAAGTGGATTGGTGAAGAACTTAATGCAAAAGAGAAAAGGACTAACTTAAAAACTTCCCAAAAGAGAGAAAACTTTTAATTAATTCCAGAACTGTCCTTCAGACTGAACACCTTTGACATGCAAGCTCCCCAGCCAAAGCTGTTTTAAATAAAGCCCTTCACTGTTGAAGGAAACATTAGGCTACAGGGAAAGTTTTCTCCTTGCAGCCCAGAGAGTGGAGATTTCTGGAAAATATGGTTATAGTACTGAGGGGATAAGGGGATATGAAGAATCTTCAGTAATTCTCTTCATTGCCAGGATATTGAGCTCTAATATGGCCAACAAATTCTCATCATTTTCACTAGACCTGAACAGAAAGAGTTGGGCTTAAAACAACTTATGACTTGAGCTGGGTGAATAATGGATTTTTCAATTCACAGACACCTCTTGAAAAATAAATTAAAATAAATGTTTTGGGTTGAACTGAAATAGATTTTTTTTTTTAAAATCCAACAAATGGGTAAGTTGTAAAAAAAAAAAAAAATGTATCAGATGTTCTGCTTGATCCAAAACAAAGTGTTTCATTTTGCTTGCAATGATTAAAAAAACATAAAAATGTTTCCTTCAGGATTCAAAATAAATTTTAAATATTTTTTTCAGAACGTATTTTTTCATTGTTGTGAGAGGTGGGTTGTTTTGTTTTTAGCAAAAGTAGTTTGGCAAATTCAACAAGAATTTGTGAAAAGTTTTGGTGTCCATCAGATCTGCATTTCTTGCCAAAATTTTTTTGGCTGATCAATTTCACCCACCTCTGCTCCATAATATTTATATAAGGTTAGAGCATCAATTTGTATATTGCCATTTGTAAGAAGCATTATGTTGCTTGGAGCTGCTTCCTAGAGTCACAGTCTCCCTGTTGGCCTTCTTGTTGCTTCAGAATGGAGAGTACACCACAATAGGTCTCTACCTGCACAGAATACAACTCCCATTGTACCAATGTATCCCACCCATTTCACCTTTTTATGGTCATTTGCAAGTGTGAGGAACATAGCAGATGTGGTCCCTGCTAAACTCTGCTCTCTGAAAGTAGTAGTTTGACACACTGGTGCCTCCTTATTCCCTTGTGGCAACATAACAATTGCAAGCCATAATCTAGCCTATGAGGATTTTAGTGTGCTAGGTGCCTTCTAGAATATTTAAGACCGTATAGAAACCCCAAAATACTTACCATCAAAGAACAGACAAAAATAAAAGAAAGGCTGATTTAGAGTATGTTAGATGCCAAAAGTAGACAATATTGTGAAGAACAGCTTCCATGTAAGTGTTTGCCGAATAAGAAAGTAGCCTAACAGTAAACCACATCATACTCAGAAAGTAGTTTTGTACTAGCATTACCAGAGGTGAAGAAAGTAAGATCTAATTCTCTCATACACAATGTTCATGAGGCTGTATGCTTTATAAAGGACTCAACTTTAGTTTAGTTAGTTTTAGTGTTTAGCAAATAGTCTGTATAATTTGCTCCTCACTGATTACTGTTGCACCTTCAAAATAAATTTCTACCAAAATAATACAATATTGTGCACTTTGTTGTAAGATAGGTCTACACTCACGATGGCATATAAAAACATGGAATACCCAGGTAATGTGTGTATAAATAACGGCATGGAATGTGATACACTGCTTAGGCAAATAGAGGAGGGATGCATCAGAATCCTAAGGTATATACCTGCATGACTCTTTACAAAGCTTTAGAAAAATCAGTGTAGGGTTTGCAGCGTCCCATGGCCTCCCTGCTGCAGTGAGGAAAGTCTCTGAGAGTAGGGGAGGCAGTGACCCTTTTACTGCTGATTGTAGCTACACAGTGCAGTGTGAGCACAGTGTGCTTTTCATTTCAGCATATATCTCACATGCCACCACAAGCATAGACAAAGTCTAGCACCTTAAATTCCACAGCAACAATTACAAAAAAATCTTCATTACTATCACCTGTACAATACATGTTCTCATCTAAAGGAACAGAAATAAGACAGTCTCCTAGGCTATGTCTATACTAGGAGGTTATTTCGAATTTACTATGTTTGAATTCTAGGGACCTGATTTTACAAATTTGAAGTTCAGTGTCCTCACTACAGGGAAGAATCGAATGTAGTCAAAGGCAGACTGTTAATGTAGACTCAGAGCCCCAGGAAGCACTCTGGGGAGTGGTGGGAGACCTCCCAGAAGCCTATTAGTTTGAATTAGAGGCACCAGAGCATCAACACTAACGTTATTTCGGTCTTACAAGTTCATAGCATTACTCCTCGTGAAAAGCAGGACTACAGAGTTTGCATTCCGCAGCCCCTTATTCCAGAATAACAGGCTTGGTAGTGTGGATGCATCACTTAGAAAATCGACCTTGGGGGACTACTTTTGGACTAAAGTCCTAGTGTAGACCAGGCCCTACTTTATTCATTGCATTGGTTATATATATATATTTTTTATTTACAAATAATGTCTGCTAGTGTTAGCATAATAGAATACATTGCTAAAGATTACTAGCTATAAAACTCTTTTATGAAAATTATATGATGTTAAAAGTCATGGGAGGACAGGTTGTTTATTTGCTTTATTATCTGTGGACCCAATCCTAAGAGGTGCTGCTTCTCAATGAAGCCAATAATCCTTGAAGTTGCTTGCCAATATAGGAGATAAGGTTTGTTTGTTTATTTTTACATTTTTTATATACATAATAAAAAGAGGATTGGTACTCACCTGAATTATGCAGAAATTTGGGGACTTCACTTTTTAGTTACAAAAGTGTTTTGAATCAGAAATGTTAACAGGGTTATTTAGAAGAAATGGAGAACAAAGAGAAAGTGAGGTAATTTTAAAATTAGTCTTATATCAAAAGTAGTCCTATTATTAGTGACGATCACATGTACAAAACCATAGTCCTATTGATAGGATTCTGTACTTGTGTGGCCTTCATCTACATTATATCTGAAAACCTGATTTTTTTTCCTCAGAACGCTCCCGTTAGATAAGGAATTGTCACTCCCGATTGAGAATCAAGACACAGACAAAGTAAGGTCTTGATTCAGCGAAGCACTTGAGAAAGTTTAATTTTGTTTTGAACAATATGGATGTATTTAAGCAAATTCTTAGGTGTTTTGCTGATTCTGGACCTAAGTGATTTACGTAAGGCCACACAAGATTCAATCCAAAGAGATTTAGGAACCTAAGTCCAAAATTTAGATAATCAAATCTCTGCTCCACTGCCACCTAATTGTTTAGGGGTGTAAATTCAAGATTCATTCAAATCTTGCCTATTGAACCTGTGGAGGCCAGTGAAGTAAGCATGCTATTAGATGGGAAAACATGTCTCCTTTGGAGAAGGCATTTGAATCCAGGTCTCCTGTATCCCAGACCAGTGCCCTACTCATTGGGTTAATAGGTATTCTTTGGTGTCTCTCAATTTCCCCTGCTGAAGCCATTTCACATTATATACATAATTAAATATTCTGTAAGCAGGGTCTGAATCAATACTTCCATTACAGCCAGCTGGAATGGGAAAGGAATCCTGGGTGTGGTTATGCCCACTCAGTTGCTTAGCCTTCTAAGGTATTCAACTGTTGTTATGTAATTACAGTTTTTGCTGGAATGGGAAAGAAATCCTAGATGTGGTTATGTAAATACAGTTCAGTCAGTTGCAATAGGTCTGATAGATATTCAATTATTAGAATGGTATTTTGCCTATTGTAACTAATTTGGCTGTTGTGGGGCCACAAATCATGTTATCGTTAAATGTAGGAATTGTAAAATATGACCACCAATGCTTGCAGTTATTGGGAATGCAGAATAACAGACTGTGTTTAACTCAGTTCAAAGGAGAGACACTGTCATTGTAAAGAATCTCGGATGGACAAGCTTTCTCTTCCAGACTCTGTGAAGTCAACTGGGGGAGAAGGGCAGAGCTCTGAACCAGCAGGCTACATTCTCTCCAGGAGTGAGCTGAAAGATTGGTTCAGCCTGTTTTTCTCCCCCACTTCTAATGAAAGAACTAAACAGACTACATAAGGAGTCTCTTTATTGCTTTAAATCTGTTAATCTCTTTATTACTCTTGAATCTACTGGATGCTGGAATCTTTTGGCTGGAGTGTGCTGCAGGCCAAGAGCTGAAATCACAGAGAGCTGAAATCACTAGGTTTGGCCCAGAGCCAAATCCATCACAATGCCAGTGGCAACAGCTGGCAGGCGGTCAGCAGGAGTGGTTGGCAGGGCTGCTGGCAGGAGCAAGCAGGTGGCCAGCAGGGTGGCTGGCGGGAGCAGCGGCGAGTGGCCGGCAGGCAGCCGATGGGAGCAGCTGGCAGGAGCAGTCAGCAGGCAGCCAGCAAAGTGGCATCAGAAAGCAGCGAGCAGGTGGATAGTGAGTGACCAGCAGAGTGGGTGAGATGCCACCTACCTCTCCCCCCCCGCCACGATGGGAGGTGAACTCTGCAGATCACCTCTGAACTCTGGTCTGCCATGACCAAGGGCAGCAACTGTGAGTGGGGTGCAGAGAAGGGTTGGGCATGTGAATGGGACACTTACATTGCTGGACTTGTGAGCCTGAGAGGCAAAAGGACATTGCCTAACCTACCTGACCTGGACATTTACTGATGGTTTGGTTATGAACTCTGTTTGTGGTGTTTTCCCAAGTTAATGCCATGTTTCTTCTCCCCCTCTTCATTAAAAGTTTATTTTCTACTCTCAAATTCTGTGTTTGCGAGTGGGGAAACATTGCCTCTCAGAGGCACCCAGAAGTGTGTGTGAATTTCCCAGGTTACTGGGTGGTGGCGGTGGTGGGGCGGGGGGGAAGGTGTCTAACCAGTTCTGTGTTGGATGGATGAAAAGGAACCCCGACCCTGGCTGTTGCCAGTGCTATCTGACAGAAGGGTTACATTCCTTGGAGCATGGTCTGGCAACTGCATCCTCCTCCTTCCAGGTGGGTGCCCAAGCTAAGGCCACCAGTCATTCTTTCTGCCTTTCTGGACAAACAACTATCCGAGATAAGTGTTCCACCTGTAGTATACTGGGTGAAAGGGATGACTGCATCCTTGACATTTCTTAAGAAATGGCTGACCTGGTTTAGCCACTTAGCTCTAGGAGAGGGTCCATAAATGTGAGTTCTGAGTGAAGAGAAGCATTTCTATCTGACCTGGATTTAGGTGCCTAATTTCCCTTTCATGGGAAGGGCTTAGTATTTTCTACTGACTAATTTAGGTGGCTTCACACTCTACTTATCAATAGTATTCCTAGGTGCCTAACTGTTTCCATACACTGTATAGGAAGACTGGATGCCTAAATTGGGGCTGAAGATTGTGCTGGGGTATAGGGCTCCTTAAGGTAGGCGTTGTAATGCTGAGACCCCCTCTTTGTGGATTCTGTCCACAGGAAATCTGTGCCAAAGGCAAGACTTAAACCTAGCAGTCCTGAGTCCTAGGCTAGGGCCTTGTCCACAAGACCATCCTTTCCCCCTCCCTCCTTGTGCAAATAGTAAAACTAGAATCAAATATCAGGTATCCCAGGCAGAGGAGACAAAACCATGCTTGCTCTGATTCAGCTATCATGATAAAAATAGAGTGCTTCCATGAGTGTCAGGAGGAGCCTGATGCCAAGTGTTCATACCTATCCAAGACATGCTCAGGGTGGCTAACCCCTCATGCCATTCATGTCACTGTAGCCAAACTCTAATATGAGCATATTAGCTCAATCACCACTAGCTCAGGTATGTCTGTCTGAGCTGGGAATTTATATCCACTGCTCAAGGGGTGGACATGCCCTTGGATGGTTGCTTTTAAGGTATTTCCAATGTTGCTGTATCTGTGCTGGTCCCAAGCTATTAGAGAGAGGTGGGTGAGATAATATATTTTATTGGACCAACTTTTGTTGGTTGAAGAGACAGAGTTTTTGAGCTACATAGAGCTCTTCTTCAAGTCTGATAGCCAATTTACACTCACTGGAACCCACATCATGATTCAGGAATTTCTCCATTTTTTGCATTACCAGACATTGCAAAAAACATATGAAATTGATATGAATGGGGTGCTACATAGATTGTACCATTATAGATTAAAATAAAAGTTTGTTACTATGTTATGCTTTATGTATTTAAAAGTACCTTTCATTATCTTTATGCAATGTAAAAGAGAATGTTCTTACAGCAAATTCCACATCTTCTTACGAACGCACAAATGAAATTGTATGACTGTAGCTACTATTAAATGCTATACAACAGTACAGTACATTAAAGAGATTTTATTCACTTTAATTATAGATAAAGTAAGCAGGTAATAATGGCAGAAAGCAAACAATGTGACCAAATGCACATATTGCAAATCAATAATGTTACAGATTGTACACTTATAGCCCAGTTATTCAGTGATGAATAAAACATACACATCTACAAAAAGTCAGTCTTTGTTCTCTAAAAAACATAGGCTACATTCATGCATCCAATGTTAAATTATAATGCATCCTTTACAATTCTCCTTTGCTAAAAGTATACTTTGTATATAAAAACCATTGTGTAATGTGCAGAGAGGGCAATTTAAATTCAGTAAATTTTGTATAGTACTTGCTCATAGCTAAACACTTGGAAATGTGACAACAAAAATGAAGGAAATCTCCAAATACATTTTTCTTCCCTTGTGTTAGATAATGCATCATAGAATGATTGACATTACTGCAAAAGGATAAATTATTAACTCTTTGCTAATACATAGATATTCAGTCAGGATTCCCAAATGTGCTGAGGAACTCTCGGCCTGATACGAAATCATTTCCTTTCTGTGCCTACTCTTTAGAATGTAACTCTGACTTCAATGGGACAATTCACAGTGCATAAAGTTAGGCATGTGTACAAGTCTTCACAGGCCTTGAGCCCAGGAACAGCAGACGAAGTATATAAGCTATCTAGATATATTGCAAATATCCTGTACAGATCGTAGTTGGTCTTATGTTGGCAGGAGCTTCTAGCCCACCTCCAGCACCTGAAAGCCCTCTTGATATGCCTCTTAACTTGATGACCTTATTTCTGCAGTGTATCCTGCTTCCTCCTCTGAAGCTGCTTCCTCTTTGCTCTCTCCTATCTTCCGGATCCTTCAGAAATCAACAGTATCCCTTCCTTGTGTCACCTGCCAATCAAACAAAAGAGCAACAGTAAAGACCTCTCCATAGCTGCTGCAGTCCACTAAGCTGTTCTGGCTATATTATGAAGTTCTTTTTATTTGCCAACTGGTGCCAGATTCTTTGTGATCACTGTTTCAAGTTTTTCTCTGCAATCATGATGGCTAGCAACATTTTTTATTTTAAATAAAGCAGAAATTCTCATGTAATCTTGTAACTCCAGTAGTCAGGGTAGTTTTATGTAAAACACCAAAATATCTGTCACGAGACTCATGATAAAATCACAAGAATTGGATATACTGTGATTTTCAACATCCATTTATCAGAATATTTCTCAGTCTCTCAAATTTCTTTAGTCCTTTGTGTTCCTGAGTGTGAACAATTTAATAGCATGGGCCAATATTAGTTAACCTTACCTGAAATCATCTGGAATCAAAAGGGCACATTAGAAATGCCTAGGAAAGATATAGACAAAAAAAGTTAGATATGATATTTTAACCTTTACCTTCCTTTTTATGGAGTCCCCTTCTCTTTTAAAGAAATGGAAACAGAAGGCAGTGCACTGCAGCAGCGGACATTTACAAGAATTCTAATTCCTCAGACAACTTAAGTAGCTTGTTAAATGACATTAAAAAATCAGCTACATATTTCAGGGCAAGGATCTAACAGTTGTGTTTATTCTTCTGATATAGAGAACCATGATTTCATACACAATGACCTTGAAACCTGAGTGCATATTGTCCACTTGTGTACAGTTTCTGCTTTAGCCCTACAAGCTTCAGTGAAGTTTCATCCAATTATACTAGCAGTGAATCTGGACCCCACATTTTCTTGTAATTATTTTAATAAAATTCATTCAGTTAAGACTAAATATATTTTGCACTAATGGTACTTCACTTGTGCTGGATATTGGTCATTGCAAAGTTTATGTAAAAATCATTCTTATAAAAAAATGAGTGATATTTTATAATGACTCAGATATTCCAAAGAAAATAAGGCAATTTAAAATATATTTTAAAAGTTACAGTATTAAACAAATGTGATGCATCATTCTTAATGTGCCCTGTATCTATCTATCTATCTACCTACCTACCTACAGAAACACACACTCACATAAGAATCAATATAACTTCATTTTAGTGCACTTATTAAATAGTTGTCATTCTTGAACAGTTGAAAGCATTCATATTTGGGGTTGTTACCCCCTCACAATACATGAAATGGGCAGATACAGGGTACCATATAACCTGTAATAGCATAAAATAAAAACTAGTGCAGTCACATTAATCTAAGGCTTCTCATCTTCACAAAAAAGCATTCTACCACACATTTATTAGATAAACAGGCTATTTATATTAGAGCTATTCTGAAACAAAATTCTATCTCCAAAAGCCATCACATTTTGGGATAGTTTGGATCTGGATATTAATCTGGATCTAAACTTTGCAGTTTGACCCAATTTTTTAATAGACAAAATCCATCAGAGTGCACTTTAGGAACATCACACCTGCATTCAGACTAGGTTCTTTTATAATTTCTTTAAATCACTCTGCGACAGTGCTCCAAATGTTTTTTACTTCCCACTGTTAGTCAAAATGTGCAGCAGAAAGAAGTTCAGGCTTTCAAATCTGAAGGCTTTAACACAACAGCATATTGTCACCAGCCTCTTATTTTCTTTGATAATCCTGTGACAGAACACTGTAAGTTAAAACACGGTTCTTCTCTTTTTTCATCCCTGAGTAGATGCGCTGACTCAGTTGCATTGAATAATGCCATCAGATTCCATCTGTACAGTTATCAATGCCTGGCTCTGTGAAGTTCCTGTCTGCTGAAGAAATACATCTTTCTGAAAGCCCCACTGTTCTGTAATATAGCAACATATGATAGGAATAGCTACTTCTTGTTTAAATTATATCAGACCAATTGGTCTGAGAAACACACTGATCTCTGAAGTGAGAACCTAATGCTAAGAAAAAGCTATACATAATTTGACACAGAAATAGGCCAGTACCACTGGACACATTTTGTTCCAAAATATATTTCCAGATACAGAACAGATTGTAATTATATTGTTTTAACAGATTGAATTAATGCTTCTAAAAGTGAGAGTGGGATTCAAAACTTTGAGGTAAGTATTTTAACAGGGCTAAGATTTGACATCAAAGAAGAGAGTAGGGATGTTTTAAGAGAGACTGCCCTGAACTTTGCTGTAAACCAGCATAGTTGCACTGAAATCAGTTGAAGTCATTTTACGTCAACTATAGATTTAGTTCTAAATCAGGAACTATTCCTAATTTTCTTTACATCAGATGGAATAATCTTCTGCAGAAGTCAGGCTATATATATAAACTATGGAAGTTAGAGAAGGAACAGACCTATTGGATAGTCTAGCTTATTTCCCTGCCAGTGAAGTAGTATTCCTTATGGTATATTTTTCCAGCCATATTTGAAATGTTCCAAACTATTATTGGATTGGGAAATATTCCACAGCAGAACAGGGCTCATTGTCAAGAAGTTGTCTTTTTCCATATACATTATAGCCTCATTGTTACTTTTCCTAGTTTCATGCCATTATGTTCAGCTATATTTCATTTCAAACATTTCATTTCAAAACTATCATATCAAAATGTTTCAATTTTTTTCATATTTGTTTTCTGACTAATGCAAGTCAGTGAATTCGATACAAACCTAAGAAATACTTTGTTTGACCTGAATCTGCTCTTTATAATGAAATAAGTTGCGGCCCTAAAAATTCATCCAGGTCTACTGTGTACCCCCTTTTCCATATCTCTAAAGAATATACAAGACAAGACCATCCATGACAAGTTCAGGATTGATAAACTGGAGAAGGTTCAGAGAAGAGACATGAAAATGATTAAAGGATTAGGAATCTTGATTGACCTTGAGTCTATTTAGCTTAATAAAGAGAAGGCTAAAGGGTGACTTGGTTATAATCTATTAAGTACCTACCTGGGAACAAATATTTAATAATGGGCTCTTCAGTCTAGAGGAGAAAGGTATACTATGCTTCAAAGGATGGAATTTGGAGATAGATTTTTCTAAAAGACACATGCTCTAGAGATATTTTGGGGAAGTTCTATGGCCCATGTTATACAGGAAATCAGAATATATGATTTCAATGGTCCTTTCTGGCCTTGGAGTATATGTATTTATGACACTCTCCAAGATGCATTAAATCAGCTGTGTTCTCTCTATCCATTATATTTGTCCTATTTGCAAAAGAAAGCAATCATATTTATCTGCCAAGTTTATTTGTTTTTAAACCTGTTTTTGCTCAATGCTCATGAGCCTGGTATCTGTTAGATGTTTATTTTTATATCATATTGGTTCTATTATTTTACCAGGGATTGAACTAAAAATTAATGGAAAATAGATCATTCAAGGCTGGCACCATATTAGCACTAGTTTCCCTTTCCTACATTTACATTATTTCCCCCACCTTTTCCCGATATGTACCCAGTCCTCCATTACTCTTCTAAATGAATTGTCAGTGGTTCAGTAAATCTGTTAATTAATTCCTTTAAGCTTCAAACATGCACGTCAGCCAGACCCACTGATTCATTTATAAATATATTTTCCAGATATTTCCTTGCCTGATTTTTATCTATAGCTATCTGACAAGGTCTTCTTTAGTTCTGCAGTGCTCTTCTTTTTCCCCATGAAAGATGGAATTTAAAAGAAAGTTGCTATCTCAGCCATTTAAAAATCATTATTGGTTAACCCTTCTTCCCCTCCATTATTAATGGATCTGCTCTGTCACCAGTTCTTAGCACATCTTGCTGACTATTACATTTTTTACTTATACTCACTAAAAGTCTTTCTTCCTGATCTTTGTTAAACTGTACGCTCCAAGCCACTCACAATTGCCAAATACTCCTGCTACAATTGCCATCATTGCCTCCTTGTGTTTCCAGCCCTATTTTTTCCTTGAATACTTACAGATTTATAGTTCTGTGAGGATGTTAAATGAATATACTTTGTATCTGTATTTTTAACCCTGGGTTAATAGTGTCCTTAGAATGGCTTCACAAATTCTTGCCCTGTGTAAGAGATGGATTAAATAGCCTCTCTCATTTAGGAAAGTAATATTACATGGAGAAAATGCCCTCACAGATATGAATCAACCTGAATTTAAATCTGGACATGGATTTTGTAGCTGGATTTTGTAGCACTCTGTAACTATCCTGACTAGATCTCCTGATCAGAGCATCCCAAGCTCCTGGAAGTTCAAAATCTAGATCCAATCCAAATTGTATTGCTCAAGCACATCATTGCTTTTTGGAGGAGGGAGAATGGAGACACCGCTAACCTAAAGCCAACTGAAGTCAGTGGGAAGCTTTGTATTGTTGTGAACGGGCACTAAATTAGGTGCTAATTTAAGCTACTTCCACGATGTTCTTCTCTTTCTCCATATGGCTTTCCAGTAAGTATTCCACAGTTTCACTACATCCCCTTTATTAGTCTGAGCATTGAGCAGAGTAAATTAACTTCCTCACCAGCCTTAACTGAGCCTTCTTTTGAGTCCTGTAGCACAATGACACTTTCTCTGCTTTCCTTTATTTGCCAATTTCTATCATAACAGAATGTTACTTAGATCCATTTTCAACTTCTTTATACATTCTCTCCTTCTCTTGCACAAGGCTCATGCTCTTCACTCATCTGTACACGCTTATTATTTCAATCACAATATTATCTGAGAAGATAGGAATTTGTCACTGGCTCTAGTTGAGTGGTGGGCAATAATTTTTAATGGGGAGCCATTCAAAGAATGTGGTAAGTGGTCAAGGAGATGTGGGGTTTGGGATGGAGGTTGGGTGAAGAAGGGATTTAGGGTAAGGGATTAGGGGGCAGGAAAGGGTGTGGGGTAAGGAGGGACCTTATGAGAATGAGGGGGTTGTGATCTGGGGCAGGGATGCAGAAGGGGGTGCAGGGATTTGTGTTGTGACCAGGAGTTGGGATGCAAGGTCTGGGAGGGTGTTGTGACCTAGAGGAGGGGTTGCAGGGATTTAGGATTTGACCTGGGGCAGGGGACTATGGTGCAGGGTCTGGAAGTGGATTGTGGTGCAGGGTCTGGAAGGGAATAGGGGTGCAGGAGTTAGTGTGCAGAGAGTTGGGGGGAAGGAGAGGCTGGAGTGCCAGAAGGAGGCTGTGGCTGGGAGGCACTGACCAGGGTGGCTACCAGCCGCCAGCCCAGCAGGTTCCGCAGGCCTCTATCCCATTTCTGGCTGGCACTGGCTGTGTTCTGCAGTGGCTGGTCAGTGCAGGCAGGCAGCAGTCAGTTACTTGTTGCTGCTACTGCCCTTTAAATCCTCCTCTTCTCAATGTTCTCTTCACCAATACCACCTTCCCCTGGCAGCTCATTCCCTGTGCTGTGTGGAGAAACGGCTGCTGATCAGAGTGCTCAGCTCACCAACAGCCTAACAGGTTCCTTCCTTTCTCCACTGCCTTAGGCCGGGCCAGTGGCTTAGGAAAGCTCAAGACCATCCAGCCCAGGGCACTGGCCAGGAGTCACAAAGCACTGTGTGCACCAAAGCCTGGCACTGTGCTGACGTGGTAAAGTCTCTCTGCCTTTCAGCTAACCTCTGGATTGCAGAGGGAGGAAATGTGACTTCCAGTCTGTTGGTGCCCCAATCCTGCAGGCTCCACAGCAGCCCCCTGAGCAGGGGCACCACAGCCTCTTCACCCAGCTGCCCTCCCCAACCCTGTATGTGACTGGGTAGTAGCATGATGGCAACCATGTTTTCATAGTCAGTTCAGTCAAGGGGCAATCCAGTGGTGCTGCCTCATCCCCCCAACTTTTTTGCACCCTTCAGCACCCCAGGCTGGGATCACACCTAGAGTTGCCAATTCTCCAGGAATGGACACCATTTGGCAACCTTACCACAGCTGGAGGCAACTGCAGAGCCCGAGGCCAATAGCAGGACCTAGAGCAGTGGCGTAGCCTCCATGGCTGGTAGCCTGAACCCCATGCATGGCAGGCTGCAGAACCCATTGGGATGGTGGGTAGCAGAACCCCAAGGGGTGCTGAAGCTGGTAGGGTCCAACAGGACTGCAGAGGGTCTACCTGAAAGTGTGGACACAGGCCCAGCTTCCTGAGCAGTGTGGAAAACCAGGGGGTGCTGCAGCCCCACCCCACCCCACTTACTTCCTGCGGCTGTGGACAAATCATGTATAGTATCACATCAGCTAGTCATGGATGAACTCTGTAAGGCCAGGATTTAATTATGTCTACCAGATACAATAGTGAATATGACTTGTCTTTTTCTGTACAGACATGATCATGCCATGTTAGCTAAACTGATTCTTCAGCTGTGCTGTAGCCCAATAAAATTATTTAGTGCAACTGCCTTTGGGAGACTTAATGCATCCGCTCTCAAAGGGAGACAGCTCACCGACCTGATTAAGTACATGTGAAAGAATGGGTAGCAAGATGCATCAGCTGAAGAGATCCTATATCGCATCCTATATGCATGTTCCCCAGGAGTCTCCAGTAGGTATGCTGCCTCTGGATTCAAAAGGCCTCTTTGAAATCTCTTCAAGTTGGTATGGTTTTACACTGCTCCATACAGAGGCCTATACTTGCTGGTACAACCTGATTCTAAAACTATATAAGGAAAAATGGCTGATTCTGATCTCTTCTGGCTTTATACTAGTATAATTGAAATCAGAATCAGTCTTTTAATTTCTTAGGGACATTTAATATTAACAGTTCATGTCTCAACAATAAATACCTATTAGGGATATTTTTATCTATAATTAATATATATGCTTTGTCATGGGTTATTCCTTTAGTTATTGTTCAAAGCCGTGACTCAGATGAGTACTTAGTTGAACAAGTCACAACAAAACACTAAATCTTTTGGATATTCAATTAGACAATGTTCAATCCAGAGTAAGACAATTAGAATGAATAAAATATTGTTCAGTAAAATATCAGCTTTACATATCAGGACCTTGGTTTAGACATTAAAAAGATATGATAGATGTTTAAAGGGGAATTTCAAAATAAGACTTTTGAAAAATGAGTATGCTGTATCTATAGAGAGATGATACAGATAAAGAGATCAGTCAGTGAATCATCTATCCTGGAAAGTTATTTAGAGAGATCAAAGGATTTAAGTGAGAGAAACAAGACAAATTATTTGTTTGTTCTCTAGTCCTTCTAGACTTCCTGTGATTAAAATGGTAAGATCCTGGATAAAAATGAAGTTAAAGCAGTGGGGATTGATGACATGAGTTTCATTCATTAAGAAGGTTTCACTAGCTTTGTCTATAAAAACATATTTAGATATTGTTTTTGGGCTGTCAGCAGCTAGGTCCTCTAGCTCAAAAACTGTTGTGAAACATTAATGAAGACCATCAGATACAGAGACATAATGGACCTTGATTGCAATCAGAATCATGGACAAGAGGTTGTCATATCCCAGAATGTAAAAGTAGGCATTTAGTTCTAAATCATATGAAAGAGAATTTATGATGACATTTATGGTTAGATAAGTTTTCCTCTGCCACATGATAAATCGCTATTTTTCGCAGCCAGATATATTAGTATAATGAATCTCATATCTGGTTAATTTTAGAATTAATGAAATTCTCTAAGTTTTTTTTCAGCAAGAAATCTTATTTCCTTTTAGAGACAGATTCACTGCTGAGAAAAGCAGAAGAGTGATGATAAAAACAAATTCACTGACTTTCGTGATGATGTTTCTTGGAAACTAGGAACATACACCAGCATTTTCCAAAGTGGATTCTGCGATGGGATGTTTTTACTCTTGGATTTGACTGTGTTTGGAGTATAGCAGGGAGTGAAGCATCATGGACAAGGAGCTCTCAGGTAGTAATGTGAAAGGTACAAGACTCTGAGCCCTTTGAACAGTGTGACCTCTGCAGAGACAAGAAACCCAAGAGGCTGAAGAGAACCATGGTCAGGTTACCAAGAGTCAGTCTAATCGCACATTGGAAAACAGCCATGGAAATAGTTATTGGATTATCAAACCTGTCTTATAATGATAGACTCAAGGAGCTTAATCAATTTAGTTTAACAAAGAGAAAATTGAGAGGTGACTTGATTACAGTCTACAAGTATCTATATGGGGAACTAATATTTAATAAACTCTTCAATCTAGCAGATAAAGGTATAGTACAAGCCAATGGCTGGAAGGTGAATTTAGACAAACTCAGATTGGAAATAAGGTGTACATGTTTAATTATGAGAGTAATTGACCATTGGAAAAAAATTTAACAAGGATTGTGTGGGATTTTCTATCACTGACAAATTTTAAATCAAGGCTGGGTTTTTCCTCTACAATATGCTGGAGGAAAGTTATTTTGGGGAAGTTCTATGGCCAGTGTAATACTGGAAGTCAGAGTAGATGATCATAGTGTTTCCGTCTATCCTTGGAATTTATCTGGAAGGAGCCATCTTAAAGTAGGTCAAGGTAAGATATGCTTCACTGTCTTTTGGACCAGCCTATTTTTCCTCTCTCTGTTTTAGGATCTTGTGTGTTGTTATTCAGAATGCAAAGAAATAAAGTGTTGCTACACGAAAACCTAGCAAGGGCATTAAAGTTTTTATCTAATTTCTTCATTTGTATGCCATCTACATAACAGATGACCCCATATTCAGTTGGTCCATAAATTATGGATCTACTGGACACATAACCTTACCGGTGGTAGGGAGAATTTGGCTGTATGCCATGAGCACTATTACAGCTTTCTGTTGTAGAAAGATTTGGACCTGCTGCTTACAGGTTGCAGGAAGACTTGCTGCTTCACTGATGATATTTTGCTTAATGAGAAATGAGTCACTCTCCCATCCTCATTTACTGCTAAAGAGTAGATGAGAATTTCTGCCAAGCTTATAACTGATCATAGCTCTCCATCTAAGACAATGATTAGACCACCACTAAAGGAAATGTTGCAGCAAATACATCTCTGAATTCTAAAGATCATGGGATCTGGATAGTACTACATTTTCCCCCAATGAGTCAGATGACATTCCAGTTGTAAATCAAAATTCACATCACCATAGAGGCAGTCAGAAAATTAAATCCTAGGCCCCTTTCATCATCCCATTTTCTATAAATCTCCATCTTAATCTCAAAGAAAACAAACCAAAACTTCAGAAAATATTCTCCATAGTCCTTGAGGAGAAATCTCATGGGGGATTTGTTTGTTGTCCATCTTTCCATGAATCTCTGGTCCCCTCTATTTTGTAACACCCATGTGCTCTGTACATGATTCTCACCAACAACTTGAGACTACACCAAGAGACAATAAGTCCTGTTTGGGGGCACTACCAAAAGGGAGACTCATCTAGCTTGGGCAACACACGCTCCCGCCACAGAACTCAGAAAGTTAAAGATATTGCGTATGCTCATACATAACTTCTGTGAAGTCCACACTCTCTCAAAATCTATCTGTTCCCTCCCACCATGTCTTGAAAAAGCTACTTGCTTTCTCATTCTGGAATTTTTATTCTTGTGAGGCTGTAGAACAAAGAAGTCATCAGGTTTGTGAGTCCTTGTGGACCAGAGGAGTCCTTCAAAGGAACCAGTAGAGCAGAGAGGCATGTTGTACCTGCAATTGATGCTTCTTTTATAGCTGAGAAGCTTCATCTGGCAAATTTAAAGTAAGCACTGTTTTGCTCCCGAGAGTTGCCTGAGGCATCAATGCTGTAAGGATATAGCAGTGTTCTGAAGCACAGCTACTTACCATACATTCATACAGCTGGGGAGCAAACTGGCTTACAAATCCAAGGACAGGATCAGCCCATTTGACAAATGCCCAAAAGTCTATTCCAAAAGTGGATGTCAGAAAAGTGATTCTGGGTCCAGCAAATTCAGTGCTCTCATGAACAGCAGTATTTCTCCTTGAAATATGATAGAGCTATCCTGTTACTTGGAACACATGACCAGATAGATTCTTTCCTGTAGCTGTCTCTCTCCTATGGAAAGTGTACAATGGAGTCAGAGATTTACCAAGCCCCAAATCTTTGTCATTCATACTGCATCATGGTTTTAATACTAAAACTTTACTACTATGTGGGATTAATTAGTGTCTAATTAATATTTGCCTGCAAGACCTCACTTTCAAACTGTACAATCATACACAGATTTGGAATGAAGCAGACTTTCAACACATTAAAATGTACTACATGTTGAACCTCTTAGTCTGGCACTTTCTGGTCTGAGAACATTTGTGATTCAGCTTGATTTTAGTTAACCAGATGTCCACTTATCGTGGGTGTGGCCAAGTTTTCCCATGTTGGTAACACTGCTAGACAATATTGACCTCCCATGGTTCAGCAAATTCTCTGGTTCAGCACTGGTCAGGTCCCAAGGTGCTGGAATAGAGAGGTTCAACTTGTAAAAGGAAAATTCCTGCATTATTGAGGATGTGACCTCTAAATGACCTACTAGCGATCACTTTCAATTCTAAATTCTATTATTTTGCTATATTATGGTTATATTTGTGTTGGCATGGATTTATTTATTAAAGCATACTACACAATGAACAGAAATCATATGAATTATGAAAGATTTCATGGTAGCTTAGAAAACAAAGCATAAATTACACACTAAATTAGTTTTGATTTGTTGAGTTGTCATACAGTCTAGAATTACACAACAGGCAGAAGACAAAGTAGTTAAATGACACAAACACAACACTTCAGGTTTATTTGAGAATTTTGTGATCATAAATATTTCATAATTAGATTATTCCTAAGCTATTTAAAATGTGTCAGCTGCCGTGAAGAAACCTACATGTACGTCAGAAAGAGAGAACATGACTGCATGGTGTCAGCAAATTAATTTTGATTTGTGGCATGTCAAACCAACCAGAATTACATTGCAACTAATAACAAAACAAAACTTTCTGGGTGATATTTACCTTTTTGCCGTGGGCTAGCTGCTGGCCTTTGAACAACTTACCTCCCACTTAAGATTTCACACTAGAGTTTAAACCTATGTACCTTAGGAACTTGTGGGTCTATAGGCCAGTCTTGATTTACCACCTTGCTGGGTTTTTTGTAGAAAGGTAAAAAAATAAGATATTGGCATGTTGTGGGAGAGCCTGTTATAGAGGAGCCAAATGTGTTTTCTGATCATTTGCTGATGGATACAAAATTTCCCCTTGAAAAAATTGTGTTCTGTGAAATATTCAAGCTAAATTTTCAGCAAAAAATGAAGGGGCCAATTCTGACCTTACTGTCTGTCCAGCAGTGTATAGGTGCCATACCAGAATGGCAGGTGGCGCAGAACCATTCTCCTAGCACAGGAGCAGAGTAAGGAAAATGCAAAGAGATCATATGTTGTTCCTCCTCACAGATCTGGATGTTGGCAGCATGTAAGAGGTAGCACTGAGAGAAGGATCTTGTGATCCTGTAGTATTTAGCTCTGTGAGGATTCTGGATGGAAACAGAGTCCTCAGGCAACTAGAGAGAAAACACAGAGCAGCCTCTGAGTATAAGTGTTTGAGTGTATATCTTTTAAATTTATTTCTACAAAAATTACTCCCTCTCCCTCCACTTCAATAAACAATGTTTAATTTTACATGCCTTAGGCTGGCAAAATTCTAATTTACTTTACTTTCACTCCTTCCTCAGTCAAAGAGTACAATCACAGGGAAAGCACTGGTTTTATAAAGCTATCTGTCCAATTACAATTATAAGAAGTCCATATGAATCTGAGTTTTCTTGTTTTTCATAGTCGGGGCTTTTGGTTAGTTAATTCCTCTCCAACAATGTTAATGAGGCTATTCCTTTTTTTTATAGTTCAGAATGGTCTTCCCTCATTTTCACTATGTTGTTTGGTTTTCACTTTTTCCTCTATAATGTTTTAATTATGGCTAGGATTTTCAAAAGCACCTATGAAAGTTAATGAAATTGAGTGGGAATTGTACACGGAATTGTTTTAGGCGACTTTGCAAATCTCACCTGGTATGATGGTAGTTTAATTTTTTCTGCGATATTCCAATCATTCTGGTGGATACAAGGTATAATGATTAATATTTTGGATATATATAATAAAGACTCACAAAATTATCATCAGAAGATTCAGGGGGTAGCTGAGTTAGTCTGTACAGGATAAATTTAAAAAACAACAAATGGTCTGGTAGCACTTTATAGACTAACAAAACATGTTGATGGTATCATGAGCTTTTGTGGGAACAGCCCACTTCTTCAGATGACCAGTGCCCATGAAAGCTCATGATACCATCTACATGTTTTGTTAGTCTATAATGTGCTACCAGACCAAAATTATCATTATATCTCCATCTCTGCATATATATATATATACACACACACACACAGATATGTAGTTTCAAAAATCGTTGCTTTAGAAATTAATTTGAGAATATTGGTTCAGAGTATAAGTATTTATCACGTGTATAACTGATGAAGTAGTATAATAGTTCCTGACAGTGTCCTTTAAAATTCTGCTCAGCTTAGTAGAAAAACAGTTATTCATACTACTGTAACTTGCACTAGTTTGGAATTGTCATCCAGAACATCTTCAAAAGTTTAGACAATTTTCCTAAATGTAGATCAAGAAACTTTTTGCGTAGAGAATTCAGTCCAAAGTGAATTGACAAAACAAATTACAAGGATTTGATTTCCTCAGTAATGATACTCATGAGAAATCACTGAAGACTACCTTGATCAGACTCTTTTTAATGTGGTGAACAAAACCAATAGAAGAAATGTATGCTAAACATCAGATCTAAATTCACTGGAGTGGATGAAGGAGAGTGAACATAAATGTACTGCAGCTGAATTGGCAGATAACTTGATTTCTTATCAGATAGTATGTGGGCAATTTGGTGAATTTGGGTTAAAATTTTCAATAATTGATGTTTTACAAATTGCAAACAGTTTTGCTCAATGGCCTCAAAGACCACATTGAAATAGCCTGCAGTGGTCACTGAGATTATGTCTAGAACAGTTTCCGAAAAAGCAGGCACATTCTTTCGGCATCCCTGTATTCCTGTCGTTGAAAGGAATAAGAGATGTTTCGAAAGAGGAGATTTTCCCGAAATTTGGCCCCATGTATATGGGCCAAATTTTGGAAAAACCACTTCCAAAAACCAAAAGCGGGAAAAGATACACAAATTGCGGTTCACAACTTGCGTATCTTTTTCCGAACTCCCCGCAGTCTAGATGCAGTCTGAAGTGCTGGAGGTATCCCAAAATAGCTATCCCATGTCTTAATAGCAAGTCCGTTATTTTGAAATATAACTGGCTCACTATTCTGACATCCCTGTAAATAAACCTCATTCCACAAGAGTAAGGGAAGTTTCAGAATAGTGGATTATTTACGAAATAAGCTATTTCGGAATAAGATTGAAATAAGATATGCAATTTACATAGCACAAATTGCATATCTTATTTCAACATATGGTGCAGTGTCGACATACCCTGCAGGATACATAATCTTCCAAAACTCAGATTTCTACTCTATGCTGACACACTCATTTCTGATAATCCAGAAAATTAATATCCTGTCTATGGTTCTTGACCAGAATCAGCTGAAAACTCTGTTCTGAGCCAAACAAAATTTATCAAAATTATATTTCCCTCTATTCTTTCCTTCAGTAACCCTTTATTGTTTGTTATTAATTATGCCAATTTGGTGCTTAAATGTTCAGAATTAATGATGTTTTCTGATTAGAAATGTATACGCAGACAATCTCTGCAGACTCTGAGCAGCAGCAATCAATCAGAAGAAACTCACTACATTATAATGAAAAGGACTGCTTATTGTAAAGATCAGTAATTTAAGCATTGGCATCACACATAATGTGCTTACATCTTCTCTGATAGTACTAATAATTACACCAGGGATGAATTTGACTGAATCTGCTTAAATGCATTTTTGAGCTCCTTTTTGGAAAGTCAGATATCTGTCCTGTACCTTACAGATTATTTTAGATAGCATTAGACGAGGAGATGAACAAAACCAATTACTGTGTGTCACAAAGCACTCTGTGCCCCCTTTATGCTGGCCTGTTTTGCTCAGTGATATGTCTTGAACAGTTCAGACAAAACCATCATCTGCAGTCTCCAGTCTCCTTGCTATTGCCTGAAGTTCCCTTGTGACCAAATAGTTTTGTGCAGCTATTCTCTCTGTGTCAGCTGAGCTTCTGAGGTATAGCAAATAGGCACTCAGAAACAGTGGTGATAGGCACAGGGAATAACTTCATTTCAGATAAACAGCAAAGGCCGGGGTTTTATATCCTTACTCATTTTGAATAGCAACATGTTCCACAAAAGAAACATTCACAGTCAACTTCAGTAGAAAAAGGTGCTAATTGATGGGAATGAGGAAAAGAGGATGTGTCACAAAGGGTTCAGGTTAGATAACATCCTGTCAATTACCGTGTATAAGTCATGAAAAGAAATCTGGCTGTGCATTACAAATAACAAGTAACTGAACATCTATATTGTCACCTGGGTGTAATTCTTAAAATCATTTGTGGTTTAATAAACCCTCAAATGGTGGCTCTTGGTTCCATGCATTGTGCTATAGGGAGCAATGTTGGTGTTGACACATGTACCCTGAAATTTGTGCACAGAGCTGCCTCCTGGCCAGAGGCCCAACCATTTTTGTTACCCTGCATAGCTGTTATTCCCATCTTCACTGAGCAACTGTTATATTACAACTACTACAAAATCTCTGGACATCAGCATGCCATCTGGTTCTCATGGGACCTAGTAATGATTGAACTTGGTGCTGTTTCTAAATAAAAAGAACTCTCAACCACGTATGTAGCGATTTCCATCACTTCACAAAGATAATGCAGAGATTAATACTATTTTTTGTGTCTGATAATTCTCTATGTTAAAAATGTTGCTTTTATTTTACAGATAACTAAAAACATGTAAAAACAAAAATAGAAAAAATGAAAAACAAAAATGTCCTTTTTATACTGGGTCAAAATAAAATTTGTGAGTAAATACAGATCAGCATATACCATCTCATAAGATGAAAGTTTTTTTCTCTCATGGCAGCATTAGCTTCATTGACCCTTCTGAGTCATGTGTTTGGCTGTCAAACTCTTCTGGGAGATATAAAGAATTCTCCTTTTAATGAAACAGTAACCCTCTATAAAATTACATAAGGAAAAACATTATAAAGTGCCTTGGCTACAGACTATTTGGGGTCATATCCTTAACTAATGTAAACAGGTTCTTTGAAGTCAATGGAGCTATACTGATTTACACAAGATGAGGATATTGTCCTATAGCTTTAATTTAAAAATGTACTTGCCATAATTAATTATCAAATGCATTCCACACACAGGCATTATGCAGAGATTCCTATGAACTACATTTATGACAGTTGTCTTCACCAGGTATTTCTCTTAGAACTTCAAAACATTTTCTTTTTTTCCTTTTTAATTTAACCCTGATAGTAACTGGAATACATGTTTGAGACACTATAATACAATTTAATGCAAAACTTTCATTGAATTTTTAGTTAGATAAATTAATTTTCATTATTATAAGTGAACTGAAGTTCTAAAATTCTAAAAGATTGAAGATCTGGTAAATTAATATATTAAACAAATATATGTTTGAGCTTTGGGTAGAGTGCTCAAAAAGACCCTGCCATGAATTTGCATCCTGAAGTAGATATAGCTGTAGCCTGATTTTAAAAGATCTTGATTAATATATTCAAAAGTAACTAATGATTTTGGGTTCCTCAGTTTTGGGGTGCCTGCTCTGAGAGTCTTTTAAAAGTCTTGAGGTAAAATCTTGGTCTCATAGGGTGTATCTACACCGCACCTGGAAATAAGCTAAGCAATTTGCACAACACAAATTGTGTAGCTTATTTTGAGTTAATTTCAAAATAAAGTACTATTCTGAAACATCCCTTAACCCTTGCGGAATGAGGGTTACACAGATGCCAGAATAGCACACCTGTTATCTTGAAATATATTATGAAATAATGAGCTGCTTTAAAGACGCGGAATAGCTATTGCGGGATAGTTCTGGTATCCGAAATAGCTCAGCAGTGTAGACAGTCATAGAAATGAATGGCAAAACTCTCATCAACTTCAGAAAATCCAGGAATTCACCATTCAGTTTTAAGAGTGGGTGCTCAGCACTTTCTGAATGTTTTTTAGTTTCTTAAATTATGTACACAAAAATGGGGGTACTTTAGAAAATCTGGGCCATAAAAATACTAGCATAAAGGCCCTGGTATCAACAGCTTTAACTATAGAGAAGATGGAAACAGGGTGTTTTGGGGAAAAACTTCTAGTCTTTTCAAGTGTTTAGTAGACCTTTCAAATATGAATCTCAATTATGCTACAATTTCAAGAACTGAACTCAGTTTTTTAATGATTAAACTTTCTGATTGCCAAAAAGGTGAAGAGTTCAACAGCAAGGCATTTGAATTGTCTGACCCAGGGAATTACCTTTCTAGATAATTATATATTAGTTATTTCACTTTAACATCATTTATAGGTATGTCATCAAAATTAAATGACCTAAAATTGTACATAGTATTTGTATTATGTGTTTAAACATTTGTCTGCTAGCATTAATTAATGACTTAGAAAGAAAATAATCCCTCATCTATATTAGAAAATTAGGTTGGGTTAGCTTTGTTGGTCAAGGGTCTGAAAAAAATCCACAACACTGAGTAGCATATTTAAGCTGATCTAAGTAGATAGTGCTAGGTCGACAGAAGAATTTTTTCAATTGACCTAGCTACTACTACTCAGGGAGAACCCCTTCCATCAGTGTAGGTAGTATCTACACTGAAGTGCTATAACGGTGCACAGTAGGACATGCTCCATCGACTTTATAAAATTAGATGCTAAAATGTTGACCTTAATAATTTTAACCTTATCTTGTAGTATGGACATGGCCTTAGAACCAAGCTGTTTTAATAGAATGCATTTCTATAATTCTTAGTTTTTTTATTTAGCAACATTTAAGAGTTGAACACAGTGAGCTTGATGCTTTGATATTTTTGTTAAATATTATGAAGTTAGTAATGGTTCAATAATTGTTGTCTGGGTTGCAGATGAAAGCAAACAGAAATAAAATAAAGTGGAAACGTCTCAGAAATCAGCTGGAGGAACAGAAACAACCTAGCACATTTTCCTCCTTCCCTTGAGCCCATGGCAGAGATGCTGGAACAATCTGTATAGTGGGGGTGCTTAGAGCCATTGAACCAAACTGTAAACCTTGTACATAATAGAAACTACTGCAAGCCAGGGGGTTCAGCAACATTCCTAGCTCCAGCATGGAATTTTTTATGCTCCTACTCCACTGGACTACATGGTAGGATTTCAGGAGTGTGCAGACAGTAGGAGGAGGCAGAAAAGGGATTCCAGGAAGATCTTCCCCTACAGCATTCTTCCCTCTAGAATATATACATAACTGAGCAGAACATCAGTGCTGTTCAATGCATCATTTATTTCACTTCTATATCTGTTTCATCCTCAGAGGAGGAGTAAAAAGTAGTCACCATCTCAGAACATACTGTCTGAGAGCAATCAGTCAGGCACAGAGAACAGCCCAGATGTCTCCTAAATAAAGCTGCATGATTTTTTGATGGATACTTTATTTAATGAAAAATACAGTTTTGTTCAACCTTAAATTATTTGCGAATTTGACAAAAAAAATGCCAAATTGTTTTGGTCATTGTTTTCCAGCTGAATTCACAAAATGGAGGAAGAACCCTTTATAATTTTAGCCCAGTGGTCGGAGCATTAATCTGGGATGTGCAGAGACCCAAAATCAGATTCCAAGTTTTGGGAGAGGCATTCAACCCAGTACTCCTTCCTCTTAGGTGATGTGCCCTAACCACCAGACTGAAGTTTATGAAGGGGGCTGCTACCATTACTGCTTCTGGCCATCTTGTGAAGTTAGCCCACAGGAGCCAACGGCTTGCTCCCCAAGACCCTGAGAAATATGGGAGGGGATTGTTTTGTACTCCTGTAAAGCCGGGGTTTTGTGTAGCAGGGGAGGGGCCAGAGCAGCCAATCTCAGTGCCACCTCGACTGCATCATGCCCTCTCAGCCTTCAGCACTGCCAGGAGTCTGGCTCACAGTGCTCCAGCAGCAATTTAAAGGGCTCAGCGCTCTGGATGCTACTGGTGCCACAATGAATCACTGACTCCTGGGGCAGTTGCTCCTTTTGCCATCCTCTGTTGGTGGGCTTGATCTTGCCCTTAAAATTCATGGAAACAAAACATTTCAAGGCAAACAAAACATTTTGTTCAACTCAAAATGGATATTTCTGATTTGGCGGAGTTCTGAGAAGTTCAGATTCTGTCTAGCTGAATCATTCTCCCCACCACCAGCACCATTTTTTTCAGACCTGCCAACAAAACACAAATTATTTGCTTAGGTCTACTCCAGTTATTCTCCACAGAACTCCATTTTCCACAGGGATGCTGGATGAGGCCTTCTCGCATTGAGGAACCAAGCTAATAATCTGCATTTCAAATTTTTGGATTTCTCTATATACTCTTGTGGGTTTCTCTGAAGAGAGGGTAGAAAGGCTTAGGTCACTGTGCACAGAGCTTTCTGAAAAAAAACAAACCCACATCAGTATTAGCTTTGTTATACTCTTCATTCTGAAGTGGAAAAGTAGGTCTGTAAGGTCTTATGTCAAAGAACCATAAAATGATTCTTATAAAGTAATGGAGGGATATTTCACTCTATCCTGTACATAGTGTTCTAGTTGTTCAGACTGTCTAGATATGTAATTATATAATGGACTGAATAAGCCTGAAAAAAATAAATATGGAATGGAGAACAGAGTGTTTCCTTCAGTCTTTTATACAAGTGGAGAAAACAAATGTTTCTTGTTATTGTTCAACTCATATTTACATCCTTCATGTATCTACCTCATGGATGAATTCATCAAACAGCTCTTATAAATTGCCCAGCCATGTAGAGTTAATATTATTTTAATGCTGTATCCAAAATTATGCTAGTCATTTTATAGATCAAATACAATATTTGAAAATTCGTTCATGAGAGAATATATATGTATGTGTATATACATAATGCTCATATAATATATATTACATATATAAAAACCATCTTAATAGGATTAGCATAAACATTTCAGCATTTTACAATAACTCAAATATTCTCCTTTATCTCCTATTCCTCTACACATCCTTGCACCCATGTCCCCGATTAGCCTGCTAACTTTGCTAATAATCACATATTACTGCCCACTGTCTGCGGATAGGGGATCTAGAGTGAAGTGAAGAACCAAACCTGGAACCTTTGAAGCCTAGTAGATGAGCCTCTATCACTTGAGCTAAAAGTCAGCTAGCTCTAAGCTAAGGCTGTGGGGCAAACTCACTCTCTCTGGCTAAGCTGTCTAAGTGCCATGACATGGGATAGTATATCACACCCAGAAGGTGTGTGGGTTACAATGGCATTGTTGAATCACATCATTAAAAGGTAGAGATTGAGGAAACAATTAGGATAATTAATTATTGTAACCATTTACCAAGGGGTTGTGATGGATTCTCCATAACTAGCAATTTTTAAATCAAGATTGGACTTTTTAAAAAAAGATACACTGTTTCAAAAGTAATAATTTCAGATAGATTCTATGGCCTGTCTTATACAAGAGGTCAGACAACATGATCATAGAGGTTTCTTGTGGTCTTGGAACCTATTAAAAATTTCCTTGTATACTAAGAATATCCTAAAAGTTATGAGTATGCATATAGTTTCTTCCCAGCTTTGCATGATCGAGGCATGCTGGACTGCCAGGCAAAAGCCATTATTTCAACAGGAAAATATATTAACTGAAAGTTAAAAAGGCAGAGTCAGGCATTATATTGATCACAATATTTTCTGATTATGCAGAGTGAAACATGTTTTTGCTGTATAGAGAATCACATATGCTGTATCCTAATCAAAGTCAGTTTTGGTGGCAGCATCTAGTGCCCATTCCAACACATTGCTTGTTTTAAGTTGTTATTTGTGTACTAAAAAAATCATGTACCATTTTTTGGTATCTTGAGCAGCAGGGGGAGGTTGGTTGCTTTCTCATTCTAAAAAGTCACAAGCTCAGTTAAATTTTATTGTCTATAACGTTTGGTGTGTGAATATTTCAAGAGCTTTTGCAAATATCAGATAGTATGTAACAAGGTGAAGTTAATGAAGTATATGGCTCAGTATGCCACAGGCTTTAATTTAGAATTTCTACACATAGTGACTTCCAGAATGGAGCATGCAGCAACTGGTAAAATCAATATTTTCAATTGCCAGGCAGTTGGTGTTAAATGTTAATAGTATAATATAGCTATCTCATATAACATACACACTGCAAAATGAATCTATATTGATATTCATGCAGTAAAGATGAACTTCTAGTGAAATTGTATGGATATTAAAAAAGCTGAAATGTCACTAAATATTTCCATCTAATAAAGAAATATAGTACCACTAAAAACTATTTGGTTTTCCTCATAAGTGGCCTCCATTGAGATTAGATTTCTGAAAAGAATATATGATGTAATAAAAATGTTAAGTGTGTGGAATATAAGCCAACAGCTTGTGTGTTGGAGGAAGAAACTTTGCTGGATGTACCACAGCTCCAAGACTGCACTGGAGATGTGAGGCTATTGACATGCTTTCATTGATGAAGCTTTAGAATGCCTTAGATGTGGTGATTTCCTTTTCTTTTCTTTGGTCCATATGACTTAAGGTTCCTGGGCACATAAGAAGAACTCCATGTAGAATACATGACGTTGTTAAGATTTTTAAAAAGTGTGTATAGGTTGACCCTCTCTAGTCCAGCACCCTTGGGACCTGACCAGTTCTGAACCAGGGAATTTTCCAGACCATGGAAGGTCAATATTGTCTAACAGCATTACCAATACATCCACTGCTTATTGGGCTATTAGAAGACATTTAGGGGTAAATGAGAGCTAAATAACAGCACAGAACATTGAAAGCTAGAACTGATGGCTGTAAACAAACTTTACGTAGCCACAGGAAACTTGGCCACAGCCATGAAAAGTGGACATTTGGCTAAATAAAATCATTCAACAGATGTTTCTGGACTAGAGAGTTCTGGACTAAAGAGGTTCAACCTGTATTGCAGAAAGGATGTAGAACAGGTTGTTTCAGGTAGTAAACAGCCTGTGGCCCAGGCTACTGAATAATTCACGAGTACTGCATTTATATATTTCACTTTGTATACTCTATTCATAGTAAAGCACAAAAAAACTACACTAAATCAACTAATAAAGGACAGAATTAGAGAGTGAGAAAGCATTAGCTGAACCACTTAGAAGTAAGTGATCTTGGTTGTGTGGTCACGAAGGGTAACCCCTCAGACTGCACCTCAGGAAATTGAAAAGTTCCCTTGCAAATTGCAAGGTGAGCTTAGATCAAATGTACAAGTCAATAAACTGATGATTTGGGTCTAATCCCAGTCACTGGTATCTTAACAGATTTACAGTCTAGTGGATATCAAACATTCATGATAAACCACAAAAGGTTTATGATAACAGAACTTTAAAAAATGTTTCTAAATTGCACAAGAGCACTATACACTGCAGAGTGGGATAATGAGATCTAGTATAAATAAGAATCAAACCCTTAAAGGCTACGTCTAGACTGGCATGATTTTCCGCAAATGCTTTTAACGGAAAAGTTTTTCCGTTAAAAGCATTTGTGGAAAAGAGCATCTAGATTGGCACGGATGCTTTTGCGCAAAAGCACTTTTTGCGGAAAAGCATCCGTGCCAATCTAGACGCGGTTTTGCGCAAGAAAGCCCCGATCGCCATTTTCGCCATTGGGGCTATTTTGCGCAAAACAGTCCTCCCCTGTCTACACTGGCCCTCTTGCGCAAATACATTTGCGCAAGAGGGCTTTTTCCCGAATGGGAGCAGCATAGTATTTGCGCAAGAACACTGACAATCTTACATTAGATCGTCAGTGTTCTTGCGCAAATTCAAGTGGCCAGTGTAGACAGCTGGCAAGTTTTTCCACAAAAGCAGCCGCTTTTGCAGAAAAACTTGCCAGTCTAGATGCAGCCTTATAGTTTCTGAATAACCCAAAAAAACTGAGAACCTTATATTCAAAAGTTAGTTTCCTAAGTTGTGCATGAAAATGTACAGATGAAATGGACATGCTCAGGAGTCATGTTCTGTATCTGTGGTGGGCCCAGAGTGCCATAAATAGCTATTTATTAATGCCCACAGGGCAGTTATGGGCTATGGTGCCTAGATGTTTGTACAACTTCCCAATGTTTGTGCAAAATAGACATATACAGCAGATAAATGTAAAATTTCCAGGCACACATTAGTCACTCCTATTAGAAATTTTGCCCTGATATTTAATTATTGACATAAAGGCCCCTATTCAGCAAAGCACTTGGATAATTTAAACACACAAATAGTCCTCTTAAAGTCAATGGTTAAGCACTTAAACAGCAAACTTAAGTGCTTTGTTGAATCAGGGCCTAAGAAATCATAAGCTTATTATTAATTTTTGAGCTATTGTCAGGAAAACCCTGGCTGAAATCTGAGCTTTCCTCTTATTTTGTCCATTCTGTTTTTCCATGAGGCACCTGTGTGATACTTGACTTAGTGGTGCTTCAGAGCACTGGCTGCTTTAGCAGAAATCATGAGGGGGGTGTTCCTTTTACCATGGGTCAATGGGCAGAATGAGGAACTGTGCCCTATATTACTAGACAAATATTCAATCATGGCTGCCCAGCTCAAGAATTCAACCATATAGTAAATACAGTTCCATCCGGCTGAATGAGCTGTTGAAGGGCAGGAGCATATTACATAGCTGCATGCAGACAAATCTCTCACAGGCGTGAATGAAAAGTGTGTAAAAAGTTCTCCTTGGCTGTGTCTGTAGTGTCAACCGGGAGGGCTGTGTCACTAAAGCAAAGGCCTAAGAGTGTCTAGTATGCAGTCTCCTCTTTTGAATATGGAAATTGATCATGGCACTTGGTAGACTCAAAGTTTAGCGATGTGTTTGAAGATAGTGGGAGGAAATGGGGAAGATGCAGCTCTGAAGCATCAAACTTTTGAAACCCTCCCTCCCTACCCTGTGGTTTAGAGAGGTAAAAGATTGCCTATAATTGAGTGATCAGAGACAGGAAATAATAGTTTCAAGAGTGAGTTACCCTGAATGCCACTGCATTACTTAGATACAAAGGGAACATCTGCACAGCAACTGGAGGTGCAATTTTCCTCATAGATAATGTACATGTATTTGTTTTGATAGAATAAGCATGTTAAAAAAAGAAGTGTATCAGTGTGAGTTAGACAGGCAGGTACATGTTGAATGTATCAGACAGGATTATACTCAGATGGCCAGCCAGTGTTGACACCTACACCATCTTGGCAATACTGCTATTTTTAGTGCACTAGTTCAACAAAACTAAGTGCACATACTGGAAATCTTCATGCTGGAAATTACACCTCCCACTGCCATTTAGATGCATCCAAAGAATATGGGCACAATGAGAAAGTGCAGTGTTCAGTTCAGTGCTTAATTAATTCAGTTCAGAAATTATACTGATTTAAATATTTAGTTCTTGTCTCCTGAAAAAGAAGTGTATATTGTATTTGCAGTGCTTTCTGAAACGGTGAACAGGTACAAATGGGGACAGCTCTAAATTACAACAACCTTAGTACAGTTGCCTGTGGGCTTCTGCACAGTCCAGAACTGCCAGAATGCTCCATCCATTCTCCAAATATGCCCCCTCTTTCCCTTGACACAGCTCCACAGGCCTGCTGACAGGGGGCGCAATGGAGGCAACTGCCTCGGGGCCCAGCAATACGAAAGGGCCCCAAACTTCTGGCCTCCACTACTGCCACACAGAGGGGCCTGTGGCACCTTCCAGGAAGCACAGAGGACTGTGGGGGCAGGGGGATAGGAGAAACTGCAGTGCTCTAATCCCACGCCTGCCCTTTTTAGCCGAGTCCCCACCCCTTTCAAGGGGACAGAGCAGGGCTCTCCACCATCTTGCCTAGGGGTTGGTGAGGCAGTTGGTCCTGCTGTGGCACTATGTTTTGTGCTATGAAGAGGCATAGCAGCCATAAGGCCCCATGTGCCACCTGTCTGCTGGTCCCAATCTGCTTTTATTGCTGCTGTGCACCAGCAGAATAGGAATTAGAATCTGGCCCAAGTCTCTGTTATGACAGACCTACTATGGACTTCCTTAGGATGAGTGAGCTAGATCTCTGTATTTGGCCATGATGCCTTAAACCGCATAGCACATACCCCTCTGGATGTTTGAGGTAAACATTGCAGTACAACATTTCAATAAATCACAGGAATGCTGAACTCTTTCTGACTCTGCCACAGACTTCCCATGGAATGTTGCAAAATACTAAAATAATGAAGACAGCATCATGATTTTTCCCTAGAAATATTATGAGTTTGTTCCATTTATGGCAATTAGTTCATAGTTTTTTCAATAGTGGTGCATCACTTGCATTCTCTAAGTTGTGCAGTAGGGAGTAAATATGGATTCCCTATAAACTTTGAGGAGGGAAACTAAACTGGGATACTTTTTATTTTCTTGCTTTATTCTGCATGCTGATGTTTGGAATTTTTATAGGATTACTGTAAAGCCAGAGTCATTTCATAACACCAGACACCAAAGCAAGAGAAATAGAGCCAGATCTAACACCTGGTTGAAGCCCATGGAAAGATTTCCAATGACTACAAAGTGAGTCGGATTAGGCTTCATTGTTGAACCAATGTTTTCATATCGTAAGCTTTGTTCTCTGGGATTCCAGCACTTATCCCTAAAGGTTTACCAGTTATTTTTAGAGAAGGGTTTTTTCTTGAAATAACGTGGTTACACAGGGCATTTTATTTTGAAATAGCATGATTTCGAAATAGCTCCCGGATGCGATTATGCTAATGAAGTGCAGGATATTTAAATCCCGGCTTCATTTACTATTTCGAATGCCTACATTTGCATCCCTATTTTGAAATAGGGTGCAAGTATAGACATACCCTAAGATATTTCAACTGTGATGTGCAAACCATTCCATGTATATAACAGTAAGGGTGACAGCGGACTACTGGTTCCTCTCTAAATTGTGATAGGTTTCTGAGAATAGGTTCTAGTATCATAACCCATCTTAAAGGATACACTGGTAGCGGTGGAACAAGACAGATAATGATTGGAAAGACTGTTTCAAGTCTTCCCTGAAGTCAATAGAGATACGATGGTGTGAAACTAATTTAAGATTAGCCTGTAAAGCTACATCTATACTATGGGTACATCTAAACTACATGGCTCCGTCGATGGAGCCATGTAGATTAGTTTACTCGGCAAAGGGAAATGAAGCGGCGATTTAAATAATTGCTGCTTCATTTAAATCAAAATGGCCACCACGCTGTGCCGATCAGCTGATTGTTGACACAGCGCGGCAGTCTAGACGGGGATCTGCCGACTCCAGAACCCTTCGTCGTCAGATCCTGTAAGCCTCATTTCACGCCAACGAAGCGTTCTGGGGTCGGCAGATCCCCGTCTAGGCTGCCGCACTGTGCCAACAATCAGCTGATCGACACAGCGCGGTGGCCATTTTGATTTAAATGAAGCAGCGATTATTTAAATCGCCGCTTCATTTCCCTTTGCCGTCCTGCCTAATCTTCATGGCTCCATCGACGGAGCCATGTAGTTTAGACACACCCTATATGTTTAGGGGCGTGAGTCCCTTCCTCAGCTCCAGGTACGCATGCTAGATATCATGGAGCTAACAGAATAAATAGCAGTTTATCTGTGGTAACAAAGATAGTGGCAGAGAAGCCATGGTTGAACGAGGACATGTTCATACCCCCTATTTATATATTAAGAGTGATGTGTTTTTACTTTTTAAAAACTATCTCAAAATGTGTTTCTTAGTGGTACTTGTTTAACTGTGCTAGCTTAGTCTCTGATTCAGGAAAGCACTTAAGCATATCATTAATTTTAAACATGTGCCCCTCCCCATGAAAGGTGCCAGGTATTTCAATGGGTTTACTCAGATGCATTAAATTAAGTATGTACTTAAGTATTTTGCTAAATCAGGGTCTTATCTTACAGTAATTTAAAGATGAAAAATGATCAGTATAAAAGAGTAGTCTTTGGATGATACTTTAACATCATTTTAGCCATTATTTTGTGTTCAGAAACAGTTTTGTGTGATGTTCATTTCAGAATAGCTCTTTAATGAGAAATCTACTTTGAAAAGGAAAGACTTGGAAACTTTAACATACCACAATAAACCTGCATGCTGAAAGGTAATGGGAGAAATACTGAATGATAGCTAGGGGCTGATTTTGACAGATGCATGTTTACAGTTGTGCTCCTATATTTGTTTGTGCCTATGGTCAATTGGCTATGCAAATACCAGATGTTCCTGTGAAAATTTAATATTTGAACATGCATTTGGCAGCAGGAGCATATAACTGACATATACATTCACAAATATGTGATGTGTGTGTATGCACATCAGGGATTTACATGCACAATTACATGCATTTATTTTCTAAACTCAGGCTCTTAAATTGCTGTCTGTTTTTTTTATTCAAACCCATCATTTTCCAATTACCATTTTTATGATTTAGGAACTTCTGCTACATTTTAAGCATTACAAAGAGTTACTTTATGGAAAGTGGGAATATATCTTTTTTTTAGAATAGCATTTTTAAATATTAAATTTTAAATATTAAATATTTTCAGGTTGATCAGTAAACGTTTATGGAAAATAAATTTCTTCTGTTAGTACATGCATTCCTATTTTTCTCAATTATATATATTTTATTCATTATATATTTTATATTTCTTCTAGGCACAAATTATCCATGTGGCCAGTCTATTTAAAAAAGGGAGGTATATATAATTGGATTTTATAATAATGTTATGACAATGTTAAAACCTTTATAACAACTATGCTTGCACACTGTATGTTTTATGCAGAACAATCTACAGTATAATAAGCACACCAAAGAGCCATTAACTGAGCTGGCAAGTGATGAAAACATTATAGTCCAAAAGGCTTGATTTAGGACAGGATTAAACAACATGATTTTGAATAGTACCGCAGAAGTGGGGTGATGTAAAGACTGTATCTGTGGACATATGATGTTTGCAATTTGTAAGGCCGTCGACCCTGGTCTACACTAAGGAGTTATTTCAAAATAATCCCCTTTATTTCAAAATAATAAGCAGTGTCTACACTACTAAGCCTGTTATTTCAAAATAAGGGTCGTCTTATTTCAAAATCAGTACTCCTGCTTTCCATGGGGAATAACACTTTTTTCAAAATAGTTATTTTGAAATAGATTTAGTGTGCATGCTCTGCACTAGTAATTACTCCCCAGTGTTTCCTGGGGTTTTATGTTGAGGTCTTATCTCTTATCCACGAGTCTTGTGGTTAAGGGAGAAGTGGTGGATGTGTTATACCTAGACTTTAGTAAGGCCTTTGATACGGTCTCGCATGATATTCTTATCAATAAACTAGGCAAATACAACTTAGATGGGGCTACTAGAAGGTGGGTGCATAACTGGCTGGATAACCATACTCAGAGAGTAGTTATTAATGGTTCACAATCCTGCTGGAAAGGTATAACAAGTGGGGTTCTGCAGGGGTCTGTTTTGGAACCGGCTCTGTTCTATATCTTCATCAACGATTTAGATATTGGCATAGAACATACGCTTATTAAGTTTGCAGATGATACCAAGCTGGGAGGGGCTGTGACTGCTCTGGAGGATAGGGTCATAATTCAAAATGATCTGGACAAATTGGAGAAATGGTCTGAGGTAAACAGGATGAAGTTTAATAAAGACAAATGCAAAGTGATCTACTTAGAAAGGAACAATCAGTTTCACACATACAGAATGGGAAGCGACTGTCTAGAAAGGAGTATGGCAGAAAGGGATCTAGGGGTTATAGTGGACCACAAGCTGAATATGAGTCAGCAGTGTGATGCTGTTGCAAAAAAAGCAAACATGATTCTGGGATGCATTAACAGGTGTGTTGTGAGCAAGACACGAGAAGTCATTCTTCCGTTCTACTCTGTGCTAGTTAGGCCTCAGTTGGAGTATTGTGTCCAGTTCTGGGCACCTCATTTCAAGAAAGATATGGAGAAATTGGAAAGGGTCCACAGAAGAGCAACAAGAATGATTAAAGGTCTAGAGAACATGACCTATGAAGGAAGGCTGAAAGAATTGGGTTTGTTTAGTTTAGAAAAGAGAAGATTGAGGGGGGACATGATAGCAGTTTTCAGGTATCTAAAAGGGTGTCATAAGGAGGAGGGAGAAAACTTGTTCATCTTGGCCTCTGAGGATAGAACAAGAAGCAGTGTTCTTAAACTGCAGCAAGGGAGGTTTAGGTTGGACATTAGGAAAAAGTTCCTAACTGTCAGGGTAGTCAGACACTGGAATAAATTGCCCAGGGAGGTTGTGGAATCTCCATCTGTGGAGATATTTAAGAGTAGGTTAGATAAATGTCTATCGGGGATGGTCTAGACAGTATTTGGTCCTGCCATGAGGGCAGGGGACTGGACTCGATGACCTCTTGAGGTCCCTTCCAGTCCTAGTAGTCTATGATTCTATGAGGTAGTGTGTTCACATTAACAGAGCCCGCCTCGGACTAATTACTATCCAGTGCTTTCTGGGGCTCTACGTTGAGGTAGTGTGTCCACATTAACGGAGCATCCCTCAGACTACTTTCAAGGTTCCCCTTGACACACTACTTTCAATTTTTAGCTCCTACTTATTTTAGGAGTTATTATTTTGAACTTAGTTCTTTTGAAATAATTTCCTAGTGTAGACATGCCCTTGTTGAGCTGAGGCTGCTCAGGAGTCTGAGTAGAATACAAGCACAGACCTTTTGTGATTTGTGATTTATAGTGATCATTTATTTAAATCTTATTTACTTGTAAATCAGTGTCTTTCTGTTTGTTTTTCATTGTAAGAGTGCTTGTAACATACAGGTGAGAATTGCTCAAAAGTAACATATAGTTCTGATTTATACTTACAATGAGCCTGGAGAGGCAGATGTAATTGTAAACAACATCTGTGTCTTCAGTTGAAGTGCAGGTAATGGAACATGCTCTGATTTTCTATAACGTGTTAAATAAGGATCAAAATATTCCTCAGCTCTCTACTTTGCTTACTACCAAATTGCTTAAAAAAGTAAAAAAAAAAAAAAAAACCCCAATAACTTTGTAATAAAAATGTTTATAAAAAAGTAAGATTGATGTGGTGTTTTTTATTAAAAAAAAATCCTAGTATAAAACACTGGATACAACAAAACAAGAATCTTTGTCTTTACAGTATTATATGTTTCTATTTAAAGAATGCTAGAGAAGCAGAAAGTGTTTGCAGGAAGCCAGGAGAGCAAATGAGAATAAAGTGTGGGTTTTTAAATTGGAGGCAGTCTCTTTCTGCTGCAGTCTGTGTGTGACCAGAGGAGAGCTGGACAGACATAAATTAAGCCAGGAAGCAAGACATGAAGAATCCAGCAACATCAAAGCCTAGGGAAGGACTAAACCTTTGAACCACAGATATCTGAGTAGAACAGGAAATGTTTAGTCAGACTCAGTCAGGCTTTTTACTTATTTTTGGACTTCTCTGTGCTGAGTCCATATCCCCCCACCTCTTTACACTGTAACTTCTAAAATGAATTCCAGGGAAGCAATTTTCTTTTTTTTTTAATTTTGCCTTTTTCAGTTGCAATGTAACACCTTGCAACCAAGTAATGTTTTGTGAATATGTCTTTGTTTAGTTAATAAAAATCATCCCTTTAAAACCATGAACTGAATCCTGTGTCCTAGAAGGCAGGAGGAGGTTCAATGTGCATTTGCCTAAGACTGCATTGTGAGCTATTAAGGATTTACAGGGATTTTTTAAGCTCTCTCCAGAGGGAGGGTTAAGGAGCTTGAGGGTATCTCACAGGAAGAAATTCCCAAGTGCATCTTCCTGGGCTTTCAAGGGGGTTTTAGCATTTGGTTGATGGCAGTGTACCATCCAAGGTCAGAGGATCTGTGACCTTGGGGACTTTTTAAAGTGAAGCCTTTAGTGGCAGGGTATTTTAAAGTGTCTTGCAGGTACCCCCTTTCTGCATTCAAAGTGCTAGAGTGGGGAACAGCTTTTACATGCCACCCGGTCAATAACTTCTGGTGGGAACTTTTCTGTCTTAGGTGAGGTGGATGCTTACAGATAGGTTAATTAAAGGAAGTGCTCACACATATATCTCAATGGGCTTTTGAGTCAAAACCTTTGACCCAGTTCATAATAATATCTTTAAAAGGCAGCAACAGGCAAATATATAAATTATATTTTGCTGTATAGTTTAATATAACTGAGCAATTCAAGACTCATCTTTGGTCCACTTCACAATCAACGCAGGATTACTTAGTTTTAAATAAAATTTTATATCAGTGAGTTTAAGATAAGGCCCTTACTATGAATGGAGGATTTCTAAAACTAAAATAGGCATTGGATTATACCTTATTTCTCAGAATAATTTAGGAATTTTGATATAATCAGTGCTACATGTATGGTTCCCCCCGCCCCAGTCCTCTGGTACCTTCTGTTCTCTAGTTGCTCTTTAATGATAATTTCCAACAGTAAATGTATTAGCTAATTCTCTTTACCTTAAGGCATACATATTATTTGGACTTGCATATTTGTACGCTGTATATATTGAGGGCAAAAGTCTCTAATAAATGTACAGCACCTTTTCCTCTCTAAAAGCATGGGAATGAAGAGAGGGTATGATGGAGCTAGGTTATGCCTATCCTTCACTGGTATAGGGACCACAAATGAGTGAATTTTGCAGTGCACCCTGAAAATTACAAGAGTGAGATTAATGCTTCTCCATCCCTTTGGGGTATTAATAAGTATGACCATAAATGGAGTATAGAAGGATTACCCTGACATACATCTGCCTTCTCTCTAAATGCTCTCATTCTAGAATCATTTACATGAGTATACTAGTTCCTCAACATTGTAGTATACTATAACTAGCCAGTCTTTATCCTTTCTCTCTGTCCAGGGAAATCTAATAGAAGCCTCACACCTGTCTTTACCTTTAGTTTGTCACTTTATCATTTTTGAAATACCAATTGCTTTGTTTGCCACTTTTGCTTGGGGTGCAGGCAGAAGAATAAATGCTTATTTATAGGGTCTTCAGTTCCTTAAGTCTTTCATACAACCACTTGGGTAGAATATATTTCATCTCCACTATAGTAAAGCCAAAAAGCTTTATAAAAAGAAGGTAGAAGTAATTTATGGTTACACTGGCTTGCATGGGTTTTGTACAAAACACAGAATCAGTGTCCACCTTTGACCCAATGTACTCCAGACCTTTCTGTATTAATGGTGTACAGTTTCAGGCAAGAAAAAAGAGGAGCTCAACACTAAATGAAAAGAGGCAAAATACATTGAATATTGAATGTCAAAATCAAGAGGAAAACATGGGAAACACATTAAAAGTTCTTCTCAGGGGATTGTGAGAGAGCCAGCTTTAAATGGAATACAAAGGCTTTCATTTCCTCAACTATAACAAAAAAAGAAAAACCACAAACAAAAATGAACTTGCAGTCTTGTCTCAGAATAGAGGTAGTTAAGTGTGCTGCATAAAGAACCCTCTAATGTTTTTGGCTACATGAAATGTTTTGTGTCTCTGGATGAATACAACCTAGAGGCAGTAGCTACAATTTCATAAATAATTTCAGTTAGAGACTCAGAGAAATAGGCTTTACTCATTCAGTTTACAAAAAACAAAAGTGCAGTAGAGCTGACAACAAGCTTTTATTTGATATTTCAATGCTATAGGTTTTGTTAAACAGAACTAGTTTTAAATATTTTTGTTTCCCAATATATTAGTTATCATTTTCAGTTGAGATTTCTCATGTGTTCTTGCCTTATAGTCAGCTTCATAATCATGATACAAGTATGTGTCTGCAGCTCATACCCTTTCTCACCAACAAAACCATTAGGAGAAAAAAACCCCTCAGATACCATCAAGATATCAATAGCATACAATGAAACAATATTGAAGATTTCTCTAAAGTATGGTTGTGATTAAATAAAATTATAAAAAGGGAAAACAGGATGTGTGAAAATATACAACAAAAATGTGATTAAATATTATAAATACAAAAATATGAAAATATGAAAAATATTAATATTAAAATGGAAAGAGCAACCTAAAATCCATAAAATAAGTGGTGATTATATTTTTAAAATGTAATCTTACACAAAAAAAGAACTTATCCGTATTCATCAAACTGCTACTGCAATTCTGCAAAAACAAATGTACATGACTTCAGTGGATTAATCATCCTAGTAAATTTACTCATGTTTTTAAGGATTTCCAGTGTTGGATCCTTATGTATTTATAAAAGTTAACCCAGTTGGCTTTGTGCATTCATTTGCCTATGCTGAATAAACATGCCTTGCTCCAGATACAATTTATGATACACTTTTATGTCACTCACAATTTATGTCACTCACGATGTAGGAAATTTTGGTTTTATGTGTCAGTCAGTTTGGCAGGACTGTTGTGGGACTTCATTACCAGATAGCATGACTTCAGCAAAAATGTTAAGGCCTGATCCTATTGAATTGAATGGAAGATTTCTAAATTATTTTAGTTTCACAAGGTTCAGGCCATTAAATATTAGATGACATTGGGTCCAGTAAACTTGTTGATTTGTTGTCATTGTGTCTTTATTTATGAGAATGAGAGGTTCTAAATAATATTTAGGGTCATCATGGCAAATAAAAAAATATTGCCACATAAGTGATTTAGTAGAAAACAAAATATTGGTGTCAATTTTCAGACTAAATAATTGCCTTTTATAGGAATTTACATCTAGCGGCTTGAGTAGCTCTCTGAATATATGTGAAAATATGGTTTCATTTCTCTTGAAAAGGTAATTATTATTACAAGCACCCTTCTTTCTCTTGCTAAAATCTGCACTTTTCCCCCTGGGCAAGATAGGCATCAGGTAAAGCACCCACTATCTGCCACATTCGGGCAGTCAGCCTTCCCCTTAACAGAGGTTTAGGCTTGTCGTCTTCCCCTGGGGTAGAGAGCCCAGCCTATCCTCCTAAAGCATCTATCCAGGCATCTGGTCACACAAAGGATTGTCACATTTCTGGTATCAATGAATTTGAAAGGTATATGGGAAAGTTTTCATTAAGTGACAATAGCATTTTAATGATAGACGTATGTGGGCTTGCAGTGTAGCCATATGTTTAAGCGTGTGATTACATATTAGACATAATTAGCTGTCTAATTGGGCATTCAAATTATCTGATGCCTTTGAAGGGGTAATTTAATGTAAACCGCTCTGTAAAATGTTGGGCTCTCTTTCCTATTGATCAAATTACATGTGGTCAGTTTAGGTTTGATTTGTAACCATTTAACAACTGTTTTCATGATATGTATTGAATATAAACTGGACAAAGATGTTTTTATCCCACTAATAGTGTACATAGGAAAACAGATTTAACACTTTTAGAAGCACAGCATAATTTTACAAACTTTAGTTTCAGTTACAATTAATCTAGAGAAATGCATATTTTCATATAATATTATTTCGCCTTGTATCAAAAGTTGCTTTTACTTCTGCTTGATCCTTGTTTTTAACTGTGGTCGTTGAACCAGACCCTTTTGTGCTGTTGCACCTCCATGTTTGTATGCAAATATGTTTTTGAATATCCATAGGCATAGCTCACATATGCTTCATGAAAATTGGGGCATGTAAATTGTCCTTGGAGAGCTTCTAATCATCTGAATGTTCTATTTGTGTGCATGTATCATTCTTGAATCTGAAGTTGAGTTATGAATCATAAGCCCACTTCAATGTAGATGTTCTAATTGAGGTCATTAGCAGCAATTATGTTGCTCAGCTGTGGGCTGTGCCTTTGCTAGGGGACACGAGAGTTGGCTCAATGGGGTAAGGTGATGGGGTGCCCCAGAGGACAGGCATTCAGTCTCTCAGGTGACAGTCATAAGGGGAGCTCTGTGACCCAGTCCATCATACCTGTAAAGCTTTATTCACACAAATCATCCTTTACTTATATTTGGAAGAAGGGATAATCTTGTGGTTAAGGAACTAGATGGAGTCTCCAGAGTTGTGCATTCAATTCTGGTTGTTAATTGGACTTACTGTTCTGTGCCTTGGTTCCTTATCTGTAAAATGAGGATTTTACTCTACTTTACAGAGGTGACTTGAGGATAAACCTTTTAAGGACCTAGGAAGTATACAGGTGGTGTTGTGATGATAGCGTGGTCTTCACCATCAGAGTTATCTACATAACCTAATATATAAAAATGTATGCAAAAATAAGAACCAAACACAGAAGAGCAAAAGGATGCTCTCCCAACAGTTAGCACATTTTATGATCTGCTGTTGCATTACTGTAATCATCCCTCGTCTATTGCCTTGTATCTATAGTACTGCATTATGGCTCATTGGCTGCTGCTCCCCTCTGCCCTTCCCATCCTTCAAAAGAATCAGCAGAGGTGAGGAAGGATTTTTCCTTCTAAACTAAAAGGCACAAATGAACAGATCAATTGTGGCTGGGGAGAAGATAGCTTCACCTCTCTTTGGTGCATCAGGCATAGCCCACTGCTGGAAACAGAACAGAGGATTTGATAAACCATAGGCCTGGTACAGAAAGGCTGTGATCCAGAAAAGCATTTAAGCATAGTATCTTTAAACACAAGTCATCTAATTAAAGTCAATTACTTTTTCACTGGAATCACACATACTGATTTCAAAGAAAAGCATGCACTCAAATGCTTTGCCAGTTTTGATGCTCATGAGCATATATTTTTCCCCATTCCACCAGTTCTCTGAATGCTTGTTTGTCTGATCCTAAACTGTGAGCTCCTCAGGGAAGGGACCTTTCTTTCTTCTGTGTGTAACTTTCCCAGCACCTAGATAACATTAGCAAAGCCAAATAATAATAAAAGACAGGGATAAAACTTCTGTAATTAGAACTGTCTATTTCTGCCTGTAGTTGTAGTATTTCCTGTATGTCTTTTCCTGAGCTCAGAAGAATAGTTCAGGTTCTTTATGTCAGGGTAATAAGTGAGGTATAATATTGTGGAAAGTTATTCTTGTTTTGCTATTTTTTTCAATTAATTGTAAAATAATCACGATTGGAAATAAATATAACATTTCATGAAGTCATCCAAATCAGTCAATAACTTCCCAGGAAAGTATCAGGGGAAAGAGATTAATGAGCCAGAGGACACAGTAAGAAACAACAACCCAGGCTGCACCTCTATAAACTGGGACTCTCTTGTCTGGCCATGTGTATTATTTGATCTTCCCGGGCCAGAGAGCCCCAGTGGCAGGTGTCGGATGGCAGGAGGGCCAGCAGCTAGGAGCCCTGCAGAGCCAGGGCTGGGGCCACCACAGCTTGGCAGTGGACCCGGGGGAGCCTGGGATGGGGCCAGAGCAGCCCACTGAGTGGGGGCCAGTGGCAGGCAGCCCGGTTGGGACTGTCGGCAGGTTGACCAGCCAGGCCAGAAGTGGAGCTGGTGGCAGGCTGGGGAGCTGGTGGCAGGAGACTTCCACTGGTTGGCCAAATCCCTTCATTCAGTCCTAAGGGTGCCGGACCAGGGAGGAGCTATACTGAGGAGCTATACTGAGAAAAAAAAAGTGTTATGCATTATGGCAGGTCAAACAAGACAACACAGACAGGTCACAAAGACAAAATATTTCACTTTCTGCAGCTTCTGATCAGTAGGCTCCCAATTTCTTTTCTGCTCTCCACCTTTCAAGTATACATTTTCTTGAATTTAATAATCACATCTTTATTCAGAGGGCTTGTAGTTAATAACAGCATCCCAGGATATTTTGTTTAATGAGCTTATTTTGGAATCAATTTCCTATGAAAAGATATTAATGAAGCAGCATCTTTCTTCTGAAAGTGCCACACCTCCTAGTTCCCTGTAACAACCATATGGAATATTTAAATAGACGTTATAGCAAAACTATCCCTTGTCAATCTTCACTACAGATCTTTTAGGGGTGTGTCTAGACTACAGGGTTTTTTTGACAAAAATTGGCTTTTGTCGAAAAAACTATACCTGCGGCTACACTACCGCCAGTAAGTCAACAGAACACGACAGTTTTGTCAACAGAGGTAAACCTGGTTTTACGAGGAAGAACGCCTTTGTAGACAGAGATCTGCCGACAAAAGGGTGTATGTGGACACAGGGAGCCAGTTCTGTTGGAAAAAAAAAGACCTCCAGGAAGAAGCCCAGGTGGACAGTCCATCTGCATGCCTGGCACCTATATTGTTCCTGTCTGCAGCCATCTTTTAAAGGGATAGGCACCTTGCCAGCCATTAGTGGCAGGAAACCAGCCAGAGCACATGGCTATTCCTGTCCCACAGGATCCCAGGCATGTCCCAGCCCCAAGACCATCCTGGCCCGTCCAGAGAGCCTTCTGAGGACACACCCAGGGGCTCCAAACGCCGGGCACTGGCATGGTCTGGACCAGAAATAAAGAGTCTTCTCGAGCTGTGGTCCAAGGAGGAATCCTTACAAACCCTCCACACACACCACAGGAATGCAGAAATTTATAGCTGAATGGCCCAGGGACTGGCCAGGAGAGGGCACCACCCCCCGCACCCTGGAGCAAGTGCGGGCCAAAGTTAAAGAGTTGCGCCAGGGGTATGCAAAGGCCTGAAATGAGAGCTCCCGCTCTAGGGGAGCCTCACACTACTGCCCATACTACGTGGAGCTGGCACACATTCTCAGTGGAGAAGCCCAGACTCCACTGCTTCTCATGCAGTCTGGGTTATCAGAGCCTGGTGGATGAACCAGAGCAGGACCATGAGCAGTCCAGGGAATCTGGAGAGCAAGACCTGTTGCTGAAGGAGGAGGACGATGACAACACCGTGACCCTCACCCTGGAGCCGGTCACCCAGACCCCAGAGGCCTCCCAGGTGTCTTCGGACATCGGGGAAGAACCAACACGTGAGTGCTGTGAGGTTGTGCCACACACAGGATGGGGGAGGTGGGTGCACAGTGGGTGATGCACAAGGGAAACGTGTCATGCTCAGCCTGGACAGCATGCAGCTGGCTGTGCATGTGCAAACATGTGCAGTGGTAGAGTGTGACACATGAGTGTGCGCCACGTGGTGCCAGGAGCCATTTCCACAACACACATGGGTGGGTTGGCAGTGTAAGGGGGCATATGGTCCCATTGGCACTTTGGGGCCCCTGTGATGCTCAGGCTGATGCCCAGCTCACAGATGGTGTTACTTTCAGAACCTCTGAGTCCCCTGTCTGAAGGAGAGTCCCTTACAGTGAGGGCATGCCCTCGTGGACAGCTGTTGCACACATGACTGATTGTCTCTTCCTCTTTTCCTCCACAGCCGGGCCACCTGTGCAAGAGGGCCACAGCACCCCAGCCTCACCTCCATCTCGGGGACATGGGAGCCGCAGGCACTGGCACTTATACTGAGCTTCTGAAGATGCATGTGGCGGCCCTGCAGGATCTCAACAAGACCCTGAAAAAGAGGACGGAGGCAGAGGATCTGTGGCATGATCGCCTGCTGGAAGAGCTTGTACAGCAGCGAACTTCCATTTGTGCCACAATCCGTGAGGTCTGTGCCTTGCCTGCTCCTGTCCCTGGTGCCGCTCCTCCGGCACGCCATGACCCTGCCCCACCAAACCCTCCTTCCCCATGACAAACCCCTTCTCCCCTTGCACCTCCTTCTACCCCAGCCCCCCCGTCCTCCAGTCCCCCCAGCCCTCCTTTCCCCAAGCCCTCCCAGACACAGGTGCACCTTCCCTCTCCTGTCCAGCACTCTGTCAGTCGCCCCACCTGACACCGAGGCCCTGGTGGTCTCCGCATGCGAAGTGGCAGGAGCTTGGGAGCAGGGAAGCACTGTCCCACCTGAACCCCCTCCCCTCTCCAGGTTCTAAGCACCCCCACTACTCAATTACAGACTGTGACTGGCCCACCGGGACCCGCACTGCTCCTGGGGGGACCTCACCCGCTCTCCCTACAGAGGGACAGGGCGGGGCAGCGAGGGGCGGCTGCACTTTTGGCACTCGGGCCGCTGCTGCCAAGTTTGAGCGCGGCAAGACGTAGCTAGCCCCGCCAGGGAGGCAGCGGAGCGGAACAACATCGGTCCGCGCTGGCCGGCCGCCACGTCACCAGTCGGCCCGGAAAGGCCCTCAGTGAGGGGGCCCAAACTCATGACCCGACGTCCCAGGGTGTGAGGACGCCCAGAGGGTGGGGCGCCATGACGCACTGACCTCACCTGAGCCATTTGAAAAGCGGCCGGGACAGAGGCAACGAGGCGGCTCCAGGGGAAGGAGCCACTGGCCGGCCTCCAAGCAGGAGACCAGTCCTCCACGTTGGAGGAGCATGAAGGGGAGCACCCGTACGCGGCAGAGCCCGACCGAGCCCGAGGAAGACTGCGGATGGGTAAGTCCCTGGGACCCACCGTCCGGGCTGGTAGCCGGGGAAGGAGATAGGAAGCAGCACAGGGCAGAGCATTTCTGGCGCCCATGGGCTGATACGCTTCGGGGTGGAACCCCGTCAGCCGGGTAAGGGAGTTAACTCCCTGACCCTTAGGGCCCCGGGCTGGGACCCAGTGGAGAGGGTGGGCCTGGGTCCCCCGAACCCCTCCCCATCACTCTGCCCTCACCTGTGCAACACCGGGTGCCGAGTCCAGGTGAACATAGGACCTCAGGTCACTAGAACATGGACCCCAGGGAGGAGCCATGAAAAAGGGGCAAGGGACCCCATAATGTTAACAAAGACCAGACGGTGGGTCCGCTGAGCCCCTCTCTCGGCTGGGAGGGGGCACTCGCATCCTTAAAAGTACGTTGCAGGCTCAGACCCCTAGCAAAGACCAGACGGTGGGTACGCTGGTCCCCCCCCCACTTGCTGGGAGAGGGGCACTCGCACCCTTAAAATCCGTCACACAGACAATGTTGGTTATTTAAGAAAATGTTTATTTTTTAATCAGAAACTATGCTTTGAGAGAAAACTATGTACAATGAACAAAAGATTTTATATTTTAGCAACATTTCTAGATGCTTTCAGTTAATGATATTGATAACAATAAAACAGAACGTATTCTTTTCAAACAAAACCTGATGTTTATTATTTCTAGAAAGAGGGTCAGGGTGAGGGTTATGGAGGGAAGGTTGTATTGGGCCAGGGCCAAGCCCCCATAGAGGAGACCCTCGGGAGACTCATTGGGCTCCTTCAGAGAATAGCTCCCTAAGGGCCACCCGGATGCGAATGCCAGACTGGTGAGCCTAGCAGATGGCAGCTTATCGGGGCTGCTCAAATTGCTTCTCTGCGCCATCAGCACCTGTACCCCATCCTGGGAGGAAGGCCTCCCCCTTTCTCTCCATGAGGTTATGGAGAACGCAACACGCGGCCACCACCTCAGGGATGTTGCGTTCCCCCATTTCTAGCCATGTGAGCAAGCAACAGAATCTCCCTTTTAAACGTCCGAATGCGCATTCCACCTGCATGTGAGCTTGGCTAAGATGAGCATTAAATAGCTCCTTGCTCGCATCCAGGTGGCTGGTGTAGGGCTTCATTAGCCACGGCATCAGGGGATAGGTGGCATCTGCCACAATGCATACTGGCACGTGCACGTCTCCAAGAGCAAAGTCCCGATACTGGAAAAATGTTCCTGCCTGCAGCCTCTGGTAGAGGTAGGAGTTCCTGAAGATGCGGGAATCATGGGCCCGTCCCAACCACTCAACACAAATGTCAGTAAACTATCCCCAGTGGTCGACCAGGGCCAGGAGCACCATTGAAAAGTAGCCCTTCCTATTAATGAATTGGGCTGCTCGATGGGGCGGTGCACAGATTGGGATATGTGTCCCATCGAGCCCTCTTCCACAGTTCGGGAAGCCAAGGGCAGCGAATGGTGTCCAGGTCTCCCAGACGGATGAGCCTGTTCAGCAGCTCGGAACTGATGGCCCTCACCACCTGGAGAAAGAGACAAATAGACAGACAAAAAAAATGTTAGCCTGAGCCCTTGGGAGGAGAACACCCTCAGCTTTCCGCCCCAAACACCCTGGAAATCCCCTCCTCAGGACTGCACCCCCCCAGAGCAGCGCAGGGTGAGTGTAGGAGCTCCCTCCCACTCTCACTCCACCCCATCCCCCACTTCTCCTTGCCCTTTCCTCACAGTCCCCCTTTTTCAACCTGACAGCAGTGACTGTCCCCCTAGAATGACTTACTTCCATCAAGATGGCCCCAACAGTAGACTTGCCCTCGCCAAACTGGTGTCCCACGGAGCAGTAGCTGTTGGGCGTTGCAAGCTTCCAGAGGGCAATAGCGACCCTCTTTTCCAGAGGGATGGTGGGGCACAGGTGCATGTTCTGTCGTTGGAGAGCAGGGGCAAGCCAGGCACACAGATCCTGGAACATGGCCTTCCACATCCGGAAGTTGTGGAGCCACTGCTGGTCGTCCCACAACTCCATAACGAGCCAGTCCCACCAGTCGGAGCTGGTGTCAAGCCCCCAAAAACACCTCTCCAGGAAGAAGTTTGGAGGCAAGGGCATGGTCCTGCATCCCGGGTGAAGCTTTCATATCTCTGGTCTGGGTCCAGATGAGGAAGGAGCATCATGACTGTGTCATGCAGATGCAGCAGAACTTGCAGAATGATGGTGTGGGGCCACCGCATGCCCAGGGGCAGCTCTGGCTCCATGGCAAAAAAGGGATCAAAATCAGAAACCCCCCCCAAAAAAACCCCCAAACTGCTGTGGTGTCCCAGGAAGCAGGGGATTCACAGCAAGCACTGCAAAACCTTTGCTGTCCCTCTAGGAGGCAAGCAAGGCAGCTGAAGGAGCAAAGCAATGGCTGTTCGGGGGGAAGGGGGTCCCCTTAAGCACACGTCTCTGCAAAGGGCAGGCAGCAGCACCAGGAAGTAAATGCTGCCCCCCATACCCTGCCAGAAGCAGTTCCGGGTGCCTTCTTTTTTCGACAGAGCATCCGGCAGTCTGGACGCTCTTTTTCCGAAAAAGCGGATCGATTTTTCGATCCACATAATGTAATCTAGATGCTCTTTTTCAACAGAGGCTTTGTCAACAGTATCTGTCGACAAAGCCTCTGTCGAAAAAGGCATGCAGTCTAGACGTAGCCTTAGTAACAGAAGTTCTAGAGGTAGAAAAAAATGTGTGTGGGGGTGAGGGGGAAGAAATGGAAATAGCAGATCTAGTTTTGGGTACAGGAGAGAATTTTGGCTTAGATCTTCCAAAGCATTTAGGTGCCTAATTCCTATAGATTTCAGTGGAATTTATGATGCTTAAATACCTTTCAGGATCTGGACCTTTGCTGCTAACTGAGCTTTGCCTGAGGTAATTCTTTAAATGGACCAATAACATTTAATATCACTATTCTTCATTGATATGAAAGATATCATTGTGTTTAATATACTGGACTAGAAATCAGGAGATCTGGGGTTAAATTCCCATTCTGCCACACACTCCTTCAATGATCCTACACAAGTTCCTCAATCTGTAAGGGGTGGTGGTGGTGGTGGCTAATAAGCCTTCCTTTATCCCATGTTGTCTGTTTCAGTTGTAAGCTTTTCAGGGCTGGGCCAGTTGCTTATTATGTGCATATACAGCATTGAGTACAATGGGTTTATAATCTTGGTGGATAGGTTTCTTAGCTGGAAACTTTTCATAGCAATTTTGAAAGGTTGTGTTAGTTAAAGGAAAGTCCAAAATAAAACCCCTGGTTCACACACTGCCAAATTTGGGATAAATTCAGACTGAATCCAATTATGAATTTTTTGTCTTGGGTTAATCTCTGCCCTTAATGAGGATCATGACTTTTATATGGAATGAAGAAATTAATTCAGTTATAAGGACTTTGAAAACTATCATGATTTTATGTACAGAGACAACAAGAAAATTTAATATTTCACGAAATTTACTGTATTCAAGTCTGTATTAAGTGATCTGTCAGCCATATTTGAGTGCTGATATTTTATCAAGAAAAATGTGGAAATATTTAAAGTAATGTGAACAATCCAAGTGGTGAATTCCCTCACTGGATCTGTCAGTTTCACTATATTTTTCAGTGTCAATTAATTTCTATCACTATTAATGATTAAAATAAAATCATGATCCGACTAAGGTCACCTTCTATAAAATAACAGCAGTGGAAGCTGCTTTGAGCTGTTCTATATTTGGAAAATGCCTTTGGTATATAAACATAATTTGTCAGAGACTACAGGCCTTGACATCTTTCAAAATGACATACATTGTTACTGGCCACTGTGACATAGCACTGTAAAAAAAAATCCAGCAAATTCTATGAAGCAGTAACCTCCAATAATCATACATTAAAATTAGTTATATTAGGGCCTGAACTTGCCTTCTCTACAGAGAAAATTGAAGGAAGTTTTCTCTGAGGCTATGTCTATATTACAGAGTTTTTTCGAAAAAACGTCACTTACATGCACTCTGCAATCACGTTCTTTCAAAAAAATATCTAAAGAACAGAGGGTTTTTTCCGACATTGGTAAACCTCTCTACGAGGAAGAAGCCTTTTTCTGAAAGAGCTCTTTTGGAAAAAAGGCACGTGTGGACGGGGAAGAGGGAGTTCTTTCGAAAGAAGAAGAAAAAGGAAAAAGCACAGGTGCCCTGGTAGCCACTCCATCCATAGTAATCACAGCTAAAATGCGAGATAGCGTCCACACTGCCAAAGCGCACTGAAAAAGCTATCTGCTTTTTTGAAAGATAGCATCCATTCAGTGTGGATGCTATCTTTCAAAAAAGCAGATAGCTTTTTCAGTGCGCTTTGGCAGTGTGGACGCTCTCTTTCAGAAGAAGCTTTTTCTCGGAAGATCTCTTCAGTCTAGACGTAGCCTCAGTAAGAAATATAAGACTGGACTATGAATGACACATTTACTAAAATGCAGAGTTGTTGACTCAAGTTCCATGACTTGAACTCGAGTCCGACTTAAGTCGCTTAGGTGACTCGACTTGAGACTCGACTCGCGTTCATTGTTTGTGACTTGAGACTCGACTTGAGACTTGCTAATTTTGTTAAATCGACTTGGTGAAAAAATTGTCTGAAAATGCCGATATTGATGGCTTGTACAAAAGTGACTTGACATTTTTTAAATTAAGACTTGAGACTCAACTTGGGACTTGACTCGAAAGTGACTTTAGGGACTCGAGACTCGACTTGAGACTTGAACTGTAGTGACTTGAGACTCGACTTGGACTTGACAATGACGACTTGAAGACAACACTGCTAAAATGAATATACCACTACTTTTCAAATGGCTCTGTCCCCTTTCTATCATAAATAGAACCATGGGTACCACTCTCATAGCACTTTGAAGTAAAACATTAGCCATTTACCGTTTTTTTTTTTTTTTTTTTTTTTTTTTTTTTTTACTTTCTTTAATAGTTTCAAATTGGAAAGAGAAAAAATGCAATAGGAAATATAAACTTTATAAAACAAATACTAGGGATGAGTAGTAAAATGCAAGGAATAAAAAATGCAAAAGGCAGTCATGAACATGTAAACTAATTAGTCTGGCCATTTATGTTTCATTGCAGGAGGAATAACAGGTAGTTTGAATTAGGGCTTTAATTCGAACTACCGGCTCCCTGCCGCGTGTAGCCGTGGGCAGTTAGTCCGGACTAGTGAAATTTCAAAATGGCGATCGGATGGGAAGATGCAAATAAAGCCCGGGATATTTAAATCCCGGGCTTCATTTTCAACTTCGAATGCCTACATTAGCCTCCCTAGTTCGAACTAGGGGGGCTAGTGTAGACATACCCCAAGAGAGATTTCTTGGCCAACGTCAAAGGCACAGCCTCTATATGAAGCCCAGAGATGGCATCATCATCTAATATAAGAACAAAATATGTGCTGCTTTGGTAAACCATAATGTCCCTAATTTTGTTATTTAATTTATTTGGAAATATACTTAAAATATGTATCTGAGGGTTAATTTGATCTTGTTCTTACTAACTTGCACATATTTCTGAGCAAAGATATTTCACATATGAAATGTAGAACTGAGGTGGAAAATTATTTTTTGTTCTTAAAAGTACAAACATTTTACACAGCGCACATCATATGTTCTGATTTTAACTATTTGGATGGGGAATGAGGAATATGGGACATTTTCCTGACAATTCCCTTGTTTATTTATTTGTTCCTTTACCCAGAGGATGGAAGAAAACAGATAAACTCTCTTTTCTTCCATCCTCTGGGAGAGTGCAGGAGTGATCGCAATGTTACATTATTGCAGCATTTCAAGAACAAACTTTCCTAGTAAATTGTCTGCATAGAAGTTTTTATAGGATTTGGGTACTTTCTGGTGACCTGCTGGTTATTTCTTAAGTAAATGTAATAATTACGCCTCATAACTAGTGAACATGCCTCTCAGCAGCCAGTAGAGTGCTGCTGGGAGAAAAGAGTAGGTATTTTATTTAATTAAGTGACAGAGGACCACAAAATAACAGTGACTTTTTTTTCTGGCTCTCAGTAACTCCATTGGATAAAGTGGTTTTCCAAGTCTTTAAAGCTGAGGATTACTGTCCTTCCATAAATACACCTTCCAGCAGAGTTTCTTTTAGAAAAGTCAATTCCCGCAACATAGATTTATAAGGGCGTTCCCAGGAGAGACGGACAAAAGCAATGCGTAAAAGAAGGACCCACCAGTGCAACTGACCAATTTGGAGAGGAAAAGTCATCTGCTACACAGTAGACTAACTGCTGATGTCAGTACAACTCTACTGATGGAGAAAGGTAGCATTGGGTATCAAAGTGCCAGCAATATCAAGGATATAGTTGCAATATATCTACATTACTGATTACATACTGGAGATGAATTTAAATTATACTTTTTATGTTCCATAATAATCATTCTCTGCTTCTCATTATCCTCTTAAGTATAACACTAACAAGCTGGAAGACAAATGAATCAAATACTGCCACAGTATCACTGGCATATCTACCAAGCAAATTGTGTTGAAAGTATGTTATGGAGATTCCTGTGGCCATTTCATATTACAGTATGCTGTATGACCTATGTATTGAAATATGCTTTGACTAGCAGCACACTTTATTCTGTCTAGAAAACTGCAAATCCATGTACACTGCTTATAGCACTGCCCAGAAAAAAGTTGACACATTTCTGTCCCAGAATAATTATTTTCTCCCCATCATGTCATATCAGATTAAGCATATAAAAATTCCAGGCTTTAACCCTGAAACTGTTGGGATATAAAATAATCAGTTTAATATGTTTTGCATTTCAACAGCACTCGAGTTTCATTTGAATACTAACAATAAGTAATGGAGACCTAGACCTACAGCTTGAATATCAGCAAAGGGAGGTGTGACAAAGCTAATTCCACACAGTGGGTCCTGCATTCCTGGACAGCAGTAGGTTGAATATTATCTTTCCCTGTCTGGCAGGAAACAGCAACTCCCTGTCTAATTTTTCACATTAGTGGCTGACTACAGCACTCAGTCTAACCCCTTTACTTCATGTCAGGGGCAAGCAAAAGTCTAATTTATCCACTGTCATCATTGGCTTAATAGGGGAAAAAAGGAAGTGGAACAATTTCCTAGTCTGTAGGATGTGGAAGCAACAGATGAGATTTCTTATAACAGTCTTTCCCCCTCTAATAGGGATTTTCCTTCCTTGGACTTCTGGGGCCTGAAGGGGCTATTCCCTGAGCAAGGCTTTCTCTGCCCCTTGCCTCTGTACCTACAGGATTGCCTCCTAGTACCTGACAGCATCTCTACAGTTACTGTTCTCCAGCAGCATATCCTCCTCCCACCACTGCTGACATACCATTAAACTTTAGTAAGGGGAGGCTTTTAACCAGTTCCAGCTGGATCTTGATTGGCTCCAGGTGTCCCAATCAAACCTAACTGTCTCAACGGGTTCTAGCAGGTTCTAGATTGTCTCCAGGTATCATAATCAACGTAAGTGTCTCAAATGAGTTCTGGGAGGTTCTTAATTGACCCCGGAAATAACGGGGGTGTCTTATTAACCTGAAATAACTGTTGCTTGGTTGTCATGACAACAAAGATTTGTTCACAGTAGGGCTAATATATCTATCTTTTATTGCTTTTATTACTTTCTGTTAGCCATCTGGCTCTTCCCCACTACAGATGCTACATGAATGAGAAAAGGTGGATATTTTCATTCTTAAAGTAAGCTCAAGTATCAATGTTCATATCTGGATTTTGAATACTGCAAAGTTCAAGGTTGATCAGATCTGGTTTTATGTGCACGCTAAGTTATATTTTTAAATCCTATATTAAAAAATAATTAACTGATTACTTTGATTGTAGATTTCAGAAAAGAATGTCTATTGAAACTTCTGAATGTGTTGTATATTGTGTGATAGAGTATATAATTATTATGGTAATTAATGCACTGCTGTTATATGTAGATATAATGAATAGTAATAAAACAGGACAGCACATTTAGAATGCTGGGGATGAATATTTCATAATAAGCAATTACATCTTTCATTGACCTATTTCATGACTATCTTAACTTCACCTTTTCTCCTTCTTTTGTATAAGATGGGGAGCTGCAGCTCTTATCAACACAACCAGTCTATTGGGATTATTTCTGCTAGAAGTGGAAATAATTGCTATTTTATTCTATCATAGTCATTTCTAAATCACCCACTACCACCACATTTAGATCCTACACACACTAATTAGATTTTTTCATTAAGTTGACCATAAAAGGATTTAATACGTAAGTATATGGGCCATTGACTTCAATGGGACTACTTGTGCTTAAAGTCGAGCACTTTGTTGGATCAGGTCATGATCACTATCATTATAGTATCTAATCTATACACAAAAAATAGTGTGTATTTTACAGGTGAGAAGAGAAGGAAGAGTGAGATTAAAGACCAGATCTTCATGTGGAAGATTAGTACTTTTCTTCACAAGTAGTCTCTGTAAAATCAATGAAGAGTGCAATGCAACTTATTATGAACCAGGCTATCAAAATCTGGCTCTAACATGACTTTCACAATATCTCATAGGAAGCTTGTAGCTGACTGAGAAACTCTACCCAGGTCCTCTGAGTCTAAATCATTGTCTTAACCACATGGGCATCTGAATTTTATTTTATTTTGTTAAGAGATTATTGCTGTTTTCCTGCTCCCTGGGGTTTGAGTTTCAGTAATTATACAATTTCTTCAAGCAGCTTTAAGCACAGGTTTAATAAAAAAGACCATTGCTTAGGCCAAGTCTGATAAAGAAATGAGTTTTTCTTTCAGTTAGCTTTGCTGAATAATTATTTTGAAATATTTCTTCACTTTTATTCACAAAACATATGGGCTGTGTCTACATTGGCACCCCTTTCCGGAAAAGGGATGCTAATGTGAGACTTCGGAATTGCAAATCCACGGGGGATTTAAATATCCCAGCGGTATTTGCATTTACATAACTGCGCTTTTTCCGGCAGGGATAAGCGGAGAAAAGCGCCAGTCTAAACGCGATTCTCCGGAAAATAAGCCCTTTTCCGAGGATTTCTTATTCCTACTTTCAAGGAATTGCGAGGATTTGAAAGTAGGAATAAGAAATCCTCCGAAAAGGGCTTATTTTCCGGAGAATCGTTTGACTGGCGCTTTCTCGGCTTATCCCTGCCGGAAAAAAGCGCAGTTATGTAAATGCAAATACCGCGGGGATATTTAAATCCCCCGTGGATTTGCAATTCCGAAGTCTCACATTAGCATCCCTTTTCCAGAAAGGGGTGCCAATGTAGACACAGCCATGTACTTTAAACTGGCAATTATAAAAGTGTCATGGGAAATCAGGTGTTATGACACATGGCATAGAATTCTGAAGAGCAAAAGTAACACAAGAGAGTCTAATTCTCTCCTAGGAAAGTGTTAGCCTTATTTTGGAATTAGGTACATAAATATTTTTTCCAAAACAATGATGAATTTAATTAAGCCCTGTCAGACTACCATGTTGGTGGGAGTGGCAATTAAAAATAGTTTATTCTCCACAGTTTTTTGTGCATGTAATGTTTGTGAGAAGTAACGATTAGCAAAAATGACCACAAAATACAAATGGCTAGACTGTCACTTCAAAAAAATTAGGAAAAAACTTGAAGATAGGACAAGAAGCAATGGGCTTAAACTGCAGCAAGGGAAGTTTAGGTTGGACATTAGGAAAAACTTCTTAACAGTCAGGGTGGAATAAGTTGTCTAGGGAGGTTGTGGAATCTCCATCTCTGGAGATATTTAAGAGCAGGTTAGATAGACATCTACCAGGGATGGTCTAGACAGTACTGTGTCCTGCCATGAGGGCAGGTGACTGGACTCGATGACCTCTCAAGGTCCTTTCCAGTTCTAGTGTTCTATGATTCTATGAAAAGTCCAGGGACAGACCATGGACTATAAGTCAGTGTTATTTTATCCCTGCCTTGCTTTAGATGGGAAGTAATTTGCTATTGGTCTATACCAGTTCAGCAATACCAGTTCAGCTGTGTGGGATGGTATGTGGGGGTGAATGTGAGACCTTGGGTAGAGGGTGGAACCCATTTCCAGTCCAGTCCCTGGGAATTAGAGAAACAGCCTGGCAGGATGCTCTGCCCAGCCTTGGTGCTATGGCCTGGAGTGCGGTAGCCTTCAGGGGACAAGAGACTTTTTTTCCCAATGAGGGTATAAACAAGAGTTAGACTGCGCACAGGGCCTATGTACTGTATGAGACAAGTATCTTATATGCCTGTCTAAACTACTAGGCCCTTGGCATCTCTTTCTCTCCCCCAGTTAAATTCGACAACCTGCTCTCAGAATCAGAACTGTATATAGCCTAACTTTCACAGGTGCTGCATACCTGCAACTCCCACTTAGAATGTCTAGATTTCAGGCCTATAGGAGTCTATATATGGGTTTAGGACCTTGCTTTATGCATGTGTGTCTGAAAAGAAGATTAAAAGAAAAATTATTTTTTTTTTGTGTTCCAATGACTTAACAATAGCTAAATCAATTTTCATGAATTTTTGCAAAGAAAAATATTTCTGGATTGAAACTGACAGTTTTTTTTATTGTCCGTTTATTATACTCTAAGCCCCTCACAGTGCTCTGAACAATGTATGATATGAAAAACACAGTTACACTGCTAACCAAACACTCATTTCTCTCATTCCTGCTAAATGTTTTGTACAAAATTATGTTCACATCCAAAGCTTGGAAGAACGAATAGAATGACCCAAGTAAATTTCAGAGCCATTACAAGCATTGAGTGGCATCCTTATTTCCTCTAACATCCTTGGAATCAAGGGAATCAGATTTGCAATATGCTCACCCCTAAGTTGCTTGTAAAAGAAAGAAAATCAAATTTCTCTACAAAGAGGATTTTGCAAGCTGTCCCACTAGACCTTATCTACTTTTCAAAGAGGTAATTAATATAATGCAGTAAGGTTATGCATTTTAATTTGCAGTTGCAATGTAATAATTATCACCTAGTCAGGCATTTTATGTTCAGATTTAGTCATCTCTGTGATTCACCCCCCCAAGGGGATGTGAGATAGGCTCTTATCTCTATGTATCTAGATGTTTTCTGGCTTTCGGTCTTCAAAGGTCCGAATTCAAGAGTGCCTTTCTCTAGTCAGACCTTACTTTTCTTTTAGAGATTTTATGTGATTCTCCCCCACTTGCTGCTCTTGGGCTTTTTGACTGTAAGATTACTTACATTCACTGAAGCTCTGTTGAATACTTCAGCAAGGAGAATGGTAAAGGAGGATCATTCCATTACTAATTTACCCTCACAATTTTCTCTAGGGAAAAAAAAATTCCTCTAGATTTCACTCCCAAAAGTTAAGGCAGAATTTCATATCATTCGCAGGATTTCTTCATTTTTCCTTCCTTCAGATTTCATCTACAATCACAAAGAGTTTTCATTTGTAGTTGGTTAATAGGTAATAGCTATACCCATCAATCAAAGTATCAGATTTTCCTTAGCCTGAACAAAATCATTTAAGACACTGAAACCTATATTTGTCTTTGATCTTAGAAAGGGCTAGGTACCAGTAGGAGCATAACAGGACATATCAGCCTAACCTATAAGCAAGTTAGTCATTCTTCAGGTCTGCTTTGTAAGTTACATAATCATTTGTCTGGCAGAGGAACTGAAGAACTGGTTATAGGTGTTTGTACAGCTTTTGTTATCATCTTTAAAATTCTCCCATCAGCTGTATTTGTGAGCTCATCCAAGTTTAAAAACATACAACTATAATATTTGTAAAGCACTCTGAAATCCTCAAAACTTGCTATAGAAATACATATTATTGGTTAATATCTTTGTAATAATTTATGTGAAACTGACAGGATGGGGGAGAGAAGAAATATGAAGATAAAAATAAAAGCAAGGAGGCCAAAAAATCTGTTGTCAATTCAAGCAACCCATTTTCTTTTCAGTCATGTCAATTATGATAAATACAATGAATAATCAATGAGTAACTTTTGCTGGCTGCACTGTCATCTCCAGCCTAAAAGGAAAAAAATGGCCAATGTAAATAAGATCTTCAGATGTGAAGCAGCTCTGAAATCCAGGCCACTTACTTTTGGATCTATATGTGGGGAGGTTCAAAAGGCCCCAACAAGTAATAAAATATTATTGAAATCCTTGTTTGCCAATATAGCAATATTAGGGTACAGATGTATCCTACATTGCGGTGGTATCCAGAAATAGCTATTCCGCTTCTTAACAGCACGTCCGTTTTTTTCGAAATATAATGGGTTCACTATTCCAATGTCCCTGTAAATCTTGTTCCATAAGGATTAAGGGACATTTCAGAATAGTGATTCATTTTGAAATTTGGCGCTGTCTAGACAGTGCCAAATTATGAAATAAGCTGTTTTGAAATTCACTCAAAATAAGCTACGCAATTTGCGTAGCTCAAATTGCGTAGTTTATGTCAAGCTAAGGGTGCCGTGTAGATGTACCATTAGGGCGTGTCTACACAGCAGGACAAAAATCAAAGTAACCTACACAACTTGAGCTACGTCAATTGCATAGCTTAAGTCAAAATAGCATAATTCGGCTTTTGACGCAGTCTACACAACAGGAAGTCAAAGGAAGAACACTCTTCTTTAAACTTCCCTTCTCATAAAATGAGGGTTACAGGAGTCAGAGTAAGAAGTCCTCCAACTCAACATTATTTCAAAATAATGGCTTGCAGTGTAGACACGTTCTTTGTTATTTCGGAATAATATCAGTTATCCCAAAATAACGCTGCTATGTAGACATAACCTTAGTGAACAAGGATTTCATTAATATCTTATGTTTTGTTTTGGGGCTTTGTATAAAGTAATTGCTGGCTTACTCCCATTGAATTAGCTACATTTAAAAACCTTTTCAGTCATTTATTAAAGATACCCCTCACTATTTAATATTTGCAACTTAAAGTATTAAGTAAGGCTTTTATTTTAATAATCCCTTATTTCCTTCAGTTACATGGAGCTTTTATAAGGCAAAGGCCCCATTTGATAGTATTAGAGCTGAAATTAATTGTCCTTTTTGAGGGGGGGAAGGAGAAATTTAGTTGAGATGGGCTTGAGATGTTAGTCGTTACTGTTCTTAAAATCCTATCTTATTTTCCTTGAAGACAAAACAAGGCAAACGCACAGAAAAGCGGACAGAAAAGAACAGCAAAGAAAAGAGAGAAAAAGCAGCACCAGTCTCTGCTGCCAGGTCTCATTTGCAGCTTTGCTGTTGGAGCAACATAGGCACAGCACAGTCCTATCAGCCACGCCAAGACCTGACAAATTTGTACCACCATCTGGATGTTTTGCTGCCACACTACTCACAGGATCTTAGCAGTGTTTCAAATGACAAACTCCTGGCTGGCTAAGGCAAATTTATGAAATAGAAGGTAAATGGAAAGAGATAGGAAGGAAAATAAATAAGGTAGGGAAGAAAAAGGACACACGAAGGAGGGAATGGCAACAGTCTTCCAAGTCTCACGTTCTAGGAGCTGTTAAGTGTTTTGCCCCAAGCCAGTGGAAGTGGTGATGTCTTCAGTTTCCTCTCTGGATTAATCTGGTCATGGTGACTTCTAGGGTCAGGATGAGGAAGGCCCAATGGTATCATCATAGACTGGGGGTCCCATGAATCAGTTGGCATTACAACAGCCATGATGGCAAAACTCACTATTTCCAGTCACATACTCCCTCTGCTTCTATTTAGTAACCCCCATGATAAACTGTATCTAAGAAACGGTGTCACCCTTATGCCATTAACCTTATTCAGTCAAGTCACACTTTGTGATTTCAACATACACCCCCCATTTCTAGAATCTTTCATCTCCTTTGCCAAGACAAACTAAGACTTTCCCAGGACCCCTCATTGCTTTTAACTTAAACACTTTGATTTGTACCAATCTATTTGTCTTTAGCTTTTTCCGACTTTCAGTTACATGTAATAGGCTGAACTAAATAAAAAAAATGTCAGTGAAATTACAGATAATCTTCTTATTTAAAAAATTATAGACTGATTATAATTCTCAAGAGTGACCTTGATATATTGGTCTGATATAATGCAGTTATAAAGGGGTGTGTCTTTCATTCCATTACTATTGTGAGAAATAATAGCTGAAGGATCAAACATACTGTGTTACCTAGATTAGCTGTGACAATTCTATGTGTACTTAAGGAGGTTATATTCATGAACAAATTAGATTACAGTCTTAGTGAGGTCTCAGTAATTCCCTCTTCCAAATCTAGAATGGCATTGGTTAAAAGAAGCATTGTAAATCTTATTTCCAATTAGCTTAAGCACTATAAACATCCATTGAAGTTCTACTAAATCTGCTTAAATTCAGAGGCCATCCACCATTTGCCAGCTGGTAGTTCCTGTCTGGAGATTAAAGAATAGATATCTGAGGGATGGGGGAAAGCTGATTTTAGATGAATAATGAAGAGACACCAAATCCTCATTAAGCAGCTCTCAAACCAGAGTCTAACAAATGGCTCCTGTGCTATTAAATAGTGGCCCATTAAGCAAAGAACTGTTGTAGTAGATGTTTCTTATGTGGGCAAAGTATTCTACTTGTCTTCAGTCATCAATTATTTTTTTTCCAAGAAACTCTATAAATTAACCAACCTGGCATTTCAGAAACTGCCAGGTAGGTATTTGGCACATGAAGTTATAAGAATGACTGTCTTGGGATGAACAAAGCATTTGTTCAAAGTATTTCACATTAAACAAAAAGGAGAAATTATCTTTCAGAAACACAAGAATTAAAAGAAATGTGATCTGGTGTACAAAAGCAGCTGTGGAGTTAACTGGAAAACAATTTTTTTCTTGTGGTGTCTGCTTGCAAGGGGCAATATATTGAATTTTCTCTTGTATCCACTACTGAAGTTACAAGGAAAGTCACCTTTGAGTGCGGTATCTGAGCTGCCAGGCCTTCCAATCGGGGCCTGATATACCCACCCGCCCGAAGACAATGGGGGTGTGTCTAGACTACATGGCTCCGTTGATGGAGCCATGTAGATTAGGCAGGACGGCAAAGAGAAATGAAGCGGCGATTTAAATAATCGCCGCTTCATTTAAATCAAAATGGCCACCACGCTGTGCCGATCAGCTGATTGTCAGCACAGCACGGCAGTCTAGACGCAGATCTGCCGACCCCAGAACCCTTCGTCGGCAGATCCTTTATGCCTCGTGAAACACGGCGCAGCAGTCTAATTGGCACAGTGTGGCGGCCATTTTTATTTAAATGAAGCGGCGATTATTTAAATCGCCACGTAATTTCCCTTTTTCATGTAAACTAATCTACATGGCTCCATCGACGGAGCCATGTAGTTTAGACGTACCCTGGGAGTCTTTCCATTAGCTTCAGTGGTCTTTGGATCGGAATTACAGAGGAGAGCTAGATGTGAAACCTATAAGAGTCTCTAATAAAGGTACAGAACAATCCCACCATCGGTGCTCCTAATTAGAACATCTTCCTAGATAACAAACAGAGGCTCTGCTTTCCCTAAGGGCTGAATATGCTGCCTCAGATTCTTCTCCACACTTGCCGCTGTGTGTAGCTCCACAACAAGCTTGAGGTTTCAGGGCAGCATGTTAGGCTTTCACTGGATCTCTGAATGATCCATGAACTTTTCTATTTAATATCCTATTTATATATTGCCATTTTACAAACTTCACTGGTAACAGTAACACTCTTTGTACCTTTAAGAGAAAGTAATTGACATTTGGATATAGTAGATGGGTTTTCCCTTTCTCCTGAAGCACCAGACATTGCACATCACTGGAGACTTGATAATGGATTAGATGGATTACTGTTTATACAGCTAAACAATAATAAAAAAGAAGAAAAAATATCAGTTTGTTCTCCGATCCTCTGTCTGGGCATATTTTGCTATTATATATTTGTATAATAGATAACTGAGAATTATTAGGCTATAATTTCACCAGGATGTTCTGCTGACAGCATAAATCAGAAAAGCAGAGCTAGAGTGGTTTATGTTGTCGTTAGAACCCCAAGATGGGGTTATATAAAGCCCCATAATTCACAAAGTGCCTGTTTATTTTATGCATGGAATGACTGATTCACTGCCTTTGTATTCCCACCGAGGCCATCCGTTCCCATTCCCAAATAACTCCTTGATGGCCAAATGGAAGCAGCAGAGTTTGTCATAACATAATAGATAGATTTCTGTAAGTGGTAGCTGAGATGTCTTCCTTTTCTTTATCTACCATATATCACACTACAATAAGATGGTAGGGAGAGGTCTGTGTCTTTGTTACTGGGGGGCCCGGAGAAGATGTAAATAGCTGAAATGAAATAGGACTGAAACACTGGAGGGGTAAGTCAAGTTGGGGTGCTCTTCAGTGGAAGAGGATACTAAGAGGGATGGGGATGGGAGGGCAGTTGAAATTGGGTTGTTCATCATAGGAGCGCCTCTCTCATAACCCCTTACAAAGAGAGTCTCATATATCCTCTATTTCAACATAGCATGCTCACATTTCAGCAGAGATACTGGCATGTGATACAGTGGGACTCAGCAGAGAGGCAGCCATATTGTACTCCAAACCACTCTCAAGAGAAGTGCTGCTGCAAAAGGAGTGTCACTGTAGGGAAAGGACATTCCAGGTGCAAAGGACATAGCACTGTCACTGTGCCTGCTTTTATCCTGTCAAAGGAAGAAGCTGAGAGCTGCTAAGCTGTGACTCTATGGCAGAGCTGGCTACTGGCTGCATCTGGCCTGCTGATTTTTGTCATGTGGTTCACACCAAGTCTCTGCACTGCAGGATGGATGCCCCAAATATAAGTGTCCTCACCCCCATGGGGCTGGAGCCAAGAGCGCCAGCTCACCAGCATGCCCCTGCATCTCTTAGGTGAACGGGCTATCAGGGAAGCACAGTGCACTGCTCCTACCCCCCAGCGCTGGCTCTGCAGCTCCAACTGACCAGGAACCATGGCCAATATTTGGGCAGTGTGCACTGTGAAGAGCTGCATGGCCCCTCCACCTAGGAGTTGGATGTTGTGTCTGCTTCTGGTGCCTTAGCTCTGCTGCACTGCCCACCAGCAGTGAACTGAGGTAAGCACTGCCTGGCCAGAGCCCACAATCCTAACCCTCTCCCAGACCTTGCACCTCACATGCATCCCAACCCTGAGCCTCCTCACATGCTCAAATACCCTTCTGGAGCCTGCACCTCACCCCAACCCCTGCTCCTACACACCAAACCTCTTGGCCCCAGCCTGGAGTCCCCTCCTGCACTTTGTACCCCTCATTTCTTGCGCAACCACAGAACCCAGAGGAAGCCCGACTCCTCTACACCCTGCTGCCCCCATTGCAGGGATGTGTGTCGCTTGTCTCTGATTTTTTCTGTGGGTCAATTGCCTCTACAGAAGAAAGATTACTCATTCCTGCTCTATGGCTTCAAACAGATCTGTATGCGGCCACTCACTCAGCACATGTCTGAGAGTAATTCAGTATGATGAATGATACCTTAATGATACAGGAACTTGTAATTCATACCAGTACACAGCAGGTAATGTACCACTGTGATACTTGTTGCAGGATGTAATAATTTTTATAAGTGGCAAGCACTGATAAGAGGGTCACTGGTTATTAATGATTAAGGGCCAAATCATACACCACATAGTTTATTTCCAAAGAGAGAACAGAGTGCCCTGAGCTTGATTTTTAGTTTACAGTATGTCACATTGTCACAGACATAATTTATATTTGCTTTCACTTAAAGCCCTTCTCACTGCCACTGGTATAATGTGGCCTAGTGAAGCGATTCCCAACTGCCGGTCCGTGGCCTGCTGCCGGGCTATAGACTTCTTCCTGCCAAGCTGTGATGGCTCTGGGGACCAGAGTTGGGGTACATCACCCCCACTGTGGCTGTTGGGAGAGGCATGTCCTGCCCTGCCTCTCAGCCAACCAACGCTGGGCGGGGGTGGAATTTCTTCCTAGACACAGAAGAGCGTTTCACTGCATGGAGGGGCCACGCAGAGCCCAGCATGAAAGCCTTAGAGCACCTGTGACTTAGGCAGCAGTGCTCAACTGGCAGCTGGGAAGCAGCTCAGTGCTAGGTGAGGGAGATGGGGCAGGAACTGGGAGTTCTGGAAGGGGGCATATAAAATGTTACAAGTCTGCCAAAAGTTTGTGAATGGGTTTGCCAGTCCCCAGTATAAAAAAGGTTGGGGACCACTGGCCTAGTGTAATATGACTTTAGTGTAAATGAGACATAGGACCATTGAGTTCTAAAAGGTAGGTCAGCAATGGGTTGTGTTTCCTTCTCCACAAAACTAACAGGGGGTCCAGCTTCCAACCTTTTGACCTCCCCACAGATACCCTGTGACTCCACCCAGCTCACGGCTTTGGCCATTTTGCCTGTGTATCCCTGTCCAGTGTTGCCAACACTTGTCATTTTATCATAAAACTCACGGTATTTGGTAGTTTTTTAAAACCTCCAGCTCCTGAAGTCTTGTGCTTATGTGAGAATTTCAGTTTTTGTTTAAAAAAAATTTCTAACACTCATAATTGCATCAAAAAGCTTTAAACTAACAGTTCAAAAAAAAGGGGAAATAAGAAACCTACTCTGATTTTTTTAAAAGACAACTCATGAAATTTTAGTAATAAGCTGTAGTTTTGAACCTTTGGATAACAGTGGTAAAAGTCGGGCTTCTATGGTACCCTGCACTGCTCATTTCCTTCAAACTCTCCTAACGAATTACTGAAGGCAACTAGCATAAATTAATGGTGAATATCAGCTGTGTAGCTGGGAGCCCCCAAGGAGCTGAGGGATAGGGGCAGGAGAAGAGAAACATTGGGCGCTGCCCACTCCTGCACCTAGCTGCCTTATTCCCACCTGGGGACTCCAACCCCCATATAGTACATTTGGAAGTAGTGGCAAGATGTAACCCTTGATAGTGAGGGGACACTCATTGCCTCTGGCTCCTTTCCCACTCTGCCCTGTGCCTTTCAGACCCTCTCCAAGCTGGCAACACCTTGCTCCTATTCCCCTCAGTCACACTCCTTCCCCACTTCTTCCATCGCCTCCCTGCTGTGGGTACAGTGCAGGCCGGAATGGACTCCAGACACCTACAGCCAAACAGGTAACTGAGGGTATGTCTAACAGCATCGTTATTTTAGAACAACTGATGTTATTCTGAAATAACAATGAGTGTGTCTACACCTCAAGCCATTATTTAAAAAATAATGGCGAGCTGGAGGACTTATTACTTCGAGTTTTGTAACGCTCATTTTATGAGGAGTAAGGGAAGTCAGAGGAAGAGTGCTCTTCCTTCGACTTCTTGTTGTGTAGACAGTGCCAAAAGCCAAAATAAACTATTTCGACTTCAGCTATGCAATTGATGTAGCCCAAGTTGTGTAGCTTAATTCGATTTTAGCCCTGCTGTGTAGATGTGCCCTGAGGCTGCAGGCAAAGAAGGGATAGGACTCAGTTAGCTTCCTTGCACCCACAGTAGTGGACCTGCACTCTTGGTGCCTCATAGCAGGTCTTAGTGGGAAAGTGCCAGTCCCTTTCATGGTCATGTCTCCCTCAGCTGCACTCAATCCAACTCCTACCCCAGCAGAAATCTGTGACCTCCATGCCTCTCTGCCCCATACATTGCATCTGACTGGAGGGAGCTTGGGGGGATTGTGAGGATAGGGAAGCGTGCCAGAGTTTTTTCTTCCATTCCAGTGGAAAGGAACATTTGTCCTCAGACATGAAGCAATTACTGACAGACAAGCCTGTGTGCTCAGACTGACATTCAGATATGCTACTTAAACAGCTTAAGAAAATCCAGTAGACATTTAATGCCTGAGCGTGCCCTCCTCCTAATCACTCTTAAAAAAGTAAAACAGATAATGCATAAGTAACTTCCTCCCAGATCATGCTGACAAAACCATAATTCATCACTATGTTTATCCCATCAGAGTACTTTTAAAAATGTGGCTGGAGATTTTAAACTCTCAAACACTAGCAATGCTAAGAATGCCTTCTTTGAAAATGAGGACATCAGCACATACTTGACCTCATAGTTATAATTCTGAAATTATATTTTGTTTGTCAGAAAGTCTATTATTTTCCAGCTGACCATTGGCAGGTACTGTAGACTGTACCCTAATTACATTATTGAGCCTAAATTCTCATTCTCAGAGTGCAATCTATAGCTACCCACTCTCAGCAGTGATATGACATAAAGGAAAGAGATCTGCAGAGGAAAGGGGACGAGTCCTTTCAAGGAGTGGCACTCAAGCTCTTTTTTCAGGGAGCATTTAAAATAGATGTGTTTTCTTCTGGTACAGTCATGAGTCTGATAACACTAAGCAGATTAAGTACACACAGAGGATCTTTTATGCCTGACTCCTTTGAGTGAAGGGTATTATGTTTGTAAAGCAAAGTCCAGTTGCTGGCACAGACTGCAAACTACATAAGCCCATTGAAATGTTTATATCTTTAACTGTATTAATATGACTGACAATGTAAATCTGTAACTTGACCATTGCTTCTGCTCAACAGCAGCAATAGGCACATTAGGATATGCTGTCTTCTTAATGAGTCATAATGATAATTAAGCCAGGGAAGATGTTTCACTTAGACTTGTGTCTGATGAAAAAAGAGGAAGCAGAGGAATTTCTGGAGTAAAAAGACAATGTGACAATTAACAATATGTATCTGTGCATTAGAACTATGTGCAACTTATTCTGATTTCACACTGGTATAAAGTAATTCAATTAAAGCAACAGTTATATCAGTATAAATCCAATTTGATACTGAGACAACATCTAGACTGCAAGACTCTTTTGAAAAAGAGCGTCTAGACTGCAACCAGTACTTTCAAAAAAGCAAGCCGCTTTTTCGAAAGAGAGCATCCAGACTGCCTGGGTCTGGATGCTCTCTTTCGAAAATGCACAGTTTGTATTACATAGCGCCTTTTTTCAAAAGAGCACTTTCGAAAAAAGGCGTTCTTCCTCGTAAAACGAGGTTTTCCGCGGTTGAAAAAATGGCTGCGTTCTTTCGATTAACTTTTGAAAGAACATGGCAGCAGTCTAGATGCAGGGGAAGTTTTTTTTCAAAAAGAGGCCACTTTAAAAAAAAAAAAACCCTGTAGTCTAGACACACCCCTGACTCATTCTAGGTAGGCTGGTTCCACCACTTACAATCAATATGGTCCATCACTTCTCATTATATGACCCTGTTTCCAGATGTTTATAACTTTGGAAAAATGTTTGGGCACAATTTTCCATGCTGGATGTCTGCCTCTGGCCAAATTGCTTTGTAAAATTTCAGCTAAAATGAGTGAGCCATTTCTGATACTGTAGCCAGAAAAATAGATGTTGTTTTTCCTACAAGCATTTTTTTAGAAGATTCAGCATGGCCATTCTTTGGAACCGAGAAGTGAAATATGTCACTGAGGTGGCTTTTGTGTCAGCTTGCATCTTTTTTTTCTCTCCATGAAAATCTGCTCAAATTAGGCCAATTTATAAGCTGCTGGAAAATCAGAATTCACACATGCTTGTCTACACATGGGATAATGTACTTCGTGGGGGTGTGATTTCTAAAGAGCTCTAAGGTATGCTGCACTAAGTGGTTCATTTGGACCCTTCTCCTCCTCCAGCTCATATCCCCATATAGCAATAGCGGAACAGTGAAAGCCATGACTAGAGCAGGATATTAAGGTATCTTATCCGCGGTAATGCAGAGGGGGTAGTCATGTGAATGGCTGTGACATCTCCAGGAGAAGCATATACTGAGCACCTGTTTGAGATGTGTCTGACAGTTCAAATCACACCACAGTCACAGTTCAGCAGTTCCCTCACATTCTATTTATGGAGTAAGCCAACACATCTTCCATGTCTGGTATGGTTACAGTTTAGAGATGTCCCTATGTTCCATGGGGAGGAGAAGCCTGGCATTTGTGCAGTTGGGCCATCAATTAGATTTTTGTTTGGTAAGTCAGCAGCCATGTTGGTTTCAGATCATTGTCTGTTAATGTCTCTATCTTCCATTGGGGCTGTGGCCCAGCACCGGAAGGGTTTCCTTGATTTTAGTCATTGGTAAGGAGCTTGTTTTAGATCATGATGGAGTGGTAGTATTATATTTGTCATGATGTTTATGTACTCACTAATTGTCTCAGCAACTCGTTGGGTATTTGCTAGCACAATGTTAGCCAGTACTGAAGGCCACGGACTTGGTATTGATAGAAGGGTGCTGCTGATTATTCGAAGAGCAAGGTTAATTTCAGCATCCACTAAAAATGGCTTGTAGGCTTCCACTCCAAACGGGGGCACATAAGAATGGTCATACTGGGTCAGACTTACAGTCCATCTATCCCGGTATCCTGTCTGCCAACAGTGGCCGATACCAGATACCCCAGAGGGAGGGAACACAACAGGTAATCCTCATGTGATCTCTCCCCTGTCACCCACCTCCAGAGACACAGAGGCTAGGGACACCATTCTTACTTATCCTGGCTAATAGCCATTGATGGACCTAACCTCCATGAATCTATCTAGCTCTTTTTTGTCATAGCCTTCACCACATCCTCTGGCAAGGAGTTCCAGAAGTTGACTCTGTGCTGAGTGAAGAAAAACTTCCTTTTGTTTGTTTTAAACCTGCTGCCTATTAATTTCATTTGGTGACCCCCTAGTTCTTTTATTGTGGGAATAAGATCTTTTTCTTGAGTAGTTGTAGCCAAATTAGTCTCCATCATATTATATATATATGGGGATTGTTTTTTCCAATGTGCATTACTTTACATTTATCAACATTAAATTTTATTTGCCATTTTGTTGCCCAATCACTTAGTTTGGTGAGATCTTTTTGAAGCTCTTCACAGTCTGCTTTGGTCTTAACTATCTCGAGCAGTTTGGTATCATCTGCAAATTTTGCCACCTCACTGTTTATCTCTTTCTTTAGATCATTTACAAATAAGTTGAATAGGTTTAGTCCCAGGACAGACCCTTGGGGTACCCCACTAGTTACCACTATCCATTCAGAAAACTTACCATTTATTCCTACCCTTTGTTTCCTGTCTTTTAACCAGTTCTCAATCCATGAAAGGACCTCCCCTGTTATCACATAATTTACTTTACTTAAGAGCCTCTAAGTCAAAGGCTTTCTGGAAATCTAAGGACACTATACCCACTGGCTCCCCTTTGCCAGTATGTTTGCTGACCCCCTCAAAGACCTCTAGCAGATTAGTAAGGCATGATTTCCCTTTACAGAAACCATGTTGACTTTCACCTAACAAATTATGTTCATCTAGATGTTTGACAATTTTATTCTTTATTATAGTTTCAACTAATTTGCTCAGTACTGACGTTAGACTTACCAGTCTGTAATTGCCAGGATCACCTCTGGAACCCTTTTAAAATAGTGGCATCACTTTAGCTATCTTCCAGTCATTAAGTAGTAAGAAAGCTGATTTAAAGGATAAATTACTAACCACAGTTAATAGATCCGCAATTTCCCATTTGAGTTCTTTCAGAACCCTTGGGTGAATGCCATTTGGCCCGGGTGACTTGTTACTGTTAAGTTTATCAATTTGTTCCAAAACTTCCTCAATCTGGGACAATTCCTCAGATTTGTCACCTAAAAAGAATGGCTCAGGTTTGGGAATCTTCCCAATATCCTCAGCTGTGAAGACTGAAGCAAAGAATTCATTTAGCTTCTCTGCAGTGACTTTATCATCTTTGAGTGCTCCTTTAGCATCTTGATCATCTCAGGGCCCCACTGGTTGTTTAACCAGCTTCCTGCTTCTGATGTACTTTAAAAAACATTTTGCTACAGTAAAACTCCAATAGTCCGGCATCCAATAATCCGGCACTCCTGATAGTCCAGCATCAAAATGGCAAGAGCCTAGTGAGTGAGCTTCGGCAAAAAATGAGTCACAAGGTAACAGCGGCAGCAGCTGAACTGAGCAAAAGGGTAAAAGGCTTAAAAACTAAAACATTACAGTATACTGTATACAGCATGACAATAAAAAGGGTTAAGAACACTTTATATACAGTATATAATGTATACAGTATATATATAACCTGCTTATAGTACCTCCTGATAGTCCAGCATATTTGATAATCCGGCACCACCTAAGTCCCATAGGTTCCGGATTATCGGAAGTCTACTGTATTACTTTTTCAGTTTTTGGCTAGCTGTTCTTCAAACTCCTTTTTGGCTTTTCTTATTATACTAGCCAATTAGCCTGTCATAAGACAGGATTTTCAGGTCTCTCCTCCATGTCGGTCTTCTCTCCTGAGCCTCCGGTCTCTCGTTCCGTCTCTCTCTCCTCCTCCTACTTCCTCCCCCCTCTCTCTCTCTCAGCTCTCCTCTGCCTCCTGCCTCTCACTCGGGGGACTGCGGAGCCCAAATGGCCGTTTGGGTTCCGCACTCCCCGTGCTGCATGGGGGGGCGCGGAGCCCAAACGGTCGCTTGCGCCGCTTGCTCCCAGGTGGCAGCCTGGCTGAGCAGCGCAGAAGTCAGCCGAGTGCCACAGAGGGAGGTGAAGGGAGGTGGGGTGGTGACGTTCACGGCTAGGGGGCGGGGCCCGGAGCCACTGTCATGCCGCATGTCACCGCCCCGCCCCCCTTCGCCTCCCACCGTGGCACTCGGCTGACTTCTGTGCCGCTCAGCCGGGCCGCCGTGGGGGAGCAAGCGGTGCAAGCAGCCGTTTGGGCCCCGCACTCCCCATGCAGCACGGGCCACTCAGAGGGAACAGCCAGCATTTCAGCAACAGCGCCGCCCAGAGGGAACAGCCAGCATTTCAGGCAACAGCGCTGCCCAGAGGGAACAGCCAGCATTTCGGCGTTACAGACTCTCAGACACTGGGCTACTATATATATGATTTTTACACTTAATTTGACAAAGTTTATGCTCCTTTCTATTTTCCTCACTACGATTTGACTCCCACTTTTTAAAAGATGTCTTTTTATCTGTCACTGCTTCTTTTATACGGTTAAGCCACTGTGGCACTTTTTTGGTTCGCTTACTGTATTTTTAAATTTGGTATACATTTAAGTTGGGGCCCCTATTATGGTGTCTTTGAAAAGTTTCCATGAAGCTTGCAGAGATTTTACGTTTGTCACTTTACCTTTTAATTTCTGTTTAACTATCTTTCTTATTTTTGTGTAGTTCCCCTTTCCGAAATTAAATGCTACAGTGTTGGGCTGCTGAAGTGTTTTTCCCACCACAGAGATGTTAAATTTTATTATATTATGGTCACTATTTCCAAGCGGTCCAGTTATATTTATCTCTTGGACCAGATCCTACACTCCACTTAGGACTAAATCAAGAATAGCTTCTCCCCCCTTGTGGGCTCCAGAACCAGCTGCTCCAAGAAGCAGTCATTTAAGGTGTCAAAAAAATTTATCTCTGTATCCCGTCCTGAGGTGACATGTACCCAGTCAATATGAGGATAGTTGAAATCCCCCACTATTATTGAGTTTTTTTATTTTGATAGCCTCTCTAATCTCCCTTAGAATTGCATAGTCACTCTCACTATCCTGATCAGGTGGTCGATAATATATCCCTACTGCTATATTCTTATTATTGGAGCATGGAATTACTATACATAGAGAGTCTATGGAACATTTAGGGCTCATTTAAGATTTTTACTTCATTTGATTCTACATTTTCTTTCACGTATAGTGCCACTCCCCCACCAGCACGACTTGTTCTATCCTTCCGATATAGTTTGTACCTTGGTATGACTGTGTCCCATTGATTGTCCTCATTCCACCAAGTTTCTGTGATGCCTATTATATCAATATCCTCCTTTAAAATAGGCACTCTAGTTCATCCATTTTATTATTTCGTCTTCTAGCATTTATGTATAAGTACTTTAAAAATGTGTCACTATTTATCTGTCTCCCATTTCCTGATGTAAACAGCATTTCACTGTGGAATGGACCAGGGCTAGTGATGCTATTTTCAGTTTGTGGGGTAAGAAATGACAAGCTTGCTCCCTTGCTACCGCTGTAAGAAAAATTAATGACATCAAATTGGCAACCAAATGTCCTGAAAAAGCCTCCTGGTGAGCAAAGCAACTGCTAAAAAGGCCACCATTCTCCCTGATGAGATGCTTTAATATGGTGTTTGAAACAGTGCTATATGAAAGCACACTAGGGAAGCTTAAGTGCACACCACAGGTCTAGACACACCAATTAATGCACAATACATTAGTGTGCTTTAGAAATCACACTCCTTTATGACACATTACCCCACCTGTAGAGAAGCCCTTGGAGTTTAACCAATACATCTCTGAAGATTCTGTCTGCATGGGTCTCAGTAGAGCTTTCCGTACAATTGCTGCTCTGAGAGGCTACAGCATGGGACTGGGCACCCAAATGAAGATCTGGGAGCCTCTGCTGTTTCTTCTGTTTTTGATATACCTCCCCTTGTGTCAGAGCAATATGAAGTAGAAAGCTGCCTGTTTTAATTGCCAGAGGTTGAGGAGAGTAGACTGGGACATGGATCCAGGGTTGAGGAACTGTATGCTCACTGAGGGAGACGGGGGTTGGGGTTAGATAGAAAGAGGAACTTGGCATGTGGGACTCTGGGACTGGTTTGGCAAAAGGGGTCAGAGAGGATTGGGACTTGGAAGCATTGGGGATGGAAGTGGCAGGAGAGGAGACATGAAAAGAAGCAAGGGTTTGCAGAGGGAAATTGTGCTTGGCTGAGCAAAGAGACTGGGGCAAGGAACTAGGAGGAGGGAAACTGAGCTTGGAAGAGATGTCCAGAGAGAGAGAGAGAGACTGGGAGTTATTGGCACTAGGGAGAGAAACAGAAGGCATGGGGGGGAAGAGAAGAGAAGAGAGAGAGAGGATAAGGAGCAGGGTTGAGGAAACTGGGAATGGAGACTGTGGCACCATTTTGCAGAGTTCTGTCTTTTCTGGGTCCACACAGTCCTTTACCAACATCCAAAAATAATGTAAACAAAGCCAAATCTTCCTTACAGGTGCATCACATCAGCCACAATTTGTTCTGCTGCTTTGCATCAGGCTCCTGTGTTTTTAATACTCCCACTGTTCAGTGCTGGAACACCTACCTCTCATATAGGGGTTCAGGCAGACTACAGCATAGAATTGTAGCTACTTTCAGGTTGCTTCCCAGAGAGAAGGAAATCTCTACATACTCTCCTGCAATTAGGCTTACTCTGCTCTTTAACAAACTCTGCTCTTCCCTGCAAAAAAGGGGCTTCATTTCTAATTAGGGTGGGGCCCATCCTCCTGGTGCAAGTATGGCCTCTTGGACCTCTTGGACCTGCATTAACCCTTTTCCAGAATGTGTGGGGTGAATCTCAGCCTCACAAACTCACAACATTTCAGTTTGGAGAGCCACACAAAATGAGTATCTTAAACTTTCCAACCCCCCCGCACCCCACCCCCCCACAAAACTAAGCCTGGATGCCTCAATCACTAGTGCACAATGTACTACTGAGATGAGTAATGTTAAGTAAATGCATAAGTGATTGTAGGATCAAGGCTGTCAGTGAAATATTGTGCCAGTCACTTGTATGATGGGAGAACATGTGGAAGTATTTTTTTCATATTTAAAAATAAAATCTTCCAATTTTTTGTGCCTAAGTTTGAGCCTCACATCTGTATTTCTCTAGCAGTTGCTATGTACCAGCTCCAAAACATGTTGTTCGGTTGGGAAAGCTCTTAACTGCCAGAACTATGCTGATATTTTCCTCCACATGGGGCAGCAAGAAACCAGTATAGATCAAAAAGGTCTGCAAGTGAATAGATGGAAGAAGAGCAGAGTATTTTATTCCTTTCAGTCTTAGCCATCTCTGGGATTTGTACAGTATAACAGAAGCAAGCAACCTCTTTCCTGTACAAATTGTCCGATGTTTTACATGCAGGTTTTAAAACCTCTGCCGAACATTTCCCTTCAAGTCTAATTCACTGAGCTGACATTTATAAATTTACGATCCAAATTGCAAATCATTTTGAGCTGTGTGCATGGACTAGATTGTTATCTCACGCTAAATGGGATTGAAATGGAAATCCTCAGCCTACATTGGCTCTCACAGGAGAAAATGAAATTGTGCTCTTGTCGACATGTCATTCTGCTTAGTATGAAATGGGACTTTCATAGGATCAAATTAAAGTTGTAAACCAATTTTTTAGTGACTATTAGTGACTTTAACCTTAACACGTTACTAATTTTGTTAGAACATAAGACATAAGAAAAATATTGGCTCAGACCAAACGTTGATCTAGCCCAGTATCCTGTCTTCTGACAGTGGCCAATGCCCGGTGTCCAAAGAGGGAATGAACAGAACAGGTAATCATCAAGTGATCCACCCACTCTTGCCCTTTCCCTGCTTCTGACAAACAGAGGCTAGGGACACCATTCCTTCCCATCCTGGAGAATAGTCATTGATGGACCTAACCTCCATGAATCCATCTAGCTCTTTTTTGAACCCTGTTCAAGTCCTGGCCTTCACAACCTCCTCTGGCAAGAAGAAATATTTCCTTTTATTTGTTTTAAACTTACTATCTACTACTTTCACATGGTGACCCCTTGTTAGGTGACAGTGTTAATGGGAGTTTTGCACAGAAGGTCATCTACTATGCTACAGACCAAAATGAAATGATGATTCAGTATCATGTCATCACATATGAAAAAATAAACAAAAAACTGGTAGTTGCTCAGCAGTAGTGGGACCCCATTTTCTGTTCTTAAAATCTCAGGTGAAAAGTTTTATTGAAATATTTTATTACACAAATACTGGTGGCAATAATTAAATATACAGTTTAGATATTGACTGGCAATCTAAAATACTCTTATCTTTAAACAGCGCACAGGTGGGGGGAAAGAAGATAGCACCATCACTATTTCTAAACATACTAGACAAAATTCTACACTCTGCTGCATTTAATTTGCTTCCCTTTTGCTTTAACAGAGCTGACCATTGGATTTTAAAGTAGGGTCAAAATGGTTTGGATAATACAAGCAAAACTAAGGTCCCCCTCTTCCAACTGGATCTACCCTGGAACATACATTAAAGTCAAGAATATAGATGATTCTAGGGGTCCAGATGGATTGGGCACATGGATCAGCTGTAGTACTGGGTTTAACGATAAACTTGATCAAATCCAGGCCAAATACATTTTAAAGATGGAATATATACTGTAGCGTATATAAATACATTATTCCCCTCTATAGCTGAACAGAAAGCTTTACAAAAAGGAGCAAAAATAAATTGAATTTGAATACATTGACAATCTTTTTATTAGTGACCTGTGAACATTTGTACATGTGAAATTTCTTTCACATTAGATGTGTTTACTGGACTACATATATATTGACAAAGTGCCCAGACACCCAACCCACTAATTTTTTGGGGGTATGGAAATAAGGATGTTCACAGGGAGGACAGAGATTTGAAATAGACAAAACTCTTGGATATGACGATGCTTTCTGATATGACTGTAGAAGAAAATTGAGGAGTGGGAGCTAGGGCAGACGTTCCAGTGAAAAGACAAGACAAGTAATTCCAAGAAATGCAGATTTGTATGCATTTTTCTTGTATTTGTGTGGGACACTCTTTATTAATAAGGCAGGAAAGAATGTCCTTGACACCCAGGGGCAGAGGCCTGGAATTGAGACAATTAATCAAATGAGATGACAAGGATATATGACTGTGCCCTAGACAAACACTATAAATGCAAAAAGCAGTTACTTTGTGTCACTGTGACTAAAGGAAATTGAAAATAAAGTCTGCTATTAACAACCAATCCATCTTGCCTCCAGTAGGTTATACTCTTCTCTTTCCTTTGCCAGGAAGGAACTCAGATGATTTTAAATCTGGGTTACAGGTAAATAGCCAAAATATAATGCTAAGTTGGAAGAAGAAATAAATAAATATTAACATTAACTAGTTTTTCCAGTGACTGTTTCCTCTTTTTACCGGTCTCTAAATCAGGGGTGTGAAATAATTTTTAAAGTGGGAGCACTTCAGAAATTTCAGAAGCGGCCCCTGGCTGCCCTGGAAGGGGTGGGGCCTCAGGCAGAAGGGGCGGGTCCAGGAGGCTTGGCAGGCTGGACATGGCCCGAGGAGGCTGTCTTGCTCTAAATCCTATTTTCCACTTAAGAATTTTCAAGGCCCAATGACTTATTCAGGTCAGCCTCCTGCTTATAAAAGTTATTGTCATTTACAACCCAATCCAACTCACATTAACTTCAGTAAGAGTTGATTTCAGCCTCCAGTTGGGAAACAAACTGAATCATGGCACTTATAGGCTCAATTATACATCCTGAATATTATAATTCATATAGGGCAAACTCACAACTGTACAGTCAGTGAACAATCACATGAAACCTGCAAGTACTCTTTGTCACAGAGACAATGTGTGACTCCAAGAGTGTCTTTTACTATAATTAACAAGTTTCAGGTGCAGTTAAAGGGAAAGACACAAGAGGCCATGACCTCATAGGGTTCTAGATCCTGAAAATAGTGCCTTTACATTAAGGTTAGAAGGGACCATATTGATCATCTAGTCTGACTTTGTACACATCACAAGCTACAGAACTCACCCACACACTCCTGTAATAGACTCCTAAACTCTAGCTCAGTACTGAAATCCTCAAATCATGATGTGTATACTTCAAGTTATAGATAATCCACTATTTACATTAGTTTAAATCTGCAAAATGACCCATTCTCCATGCAGCAGAGGAAGGCGTACCTTCCTCCCCCAGGCCTGTGCCTATTAGGATTGCCAGCTTTCCACACTGGATGGGCCAGACACCATTGCAGTGAATAGCATCTGGTCTGTCCGGTCAGGAAAGCTGTCAACCTTGTATCTGACTCTAAATACTAATCACTGCTCTGTACAGGCAACAACAAGGTAAATTCGCTCTGTCCAAGGTCTGAGGTAAAGAAAGAATTTATGTAAACTTCTCATCTTCTTTAAGGTTAATGAAATAGGAAACAACCCATGCAAGTCCTGTTGTGTTTAGGGTAGAGTTGATTGGTTAAAGTGTCTACAGCATAAGGGGAGAGAGAGTGGCCTATGGGGGGCTTAATAAACACAACCCGTCTTTTAAAAAAATCACATTAATGAGACATCTGATAGACTGTCTCTTGGCCCCACTGGATTTCTACAGCTCAGTAATGTTACTATTGAATGTCCTTATGGCTTTAGGAACAGAGGAAATAAATTATTTGTTTGTCCCCCCCCCCCCCCGAAGGAAATAGCCAATTGATTTTTAGGAGCTTTGTGCTCCCTCAAGGTATGTTTCCATAGCATTTTGAAGCAAGTAGGAACAAGCCCCCAGCCCAGAGAGAGAGAGATTTGGGCTAGCAGAGCTGATTTTGGGATGGGGATGAGCTTCAGAGCCCAAGCCCCAGTTTGATCAGCAACTTCAAAGTGTTATCTATACACTGTTTGTGTGAGTCCTGCTAACCTGGACTCAAGCTCAGACACTCACTCCCACTTGCTCCAAGATGCTGTGCAAACATACCCTTGGATCTGATGGCACTAGTAAATGCACCATTTCAGGTGCCTTGTTTTTCTGTAGAGAACTTTTGGAATCTACCTGCCTGCTAACAACTCTGCTGAAACAGACAATGGGTCAGCAAAAATGGATCAGATATGTTTAAACTGACCCCTGTTTCACCAGCTCCAGGTTATTAGCCAAAAAACTACTTGATTTTTTAAAACCTCACTTACTGTTTTTAATGTAGCAGCTGAATAGCCAGCTTCACAGTGAAAAGGACAGTGGGCCTGATTATCTGAAAGACTCATTTCAACATCTACAGATACAATAATGCAAAAGGTTCATAATCTTTACGTCTTAATGTTAACTCTTTCCATTTCTTGGTTTCTCTGCAGTTTCAATGGGCTAGGACCATGAAGGTGGTTTACTATTGCATGCATTGGATTGGGAGAACTAGGTGTCTAGGAAAGGGATTCACATAAGCCAAGAATCAGGGAACTTCCCAAGCTAGCCAGGAGAAAATGCCCGTACCCGTAAAAGGGAGGTACTTATGGCCAGCCTCTCAAAGGTGGGTAGGGGATCCCAGGAAAATCCCCTGTCTCTGTAGGGGATTTTCAGCCTTGAACCCTCTCCTGAAGTTCGGTCTGATTTTAGACAGAGAGAGACTCACTCCATTAAAGCCAGTAGCCCACTGGTAAGATGAACATCTGGATTATGAGAGACCTATTTTAAAATCACTACTTTGCCTGATTTGGAGCAGGGACTTAAACTCTGGTTTCCTACATCCCAGAAGGGTGTCTCAACCACGAAGAAACTGGGCATTCCAGAGGGGTTTTCCTTGTTAAAGCTGTTCCAATTTGTATAAATTAAGTATTCATGCTCCAGAGACAGAACAATCAGAGATTAATGCTATAGTCCAGCAATTAGGGCATTCATTTTACATATGGGAGATTTGGGTTCACGTACATAATGAACAGGGCACCAATAGGGGAAAACCCTACTTCCTTCATCCCCACTCTCCACCGTGCAACAAAATAGCCACTATGCCAGGACCTGAGACACATGGGCTTAAGTCCCTGTTCCAAACTGGGGAGAGAAGGGATTTGAAAATAGGTCTCCCCTATTCCAGCTGAGTGCCCTTATCGCTAGGCTATCTAAAACAATGAGGTACACATATGCCAGCTGCCTTTTTTTTCAGTTTAGGAATTCTCAGAGCACATCAGGCTCTGCAGGTCAGATAAGCAAGGAAAATCCTAGTCTGACAATGAGCATGAGGCTTGGGAACCCAGAAGCTCAATGGCATTAGAATTAAATAGTTTTGTTTGTGTCTGCTTGTGTTGGCAGAAAATTAGTGGTCGGGCAGCAGTTGAAAAGGGATTTTGAAGATCACACTTTATTTTGGACTTAGTTGCCTAAAGTGAGAATTAGTCCTTTTGGGGATCTAGCCCCTTGTGACTGCATACCAAAACTGATCAGCATGCAATGGCATTTGGTTTAGTCTAAAACAAACTCCAGTCCCAGTACATTTTTGTAAGAGAGTATCTTGTTCAGTAGTATTTCAAATACAATACTTCAAGAGCAATTACTTCTTAAGTTGTCGTTGATCCAAACAGCCAAGATTCACAAGTGTTCAGATTTTAAGCTGAAGTATTTGATCTGCCCACCCACAAAGAATTCCACCTGGAACAAAAATATGTATATTGCTAGCATTTGCCAGCTTGGCAATTGAAACCAGCAATGATTCATCACCATTGCAGTAAGCAACATGCCACAAAGAAATCGTGATGCAGTTTTTAATGTATTCTAGAGGGAGTTGGTATACTATGTACTGTAAATGAAATAGTCCCTTGATTAGCCTACTCAATGCCTTGGCAACGTCAGAACATGGATAAAACTAATTGGGACTAGTTTGTGTTTCAGATAAAATTCTATGCAGTCTTGCAGAGAATTAACTTGATTTGTTTGAAGCATAGGTATAGCTTTGGAGAGCTGGGGATCCTTGCCCCTCCAAACCTTGCGCAGGGATGCAATTTGCCTCCTTCATCCTACATGTGGCTCCATTGGCCTGACTAGAGTCCGCTCCCTTCTCCAAGTACAGAAGTCAGTCTATGCCTATGATGTGAGGGAGTGCTTGAAAAATGACTTACTGCAAAGATCACTTTGGGTATGTCTACACTAGCCACCCTAGTTCGAACTAGGGTGGCTAATGTAGTCATTCAAACTTGCAAATGAAGCCCGGGATTAAAATATCTCGGGCTTTATTTGCATGTTCCCGAGCGCTGCCATTTTTAAATGCCCGGTAGTTCGAACTCCCTGCCCGTGGCTACACGCGGCATGGGCTAGGTAGCTCAAATTAAAGCTCCTAATTTGAACTACCGTTACTCCTCATTGCTGTGATGGTTCGGGGGTCCTGGGTGAGTGCCATGCTCCCTCCAGGCTCCTGCGGCTTCTGGCTGTTCTCCTCCTCCTCCTCCTCCTCCGTGCCCTGCTCAGGGCCCTTTGCCCCAGGGTCGATGACCACCTGGGGGGCACGGACCGTCTGACCCACCAGGATGCAGTCCAGGGCATCATAATAGGGGCAGGGGTCTGGGTCAGCCCCTGGTTGGGAGCTGCATCCTGAGGCCCTGGCATAGGCCTGCCGCAGATCTTTGATTTTCATGCGCACCTGCGGCCTTTTGTGGTCAGGCTGTCAGCCATCCGCCTGTAGACGGCTGCATTCCTGTGTCTAGTGCGGAGATCGTGGACATTGGAGGCCTCCTCCCAAACCTCAATCACGTCCATGATCTCCGCACTAGACCAGGAAGGCGCCTGCCTTTTGTGGCCCCTGGGCGGCTCTTGGGAGCTGCCAGCCTGCTCCTGGGGAGCGGTGGAGGTCTGGGTGTCAGTGGGTTGCTGGCTCATGCTGGGTCAGGAGCAGCGACTGCTGGCTCTGTGCTGGTAGGCTTGCAGCTGGCACAGGCACTGTGGCCAGAGTCTACCCTTTTAAGGGCTCCAGGGCTGGGGGGAGCAGAAGAGTTTTCCTGGTTTGGCCCAGAGTGGCCACCAGGGCACCCTGGGAAGGGCTGGAGGCCCCCTATTTTGAAATAAGCGTCTACACAGCACTTATTTAGATTTAGCTATTTCGAATTTGGCATTATTCCTCGTGGAATGAGGTTTACCAAATTCGAAATAAGTGCTCCGCTATTTTGATTTTATTTTTAAATAGAGGTTTGGCTGTGTAGACGCTAGTAAAGTTATTTCGAAATAACGGCTGTTATTTTGAAAAAACTTTGCTGTGTAGACATACCCCTAGAGACTAGAAAAATGGGAACCTATCATTTGCTGAGTTCATGAAGAAATGCTGTATATACTTCGGCCACAACAAATAAGGAACTTTTTACCTCTGCCAGACTAGAAGTAAACAAGGATTACAGGGGATTACACTGGCCGTGAGTTCTTGCGCAAGAACACTGACGTTCTAATGTATGAAATCAGTGCTTCTTGCGCAAGAACTATGATGCTCCCGCTCAGGAATAAGCCCTCTTGCACAACTGTTCTTGCGAAAGAGGCCAGTGTAGACAGGCAACATGAATTTCTTTTGCAAGAAAGTCCTATGGTTAAAATGGCCATCAGAGCTTTCTTGCACAAGAGCGAGTCTACACTGGCAAGGATGCTCTTATGCAAAAGCACATCTCTTGCGCAAAGGCACATGCCAATGTAGACGCTCTCTTCTGGAAGAGTTTTTGCACAAGAACTCTTTCGCAAAAGAGTTCTTGCGCAAAATCATGCCAGTGTAGACATAACCGATCTGTTTTTTCTCCCAGTCATGTTAGGCAGGCTTAATTCTGGCTTTAACTTCCCTCAGCTGAACTCTGGTGTTCTCCCTCTTAGCCCAGAGGGCTTGCCTCTTTTTCTGATTTTAAAGACTCCACAATTAGACTTTTCCTTGCTTTGGGCCAGATCCTAGGAGCTTTCCATTCTCCTCTCATAGATGCTTCCTCACATCCACTCCTTTAAGCTGTCCTCCAGTTCCACTGCCAATGTGAAGGGCCTCTGCTGTCCATCAAAGCACCAGTGTTTCATAAAACCAAAATCTGTAGCATCACAGACTCAGCCCCACTCTAGGAAAGACCACACTGCCCTTTTCAAGTTCTATTACAATAATGTCTATTGAATTTACGCTAATCACATTTAGCGGATATTCATTGAAATGACCCTTACATAGACAGAGGACAAATAGCCTCAGAGTTTCAGACATCCTTACATCCCCTTTCTCTGTATAGGGCTGAGAATCTTTATATCATAAATAAACACAAAACAAACAAGAAACCCCCATGTCCATACAGGTTAGATGCAGTTGCTAGTGTTTCACAGTGCAATATTCCCCAACAAAATGATAAAATCATAGCTGAAACTCAATTGAAAGTATCTTTCAATTAAGTCCTCCTCACCATTTCCCAAATTACCTTCTCAATGAAATACTGCTTTTAGTATTTTAAAGCACACTCTTCTTTACACAGAGTGTTACATTTCCTGTGGCCCAACATAAGGGGTCCCAGATTAGGGCTTCCTTCACCATGGTCTAAAACATATTCACTTAACCAAATGTAATGCTGATTTGAGGGTGTTTTTGTTGCTTCTGTTTGGTAAGTAAATATATACCTTATTTGTGTGTGCGTGTTTGTATACAGATATTCCTCTGATGTTCCCTGTATCCCCGGCTAACAGAATACCTTAAATGGTCTGTAGTTTCTCCACCGCCATTGTCCACTGCCTAATTCTTGGATGAGAAGCAGGGTATTTAAACTGCAGAAGAGGAGGATGTTTTAGAATTTCATTGTAGGTGCTCTGCACCTGTCTGAGTTATACTCACAAATAAGGGCCCGTCTTAAAACAGATATTTGTAATAAACGCACATACAAAAGTCAAATACAAGCCTCATTGCTGCCCAGTCCTTTTAGAGCACACACAGCTATGCTGCTGCAATCAGAGAAATCCTATTTGAACCCTTCAATGCATAAAATGACAGAGGAAAGGTAAATCAAACCCTGACACTCCCTTGTGAATTCTAAATCAGATGGGAATCCAATAAGCACTCAAACTCTGCTTCAGGAGAGCACTTAAACATATGTTTACATCCAGCACTATTCAAACAATCTCTTAACTCAGATACATAACTCTAAGTATTTGATGACTGATTTCAATTAGACTTAAGCACATGCTTAATTTTAAGCCTATGACTAAGGGTCTAGCTAAATATAAGTGGCTTCTTTTAACAAGGCTTAAAGGAGAGAAACAATCCCATTGCTCAACAAAGAGGGTTTTGCAAGCTGTCCCATTAGTCTTCAACTGTATGTCAAAATGGCAGTAAATACAATGGAGCAAGTTTAAAACACTTTTGCTTGAAGTAGTTAACTATCACACAGCATAGTAGAAAACAACTGACATTTGTTTTTCATATCTAAAGAGTGAAACAAATCTAGCTGTGCTGAAACATTAAATTAGTTTTAATTGTTTTGAGAGTATATCCTTTATTTCATTAAATATTTTATATAAAATCATTTAAGCAGTTCGTCTCTCTCCCAAATATTTGTTATACTGTTATGATAAGCCAGTCATCTATTATATCACTAAAGACTTCTGCCTCCTGAATGGCAGATAGTCAATGAAAGAGAGGGACTTAGTTACAGTTATCCATCTGTAACAAGCAGAGAATGTAATGTTTTGTCTTTAAACATTAGCATTACAATGTAAAATGTCTGGTCTGTTGACAAAGCAGCTCAGGTGTTTTTCATCTGTTACAGTGGGAAATTTGAGCTCAATGATTTTTTATGTGGATTCTCACTCTCTTTTGCCCTCTTCTCCTATTATCCTCCCACTGAGACAAACTGGGGGAGCATTATACTTAAATATTAACAAATGGAAAATGGTTATATGTGATTTGCAAGGGAGACAGCTAATAAGCACTAGTGAGGAATGGTTTTAGTGTTCCTTTTGTTCTCTTTGTAAAGTATAAATAAGTTCTGGATTGTTTTTTCCCCCTGTGTTTGTTTCTATGTTATAAATATCTTGTATCATTAAGGCTATCATTTAGTCATGGGGGCTATGTCTACACAATGGGTTTTGCCGGAAGAGGCAATGAAAATGAAGCACTGATTAGCATTTTCTTGCACTTCATTTGCATAATCTCTTCCGATCTGTTTTTGCGCAAGGAGTTTTTGTGCGAAAACAAGCAGTGTGGATGTTTCCATTTTGTGCAAAACCCCCTTTTTGCGCAAGATCCTTATGCCTCTCAGGCTACCTAAAAGGCATAAGGATCTAGTGCAAAAAAGGGGTTTTGCGCAAAAAGGAAACGTCCATACTGCTTGTTTTTGTGCAAAAACCCCTTGCACAAAAACAGATCGGAAGAGATTATGTAAATGAAGCACGAGAAAATGCTAATCAGCGCTTCATTTGCATTGCCTCTTCCAGCAAAACCTGTAGTATAGATGTAGCCATGTATTTTTAGCAAAAGTCATGGACAGATCATGGGAAATAATCAAAAAACATATATTTCAGAGGTAAAAAACAAGCAATGAAAAAATAAAATAAAGAGCAATTATTTCTGGTCTTATTTTCTATATCACAAAAACAAAAACCACACTTTTTTTCTTTAAAAAGTCACCTTTATTCATTTGTTTTGCTGTACATTATTAAATCAGAGTTTTAAAAAGTATTAAAAGTATTAAATCACCTTTTTCTAGAATTAATAGCCTATCAAACAGGTTGCACTCTAAAGTCTTAAAATATTTTTGTATTTAATAAATGCAATCTAAAATGATTACTTTCTTACAATATCCAAATTTTCTCTATTTTCTTTAGAAGCAAAACAAGAACATTGCATGAATAATAAGCAGTATCTGGGTAAGTAACTGTAAGATTGTATAACATAGGAACAAACCTGAAGGTAATAAGAATCCAACATTACAATTCAGTAGTGATAGCAGAACTCCAAATTGTTCAGAAGTTTGGTTTTGATATTTATCTACATCTATTTTGACTAATTCTACAAAAGTAGACTGATTCTTTGTTTCTTGTCCTTCGATAATCATTTTTGGTTAATTAATGGACAGCAAAGTTACACATAGACAAAAAATTGTGATAATTTTGGATGAAATTCATGCCTCCTGTATGTATAAAGATGATATATTAGGTAAGACTCTTACTGCATTGTCATTATGCTGCTATTGAAAATTAAAATAAATTATATTTTCAGTATGTTTTGTTATTGAACTGGAATCTGATAAAGACATGTTCATTTCTCAAGGGCATCTGACAAGATTTCAGCCATGTATCTGATATTGGATTCAGGGCACAACTTAGATTTTTTTCATTTTAGAGGATAAGATTTTATTCAGTTTAAACCATAATCTTCTGATTGTTATTGATTGTTACATCTGAACACCTTTAAGGTAAGACAGCTAAAAATTATCCTTTAAACAACTGTTGTTAATAATTGATTTATATAACACTTCTGCAGACAGAGTTTAAGAATACTAGTCAACTGCTGAAAACAGACTAACTAAAATCAGCAGTTGCAGCGAGGACACAAAATATCTACCATATTATCAGAACCAAACAGCATGATAGAGCTACCACTAGTTACCTTAACTCTCAAGTGTACCTAGTTTTGAAGGATACCATACATTTCAGTCCCAAAAATGCAAATTTGGTGTCCTTTCACTTTTATGTTGATAAGTGCTTATAATCGAAATGAAGAGCTAGTCAAATGAGGTGTCTTATGTGTGTTAAAGGAAAGAATTTCCTCAGCATTCTAAGTTTCTTGCATGAATAATTTTATGTTCCTCTTTTTGTGTCTCACACATTGCATTCCCCATTTTGGCCTTGGCAAGTTAAGAAGTATGATTTGCATAGGAGTTGTGGGAACAGTTAATACATTCTTAATTAAAAAATGTATGATATATTTCTAAATAAAACCTGCGGTGTTTTATGTGTTATACAGTCTGAGGCAATATCACCATATTAAAACCTGTCCAAAAATACCCTCTTTTACTCATGTGAGGAATTCTCACTCACTTGAAATGCTCATCTGAACCAGGTAGGACCAACACCGTAGGTCTGGGTTACTCCCATGTCAAGGTGAACAGATTCAGGCCTTCCAGTAGTACATCACAAGAGCATGCTTGTGTACTCTTTAGATGCATTGCAGTCACATAAGAATCTCAACCTTATGACAAAATGTTGCCCTTATTGTATATAGCTGTTTGAGGGGTTAATAGAGGTTACTAACTGTGGAGAAGGATTTTGAACCTTTCTGCCAATTCAGCTCAGAATGTCTCAAGGTGAATAGGGGAAATATACAGTGAGATGAATTGGATTACTTGCTGCATACTGCTCCTTTTTTGCAATCCCTGTTATTGCTTGCTACCAACCACAACACAAGTGTGGGGAGAGGTTCCACCTATCCCTCTCCCTCAAGTTGGAAGACTATGCTTCACTGAAGCCACTGGCTGCATCTAGACTGGCAAGATTTTGCGCAAAAGCAGCCGCTTTTGTGCAAAAACTTGCTAGCTGTCTACACTGGCCGCTTGAATTTGCGCAAGAGCACTGACTTTGTAATGTACAAAATCAGTGCTTCTTGCGCAAATACTTTCCCGCTCCCGCTCGGGAAAAAGCCCTCTTGAGCAAGAATACTTGCGCAAAAGCATCTGTGGCCAGTCTAGACGCGATTTTGCGCAAAAAAGCCCCGATGGCTAAAATGGCGATCGGGGCTTTCTTCAAAATCGCGTCTGTAACCACAGATGCTTCTTGCAAAGCACTTTGCATAAAAGCATCGTGCCAATCTAGCCGCACTTTTGCAGAAATACTTTTAACGGAAAAACTTTTCCGTTAAAAGTATTTCCGCAAAATCATGCCAGTCTAGACGCAGCCACTATGTTTTGGTGGGTAAATGAGCTATTCCCATACTCCTGATATGGTAGAGCATTCAGTTGCAAGTAAGGGAACTGAATTGACCTTGAGGGACCAAATTCTTCAGCAGTTGTGGAACTTCACACTGGTCTTGTGCTAAAGAGCTGGAATGAGAAACCTATGGTCTTGTCAAAGCAAAATCACAGAATAGTTTTCAGTTTTCTTGGTTCTATAACTTTTCCTTCCTAACTTATATTGGTCCTGTGTGCTGCTAGAACATGTTTCCCTCTCTGTACAGAGCAGAGCTTATGAAAATGTTGTTAATATATTATACAGTCAGTTGAGCCTTATTCTGTATTGAGAGCAGATTTTATTATTCAATATTTGTTATTGTGTTCTATGTTTTTAACCTCTCAGAATCCCTTTGTAAGTGTTCTCTGTTCTCACTGGCATTCACAGCTTCCTACAATTTAGGAATATATTCAATTAATAAGTTGTTGTTCTCTCTTCCAGAACATTAACAAAGATGAAAAGTGAAACAATTCCTATCACCAATCCTTATCCCACCTCAGTTAACAGAGTAAGGTCTTCAGCAAGTGAACTCATAAAGGTTTTTCATGACAGCCCTTGGCCTCAATTAGATGCAGTGACATTTATCGTTAACCTTTCTTTGCACTATTATTTTTAGCCAATTTTCCATTTGTAGGGTAGTTTTTTCATCAAAGATATGGAATTGTTTTCCACTGTAGCTTTCAAAAGAGACAGCCTCAGATACTTGAAAGGGGTTGCACCAGAGCCATAGAGAGCAGAATTTTGGCTTATGTTCTCTTAATGATGTGAGATTGAAAACTGTCACGTTCATCTGTGAATGGTATGAAGTAAAAATGGCATTTTTCATACAGCTCTGCCTGGAAGCTTTCAAAAAACTATTAAATAGAATTGGGCAGAATTAGCAGACCTGCTTGAATATGCCATTGCTGGTCTCACTGCAGTAATTTTCAATGTCATGTTTTAGAAAGGTAAAATCTTTAGGCAAAAGATGATATGCACTATCATTTTCCTCTGTGTGTAAACTGGTCAAGACACAGAAATCAATTTGAGAAAATTGTTACCTCCTCTTCACATTTTTAGTTTAAGGGGTGCATACTAACCTCCCAGCCATTTGACTCCAAGGTGGTAGTATTAAAATGGCTTCCATGCCAAACAACCAATAGTTGAAATTTGCTCTCTTCAGCCTAATGCCTTGAATTTAGCCCGCCTCTTGCCATCCCAGCCAGATGAAATAAGGATACACAGTAAGTATACCTCAGTTTTGAAGACTTCAGTCTCTTCTTCTTTCTGTAGGCTAATAGGGTCCACCAGATATTTTCTGTACCTCTTATTCATGGTTACCTCTTGGAGCTGGCCCCTGTGAGCCTCTTACTTCGATTGGATATTGGTGGCAAATTGTGATAAAACTACACAAACATTTTAAAAAACTTGCAACTTTAAAACCTTGTCCCTGCTCCTTATGAATCAAAATCCAGACCAGGATGTTGAAGGGAAGGCAAAAATTCCACCAGGTCCCATACTGATTTTGCCCCAAGTGAAAAGATTCTTTCCTATCATCAAAACTGATGGGTTAGACCCAGATCATCCTGGAAACACAAGTCAGACAGTATGAATTCTGTCAGAAGCAGAGAGTATGGGGATGCAACCCTTGCAGTATGGTTGATGCCTGCAATAAGGGCTGCACATACAGGATGATTGGGCAAATGGGTCAGTCAGTTCTCAGTAAATTCCCCAACCAAGGTAGCAGGAAAAGGCAGAGAAATCTCCACTCCTTCCCTTGACCCCTCCCCATTTAGGCACATGTTTCACATGTGTTCTAGATGGATTGGGGGGAGAAGACTGCAGAATAACTATGCCTGATCTCTCCTCCAGCCCCCTTGTGATCCTCAGGGTTGTTGTTTTTTTTTCCTGATGGGCCTTCTCTTGCTGAGGTGGATGGCATTGCTTTCACATTCCAGAAATTGCTGCTATGCACACAAAAGTGCTCACACAAATAGGATCATAGGCACAAAATGACCTAATATGCTCATGCATTGGTCTATACACAGTAATTTTTTTTGAAAACCCTATAAACTTATTTAGCCAGAAATTAACATTCTATTTTTCAGATTAAAAGGTTTTGATTTTTGTAATCTTTGATTTTTCCATTCCACCCTGTGTTGTGATTTCTGACTAACAAATCTCTGTTTACAATGTATGAACTGTTTCTTTTAGTAAGAATAGAAACTATATAAATGTTGTGCAGCCATGCATACCTTTGAGACTTTCCTGAAGTCAGGAAACTGGGGGATAATAAATAATGTGTATCATCAGTTCCCTGTATACTCTTTAGGTCTTGAAATGCTAACTGCTTTTGTTCAATTTCACAGGTAGTTTCCTAACTTTTACAAAACAGATACCATACGCCAGCTGCAAGGTGGATAATCACTTCTTATATTGCTATCGGCATTGGTAATCTCTCAGGGAGATATACCTCTTGTTCTTTAAATTTAATAGTATATTTTCCCTGGTGATTTTTTTCTTGAGGTATGTTTTTTCTTCAGTGTGATATAATGGGAAAAAAGCACGGGGGGAGGGAAGGGGAGGGCGAGAGATATAAATATGTTAAAATTGTGTGCATAGGGAGAGGATTCCTCTCATTTACCCCATTTTTACATTGAAATAACTCCCTTGTGGCTTCTGTGGAATTACCCTTGCTCTATGCCAGAGACAGGACTTTGTTCTTAGTGAAATCTACTAATGCTCATGATTCCTGCACAGAATTCACACTATCATAGTTAAACATACCAGAGAAGAGCAACAAGAATGATTAAAGGTCTAGAGAACATGACCTATGAAGGAAGGCTGAAAGAATTGTGTTTGTTTAGTTTAGAAAAGAGAAGATCGAGGGGGGACATGATAGCAGTTTTCAGGTATCTAAAAGGGTGTCATAAGGAGGAGGGAGAAAACTTGTTCATCTTGGCCTCTGAGGGTAGCAATGGGCTTAAACTGCAGCATGGGAGGTTTAGGTTGGACATTAGGAAAAAGTTCCTAACTGTCAGGGTAGTCAAACACTGGAATAAATTGCCCAGGGAAGTAGTGGAATCTCCATCTGTGGAGATATTTAAGAGTAGGTTAGATAAATGTCTATCAGGGTTGGTCTTGACAGTATTTGGTCCTGCCATGAGGGCAGGGGACTGGACTCGATGACCTCTCGATGTCTCTTCCAGTCCTAGTATTCTATGATTTTTTCTTTAATGAAAAACAACATTCTGGTATTCACACCAATGCATTAGTTCTCCCTTCATAGTAAAACTTGAGATACATGTTTCTGTGTGCTATTTCCTTTCTTCTTTCATATGAAGAAAATATAATCCAGCCAAATTTGAACTGTAAATAGGACAATATAAATTTAGACCCTTATCTTTATAGATGGATGACTTTCAACTTGGGCTCAGCCATAGTATGAGAGTCTCTTGCCCCTAAGTCTTCTATGGGAACCTCTGGTCCTGGGCAAGCTTACTGTTCCCAGAGGCTGTTCAGCTCACTCATGGGATCTCTGTGGAGCCCAATTTACAGTTTCTTTGGCTACTGACAGCACTTCCCAGGCCCCACAACAGCTTGTTAGCTGGAAGCAGCTCTCCTGGGCCCTTTCTCTATATCAAGCTTGTAGTGTTCACCTGGCATGAACAAATAGGTTGATGGAAAAGGGGAGCGACTACTTCAGACTGAGCTTCTCTTGCTACCAGAGCTCCCTAGTGGTCTCTCTTCTCCAGGGAAACCCAGAAAGCATGGATACATACACGTTTCCCTTCTGTGGTCAGTTTCCCCATTTGAAACCTCACTGCTCCAGATGGCCAGTGTTCTGTCAGTACACCCATTGAGGATCACAGTTCTGAACACACTTTTGTACATGGCTAACCTGAAGGATGTATTTTCCCTACTGCTAAGCCCCCATGCTGTTTTATAGAGACCCCTGAAATGTAGCTCCAATATACCCATGTTGTTGGGATTGGGGGCTGCAGTGACCATAAGGCATACGTTCAGACAGTCTTGGCCTCTGTGAGTGGGTGGGCAAGCCTTCCACTCTCATACATGTGGTGACAAATCCTTCCCTCCAACAGAACAGTGTAAGGGAATCTCCATAGGAGGGCCTTTTTAGCATTTTTTTTATCAGGAGGAATTAGTCTGCCACCTTGGCTTCAGTGAGAGGCCCTTACTACCAAGCTCTTTCTTACATCTTCAAATTCAGTTTGTTTTGTTCAACAATCTTCAATCATTAAATGTAGTTTTGAGTTTGAGAGTAGCAGATATAAACCTCGTAAAATATTTGCATTTACTGACATAAGTGCCACTTCACAGATACCTTAATCCAGTAATAGCTAGCGAAGCTGTTTCTGAGGCACTCAAGCACAATGCCCACAGAAGCTTCTGAAGCCCTGCGATCACCACCATTTCCTGGTTCCATTCAGGTTGGGAGCAAGGCTGTCCTCTCCCAGTGTCTTGGCTCTTCTGCTTCTAGTCCTAACCACCACCTGGAAATGCAGAGGCAAATTAAATGGGGACTGTTTTTAAAAAAAAGTTAATTATGTTTATTTGACCCTGAAATTTTGGCTTGCATTCAAATGAAGGTTTGGGTCGTTTCTGAACTGATGATCATGCTCATTCCTACACAGGAAAAAGGGCAAGATAACAGGATCATTGAACACAGTAGTTGCCCAACGTTGCCTAATTACAGGAACACCTGCGCTGAATAACTTTCTGCTGACCTACTTGCAGAGTGTTTAATAGTCCTTAAATTCCTAATTTCTTAGCTGCAACGGGTGGGTGATGTTTGCATATTAAGTTGTGTAAGATACAAAAAGACCAATTAGTTGAAAGACTTATATAGCTTCCTTGTATCTCACCTGAAACTTCTGACAAGGTACTTATTCAGATACCTCCAATAGCTCTACTAATTAATGACTATTACCAAATGTTCTGGATCATTGTGTTTTAGGTTGTGCTGTTCCCTTTTTGTTTCTGCTAGGAGTGCTCATTACTGGGGAAAAAACCCCACTGACTTATCTAGTTAACACAGAGAATCTATTTACATGTGCAGGATGCATTGCTACAGGCTTGTCAGCTCTTGCATGAATATTCTTTTCCTTTAGGTTATGGAACACTTTTTCAGGAAAAGTCGTATGCATACATTTTTTTCTGTTACCAGAGGAAGTGGGCAGTCATTACTTCATTTTATTCTCCGGCTTCCAATAATTTAAAATTTATAACGTGTATATAAAATTGCTTTTTAAACAAATTCTGCAGGCCTGAAAAGTTAGAAAAAAATCCACTGGTAGACTTTGAGTAGTTATAAAAGATAAAAGCTTATTTATCTTCCCATAATTTCTTGTAACACCTGTAAAATCCTTTGCTATGAAATGCCACAGTAGGAACGGGTAGGAGAGACAGAAAGGTTATGTCTACACTCGCGGCTTCTTGCGCAAGTACAGCCGTTCTTGCACAAGAATCTGCAGAGCTCAAGCCTTGGCAGGGGGCCCAACGCCGGAAGGAGGGGAGAAAGCGCGCATCACGCGAAAGGTAACAATCGAAGGCCGGGTGGTGGAAGCCCTGATAGACTCTGGCTGTAGCCAAACAATCATCCGGGAAGACCTGGTAGGGTTACAGGGCCCGCGGGGGCCGCCGGTGAGGGTCCAGTGTGTCCACGGGGACGTCCACCAGTACGCCACGGCGTGGGCCCAGATAGGGGACGGGGGGCACGAAAGTTGGGCCTTCGTGGTCGTGGCCCCGAAGCTAGTTTACCCGGCCCTGCTCGGACGCGACTGGGAAGGGTTTTGGCGCGTCATGAGCGAATGGGGGGCCCAAAGGAACCAGGAGGACATAAAGGGCCTTTTGGGAGAAGGCGAAGGACTCGCCGACCGCCCGGACGGCGCCGAGGGGGGAGATCGGCCGCCCCCCAAGGGAGGAGGGGACCACTGGGTACCGAAGCCCCCCTAGAGCCCTGGGACGGCGACTTCCTCCAGGAACAGAGGGAGGATCCCACCCTACGGAACTCCTGGGAGGCGGCCACGGAGGAAGGCGAGACGGAGGAGGGACCTGCGACCCGACGCGACGGCTGTTCTTCGAGGTATGTCGCGATCGGCTGTACAGGGTCACGGAGGGGGTGGAAGAGCACGGGACGCTTAGACAGTTGTTGGTCCCCTCCCGATACCGCCGTACGACGATGGGGCTGGCGCATGCTAACCCCTGGGCGGGGCACTTGGGCTATGAAAAGACGGTGCGGAGGATCCTCCAGCGATTTTATTGGCCGGGCATTTACCGGGAGGTCAAAGACTTTTGCCTATCCTGCCCGGAGTGCCAACGCGTGAGCCCCAGGGGAGTCCCGAAGGCCCCCCTCATCCCCCTCCCGGTTATAGGGGTCCCCTTCGAGCGGGTGGCCATGGACCTGGTGGGCCCGCTAGAAAAAACGACCACCGGGTGTCAATACATTCTGGTGGTCATGGATTACGCCACCCGTTATCCCGAGGACGTCCCCCTGCGGATGATGACCGCAAAGGTCCTCGCCACGGAGTTAGTAAAGATCTTCGCCCGGGTGGGAGTCCCCAAGGAAATACTCACTGACCAAGGGACCAATTTCATGTCACGGCTCCTGGCGGAGCTGTGCAGACTGTTACGGATATGGACCTTAAGAACTTCCGTGTACCACCCCCAAATGGATGGCCTGGTGGAGCGGTTCAACAGGACTCTGAAAAGCATGTTAAGGAAGTTCACCGAGCAGGACCCCCGGGCCTGGGACCGCCTGTTGCCCGCCCTGATGTTCGCAGTGTGAGAGGTACCCCAGGCCTCGACGGGGTTCTCCCCCTTTGAACTCCTCTACGGGAGGCAACCCCGGGGGATACTAGACATTGTAAGGGAGAGCTGGGAAGCCCAGGAGACACGGGTGAAGGGGTCAGTCCCCTACATCCTAGAACTGAGGCAAAAGCTGAAGACCCTGGGAGACTTTGCCCAGGAACACCAGCGGGAGGCGCAGGCCCGACAGGCAGCCCATTACAACGTAGGGGCTCGCCTAAGGACCTTCGGGCCAGGGGATCGGGTCCTGCTCCTGTTGCCCACGCAAGAGTCTAAATTGTTAGCCAGGTGGCAGGGGCCATTTGAGGTGGTTAGACGCGTGGGGGAGGTGGACTACGAGGTGCGATTAGGCGGGGTCCGCAGGGAAACGAAGGTTTACCACGTCAATCTCTTAAAGGCCTGGAGGAACCAGGAAGCGTTAATAGGGGACCTGGCAGAACCTGATATAGACCTGGGACCCGGAGATATGACCCCCACCGCGACGGGAAAACCCAAGGTGAACCTGGAACTGACCCCGGAACAGAGGGACGAGCTAGAAGGCTTGCTCCAAGGATACACCAGTGTGTTGACCGACCAACCCGGGCGCACGATCCGAGCTTACCACCACATGGACACCGAGGCCGGTAAGACGGTGAGAGAGCCCGTGCGGCCCCTGCCAAAGAAAGCCTGGGAAACGGTGAGGGAGGAAGTCCAAAAGATGCTTCGGTGGGGGGTGATTGAAGAGTCTCGTAGTGATTGGCGGAGTCCGATCGTCCTTGTGCCGAAGCCCGATGGCTCGATATGCTTCTGCATCGATTTCCAGAAAGTCAACAGCATCTCCCGATTCGATGCATACCCAATGCCGAGGGTGGACAAGCTGCTAGACCGCCTGGGCCGGGCTCGCTACTTGTCGACGATCAACCTGAGTAAGGGCTATTGGCAGAGCCCCCTCACCACCACATCAAGGGAGAAAACAGCCTTCTCAACCCCCTTCGGGCTCTACCAATTCGTGCGTATGCCGTTCGGGTTACATGGAGCGGCCGCCACGTTCTAACGGCTGATGGACAAAGTGCTAAGAGCCCACCAATCCTACGCCGCGGCTTATATTGACGACATCGTCATATATAGCAAAACCTGGGAAGAACACCTGAGAAGACTCCAGGCCGTCCTAACGACGTTACAAGAGGCTGGGCTCACAGCAAACCCCAACAAGTGCCACTCCGGCGAGCAAGAGGTGACGTATCTGGGGTACACGGTGGGGCGGGGCCAAGTGAGGCCCCTAGTCGATAAAGTAGGGACACTGCGAGAATACCCCCCAACCCGAACCAAGAGACAGGTTCGCCAATTCTTGGGACTAGCCAGTTATTACAGGCAGTTTGTGCCCCACTTCGCATCCATGGCAGCCCCATTGACAGACCTGACTCAAAAGACACGACCGAGCAAGGTGGTATGGACAGAGGCCTGCGAGCAGGCCTTCCAGGCACTGAAGAATAGCCTGACTGGGGCCCCGGTCCTAATCCAACCCAACTTTAACGAACCCTTTACAGTCCAAACGGACGCCTCCGAGGAAGGGCTAGGGGCAGTCCTGTCCCAAGAGCGGGAGGGGGCTGAACACCCGGTCATATACGTAAGCCGCAAATTATTCCCGCGGGAACGTAACTATTCCACCATAGAGAAAGAGGCGCTAGCAGTAAAATGGGCGATAGAGATGCTCCGATATTATTTGTGGGGCAACCGGTTTACCGTGATGACCGACCATGCCCCGTTGCGGTGGCTACAAAGTATGAAGGACTCAAACACAAGGATAATGCGCTGCTATCTTTCATTACAACCGTATGCCTTTGACGTAGTGCACTGGGCCAGCGCCCAACATGGGAACGCGGACTTCTTCTCCCGAAAGGACGCTCCGGAGGGAGACCCGGACCGGGGGTAAAGGGACCTTTAAGGGGGGAGGTGTGTGACGGGGCAGGAGTACCCCGCACCCCGATCAGCCCGGGGGCCGTATGCCTGGCGGCGCTCCGGGCAGGGACGGGAGCCGCTGGGCTGGGCGATCCGCGGTCAGCTGCCCCAGCGACCCCGCAGCAGGCCGCGCGGCGGGTGTTCCCGGGTGGCCGCGGCCGCAAGGCACCTGGGCGAGCCGGGGAAACCCGGCAACGTCACGGTGTGCGTGACGTCACCCCGTGGCCACGACGCTGGGCCGGAAGCGGATCCCCGCCGGGCGGGGCGGGGCCCCGCCGGCGAACGGCGGCGCGGGGATTTAAACCCCAGCAGGCAGCACGGCAGGAGGGGTGGGACGCAGGGAGCGTTCTCCCCCGAGAGTGGACGATGGATGGGCCCCAAACCGAGGAGGTAAGCCCCAACTCGGCCGGCCCAAACCCAGGTGGGGAGAGGAAGCAGCCCAGAGCGGGCACAGAGAGCCTGCGGGCTGGCGAGTTTCAGCGGTCGCCCTGCCAGCCGGACCGGATGGTCCTGTCGTCCGTGTCCTTAGGGCCCTGGGCTGGGGTCCATGAGAGGGGGCGGGCCCGGACCCCCCTCTCCCTATCGTGGGAGGCGAACCAACCTCTGGCGCGGAAGAGGCCGGCACGATGGAGGTACTAGAACCTAAGACGCCGAGAGGCAATTGGAGGGGTGACAGGGACACGGGAAAAAGGGGGTGAGGGACAACTACGATCGCGCCCGCAACGAGGATGCTGCGGGGGGACGTTTACAGTCCCATATGAAGAGAGATTAGAAAGACTGGGACTTTTCAGCTTAGAAAAGAGGAGACTAAGGGGGGGATATGATAAAGGCTTATAAAACCAGGACTGGTATGGAGAAAGTAAACAAGGAAAAGTTATTTACTTGTTCCCATTACACATGAAATAGGGGGTCACCAAATGAAATTAATTGGTAGCAGGTTTAAAACAAAAACAGGAAGTATTTCTTCATACAATTCACAGTTGACTGTGGAACTCCTTGCTAGAGGATGTTGAGAAGACCAGGTCTTTAACAGGTTTTTTAAAAAAGAGCTAGATAAATTCATGAAGGATAGTGTTCCTACTAAACTATGAGACAGCACAGCTTCACAGGTGATTAATCATCCCCGCCCAATCAGAGGCTCAGGGCTCCATGACTGGGTGGGGCTGATTAATCACCTGTGAAGCTGTGCTGCTGCACAGCTTAGAGGGAACACTGGATAAGTCCATTAATGGCTATCAGCCAGGATGAGTAGAAATGGTGTCCCTAGCCTCTGTTTTTCAGAAGCTGGAAATGGGTGACAGGGGAAGGATCACTTGATGATTAGCTATTCTGTTCATTCCCTGTGGGCCACCTGGCTCTGGCTACTGTCAGAAGACAGGATACTGGGCTAGATGGACCTTTGGTCTGACTCAGTATGGCCATTCTTATGTTCTTATGCAGTTTTATCTGCTTGCCTTAGCATTAGTGAATCCAAGGATAGCGAAGTGCTTTTAAAATCTATAAATGAATCTGAGCTCCATAATTAAAAGGCACTTCAGAAGTAAAAATTATAACCTAGGGTGGATTCCCTATCACTTGATGTCTAGAAATCAAGCTGTCTCTTCAAAAGAATAAACTAAACTAAACATCTACATGTTTCGTTAGTCTATAAAGTGCTACCAGACCATTTGTTGTTTTTGTCTGTAACAGACTAATTCGGCTACCCCCTGAAGCTCCTAAAGCTCAATGTTTCTCAAAGTGGTCCGTGAAACCACTTTGAGAAACTTGTTAACTGGCCACTCAGGTTTATTTACTGGCACTGCGGCCATGAAGCCTCGCAACTCCTATTGGTTCCATTTCACCATTTGCAGCCCGGGGAGACACAAAATGGAGCCAATAGGAGCCGCAAGGCTCCGTGGCTGTGGCACCGGTAAATAAACAAATCTGCACAGCCAGTTAACAGGTTTCTCCAAGTGGTTTTGCGGACCATTTTGAGAAACACTGCTATAGCCTAACAGAAGTTGTGGGATAGATGAAGAAATTACTGGGTGAGGTTTTGTAGCTTGTGTTATTCAGAAGGTCAGACTGAGGCTATGTCTACACTGCGTTTTTTTTCCGGAAAAAGATACGCAAAACACGCACTACAATTTGAGTACCTTTTCCCTTTTTTTTTTCAGAAGAGGCTTTTCCGACATTTGGCCCGTCTACACAGGACCAAATGTGGGGAAAACCTCCTCTTTTGGAAGATCCCTTTTTCCTCATAAAATGACAAATACAGGGCTTCTGAACAAATGCACCCACTTTTTCAGAAACTGTTCCAAAAAAGCAGACATTCCCTGGACATGGCAGAGATTTTCTGGGATACCTCTGGTATCCCAGAAAATCTCTGTAGTGTAGACATAGCCTCAATGATTTGGAAGATCACTTTTGTCCTTTAATTCTATGCCCTCTCCTTATTGGTCACCTTTTCAAAGCTACTCTTGGAAACTTCACATTCCCTGATTGGTTCTAGATACATCTGCTTACCTTTATGAGTCAAGTCTGACTCCTCCAAATCCATTCCTGCCCATAATCTCTCCTTGTCACCACTTTCTTTAGGGGCTGGACCCTGAAGTCTTCCCTGTCCCACTGATCCCCTGAATCTAGTGTCTGGATCCTTTGGTAAGAAAGATGTCCCAACGTAAAAGATGCTAGACAGCCAAATTAAGAGGCGACTCTAAAAGTTAAATAGCTACATAAGAAATAGAGACATATCATAGAATTGGCCTTCTAATTTGTTGTCCTCTAACCAGGCCACAAATATAGCTCTATTTGGTGAGATTGCCTGGAGTCTAGTCGAGTTTTGTAAAGAAGATGAAACTTCTATCTGATCTTAGAATCATAGAATACTAGGACTGGAAGGGACCTCGAGAGGTCATCGAGTCGAGTCCCCTGCCCTCATGGCAGGACCAAATACTGTCTAGACCATCCCTAATAGACATTTATCTAACCTACTCTTAAACCTACTCCAGAGATGGGGATCCCACAACCTCCCTGGGCAATTTATTCCAGTGTTTGACCACCCTGACAGTTAGGAACCTTTTCCTAATGTCCAACCTAAACCTCCCTTGCTGCAGTTTAAGCTCATTGCTTCTTGTTCTATCCTCAGAGGCCAAGATGAACAAGTTTTCTCCCTCCTCCTTATGACACCCTTTTAGATATCTGAAAACTGCTATCATGTCCCCCCTCAATCTTCTCTTTTCTAAACTAAACAAACCCAATTCCTTCAGCCTTTCCTCATAGGTCATGTTCTCTAGACCTTTAATCATTCTCGTTGCTCTTCTCTGGACCCTCTCCAATTTTTCCACATCTTTCCTGAAATGCGGTGCCCAGAACTGGACACAATACTCCAACTGAGGCCTAACCAGCACAGAGTAGAGCGGAAGAATGACTTCTCGTGTCTTGCTCACAACACACCCAGAATCATGTTTGCTTTCTTTGCAACAGCATCACACTGCTGACTCATATTTAACTTGTGGTCTACTATAACCCCTAGATCCCTTTCTGCCGTACTCCTTCCCAGACTGTCGCTTCCCATTCTGTATGTGTGAAACTGATTGTTCCTTCCTAAGTGGAGCACTTTGCATTTGTCTTTATTAAACTTCATCCTATTTATCTCAGACCATTTCTCCAATTTGTCCAGGTCATTTTGAATTATGACCCTATCCTCCAGATTAGTCGCAACCCCTCCCAGCTTGGTATCATCTGCAAACTTAATAAGCGTACTTTCTATACCAATATCTAAATCGTTGATGAAAATATTGAACAGCGCCGGTCCCAAAACAGACCCCTGCGGAACCCCACTTGTTATGCCTTTCCAGCAGGATTGTGAACCATTAATAACTACTCGCTGGCTGTGTCTAGACTGCATCCCTTTTCCGTAAAAGGGATGCAAATTAGACACATCGCAATTGCAAATGAATTTTAAAATAAGGATTTTAAAATAAGGAATAAGGGATCTTTCGGAAAAGGCTTTATTTTCCGAAAGATCCGCGTCTAGACTGGCGCTTTTTTCCGTCAAAGCTCGAGCCGGAAAAAGCGGCAGCCATGTTATGCAAATGAAGCGGGGATTTAAATCCCCGCTTCATTTGCAATTGCGATGTGTCTAATTTGCATCCCTTTTACGGAAAAGGGATGCAGTCTAGACGTAGCCTCTGAGTATGGTTATCCAGCCAGTTATGCACCCACCTTATAGTAGCCCCATCTAAGTTGTATTTGCCTAGTTTATTGATAAGAATATCATGCGAGACCGTATCAAACGCCTTACTAAAGTCTAGGTATACCACATCCACCACTTCTCCCTTATCCACAAGACTCATTATCCTATTAAAGAAAGCTATCAGATTGGTTTGACGTGATTTGTTCTTTACAAATCCATGCTGGCTGTTCCCTATCACCTTGGGAACCTTCTGGTTTTGTAACACATTTAAGGTACAATCTTCACTAAAGATTGCAAGCATGTTTGCAGTATTAGGGGAAAACAAAAATGTGAGATTCTTTGAAGTGGTGATGCAGTAGTTAAAATATAGACAGAGCCTTTGGGAGTCCAATTTTCTTTCATTTATACCTTCCTCAAGCCATAGCAATGCATACTCAGTTTATACTCCTATAAATACCTCTTCTGCCACATGGAGTCACCAGTCACAAAGACAGGGTACAATGCCCAGGGCTTTGTCTTGACAACATAAAATATAATTCTCTCAACACCCCTCCCCAGTTACCCAAGAAATCTGGGGAAACTCAACCCCATTGCTTAGAAACAAAACTTCTCTGCCCACAAACACTGAGTCCATGTCTAACAAAATCTGACTATTAAAAGGGGACACAACATTAGTTTGGGAAAACTCCAAACCTACCATTCTAAGACTCCTTAGGTAAATCCCACACTTCTATATAAAAACACCTCCCCCTGCCTTCACTGGAATTTGGCATCACTAACTACATACCAAATGAGGTATAGTTTTGTGTGACCTCTTAATGAGGGTATTCCACTGCCCTTGACTTCCTAGAGTAAGGATAGGAGCATTTCACTACTCCTGCAGATACTAAAGTGATCTGCAACCCCAAATTAGCCAAAGCTGATCATTTTGGCAAAGCAGTTCCATCCACTGTACATAAGGTTGACAACTTTCCTGAGCAGATTGACCAGATGTCATTTGCGGCAATGGTGTTTGTTCAGCAGTCTTAGACTGTTCAGCTAGGCAGAGTAGGCCAATGTATGCAAACATAGTCTGCTCTTGTTGTCTTTTCCTCCAGTTCATCACTAGCTGGCTGATGGGTGGCGAAAGCATGCAAGTTACTCTAAGAATAGGATAATTTCTCCCAGTATGAGAAGCTCTAAACTATCCAGTATTAAACATTTTGTATTCAGCTCTGAGTCTAGAGCATGTGGTGTTACTTATTCTGAAAACACACATATGCTCACTGCAGGGTTCAGTGAGCTATTTGCCAGAGATTCAAACTCAGGCAAACAAGCCCCTAGGGTCACAGAAAACATGTGGACATACCTATTTGTTTGCCTGTTAAGCTCTCATTCAGTTTGCTTTCCTCTCTCACAGAGAAAATTTATCTGATCATTTTAGCCAGGTGTAGCAGAGAGGCTGCTGACATCTGTACTAAGTAGTCTGGTCCTGCTCTGAAGCAGTCAGTTAAAATTGGTGTGAAGGAGAGGCAGGCACCTTTGGAAAAAAAAAACCTTTAGGAGAGGTGGGATTTGTTTTTCCTTGTGAAGTATTTTTTTGGAATGGAGGCAGAAAAGGTTCCAAAAAGTGAGTCTCTAGCTGGAGAAGGGTGGCAAGACAGGAGGAAAAATGTTTTTATTTCAGACATCTGTATTAATGTTGGCTCAAAGCTGAGAGGAGGAAGCCAGGCACAGAAAATCTTCTGGTTTGTTTAAAACATTTAATAGGTGCCTACGGGGGTCAGATGATATGTTCAGTTTAGCTGCTAAATTGGAAAAACTTTGTGATTCAGCAATCCCTTAAAACCTTTCATACTGTACTTGAATTTAGGGGTTTTAAATGCAATCTGAGAAACAGAAGATTCCTGATTTTTTTCTGTGATTCCTTCTTTTGGATATAGTATAACTTCTAAGTGCAAGACCTGTACATTACTTCTGTAGACGATGCACCTGGCAAAAGAGGAAAATGAGTGTCTAAAACCTGGAACCTTCACATAGAGCTCAGTATTTTAATCATGAGGGAATTAAACGTGTGTTGAAAGCAGTGATGGGACCCTACACAAGTGAAGAGCACCTTTTCCTCTTCAGCTAGATGCTAATCACTTGAAGCCATTCAAATGCCTTCATCAGGTATGGATGCAAGTTGGAGATTTCCACTTTGCAGAGATGTCAAGAACAGCAGCTAATATTTTGAAGGCACTAAGTACACTAGAAGCAGCATTGAGGCACACCTACCCATCCTCAGATCTCAGAGCTGTGTGTAGGCACGCTACCTCAATCCTCTGGGGGATCATTGAAAGAATGAGATCATTACACTTATCTAGTTTGTCTAGAAGTGAGAAATTAAACTCTAGTGAGATATTTGCCCATCCCAAGTTATAGCCTGTTTTCAGATTTCTTTTCTTAATATTACCTTAAAACAGTATTTTGTATACAAATAGTTCAACTATACTGCAGGATGATTCATCTCTGCTTAGGTGAATCACGCCAGTATAATCCCTAAAGGTCCTGATCATTCTTTCTTCCCCCTCTTTTTTCCTCCTCAAATGAGCTCCTTTTATTCTTTTTTATGAAGTCTCTTGGAAATATTCAGTACATCCAATATTGCTCTTTAAGGGGTTATAGCAGAGGTGTGATTGTGCCTGCTTGTCATGTAAATTGAAGAAAATCAGTAAGGTTCCTTAGAACTCCATAATTCAGGTTTATAAAGCTGTCATGTGTTTTGTATTTGTTCTCTAAAAGGCCCCACTTGTAAAATCATGCATTAAGAAAGCATAAAGTGCTCTTTTCTAGGGATCCATTCTATATGCCAAATTCTGCCTCATATGCTTGTCTGATTCCTATTGACTGGAATGGGAACCGTGCATGAGTATCTTGGGGGCAGATTTCACCCTATAGTAGGATGTGTCTCATTATGTTTCATATGTTATCCCACTTTCTTTCCACTTCCAAATCTTCTTTGTATTACTTGCAACAGTTTGGCTGCTCCCTACAAACTTGCTTTGCTATCCAGTTGTCACTGTGGGTAGTTACAGGAATCTCTGTCTTATCTAGACAGTCTATCCCTGAGAAGTGGTGCAATAGAGAATTCCCGTATACAGGCTGGATCTTCCTGGTTCAGCACCCTTGAGATCTGAACGCTCCCAAACTAGAGAGTTTGCCAGAGCAGGGGAGATCAATGCCAGCCCCTGTGCTGCTGGCCTCTGGCCTTCCTGTAACTACCCCCATGCCTAGTTGTTGACCTCAGCCATAGGCCCTCAGTTCCCAGGGCTCAATCCCAGCCACCGGCCCTGCTCTCTCTGGCAACATCTGTGGTCCTGCTGCACCATTTTTTCCCTATGAGGGCTCCAGTCCTGGAGTACCCATGGGGTCCCTGACAATGCCAGACCATGGATGTTGCTAGACCAAAGTAGCCTGGACTAGAGAGGTTCAACTTTTATTAATTTGAAAATAAAATGCTTCTCCTACACACTCTTTCTTCCCCAGCTTCCTTTGGTGAGACCAGGGAATCCACACGAAATGGTCATACTCCATGAAATTCCCAAAGACAAATGCAGGCATAGGATGTCAAATCTTAAAAGCATTTGGTGGTTTCCATCTTCTCCCCCATGACAAATAGTTTCTTTCCCATAAGACAGTGCTAACATTTGATATCCAAGAGACTGAGCGTTGAATGGACTTGAAGAATGAATTGTCGATTCAGCCCTAGAGCTGGCCCCGCCAAGGGATGATTGAGGCACAGGAGTGAGGCAGCGTAGGAGTCTTTGCCATGCCTCAGCCTGTGCTGTATCTGTTTGAAAATTGACTGTCTGGTGTGCTATAATATTTAAGTTTCCTGAGCAGGAAGGATAGAATTTGGAAAAGTGCCCGAGTGACTTAGTAGCACAAATCTCAGACTTCCAATGGGACTTCTACTTAGAAGTTACAGATAGAATGCATCCCATTGGAAGGTGGAAGGGTAAAAAGAAGACACTGATGAGACAGTGTGGATGAAGATGTCTTTTGTCTGCCCTGTCAGCATCACACCACCCTTCTCAACTCCATTCCCCACCACACCCTGTGCCTGTAGCGATCCGGTGTCACAGCTCTGTAGCAGTACAGGAAGACCTCTTCACCCACACTGTCTTAGGAGTGATACCGCAGAAATTCAGGGCCTGGAGTGTAGGAAGAAAGAGAATAAGCCCTTGACTGTGAGGGAGGCCACCCTACTGATGAATGGCTCCTGTCCTCTTAGTTATCGAAACAAAATCTGGTTCCCACCTGATATGTGGATAATTAGGAGTATTCTGTATGTCAAATCTTCATCCATTCCTATAAAAAAAACCCTGTGCTTCATTTTGCTTTTTGCTCTTTGTGAGAACAAAATGTCACTCCTACAGGCAGGTCTCTGTCAGAAAAGCCCAAGTGTTGTTTAACGACATTCACAAAAGGAAAGTTACATACAGAAATAGGTCCATCCTGGACATAAATATGCCTGACCTACTTTGATGACGTAGCTCAGAATGACAGCAAGCATCTCTGATGATGTAGCACCATATTATATCTACAGACAGAGCCTTAATATTTTGAAACAGACTTGCTTTCCAATATTTCCAAATCATGCTGTGCTTTGGCTTAGGAAACTGGATTAAATTCTGTGTGATTGGGGTCACAATATGAATAATAATATTTAACTCTTATGTGGCACTTTTCATCCATACAGCTCAAAGTGTTTTACAGGAAACCTAAAAATGGAAAATGATGGAAAGGAAGAAAGAGGTTAAAGAAACTCTCACTAAAAATGAGCTATCCCTCTCCCCTGTTCAGACATGAAACGGATAGAAAAATCAAAATCATCAAGTGGAGGTTATGGTGAACTAACACAGTGGTTCTCAAAGTGCGGTCCCACCTCCCAGGTGGTCAGCAGCTCAAACGCAGTCCCCTCCCCGCCCCCACCCCCCATGCAGCGGGGAACCTGCACAGTCGTGAGGCTTGGAACACCAGCTACAGTGTCTGGCTTGGAGAGTGCATGGGGAGGGGAGGTGAAGAAAGCCCTGACCAGACCTGGCTCCCCACTCATGTCCACCCCCAATGTCCCCGAGAGACGTCATGGCTCCCCACCCACCTCCACTGGGCAGCACAGGGCCCCTGTGCAGAGCAGGGATACACCTTCTCGGGCCCTGATCCTGCACACGAGCTGCTGCTGCTCCACCTGCCATAGCCCCACTGGCATGTGGGGGGTAGGCACTTGGGGAGAAGGAAGCAATGGGGTGGGGGAGTCTGCCCCCGGTGACCCCATGTGCTGCCCTGGCTCCCCACTCGCTTCCACCAGGTGGCACAGGGACCCTGTGCAGAGCTGTGGGATTGAGATCCTGCTCCCGCACATGCGCTGCTGCTGCTCTGCCCTCCCCAGCCCCACCGGCGTGCGGGGTACCCGCAGGTGTAGAGGGGGGTGGAGGGTGGGAACAGACCTCCCTGACCCCAGGACCTGGCTGAGATCATCTCTGAGCAGCCGCTACCACATGAGATGGGCAGGGGGGAATTGAGGTGTTGAGGGCTGGGGGGTGATGAGGCAGTGGCGGGGCTACGGGAGAACGGAGCAATGGGGTGGGGGAGTCTGTCCCCTGGTGCCCTCGAGAGCCACCCTGGCTCCCTGCCTGCTACCACAGGCAGCACAGTGACCCCGCACAGAGCCAGGACCCCCCCCTGCCCATGGGAGGGGTGAGGGAGTAGGGGCCAGGGGTGGGGGAAGCAGGGGCCGTGATGAGGAGGCAAATGTGGCAAGGCTGTACGAGGAGCAGACCCTAGGGACTGCCCACAGCTTGACCCATGCCAGGGAGTGGGGCTCAGATGGAGAGAGTGCAAGCCCTGCACTGATGCAGGGGGGATGAGGCCTGGCTTGCTCTCAGGGAGGGTAAGGATGCCCAGGTGAGTCCATTACTCTGAAATCACCCCCTGCTCTAACAAACTAGATCCACCCCCCCCCCAACCGGGGACAGAACATTGACCTCTTTAGCATCACATCAGGGAACTGAGGTCAGCGTCAGCCAACAGTTCTTCCTGAAACCCACTGAATGATTGTGCAATGCTGCTTTTACCCAACTCCACCCCACAGGTGGCTGCATCTCAGCACTGAGCATGGGATCCCTGTCTAAACAGGGCCAGATGCTTCTCTGCACCAGGTGAGAGATCCCCGTATAATCAGCCCTAGTGTCAATGCTGGACTGTCCCTGGCTATTTCGTAGCCCGTGAAGCGTCCCTGAGAGTCCTGCTGTGGGGGGACGCTGGGAGCCAACATCTCTGACAGGGTAAATGAACTGGACAGTCATGGGACTGGGGAGTCCAGGAGCTACCCGCTGGCCAGAAGGGAGCTGAGCTCCCTCCCCCCCCCCAGCAGAGTGGGGAGATGGCAGTGCAGTGACATGCTGTCCAGAGGCTTTCCACACTGTAATAGGGCACAAAGCCAGGTAAATGTCCCTCTCATGCTCAGATCCCAGCACCTCAATCCTCCTCACCTATTCCCCTTTCCCCCTGCCAAGACTCCGCACCCCCAGCTTGCTCCTACATTTTCCCTTGCTCCTGCACACTCCCTCCTGGGCACGCTCTGCACTCTCCCATGCTCCTGCACCTTCCCCCTGGCCAGACACCCTCCCCCCACCCCGCTCCTGCATCCACCATTGCTCCTGCACCCTCCCTCCTGGCCACACACTGCACCTCCCCTGCTCTTACTCCCTCCCCACTGACTAGACACCCTACTCCCAGCCTGCTTCTGCACCCTACCTCCCACCCAGACCTCACACCCAAACCCCTCCTTTACCCACCTCTCACTCAGATCCTGCACCCTCATCCCTATCCCACTCACTGGCAGCCCCGTCTTGCACAATGAATCCTTCATTTTTGTCCCTAAGGGGGTCCACAAAATCCACTAACTCTGGAACCCCAAAAAAGTAAATCTGTACTGCGGGAAGCCCTGAACCTCAGTCCTCCCTGTCCCTTCCCCTCAGCTTGTGGGACTGGAGTGCCAGAGGCGTGAGGTGTCTCAGTTTGGGGCCGCATCAGTGAGGGTTGTGGGATTTTTGGAGGAGTTTTTTTGCTTCTCACTTGCATGGCCTCCAACTGATTTTTCTGTGGGTCATTGCCCCCTTTCCAAAAAAGGTTCCCCACCCCTGCGATAAATAAAGAAAACATTGAAACCTTTTGTGTTGGACATAAATCAATATTTTCCTTTATTTAAAATGAAATTTGCTAAACTAATGAGAAAGTTACAATGCTTAAGCTGTTTAATAATTTAAATTAAACTATTCTCCTTAGCTGCTGCACTAGCAAAATGGCGTAATTATGTAATTAATGGTGAGTTTCTATCAGCGACTGGTGGTCCGAGGAAAGGTTTGCATTGAGCCAGGTGGTTCACAGGCCAAAAAGTTTGAGAACCACTGTTCTAACATGATCATACCCTCCTTAATTACTGGTCTGGGAAGAGGACCTTATCACTCTTTGATACCTACACCTGCACAGTGCAGTCCATAGGGGAAAGCAATTAAATGTAATTGAAGCTGTTGTTTCTAAACCAAGATATATTGATTGGGCCAAATGCTGCCCTCAATAATGTCAGTGGAGCTGAAAAAACATCAGATCTGATGTTTTTGAAATTAGTCCATTTTCAGAAGTGCTACTGAGCATCTATACAGCAAAAGCGTATAGAAAAAGCGATCTGCTTTTTCGAAAGATAGTATCCACACTGAATGGACGCATTTAAGCTGTGATTACTATGGACAGAGTGGCCACCAGGGCACCTGTGCTTTTTCCTCTTTCCTTTTCTTTCAGAAATACTCCCTCTTTCCCATCCACACATGCCTTTTTCTGAAAGAGCTCTTTCGGAAAAAGGCTGCTTCCTCATAGAAAGAGGTTTACCAATATCGGAAAAAACCCTCTCTGTTCTTTCAATGTTTTTTTTGAAAGAACATGATTGAAGTGTGGACGTAAGTGAAGTTTTTTTGGAAAAATGGCCATTTAAAAAAAAAACAAACCCTCTGCAGTGTAGACATACCCTAAGAGAGCGTCTACACGGCACCCTAAAGTCGAAATAAGATACGCAATTTGTGCCACACAAATTACATATCTTATTTTGATTCTATTTTGAGATAGCTTATTTAGAAATTTGGCACATCTACACAGTGCCAAATTTCAAAATAGCTCCCCATTTCAAGGCATCCCTTAACCCTTGTGGAATGAAGATACAGGGATGCTGAAATAGAGTGCCTGTTATTTCAAAAAATATTTTGAAATAACGGGCAGGTTGTTAAGACACGGGGTAGCTATTTCGGGATCCCGGGATACCAGAATACTGGAGCTACATAGTGTAGACATACCCACGAATGCCATAGGACTACTCACAGTTTTGACATTTAAAATTTATGGAAACGTCTACAAAATTTGCTTCTAACATTTGTATTTGAACAGTGACTATTCACCTTTCAATTTTCATTTTCTGCATAAATCCTAGATCATCTTACTTTTTCTGGAGAGGAGGGAATAAAATTAATTCAAGTAGAAGAGTTTAAATTTTTCATTGATTTTTATGACCAGAAGAGTCCATTATGATTGTCTAGAATTGCTAATCTCTATGCTGATGTTGTTCCCATAGATCTATTGTGTTTGGGGGGGGGGGGGGTTTCAAAAGATTTTTAGGTGTTGCAGTGCTGAGTGTCACAATATCTAACATTTAGGTGCTCAGAAATTCACAAAAATAACAATAAGATCCATGAAGTTTGACTCCATATACTATGAATGGGGTGAGACAGGCACCTTAGAATGCAATCCACAAATGCCAGAATGCTAGGTGTTGAACTGCTTAAGTTAGCCAATGGGAGATGTGTGTCCAAAGACCAGAACACGTCATAAAATGTGATGACTAAATCTGGGCTCCAGAGAGGTGCAAATATCGACTAGCAATCCTTACCACTGTAGTCTATTGTTCACTATCTCTTCTCAGTTCAAGAAGGGAGGTATAAACCTCCACCCCATAAGATACACTTTCAGAATCTCCTGGGGGCCAGTGGCAGGAGACCTACCCTGGTCTGGCAAATTCTCTTGTTCACAACCAGTCAAGTCCTGATGATACCGGACCAGGGAGGTCCAACCTGTATATAAATATTATGATCTTTCATGATCAGTGTAGATAACCCATACACCTTCTGGGCTTGGTGTACTGTCCTGTCTAGTAGCACTGAGACTACTTACAGACACAATAATGAGTCTGCTCTCCAATCTTAGCTGAGAGCCATGTGGCTTTTAACTCATGTGGTAGAGGCTCATGCATTAAGCTTGAGAGATCCCAGGTTCAATTCTGTCTTTTGGTGTTACATGCACATGACCAAAGACATCATTTCTGAGTTGCTGCAAAAAGAGGTAGCCTTTACTGCAAGAAAGTAATCTGTTTTTTTTTATTACTAATGGCACTAAAGAATGCAATCTAAACTGTTTATAATCTCTATACAATACTTGATATTACCTGAAAAAGGACAGTGCATGACAGCATAGTTTAATATTCTGCACCATTAGTCCATTCACTTTAATGTAGTCTTTGCTAGGCTATTTACATGTAATTTTTTTGAATACTGTAATAACAATGCTCTTCATTTACATAGCACTTCACATAATCAAAGCACTTCACAGTAGTTACCTGTTCAATTAACCCTCATAATACTTGTGGCAGATATGTAAGTAGTATAATCCTCATTTTATCAATGCAGAAAAATTAATTAAATGACTTACCCAAGAGTTTACAAAGGTTTAGTGGCAGAATTAGGAAGTAGGTCCTCTTGATTCCTAGGTCCCTATTTATTCTTCTAGACCATGTTATGACCCTCTTCCAAAAGACAACTTCTACTTATTAAAAATGCTTCTACCAAACACTTGGAAGTACAGCACAAAATATGAAATCACAAGTATGAATTTACATTCTTCTATTGTCTTTGTTCTGCTACATAGCTGGTGTTATATTAGAATCTAAAGACTACACTTATTTTAATCTTTGATAGAAGACTTACACGGTATAGTTTCTTGGTCTCTCAGAAACTTGTATTTTGGGGGCAAGAACCAAAACATGCAGCATTTGGAAAGGCTTGCTCATGGAGACCCAGATCACAGGAGTGGACAGAAATGTGATTTTTTCCCTCCATCTTTGACGATCCATTTACGTTTCCAGTTCCACAGCAAGCTCTGTCTAGTGCCCTTGGACAGCCCATTGGCTCAAATGGGTTTTTATGTCAGAGTCATGCAGTGCTCATTTCAGGATAAGTTCCTATTGCCCTCACCTCTTGGAGGGGACAGTCACAGTGATTTATTTTTTATTTTTAGATTTATAAAGTGTGCTTCTTGATGGGGCTCACTTCAAGCACACAAGAAGTGTTTGGTAGAGCTCTACCCTGGTCCAATTGGTGTCACCAATAAATGCCTCACAAAGAATAGCAGGGAAAAGTAATTGAACAGAAAAGTTAAACCCCTCACTGCTGAAAAATAAGAAAGACACTAAGACCTGACCTCAGGATTAACACTTCTTAGGAAAACTGAGTGAATAAATTAGGATTGTCCCTTATTCCCCAGATGACAGTGTACAGAGTGATTCCGAGAATAGTTGAGAGTAGAGCCCGGTGGAAATATCCTCAGCAAAGGCTGATTCAACAAAACAAAAATGCGGAAATCATCAGATTCTGCTAACTATTGACAATCCACAGGATTCTATCAAAACTGTCTAGTTTTCTAGCAGTTTGCTGTGGAGTCTGAACTTCCAGGTACTATAGTCCTGGGGCTGCCCCCACATGTGGATTGCTGATGACAGTTTTTAAACCAAGAGATATATTTTTAAATGTGGCCATTGTATATCTAAATTACACTTACACAAACACACATCCCCTTGATAGTCAAAGAACATTAAGGTTACCAAGTCATGCACTCAGAAGTTGGAAAATAAGAGAATTGTCTGCTATTTGCATCCTTAAATCAACCCTGTTGTGCATACATTCATTCTGAAATCATCTTTAATTACATAATCAAATACTACTATTTCACCAGGATCCTTGTCTCGGTTAGGATACAGAATGGATTGTGCTCACTTAATGAGTAATTATTCAATATTTGTTTTATCCCCAGTTATTTAGTGTAGGGACCAGGGCTTATTGCAATACACTATTCAAATCTTTCTCTGAAGGCAGATTTATTATTCCATGGGCTTTTCTATGGTACTCACCACTATAGTATGAGTGCTTCACAAACATTAATTGATTTCATAAAACCCCCATGAGATGAAAGGGTATTAATATCCCTATTTTATAGATGGGGAACTGAAACAAATAGCAATCAAGATCAAATGTGTGCACTAATTTTAGGTATTCAAATATAAGACTCCTAAGACCTGACTTTTCAGAGTACTTAGCACATTATATTGCACTTTATATGTTTAAAGTATAGCTATACATGGCTTCAGTTGCTGTTGTGAGTGCCTTGGCACTTCTATAGATCAGACAATAGGATTTCAAGTCAGGAACACACAAGGAACATACAATTAGTGTTCATCTTTGAAAAGTTTGGTTTAAGCTCTGTGGAAGAAGCAGGAATAAAATTAAGTTCTCCAGGACAGTTTTCATCTTATTTAACTCTCCTTGTCCTGAAGTTCACTCTCTCATTTACTACACACCTTTCAAATTTTGCAAGTAATAAGGAAGTGATCCTACAGACAAAAGTTTGGTTCACAACACATCCTGTTTCACCAGTAAAGTAGATCCATCCTGTGAACTGAATGAGGAAGGGGGCCTGTGAAAAAAAAATAGTGCTTCATAACACATAGGCCCAAGGGAGCCAAATAAGGGCTGTATAGGTTAACCATGTTCTAAAAGTGCTTTTCACACTGATTTATGGACAAACTTTGTGAAATGTTCCAGCATGACTTTAACTTCAGTAGGAGATGCAGAAAGAGAGACTGAGCAATAAAAACAATAACCCATGGCTCAGTATAATCCTTTAATCTTCAAACCATTAAAAATCCTTTAATAAAACTGTCTTTATTGAAAGTAGTACACATGGCATATAAAAACTGTGTTACACCTAGCAAGATTTCAATTATATAAGCATGTAGGACAAGGTTAACTGTTTGCTGTTATCATTAATTGTGATAGAAGGAAATGGTCCTTCACTAATTGGCACAAATTGGTTTAACAAGAGAATATTGAATTAGAGTGCTGTTTACCACATGTGAGATACAGCAGACAAAGTAAGATAAACTTATAAATCTGTTTTTGATATACATATATGGTTCAGTGAAAGTAACAAAAACATATCTATAGGTAGTATAAGGAGCCTTAACTTAAATTTCTAAGGGTTCATCCTATTTTTTATGCTTTGCTGATTATCTGTAGAAAGACAATTGAAGGATTACAGAAACAAAACAATGCTGTTTAATAAATGACAATTTCTTATTATTTGTGTTTTTAACCTGATAATTTATATGAAGAGTTGGCGTGACTATAAAAGCATCAGAAATCTTAGTAGATTTGGTGTAGGACTCCAAGCCCCACAAGATTTACTTTTTAAAGTATAAGGAGGATAAATGTTTCAAAAAAATTGTCTCAGTGTATCATGAATCATTAGTGCCTGGTTCTTTTTTTAAAATATATTTAATTCACATAGATGTTGTTTAAGGAAGAAAGATAACCACACAGTGTTGGTAGCCACTTTGACCTAATCCAAAGCGTAATGAATCAGGTTCTCTACCTTTACTTTCAAATGTGGCTTGTGCTAGTAAGTCATTTTAGCAGGTAGAAATAGAGAACAACTGAGAAACTTTAAAGAAGTTTTGGGAAGTATTCTTATGACATTCTCTAGTATAGATGCAGGTGTACTCCTAAACTCAACATCAAAAGCCATTGGAACAGTGGCGGTCAAGACATATAGCAGATGAGATTTGTGTCCATATTTTGGTAGAAAAATGAAGTTGTCAGCACAGAATAAGCATATAGTTTGTCGTATAAAACTAGTAATTCAAAAACGTTTACTGATACCATGCTAGATGGATTATCAATTTATCACTGGCATAGTAAAACTGGGGCATTGTGGCTAGAAATTATTTTGGACACATTTTGATTCAGATATTGAAAGAGAGATGAATCAATGAGAACTGCATTGTTGGCATCAAAATATACCACACATTACCCCATAGATATAAGACCAGCTGAGCACATTGGATTCAAGGGATAGGCTCCTATTGATTTCAGAGGGTGCTGGATTCAGTCTCATGTCATCCATATAAATGGGTTATTCAGCTTTGGCAAAGATAACACCATTGGAACCAGCTTTATTTATTACAGCTTGCCAGGTCTGGTATAGGACAAACACTACTGCTGATGCGACAAGGAGTCCTGTGGCACCTTATAGACTAACAGATGTTAGTCTATAAGGTGCCACAGGACTCCTTGTCGCTTTTGCTGATCCAGACTAACGTGGCTACCCCTCTGATACTACTGTTGATAATATTGTTGAGGAATTGTGGAATTTGACTGATGCATGTGGATTACAGGAGTCTGTTTCACATACGACCCTTGGATTGTTTCTGATAAAGTTTAAATTATTCTCATGAGAGAATCAGTAACACTCTAGATCATTTGCTAATCAGTCAACTTCAAATGAGCAAAATTAGCAGAACTGTTTGTGCAAAAACTTAACGTTATTAGAGTTTAAAATGGGGGTAGACCTCTTGCAACACTGTGACTTTCTTTTACTGCTCATATCAGCACCACAGAAAACTCCTGCAGGTTCGTCTCTTAAATGCCAGATTTTATGAGCTCACACTTAGCGAAAGAACTAATGAAATAACATCTGAGACTAGGAAAATCACAGAATTTTACATCTAGATTAAAGGTTGATTCTGAACCGTAGATGGAAAAGTGGGAAAAGGACACTGGAAGAATGATATTGGGGCAGTGGCATAACTGGCTGAGATAAAGGGAGAAATAATGAAGAAACATATTGATCAGCTGTTACTAGAGAGCTTTTCTGAGAAAGAGAAGGGAATTGACATTGCTGCTGATTATATACAGCCCTTCTATCTTTCTCCACTCTGAGATTAATAGCCTTTAAGACTTGAGCCTAAGTAGGTGAAGTGATATAATTCTACATATGAGTTCTGGCACACATTTCTTAGGGATGGGTACATTAAAGCAGCAGTAAGAATACATATTCTTATTTCTTGTCATTCTCTGATAGTTCTCTAGTATATTTTTTTTTGTTCCAATTATACTAGATAAGCAATCAAATAATACTGCCCCTGTGAAACCATTAGAAATCTTTCTAATTTGTTGTATTCCACATTTATAAAGAAGATATTGTAGCTGAGACTGTGCCTTTCTTTAAGGCAGATGTCCTCATCTTCCATACCACTTGATAAAAGAACACTCTTATTTTTGCTAATACAACTTTGTGTTCATGGCAGAAGTGCAGATACAATCATTTGCACCAAAGAATGTGCTGTTCCCAAAGTAGAACTGCTATTCTTGTCATAGAATACTAAAACTGGAAGGTACCTGGAGGGGTCATCAAGTCCAGTCCCCTGCCTTAATGACAGGACCAAGCACGCTGTCTAGATTATCCTTTATAGATATCCAACCTGCTTTTAAATATCCCCAGTGTTGGAGATTCTAAAACCTCCCTAGGTAATTTATTCCAGTGTTTAATCACCCTGAGAATTAGGAAGTTTTTCCTAATGTCCAACCTAAACCTCCCTTGCTGCAATTTAAGCCCATTGCTTCTTGTCCTATCATTAGAGGCCAAGTGGAACAATTTTTCTCCATCCTCCTTGTGACACCTTTTTAGATACTTGAAAACTGCTATCATGGCTCTTCTCAGTCCTCTCCTTCCCAAACTAAACAAACCCAATTCTTTCAGTCTTTCCTCATAGCTCAAGTTCTCTAGCCCTTTAATCATTCTTCTTGTTCTTCTCTGGACCTTCTCCAATTTCTCCACATCTTTCATAAAATGTGGTGCCCAGAACTGGAGACATGAACTTATCTAGTTCTTGTTTGAACCCCGAGATAGTCTTGGCCTTCAGAACATCTTCTGGGAAATGGTTCCACAGGTTGACTAGTCACCGTGTGAAGAAATGTGTCCTTTTGTTCATTTTAAACCTACTGATTATTGATTTCATTTGGTGATCCCAAGTTCTTATGTTATGAGTAAATAACACTTACTTATTTTCTTTCTCTACACTAGTCATTACTTTATAGACCTCTGTCCTATTCCCTCTTCATTGCCTCTTTTCAAGCTGAAAAGTCCCAATCTTATTAATTTCTACTTATATGTGAGCCATTCTATACCCTTAATCATTTCTGTTGCCATTCTCTGTACTTTTCCCCCCAATTCCAATATCTAAGTTTCTAGATGGGGTAACCACATCTGCTTGATGTATTCAAGATGTGGACGTACCATGGACTTATGTAGAAGCATTATGATATTTTTCTATCTTTTCAGTTTTTTAATGATTCCTAAGATTGTTAGCTTTTTAACTGCTGTTGCACATTTACCAGATGTTTCCAAAGAACTATCCACAATAACTCCAAGACCTCTTTGAGTAGTAACAACTAACATAGATCCCCTAATTTAATATGTATAGTTGGGTGAAACATATCCTACTACTATAAATTCTTATACAGGGAGTACAGTAAGATAACACTTTACTTCCTTGCTGGTATTGATTCTTTGCTGAGTATTGTGATGTGACAGGATTTATTCTAAATTGGTATATCATAATATTAGGAGTCTTACTCTACAGTGTAAAATCCCTAAAAGTTACTAATGGCAGCCCCAAGCTCTTACCTACCTGCCACCTTTTTCATCCTCAACCCCAGAATTCTAAACTGTGCATAGTTCTCTCCACGAATTTAATCCCACACAGTTATACAATCTGCTGGCCTCTCACATTACTGCACAGGGAAACCCTTAACTCGCAATGAGATATTGTGTTTTTCTATTCAGAGCCAACCATTGGTATATGAAGTGAATTGATGCCTTAGTATACAGGTAGGACACTCACCCCATCTCTCAGTCTTGGCAGGTCTGGGCAAATAACCACCACCTCGTCAAGAGTTCTTACTTTACCATGGGGATTCTGAACCCTGGGTATGATCTTGTGAAAAACTTACCCACACTTTAAAACATTGTGTGGGCACAAATGCAATTATGGTTTATAGGTTAGTTTAAAGTCCTAAAGGTACATGCACAACCTGTCTGAATATACCTGATGAAACCACACTGCACCTGCAATGATCAGGCACAACATCATAATGCCATTCAAACAAAAGTGTCCATTGAACTCCACATCAACCATTGACTTGTAAAGGATAGAAGGATGGAGGGATATTTATAGTGAGAGAAGCAAAGCAAGAAAAAGTTTAGTTCCATGTGACACTGTCTGAATTCAAGCCTTGTCACTCACTAGCCTCCACCACAACCCAATAAAGGTGCCAGAATTAACCAATAGCAGCTACCCTAACAAGGAAGGATGCCAATAGTCAGCAAGAGCTATAGTAACACCTCAGGTTGGGACCTGCCCCCCAATTATGTCCTGCCTGAAGTGACCAGGTCTCTCCTGCCCTCCCCCCCCCCCCCCACATTCTTCAAAGCCATGGTGTCCAACCTGTTCTGAAGCAGTAGCCACTATAGTGGCTACTGTTCAAGCCAACTAGCCACACCGACTGGCCAAATAACCACATGTGGCTAGCATGTTGGACACCACGGTTTCGAAACATGAAAGTCCTATGTGACAAAACAGAGCACTCACGAGGTCTCTGTTAACCTAAAAAAGAACGAAGACTATCTGCTTTGAAAGCTCAGATGGAACTGTAGATTGGAAAATACAGCAACCATCCAAATGTTACATTTTTAATACATTTGCTTTTTGAATTATGACTTGAGTCAACTTTTGCTGTGAAAATTAGAAGGAGAAGAAGAAAGAAAATGACTATTTCCCTCAAGAAATATTTAACAAAGAAAAAAGCCTGATGGAAAAAGTTGCAATAGGAAACAAATGCAATAATTTAGTAATCCTCTGTCTGCATGCTGGAAGAAAAAAATTGCGACAAATTATGCTTGAATCAGAGTTTATTCAGACAATGTAGCAATAAAAGAATAATTATATCCATTAACACTGCATTCCTTTGAGTACAGATAATAATCAATGCAACTTTGTTTTGTATTTTAATATATAGAACATACAGTACCAAAAGGAAAGAGAAGAATTAATAATAAATGTATCCCTACTCTCTGGTCTCCATAAGTAATTAAAAATGGGAAATAGGATTGCAAATGGAGCTTTTGATACTCCATCAGTAAATCTGCTGTAATAGAAGGATGATGGACAACAGAATCAAGACTTCCACGTAATTGACTGTCAATGAAGTTTTGCAATTACATTAATTCAGAGGAACATACATTTAAATAAACCAGTTTTTATGCAGTGGAATTGACCTGTTTGAAGGAAAGGAACAGAGTCTTTTACATATGTCAGTCTTTGATGGTGAAAAATCAATTTTATATACAACTGACTTAAGTGAATAAGCATTTTGCATACTATATGGAAAAAGGTAAAGCAACAGTTCTTTTTTTTTCAGGAAATAAAATGAAGTTGTGCCAAACATTAAAAAAAACCTCAAACTTTTTATTGGTTCTTCAAAACCTACTGCAGAATCCCTATTATTCTTTGAGCTAAAGTATATGCAGATTTACACGCTCCTTTTGGGGTGTACTTTTCCACTGAAAATTTGGAAGTAACTCTTTTTGGTAATAAAAATGTATCTCAGTTTATATTAAAGGTACATTTTTAAGTAATGTCCTTTCTCTCTTTATCAGACAAACCCAAATAACTTCAGGATACTGTATTAAATCAATTCCAAAATTTCAGGGAATGTTATAGGCATCAATAGACAGTGATTGTGGTGAAAACATCCACTGATGTCAGAGAAAGCAAAATCAGGTCCCCCAGAGTGCTCATTTAGTGCTGCAGGGCCCCCACCAAGCACCCTGTTACAGCCTACATGTATCCCAGGCAGCAGCTCAATATGCTACTGTCTCTCATTGGGTGCACGTGAACATCTGTGCCTGTAGAAAGAACAAACTGCAAAAATATAGTTATTCTTTCTTCAGTAGTGTAGAATAGAATTAAATTACTTTTTACTGTGTATTTTTAAAATTAGCTCCTAATTAGGATACAAATACTGTGCAATATTATATTATATTTTATTATGTGGAGGGTAGCATATAATCATATAATTTAAATACATTTATTGCACAGATGCCACAGGGAAGAATGAAGGTTACAGAATCAACCCTAACTTTTGTATTTCCCAACTTGTGAGCAATTATTTTGTAATGTTAGTTTTTATATTTTAATATCTTTGGGGGAGATCCATCCCCATTAAAGTAAAGGGCAAAACTCCCTTAGTTTTTAAAAGATTGAGCCACATGTATGTAACGTATTTTGCATACTATGTGGAAAAGGTAAAGCAACAGTTCAGACCGTCAGATAATAAAATGAAACTGTGCCAAACAGGGGAAAAACCCCTCAAACTTTTAATTGATTCTCCAAAACCTACTGCAGAGTCCCTGCTTTTCTTTGACACAGTAAAAACCCATATAATTTTATTTAATACAGTATATGAGGATCATTACTCTTTTCTAGGCTCTCATAATTGGAGGTTTGGTTTTTTGTTTTTTTTTTAAGCTTGTTATAGCATCATATACCACATAATGAAGAAGTTAAGAATTAGCAACATTGAATTCAACAAATTAAATGTCACTTGGCAAAGACATTATATAAAAAACTCAACTCCACCATATAATTTCTGTTCTGCATACTAATCCATGTGCATTTGCATCTTCAAATATGTTAATCTTTGTCTTCAATTTAAATAGAAAATAAAATGCATATCAGCAGAAATGCTTTATATTTTCATTTGTATAGGTTCCATTCACCTAAAATTTCAAGCTTCATAGGTGCTTGCTCCAGTAACTTGTGGCCTAGTTACTATTCTGTGGTATTAGCAAACTTCCATGGAAGTTGAACAAAATGAATATTGCCTCAGATTTTTGTTTCCCCTTGTGCAGAGTCTGAACTCCATGCCTCCTTCAGTAACCAACTGCATGTAACCAAATTGCTTGGTATCCCTAGTCCTCATGCTTTTTGTTGAAGTCCTTGCATACTATTTGCCACTAAGGCAAATTGCCATTACCATCTCTGACTGGAAAAGGAACTTATATTTGTTCTTTCCCCATGGGTACTCCTTGTCCCACAGACTTTCTCCACAAAGATGAGGAAGAGCTTCATTCTTACTTGAGCTGTCAGTTTGTAGTGTTGATAGTACCTCTGTGTAATCTCAATTCTCAGTTTTGGAACAGATGCCCATACAGAGTACATCTACAAAGCAATATTATTTTATTTAATAACTAGCATTATTTTGAAATAACTTGGTCCACATCTACACAGCAGGCAGTTATTTCAAAATAATGTTGAAATACTGGCAAACTGGAGGACTTCTTATTCTGACTCCTGTAACCCTCATTGTATGAAGAGTAAGGGAAGTCGGGGGAAGAGTACTCTATTTTGAAATAAGTGCTGTGTAGATTCTCCCAATTTTGAAATAAGCTATTTTGAAATAAGCTATGCAATTGACGTAGCTCAATTTGTGTAGCTTATTTCCAATTAAGCCCTGCTGTGTAGACGCACCCAAAATGTGATTCTGGTAATAAATAGGTTACATTACACATAAAAACTTGTCTATCAGCCACCTTGAGATTTGAAAAGCAGCTTGACTTGTTGACACATCCTGCTTATTTACAATGGTCCCAAATGCATGAATGATGCTACCAAACGCTAAGGCATAGTTTGGAGACAAAGATGCTAGAGCTGTTTGGTCAGCAGTGTCTTTGTTACTGTTGACAAAGGTGAGAAAGTAAAGTCATTGGCAATAGTCTTCTTTGAGCAGTAGCAATCAAGAGCCAGATTTGTAAAGGTGCAGATAAATGCATTGTGGACTTTACAAAGTACGTAAGTATTCATGGGAATTAAATATCTAAGCATCCTTGAAAAAATCCACGAAGGGCCATTCTGCATTTTTAGGCAACTCTTTACTTTTAAAATACCTGTTCCTAAGGGTACGTCTAGATTATATGCCTCTGCCGACAGAGGCATGTAAAATAGGCTACCCGACATAGTCAATGAAGCAGGGATTTAAATATTCCCAGCTTCATTAACATAAAAATGTCCACCACACTGCGCTGGCTCAGCTGATCGTCGGCACAGCACGCGAGTCAAGACGCAGATCGGTCGATAAGGGAAGCCTGTGTCAACCACTCCCCTATGCCTCGTGAAACGAGGTTTACAGGAGCGGTCAACAAAGGCTTCCCTCGTTGACCGATCCGCATTTAAGACTTGCGCGCTGTGCCGATGATCAACTGAGCCGGCACAGCACGGCGGCCATTTTTATTTTAATGAAGCTGAGGATATTTATATCCCCACTTCATTGACTATGTTGGGTAGCCTATTTTACATGCCTCTGTCAACAGAGGCATGTAATTTAGACATCCCCCAAGAGACCTGTTGGCTCCAGTTTTATACCACATCTGGTTGGACTTAAATCAGGATAGATTAATAGGTAGGTTTCGTTTCCCTGTTGGCTATTTATGCTCTGCTTGTAGTTTCTATCTCGCTACCTCCAACTCTTGGAAGGATTTGTTCTGTAAATAGCAGCAAAGCTATATTGTTATCCTTCAAACTGTCTTTTGCCATTATGCCTACCCCCCAAAACCAACCAAAACAAAACACCTTAAAGGTTAGGCCACTGGTGCACTGAGACCAGAGCCTATGGTGCTTATTTGCTGTCTCATCATTTCTTCCTATTCCCCCATCAGTCCATTTTTATCCATCCGATGATTCTTGTCTTATATTAAGATGGCAAGCCATTTCGGAAGAAGTGACTTTTTTTCTTCTGTGCTCCATGATTAGGGCTCCAAAGTGCTATAGTAATACCAATGATATCAATATAAATAATATAAAAGTCTGAGTGGTAGCTCGGGGAGGAATTGAGCTAACAGAGTTTTCTCAAGAGAGGTAATCTTCAAAACTATTTTCCAGCAGGGATTTTATCTAAAGCAGCATTCTCCAGCAGAATCCCTTGCAGGGATTATGACAAGAAAGATTTTCTCCAGAGGCTATTTTCATAACTTATTTATAGTGCAATAGTTTTGTGTTTTGTGGGTATATTCTATTTTTGCAAGACAAACACACTTGGAACAGAAGCCCAGATGTTCAAAGGCACTTAGGCTTTGCAACACTTAACCCCGGGTGACCTGTTGCAAAGCAGAATTCTCAGCCTGGAGCTAGGTGCCCTAGTTTCTCATACACTACTTAGGTCCTAGGAAAAGGCTCTGCATAAGCCAGCAGGCTGAGAAGAGAGCTCTCTCAGAAAGCAATGCCAACAAAAGTGAGAATTGGGCTTAGGCACCAAAGCAGCTGAGCTAGTGTGTCTGGCACAAGGCCTTAATGAGGCTTCTGCTGGGGATCCCCAGCTGTAAAGCCTGTCAGGTCAACCATTTAGGTAGCCTGTACCACAGGCAGTTGAAAACATGTCTGTTTCTCTCTAGTCCTGTTCATCCTCTATGCCTTTTTCCCATTCACTCTTCATTTCTCTGTAGCGCTGTCTTACGTGTGGATACTGTGCACTGCCCCTGCCCCACTTATAAGTGGCCTGCATCCAGCACTCCTGCTACAGGGTCTAAGAGGTATCAAGTGTTAGGCATGATCAGAACACATCTACTGGACTAGACTGTGCTGCTGTTTTCATGCCTACTTTGAAAATTCTGCTATGGAGTCTCCAGGGCTCCACCTTGAGAATGAGCTCCATGGTGCTTGCTCAGGGCTGCAGGAGGGCTTAGGCAACTTTAGGAATGGCAACCAATGGAACCTTAGGCACCTTGGGGCCTAGATGGCCACTGAGTGGCAGTTTTGAAACCATCAGTGGTGCCTAAATGGTGAATGTAGGCAGATTCATAGAATCATAAAATCATAGAACTGGAAGGGACCTCAAGAGATCATCAAATCCAGTCCCCTGCCCTCATGGCAGGACCAAGCACTGTCTAGACCATCCCTAAAAGGTGTCTGTCTAACCTGCTCTTAAATATCCCCAGAGATTCCACAACTCCCCTAGGCAATTTATTCCAGTGTTTAACCACCTGGGTATGTCTAGACTGCATCCCTCTGTTGGCAGAGGGATGCAATTGAGGCAGGGATTTAAATATCCCTTGCCTAATTTGCATAAAAATGGCCACCACGTTTTGCTGACTCAGCACTTTGTCGGCAAAAAGCAGCAGTCTAGAGGGGGATCTGTCGAGAAAGAAAGCCTTTTTCGACAGATCCCTTATGCCTCCTGCAAGGTGGCTTGCTGGCTCATGTTTTGGGGCCACTGGGTCAGGGGCCCCGGTGGCCACTGCTGGCTCTGGGCTGGCAGGCTTGGAGCTGGCACAGGCACTGTGGCCAGAGTCTACCACTTTAAGGGCTCTGGGGAAGAGGGAGGGAGAGGAGTGTTCTTGGTTGAGGCTGGAGTGGTCACCAAGGCACCCTGGGAAGGCTGGAGGCCCCCTATTTTGAAATAAGTGTCTACACAGCACATATTTTGAAATAGCTATTTGAATTTGGCATTATTCCTCGTGGAATGAGGTTTACCAAATTTGAAATAAGCGCTCCGCTATTTCAAATTAATTTCAAAATAGCGGTTTGGCTGTGTAGATGCTAGGAACGTTATTTCGAAATAAGGGCTGTTATTTTGAAATAACTTTGCTGTGTAGACATACCCTCTGAGAACCGTTATCCAGCCAGTTATGCACCCACCTTATAGTAGCCCCATCTAGGTTGCATTTCCTTAGTTTTTTAATAAGAAGATCATGCAAGACTATGTCAAATCCCTTACTAAATCTACATATACGATATCCACAACTTCTCCCTTATCCACAAGTCTTGATATCCTATCAAAGAAAGCTATCAGACTGGTTTGACATGGTCCATTTTGACTGTTACCTATCACCTTATTATCTTCCAGGTGTTTGTAGATGGATTCCTTAATCACTTTGCTCCACTATCTTTCCTGGCACAGATATTAAGCTGACCGGTCTGTAATTCCCTGGGTTGCCCTTATTCCCCTTTATATAGATGGGCACTGTTTGTGCCCTTTTCTAATCTTCTGGAATCTCTCCCATCTTCCATGACTCTTCAAAGATAATAGTTAATGGCTCAGATAGCTTCTCAGTCAGCTCCTTGAGTATTCTAGGATGTATTGTATCAGGCCCTGGTGACTTCAGACATCTAACTTTTCTAAGTAAGTTCCTGTGTAAGTACCTTTATGTGTAACTACTTTCAAGGATCTGGGTCCAAATGCCCGTAGCCTTGGGAATACCTAATTTAGCCAGGGCAACAAAGGTCTGGGGGAGTTTGTATAGCTGACATAATGAAAGTGGTATAAGGACTCAAGTAATTATTTTACATTCATAACTGAGGCAAGCAAACCAAAAGCTGACAGAGGTGTGAACCATCAAGGCTAGAGGTTTGGGGGTCTGCCCTGGCACCCCCTGAAACCTCCTGGCACATAGTAAATGCATGCTGTGTCAATTCAAAAACATTTGTTGAAAGTCTCCAACACACCAATGTAGAACTGCACATTGTCATGTTTACACAGTCACTATTCAGAACAGAACTTTTCATTAAGGCCATTCTTAATTCTGCATGGGGTATATCTTAGGGTGTGTCTAGACTACAGGGTTTTGTCGACAAAAGTGGACTTTTGTCATCAAAACTATACCTGCGTCTACACTACCGCTGAGTTCTGTCGACTTTACTCAGCAGTTTTGTCGACACGGGTAAACCTCATTTTACGAGGAATAACGCCTTTTGTCGACAGAGTTCTGTCGACAGAAGGCGTTATTGCATCTAAACTGTCCTTTGCATCTACACTGCCATGTCGACAAAGCAGCTTGCTTTGTCGACAGAACTGAATGTAGTCTAGACGCTCTTTGTCGACAGAAGCTTTGTCGACAGTATCTGTCGACAAAACTTCTGTCGACAAAAGCCTGTAGTCTAGACATACCCTTAGTTTAGTACAAGATGGAGGTTTTGAAGAAGCAGTGATCAGAAACTTCTCAATTCTAATTCTGGTTCTGACTGATTCTTTCTCTGGCTTTGGATTTTTTTTTTCCAGTCAAAATTTTCAAATATATAACTAAAACTTGATTTATATTAACTTAGTTTTTTATATGAAACTTTTAACAATTATAATCATAATCCCTTACTAATTAAAATTTCCTATCTGCAAATCAGATTTAATAAGATCCACTACCCTGGGATATTTAAGGGATAATTAGTTCAAATTTGTAAAGCAGATGGAAGAGGTACGGTTTGAAGAAATATAATCATTGGAAGTGGACTGAGAGGTAGGATGTGTGAATATAAAATGGACCGAAAATATCTTATTCATAATCAACAGACATTTATTTATTCAAAGTACAAAGCAAATATTTCTTTTTTCCATCTGGTAGTATAGTTCCAATCAGTATCTCCTTATTACTAGTAAAGTTGGTGTTATGGTTTAATTTTTGACTAGTGTATTTATTTGCTGTGTAAAAGCTCTTTTTTGATGTGCATGTTTCATTAGCAAAGAGGGAAGCTGAATGCATCTTAAGTTGAAGAAGTGGAACCTTGTTAAATCCTGTGCGCTGCTCTGTCCCTGTGGCTGAGCTGTTTCTTGCCTAACTCACCAAATTCCATATTTCTATCATGTGCCATCAATAACAATCCCTCCAGGGCACATGGGCTCTTTAACTCACTGATCATTATAGTATATTTCAGGGTTTCTAACAGCAATAATAATATTTTGTGTTACTAAGAAATTAGCAAATTTACCTAAAGATAAGGTATGGAAATGTGAGGAAAGTGATGGAGAATCATCCAGTTTTCCTGATGGCATAAGGAGATAAATGGTAAACAAAAATCATACTTGCATGATGACAGAAACTGCAGTGAGAAAAACTGCATACCACTAATTGATACACCAGATCCTGCTTTTTTGCCAGTGAGTCTAAACTCTGCTGATATCAATAGTACAATTTTGAAAGGGTTGGATCAAAGCATGGGTATGACATACCAAGTAAATAAATGGAAGCAACGCTTAAACTCATGCCGTAAAAGAGTGCTCAAGAATGGTGGGAAACTGAATGAGCATTGGCTTATTTTCTCAAAATCAACTGACAGTGTTCTTTTTTTGCTTGTTTTTTTGCAAAATATTTGACAAGAATGCCAATTAGTTACACTTTCAGGGTACAATCACTGGCATATCTTAGCTGATGTTCTGAAACAACATGACAAGTCACTGAGCCATTCTACGGCCTACTCCAAAGGGTTAGGGATCAAGTCCAGGCTCAAGCAGGATGTAGAAAACCAGTGCATTATATACCACTATAGGAGCATGCTTGAGCATCTGATCTACTCCCCTGTTTATAATTGGGCTTTCCTGGGCTTTTTGGATAAGTTGTTCACTATATCATGCATAAATGTCAAGTAGTTTGTAAAGAAGCCATGTACACCATTACTGTAGCAATACAATTCAAAACAAATTAATTAACCTATGGCAAGGAAGGTGCTTGACAACATATTGATGCAACTTGGCAAAGTGAAGTACTAATAATGGACATAACTCCCAACATTAGTCACAATGAAAATATGTCATTTACAATAAAGTAGACAAAGACAATGTCCCCTCTCTAGATATTCGCAACTCCATTCCAAATGTTGTGAATGATGCATTTCCACCCTGACCTGTTTTGCTTCATTAATACAATATATATACTCCTGCCTCTGTATCTTCCACTACAATTAATCTGATGAAGTGTGTTTTAGCCATGAAAGCTTATGCCCTTATAAATCTGTTCGTGTCTAAGGTGCCAGAGGACTCCTCATTTTTTTTTTTGCAGATACAGACTAACACGACTACCCCTCAGACTGCAAAAGTCTGTTGATGACAAGGATGGCTTTGTTCAAGTAAAATAACACTTTTTATCTGTTTCTGGTCTATGGACGACTCTACTGGAAAAGGCCTAATAGAAATATTTAATGAGCATTTTAAATGAAAATAAAAACTTCAGGATAGCTGTGGGCAAGGCTATGCCAAAGAAATGGTGGATAACTCAGGAGTTGAGTTTATCTTCATGGAAGCTCATATTCATTGGAAGAAGAGAGAGTTTGTTTATGAAGGCAGAGAAGAGGTGATGAGAATTTTGGAAGCAAATTTCAAGAGGGAAGTCTTTAGCTTGCTCTTTGAAGCTGCATGACCATCAAAGAAAAGTTTTGAACACAATGAAATAAAACAAAAAGTTCTGGGGTTTTTTGTATGATCTTAGTAAGATACTAGTGGACATGAAAACTTTTGAACAGCTGTGCAGACCTCACCGGATGCTGACACTTGGAAAATGTTTGGATATCAGTGATAAAGATGTCCTATATTGTGTTGCGTAATATCTGTTACATTTTGCCACACAGGAAGGATTCACCACTTCATGTTCTCAGATTCATTCATGATGGATAGCTGAAGTACACTTTTTTTCCCTAATATGTGGGTAGTTTGTGCTGCCAATCACAGTTGTAAATTGTATCTTGTGAACACATTTTTTCAAAGCTCAGGCTCATTGACACATATATTTGGTTGACAAAGGCTGACAAGAGACTGACATTGCTTGTTATTTTATCAACAGAAAATGCCATTGGGCAGTCTTTGGATCACTCTGATGCTGTGCTTTAATTCACAAGGGTGATCTTTTGAATTCAATGTCTATAGTTAACATTCTAAGGCTGTCACCTATTGCAACACTGTTTAATACTGATCCACCCAATGTTGGTGCACAGTTCAATTTCTTGATGTCAGTACATTTCAATCTTTTAAATTTAATTCTTAAATTTAAATTTAATTCATATATGGAATGAATAAATTCAGATTTGCAGGTTATAACAGTCTTATATGACAGGGATAAATCATTCATGCAAATCATGCAATGTTGTGAAATGCAGTATTAATAGAGTAAAAAATAAGATATTCCAAAGTTCAACGGGGGGGGGGGGGGGGAAGGGAAGGTGCTGAAGATATACCTTCATGAGGATGCCATTTGGTCTAGGGTGGACCCTGTCAGCTCCTGCCTAATTAGAAAATGAAACACATTCTTCTTCCCAGTTTCAAGTGCCAGGCATGTCTCTTCTGCTCTGTTTTGGTAGACCATACCTCCATAAGTGCATCTCTCAAGACACAATCGGCCAGGAAATCAATGAAAATTTTCAGTAAAGGATAAAGAAGACAGCTTATGTTGCCATTGATGAAATAGATGAAGTGCAGACAAGTTCATGTTTGGAGTGCTTTAATGATTAAAAACACTATTGATTAAAATAAACCTCTAACATGCTGTGGATGGATATACAGTTGTGAATATGAGCCCCTATAAAATTCAGGGTCCATTTTATTTTTCTTAAGAGCATTGGTGTCGGAGAAAAGTTGCAATGTGAATTCTAAATTCTACTTTCATTTAAATTCCTCTCCGTTTTTTTTAGTTGAGTACAACATTGCTCATTTGTGGGCCTAAATTATGTAGCATTGCTGCCAAGAAAATAGCAAGTTTCACCTTAAAAGTGGATGCATTCCAGTAGCAGACCTGAAATTTCAAAAATGCCCTCCTGTTCTTTAATGAGTGTACCTTGGAATACATGAGAAATACCCAGCACAGCTAAGACCAGGTCTACACTGAAAGTTAAGTCAACACAGCTATCCACTCTAGCACATAGGTAAGCCAACCTAACAGCCTGGTTGGACAGAAAGTCTTCTGTTGGCTAGCTATACTTCTGGTGAAGGTAGATTAACTACAACCACAAGCAAATCTGTCCCATCGCTGTGTCACAGGCTATGTCTAGACTACAGGCTTCTTGCACAAGAAGCTTTTTGCAGAAAAGGAATAACGCTTGCGCAAAAAACCCTCCGTTCTGTCGATTTACTTGCACAAAAACTCTGCAGTCTAGACGTAGCCACAGTGGCTATGCTGCAGCTGTGGCAATGTAGTAGTTTAAATGTAGACAAAACCTTTGAGGGCTGTTCAGTTCCATAGCTGCATTTCTTTTCCTGCAATGGGCTAGTATAAATGTAATACATTTTGCACTGTGTAGTAATTGAAAACAATCCTGTATAAAATATGTATGCACAGTCAGTCTGTAGTCAAATAAGAAGAATGGTATTTCCTATGCCTGTATAGAATTTCTTCAAAGTAATATTTTTACGAAACTACCACAATACTATAGAATCCACACCTTCTTAGTTACACCGAAAATCCCTTTTAATATAAAAGCCCTGGCTGCCTATATATTTTGTTTAAAAAACCGAATTTTTATTGGACACTAGTTGGTTTTATTTTCCAAAGAGCAAAATTTTATTCAATGGTTTTAAAAGGATCATCTTTTAACGAAGGATTATTCTTTTAAAAGAAGTATGAACATTCAGAGCAATTTGCAGCCATTTGTCACTGAAGACTTTAGGTTTCCTGTTTTTATAGCATTCCTGAAGCCAAGAGACATTTGTTTGTTGTTTCTCAGGGAGAAAATAACTCCCATAGAGCAGATGTACATAAAAACAATATTGCTCCATTTAGTTTTTAAAATGGAAATTGCTCTCTATTTTAAATAAAAGCCCATTAGGTTAAATACAGGCTTGCGACAGAAGTTAATTGAACTTCTCTTATATTCATCCACAGAAAAAGTGATTGCGAGAATAAATGATCCAAAATAACTGAGTAATTTCAAGTGCATTCCTTTCTCCCACTCTGTTTTTGGAAGCAGAATAAGCCTCAAAGTGTGGTATAATATGAACAAAGGTTTAGGTTTAAACTTTTATGTTGTAAAGACTGTGAAAGAGACACAAAGATGTCTGGAAAAAGCTCAGATACTACTTTTGTCCAAGTCCTGATTTAGTCACATGTACAGTGCAACTAACAGAAAAAAATCATGATATCTTGGTGAAATCCTGAAAAAAAAAAAAAACCCATGTAAAAGAAAAACATGCATGTTTTATCAAATTATAGCTGAGCTAAACTAGAATCATTGACCTGAACACTCTCCTTGGAATTAAGTATTGAAGAGTGAAATCCAGGCCCTATTGTTGTCTATGGCAAAACTCCTGTTGAATTCTATATTCCATATTTCAGCCAAGAGTTTTGGATAAGCTGGTACCCAAATTCAGTCACAAAGAGCCAATTTTGTTTCTAGACCCATAACATTACTGTAAAATCCACACCTTAATTACCTGTGAAACTACCGTTTAGAGGCAAGAAAACCTGCTTGCATATGCATTTTGTTAAATTGTACCAATTCTTATATAGATGCTGCTTTTATTTTCTATAGAAAGCATAATCCCTTTCATTTTTTTGTAACAAGAAGTGTTGATTAGTTGATGGTGATTTCATCATCATGAACTACCAACTTCAGAAGGAGGTGCTTCCAAAGATAACCCTGGCTGTAATCAAGAAGAAAGCATTCAAATGTTGTTTTGAACTTGTGAGACACCATTACAAAAATGGGGCAGATCAGGGAATGATGCAAGTCCCTCCTTATTAAGAATGCTTCCCCATTATAACTACTTTTTAAAATTATATATTTTGATTTTCAAGCTTTTTCTGTACAAATGGACTGCAGCTTGGTATTTATCAGCATTAAATGCAAAAATATGAAGATGTCTGCCAGCAAATGGATGCCGGTTTTAACTTGCAATTACACAAAGATTTCAAGTATGGATAAAGCTTTTCTTCCTATAACCATATTGTTTGTACACAGAGAGGATTTTAATAGACAACTCTAATATAGACATGCATAGATTATTATAGTTGAAGAAGGTTTAATGCGCTCAATACAATGTGAAATAAATAACGGTGCATCACACACTGTGTACGCGTTGGCTGGGGTAAATTACTCTGTTAGAGGAGAAGAGCGGGTTTATAGTTGGAAAAGCAAAGTATTAAAAGGTGAGAGATAAAGTAAGTGGCAGTGTTTATATTATCGTGCTTTCCTCTTGGTTGCTTTTCCTATAAAAACCCAACTCTTCTGCATCCTCAGAGTCTAACTGATTCTTACCTATCCATTTACACTTCTACATTGGGAAGTGAGTATGTGATACATGGGAAAGCCCACGGAGTACAAGTTAGGCATTATTCATTGACAAATGAAATGTTTGCCAGAAGGAACATAGAAAAAAGATGCAGGCTGGGTCCATGGCAAAACTGAAGAGAATTGATGGATCATCCCTTCCTCATGTCTTCATATATTATGTGAATTGTTTTTGTCTGGATATATCTAATACATGAAATCAGAGATGAGGAATACAAGTTACATCTTCAAATGGTAAAAAGAACTTGTGTACTAAAATGATAGAAGTGCAAATGATATATACACATGGGGCAAGTAAATGAAATTAGGCCAAAATTCATATTGTTTCTCATCGCTGTGTGTAAATAGCTTTTTTTTTTTGGGGTGGGGGCAAGATTTCATTTCATAAAGTGATAAGTAACAGTCAGCATGCATTTGTCACAAACTAAGTGTGTCAAACCAATCTAATAGCTCTCTTTGACAGGGTAACAAGCTTCATGGAGGGAGCGGGAAGCATTACATGTGGTATATCTTGACTTTAGCAACGTTTTTGCTACTGTCTTGCATGATCTTATAAAAAAGTATGGAACTACCACCTAGATGGAGCTGTTATAAGATGATTGCATAATTTCTCTCTGGGAATGTTTTTTCAACCAGTTATGAGTGGTTAACAGTGAAGCTAGAAGGGGCTTATCGAGAGGGGTCCCATTGTACTCATTTCTAGGTCCAGTTCTGTTCAATATATTCAGTAATAATGATTTAGAAAATGTCATAGAAACTATGCTTACAAAGTTTGTGGATGATAAACTGGGAGAAGTTGCAAGTGCTTTGGAGGATAGGATTAAAATTTAAAATGATTTGGACAAACTGGAGAAATGGTCTAAAGCAAATAGAATGAAATTTAATTAGGATGAACGCATAAAACTCCACTCTGGCAGGATAATGGATGATCTTGGACTAGGGAGACCTGGCTGGGAGCCCCAGTGTCAAGAGGGCTGGTGGCCCCGGTAGCACAGCTGGGGCTGAGGCAGCCACAGTAGTGGGGCCGGGGATGCAGCTGCCGTGGCAACCCCAGTAAAGGGGCCTGGGACACAGCAGCCACAGCAGCCCTGCTAGCGGAGGTGAGACCGGGGATGAGGCAGCCGCAGCAGCCCTCTTAGTGGGGCCAGGCCTGGGGCTGCACAGCCACAGCAGCCCTGGTAGTGGGGCTGGGGACACAGAAGTTAGGGCTGCTGGGGCCGTGGCATCATGGTAGGGGGTACGGCTAGGGCTGGCAGTGAGGAAGGGAGGTGGGCTGGGGGGCCAGCAGCAGGGTCCTCCCCTGGTCCTGTAAATTCCCTCGTTCAAGACCAGTCAGGTCCCAAGGGTGCTGGATCAGAGAGGTCCAACCTGTATTATGTCCAGTTCTGATTGCCACTCACATTTTAAGGAAGATCTGGACAAATTGGAAAAAAATAAGTCCAGAGAAGAGCAACACAAATCATAGAATCATAGAATCATAGAATACTAGGACTGGAAGGGACCTCGAGAGGTCATCGAGTCCAGTCCCCTGCCCTCATGGCAGGACCAAATACTGTCTAGACCATTCCTGAGAGACATTTATCTAACCTACTCTTAAATATCTCCAGAGATGGAGATTCCACAACCTCCCTGGGAAATTTATTCCAGTGTCTGACTACCCTGACAGTTAGGAACTTTTTCTTACTGTCCAACCTGAACCTCCCTTGCTGCAGTTTAAGCTCATTGCTTCTTGTTCTATCCTCAGAGGCCAAGATGAACAAGTTTTCTCCCTCCTCCTTATGACACCCTTTTAGATATCTAAAAACTGCTATCATGTCCCCCCTCAATCTTCTCTTTTCTAAACTAAACAAACCCAATTCCTTCAGTCTTCCCTCATAGGTCATGTTCTCTAGACCTTTAATCTTTCTCGTTGCTCTTCTCTGGACCCTCTCCAATTTCTCCACATCTTTCTTGAAATGCGGTGCCCAGAACTGAACACAATACTCCAACTGAGGCCTAACCAGCGCAGAGTAGAGCGGAAGAATGACTTCTCGTGTCTTGCTCACAACACACCTGTTAATGCATCCCAGAATCATGTTTGCTTTCTTTGCAACAGCATCACACTGCTGACTCATATTCAACTTGTGGTCCACTATAACCCCTAGATCCCTTTCTGCCATACTCCTTCCCAGACAGTCGCTTCCCATTCTGTATGTGTGAAACTGATTGTTTCTTCCTAAGTGGAGCACTTTGCATTTGTCTTTATTAAACTTCATCCTATTTACTTCAGACCATTTCTCCAATTTGTCCAGGTCATTTTGAATTATGACCCTATCCTCCAGATTAGTCGCAACCCCTCCCAGCTTGGTATCATCTGCAAATTTAATAAGCGTACTTTCTATACCAATATCTAAATTGTTGATGAAGATATTGAACACAGCTGGTCCCAAAACAGACCCCTGTGGAACCCCACTTGTTATGTCTAAATGATTAACGGTCTAGAAAACATGACATGATAACAGTTTTCAAGTGCATAAAAGGTTGTTTCAAAGAAGAGGGAGAAAAAATATTCTCTGTAACCTCTGGAGATAGGACAAGAAGCAGTGGGATTAAATTACAGCATGGAAGGTTTAAGATGGACATTAGGAAAAAACTTCCTAACTGTCACGGTAGTTAAGCACTGCAACACATTGCCTTGGGAGGTTATGGAATCTCTATCATTAGAGATTTTTAAGAGCAGGTTAGACAAACATCTCTCAAGGTTGGTCTAGATAGTCCTGTCATGAATGCAGGGTACTGGACTAGATTATTTATTAAGGTCCCTTCCAGTCCTAAAATTCTATTATTTAAAAAATAATATTTTACACCAGCTATTTGCCCATTGTGAGCTAACAGAATACTCTGTGCCAGTCCTAGATCTTGTAGGTCTGATATACCCACCCATTCTATAGGAAACAAACTGAAAAAAAAAGCATTCTTTCAAATTACATAGTAATGGTGTGTTTGTTGGGGGAGGGAGGACGGATAACTTTATATGTAGGCTTGGAATGATTAGTTTTTCAGGAGAGATGTTGATAAAAAAATTACTTCCAACCATCATACTTAAAATGTATAGAAAGGCAAAGAAAAGTACTCCTTGAGAACTTATTAGGATTTAATTTAAACATATTTTCATTGTGTAATTTGACATGTGGCATCACTCTCAAAGGTTATTGAGGCTGCAACTGTTGACTCATGTGACCAATTGCAATATACCATGTCTCTGCAACAACCCGTGGGTTATGACAAGATTCTGGGGATCATCACTTCTTCATTTTCTTTATGATCAGATGGAAGGTTCTGGATGTTCCTATTTTTCTGTTGTGACATGGCATCATGACAGGGATAAGTGGAGAACTACTGCATCACATAACAGAGAGCAGTTAAATCTCTGACTTAAATTTTATTCTTATCCTATTGGGTTGGAAATTATATCACTTTAACCTGAGAAGGACTGGGTTCAGAAACATCTATCTGTACAAATCCTCCCTATGAATGCCCCATATTAATGGTTTCTGAATTACCACATGGATGCATAGGAATACTTTTGAGGAGACAGATCTCTCTCTCTCTCTCAGATCTGCAAACTGGACTCCAATTAAAATCTGCCAGGGTATGGCTACACTGTTTTATTTTTCGGATGAAGTATGCAAATAGCGCTCACATTTGCATACCTTCTTCTGTTTTTTTTCCTGAAAGAGGCTTTTCCACCATTTGGCCCCGTCTACATGGGGCCAAATGTCAGAAAAAATCTCCTCTTTTGAAAGCCCCTGTAAATCTTGTTTTACGAGGAAGAAGGGGGCTTTTGAAAGGGTTTTTTTCCCCCGAGATTGGCCCCATGTAGATGGGGCCAATGGCAGAAAAGCCTCTTCCAGGAAAAAAACGGAAGAAGGTATGCAAATATGAGTGCTATTTGCATAGCGCTTCCAAAAAATAAAACACAGTGGAGCCATACCCCCATAGGTCATCAGCTGAAGAAGAAGAGAAGGAATATGTAATGAGAAGTCTCAGCCATAGCATCCATCTGGAAATATCTTTAAAGAAAGAATCATAGAGCTACCTGAAAAAAAATACACAAGAGCATGAGTAGCTGAGGCCAGAGATAGGTTTGTTCGTGAGAGAGAGCTATCACAGAGAGGTTAATGTCTCTGTATCCACTCATCAGCTCCATGTCTGTGGGACACGTAATCTGATTTGAAGGAGACAAGAAATAGTGTTAATTAAATTTGTAATGTGTCTCCCAACTAATCAATTCCATGGGGATATTTTGTGGCTTTAGAATGAGCAACAATAAGTCCTGAAGTTTACTGATACTTAAACTGAATATTGAAACATTAAGATGAAATATGCTGTACTAATGATCTCATCTATTGGCAATTAATGCAATTAATTACTTACATTCCTTCTATTAATTCAGGGTCTAAGTATTCAATAAATTGGGAAATGACATGGGAAAGTGTCTCTGGAAAATGAGTTGGAACATTTGTTGATTAGTTCTTATTGAGAATTACTATTAGGCTTTTCTGAATAAAATACTAAACTCTTTCAAGGGCAAACAAATAAATCTAGTGTGTTCTGATAATTCATCTATTAAATACTTTTTAAACAGTTCTAAGGTGCAAAAGGCACTCTAGTGCTATTTGTAGAACTGATCCCTGAACTAGGCACCCTATTTCTCTGAGAGTTTGCCTGCAAAGAGATATAACTGGCAACTCAGAAATGGCATTGCCCTCACAGGTATTTTATACTTTCTAAGTTTTGCCCTTCATGCTTATGACATTAGAACAAAAATAATAATCTCTGTTTCTATCTTAAATCACATTTTCCGTGTTTCTTCGAATGTGAAAAGAATAAAATAAAAACAAAAATCATTCAGCCCCCAGGCTTGATTTGCTGAGCTGCAATTCATAGTATTATTTATTCATAGAACATCAACTGGGTACTCAGTGTTGTACAAGACACTCCCAGGCAGTAAACTAACGTCCATCTAAGAAAAAATATACATCCAAGAATACAAAAACTAGTTTCTAGGACAGTTTAAAAACAGAGATGAGCATTGAAAAAGAAATTAAAAATAGCTGGCCAATAAAGTCAAAGAAATTCAAATTAGAAATCTAGCCAAAAGTAAGGTTGATTAACCATTGGATCAAATTACCAAGGGATGCCTTTTGGGAAAAATGGCTTTAGTCAAAAAAGTTAGTGGTTTCATTACAGGAGTAACTGGATTATATTATTATATGCCTGTGATATGCTGGAGATCAGAGTACATGATCTAATGGTCCCTTCTGACCTTAATCTATGAAAACTGTAACCCAGCCTCTGGCATTAGCCAAAGAATATTTTGTTGGTCAGCAGCAGTTCCTTGCAAACTATCGTAGTAGAAATGCACAGTTCCATGAAAAACAATCCCCAATTAGTCAATACAAACCAATTTTAAAATGTTATTGACCACAGACCATTACTAATTTTGGAGTTTGGTTGAGAGAAGCATGCAAAAGTACACAGCTGGGTTATCCCGCAAAGTGAATGGTGTATATTTAAACAAAATATGGTATACCAAAAGAAATGGTGCTACCTTATGATCTTCATGGACTTATGATGGGCAGAGTTTGCTCATATGATAGACATATTGTATTAAAAAATAGCTATGGTCCTTCAAAAAGGACGTGTGCTCAAATCCAAATCCATGTCTCATTATGATCACTATACACAAGTGGGATTCTGAAAAGCAAAAGAAGGTAACAAATTTAAGCTTTAAGTTATACTTTTCCACTACACACTCTTGACAATAGCAGAGATTGGTGTATGTGCAGGACACTGGGCTAGTGTAGTTCTCTTAGCATTTGGGAAAAACATTACGAATTAAATGTAACAGAAGACGTAATTGTTTCGATGAATGGAATTTGTACACCCTGGGATATGTATTCTTTGGTTCTTGGGTATGCAAGAGCAGGGTGGGGAATAAAATGGCAGCCCACAATCACTGTTTGCAGCCAATGTGAATGGTGGGAAGCACTGCAGACTGGGACGCCACTTCCCACCACTCACACTGGCTGTGAATGGAGATTCATGGCTAACCAGAGCTGCAATCCTTTGATACCTGTGGAGGTGCAGGTAAACATGGAGGTGAAAGTCAGCCAGGGAATAACCCTATGGACCAGATCTGGCCCGCGGGCTGGAATTTGCCTTCCCCTGCTCTAGAGACTTGTCTCTACCAAGACACAAGAAGTCATTTTTCTGCTCTGCTCTGCCCTGATTAGGCCTCAGTTCGAGTACTGTGTCCAATTCTGGGCATCACATTTCAAGAAAGATGTGGAGAAATTGGAGAAGGTCCAGAGAAGAGCAACAAGAATGATTAAAGGTCTAGGGAACATGACCTATGAAGGAAGACTGAAAGAATTGGGCTTGTTTAGTTTGGAAAAGAGAAGACTGAGAGGGGACATGACAGCAGTTTTCAGGTATTTAAAAGCATGTCACAAGGAGGAGGGAGAAAAATTGTTATCCTTAGCATCTGAGGATAGGACAAGAAGCAATGGACTTAAACTGCAGTGAAGGAGGTTTAGGTTGGACATTAGGAAAAAATTCCTAACTGTCAGGGTGGTGAAACACTGGAATAAGTTGCCTAAGGAGGTTGTGGAATCTTCATCTCTGGAGATATTTAAGAGCAGGTTAAATAGACATCTATCAGGGATGATCTAGACAGTACTGGGTCCTGCTATGAGGGCAGGGGACTGGACTCTGACCTCTCGAGGTTCCTTCCAGTTCTAGTGTTCTATGATTCTATGATTCTTTGCCAGAAGGGAGCTTTTCTTATCTGCTACTTCTCTCGCCCTAGTTTGATAGGACTAGGTTTCTCATAAGGTTTGTTATTAGGGAAGAGGACTAGTTTGTGTACGGATTACTAGGACCTACATACTATACATAAAGATTGCTGCTCTAGTTTTTCAGGGGCTTGCAGTGTGTATATTCTATAAGCAAGACATTGAAATACTTCAGTCAGCAATGTAGAAGTCAAAATATGGCCACCCAAGTCCATTTCTAATTGCTATTTAATCCTTGGTCACTGTGCTGTGGCAGCTAACAATGGTGCCAGTTGTAGCAGCAGATTTTATGGCGTGAATAACTATCGTCAGTTCCATCTTCAAATATGACAGATGTACCTTGAGAGCCATTAACAACTGCAGCAAATACAGCTGAAGAGTAATGTATATGATTAAAAGTATACAAGGTATTATTGTTGAATCAATGGCTAGGGAGAGTCTGCCTGTCAGTTGGCAGAGATGAGCTGTGTAACATTAATAGGAATTTTTCAGCTAACCAGTTAAATGCTTCACTGACTATGTATTCCATACTCGCAACATTTCTGTTCACTTGCTGCATTTTTTCCCACCTTCCTTCTTGCTCTCAGTTTTATTTATTTCAACTGCAGCACTCCAGTAGCATTCACTGAGTGGTATAAACGTTAGACTCAAGTCATTCATGAACTGGACATTTTATATAAAAAATGGGAGAGCATATTTAATAATCCTCACAAGGAAGGTGAGTATTTGTAGGAGAATGCCTTGAGAATATTAAGAATGTAAACAAAGGATTCTACTTCCCAGTTGAGCACCTTTCATGGATGCTAAATTCGCCTTCTTCCCATGTCCTGGAAAAAAAAAGGTAATTTGCTTGGTTATCACTGCTGTTGAAAATAGCGAAGCACTTTCTCTGTGTACTCAAAGGGTGTTTGTCTATCAGTCAAACGTATGCTGTCATGTGCTGTTCACTTATCTGGGAATAGGCAATTTGCTATAGCAAATATATTCCAGTAGACATATCTTTAAACTACAACACGAGTTTCACAGGCTGTGTATGTGGAAACCATACTAATGTTAGAGCAGTATTTATCTATATTTTTAAAGATTTTAAAGCAAACTTCTAGAAAAGAAGCTTTTGGGGAAATGGTATGGCTACATTTTCTAAGAATATGAGACAGCAATACATAGTTTCCCGTTATCACCATTTCCCAGTGCAATCATGAACTGAGACTTGATGCAGTCTTTCCTTATTAAAATTATGAGCAATTTCTACCTCAGAAATCAACTCTTTGTGAGCTTGTTTATATTTGCAACACCTCCTCATTTACAAATAGATTGAATTTTGAAAAAAAAACTAATGTAATTATATTTCCTTTTACATAGTATGCTGGACCATTTTTCTACATCAATAAAATAACTTATGTAAACCATGCCCACAAGGTAAAGCAGTAACAGAGAATATAGACATAAGAATGACAGTATACGGCCACTTTCAAGAAGTTTTCGCTATGAATAATAGACTAAAATCAGGTGTGATATATAGTCTTTCTAAAATATCCATAAATAAAAGCCTCTTTCTGCAGCATTTATTTGTTGCTATCTTCTTCACATAAATGTATTTGTCTAGAGAAAACACTTTAAAATATGGAAGTACAGATGTGTGACATTGGAGAAAGCACAAACATATTTGGACTCAATTAAAAGACCAAAATTCCTTAATCTAAAATATGAAAAATTAACTGATTTCTGTGATAGACTTAGGCTACGTCTACATTGGCAAGATTTTGTGCAAATACTCTTTAACGCAAGAGTTTTTGCATTAGAGTATTTGCGCAAGAGAGCGTCTACACTGGCATGGATGCTCTTGCGCAAAAGCACATCTTTTGCGCAAGAGCATCCGTGCCAGTGTAGACGCTCTCTTGCGCAAGAAAGCTCTGATGGCCATTTTAACCACTGGGCTTTCTTGCGCAAGAAATTCATGTTGCCTGTCTACACTGGCCTCTTGTGCAAGAACAGTTGCGCAAGAGGGCTTTTTCCTGAGCGGGAGCATCATAGTTCTTGCGCAAAAAGCACTGATTTCACACATTAGAACGTCAGTGTTCTTGCGCAAGAACTCCCCGCCAGTGTAGACAGCCAGCAAGTTTTTGCGCAAAAGCACTTGCTTTTGCGCAAAATCATGCCAATGTAGACACAGCCTTAGTGTTTGGTAGTAAGTGATCTATAGTAGCTTGCAATTCAAATTATTCACTCAGAGAACAGAAGCATATTACAAGAGGGGAAAAAGCAAACATTTCAGTTGCTTTGAAGTAATTTGTTTGTAAAAAAACAAGGACTAGCCTGAGAAAGCTTAATGGAAAAAGTGAGTGACCATATAGCGTTTATTCAGTTCTAAAGGGTATTTCCTATCATTTGATATAGTTAGTAATGATTCCTCCACTTAGCCTAGCAAGGACAAAATTGGGAATTTAAGTTTAGCCTTCAAGAAATGTAACACAGCCCTATACGACATGATGCAAATCTACATTAGAAAGGGTTTATTACAAGAGACAAAAATATGTTTCCTTTGAGGATTTGAGATGTGAAGCTACAGTATCTGCCACCTGCTTTCTCCTTTTATATGATACAGAGTCCTCTGAAGCAAACAGAAGAAGTGAGTATTGAGCCTCACCTAGTTGCCCCTATTCTCATAAGTAGCTGCTTCTTCACTGCTTGGACCTACTATAGGAAGGAGCCAATGGGGAGACAGATGTGCAGCCTGGCCAGTCGGGGAAAATTCAATTCCTGATTGCAGCTCGGGCCAGTACATGATATTCAGGATGAAATGCAGGAAGAGATGGCTCCTACATTTTGGAAAATACACTAGAAAAATGTCAGTGCTGATGCTGACACATCCCATTAATTTAATTTCTGAGTCAAATGAATGAGTCAAACATGGCTACAATGTAGTTATGGACAGCCAGTTCCAGGAATTCTGTGGTACCACAGTGCACTAACTACAGAATGGTCGGGCTAGACTTCACTGTTCAGTCACTGAATTTGTCAGTAATTGAGACATTGGATCAAATTCTGGTCTCAGCATGAACAAGACTGCATAGGACTAGATGTGCCTTTCATTGCTGGACTAAGTCAACTGAATTCTGCTGGGTGCATTCAGATATCCAGCACTTTTCAGCTGATGACATTGCAAATACATCCTTTTATTTTAATCCTTTTATATTTAAAGGGCACCACTCCAAATTCTATTTCCTCCCTTCTCATCTGTAAATCTCTCATTCATGTAAATCTGGAGGAATTCTACTAACTGTGGAATCCTGCATGCCCTCAAATTCCTGATGCAACATCCAAATGACAGATGAGACATATTTTATTTGTATTTGAATCCAGAAAAACATTATAAATTCTAGTGTGTTTGCATGTTTGAATTACCAGTCATGGAGAGAGCCAAATAATTAATGGTTACATTACCCAGAAATGTGTACAAAATTTTATTACCTTGCTCATAAAACAATTATGAAACAACCAAACTGTATAAATATATTCAAACATAAATATTACAACTAAATGAACTCCCTCGACAACATCCCCTTTCAAGCATATGCAACTCAACTAGTTGATGGCAAACTCCCATTTCTTCTAAAACTAGAACATCTCTCCCCTCTGTTAATGGTAGAGATCAAAACACAAAGCTGCCACCACTCTCTAGTTCTACACAGTTGTCAAATTGCAGACTTCTGGCCCACCAATAAGTCCCACTGATGGTTTTGTAGTCCTGGCCAATACTGACACCACACTGTAGAAACTTATGGGGGAGGTTACATTATTGGAGAAGCCTTGATCGGTGTAGAGAAAGTAAACAAGGAAATGTCATTTATCCCTTCTTTACAGCTAGAGATAAAGTCCTTTAAACAGAGTCCCTAATTGAGCTTTTGCATATTATGCTACCCTCTTTTGTAGCTCGTGGCCTTTCACAGTTACCTCCTGTACTGCTGAATGATGGGAACAGAATGCTGAGTGAGTCATTTGTATGGGATGGAGACACAAATAGGACATGATAATCTTTTTAGTCCCCAAGCTATGATACATCTTTTGATGTATTATGGGATGTATTCTAAGTCTCCTTGATATTTCCAGGAAGGAGATCTTTTTATTGCCTGAACTGCTGTGCAACGGAATATCTCTCTTCACTCCCCCAAGGAATAGCTATCTTCAGTTTCTTTTGTGATGCCAAAGAATGACAGTGCTCATTTTCATCAATTATTAAGATGCATGTACACAGACTATTAAGAATTCCATGCCTTAGAAATCTGTTCATCAGTGGAGGTACCACACTAATTTCAGATCTTTTTGATGGTGTGTGATCATACAAAGTCCATAGAATGTTAACATTTGGATTCAGTAAGCAGCTAATAATAATATTGAGTATTCAGTGTGAGGAGAGTACCCCCAGAGGCGTGGGCCATGAGGTGGAAATGACAAATGCATCACTTGTGGGATCAACCCATCACTTCTGGGACCAATTGTACCAGCCCCCAGGGCTCTCTGAAGCACGGGACCCTGAACATTCACTTCTAGTCACTATACTCTAGCAATGTCTCTGTTTAATTTCATAGTAAAAAGATGGATTTGTCCCATGCCTAATCTCAACAGAAAACTCTAGTTCAGGATTATCAGCAGAATTTATGTTTCCAAGGAAAAACAGAGTCTTCAGCCCTCTTACCCTTCCTTAAGCTTACATTCTATCTGTTATACTTATTCCTGTCTGCCTTTCTCACCTTCTATTTCTCTGCCATCCATCTTTATTTGTTCTCTTTTGTGTGTGATTCCTCCCTATTCTATAGCTGCACCTTACTTGTTTCCCAGGTCTGTTTATTCTCTCTCCATCTTCTAAAACCACCACAAATTTATAAGCCACAACATATGCTAAAACTGTATGTTGTAAAATTTCCAGCTGTTTCTTAAACCTTATCCATTCCTAATGTGTTTGTTATAGTCAGTAATCTGTTCTCCATTTGGTAAAAAAAAATGTGAGAAGTGGATTTAGTGCATAAGTACCTTGAGAGATCCTATTATCTAGCTACTAGTCATGGCTTTCATGTATTTTAAAATTTCATGAATATAAAAATGCTATAATTAACAAGTTGCATGACTTTAAAATAAAATACAAATACTGGCAGGACATAATTGTCAAATTGTAGATTTTTGGCCCACCAATAAATCCCACTGATGGTACTGTAATCATGGCCAACACCGACCCCACACTGTAGCAACTTATCACGGTGGTGGTAGTGGTGGTGGGGGAAGGGGGAGTTGCATTACTGGAGAAAGTAAATAAGGAAGTGTCATTTTTCCCTTCTCATAACATAATATCTAGGAGTCACCCAAATGAAATTAATAGTCAGCAGGTTTAAAACAAATTAAAGGAAATATTTCTTCACACAAGACCTAGTCTATTCAACCTGTGAAACACTTTGCCAGAGGATGTTGTGAAGGCCAAGACTTATCAGGGTTGAAAAAAGAACAAGATAAGTTCATGGAAGAGGGAGCCATCAATGGCTATTAGCCAGGATGAACAGGGATGCAAAACCATTAAGTGTCCCTTTAGACACTTTGCCTCTGTTTGTCAGAAGTGGAAATGGGTGACAGGGGATACATCAATCAATGATTACCTGTTCTGTTAATTCCCTTTGGGATGCCTGACATTGGCCACTGTCAGAAGACAGGATATTGGGCTAGATGAACAAACCATTATGGACAATCTTTTGTGTGACAGGTTCAGTCAGAGAAATCCCTCTGTAACTGTCATTGAGGTGCAGAAAATACCACTGAGAATGCCTTCCTGCCCTCTGGGGTACCACATCACAATATCCTGCTGAGCCAGAACCTCTGGTCTCACCAAGTGATGGCCATAGAGTTGTGGTCACAACTACAGCAGAATACACAGACACTGAGATCCACTCTGTTCTGGGAAGTCTCAGTGAAAGGGATTTGACACAGCACCCAGTGGCATAGACTCAATGGGACCAGAACCCTAGATAAATCCATCTTACTCTGTACAAAGTTTATACAGGGCAAGTTCATAACTTGTTCTCCCCTTAACCTATGAAAGAAAGACATGCACAGCTGTTATCCCCCCAGTAAAACTTATTTACACTGGGTTTATTAATAAACAAACATGATTTTATTAAATATAGAAAGTAGGATTTAAGTGGTTACAAGTGAAAGAAGACAGAACAAAGTAAATGCTAAGCAAAATAAAACAAAACATGTCAGCTAAGCCTAATACACTTAGGGAACGTCTACACAGCAGGGCTAAAGTCAAATTAAGCTTCTCAACTTCAGCTACGTCAATTGCATAGCTTAAGTCAAAATAGCTTAACTTAGCTTTAGATGCTTTAGTCCTCCTTTGACTTCCCTTACTCCTTGTGAAATTAGGGTTACCATGAGTCAATTTAAGAAGTCCTCCAGCTTGACATTATTTCAAAATAAAGGCTTGTAGTGTAGACACGCTCTTTGTTATTTTGGAATAATGTCAATTATTCCAAAATAACACTGCTGTGTAGATGTACTCTAAGAGAACTTGTTACAAACCATGATTTCTCACCTTAGTTCTTATTTCAGGTAAAGTACTTCTCCCACCAGGAATGTCCTTTCTGATCTGGGTTGAGCAGTTCTCCTCCACCCCAATTGTCACTGTCCTTTTATTTCCACGTATTTTCATGCATCCTCTTGGGGTGAGGAGGTGGTCTGAAAGCCAGTTGAAGACAATCATTGTTTGCTTCCTTTAATTTTTCTTGGGCATAAACCCTTTGTTCAATTCTCCAGCACCTGTGTGGAAAAGTACAAAATGTATGAGGTGGCATGAATATACGCTTTTGTAGCACCTCTGCAGGTAAACAGTTCTTCCCCCCCTCTGTTGTCTTATGCCAATGGACTGTTGGCTCTGTGGCTATAACTAAACTACGCTGAAGTTTTGAAAGAGGATATGCAAATTCCACTGGAATTTGCATATCTTCTTCCAATCTCACTTTCGAAAGCGGAACTTTCGAAAGTGAAAGTAGTCGGGACATGGGTTTTTCGGAAACCCTCCCCCCCTTTTTTAAAAAAGCTGCTCTTCCTCAAAAAATGAGGTTTACGCAGCTTTTCAAAAAAGGGGGGCGTTACCAATAAAAACCTGTGCCCCAACTACTACACTACTCTGCTTTCAAAAGTGAGATTGGAAGACTTTCAAAACTCCTCCTTCAAAACTTCAGCGTAGTCTAGATGAGCCATGTGTCTGGTCCCTTCATGCTTTTCTCAACATGAACACATTGACAATAAATCTACAGTCAATATTCTTGATTTCAGATACAGAAATGGTACAGGCATACAAATAGAATATACACATTCAGGGATTACAGGCTTTCCGATGATAGGTTACATGCAACATTTTGCATAATGCATATATGAGCCATGTCATATTTCCATAAAGAATACAGAGCGCAATGTCACATTATGTTCTTGCTTTAATGAGACATAATGAAGGATTATTTTATTATTAATATAGTGCTTATTGTATAACTGATCTCTCCACGGAGCAGACAGCACTGAAGAACTATGCTAATGTTAAGTATAATATTTCTTTCCCCTTTTCCTGTACTTTGTTTACCTCTCTGAGAGATTGGGGTGTGTGAGTTTAGTGTTTTGATATATGTAACATTTTCAAGGGGAAGGGTGGGAAATGAGAGTCTCCAAATTTTAGAACAGGTTGAAACTCACTAAACCGGAACTCTCTTGTCTGGCAACATCCATGGTCTGGCATGTCTGTTGCAGGACCAGAAAGTCCTAGTGGAAGGCCAGCAGCAGGGAGCCCTGCAAGCCAGCAGGGTAGTGGGCTGCCCACAGTGAGCTGTCAGTGGTGCAGACCAGCATGTGGAAGCAGGGTTCCCTAGTGAGACTGGGCATGTGGCTGCCTGGCAGGGCTAGGAGCTGCAGCAGCAGCTGTGGGTGGCACCTGCCCAGTGAGGCCCAGAGCCATGGTATGCAGCTACCCATGAGTCGGGAGCCTCAGGGGTGGCAGCCCTGTACATGGCTGCCCAGTGGGGTCATCAGGGCAGCCGGGCCAAAGGCAGCTGGGGCACTGGTCGGCAGGCTGGGCCAGAGTTAGAGAGGCTGGAAGCAGGAGGAGCCAGAAATGACCTGCCCTGGCCTGGCAAAATCCCTCATCTGGGACCAGTCAAGTTCCAAGGATGCCGGACCAAGGAAGTCCAACCTGTACTTGTTACTATCATAAGTTCAATGAATACAAAATATAATGATGTTTGCACACATTCATACACTGTCTGAGAGCACTTCTCTGGGAGGGTATACGGTCTTTCATGGAATGCTAAGCCAAACCCTCCATGAAACATGCCAGAGCTCCTTAAAGTTGAGAAACAAGTGATGGAAGGAAACTGTGAAGTTATCTCCCCTTAAGTCTCTGCAATAAGAGTTTGCAATTTGCACATTCTGCAAGAAATTCCAGTTCTCTTATTTTCTAGTAAGTTGTGGGAGTCTGCAGTCCAATCCAGCAAAACTGACAAAGGGCCTGGCACACAGTTGTTATAGCAGTCCCTTCTAGTCCTGTGCAGCTCCACTGCTGAGTTGTCCAGTTTGCATTTCCTTGAGTTTCCATTGGTTCCATTCTCAGCTACTGACTGAGGCCATATGCTGCCAGATTACCTACCCACAATCGAATCAACAGCTAATGAACATGCCTACTGCCAGCCAATTTCACCCATCACCCATTTTCAGGATGATGCTAGCCTAACCTACAGAATAACTCTGCCTGGCTCCAGCAAGTCTGCAGACACACAGTCTCCTAAAATAAGAGAATCTATATCCTCCCCATTATGCTCAAAACATTGGATGGACACACTTATTATAGTATTTAAACATCTAAACTAAAAAAAAATATATTGTCTCAGGGTAGGGGAAGACCATATTAATATGTGGCAAAAACACTTGGGAGAAAAAATATTAGCTCCGTAACATTTTGTTTTATTAATGATTTCCATTTTAAACAAAACAGTCCAGCTACTATTGCACACAGCAGAAAGTACTGATGACAAAAGAACAGCGTTTAGAGAATCAGCATTAAAGGCAGCGGATGGGTAAAGGGAATGAAGATGAAAGTCCTGGGTTTGCCAAGGAAGAGGTAATAAATAGAAGTAGTCAGGAAATTTTTGATAAAATTTCATTACAAAATGCCTATTCAGAGAAACAAAAACTCATGAAAATACAACAATTTTAAGTTTCAATCAGGAACATTTCCAGGTCCAAGATGGAATTTCTGGTCAAAATAGGAAAGAGACATCTCCCCTCTGCCACAAGGTTCTCTCAGAATAACCAATATCCTGGTAGTTAGGGTACTCTCCTAGGTTCTGGGATATCTAGGTTCAAATCTTTACCCTTAATGAGTCAAAGCAAGGGCTTGAACAGTCTCAGGTGAAGCACTTGGCTATTAGCTATTCTAGGGTGGGTGTCTCTCTCTTTCACACACGGTCTTTTACAGTACTATCCTGATGCAGAACAGGAAGATTTCTGACATCTTAAAAAAAACGATCACTAAACAGGATTCTTGTTTTCCAGACAGCCATAGTAATAAGAAATTTTGGTGAGAAGTGTTCCAAAGAACTGTAGAGTATGAAAGCCAGATTGGAAGAGTCAAGGATAGGACTGGAGAAAAGGAGCATTGCACAGACGCTGTGGACAGCAAATAAACAGACAAAATTTCCTAATGTAGCTACTTTGATACTGGTTTCCAGTTAAACTGGTTCTAATAATAAAACTAAAAACATTTTGTGTAACTTGAGTCACAACATGACTTTACAAAATATTCAGAAACTCCTCTGAGTTTGTTCAGTTCCATATTTTGTCTGGTTTCTAATCCTTGAATAAAAGTGGCTGCAAATATAAGCTTCCACAACAGTAGTGATTAGGTTTCTAATACTGAGTTGACATTTTAATGGTTTTTGTCATGTTCAATATATGAGAGAATATTTGGCAAAACAGCTTTTTAATGCAGTAATAGAAATTTTCTTCATAATATCATGTTTTATTGAGTCCAAATAATTAATTTTTCATGTTAAGAAAATGAAAGTTGGAGCCAGATAAGCTGCAGGAAAGGTTACAAGAAAAATGTATTTTGCATTACAAGGATCTCAGTGGAAAAAAAGACAAAGCTAGGTGAAATTCTTGCTGAATTATTTTACATGTGGTGTTTGTAGGACCTTTCCCTCGAGAAAAATCTATATTTTACATGGTCACATACCAATCTGTGGGCAGAGTTCAAGTTCTTCCAATATTAATGAAGAATTCAAATGTAGAAAAGGGACCTCAGGATTCTCTGTTTGGAATACCTTATTCATGAAAATTAAAAAAAAAAAAAAGTCTATTTGGCCCAGGGCTTTGAAAGTTCTTGCAAGAAAATGGCCCTGAAATTAAAGAGAAAATGTCTTTGAAAGGAAAGCATTCATGCCTAATGCTAAACAGGCACTCGCTGTACCAGACTGAAGGCAAAGGCTAGCAAGAATGCCAAAATGTAGGGATTGTGCAATACAAATGGCTCTGCATGGGGGGAAAAATGGAGATTCCATTTTACTCCTTGTATGGAGCATAGAAAGGCTAGTGCTATCTGAACAAGTATCAATGGAAAGTTTGCATGGATGCAAATAAGCATCAAGCAGTATGCGTAGCACTGAATGGAAGTAAATCGCAAATGCCTTTGCTGACCTCTGGTTAACATGGGTGAACAAAGACACACAATTTATATGTCTGAAGACACAGGATTGTAAGTATTCTCTTCATCTGAAAATTAGCCACTTAACTATAGTCTCAGCTTTGGCCTTAACTGTCATTAGTAGGCAGAACTAAAAGTTAACATTTGAACTTTTGCTAATGTTCCAACCCTTGCTCACAACTTTTATGTTGTGTTTATATGTGTAATACTCAAGCACCTGTAATGTGCAAGACTCAAACTTTTAAAGTTGACAGAAAATATTTATAATGTATACTTTTCACAAAGCTCAATATTTGGCCACAGGATGAGTATACTGCATCAGCGTTACTCAATACCTTGTATGATCTTTTGGATGTAAATGTCTGTGGGATTAAATATGGCCACTAAGACCAGGTCCACTCTGGCAGAGAAAATCAATGCAAGATACTCCAGCTATGTTAATTGCATAGTTGGAGTTGACGTACCTTGCATCGATTTTCTGGGGTGGTCCCACAGTGGAAGGTACAAGGGAGAAATGCTCCCATCAGCTTCTCTTACTCCTTGTGACAGTGAGGAGTACCAGTGCTGATGGGGGTGCCTTCAGCATTCAATTTAGCAGGTTTTTACTAGACCCACTAAATTGAATCCTGAACAATCAATTGCCAGAGCAGCGATCCTCCAGTAAGTGGAGACATGGCCTGACATTAGTGATTTGAAAACAAATGAACAAAACTGTCTCAATAAAAAACCCTGACACATTCTATTTAATAGATGAGAAATGGGAACAAGAGAAACAAAGCATGTATGTTTTGTAGGAGGGATAAGTGTGCATCAGAGGAAGACAAACAACTGCATGAAAGCTGAATGATCACTTCTCATATAGTTGCTGGTCAACAGTAACAAAGGAGAAATCATTTTCAGGCCCTGAATGGAACTCTCTGTTTCTTAACAGTTAACAGGGACAATTTTTCCTGAACATAGTGAATGCCTATTCTCAGGGTACTTGGACTATACCAGAATTATTTTTATTTACAGAAATGTAGGAGTGATTTCTGTATTCCAGCTCATAAATTGTGGGCAAAATATTTTATTCATCATCTGTCATTTGTAACTGATCAGCTTACTTAGGCAGAGGAATAAAGTAAGAGAATTATATTTAATTTTGACCTGATCATTGCCAAACTTAGCTAATTGTGGGTTTGCAGGTACTGCAGGGCACTAGCCCAAACCTGCTGTTGTGCTCCCATTGATTCTTTGAATCAGGTCCTACAGGGCAGATATGTCTGAATTTATTTGTTTGGGTTTTTATTGTCAGTTGCAATAGTGAGCTGCAACAGAAAATAGAGGTGAGACATCAAGAGAGATTCTGAAACCAATCCTATAAAGTTTACTCATGCTAACCTCTCATTACTTTCAAGTTTTGATTATTGAAAGTCTGCAACACTTGGCTCTACAATAGTGTGTTGTATTGGTTCAATAACAGCCAAACAAGATGAGAGATTAGTTACCTGACCACTGGTAACTGTGCCAGAAAACTCCCAACACACAACAAATAATGTTTTTGACAAGAGGTTGAATCGATTGCAAAATTAAGACCAAGGCCTTCAAAAACTCTCCTTTCTTACTGAAGTCAGTAGGGGTATGTCTACACTAGCCCCCTAGTTCGAACTAGGGAGGCTAATGTAGGCATTCGAAGTTGCAAATGAAGCCTGGGATTTAAATATCCCGGGCTTTATTTGCATCTTCCCATCCGGGCGCCATTTTTAAATCCCCTTAGTCTGAACTAACTGCCCACGGCTACACGCGGCAGTCAAATGTTAACTTGAACTAAGTCCTTAGTTCGAGTTAACTGCTACACCTCATTCCACGAGGTGTAACAATTAACTCAAACTAAGGACTTAGTTTGAGTTAACGTTGACTGCGCGTGTGCAGCGGGCAGTTAGTTCGGACTAAGGATTTAAAAATGGTGCTTGATGGGAAGATGCAAATAAAGCCCGGATATTTAAATCCCGGGCTTCATTTGCAACTTCGAATGCCTACATTAGCCTCCCTAGTTCGAACTAGGGGGCTAGTGTTGACATACCCTAGGAGCTGAGGGCACTCTGCACTTCAGGATTGGACTGTTATTTATCTGTGAAATCAGAAATGGCAATAGCAGCTTTAATATTCACAGAGGATAGTTATTCTGGGTAGCTAAAATAGTTCCTCATCCTAACTGTTCTATACTTGTAATGTTATTTCTTCCTCCAAAACATATTTCATCAATTTCTGTTCAAATCTTGGGGGGGAAGCCTACAATTGTGCAACATATTGGAACATTTTAATTAGAAATGTGATGGAAATCAAATAGCTCTGCACATGGAGTGTCCAACCTCACCTAGCCAGGGCACAGCTATGGTATTGCAGTTTATAGGCACCAGTGGCTTCGCTGACTTTAAGAAGTTGCCTGTGATAATTACAAGAAGCACAGCAGTGGAACCTACTGCAGCTCACCCAAAAGGTTATATAAAATAGCATCTTAACAAGAGACTGAGTGCACATACCATCACCCAACACAGCCTTAGAGAAGAGGTTTTTCTTTCAATCACAGAAGTAGCAGAAAATCTAGCCGACATAACAGTATTGGTCTCAGTTAAAATTACAGGTGAAATTGATTAACCAACATGTTTTCCAGATGCAGTCCTAATTAAAGGTTACATTAAATGTACACTTGACATTAATAGCCTTTTATTAAATACAAGTTTAAATTTGGTACAGTCTATAATTATAACAGTAATAGGACAATTGTCAACACAGTAGCCAGACTGATAGCACCATAGTATCTGCAAACACAAATGAGCATCTTTATTCCATTTCAGCAAAATCTGGAAACCCTATCAAACTAGTAACTTCACCAGAACATATATCTGCAGGAAGACATTCACTAGAAAGGTTTAATATAATGGCACTGGAAGGAGATCTGTGCCATGGACTTGACTCACTGGTACAGGCACGGGGATCTCTACATCTGGATTCCAGACTGTGCAAGGGAAGGCAACAGCTTCCCCTAGAAAGTCCAGTGAAGGAAAGCAGTGTTGACTTGCAGTTGGGAATCCTGTAGAGCAGGCTGCTGAGGGACTGTTTTGTATGAAGTTCTATTGGGACTGCACTAGCCAGTTGCTGCCCCACACCCCCTGATAATGTGTGAATTAAGGTAACCCTGGCCTACAGCAAAATTTTGTCACCCTGGTTGAGGTCTCTGGCTGAATCAAGCCCTGTATCTTGTTGAGCTCAATAAGAGCCTAATCTTGCAAGGTGCTGTTTGGGATAAAGACACTCTAATCCACTGCAATGTCTTGTGTCTTTAGTACTCGAGGTTCACAAAAAAAGAAATACAGGCCATTTGTTATCAAGGGTACATCAAATGGGCTAAAGTCGAATTAAGCTATGCAACTTCATCTATCTCAATTGCATAGCTTAAATCGAAATAGCTTAACTTGGCTTTTGGCGCTGTCTACACAGCAGGAAGTCAAAGGAAGAACACTCTTCCGTTGACTTCCTTTACTCCTTGTGAAAATGAGGGTTATAGGAGTCAGAGTAAGAAGTCTTCCAGCTCAACATTATTTTGAAATAAAGACTTGTAGTATAGACACACACTATGTTATTTCAGAATAACATCAGTTATTCCAAAATAATGCTTCTGTGTAGACATACCCGAAGTTATTGTATGAAGTAAACTTCCTTTAAAATCTGATGTGGGAAAAAAAATGTCTCCTTTTATTAAAATCCTGACAGCTTCACCAAATTGAGTTCATACTCAAAAGTGATTTCATCCAATGCTCAAGGCTGACTTCCATGAAAATAGCTTCATTAGGATTTGAGATATGCATAAAGTTGAGTTATGACAGGGTGTTTTTGGTTCAAATTACACAGAATTCCTATTTGTGCATTGTAAATTAAATATAGACTTACAAAGGACAGTCTTAGTTGGTGTTCCCTTTTTTTGTCTCCCATGGGAGTTAACCCATCTGGGAAGCAAAATGCTCTGAGAACACTAGGAAACGAGGACAGTATATTAACAGCAAATACTTCTGATTATAAAATAGGTATGAAACAATTTACAGCAAATTAGCATTTTGACCACTGACACTGAAATGTAATTAGGTTTTGTTCTGAAGGTTTAGAGAATGAACACATTAAAAATTTGTTCTGAAATTGTTCATTTTTGAAGATAATAGGGTAAGAAAGAAACACACTTTTTCTCTCTCCCTCCAATTTTGCCATTGAAAAAAGGGGATCAGGAGAAGGGGGATGGGAGGAGGGGAAGAAACACAAGCCAAAATGTAAAATCAACATCTCTCCCCAAAGTTAATTCTCAGACTATACTAGAGAAAATATATATATTTTTGTGTGTGTTAAAAAAAAAAAAAGAGAAGATTTAAGAAAAGGCCTAGGGTAAAGGGCCAACTTTTATTTGAAGAGTTTCAGTCATCTCTAATATACAGCTTTTTCTATGATATGTCTTTTCTCCAAGATCAACTGCTTACATATGGTATATTTACAGCATCATCAACAATATTACTTAAGTCATAGTGCTTTTAAATTGCAATTCATTTATGGGTAGATTACTGGATTAAGGCCCTGATCTTGCAATGAGTAAAGCATGGGCATAGTTCCATTGTAGTGGACTCATTCCAAAGGTCTTCTTTCTCCTTTCTTTTCCCCAAAACCAACATTCCTCTCTCCTCAGAAACCCCTTTGCTCTTCCAGAGACCCCCAATTTCTCTAATTTTCTCCTTCCAAAACTCTCCAAACTTTCCCCCTCTTCATAATTGAATCCAGACATATTTCTGGAAGTTAAGGTGTGTTTTAATGGGAAAGTTTGCTTCTATTTTGAAGGATTATCCCTTTAGAAATCCATGGATGTTTTTCTATGTAGAAGTGCAATTCTGATAGAGTAAGGAGCTGAAATCCATGTGAGAATGTAAATAGTGGATTTAATACCTCTTAGATTAAATCACCTGATAGTTCCTGATGCAAAAGGCTCTATTGCAAGATAAATGGAGGTATAGAAAATTCTTGTCCAGTCATATGGCTATACTTGTTTAAATTAAAGTGGAAAGGAAGAACAAACAGGGAAGCATTTTAATTTTGTAATGATTCTTGCTTCATAAAGGGGTAAAGCCTTCCTCCAAATATTTAGCAAGGAGATAGCCACTTTATCCTATCCCTTAAGCATTAGAAATGCATACAAAGTCCAATTTCAAGATGAATTAAATTTGATGTGCACAGTGGGGCTAATTACTTGCTGATTTATATTTGACATTCTTTCTGAATGAAATACTCTGCAGATGTCTTGTTTGAATTTGGGAAAATGAAAAGGTATAAGGACATGTATAAATCATGTGTCAATAGCAATAGTCATAACTAAGTAAAATTAATGAAGATTCCTAAAATGTCTTAAAATTAAAAGTTAAATTATTTGAAAACATTCTTTATTTTTCTATTCTTAGGCATGCAGCTGTCACATTAAAACACTTAATTCCTGTGGTTAAACATTAGGATACATTTAAACATCCATCATTAAAATAGTCCATTTCATTGGCAAACAATTATTATATATTCATTAATACACCAGAAAAGAATCTTACATATTTCCAATATTTGCATAGCTAGAAATGTTAGAAAATGTTAAAACAATGAGGAGTCCTGTGGCACCTTAGAGACTAAGACTCTGTTTACACAGCATCATTATTTCAGAATAACTAATGTTATTCCGAAATAACAGATTGGGTCTACACACAAGCAGTTATTTCAACATAATGTCAAAATAATGTTGAGCTGGAGGACTGCTTACTCTGACTCCTGCAATCCTCATTGTATGAGGAGCAAGGGAAGTCAGGGGAAGAGTGCTCTATCTTGAAATAACTGCTTTGTATAACTGCTGTAGTTATATTCTGGAGGTGCTATTCTGTTTGTCTAGAAAAAAATTGGTGGCTATGCAGGGGTTACTCACAGTACATCAATTTAAATATAAAATTATTGGGGTGAAGAATACTGAAGAGTACTGACCAGATCAGTTAGCTGAGATGCAAAGACAGTTCAAATGGCTGCAGCACACAGTGCATTCTTTAATGAAGAGGTCTTGCCTCGGTCTCCATGCAAAACATTCTCAGTGCAAGTCTCAGTGCAAAAACATTTTTGCATCTATGGGTATGTCTAGACTACATGCCTCTGTCACCAGAGGTATGTAAATTAGACTACCTGACATAGTCAATGAAGCCGGGGGATTGAAATATCCCCGGCTTCATTAAAATAAAAATGGCCACCGCACTGTGCCGGCTCAGCTGATCGTCGGCACAGCGCGGCAGTCAAGACGCGGATCGGTCGACAGGGGATGCCTTTGTTGGCCACTCCTGTAAACCTCGTTTCACAAGGCATAAGGGAGCGGTCGACAAAGGCGTTCCCTGTCGACCGATCCGCATCTTGACTGCCGCGCTGTGCCGGCACAGCATGGTGCCATTTTTATTTTAATGAAGCCGGGGATATTTCAATCCCGGCTTCATTGACTATGTCGGGTAGTCTAATTTATATGCCTCTGTCGCCAGAGGCATGTAGTCTAGACATACCCTATGAAATAAAGTTTGTGATCTATCAAACCAGTGGACTACTCATATGTCCATGAAGGTCAGGCACCTGCATCCTATTACAGTTAGAGTTGGAACTGCCAGAGGCATCTATACATATTGTTGCCACCAACTCTTGAGTATAAAGGATTCTGAATTTTTGCAAAGTATCATAAACATGCAGAGATCTAGCTTTTCCATTCAGCCTATGTCTAGACTGCAGGCTTCTTTCGGAAGAAGCTTTTCTGGAAGAGATCTTCCAGAAAAACTTCTTCCGAAAGAGAGTGTCTAAACAGCAAAAGCCTATTGAAAAAGTGATCTGCTTTTTCGAAAAATAGCATCCACACTGAATAGATACTATCTTATATTTAAGCTGTGATTACTATGGCTGGGCCACCAGCGCACCAGTGTTTTTTCCTCTTCTTTTGAAATAACTCCCTCTTCCCTATTAACACACACACCTTTTTCTGAAAGAATTCTTTCAGAAAAAGGCTTCTTCCTCGTAAAAAGAGGTTTACCAATGTAGGAAAAAACCCTCTGTTCTTTCAATTTTTTCCGAAAGAAAGCTATTGCAGTGTGGACGTAACTGGAGGTTTTTTGGGGGAAAAACAGCTGTTTGTCCGAAAAACCTCTACAGCGTAGACATACCCTCAGTCACTTTCTATATTCAAAAGCAGCAAGGTATGCTCTTTGGCCATGTTACCAGACTGGACGAAAACACATCAGCACCTCATTATCTCAAACTCACTAACAACACTCAAAGGGGCTCACATCTGGACTACTTGGTGCCGCCCAGGAGGCTACCCCAAATATTTGTGGAGCTATAGGATTTAGTAATGATCCAAGGATCATTACTACACAATGTCTGGAGTAATGCCATCAACAATGGTCATCTAGCTGGCACAATGGTTCACCGTAGAATTTGTGTGTTTGATTTTGATGACGATATCTATATTAGCACAACATTAAGTACATAATTGTTTTGTTTAACTGGCTTAAGTATGAGTTTTCATGATTTCGAAAATATTCATTATAATTCGGGAGCCATGACCATTTGACTTTTTGACTTCCATCTCCTCAACCATCACCTCTATTGGGTAGAGACCCACATCTCTCTCCCTTCTGACTGAGGTTTTTTCAGGTTGCCGTTTCCTGCCTACATGGTGAATTCCCCAGCAAATGACACTGCCTAACCAGGCTATGTGTGCACTTTGCTGTGTCTCCAAAGGCCATAATAGCCAGAAGTTATAGCATACTACCCAACACTTCCTAAGCAAGGAGCATCACACAGAAAACATTAAAAATCAAGAGATCACACCTCACCCCAAAACCGCTACCCCACACACTACAGCAGGGCTCTGTTAGCCATTAGACCTTCATGCCCTACCAAGGAGTTTTTGTGTGATTACAAGTTTATAACAACCTCAGTTCAGAATAAGTACATTAAAGCACAGGTTAGTCTTTTCTTTGTAAGGCGTGGACCTTTGATCTTCAAATGCCAGGAACAGGCAAAGTGAATTATTCCCTTCTTCAAGGCATAGCTTAAAAAGCCTGGGTTTTTGCTTAACCTAGAAAGGGAAGTTTTCTTTCACTGCCTCCTAGATATCTCCCAAGAAATCCACTTCACACATGTTGTCCCAGACCACCAATTTTTGTTCTCCATTGTTCAATACAGTCCTTTGATCATTTAGACACACAATAATATATAGCCTTTTTCTTTAATAGAAATGATATTAAAGTTGACAAGTTTGCTGAAGCCACTCGCCTCTTTGGTTTGACCATCAGCCTAGGAAAGACCGAGGTACTGTTTCAGCTGGCTCCAGGATCTGCTGCTCTCCCCCCTTTAAATCTCTATTGAAGGAATGGAGTTAAAAACAGTGGACGAGTTTAAGTACCTCGGCAGTGTGATAGCCAATGATGGCTCCCCTTGACAAAGAAATCAATGCCAGGATCTGCAAAGCCAATCAGGCATTAGGACGTCTGAGAGCATGAGTGTTGAATCAGCACAATATTCAACAGTCCACTAAACTGAAAGTGTACAGGGCTGTAGTCTTGACCAGCCTCCTGTAGGGATGTGAAGCCTGGACCTTGTACAGAAAACATGTGAAACTACTGGAGCACTTCCACACACACAGCCTGAGGTCATTACTGCACATTCGATGGCAGGACAGAGTCACAAACTTGGAAGTCCTTGACAGAGCAGGAACCACAAGCATTGAAGCCATGATTCTGAAAGCCCAGCTTTGTTGGACAGGGCACGTCATTCGAATGGAGGAGTCAAGAATTCCTAAGCAACTCCTCTCTGGTGAACTCTCCCAGGGCAAAAGGAACCAAGGCAGGCCTTGCAAGAGGTATAAAGACTGCGTAAAGGCCAACATTGCCCGTGCTGGATTAAGGCCAAAGCAGCTAGAGCAGCATGCAGAAGACCAAACAGGCTGGCGTGCTCTCATACGACATGCGTATGACAACTTCAAAGAGCAGCAATGCATACGCCTGATTGATGCTCATGAGAGGAGAAAAGCAACAGTAGCCGCTACACCGACAGAGCCAGGACAATTCCTTTGCCCCCACTGAGAATGCCCATGACGTTCAAGGCCTGGACTCCTCAGCCACATGTGAGTCCACAACGGATGAGCCTGTGCAAGCTCAAGATGTCATCGTCGGACTCGACGGACTACAAACAATTAAAGTTGAAATAAGGTTTTGTTACAGTTGAAATTTAAAGTGAAGATATTTCAGGGGGGATTCCCAGAACACATTTGACCACATTTAGGCTGTGTCTAGATTACATCCCTTTTCTCGAAAAAGGGATGTAATCTAGACACAGCCTTCTTGTCTTCTTATATAAATTCCCTGCCATTGTTACTCTCTTGAATAGCTGACCCTCTGCCTTAAAATTTTTGTGACACACAAACACCTCTAGGACATGGTGCCAAGTATTCATTTAGGCACTAATCAGGCTTTTTACTTGTGTGCAGGGATGTACCCATAAGGAATCAGTTGTAGCTATGTTTTATATAATTATAAATAAAAATACTGTTGGTTTTCAAAATTCCTTAGCACTCACTCAGTCCTTATCAGATTTTAAGGTCATGATGCTGTCCCCCTCACTCCTTTGTGTGCTGTTGACTGATGTGCCTTAACTGGTCAGCCCAATGAGCCATTGATTTGGGCCAATATTGACCTTGACCTTCTCCAGGCTCCTGTACTCATCTCAATTCCCTTCCTGCTCTCAACTTTTCATAGTTGAGAGCTGCTTTTTCATTAGTTCTACTAATGTATCTAGAGCACACTCCTTTCAGGCATAGAGACACTTCCTAGCTTTAAACTTTGCCTTAGAAGTCTCCTGACTCTCTTTAGCTTATGACTCATTTGCTCTGTGAAGTATTTTATGACTCAGTGTATTGCTGTGTAAAAAGCCAAATATATTGCATTGTGTATGTGTATGCTGTGTATATATATAGTATGATATCTGTTCCATACCATCTCTTTTTTATTGTTTCTTGCAGTGTTTCTTACAATGAACAGGCTGTTTCCTATTTTATCGGTACTCATTTTCCCCTATAGCTATATTTTGTAGGTTAAAAGGTTATTGAAATAAAAAGGAAGACACATTTATGCTATCAAAAACAAATAAAAAAACCCACACACCAAGAGAAAACTGTAGCTCTTTTCAAGCCAGGAGTTTGTGAAATTGTATTAAAATATATAAGAAAGTTAACAGGAAGCAGATATTGAAACTGTTTCCTTGCATTCTTTCATTAAGAGGCAGAGAGCAAATATCAGTTCATTGGGGCACTTAATTGTATGTAACATTCATTTTCAATCATGTTTAATTCTAAAAAGAGAGGGACAATGATGGGTCAGTCAATTATGTCAGTGATTTCATTTGAAAAAATGCAAAGAACTGGTGGATGAGACTTGCTATTTTCAAACTATAGTGAGCTCAGAAGTAACATGTTGAGGATGTTTCTGGTAGTGCTTGACAGCTGCAGAGAGACAGAGCCAGATCCTGCATTATGAAGTCAAACAAAATGCTTACTGATGTCACTGAGAGGCCTGCTTGCCAAAAGATTGCACTATCTGGCTCTCTGTTATAGTGCAAAGTTACGAGGAGTTTTGACTTTGGGTTTCACTTTGTATTTTAAACAAGCGTAAGATTTTACATTTCAAAAAGCTGCTGCACACAGAAGTTTTAAGAAAAGCTTCAGACAAACCAATTTTGCCTTTTCTTTGTTTTCTATCAAGCCTGTGAATGGTTTATTTTTCATCCAGCGCTAGAATGGGAAACTGAGGAAAAAGCACAGAAAAGTGTCCTCCTATCTGCACAAATACATGTAGGATACGTGCCTTCGGCTCTGTAGACTGTGGCTGGACATTTTAGCTGAACTATGGGACAAAGGCTGTTCTGGCAATCTTTCCGCATCTTTCTTGCCTGCTGTTATTCATTTAGGAAGTGCCAGATACATGTTAGCTAAAACTTCCCCAAAGCTCAGACAGATACTTGTGATGGCTTATATTTATTTTTATGGCAAAAAAGTGTTGTGGCCTCTCCCGGCATAAGATTCGGACTATGAAGAATTCAGCTTTGGAAATTTCTCACTGGAGAAACTCAGAACAATACACCACCTGGTTCTGCTTAATGTGAATATCTCACTATGTGAATTTTCTTTATATACTTCACATTATATAAAAAAGTTTTACATAATCTTGATTTACCATCACTCCATTGTTCCAGGAAAAAAGACAATAGGGTTGTTTTTTTTGTTTTTGCTTGCTGTCTGCATTTATAGGTGTTAGTTACCATGGAGCTATGGGACCTGCAGAGGATCATCTGAGACAAGAACTCCCAAGTCTGTTTGGAAGTCCATTAAAGTCAAAAGGATTCAGTCCTTTAGATCAGGTCTTGAGAGAAACCTTCTCTTCCTGGCCACCTCAGTGTAATTTTATCTAAGGTGTTCTATTCAAACTACGAAAATACATTAGTTTGCCTGGGTCTCTATCCACAATAGCTATTTGCTACATGTGGCTTACCCTGGTAGCAATGTTAGTATTATTTATTTAAAACAGGACCTCAAAGTCTTAGGTGTCTTACTGCACAGAATAGTCATGTTTCTTGCCCCCTGAAAGGGCTTGGAGAAGAAAGAAGGAAAGAGTAAAGATTATAGTATACTATTAATAGTATATTATTCCATACATGGTAAATACATCAAATCCTGCTGCAATCCATAAAGTCTGTTAATGTAGTTATACATGATTAATCATCTGTAGGAAACAATGTTATATTTAGAGGGTTATATTTTAATCACAAAAATAAGTTTGTAGTGTATTAAGTGTTTCACTCTATTTCTATTGAGCACATTCTGGCAACAAAAAATATAAACCCATTCAAGGTTATGTGAAAGGGTGTAATTTCAAGTGCCTGTCCCCATACAAATCAACTCTTCCTCCCCTCCATCCATGTGTTTTAAAACTTGAAATATCACATAATACTGGTTTGACTGCTTCGGAACAACGAGACAACCAGCCAACATATGGTTCACATAGATATTAAATTTACCTTCCAGAAATTTTCTTGTGAAGAGTAACTGTATTGCAAACAGTTTGCCTCAGTGTTTGGGGACTGAAGCCATGTGTGTATATGTTGAAAACTGTATTATATTTTAGTTTTAATATATAACTATTACTTTAATTGAAAACTGCAGTTTAAAACTACTGAATAATTATCTAAGCTTTTCACCCCATTTTTGTACTTTCCTGGGCACATTTGTTTACATGTATTGACGTTGAGCATTAAACTCCTAATGCAATACGTATTCAAGCTAGAGTTGAGATGGACAAGTTTAGCATAAGGGTGCACTGAGTTGATAAAAATGTCCCCTTTTGGGGAAAACATTTTTTTATGCATCCTACAATCCTGTACTGAAGCCTGGGTAAATTTAGAGAAGGATATTTTCACACTTCAAATGGGGTGTGTATCTTAATTTCCAATGATGATCACGGATCTGCACCACACAGGTAGATCTCGTAGGAGGATTTTTCCATTCAGGTCTAAATGCACACATCTGCCTTTTTGTGCTTTTGTCTTTTATTCTTCTTCACTGATGGGACTCATCTTGTGGTCTCTGCATCCCAGAAGTCTTTATACACAAAAATCATATTTGTATTACTTACAAAAAGTACAACAGCTCTTTATTATTCCATAGTAAACAGACTTTGTAGGCTGTTATTTCCCTATAATTTATGAAGTTTTAGCACTAATTAAGCTACAAAATCTATCCACACACAAGTTGCTCGGCTAGTTACACCTCTGACCGCTGATTCTGAGGTCAGCTATCATTCCTTTGCCTATTTTTCATGAAATCATGCAATTCTCTCACTCAGACTGGATCTCTGGTATATAGTACCCTGTTTACCTATTGCACTAACAATGTAGTCTGGGAGTTTCTGCCTCAAAACAAAAAATGCTTTATATTTCCCTACCCAGGGATCAAGTCCCCCCATTGGGAAAATGGTCTGTCAGGCACAGCACTACAGGGAGTCGAGCCAGAACATTAAAATGAATGACTTGGATTCTCTCTCAAATGTTTGCTGTCAAGGGTATGTTAGGGCTGACCTTCCCCTTTCTGAGTACATTTCCTGAAAATGATACTCTTGAATTAACTCAGTATATGCATACACTAATCACAATCTGTCAGTCAAGATACAGTATTAATAAATTACAGTCAAGTCTAAAGCCATCACTAAGTGATATTTATTACTCTCCTTCTTTACCCTAGCCTCTGCCTCAGAGGTACCTTATCTTCCCTCCTCCACTCAAACAGCTTTTATTCTATTGTGTCTAGTTCTTTCACCAACGCATTCAAGCATGCCATTATTTTTTCGGTCCTAAAAAATTCCCCCCCAAAACCCTCTTATCTATATCTTATCTATAGACTCAAAACCTATATCTCCAGGTAGTGTTCCATCCCCTCCACCCGCCACTTCACCTACAAACATCCTGAATGTAGTTAGTAGAGAGAAAATGGAGCTATCAGAACAAATTTGCCATTTGACCTCCTACCTGCCAGATGTCATATCCTGGAATACTGTATGGCTACGTCTATACTACATGCTTCTTGCTCAAGAAGCCTTTTGTGCAAGAGTTTTTGCGCAACACATTCTTGCGCAAGAGAACATCCACACCTCAAAGCACATCGCAAAAGTACATCTCAAGAGAGCGTCCACACTGCACGGACACTCTTGAGCAAGAAAGCTCTCATTGCCATTCACAGAATGGCCATCAGAGCACTGGTGCTTTTTCCCATAGGGGTTTCTTGCGCAAGAAACCCCTCTGGAGCATCCACACTTGCCTTTTTGCTCAATAGTTGTAGCGCAAAAAGGAGTTATGCCTCGTAAAAGGTTTACCTACACTGGCAAAAGCCCTCCCTTCTGATGTTTTACTGTTCATTTACTTGCGCAAAAGCGCATTTGAGGTGAGGACACTCCATAGGTTTTTGCGCAAAAACATTGCAGTGTAGATGTAGCCTAACTGTTTTGACCAACACTCACATTTCCAGTTACCTCAAAATCTAATAGTCTTTTTTGCATTTTTAGCTTTCTCAGCTTACTCTTCCCAGTACAGTTCACCACATCTCCCCTACTCCCACCCTCCTTTTGTGACTTAGTGTCTCTCCAGTCAAAGTGTTGTTAAGAAAATAAAATCCATACTCTCACTTTTCCTTTTGCTTTCACTCTTCATCTGCATTTTGCCCAGAGATCCTGGCTCATCAAGATATTTAAACATGGGACTAACTTTAAGCATGCGAATAGTCCCAATATTTTAATAGAAATACCTATATTTAAAGTTATGCTATGGTCAAGTAGCTTCTTAAAATCAAAGCCTCAAACTGTAAGTGTTCAGAGTATGGACCTTGTGCTTCTGTGCACATGGAAAATTAAGTGATAATTTTGGTGCTCTATACCATAATAATTAGAGCTCTGCAAATATCTACTTTATATCCGTGGGTATCCACATCTGTGGATGCAGATATCCACAGCTCATTTTTGCGAATACAGATGCAGATACAAAATCTTATATCCATGTATGGGTCTAATAATAGTGTTTAAAAACTGCAATGCTGATTTCATCCTGAGCATTTTCATCTCAAGCTTCATTGGATTCCTGTTTGGAATTGTACACATTTCCCTGAGGCTCAGAAGCTCAAATGCTACCTTTTAGACCACTCTTCAGAGTGAGCCTAATGGACACTTATGGAAAACCTAAACCACGAGCATGGTAGGAAAATTGCAGAAAATTCCTATGTGATGTTTAAGAAGTATGTTCATGAGTTGACTGGTGGCTAAAATAGTGTTGTGAGGTCAAACTTTGCCTATATAGGAAAATAGCATGATGTCCTTGGGATACAAAATTGAACAGTGTGTAGAATTTACCTTATATTTCCCTTGAAAAATAACATACTCTACCAAAAACAAATGCTTCCTTGGTTAATTTTTGAATTTAAATAAAAGCTTTATCAAAAGATGGATGGAATTGGAATTGCTTACTCACAAGTCAATGGAAATTCTTTTTCTGTGCATGTGATTAGATATTTCACTGACAACTCATGATTATTTACACTTGCTCTGTCAAGGTGAAAAAAACCTAGTTTGATATTAAAATACTTATTTGAATATGGACCATATATTCACAAGAACTCAAAACAGACTGTTGAGTCTGCAGGGTGAACATTGTTCTATGTTAATAAAAAAATATACAGAAGCATTCCTTAACTGTCAGCCTCTGGAGCTGGTTTGTTAATTTAACACTTGAAGAAATATACTTGAAATCCAGGGTAATTTGTTGCACTGAAAGCTAAAGGAAGCACACTAATATTAGAGTTTCAGATCAGTAGGAAATAAAATAATAGCTTCTATATTTTATGCTTTTAAAGTTACGATGATTTTGGTTAGTTTGAAACCTTTCTATACTTAGCACAAATTAGTGTTCTGTGATTTTTGTTGTAGCTGTTGTGGAACAAAGAGGTGGAAATTGAAGGATGAATGGAAAAATTGTTACATTAAAACAACTGACCTGCTATTATAAAACTGACTATAATCAGTGTAGTTCTATGTTAGCAACTCCTACTGCTGCAACCAGAGTCAGCCCACCCCACCATTTCTGACCTCCTTTCTCCACCTCCTTTATGTTGTGCTTTCAGGGAACACCCAGAGTTGTGAGGCACCTTGCTACTACTCACCAATAGCACAAAGGAGCCTTGTCTGCTAGTTCCCCAAGTCCACTAGACACTGGCAACACAAGTATTCCCTTCTCAGGAATGGTCGACACTACACAGGTTGACATAAGGCACCTTGCATTGACCTAGTTGTGGAAATGCCTTCACTTACATCAGTGGGAACCAAATTCAAGTGCCTCTCTGTGTGGACTTACTAAATACCCACTCCTCAAACAGTAGAGTCAATGTTGATGTAATTAGGATGACACAGCTTCAGTGTTGAAACTCCATTGCTTACATTGACTGTCACTAGCTTTGAAGAGCCAACCCACCATCCTCACACTGACAATATAATTCATACAAGTGCTCCTAGTGAGCACATGCACTGCTGACACAAGGACCCAAGCATGTGTGCACACTTGGAACTTAACTGCAGGGACTGCATCCTAATGTAAGATGAGTCAACATAATGTTGTAGGGTAGATATAGCCTTCAACTATGCAAGCTCCACTGTCCCTTAGAGGCAGGTTGCAATAGGCACACTCCTACCCCAATTTGTCCAAGCATCCTCCTTGAGTGTCCAGTTACAGTAGACACTCAGAGATCTGCTACCCACAAAGGAACAGTACACACCAACTTATCCCCTTCACCTAAGGATCACAGCTCTGCTCAACACAATGCTTAGTTTTGTTTACTGAGAAAGCCAAAGTAAGTATCTAACTGAAGTTCAAATGCTAGCAAAGGGTTACATATAAAAATGCGTTCTGACCTTAAACTTAACAAGATGCCTCCTTTTCTAATAAGATACCATTTACCCAACGTGCTTCTCACCATAGGCGTGAGCTACCTCTCCACCGTGGGGGGTGCTTGACCCAACTCTACCCCTTCCTACCCCCATTCCATCTCATCCCTTTCTCCAAGGCTTCACCCCCTACCCCACCAGTGTGCCCTGGGCCCTGCTCTTCCCCCTTCCTTCCAGTACCTCCTGCACAGCACAGAACAGCTGATCTGCAACCTGAAGAAGGTGCTGGGAAGAAGTGGGAGGAGTTTATCATTGGAGTCATGGGTAGGAAGGAGGTGCTGGGAGGTGGGGGGGGAGTTTGGCTGCTGCTGGTTGCTAAGCACCTGCTAATTTTCTTCCCCTGAATCTCTCTGAATCACCCATGGAACTGGTGCCCTTCTAAACCAGGATGACAGTGATCCTCCTGTTATGAGTCCAAGCCCACTGGTAGCCTGACTCCCCAGAAGAAGGGTGTATCTCTGCAATGCCAGGCCTTTGATCTTTACATGTAAATAGGGTTCCTTCCTCTTGCTATTCACCTCTTCCCAAAGTCCCCAGGATGTCACTCAGGGTGCATCTACACTGCAGGGCTTTACTTGAAATAAGCTACGCAAACTGAGCTACATCAATTGCGTAGCTAATTTTGAAATTATTTATTTTAAAATAGAGAGCAGCTACACAGCACTTATTTCGAAATAGAGCACTCTTCCTCTGACTTCCCTTACTCCTCAAACAATGAGGGTTATAGGAGTTGGAGTAAAAAGTTCTCCAGTATGACAGTATTTTGACACTATTTCTAGATAACTGCCTGCTGTGTAGATGGGGACTCAGTTATTTTGGAATAGCGCTAGTTATTTCGAAATAGTATTGCAATGTAGACTTACCCTTAGGGTATGTCTACACTAGCTCGGTAGTTCGAGCTAGGTAGGCAAATGAGGGCAACCGGAGTTGCAAATGAAGCCCGGGATTTAAATATCCCAGGCTTCATTTGCATCTTCCCGGGCGCCACCATTTTTAAATCCCCGCGGCACGGAGTAGGTAGTTCCTCGTGGAACTAGAGGAGTTCGAATTAGAGATCCTAATTCGAACTACCTACTCCGTGGCGCGTGTAGCCGCGGGCATGGAGTTCGGACTAAGGGGGATTTAAAAATGGCGGCGCCCGGGAAGATGCAAATGAAGCCCGGGATATTTAAATCCCGGGCTTCATTTGCAACTCCGGTTGCCCTCATTTGCCTACCTAGCTCGAACTACCGAGCTAGTGTAGACATACCCTTACAGTGGAAATTTATTTCCCCTGCTATTTTACACACATCTACCCACACCTCCTTACATATTATCCATACATATTTTGTGGAGATAATGATGGTCAATCTGTTACAGGCTTTCAATAGAAATCTTACACGACATTCTTTGGTGAGCTAGAATGTAAGTACCAAACCAAGAGGAGATTGATTAAGCTCTTACATATTCCTGTGCCCTCTGCCATTTCTGATCAGAATACCTCTTGATGCCACTCTACTCACCTTCTTACTCGGGACCTGTCCCCTCAACCTCAAAATTAAACTTTAAATAAACCATATTTTAAAATTACAGTGTAGAGGTTTGATAAGTGCCCTTATGCTTAGTACCAAGTAACAGGTTGTGAATATAATCCTATGCTTCAAGTTTGTTATTGATTTTACATCCATGACCAGAAATCCCACTTATGCACCAAGCCCCATTGTGCTGGGTGTTTTGCAAATACCTATTCAAACTCCTCACAGATCTTATATTACAAGGCCTTGATTGTGCAAACCCTTATGTGTTAGGCAAATTATCATGAAAAAAGTTACACTGATTTTAATGAGTAACTACTCATGTACAGAAATTACTCTCATGCTTATGTGTGTTGGATCTAGGCTTTAACAGGGATAAGACAGAATAAGGAGGAATGAAACAGGACAGAAGCCTTGCTTCTGCACTGAAGACCATTTGTGCAAACCCTCATAACACTTACGCTGTGCCCAGTGGAAGTCAGGTAGGGCTCTTCCACATAGTGGAGGGACTTATCCATATTGTTCTTTAGGAAGCAGTGGTGGTAAGAAACATTTCTATTAAAAACATGGATGTTACTATTCATCCAATGTAATCAAAGTGTATCACATATTATAGATTACTAAAAAGATCCTTTCCCTAGTCTACGTCTTGGAAACTTCTTGATATTTCCTGCTATTTTTTTTTCTCTTCCTGGCAGAAGATTTTTAATGTCTTTGCAACTGGCGATTAAGGAAAAAAATAATGAAATGGAGAGTGAAATCTTAAAAGCACAATTAACAACACTACATATTGCACTATTGCTAACTACAGTTATATCACTTTCATTCTTGTGTTGCTTTATCTTTATTTTCATTTTCAGTGGATACAAGTTATGTTTACTAATCTATTAAGAGACAAGAATGTCTTTAAAAAAGGATAGGCAAAAAATTAGATAGAAAGTTGTCCTACTGAAATTACTAAATTCCACATTCTGAGACAAATATCCTTAAGCCATTTGTTTAAACAAGCATTGAGTTTAGCAGTACTATGCCATAACATGATACTCCAAATTAAACTTTTGCATCTCAAGTGACCTTTATAGCAGTTTTACAGTTCATAAATTCTTTACAATAGTGCTCTGTGGAGTAGTTTTAATAAATCTTGATTGTGCTATAACATTTACAGCACATACTTGAAATAGCATTTCCAGTCCTAACACACAAAAGTATGGGAATGATTCTTCTATTCCATATGGAGAGTTTTGTGATAGCATTCATGGAATAGTAGAGGCCATTCCAGTAATGAGAAAAAAGACCACACATTACTATTACTACCACAAGGGAAAATGGTATAAATACGTAAGTGAGATGCTCTTGATAATTCCTAGGGTAGAATGCCATTATGAGGATGCCAGCTCCTGACCACCTGTGGGAAAACATCTTTGGTTGTGGAGTTCTCAGACTACTCAACAAGGCGAGGTAAGAAGAGAAGCTGGTATGTTATTTAAGAAACAAAGGTTTAAAAAGTCTCAAAATGATAGACCATACAGTTTATAGCTTTATTTCCTACTTGTATATATTCTCCCCTGATACTAGATTAACCATATCTGAGTCTGTATTTGTTCTTTTAGGCTAATTCATCTGGAATTTAAAGGTTGGAGAATAGATTAAAGTGGTTTTATTAAATGTACTTATTTTAATTTAAGATAATATTAGATGGATTTCATTACAGCACCCAATTCAAAATTGCCTTCTGTTTAAATCCTCCACGGATTTATTCCAGCCTCTCCCTCTCTCTCTCCTTCCTGCCCTCTACCCCATTTATTTAATACAGCCTTCCCCACCATCATCTTTCCTTGCAGCCTTGTTAACCTAGATAGGACGATCTTAACACCTGCAGCTTCCATGCTTTGGAAAACCTTCTCAACTTCTACCTCATCAGCTCCATTCCGCAACAATACTTCACTGGAAGTACATTTCCCATCTGTATGCACTTGACAGCAAGTAGCACTTGCTCTAGTTAAGGCAGATCTTCAGCTTCCACTAACCCTTGATCCATTTTCAAGTTGCTGATGACTTTTAAAAAATTTCTTCAGGCTGACATTTTCCATGCTTGGTCGTGGGTCAGAATTGATTTTTATTGTTGTTATAGAACAACAAAAAGAGAAGAAAAATAACCTTATCCTTTTCACATATGGCCTAATAAGATATTGTGCTCAGATAATTCAAAAGCGTCAGAACTATTAAAAATCTTTTCAACTTGGCTTGTTTTATAGATCACTGAAGCTAAAAAACCCCAAGCCGACATTGGAGATAGTTCAATGGTTTCAAAGTTATAAAATTTAAAGTCAAAATTAAGCACTTCCACGGATGTCACACCTTTAGTGTACAATCATTACGAATGCACCAGGTAAGGATGAATTGTTAAGGACAATGTAAGGGCATTCCTAGTATATCCCTGAAACTAGCACTATCGCCAAGCTCTTCCAGCCAATCCCACTAGAATATATCATGTTGTGTATTAATTGGGGCAGAGGTGCGTATTTATTGGTTTGTACATCATCACAAACACTTATTGTTCTATAAAAATGAAATTGTCATAATTAGGTATGCCCTTGATAAGTAATTTTGCATGGTATAGGATGGATCTTGTAAATGGTGGTATTTTCAAAAGAAGTTGGGAATCAAATTGCAAATATTTTGCATCAGGAACACAGCAAAATTCTTCCAGAGATCACAGATGTCAGGATCTGTAGCAAGTGACTAAAGCAAAATATCCTTCAGGGAATCATAGAATACTAGAACTGGAAGGGACCTCAAGAGGGCATCAAGTCCAATGTCCTGCCCCCATGGCAGGACCAAGCACTATCTGACTATCCTGATAGATGTTTATCTAACCTGCTCTTAAATATCTCCAGAGATGGAGATTCCACAACTTTGCTAGGCAACTTATTCCAGTGCTTAACCACCCTGACAGTTAGAAAGTCATTACAAAGTATATTTTCCTGTGAGATCCTAAGTAGGATAGATAAGTTTGGGTGGCAGGCACTTTTAGTGGCATTCACATTGTTGTTTTGTAGCAGCAGCTGGGCATTAAGTCTTAAAAGGAAAAATGAATAGTTGATATAGAAAGAGACCTCTCCCTCTTTAGCTTAAAGATGCATAAATATTTTTGATCAATTTAGAGAAGACAGGCTAATAGTCTTTCTACAGTTGCCAGAACCTGTGATGAATTCTTAAAGAAAATAGACCCATCTTCAGACAACATATAGAAAAAAACCAATAGTGAAGATTTGGGTGTAGGAGTAGATTTAAAATATTGTTTTGGTGGTTTTAGCTATAGTTATACCTTGTGATGATACATGTAAATATTTCTACACATTTTGCTTGACAGTGTGGTTACACTCTTAATCCCCATTTGAAATTTTACATAATGTTATTTTGAGCAAACATAATGCCTTCAAGCTATATTTCATATTTTTTATTGCTACATTTTTTCCAAAGGCTCAGCATGAGATACTTAAACATTTGGAAGTTTTTAGAGCCACTTTCTACAACAGAAGTATAGCTTTCTGCTACGCTGTGTAGACTTTGATAAGCACGTCTTTGTTGTTGTTGTTGTTGTTGTTTTCTTTGTGAATATATAAGATTGGACAGTGATAAACATAGCTAAACTGATATGAAGGAACTAACCAGAGATTCGGAGTTTAGGCTAGAAGGCAGTGTTCACATAATTTATATTACCGTGATGACTAGATGCGCCCCCCAACACTACGTCTAGACTGCATCCCTCTGGTCGACAGAAAGATGTAGATTAGGCACATCGAAATTGCTAATGAAGCAGGGATTTGAATATCCCACACTTCATTAGCATAAACATGGCCGCCGCTTTTTTCAAAATGGAGTTTTTTCGAAAAAATGGCTGTCTAGATGCGGATTTGTCGAAAATAAACCCTTTTTCGACAGATCTTGTAAACCTTTTTTTGAGGAATACAGGATCTGTCGAAAAAAGGTTAATTTTTGACAGATCCACGTCTAGACTGCATTTTTAAAAAAAAAAACTATGTTTAGAAAAAAGCGGCAGCCATGTTTATGCTAATGAAGCATGGGATATTCAAATCCCTGCTTCATTATCAATTTCAATGTGCCTAATCTACATCTCTCTGTCAACAGAGAGATGCAGTCTAGACATAGCCCAAATGAAACACCAGTTTGCCATGCCATACAGTAAGAGATAATCCCACCTGGAAGCGCTTTCATTTATATAGACAAGCCAGGAAGGGAAATTGAGGCATGCCAAGGTGAAATAACTTACCCCGAGTGGCAGAATCATAAATATAACTCAATGAGTTAACTTTTTCCCATGTCCTGTCCTATGTGGTGAAGTTTTAAAGGACAAAAGCCTGCCTTGCAGACACACAACTGTGCAGAGGAGCACAGTGGTGTCAGCTGCCCATCTGCAGAGGCACCAACCCAGCACCACTATAGTAAGGAAGGCATCAGCTACTCTGCTTGCCCAACAGACATTACTTCTTTACACACAAGTGACAGAATTTAAAGCAAGGCATTGTCTAGAGTGTGAAATTGTCAAGGCAGATACAAACAAATTCTGAATTTGGAAATACTTCTGCTGATTCTCACTTGGTCATTGGAAAGGGGGAACGGGACAGAAGTCTGATATTATGTTTTGCTGTACATGAAATTTCCCAGTTGATCACAAGAAGAATTGCATATAATTTCCACATAAAAGACTGAGCGTAGCAGAAAGCCAATGAGTTAGATTCTGCCAGTGCCTGGTCTATTGAAAGGCATGTGACTGAAAGAAAAGTTTGAAACTAAGCCAGCATAAGAAGAAATACGTCCTTTTTTGATGCAGGAAAAGAAAATACATCTGTTAAATGTTCCCCTTAATTGTCTAGATAACTCTCTCTCACTAGAAGCAAGCTAGTTACAAAATTAGGACCTAATTTTGTGTTGTGTAACTCATACAACAGAGTGTTGCATCTGCCTGGGGCTACACTAATTTCAAGCACTGTCACATGCAGGATTTGGGCTGTAACGTCTACTTTCCTTCAGAGGCAAGTTCCAGAATACTTCATTTTGATTGACATTAATGTAGTAGTTATTTGCCAATTCTTCAATTTTAGAACTTTTCAAAGTAAAAGCTCTGCCAAATTAAAAAGGGAGTGGAACATTTTCATTTCTTATTGCATTGAAATGTATCTGGATCCTTCCAAAGCACTGTTTGGTTCATACTAGCCACTAATTAACATTTAGAAACTTTAGTATTGTCCATTTTGCATTTCTAATAAAAATAATCTTATCAATAAAGCCGTGTGACTTTGGAAGGGCTCACATGACAAAAGGATGGCCTAAGTAGCAATTTTCATATAAGATCACATTTCCTTATCCTTTTCTCATGTGAGCCATCACTCTTCTACTACACGTTCCGGCACACACACACACACACAAAGAATACTAGCAAACAGTCTACAATAATGGTTTCCCTCCCCCCGCCTTTTACCTACAACATACCCTAAGCATGAGTGACAAGTGTTTTTATTGTTTAATAGTGCAGAATGTGAAATGTGAATAGTGGAAGATTTTACCTGACAGAAAGTAAATGTTTACCCTAATTTATACAGTAAACCATTTGGAACCCAGATGTTCTGGATTTGAACCACCAGAATATGGTAATTACTCAGAAGGAAATAGCCCTAAGATGACAGCTATCTGAAGGTTAATGTAGAAATATATCTTGCTAGTACTCTAAAGCTTTACTAAAACTATCAATTCCAGGACTGAAGGAAAAAAAAAAAAATCAACTGTCAATATGGTTTGCTCCTTCTTCTTGCCCTTATTCTACTAAAGAAGCCCATGTTTCTTGCCTGGAAAAATAAAAGTATTTTCACCATTTTGAGATGCATCCAAATCCAGGGAAAGCCTGCAGTATTTACTGATAGATTCTATTTTGGATCACATGGGTGGGCATGCATATAACCTCACATAGAACAACAGGTAGTAGAAAATGCATCATCCCATTGAAATGGACTGGTAAAGAGCCCGTGTTAGGCCATGTTATTTGTGTCCAATATCTTCTAACTGGTTTGTTGTTTGTGTGTGGCTTATGCAAGAAACACTGCATATCCTTCTCCCTCTGCTCCAAAACCACCTCCTAAAGGCCACACATAGGGTATGGAAAAGTGGAGGGTGTAACAGGAATACCACATCTAAGCATTCAATAGATGCTGCCCCGCTCTTTACAGGGGTAGCTTATCAACTAAAGTGAAAGTGAGAGAGCCAAAGCACTATAAAGCTGGTAACCAGGGCCTAAGTTATTTTTTTAAACAGCAAAAACAGTGTTGGCAGAGGCTTAAACTCGCTAAAAGAACTGGGCTGTAGGGATAATGATAGGATAGGATGCTGCATTTTTTTAAGCTAAGCAATGGGATTGCAAAGTTATATATCGTGTGTATGTATGCATATATATCTCAAACCTATATTTCTATGTAATGTATTCCTGAATTGCGACTGCCTCCACTTTTATAATTTCTCTCATCCATGGCAGATCTGTGTATACAGCAAGCATGACAAACAGATCCTGCAAAGATGAATGCTCCTGCTTCACCTCACAGAAGTCAAGAAACACACTGGAACATATTAAGCACATACTAAAGACTGACCCCATAGAGGCCATGCCCCTCCCAAAACATCCCCCCCCCCCACTTTAAGCTAAATGTTCAGATTAAGTCTGCAAATATCTCATTTAGTGTTATTTCAGCTTCATTTCTCTTATGATCTCATTCCTAGAAGCACCATATTTGAATGGGATAGTGTGAAAAGTTGGCAGTGCTGGATATACAGCCAAATCATCTTATAATTTGCACTATGAGCAGACAATAAGAGTTCCACTGGCCAGATGCAGTTAGTCAGGATTAGCCCCAGGTGGGCTGCCAGAATCTTTAACTGAGCATCTGTAGGTATGGCCATTCGCAGCTCCTGTTGGTCCCAGTTTGCTATTCCTGCTCATTGGGAGCTCTGGGAAGTGGTGGTCTGGTCCTAGTATCCATCAACCTTGGTTATTTCAAAACACTCAAAGCATCTCGTTTCCCCAGAACTGTCTGTGCTAAAGTGTCCAGGTGTCTTCTAGAATTCACAGAAGTAATCCAGCCCATTGAGTCTTTGAAGAGGCCAAAAGTGAAGCTTATTATTTTAACTGGAGTTAATCATTTCAATTTCAAATCTCAAATTGGTTTACATTAAGAAAGTCAAGTTTATTTATTAAAAATATTCATAAAGAGATAGGTCTTGAGTTGAGATGCAAGGGATAGACATGAAGTTACAAACAAGCAGAAGTCAAATACACCATGGCTGAGACCTAACTTAAGCTAGAGTCTTGTTTCCAGCTATGGCTGACTTCCCCCTTCCGTCAGCCAGGATGTCCCACAGAAGTACAGGATGCTGGTTTCTCTTCTCTTTCTAAGGCAAAAGTCTTTCACTAAGTAGGGTTCTTGCCTATATCCAGTTTCCAGAGACTTCAACCACTTTGGTCAAAGGGCCCAGCTTTTTCAGCTTGCCAGAGCTCTAGGCCTTGGTGCCTATTTTGTGATGGTGCCAGGGTTGCTTTTCCTGATATCTTCTCAATCTGTTTTGTCCCCAGAATTCCCATCCTCTTGCTGATTCAGATGCAAATAGGACTTCCGCTGTTTTTAAATCACACTTTGCTGAATTTAATAGGAGGTAATTTAGGTGTAGTAATAAAGTACATCAGATCTGACAAGAGATGTTGACAGAGCAGAGAAACCCTTCCCCTCCCTCTGCCATAGGCCTGTGTGTCACATATTTAAAATATACTCTAAATTCAATACATAACAATATTCTAAAGGGAATGTTAAAGACTATGCAACTAATATACTTACAGGAAATCTTGTTATTTTATTGTCCTAGCTGCTAGTTCTAGAAACCTACTTAACATTTAACAAAGATATTTTAGCAGGTTCTTAGCTATTTGAGAGGCATATAGCACAAGCTGAGTTGCTGGAGTAATAAAAGGCAGAATAAAGCTGCTATTTTCACTCCATTCATTCTTGCTCTATTTAAGACACAGGTGTTCCCTCAGTGTAGGTTAACTCCCACAAGGATCAAAATTACAGCCAGAGATTGTCAATCACACAGGAGACTCTATATCATGTAAGTATCCCCTTATGAGGTGAACTGATCCTCCCATGGCCAATATGCCAGCACTGTGGACGGGGTCTATCAATGGTGCATTCTTAGGAAGCGTAGATAGTACCAGTTAAACTTTAATACTAAATAAAACTGGTGTTTTGTAATACATAGATGCTATGAAGACAAGTTTAGGTAGAAGAGAATGCTCAGCTCATCACAAAAAGCAAATAGTATCATGAAAAATTGGGTCCCTGAAGTTCTGCAACTTTTCAAAATTTAAGTTGGGAAGTGCACATGTCTGAAACAGTTATAATCTCTGAATAATTCTATTAGAAAGAGAGATTCCATTGCGGTGATGTTATCTAACATACCAGGAAATCTGTCCAGATTTGACATGCATTTTCAAATGCAAGTAACACCCTTTACTGCATCATAAAATTTGCAACAGCACATTGGAGCTAAACATAAATACTGTATTGCCTTTTTTCAGCTGGGCATTTTATATTCATTATGATAGCGGGTAATACAGTTCCGCATGTAGAAACATTTCATTTCAAGTTTTCTTTTTGCCAAAGTCAGTTTTATTCTTAAAAAGGACTCTTAGTACTGCAATGGATTTTAAAATACCAAACATTCCCTGAATATAACCATTAGCCAGACTTCAAATGCTCATTGCTGTGGGGCACTCATTTCCCAATTAAAAGGTACTACTATCAACTTTAGTATATATGAGCAGTGCAAATGGGTCTGATCATACTGCCACGAGGGTAGTATCCTGATCACAACTGGCAAAAACTGCCACTGACTTCAATGAATCTTTGATTTGACCTTTGCAGTTTTGCCATTAAACTTCAATGAGATCAGGATTGGCCTGTTGGGAGGCATGGATTTGTATCTAGCCAGGTACTGTAAACCTTCCATCTTCAGCATATATTTATTTTATGTTATAGCCACTATATATATATATATATATGTTATAGCTTTAGGAGGAGGGTGAGCATCATGCTAGCACATCCTTCTGTCTAGAGCTGTTTAGAGCAGGATGCCTGCATGTTTTTTAACTTGGACTTTTCAAAGATGCCATAAAAAGAGTACAAGAGGTCATTAAAACTTAACCCTTCTGGCGGTCCAGTTTATTCACTACTCTGGATATATACTGTCCCTGCAGTCCATCATCCCCAGTTCAATCTCTCTCTACCACTCGGTAGGGAATCCCAGCTCTCTCTTTAGAGCTGGATCCCTGTATTTTACCATCTTTCACCAATTCACTTAGGCTATCACTAAGCTATCAAACAAAACTAAAAGCTATCTTTCCCTTGAGAGTCCAAAGTAAACAGGAAGTCTTTACACCAGTTTTAAATTAGATCCAGAATTCATAGGCTTTACCTAACTAGAATATAGCCTTCTAGCTCTCAAATGCCTCTCCCTGTCAGAGTCTCTACCAGCAGTCTCTTGTTCCCTGTAACTCCTCTCTATTACCATTAATTTCCTATTGCAGCTGCCTGCTGTTTTTATAGTGGAAATCACCAGCGCTCTCAGGTGTGCTCATTCAGTAGGCAGGCTTAGTTAGCCCCAGGCCCTCCTCCATGAAGAGGTAAGCTACCCTGTTATACTGACAATAACAATATGTCAGAGTTAGTCACATTCCTCCCCTAGCTCCCACAGTATTTTACAGGTATTTAAGACCCCATGAGTCCTAACCTGTTGTGGTGTATATAAGTCTCATTTTTGTATCATTCATTTGTGAAAATGGAATAACACTTTTACAAAATCATCAATCATTTACTAAGGTAATTAAAATGGAAAGGGGGAGGATCTGGTCCAACAATCAAATTAAACTGAGTGAGTGAAAACTAATCAATTTTTGAAGGGGAAAAATTGCAGGGAAATTCACTGTAGATGTAGTAATCTTAGGAGCATTATATGAGTAAACTTTAAGTAAGGGATTCTTGGATTTCCTGAATGTATTAGTTACACATAAGCTTTCTATTAAGTAGACATGTTCAAAGTATTTTCCTTGAACAGAGTTGTGGATAATTCAAGACAAATTAAACTTTACACTTTTCTATGTTTGAATTTCTGTGGGTCCATCATACAGTATGATGGGACAGTGATACCATTCTGGCTTTGGTTCAAAACACTTTGTTTTTAATTGCCTGCCTTTCAGACTTAAAACTCAAATAAAAAGTAGATATTTCATGACCTGTGCAGCTATTTGTCCTTGGTTCTGGGCATTGAATGAGAGCTTTTCTTTTCTAGTTTTAAGATTAGAAATAGACCTGAACCAAAGATCTAAACACTCCAGAATATTTTAGAAAAAGGGATCTGGTTTCTAGGTCTGTAAAGGGTTGGACCAAAAACTCTAGTTCTAAGTATCCCTGCACTTAAAAAAAGTGTGCATCTGAGAGGAAAGTTATTGTTATTAAGGTTGTGACTTGACTCAAAAATTTTTAATTTAATTTGTTACCTATGCTTCATAAGTGTCTCGCCATTAACTTCAGGGAATCCACGATTTCATGTTAGGTATTTCAGTGGCTAGAAAATGGATTTTTCTGTCTGATAGGGTCACAGGAGGATACATCCCTTAATTTTTGTAAGACATTCAGGATGCATCTACACAGAACCCTTACCTTAAATTGCATAGCTTATTTCAATCTTATTTCAAAATAGCTTATTTCAAAATTTGGCACTGTCTACACAGCACAAAATTTTGAAATAAAGGGCTATTCCAAAACATCCCTTATTCCTCGTGCAATGAGGTTTACAGGTATGTCAGAATAGTGAGCCCGGTATATCATATATATAGTAGCCCAGTGTCTGTGAGTCTGTAATGCCAAAATGCTGGCTGTTCCCCTCTGGGGGGTGCTGTTGCCTGAAATGCTGGCTGTTCCCTCTGAGCGGCCCGTGCTGCATGGGGAGTGCGGGGCCCAAACGGCCGCTTGCGCTGCTTGCTCCCCCGCGGCGGCCCGGCTAAGCGGCGCAGAAGTCAGCCAAGTGCCACGGTGGGAGGCGAAGGGGGGGTGGGGCGGTGACGTGCGGCGTGACAGCGGCTCCAGGCCAGGCCCCCTGGCCGTGAATGTCACCGCCCCGCCCCCCCTTAACCTGCCGCCGTGGAGCTCGGCTGACTTCTGCACTGCTCAGCCGGGCCGCCGCATGGGAGCAAGCAGCACAAGCAACCGTTTGGGCTCCGCACCCCCCATGCAGCACGGGGAGTGCGGAGCCCAAACGGCCATTTGGGCTCCGCGGTCCCCTGAGTGAGAGGCAGGAGGGGGGAGGAGAAGTGAAAGAGAGAGACAGAGAGAGAGGCAGGAGGCGGAGTAGAGCTGAGAGAGAGAGAGGGGAAGCAGTAGGAGGAGGAGAGAGAGAGACGGAGTGAGAGACCGGAGGCTCAGGAGAGAAGACCAATGTGGAGGAGAGACCTGAAAATTCCATCTTATGACAGGCTAATTGGCTAGTTTCAATATAACAGGCATGCTCCTGAGACACAGAATAGCTATTTCAGGATACTGGAGGTAGCTCCGCAGTGTAGACTTCAGAAAAGCAGATGTATTTTTTTGGCATCCCTGTAAACTTCGTTTTACAAGGAAGAAGGGATGTTTCAAAAGAGGGTTTTTTTCTGACATTTGGCCCCGTGTAGATGGGCCAAATGTCAGAAAAGACTCTTTCAGAAGAAAAGCAGAAAAAATTCGTAAATTGTGGTTCACAATTTGCGTATCTTTTTCCGACTTTTCTTTGTAGTGTAGACACAGCCGTAGCCTCGTATACTAAGTGATGGAGGTAATAAATGTATTTTAGGAGATTCAGTTTGTAAGCTCAAGCACCTAGTTCTACTTAGAATTTAAAGGGTTGAGGGATAGCTCAGTGGTTTGAGCATTGGCCTGCTAAACCCACCGTTGTGAGTGCAATCCTTGAGGGGGCCATTTAGGGATCTGGTGCAAATCTTTCAGCGATGGTACTTGGTCCTGCCGCAGGGGACTAGACTCAATGACCGCTCAAGGTCCTTTCCCGTTCTATGAGATGGTATATCTCCATCATATAAAAGGGGGAAGGGATAGCTCAGTGGCTTGAGCATTAGCCAACTAAACCCAGGGTTGTTAGTTTAATCCTTGAGGGGGCCTTTTAGGGAGCTGGGGCAAATCTGTCAGGAGGGTACTTGGTCCTGCCACAAGGGCAGTGGACTGGACTAGATGACCTCTCAAGGTCCCTTCCAGTTCTATGAGATAGGTATATCTCCATATATTATTATTATTATTATACAAAGCACATTCTTTGGCCTATTGAAAGAGAATATGGAGGCCTGACAATAGTTAAGAGTTCATTCATCTATCTATCTATGAGCACTTCTAGAGTTCCCATCTTTAAAGTATTAAATGTCATCAATAGAGTTGCATGAAAAGTGGGAAATCTTTCTCTGGAAAAAATGAAATAAAATCCTTTCTTTTTATTTTTTACCAAAATTTGGAAAATTTGGCCTTTTGGCTAAGATCAAGTGTTCTATCTATCTATCTAGCTAGCTAGCTAATCTTCCAAGGCTTTGTAAAATTTGTCTGAAAATCTATAGCAAACAAAAAAACCCTCCTTTTTCAGATCCCCAGTGCTTCCTGCCTCTGGTCAGAATGGAAATACAGACATTCTGTCATGGTACTTCTGCTATTGCCTGGAAAATGGTAACATTTTAAACATTGTTCAGTTCTATAAACAGTCAAAATTGTTGGGGAATGCTTTTTTCCCCCCTGAACTGATTTCCCCATGTGTGGAGAACACAATCGTGGTTGTGGAATCAGAAACTTTATGACATCAAAAGGAGAGTCATTGGGAGTCCAGAAAAGGAATTCCCATACACTATGCTGTGAAATAATCAACACCATTGCAAGATGACACCACTTGGTCTCTGAATATAATGTGAAGTTTCTAAGTAGCATTTCCCTTAATAGTCAAAAATTGGAGGCCTCTGTCCAGTTATCTTTTATGTTCAAACATATCATTGACTGCAGTAAGATGCAATTTCATACCTACAAATCAGTGAAGTCTATGCATAAAAGATAACTATTCTCACATTTGGAAAACAGATGAGTAAAGCTGTATCAGCACAGATTAGGATTCATATGTAGGAAATACAAATGGAAAGAACAATAACACTTAAATTTGTTTTCAATTAATCAGAGAGTTTAATGCTTCCTTATGAGAGATACAAGAAGAACATATTGATTGACTCATGCCTTGGTAATTGGTGCAGTTGTTTGGCAATAAAACCGTACTACCTTTGGAAAGAAAAAGGTAGGAGGCAAATGGGACTGTATTTGCATCAGTTTCATGTTGCCTGGCTGCAGAAGCTTTTACTGGAAAAATAATAATTAGTGTTTAATCTTCATTTAGCAGTGACTGTCTTGTTGTAGTTTAATAGGAGTAAGTGTTAATATAGTGCTTTAAATATGCCTGTGTTATAGCTAAAAGACATTAAAAGGACATTCCTATGCATGTCATTTGTCTGAGTGAATTTTCATATCTTTATGTCTTTCCAAGTCCACATACAGCAATTTTCCTTGAAATTCACCCTACTTTTTGTATTTTTATTTTAAATATGCTTCATTAGTACAAGGCATTAATTTTTAAACCTGTAAAGAAGGAGTAAAAATTAGTTTAGAATAATCATTTATACAGAAAATAGGATTGAACCCCACAGTAAAAGAAGAAAACTGCAAATATTCAGTTTCCTGAAAACCCTATAGGGTTCTTATAGAATTAGAATATCCTTTTGAGTACATCCAGAAAGCTATCCTGTAATTAGCGCCTAACTAAATGTCAGTTTATGCTAATTATTGGAGAGAAAAAGACTGATAATACTAGTGATTTTGGGCTCCCCTCATGTCATTATGAAAGCTGGCACTATTAACAAATCATAACCATTACTAACATTATAACTGTAGCACAGGAGAATTTTAGCCCAGATTAGGGGAATCGTTAATGGTGCTTACTGGCTAGAAAATATCTTATTTTATAAGCACTTGATAATTCATGTTTATCCAGTTCAACCATATGCCTATCAGTCATTCAGGATTGCTGCCTTAGGGAGCATAAGGAAATCACCAGGACATTGGAGAGTAACTTGAAGTCACAAATTAAAAGACAGCAGAGAAACATATCGGGGGTGTGAAACGTGAGGTACAAGAACGGGTTAGGAAAGCTCTTACTGGCAAGTTATAATAAAGGTCAGACATCAAAACTTTACCTGTCCATCTGTGTAATCAGGAAGAATCAGGGTTGTACTTGTCCTGTTTGCATGTATTTGTCCAACCATGGATTTATCGAAACACAGTTCAAGCCAATATGTCCATGTAATCTAGCAAATATAAAGCTGCCTGCAGGATTGACGGAGTAAAAAAGGCTTTAACGGTTCTACTCAAGTGACTTTATCTAGCTAGTTTCAATGTTTCTGTCACTTAAGTCAAAAGGAAATTGTGTACAGAGCTGAAAAACAACCTTCCATTTTTCATGGCAAACCTTGGAATACTTTTGCAATTTGAAGTAATTTTGCTGAGTATTTTGAATATGTGATTAGAAGGTTTTATTGTCACTTTGCAAGTATTAGAGCAGTTTATTTTCAAAAAAAATTTTTTTTTTTTACATATGAGTGGCTAAAATCTCTTTTCCTTCTGATAAAAATCTGATTTACATATTAATATATTATTAGTAGTAATAATCATAATAACAATACCTTCTGTTTTCTGCATCTGATCCTGCAAAGATTTATCTGTGTAAAAGCAGTACTACCAGTTCAGTTTTAAACCATCATGAATGCTCACATGCAAGAGTAGAACACCCAATTAGTTCCTCTCGAGGGCCACCTGCACTGGCAGACTGTGTGTGGGAGGTAGCAGATTCTTCATGACTTCTGCTTCCTCACCCCACGCAGATGGAAAAGTAGTGGGCGGAGCCTTGATTATATCCCCTACGATTTTGAAAAGTATAGATAAAGCAGCAGGGAGAAAGAAATAATCTGTGCCAAGCATCAGGCTAGTACAGATCATTTTCCCTCAGGAACAAAGGGTATCAAATACCAGACTGTTGTGACCACTGGAGTAGTGCAGTTATGCTATTGATTGTGTGCTTCTCATTAATCATAGCTTGTGTTAAAACTGTGCTCTAACCGTCTGTGAGTAACCCTACTGGCTCACAGGATTGCTCGCATGATTAAGGCTTTGTATGATCAGGCCCATATGAAGTATCTCAATGTGCTTTACAAACTAAGCCCCCAGTCCTGAGGCACTGCCTTGGTGCCAAACTCCATGGACACCGAATTGAGGAGTGGGGCATTAATACCCACCACTATAAAATGCAGCTACCTCTGTGAAAAAAGATAGTTGACTGATGAGAAATAGTGGAAGAAGCATAAGTATTTTAAAACAAACACTGGGTAACCCTCTTTTCTTGAAAAAATGACATGAGATTTTTACAATGCTAATGTTTATAGGACAGAGGGTTTTTGTTTTGATTTGTTTTGTTTTGTTTCCACTTGAGAAAGCTAGAAAATGGTAATACCTTGATATTTTCATTTAAACTTTGGGTAGCTGATCAGACATACTGCCACCTTCTCAGGAATATAGATATTATTATCCTACATTAAAATATATACAGAGAACAATAAAGTGACAGTAATTCTAAGCAGAGAAAACATGGAGAGACAAACTATGGGAGTCTGTGAGAGAGGTGAGAAGGTAATGGCCCAGCCTGGGTGCTCAAACTTTTGCAGTTGCTCTGGAAGACCTTTGACAATTTCACTTTCTGCCTGGAAGAACAAAGAGAAATTGACAAGAGGCCTCTGGCAGGCAAACAACAAGCCAAAAAAAAAAAAAATCAATTTCAGTTCTCCAAAAATGAACTTTTTTTTTTTGCAATCCAGACCCAAGAAAAAGTTTGCATAGTTGCTTTTTTGTACCAGTTTGGGGCAATTAAAATTATTGGTATGCATTTTAATTTTCCAACCATCTTTAATTAACAATTGGATAATCTGCCATTTCCCCTTGTCATTTGTTCACTGTTGAAAATGTGTGCCTTCTTTCTAATAATTTCTCTATTTTAATTTTCTTAGTCTTGTTTCCTATAGGGATAACAATGGTCAAAGCTGAAAAGAGGGAGGAAAAGGGGGAAAATTGAACAGGAGCCTTGAGCTCAGGGATGTCCCCAAAACACATGTGCTGCATATGTAAATAAAGTGAAATAGGAGGCCTTGGAGTTTCAACAAATATGATGTACCAGGGTCGCAACTGTCTCTTGATGGGCCTGACATTGTGCTAGGTGAAGGATCAAAGAAGGCATGCTCTTTACCCAGGAAAGCTTATATTCTGTAAAGTGAATACTATGCACCTGGAAATTAATTTCCTGTAATAGTTATGAGCCAGTTTACCATATCAAAAATATTTTTAGAGTTGTGATGAATTAGAAAAAAAAGAGTTTCTTGTTTCTAATGTGTAGTGTCATGTTTTATTAGGTATTGTATTTGGCAGTATTGAGTTACTGTACAGGAACATACTCTGGGGGCTGTTAAATTTGTGTCAGCAGACTCAGCACTTCCATTCCAAAACCACATTTTTTTGAGATGCTAACTCAGCCACAAAAATTTGCTCCAGGCTAAAAAATCTCTTGTAAAGTCACAGCCCAGAAGTATTTTTACAGATTAAAAAAATACCACCACCTGCTTGGCCCTTTTACATTTTTACAAGTTTCTGAAGAAGTGAAGATAAAAATGTACTCATTTGCTTTGTGACCTTTCTGATATTTTATGGTTCACCAAAATAGACATCAATGAATGGTTAACATTTAAGTTTATAAAATGACAATTTATAGGCTTCCCATCTCTATTTATTAGCACCGCATACACGGACTAAGCTGCCTGCAGATTTTTTAATAATTAATGTCAATATTAATTTTAAAGTCATGATAATTTATAATATGTACTATTTAACTCTATACAATAAATGGATTAATATTATTATGCATTAGTGTATTTATATTCTGAGACACTATAGAAGCATTATCAGTTCAAAATGAAAGTCCCAAACCTCAATCATTACACACTCAAAACTCTCACTGTCTAGTAGTTTTAAGTGGACCTTGACTGTACAGTTTGATCCTTATTGTCTAGGGCGCCACACTGCCATTCTCAGTCACACTAAGTTGTACCTAGGGGTAGCTTTTGCTTCTTTTAATATTGAGAAGAACCTGCTCACTGAGAAAGGCACTACACAACATAAGTAACAGTGGCAGAATCTGGTTCCTAATTACTACTAATTTCTCAGCAATTTGTTGCATTAGTTTTCATCTTGACGCACTCAGTTTTAATGCATATGCTATAAATACTATAAGATTCCCCACTATAATTTTCCTTTAATTAAGGCCTCATTATGTCAAATTGCTTCAACTGCTTTTTCAAAGCTACTCCAATCTTTCAAGAACACACTTGAAAAACTGCCTAAGCACTTAAGCACTAGTTAGCTCAGCCGTAGGTGTTGAGCATGGTCTTAAATAGTTTATTGGAAGAAAGAGTCACCGTAGGGCTCTTTGTGGGGTTCAGGAGTATCAGTGTTAGTGCTCTGAAGCTCTTCTTTTCTCTGGAGCATACTAAGTCTAGCAGTGAAGAGCAAAGCTGCTGGGCTAATGGCCATAAACTTGCATGCAGCAAGGGACTTGTTCACCGGAGTTCAACAGACATGCCAACAGCTCACTGCAGCTCTAATTAGGACCTGGGTTGTGAATAAATAATTAAATTTCAGATGGGTCATCCAAGTGATGGGATTAAGCTAAAAATAATACTCACATATTTACACTGGCAAGCAAAGTATTGTACGTCTCTTGAATTACCAGCATAGAGTAAGCATCACATGGAATAATTTTCAGTAAATCTACGTGAGATTGACAGAAACACAGCTGAGTTATTGCATGCTGCTTATAATGAGACTTTGATGGCAATGATAAGTCCTGATAACATTTCTCTTTCCTCAATGGCTATAATTATAATTTATTAATGTTGATGCTGAGATTTCATCCTCCAGAGGGATATTGGTTCGCTGCTGCAGTTGCAAAACACACATTATTGTGCGTTAATGGAAAAAAAGCACTTGTTTTCTATGTGATGGTTAGAATGGCTGTTTCCCCTCTTTTCTAACTGTGATATGTATGACTGAGTACAAATTATGATGCAGGACATATGTATTTATGCTTATAGTAGCTGTGTTTCAGTCAGATGGGAACATTTAATTATTTTAATCATCTAATCACCCCAAGCAGACATTTTGCACTCACATATTTCACAAAGCTTTGCAAATTAGATGATTCCTGTGGCTAAACTAAGCCAGGCTGTCTGAAAGATTTGTATAGTTCCCCAGGTTACCTTTTCCTTCAATTTTTTTTCTTGAATTTTTATTTCAGGGTTTTAAATCTGTTTTAAAATCCTTTTATGTATTCCTTCCTTTAAATTATTGCTCTCCCTAGGCAAAGCTCACATTCATGTGGCAGTGATGCCCATCTGAAGGTTGCAGAATGTAAGGGTCAGGAAGTAGGGGCTTATTAAGAAACACCAGAAATTCTCAAGTATTTCTCAATGTCTTTGGAACTGTGGTTTTCATTCACATTTCTTATTTATATAAGAGTAGATTGCCAGTTTGTGATCTAGTCTGAAGTAAGATAACATATAGTTATGCTGCCTGGAAGGAAGATTTTTGACTTTGTGAGTCACAGTCTCTATCCTACCCTGCAGATGGTGAAGGGGAGAGAGTAAACAGAGAGGCTATGTCTTCACTACAGTGTTCTTGCACAAGAAGTCTGTAGGGCTAGTTTTTTTGCGCAAAGGCTTCTTATGCAAGAGCATGTCCACACATCAAAGCACCTCGCTTTTGCCAGGCTCTTTTGCACCAGAGAGTGTCCACTCTATTGGACGCTGTCCTGCATATAAAAGCCACCCGGAACCACTTGTAGCTGGGCTAGAGGTCATCAGTTGCTCCTGAATACTGTTGCCGGTGTAATGTCGAAAACTGCTACCTTATAGGAATGTGCTAAAGGTAGCACTTTCTTATTGGTAAGGAAGTGCTACCGTAGGAAACAGCTGCTAGCAGCAGCAGCACAGAACTGCTGAGCATGCTCAGTATGTCTGGGCATGCTCAGTGCTCAGGAAGTAGCACAATCTCTCAAGTAGGAGCTTTCTACATTACATCGGAGCCCTCCAGAGATGCGCGCTTAAAGGGACCTCCCTGGACAGCCACTTCTCTGTCTCTGTTGCCTGCTTGCTAGCCTCTTTGGCCTCAGCAGTGCCTTCTGTGTTTGCCCTTTGCTCTTTGGGGACCACACAGCTTTCCACCAATCTTCCCTGCACTATGGAGCTGGAGCTGCCCCTGGGCATGCCACGGACCTCCAGGGCCACGCTGCACTCCCTGCAGTGCCTGCTTCAAGCAGGGGCCCTCTTCCTCATGGAGGTGGACCCCGAGATCTTCCTCCTTAACCTCTGTCTGGCTGCAGGTGCTCCACTATGGGTGCCCCAGCCCACCATACCCAGAAGAATCTGGAGGCTGGACACCAGCTCGGAGTGGTGGAACCGGCTGGTCATGGATCAGTGAAACGACCAGCAATGAGTACAGAACTTCCGCATGCGGAAGGCCACCTTCCAGGAGGCTCTGTACCTGGCTGGCACCTGCCCTCCAATGACATGACACCCACCTGCAGCCCGCCATCCCACTCCAAAAGCAGGTCGCCATCGCGCTCTGGAAGCTGGCCACCCCTGACAGCTACTGTTCAGTGGCACACCAGTTCGGGGTGGGGGAGGTCCACCATCGGGGCTGTCCTCATGCAGGTAAGGACATCACAGGATGCAGCTCCTGCATGGGGAGAGGGGGGTGTTGCATAAGGGGGACCTTCAGGACAGGGGGTCTGAGCACTGTAGGCAGTGGGAGGAAAGCCTTGGCCCTGTGGGCTGATGCCTTCTCACCCTCACGCTGGCCTGATCGGGGGGGGGGGGCAGGCAAGGGCTAACGGGGGGGCTCCTGCGGGGTGGGGGGCCAGCAGGGTGAGTGGCTATGTCCCACTGGGGAGCACACAGCTCCTCTCTCAATCTCTGTTGTGTGTGTTCCTGTCTCTCCTTCTGCAGGTCGTCCAGGCCATCAACTCCCTGCTGCTGCACAGAGTCAGCCAGTTCCAGGACCTCAACGCCATCATGGGTGGCTTTGCAGTGCTGGGATTCCCCAACTGCACGGGAGCACACACATCCCATCCAGGCTCCGGAACATCAAGCGGCCCAGTTTGTCAACCAAAAAGGCTACTTCTCCATAGTCCTGCAGGCCCTGGTGGATCACCAGGGCCACTTCACAAACATTTACGTGGGGTGATCAGGCAGCCTGTGTGCCCAGCTAGAGGCGGGCACCTTTTTCTCCCGACGGGAATTCTCTGTGGGTGACCAGACTATACCAGCGTGCATAGTGGGGGACACGGCATACCCACTCATGCCCTGTCTAATGCGCCCCTACACTGGCCATCTGGATTGCACAAAGGACATTTTCAATGCCCGCCTGAACAGAGCCCACCTCCAGGTAGAGTGCACCTTTGGGCGTTTGAAAGGACGGTTCTGCTGCTTCCTCACCCGCCTGGACGTTGTGGAGCAGAATATCCCCAAGGTGGTGGCAGCCTGCTGTGTGCTTCACAACTTGGTGGAGCGCAAGGGGGAGGCTTCCTCCCGGCATGGGTGGCAGAGGCCACCTGCGAGGGCTGGGGCTTTGAGCAGCCCCGGACAGCTGCGACACACCAGGCCCATGAAGCCGGGGTGCACATCTGGGAGGCCCTGTGGGACAGGTTCTCGCAGGAACCACTGTAAAGCTCCCCAGGGCCTCCACCCTTCCTTCTTTCTCCCTTCCCCCTCTCACCGCCTCCTCTTGCCCCTAACCCGACCTCCCAGTAAAGACACCTGTTTGGTTTTCAATCAAAATTAGTCTTTTTATTTAACAAAAATGAGGGTGGTCAGGAGGAGGGGTGCTGTATGAAATGGGAAGGGGGATCATCACTGGGAAGGAGGATGAGGACTGGGAGGAATACTGGGGCAGATAGCTGAGCCCCTTCGTGTGTGGGCACGTCTTCGGGGTTGGGTGGCTCTGGGGGCCCCAATATGCTGGGCAGAGGAGGCAGCTGGAGCGGGGCCAGGGTTGGCAGGGGGGTAGGAGGAGGAGCCATAGGAGGGGCCATAGGCATGACTGGGGGAGGAGCCATGGCCATGGGGAACGGAGGGAACAGAGGCATGGCAGGGTGGGCAGACATGCGGGCCATGGGGATAGGAGGGGGGGCAGGAGGGTGGAAGGCGGGAGCAGTGGTAGCAGGCTCCTGTTCCCCCGGGCAGGACAGTATGTCCAGCAGGGTGTCACAGTGCGCCATCAGGTCACTCCACACCTGCTGCTGCCACTCCAGGTGGCGCGACAGGGTGGCGTGGATGTCGCGCATCACCCCGATGTGCTGGTGCATCAGCTCCTCCCCAGGCCTGGCTCATCTGCGGCTTGACCAGACTCTCGGTGGTGGCAGTGGCAGTGGTGTGGCTGGGCCCTCCGTCCCGGTTTCTCCAGCTGTGGAGAAGAGACAAGAAAGAGGGGCAGTCAGTCCACCCTGCACACACATTCCCTGAGACTGTGCCCTCCTTTATGAGTGGCAGGTGCAAGGCCATGTGTGGCATGCACAGCACTCCCTGTGTCACAGGGGCCCTGAGGTGGCCAGAGGACCATGCTGCCCCCCCACACACACACCAGGAAGGCAAGGGCAGTGTACAGCCACAGTGGATCCCCTCATGGGAGGCAGAGGAACAGTGAGCAGCTTGCCCCTCCCTGGGGTCTGCACACACACCTGCAGCTGGCTGGGCTATTAGGTGGGAGCGGCTGCTGCCTCTCACATGTAGGCATGACCAGGTGCTGTGTGCTGCACTCCAGGGTGTGTGTGTGTGGAGGGGGGTGGTGGGGTTGTGCCTGCGCCCTTGCGAGTAGCCTGCTTGCAGCTGGCTGTGCTCCCTCCTTCCCCCCTGGGAGCAAGACTCAAGTGGCCAGACATGAGGCTGGCAGCAGACTCCCAGGCATGTAGAGGGGTTGGCTGCTGTGGCCGCATGCCACACCCTCCTGCTGAACGTGGTTGCACATGCCCAGACTGCAGCAGCATGTGCTGGCCTAACAGCCAGTGCGACAGTGTGCCCCCCAACCCCTGTGTGCCCACCTCTCCTGCCCTTGTGTCTGTGTGTGCCACTGATCTGCTCATCGTCTTCCTCCTCCTCTGTTGGCAGCTGGACCTGCCCCACCATCTCCTCTGGCTTGGCGACAGGCTCTGGGCGCTGGAGGATGGACCTGCCCCACCATCCAGGTTGCGACTAATCTGGAGGATAGGGTCATAATTCAAAATGATCTGGACAAATTGGAGAAATGGTCTGAGGTAAACAGGATGAAGTTTAATAAAGACAAATGCAAAGTGCTCCACTTAGGAAGGAACAATCAGTTTCACACATACAGAATGGGAAGCGACTGTCTAGGAAGCACAGCAGAAAGGCATCTAGGGGTTATAGTGGACCACAAGCTGAATATGAGTCAGCAGTGTGATGCTGTTGCAAAAAAAGCAAACATGATTCTGGGATGCATTAACAGGTGTGTTGTGAGCAAGACACGAGAAGTCATTCTTCTGCTCTACTCTGCGCTGGTTAGGCCTCAGTTGCAGTATTATGTCCAGTTCTGAGCACCACATTTCAAGAAGGATGTGGAGAAATTGGAGAGGGTCCAGAGAAGAGCAACAAGAATGATTAAAGGTCTAGAGAATATGACCTATGAAGGAAGGCTGAAAGAATTGGGTTTGTTTAGTTTAGAAAAGAGAAGATTGAGGGGGGACATGATAGCAGCTTTCAGGTATCTAAAAGGAGGAGGGAGAAAACTTGTTCTTCTTGGCCTCTGAGGATAGAACAAGAAGCAATGGGCTTAAACTGCAGCAAGGGAGGTTTAGGATGGACATCAGGAAAAAGTTCCTAACTGTCAGGGTAGTCAAACAGTGGAATAAATTGCCCAGGGAGGTTGTGGACTCTCCATCTCTGGAGATATTTAAGAGTAGGTTAGATAAATGTCTATCAGGGATGGTCTAGACAGTATTTTGTCCTGCCATGAGGGCAGGGGACAGGACTTGATGACCTCTCGAGGTCCCTTCCAGTCCTAGTATTCTTTGATTCTATGATTCTATGATGGGCTGCTCCAGCCCGGAGTCCACCACAATGGAGGGGGAAGAGGGTTCTCCCCCACCCAAGGATATGGTCGAGCTCCTGGTAGTATAGGCAGGTTTCGGGTCCTGCCCCTGAGCGCCCTCTCCGCTCCCTGGCCTTCACGTATCCTTGACGGAGTTCCTTCACCTTAGCCCAGACTTGCTCTATAGTCTGGGCAGGGTGACCTCGCTCTGCCAGGGATACGGCTATGCAGAAGTAGATGACGGCATTGTGGCGCTTTGCCTGGGGGTCCTGCAGGGAGTCCTCCTCACTCCACAATTCCAGCAGGGTTTTTATTTTTGGCCTGCTCCCAGGTGGGGGCACGCCTCTTGATCCCCCTCAGGGGGTCCTGTGACCCCTGTGGCTGGTCCATTGAAGGGCCAGGGTGGTCTTGAGGAGCTTGCTCTGAGGACATTGGTGGCTGCAGCAGAGCGGCATCCTGAAGACTCCTGCTTCCTTCCAACTTGCAGCCACAAGGCTTGTGCAGGGTGCCTCTGGCTTTAAAGGGTGCCAGCAGACAGGAACAACAGTGTTCTGATTGAGTTGCCCGGAGTGGCCCAGTGGCCACCATTTTTTTTCCCTGGAGGCCAACTGTTGTACAAAAACCCCTCTGGAGTGTCCACACTTGCCTTCTTGCACAATAGCTGTAGCGCTAAAAGCAGTTATGCCTCAGAAAAGGAGGTTTACCTACGGCAGAAAAAGCCCTCTGTTCTGCCATTTTACTGCCATTTCATTGCGCAAGAGCTCATTTGAGGTGTGGACGCTCCCCAGGTTTTTGTGCAAAAACCTTGTAGTGTAGACAGAGCCAGACATGGTGTTCCTATGGCAGTGTATGGTCCCCAATATGCTTGTGTAGCTATTTTGCTGGGTCAATGGAACCTGATTCCAAAGCAGTGGTATAGGGCAGTGGTTCTCAAACAAAAGCATGTACATCTTGGGGGTACTCAAAAGTCTTCCCTGGGATACATTGACTCATCAAGATATTTGCCTAGTTTTGCAACAGGCTATATAGAAAGCACTAGTGTTACCAGATTTTCCCATTAGTCTGGGGGTATGCTCATTGCACGAGGAGTAACAGTTAATTCGAGGGAAGGGTTTTGGATAGGACTACCGCGTCTACACGCGGTGAGTTAATTCAGGGTACCGTCTTTTTAAAATGGCGACCGGCCACGAATATGCTAATCAAGCACGGGATAGTTAAATCCCGCGCTTCATTAGCAACTTCGGTATGCTTCATTTGCTTCCCTAGTTCGAACTAGGGGACAAGTGTAGACATACTCTCAGTGTGCTGCTTGTGCTCTCATATGGAGTTGAATTCTCCCTGCTGCCAATTCCTCCTCCCAATGGAGTTCTCCTGCAGGCACTATGTTCCTCAGGATGGGGTTCTTCCCACCTTAGAAACAAATGGCCATTCACACCCACTAACAGAGCATGTCTGAGAGAACTGGTTAATCAGCACTCACAAGCTGACCCCTTATATGTCCCTGGACTCAGCAGGCTGCGTTTAACAGCAATGCCTCATGTGCCTTTGGATTCAGTGGGCTGGATTTAACAGCACTTTAAGCTTCCATCTTCATATGCCCCCAGGTTCAGCACCTCCCTATCTCCACTTTCACACCACAATCATTCTTCTGGTAAACCACGCAATGAGCAAAACCCACAGGATTTTGGGCACTACAGAGATCTTTAGCTTGGGTACAAGAAGCATTGTTGCAGAGTGAATGGGGAAGCCAAAACAACACAGCTGAGGAAGAATGAGCGAGAGAGAAAAGAAAAGAGAGAAAAGCAACCAGCTTAACAATGGAAGTTATTATTTCTGGGTAGTGAATATATAACCAAACACACAAAACAGTTACAATAATAAATCTAACAGTAACACTATTAAATCTAAATTGAAACTGATAACAAATGTTAGGGCTAGCAAACCATATAACAATTTACATAGGGCAGGGACAGTAGTCTATGCTTAGAGAGAGGTAGTTGGGGTGGGGGAGAAAGAGAGAGAGAGAGAGAGAGAGAGAGAGACCTCACCTCACCTCACCTTACCTCACCACTCTGTGGAGCTTGCACCGATCGGGGTTCCCAGATGGTGATGGGAGCTGGGGATCCAGAGGGCAGGAAACAAGCAGAGCAGAGCCCCCAGCACCATCAGACAGGAGAGGATGGAACTGATGCAGTTTAAATCTAGGCAACAGAACAGTTTTTCATGGGCAAGGATTGGAGTTTTTGTAGGGACAGGACAATAGTTCAAGGACAACACTGGATTTGTTTATGGGTAAACAGAGGCTAGACAATAGAGACTGATCAAACCAGGCTAGGGGTGATGTTCCTTGAACCAGCTCACAATGCAACTAGGCAGTTTCAGTATTTTGGATATCAATAGGAGCCATTAATAGAATTGGTCTGATAATGACTAATTTGGGTGTGAGCCACCCCGGGTTCATTAGCATCTGGAGCAGAGATTTCCCATCAGTCAGTGCTTCTGTGCTTTCGGTATCCCATAGTTCAGTGCAGTTCCTGTTTTGGAAGAGCTGTTCTCCATTCTGTATGCTAATGAAGACGTCTCTCTGTTCTATCTTCAATGCAGATGAGGCTGGGGGTTTTCCTTAATTCTATCACCCTTGTCTGGAGGAGTTTAGGTGTGTCTTCCCTGGCCTTTTCCTTGCTTTGTCTTTGATTCTAGCAGATGCCTGGGGGAAGGGAATTGTTTTCCCTGAGTATCATTCCTTGGCTCCCCAAGAGCACAGGGCTAACAGGTGGCTATGCTCTGGTTCCCCAAGAACACAGAGCTGGTAGGTAACACTAGTTAAGTCAGTACAAGTAAAAGTTCATAGAGAATGATTTATTTATATTTCTCTGTATATTATACACTGAAATGCAAGCAGAATATTTATTCCGATTGATTTGTTTTATAATTATATGGTAAAAATGAGAAAGTCAGTAATTTCTCAGTAACTTGTATTTTTATGTTCGATTGGATACATTTTTAGGTGAGGTCAAACTTGAGGATACATTAGAGAAATCAGACTCTTGAAAGGGTTATAGTACTATGGAAAGGTTGAGAGCCACTATGGAAGTTGAGTGATTTATACCCCTTTATTCCCTTGTACTAACCCCCAAGATAAACGACAGTCTGGTCCAGAGAGACCTATACCATACAGCGAGTCAAGGATTTTTTCCATGTCTAGATTTAATCATTTTAAAGCCAGAAGGGACCGTTATGATCACAGTCTGACTTGCACTCCTGGATGACTATATCCAGTTCTGGTGCCCACAATTCAAGAAGGATGTTGAAAATTCCAGAGGCTTCACAGAAGTACCATGCCAAGGATTAGAAAACATGTCATGCAGCGATTGAGCACTTTTAGCTTACCATAGAGATAGGTAAGACTCAATTACAGTCCATAATAACCATATAAGGAACACATATTTAATAATCTAGCAGAAAAAGATTTAGCACAATTCACTGATAGGAAGTTGAAGCTAAACAAATTCAGCCTGCAAATAAGGTGTACATTTTGAACTGTGAGATTAATTAAATCCTGGAACAATTTATCTAGGGTTATGGTGGATATGCCATTACTTGATTTTTTTTAAAAAATCAAGACTGGATGCTCCAGGAATTATTTTGGGGAAGCGGTATGGCTAGTGTTATATGGGAGATCAGACTAGATGACTAGAAGCATCCTGTTTGGCCTTGGAATTTATAAATAACAGAGGCCATAGAATTTCATCCAGTGATTCATCTGAGATGATGGGATCAATGGAAAGGTTTGCACTACTGAAGTCACAATTGTCTGAAGTGCTATTAAATCTCTACACTATTTGTCCAGGCAGACAATGTTAATGGAATTAACATTTTCACTAGTTCTTAATTATTCAAAATAATGACTCAGATGTTGATATTGACAATGGGGATGCCAGCAGAACAGATGATGAATTTACAATCTAACAAATATCAGTGATATTTTAATGCAGGACACTTGACCTCTAACAATAAAGAGACAATTCTTGAAAGGCACTCAATACTTCAAGTCTCACCATAGTCAACAGGAATTGAGGCCAATTGGCACCAGAGCTGGGAAAATGTGTTCTCTCCCATTAGTTAGAAATTATAAATAAACAAGACAAAATCTTTTTTCAGGAGTGAAATAAAAATGAATATCTTCATCAAATCAAAAGGTAAAGACAAATTGAGTCAAATGAATTAGAATGGTTTGGTAATGTTGAAACCTGACAAATTTCATAATAGTTGCAAAAGTAAAGGATTCATCTTACAAGCAGCATCTCTCTTATGTGGTGTAGTCCTGTGGTTAAGGCACAGGTGTTGACTCACCTGTGGGAAATGGAGGCTTGATTCCTATTCCATGCAGAGGACAGATGTGAAGTTCTAAATAACAGACAATGGCCCTAATACCTGAACTATGAAAGGGGGGGGGGTTATATAATATCTCCTCTTCAATCAGTTCTACATTTTATAAATAACTAAGTAACTTTTGATAGATGGATGTAAACCTGTGTCTGCTACACTGCAGGTGATTACCATAACTACCCAGCTATAGAGCAGGGGTGGGCAATAAAATAGTGGTTTCCAGGGTTGGCCTCTGGCAGTCCACTGCTGCTATATTTACCTGCACCTCCACAGGTTCAGGTGTTAGCAGCAACATTTTTCCGCAAATAAACTATATTCATCCAATTTTTTATTTGTTTAGCTTTACTCAGTACTTACAAGAAGTGCCAACGAGGAGTGGTGAGAATTGGTCTGTCAAAATAATCTACCTCAATGACTTTCTACTCAAGACATGAAATTACTGGATATATAATTATCAAATGTTGGAGAATAGAGAAGGAAGGCTGAATATCCTGTCAAACAAACAATCAAACTAAAAAGCCTAACAACATTGTTTTTACCACAGTAGTGACTAGGATAGAAATCGTACATCAGAACCCTTTTGTGTAAGGCACTATAAGAACAACAGAAAGAAGAATCCTGCCACAAACAGATTAAAACTCAGTCATAATTGTTGCTCGGGTTTGTTCAATATCTTTATTTTCAGACCTTTTCTGGATGACAAAAGAAACTGTGAGAAAAGCAGTTGATCAAACCAACCCAAATATAAGTGCACTAAAATTATCTAAAAGTCTATTTTTTATGAAAAATAAGAATTTTTTTTTAAACACTATAAGTGAATAAGAATTAGCTATCCAGAAATTGGATTGGCTGACACAGATTTTTTCAGCTAAATAGGATGTTAAGGCTTTCTGGGTCAGAAGTCTTAGATTATTTAATTACTATGAGTAATAAATTAAATTCACTCATTATGCTGTACTTATAAGGAGTGATCTGATTTTGCAATAGAAAGACTATCCAGTACTATGCATAGAAAATAGATTTGGAACACTTCCCACTAGAAAAAAACAAATTTCCAAGCGGTAAAACAAGTCAAGATAGTTGGCAGTTTTTCAAAGTGAGATTATTAAGGGCACAAGAGCAAGCTATTCTACTGCATAGGAAAGATAAGATGTATGGCAAGAGACCACCCTGGCTTAACTAGGAGATGTTGAAAGAACTAAAAATTAAAAAGGAGACCTACAAAATGTGGAAACTAGGTCAAATTAGAAAGGATGAATTTAAACAAATAACACAATTTTGTAGGGACAATTAGAAAAGCAAAGACAAAAATTCAAACTACCTAGAGACATAAAGGCTAACAAGAAAACATTCTTCGAATACATTAGAAGCAAGAAGAAGACTAAGAACAGGGTAGGACAGTTACTTAATTAAGAGGGAAAACAATAACAGAAAAGGTGGAGATGGTACAGGTGACTTTGTTTCAGTTTGCTGGTTATTAATTGCCCAACATAGGGGGTGTGTCTAGACTACATGGCTCCATCGACGGAGCCATGTAGATGAGTTTTCTAGACATAGCAAAATGAAGTGTCGATTTAAATAATCGCCGCTTCATTTACATCAAAATGGCCACCGTGCTGTGCCAATCAGCTGATTGTCGGCACGGCGCGATAGTCTAGACAGGGATCTGCCGACCCCAGAACCCTTTGTCATCAGATCCTGTAAGCCTTGTTCATCGCTGCTTCATTTTGCTATGTCTAGTAAACTCATCTAGTAAACTTATCTACATGGCTCCGTCGACAGAGCCATGTAGTCTAGACACACCCAGGCTGTGTCTAAACTACAGGGATTTTTTTTGGAAAAAGTGGCCTTTTTTTGAAAAATCTTTACCTCTGTCTAGACTGCTGCTGTGTTCTGTTGACAATAAATGGAAAGAACGCAGCAGTTTTGTTTACAGCGGTAAACCTCATTTTACAAGGAATAACGCCATTTTTGACAGAGATCTGTCAAAAAAAGGTATGGGTAGACTCAGGGAAGCTTTTTTTAAAAAAATAAAGGCCTTCAGGAAAAAGCCCTGGTGGACACTCCTTGCCAGATCTTTCACCTCTATTGTTCCTGTCTGTAGCCATCTTTTAAAGGCACAGGCACCCAGGAGAAGCATTGTGGCAGCAAGCCAGCTCCAAGCAGAACCCTGACTGCTCGGCTGTTCCTGGTAGGCCCACTTACAGCCATGTCACAGGCACGAGCCCCCCGAGATCCCTCTGGCCCTTCCAGGGACACATCCCCTCACCAAGCCAGGGGCACCAAACGCCAGACACCATCATGGTCTGATCCCGAGATCAAAACCCTCTTGGAGCTCTGGTCCAAGGAGGAGTCTCTGCAGGCCCTGCAGTCCAGGAGGAGAAATGCAGACATTTATGCCCGAATGGCAGATGGCCTAGCCAAAAAAAGCCACCACCCCCGCACACTAGACCAAGTGCAAGCCAAGGTCAAGGAACTGTGGCAGGGGTATGTCAGGGCCTGTGAGAGCAGCTTCTGGTCTGGGGAAGCAGCACACTACTGTGCCTACTATGAGGACCTGGACCAAATCTTGGGGGCAGGGGAACCCCTGCTCCGGAGAAAGTTGTGGAGTCAGGGATGGAGAGACCTGTGCAGCAGCGGCTACAGCTCCAGGATGACATTCCTGAGGACCAGCAGCTCCAAGATGAGGAGGAGGAGGAGGACACCAGGAGCACAGTGACCCTCACCCAGGAGCCGGTCCCCCAGACACAGGAGGCCTCCCAGATGTCTTCGGACACTGGGGAGGGAACATCAGGGGATGTGAGGGTCCAACACACACAGGGCAGGGGAGGTGGTAGCAAAGGGGATGGTGCGGTTACATGATGTATCATGCTGATCACAGCCTGGGGGGCCCCTCACATGTCTGATCACAGAGAGGGCCATCCTACCCTTGCATGGGTGCGAGGCACCAGCTGCTCCTGAAGACAGTGATGCCAGGTGCAGGCATGGGCTGGGGACCCTGGGACAGCCACGCAGCTCCAGGCCCCTCTGCAACCTGTGGGAACCCAACTGTGGCCCGACATTTGTCTGTGCTGCTTGGCCACGGTGTGTGTGTGGGGGGGGGCAGGATGGTGGCCTGCACACCCACTGGGCTCCAGTGAGGCCGTGGTTGATGGCCAGGCCACACCAGACCTTGCAGAGAGAACATCAGCATCCCCTGACCCTAGGACAGGTACTGAGTGCTGTGAAGGAGGGTATGCCCTCTAAGGGAAAGTCTGAGCATGCATGACTGACTACTTTTCCCTCTTGTCCTCCAAGCTGGACCAGCCATCCAGAAGGGGTGAGCCGCACCTGTTGTACCACCCAGACGGCTGCATGGAAACCGCCGGCACTGGTGCACATACCTGGAACTGACGCACCAGCACATCTTGGTCCTGCAAAGGATGCAGGACACATTTCCCCAGAGGATGCAAGCAGAGGCAGAGTGGTGCACTCACTTGCTGGATGAGTTCATCCAGCAGCGCACTGCAATTTGCGCTGCTATCCAGGAGGCGATGGCCTTTCCAGGTCCTGTCCCTGTTCCTGCTCCTGCTCCTCCTACTCAGCCTGCCTCCCCCTCGCCCCTTGCCTCCCACTCACCCCCTAATCCCCCCCCCCATCCCAGACCTAGGTGCAGCCCTACCTCCTGCCCAGCCCCTTACTGTCCCAGGCCGCTTGCAAGGCCGTCTCAGAAGAGTCCCCTGTAGTCGAGGCTCCAGGAGCTATTCATCCAAGTGGCACCCTTATCCACGAGACACCCTTCCCTCTCCCCCCCCCCAGGTTTACAGCCCCCTTCCCACCAGTGAGTGAGGGAAGCACTTTAATTTTTTAAAGAAAACTTTATTTTTCATTTCATACTGTTTGCTACCTAGAACTTTGAAGTAAATTGTAACCATTTTGAAAATCACACCTGTCTCTCTGTGTGTATGTCCACAAAGGGAGCAAGGATGGGTTTGGCAGGGAAAGCACTGGGGGCAAGGAGCAAGCCCACATTTGGAAGGCCCTGGGGAAAGTCATTGGGCTCCTTGGGAGAATCTCTCCCTCAAGGCTCCCCGAATACACAATCCTGACTGGTGGGCTTGGCGGATGGTAGCTGTCTGGGGCTCCTCAAACTGCCTCCCCTCCATATCAGCCCATGTCCCCCACCCTGGGAGGAAGGCTTCCCCTTTTCTCTCTACCAGTTTGTGCAGCACACAACAGGCAGCAACCACCTCAGGGATGTTGCGTTCCCCCATGTCCAGGTGAGTAAGCAGGCACCTAAACCTGCCCTTCAGACACCCGAAGGTGCATTCCACCTGCAAGCAAGCCCGGTTCAGGTGGAAGTTAAACAGTTCCCTGATCGCGTCCAGGTGTCCAGTGTACGGCTTCATAAGCCAGGGCATAAGGGGGTAGGCCGTGTCGGCCACGATGCACATAGGCATCTGCACATCCCTGACTACAAAGTTGTGCTGTGGAAAGAATGTCCCTGCTTGCAGCCTGCAGTACAAGTATGAGCTGTGGAAGATGCGGGCATCATGTCCCCGGCCCGACCACCTGACACAAATGTCCATAAACTGTCCCTGGTGGTCGACTAGGGCCTGCAGAACCATGGAGAAATAGTTCTTCCTGTTTATGTACTGGGCTACTCGATGGGGCGGTGCACGGATCGAGATGTGAGTCCCATTGAGTGCTCTACCGCAGTTTGGGAATCCTACCCCTGCAAATCTGGCCACGATGGTATCCAGGTCTCCGAGGCGGACAGTCCTGTGAAGCAGCTCTGAATTGATGGCCCCAACAGTAGACCTCCCCATGCCAAACTGGTGTCTCACCGAGCAGTAGCTGTCGGGTGTGGCCAGCTTCCAGAGGGCAATAGCAACCCACTTCTCCAGGGGGATGGCAGGCTGTAAGTGGGTGTCCTGGCATTATAGGGCAGGGGCAAGCCAGGCACACAGCTCCTGGAATGTGGACTTCTGCATACGGAAGTTTCAGAGCCAAGCCTGGTCATCCCACTGCTCCATAACAAGACGGTCCCACCAGTCTGAACTCCAGGAATAAGTTTGGTGGCAACGGCAGTGGTGCTACAGCCCGAGCGAGGGGCTCAAGGCTGGGTTCTGAATCCAGATCTGGCACGAGCATCATGATGGTCTCATGTAGATGCAGCAGAACTTGAAGCATGACAGTGTGGGGCCATCGCCTGTCGAGAGGCAGCTCCAGCTCCATATCAAAAAAAGGATGAAAAGCAGAAAAACCAAACTGCTATGGTGTCCCAGAAAGCAGGGCAACCAGACCAAGCACTGCAACAGCTTTGCTGTCCCTCTCAGAGGTAGGCAAGCCAGAAGCAGCAGCAGAGAAACGGCTGTTGAGGGGGATCCCTTTAAGCACGCGTCTCTGCAAAGGGCAGGCAGCAGCACCCAGAAGTAAAGGCTGCCCCCATGCCCTACTACAAGTGGTTCTAGGTGCTGTTTTTTGACAGAGCATCCAGGCAGTCTGGACGCTCTTTTTCAAAAAAACGGATCACTTTTTCGATCTGCTTAGTGCAATCTAGATGCTCTCTTTTGAAAGAGGCTTTTTTGAAAAATTATTTCGAAAAAGCCTCTTTTGAAAAAGGCATGTAGTCTAGACATACGCCTAGTGAATGGCAGTGAAATGGGGGAGGTTCAGAAGCTAAAATAGGAAAACAAGTTTAAAAATCACTTAGACAAGTTAGATGTCCTCAAACCTGATAAAATTCATCCTAGAATATTCAAGGAGCTGGCTGAGGAGATATCTGAGCCATTAGCTATTATCTTTGAAAAGTCATGGAATATGGGAGAGATCCTAGAAGACTGGAAAAGGGCATATATAGTGCACATCTATAAAAAGGAAAATAAAAAAATGGAAATAAGGGCAACCCAGGGAATTACAGACCAATCAGTTTAACTTTGGAAAGACACTGTACTTGAAAAGATAATGGCATAAATAATTAAGGAATCAATTTGCAAATATCTGGGAGATAATGAGACAAATAACAGTCAGCATGGATTTGTAAAGCACAAATCACGTAAAACCAAACTGAAAGTTTTCTTTGATAGGAAGATCTTTTAACAAACCTTGTGGATTAGGGGGAAGTATTAGATGTGGTATATCTAGATTTTAGTAAGGCATTTGGTACAGTTTCACATGAACAAACTAGGGAAATAGAACTTACTTAGAGCTACTTTAAGGTGGGTCATGGTTGGATAAACATTCCTAGAAAGTAGTTATCAATGAGTCATAATGCTGAAAGGGCATAACATGAAGGGTTCCACAGGGATCAGTTTTGGAACCGGTTCTGTTCAATATAATAGAATCATAGATCACTAGAACTGGAAGGGAGCTCAAGAAGTTATCAAGTCCAATCCCCTGCACTCACAACAGGACCAAGCATAATCTAGATCATCCCTGATAGATGTTTATGTAACCTGCTATTAAATATCTCCATTGGTGGAGATTCCACAACCTCCCTAGGTAATTGATTTCAGGGCTTAGCCACCCCTGGCAGTTAGGAAGTTTTTCCTAATGTCCAACCTAAACCTCCCTTGATGCAACTTAAGCCCATTACTTCTTATCCTACCCTCAGACATTAAGGAGAATAATTTTTCTCTATCCTTCTTGTACCCTTTTAGGTACTTGAAAGCTGCTATCATGTCCCCTCTCAGTCTTCTTTTTTCCAAAAGAAACAGGCCCTGTTCTTTCAGTGTTCTCCCATATGTCATGGTTTCTAGACCTTTACTCATTTTGTTGCTCTTCTCTGTACATTCTCCAATTTCTTCACATCTTTCCTGAAATGCAGTCCTAAGAACTGGACACATACTCCAATTGAGGCCTAATCAGTGCAGAGTAGAGTGGAAGAATTACTACTTATATTTAGCTTACAACACTCCTGTTAATGCATCCCAGAATGTTTGTTTGTTTGCTGCAATAGTTTATTCATATTTAGTTTGTAGTCCACTATGATCCCTAAATCCCTTTCCACAGTACTCCTTCCTAGACAGTCACTTCCTATTTTATACGTGTGAAACTGATTTTCCTTCCAATGTGGAGTACTTTGCATTTCTCTTTATTAAAATTCATCCTGTTTACCTCAGACCATTTCTCCAGTTTGTCCAGATCATTTTGAATTATGACCCTATCTTCCAAAGCACTTGCAACCCCTCCCAGCTTGGTATCATCTGCAAACTTAATAAGCATACTCTCTATGGCAATATATAAATAATTGATGAAGATATTAAATAGAACCAGTCCCAAAACTGACCCCCTGCCAAACCTCACTTGTTATGCCCTTCCAGCATGACTGTGAACCATTGATTATTACTCTCTAGGGGTGCATCTAGACAGCGGCACTATTTTGGGATAATTCCGGTATCCTGAAATATTGTGTTCTGTGTCTTGACAGTACACCCATTATTTCAAAATATCTTTCGAAATAATGGGTGTGCTATTCCAACGTCCCTGTAAATCTCATTCCATGAGGATTAAGGGATATTTTGGAATAGTGGCTTATTTTGAAATTTCAATTTTGAAATAAGCTATTTCAAAATTAGCTTGAAATAACCTACATAATTTGCGAAGCCCAAATTGGATAGCTTATTTTGAGATAAGGGTGCAGTGTAGACTCGCCCTAAGAATGGTTATCCAACCAGTTATACACCCACCTATATTGTAGTATCTCCATCTATCTCTCTGGGGCACCTGGTGCTGGCCACTGTCGGCAGACAGGATACTGGGCTAGATGGACCTTTGGTCTGACCCAGTACAGCCGTTCTTATGTTCTTATGTTCTTATGTATTTCTCTAGGTTATTGATAGGAAGGACATGCAAAATGGTATCAAATGCTTTATTAAAGTTTAGGTATACCACATATACCATTTCCCCCTCATCCACAAGACTTGTTATCCTATCAAAAAAAAAAAAGCTATCAGATGGTTTGACATGATTTGTTCTTTACAAATCCATGCTTATTGTTACTTATCACCTTATTATCTTCCAAATGTTTGCATATGAATTCCTTAATTATTTGCTCCATTATCTTTTGTGGCACAGACGTTAAGCTGACTGGTCTGTAATTTCCTGGGTTGTCTTCATCAGTGATTTAGATATTGAAACTTGAAAAGTTTGTGGATGATACCAAACTGGGAGGAGTTGCAAGTGCTTTGAAGGATAGCATTATAATTCAGAATGAACTGGACAATTAAAGAAATTGTCATAAGTAAATAGGATGACATTTAGTAAGGAAAAATGCAAAGCACTCTAGTTAGTAAGGTTCGATGACGCACACAAAAAAATGAGAAAATAGCTGCATAGGAATGAGTATTATAGAAAGTGATCCTGGGGAGCATAGTGCATGGGTCAAATATATGGCTCAATAGTTACAAACAAAGTGAACATGATTCTGGGATGTATTAGCAGAAATGTTATAAGCAAGAAACAAGAGGTCTTCCACTCTGCTCAGCACTGATAAATCTTTTGCTGTAGTATTGTGTCCAACTCTGGATGCCATTTTCAGGAAAGTCCAGAGGAGAGCAAAAATGATTAAAGGTCTGAAAAATGATCCATGGGAAGATTGAAAAAATGGGTATGTTTAATTTGGAGAAGAGAGGACTGAGAGAGGGCATAATGATTTCAAGTACATAAAAAGATATTACAAGGATGAAGGAAAGGAATTATTCTCTGAGGTCAGGAGAAGAAACAATGTACTTAAACTGTAGCCAAGGAGGTTTAAATTGGATATTAGGAAAATCTGTTAGGTCACTGTTAGGGTGACTAAGCACTGGAACACATTGCCTGGGGATCTTGTGAAATCTGCATCACTGGATGTTTTTTAGAACAGATTAGACAAACACCTATCAGAAATTATTTAGTTATTATGTAGTACGTCCTTGAATGCAGGGGAATGGACTAATCTTTCAAAGATGGTGCTGCTATTTCACTCCCTTTGAATTCTAAGAGACATACCTACCTGCCTGATGTGAAGTTACTAAAGGAATGAGGCATCATCTCACTGCCATTGCAGGATTCTTCTTAAAGGCATAATTTAGCTTGGTATTTTAAAAAGGCAGCAATACAAAAATATATATCCACTATGCAACACCAATTAAATGCAAATTAAAAATTATTAAGCACCAAAGAAGAGCAAGAACATTGGGCTGGACTATCTGAATGGAATTGTTTCTCTGCATACTCAAAAACATTATCTAATATGGTGCTTTTGACCATATTTCTTGATTTCATGCCTATACTATTTGAGAACCTTCTAGTGGAACATGACTGCAGTATGAAATCATTTTATCCCTGTATCATGCTCGTAGTGAGACTTTATTTTTTCACCTAAATATATGATTAAATATTCACTCCAATAGGCTTGTTCACAATAACTATATGTGGATTCCACATTGATTTCTGTCCAAAGTACACTGTAATTTAAGAGTAATTAATAGGCTTTTCTCAAAAGATTTTCCCCTAGGGACCACTGAGTCACACAAGAAATATGGATAAATATTTTTTCCATATGATTAAAAATGCGTCATTTTGAGAGAGTTATGTGTGAGAGAAATAATACAGCAGTAATTCTTTCTTGTGTGCTGATCAAGCCAGACTTCAGGATAAAATGTTTCTATTCCTGTAGGTAATTGTTTCCAATGAATTGAAATTACTAATGGCTTTGTTATTTTCTCCTCATAAATTTAATAAAAAATGTTTGCTTCATCAACCAGAGGGTATATAATTAATTAAATATAGTGGACCAAATTCATTCCAGAGTCAACTCCACTGAAACCAAGAAGTACTTCACCAGGAATGAACTTGGCTCAATGTGGTTATTATGCATTATGTTTGTGGATGAATGGACAATACAAGATAAACATGAAATGACTCACATCACAAAGCTAAAGTTTTTATACTTATAATATGCCAGTATGTCTCAACAAGTTACACACAGCCTCTAATATAAGATGGGGTATAATCGTGTCAAACATTTCCTTCGCCTTTTACTGGCACTCCAGAGACAGAAATTGGTTTTTACAGAATTAATTTTGTCTTCTGCATTTTCATGACTTCATCATTTAATGGAGTTTGGAAAGAACATAGAGTGTAGGGGAAAACAAATACAATTCATTAAAACTTCACTTAAACATATACTTTCATAAGGTATTTTTCATAGTGTGGAAAGAGAGGGTGTTACATAGTTAGCTATTTAACACTAATCTGATGCTTTCAGTTAAAAGACTGGATTCAACGAATTTCATTAAAAATTTTATTGAAAATGGAGTAACAGGTAATTTTTTTCAAAGTACAGGGACTATTTGCACTATATATGTAGTATGTGAGGATTTGCTTTTAGGAATAATATCCACATATTTCTATTTTTTAACTTATCTATAAATAAACCTTTTCTTTTTGGATGAAGATATTGCATGGACTTTATTATGTTAAGAAAGAAAGAAAGAAAGAAAGAAAGAAAGAAAGAAAGAAAAGGTACACAATCAAATCTCTAAACAAAGTTAACCCAGATTTTGCTGATGCTTATGTAAGTGATAAACGTTAAGCAAGTTAGCAATCCCAGTGGGACTATGCATGTGTATAGAGCTTTGTGTTGTACCTATGCATTGCTAGGGTCAGGGCCAACAGGCTGATTTGTTGGAGTTTTGTGAACAACCAAAGGGGTCATGATTAGCCTAACTTCCTATATTGCTAAATAGAATTGAAGCCCTGATAAGGAAAAAGTTGAGAGCCACTAGAATGTGGGAGGGGGGGAAGGGGTTAAGTAAAATGATCTCAAAATAGTCTCTGTTGGTCACAGAATTCATTTTCCATTGAGGAAGATTACAGTAGAGTTCTACCTTATTGGATGCAAATATGGATTGTCTTATTTTTAAAAAGAGTAACTTTTCTGATTTGGGGTTTGTTAGGAAACCAGACCTTGGTCTACTAAAATATTTGTGCATATGGATTCAAGCAAACCTGGCCAACAAGTTGAATGCCTGGAAAAAAATTATCCTTTTGGGTACAAATCATGTTAATTTTGGCAGTTTTGTTCATGTCTGAAATCACTCAAACAGGGACTTAACTGAATATTGATTAATGTTTCAGACTCATTTGAACACAACGTCAGAACAAAGTACTGAGGGCAGGCCTACAAAGACTTGACAGAAGCCAAATTCTTCCAGCAGTGGATTTTTTTTAATCTCTTTCCCCATATTTATACTGGTTTTAAATGTATTTCATCTTTCTTATTTACAATAATATTACAAAAAAGTAGAGTTTTCTTCTCAAATCTGTTAATATGTAGTATAATTTAGACCATGAAAACATTTTGAAGTTCCTACTATAAGCCTTTTATAAACACATGATTTGTAATTAGTGTTGGGTAAATAAGAGGGGGCAATCATTTGTAGAATACATTTCTCTTTAAATCATAAAAGTTGTAGAAGTGATTTTGCCAAATATTTAGACAGCTCCACTTGTTATGATCATTTGAAAGAATTAATAAATGAATGACGTACATGCTGTTTAATCAATAGACCTCAAAGCAATTTACTATGAACAATGAGTTTCATTAGCCCTGCTTTATAGACAGGGAAAACCCAGAAGCAAAGAGATTAAGTAATTTGTTATAACAGAGGTACAATGGCAGAATGAAGAACAGAACACAGGTTTCCTGATTTTGGCTCTATTTCTTGAATTTGAACATGTAATCATTGGCGCTATACAAAGTACATATAAAGGTTATCGTATCTGAGTGGTAACATTTTACAACTACTTTGCACTGGTGTAAAAGAGTGCACAAGGTGCAGAGCTATGGAAAATTCAGTCCTTTGATTTTCATGCCCTGTACAGGAGACCATGAAATTATCCATGAAATACTTTAACTGAAATATTATTCCAGCAAAGACTGATCTGAGACAGGAGTATTTTTCATTAGGCTATTAGAAGCAAAGCACACTCCAGATTACACACCAGTTAAATTGGAGGGGGAAATAAAGCTATTGTAGAGAGAGAAAAGCATCAGTTTAAATAGTTTCCCAATGTACACGAAGGAAGTATTTTTATTTTGACTTTCTCATCATTAACAAAACATTTGTGTGAGCATGCCACTTTTGTTCCTAAGAACTGACATTTTGTTTTGTGATGTTCAACCATTTAGGGATTTTGTTTTATTGTTATATCTTTTACTAAATAATTATTCCTTAAGCAGTCTGGGGATTAAAGGTAGAAAACAGTTTCCAGAGTTTTTATTTATGAAAAGCACACCCATATAAACTCATAAATCGAACGTTAGTAGCAGCTCTGGCCAGCATCCAGTACTCCTCCTTTTGTGAAGAATAAGGAAAGCTGACAGGAGCATTTGCTCCTGTCGGCCTCCCATTGTGTGGATGGTGCAGAAACACAATTTAAGATATGTCGACTCGAGCTATGTAATGGATATAGCTGGAGTTGAGTATCTTAATTTGACCTTCCGCTGTAGTGCCCTGAGTGTTTCAATTTTTGCCGCAGAATTCATTCACCAACAACATTATAGCCCAAATAGAAAGGGAATTCTGACTGCAGGCATAAAAATTAACACACAAAGGTTTTGCTTTGCTTAAAATCCATATACTCAGTACCACCAAAAAAGACAAATCTATAAAACTGTTTTAGAGTATAGCCAAGCAAGGTGTGCAAAACCTCTCATTTCCCACAATTAAGAAAATATTACAATAGAATTTTACCTTAAATTTTGGGTGCAGGGCACAATTTTGGAAAAATATTTACTGCATGAGGCATTGGATTCAGTAGGACCTGATGTTCAGCTAATTCCCCGAGCTTAGAACTGTGATATCCTACAAGGAGTTTGCCTTCTCTAAACTGCATTTTGGTTTACTGACCTAAACTATTAGTCTTCCAGGTAAAAGTAATGGGCCTAATCGTGCTCTCAGCTACTCCATTAAACCCTTCTATACCAGTAAATATGATAAAGGCACTTAAACTCCTATATATTTAATTTATCTATTAATTTACCATAGCAAATCACTGGACACACCAGGGCTGGCCTTACCATGAGGCGAACTGAGGCGGCCGCCTCAGGTGCCAGACTGGAGGGGCGCCACTAGGACCCAAGAGTGTAGAAAATTGTGTCTGCTGCTGGTGCAGCGAGGGGGCATGGGGGCATCATTTGAGCTCCCTGCCTCAGGTGCCAAAATGTTGTGGGCCGGCTCTGGAACACACTTTCATTGTATCCAAATTGATCAGGTTTTTCAATACAAAATATGGCACAAGTGTTATCCTTGGGCTCAAGATGGTGCTTCTGCTGCATTTTAGTAATACCAGGGATATTCTAATGCAAACACTGTATTTCAGGTATGTATAGTGCAATAGTGTTTTCTTTTCTTTTCTTCTTCTTTTTTTTTTTGTTTGGTTGGCCTGTATTGACAGACTTGCTAAACAATATTGGACTCCTTTAAAAATTACAATACATTGTCCATGGTACTTCAGATAATAAGGAGAAATACTTTTGTAGGATGTTGCCATCTAGGGTAATATTGAACCTATAAGTTATGGAACTAATTTCCCTGAAGTTCTCAAAGGATTCCATGGAACATTAATGTTAATTGGACTGTAACTTTTTGTGGGAAAGGGAAGGTTGCTGTCATAGTTCAAGGCAGTAAATTTTTATAAGAAAGTCATCCAGGAAAACCTGTTGGACTGCAGAAAACTTGAAATGGAGTATCTTACACAAGCATCTAAATAAAGAGACTACCATTTCCTTATATGTAGATAGTTGCACATGAACAAGGAGAAATGGTACATAACCTCCCTAGCAGTGTTCCCTCTAAGTTTTCCCACTCTTGAGTGGAGTGAATTTTGTTATGTGTGCCAATGTTGAGGTGATGTGTGACATGGAGGTGTGTAACACATCACCTTCATATTGGTGCACTCAACAAAATTTATATGGTGGAAGTGGGTCCAAGATATACTGAGTGTTGAAGAGGCTCAGGCCTGGGGCAGAGGGTTGGGGTGCAGTGGCACGGTAGTGCAGCCAGAGCCACTTATTGGTAGTGCAGGCTCTGGGATAGGGCTAGGGATGAGGGACAGCTGGTTAGTGCAAGGGCTCTGGCTATGAGGGGTTTGCGGTGCAGTAGGTGGCACCAGGCTGTAATATGGGGTTGAAGAATTCAGAATGCAGGAGGAGAATGTGGGTTGAGGCAGAGGGTCGGAGTACCGGAGGTTAGGGCTCTGAGGTGGACCTGGGGATGAGGGGTTTGGGATGCAAAAGGAGGCTCTATGTTTGGGGGACTCAGAACTAGGGTTTGGTGTTCAAGAGGGAGTACGGGCTCAGGGCTAGAGTGCAGGAGAGGGTATGATCTCTGGACCTGGGTGGGGCCAAGGGTTATAGCTCTCCACTAGCCATGGCAGCTACCCGTTGGGACCAGCTGGGAGGGATGCCTCTCTACTGTCTGCATCAGCTTCAGGCTTTGGGGAGAAGTGTTGCTCCCCACTGCAGCCCTGAGCCCCTGTGCGGGGCTTAATGGGAGCTGTGCAGCCTCATGGCCAAGCAACTTATTAGAAACTTAGCTCCCTAATTCCCCATTCTTTCCAAAGTCAAATCCAGAATTACTCTTCCTGTTCTTAAAGCTATTTATGGACTCTTTACAGCCTTCCTTATGGCTCTGTTCTGCATCATTTTTGTCATCTACTCATCTCAGCTTTAGGGCTATGTGGGGATGGTTTGTGAGGATTGTGATTCTAGGCTCCATATTCTTAATAACGATAATTTTATAATATAAATATGGCATAACTAAGATATGTTTTATGCAAAATTAATAATGGGATATCATTGAAAAGGTTATAATTTACTTAAATATGATTACCCTATTTGTATGCAAGTATGACTTCTGTATCTGAAGTTTGGAAAGTTACCTATATATCAATTATAAAAGTTTTTGCACCTGGGCAACTCCCAGCAGACAAAATGCAATCAGTCTGTCTGATTAGTCAATGAACCATTAAGAGGAAACAATATAACTTTAAAGATGCTAATCTCCCACCTTCCTGAGACATTTCCTGGGATGCTGCCAAAAAATTTAGCTTATGACTGCTTTGACACTGCATGGTCATGTGATCATGTCACCTGATACTGGACTCCATCTTGGACTGATAGTATTTTTCCACTGGTAGGATGTGGGGACCAACCTGAAACACAAAGGATTTCCATCATATGTAAATTCTATTTAAAGCTTGGCAGTGAGATAATCTAGGTTGTTTTTTTGCTGAATCTTCACTCAGGATCACTGCTGGAAACATCTAAGAAACAAGTGTGGTGGGAAGACTGAGCCCAGGCTGGAAAAGGTGTCTTACCTGTGAAAGAAGCACCTAAACTGCAAGCAAGAACAGTTTGTCTTTTATAAACTCTCCAACCTTCGCAATACATTTAGGATGAGAAATTACTACTTTTAGCCAGTTTCTTTAGTCTATTAAGCTTATTTTGTGTGTTTGCTTAGTAATATACTTTGATCTGAAAAAACAACAAATAGTCTGGGAGCACTTTATAGACTAACAAAACATGTAGATGGTATCACGAGCCTTTGTGGGCACAGCCCATTTCTTCAGATAACCGCTGAAGAAGTGGGCTGTGCTCACGAAAGCTCATGGTCCCATCTACATGTTTTGTTAGTCTATAAAGTGCTACCAGACTATTTGTTGTTTTTTCAGTTTACCTGTACAGACTAACTCGGCTACCCCCTGAAACTACTTTGATCTGTTCGCTATCTCTTGTAATCATTTCAAAACTATATTTTGTAGTTAATAAACTTGTTTTGTTTTCTTTAAACCCAGTGGAATTCATGAGGGAAGGAGGCAAAAAGCTGTGTATATCTTCCTCCACATTGAGGGAGTAGATGAATTGCAATGAGCTTATGTGGTATAGTTTTCTGTACAGCATAACACAATATAATTTTGATTTACACTCCAGAAAGGAATGTGCACTTAAATGCTGGGCAAATCCTTAGCTGAAAGCCTTCCCATCTAGTATTGATTTCAGTGTGTCTCTCTAGGTAGCTGGGTATGTCCTTACCAGTGTGTTTGCTGTAGAAGGCTTGAAAGTCTGGCTCAATAGGACAAGGTGAGGGAGCACAGGCTAATGAAACAGGAAGACTGAGTGATACCCTCAGTACATCAGGTGGCACCCCAAAAGTAGGGGGCAGGGAGTGATAACCCATCACAATAATATTCTGCTGTATTATCAGTTTTCACAGTGAGGTATGTAATACTTCCAGCAGATTTACTTGTGCCAGAAATAAATATAGGCCTGCAAGCAATGATGCTGACATGGTCCAGTGTTTTATTTTATATATATATATACACACACACACACACACACACACACACACACGGTATCAGTACACTTTTGGCATGTTGGTGGTCCTTCATATTTCCCTCCCCACAGGCAGTTTGGTTTTACTGACATAACAAACTCTCTCTCAGTAATACAAATGTTCTCTTTGTTGTCATGGCAGTTTTGTTTAAAAAAATACCGCTTGGTGATTTTTAGGATATTTATTTACTTCTTTGTTTTTCTTCCATCACTCTAACTGATAATGAGACTACCCATTAACTAATTCACTGTCTCCCTCTAGCATCTTCATCCATTCCTTACTCTTATCTGTAGGTTATCAGTAATGACTATTAGTATGAAATGTCCATAGATACTTATTAAAGGCTCTAGCTGTATGCTACATCTGTCATAGCCTCACTTCAGTACTATAACATTGGTTAGCATAGCTATAATTGGATAAAACAAGTACTGTGCAAAAACAATATGTCTTTTTATTATAAATACTACATTTAAAAATACATATTCCAAAATTTCCACTAATACGAGTATTACAAATATATATACAGAAGACTCTGGAAATGGAAAAAATGAAGTTTTCATAGTAACATATATGGACCATTGGTGAGTTAATAAGAAATTTTGCATTTCAGTTAATTGAATTCATATGTATATGCAAACGGGTTGAAATAATTTTGGTATAACAATATTTTTCCCACCTTAAGGATTTTATTCATGTAAATTTATGATTTTACCATTGTATTACAATGATCTTTATTGCCTTTATTTTTTAAAAAAGCATCAACAAATCCATGTTTATTATGCTTATGCCCTGGTAATTATTTTCTATGTCTCTAGGTAATTTACAGCATCTCTATATTGTAGTTTGGTTAGAATTGTAATTTCTATGCCTTCTGAATTTAAGGTAACACTAACTAGGCATTATAACATTAGTTTATTTCAGTGTTTTATTTTTTTTCTAAAATATAGAAAGTGGTCTGGCAAGAGACACAAACAGTAGCAATTAATAAGATGAAGGACGGTATTGTGTTTGGCATTTAGGACTAGAAATTCAGACTATGTTTTTATTCGCCACTCTGACATAAATACCTTGTGATTCATTGAACAACTCATGTCAGATCAATTTCAAAAGCATGAAAAAAAATACCAATATAACAACTTATTCTAGGGTGCAATGATTCAGGGTGGCTGTTGAGGTGTTTGCCAGAACCCAGGTATGTTCAAATGAATGATTGATTGTGTGTATGTGAGAGATGGGATTTACAGATCCCACACTAATTCAAAGCAATGTATGAGGCAGAACTGGGCCTCCTACCCCTCAGCAACTGTAGGACATGTTCCAGGTATAGGTCCAATTTAACACCACCTCTTCCTCACAGATAATTTTTTCGATGGAGCTGGGACTTTAAGAGCATCCTCCAAAGATGGGATGTTGTTCTGCTGGCAGACTACACTAATACTGAAAAAACCCTGTGACTGCTCCACAAAGAGAGGAGCCACAGAAATTTAGGCTGAACCAATAAGAGGTTCAGACACCGTAACAGCCTTTTAGGGACATTGGTCAGGATGCAGGTGTGAGGGCACTCAGGTCCCTCTTCCCTTCTTCACGTTCTCTTTTTAATGACACAACTCCAAACATAAAAGAAATGATACACAGAAAGGTTTTACCCATTATATTTGACACAGAAGGGCCCCCTCCAGAACAAGCATACTAATGAGAAATGTGAAGACACTGCTTGACCCCTACGCCAGCTGCCTATTAGACTAATCTGCTTACAGTGTGTCTTTGTAGGTAAGCATAACTTTTTTTTAAGAATCTTTAGACTTCCATTAGCCATTAGAACCATCTTGAATAATTCTAAAGAAGCAGCAGCTAAAGCACATTGGTGTTCATAATGCTTTTCTCCTTATATTGTCTCTAACAGCTCATCAATATATTGTTTAGATTATTGATCCCATGTACTGTTTGGGGCCATGTTTCAAATCATCACCGAAACAATCAGTCTATATGAGTGATTAAACAATTACAGTGAAAAGTTCTGTGGTTTTATTTAATCTGTCAGATATCTCCAGTGAGAGCAATACAGTAGCATTATTTGACAAAAAGTTGGGGGGAGGATAGAAATCACAAGAGTTGCATGAAGAATGTGCCCTTTCTTTGACCAGCTCTATAATAGTTATATCAGGATAAAATGCTTTTAGTATAAAATATTTACTTAGTCAGTAATCATCTTCTAAGCTGTAGGGAATATAAAGATCCCTGTGCTTTTAGAAACCTGTCAATAGATGGTATTCTTTATTTAACTCATTCAAGGCATCATAGAACAGATAAAAATAAGTTATGGTATAACAAGATGAAATTCCACTGCTTTCATTTACTAATATATCCAATTTTGACTCAGTGTCTTAGGGTACTGTTAAACTGCATTGCTTTCGGGATAATGGAAGTATCCCAAAATAGCAATGCTGCATCTTTAAAAGTGCCTGTTAGTTCCTGAAATAGCGGGCATGCTATTCCAGCCTCTCTGTAACTCTTGTTCCACAAGGGTTAAGGGATTTGTCAGAAAATTGTCTTATTTTGAAATTTGGCGCTGTGTAGACAGCATTAAATTTCAAAATAAGCTCTTTCGATCTAAACTCGGAATATGCTAGTGCAAATTATGTAGCTCATTTTGACAGAAGGGTGCTGTCTAGATGCACCCTTAGTATGTTGGGTTTAGTCATTTGCATTATTTTAAATATACCCATGAAGTAGAATGGCCTAACCTTCCTGACTTTTCAAATATAATATGCAGTTTAGCTGTAGAGCTAAAATATGATCTTACCAATGTCTCATGAAAAATATTTCATTTTTCCTGTTAGAGATTCCCTATGACGTACATAATATACTTGTGGCTTCATTAAATACAAGGAAAACAAATTCTGTCTTGGAAATTATCAAACTAGAGAGCTTATTAGGAGAGGAACGCAACCTACAAGGTTTATAAGCTTTCATCCTACTTAATGTGCCTCTGGGGATACCCACCTCACTTGCCAGGTCCAGAAGACTCCTAAGCCAATTAGGAAAAGTTCATACTGGAAAGTTCCAGTTGCATTTCAGCTACCTAAGAACAATATAGACTTCTGATGTCTTATGCTTTACACACATAGTGTGCAAACTGTTATGAGCTAAGAAAGATATCTTCTGCTGGATAGAGACTGAGAATTATTACCACCACTAGAGAGCTGGAAGAAATATATTTGATGTTTGGATACTGTGAAAATGGGGTATTTGTGGATTTAACATTACCTTTTTAGCTAAGGTTAGAAGCCAAGTAATTGAGGGAATAATGCCCATGGAGATTGTATAGAGCTTTAGGGTTGGAATTTTCAAAAATATCTAAGGAGTTAGAAACACAGAGTTCCATTGAAAGTTAAATTGAAAGGCACTGTGTAAAAGGAAACATTATTTTACAAGGCGATATCACTTTATTACCCTATACATTGCTTGAAGGCCTCTGGAATCGTATTTGCTAAAATAGTGTGCAGCAGGCTTAATATTTAGTCTTGGAGAACAAAAGAGATTGTGTACTCTAAGGGTGTTTTACTATTCACTTCAGTGGGCCCAGGACTTTACATGAATATATTTCTCAGGGGTGACCCATCAGGACAACAATATGGTGATGATGGGCACCATCCAGCCATTTGAATGATGGTTGCTGCCATTGTACCCTGGAGTTTGTGCTTATGAAATATGATTAAACGTGTAGGTCTCAAAAGAATGTGAAGTTCACTCCATGATGCTGGAAGGAAAATTCTGGAGTTTTCAACAATTCATTATCCATTCTGTGTTATAGTTTAAGGCTTAACAAATATTAATAGAAAACGAACAAAATATTTCGTTGCAGAAGACATTTTCCTAAATTTTCAACAGTAATTTTACATTGCCTATTTTATACAGTGACTAGAGTGAAGTGACTTCTTAAGTCACAGCAAACAACAGCAGAATTAGGTCTATAAATATAACACTTAACTAGATGATTTTATCTATTACATGATTTAAACAAATGTTCTAAATTAAATACATATTTAAGGAACTTCAAGAGTTAGCTATTTATGTAGAGAAAGAATGGACCCAAGGCCCAGGATAGCATATACAAGTTGGACCTCGCTTGTCCGGCACCCTCGGGACCTGAATGGTCCCAAACAAGGGGATTTGCCAGAGCAGGGAAGGTCCCTCCCCTCATGGCCGTGCTGCCACCAGGGTAGGGCTCCAGCCTTAGCCCCCTGGGCTCTCCCTGGCCCCGCTACTGCCAGGGCCGGAGAACCTCAGCCAGAGCTGTGCAGCTAAGTGGAACACTGAAGCTGCTTGGCTCTGCGGCTGAGGCTGTAGGTCTGTGGCCAGGGCAGAGGGATGGGGATGGGTTTCCGTGGCCTGGGCTGAGATCCCTGGCTGGGGCTGGGGGTGGGACAGGAGTTACTTGGCTGCTGGAGCAAGAACGCGGCCAGAGCTTCGCCACCAGGGACGGGACCAGAACTCCCTGGCTGCTGCTGGGATCTGAGCTCCCTGGCAGGGGCTGGAAGTTCACAGCCACGGCCAGGCTAGAGCTCTCCAGCCATTGGGGCCAGGGAGCTTTCTGGGGCCAGAACTCCTTGCCATGCTGCCTTGCCTCCCCCAACCCCGCCACACACAATCTGGGCTACTGGCTGTGTCTCTGGTGCCCCTTATGGTGCTCCTGCTCTGCCACCAGACCTCCCTCTTCCTGGGCTCTGTGATCCAGGAACATCCATGGTCCATGCCAGACCATGGATGTTGCTGGATCAGGAAGTCTTGGTTAAGGGACGTACAACCTGTACTTTAGAAATATAATGAAATATAGATTTAAATCTCCCCACCATCTACTTCTCAATTTTAAAAGAAAAATTCAAAATGTGATGGTTCTATAAAGTGATTTTTCTTGCCAGTGTTAACACATTGGGCCTGATTCTGATCTTATTTACACTAATGTTAGTCACGAGGAATGTTACTGAAGTTCATGTAGTTATATGCATCTAAAACTAGAGTTGGTGAGATAAGAATCAGGCAATGTCAGAAAGGTTAAGGCAAAAAATAAGTTACAGTTATCAAGGGACATATGGCAATAAGAAGAGGTTTTATAAATACATTAGGAACACGAGAAAGCATGAAGGCAAGTGTAGGGCCTTGACTTAGCGGTAAAGGAGAACTAATAACTGGAGACATAAAAAAGATTTAGGTGTTTAGAGAAGACTGAACCAAAAAAGGCATTAAGAAGATTAATGAAGACCAGATACATAACACAATTAATAGCAAGGGAGCAAGTGTGATGCTCTGATTAAATGAGCATTTATATCACTGAAATAGCTATTAGTATAGAATTGTAACGAATCTCGTAACAAGTATGTTGTGTAAGGCAGTGGTGGACAATCTGCAGCCTGAAGACCCCACATGATTTATCAGGGTAAGCTGATGGTGGGCTGCCAGACAGGTTGTTTATTTTGTATCCACAGGTATGCCTGTTCACAGTTCTCACTGGCAGCAGCTCACAGTTCAGGGCAAATGGGAGCCACAGAAAGTGGTGGCCAATATGTTCATGTGGTCTGTGCCACTTCCTGAGCTCCCATTGGCCAGGAATGGTGCTCTAAATAAAGACTGGCGATCCCCAATCCGGTTGAGTAATCCCAGAGAGGATTTTGAAAGTTAGCAGTTTATTTCATCACTGCTATTAGCCTAATCTATAAATGGCACAGAATAATTTGTATGTATATGGTATTCCAGCAGATTTACCCAGCATTGGGTAAATTGAACATTCAGTCTCTTTTCTGTTTGGTTTTATGATGATAAGCAATCCTTTTCCAGGTACATCCCATTTTCTTGGTATAACCAAACTCTTATGTTGCTGTAAATTTTGATAAGAGGGAACTGTATGCTGAATTTGGTTGTCCTAGCTCTGACTGTTTAGGAGAACTTCTTGGTCAAACAGACAAATTCTCAAATAGATAATAGTTTCATCATTTATAACTTTCTTTTCTTATGAAACCTTTAGTCACTAAAGGATTGCATCAGCATGACTATGTTGGGTAAGTTTTGAGTTATATATTGACCTGGTTAAGTGACTGATCCTTAGGGATTAGAGGGACCTTATATTTGATTACATTGGAGGGTCTCAAGAAATGGCATTTTTTACTTTTTGTTAAGCAGTTGGTAATACAGTATGGGGTGAGTCTGCCTATTTCTCAGTAGTTTGTATGAATTTGGCCGAGTGAGTCACAGTGACAGGAAGAAATAGAAGACAAAGTAGTTCAAGAACATATGAAAGAATATTTAGATGATTAGATGTATCAATGTAGGCATGTCCTGATTAAAACATCCTAGAATAATTAAAAAACTAGCTGAAAATTTCAGAGCCATTAATGATTATCTTTAAGAACTCCTAGAGAATTACTAAGGTTCCAGAGGATTGGAAAAGGGGAAATATAGTATCTGTCCTTAAAAAGGAGGAAAATAAGATCTAGGGAAATACAAGTAAGCCTAATTTTGGTACTCATTTTGGAAAGATAATGAAACAAATTGTTAAACAATACATTTGTAAGCACACAGGGGATAAAGGGTTTAAGGAGTAGCCAATATGGAGTTATGCCAAATCAACCTGATTTCCTTTTTTGACAGGGTTGCTCTCCCAGTAGATGGGAGGAGTAGCTATAAATGTGATATCCTGAATTTGTAAGACATTTGACATCATCCCATATAACATTTCCATGGAGAAACTAGGGAAATGTGGTTCATATTACATTACTATAAAGTGGATATAAAACTGGTTTAAATATAGCTAATCAATTAGTAATTACCAGTAGTTCACTATCCAACTGGGCATCTAATGAGAACTCTCAAAAATCTGTCCTGGATATGGTAATCCATCTGGCTAGCCAATATTGCCTGTGTACTTGGACAATGAAGTAAAGAACGCATTTATAAATTTTGTTGATGACACCATGATAGGAGGGGATGCTAGCACTGAAAAATTGGAAAATTCATCTGAATTCAAGATGATCAAATTCAATAAAAAGTGGGGGGGAAAAAATCAAATGTACAATTGTATGAAATAACTGGCTAGCTGGTAGTAATGCTGAAATGGATATAGATGTTATAGCAGATCACAAATTCAATGATTTAATAATATGATACAATTGCTGAGAAGGCTAATATCATCATGGATGTTTCAACAGAAATGTTGAATGTTAGACACAAAAGGTAATTTTCCTGCTCTACTTGGCACTAGTGAGGCCTCAGGTGGAACACTGTGACTGTTTTGGAGTGCTGTGCATGAGGAAAGATGTGGACAAAATTGAGATAATCCAGAAGACAGCAAAAAATGATGGAAGGCTTTCCTTGACATATAAGGACAAGCTTAATAAAACAGAACTGGGCACAGTTAGTCTTGAGGCAAGAAGAATGAGTGTGGACCTGAAGTCTTCGCGTATCTTGGGGGGTTGTTACAAAAAGGACTATAATTAAATGTTCCGCATGTTCACTGAAAGTAGGACAAGAAGTAATAGGTTAAATCTATAGCAAGGGAGGTTGTTGTTAAAGACAAGTTAAAACTTTCTAACTGTAGTTAAGCAGAGGGAGGTTGTGAAATCCTTGTAATTGGAAGTTTTAAGAATAGGTTAAACAAATACCTATCTTTGGTATATTTTGTCCCTTCGGGTATGTGGCTGGATTAGATGACCTCTGCAGATTTCTTCCAGATCTACATTGCTATGATTCCAGTATCATGAGCTGAAAGTCATAAGTCTAGCTTACTTTTAGACTTGCCTTTGCTGGTCCTGTTTTAGTCAGAGTTGGAAGTCTGCCAGTGCTAAACTGTTCAGAATAGGCAGCATTAAAATGGGGCCCCAGACTCTCTTTGTTCTGACAACTGAACTTCCTATACTTCCCAATGTTTTACTGATTTTGAAGGTTCCATTTAATACAAACGGAACTAGAGGAAGTAAGTTCAAATGCTTTTATATATTGCTCTCTATGAACAATTCCTATGATCTTTGTTAAATGTTACAAGTATCCATTCCAAAATCCAGTACTCTGTGCAGTTTTATTCAGACTGGCCAATATATTAATGAAGAAACTGAATGATAGTCTTTTGTGAAAATATACACCTAACCTATAGCATCTGATTTGGAAATGAAATACTGCTGTAGTAGGCATCAAACTGAAATGGCCATCAAACTGAAATGGCCAAACAAGAAAAAATAGCTATTAACTGATTTATGCTGTATGATTTAACAGCTGTTGTCCCTAACAAAGGATAAGAATATTAAAGGAAAAGAGATGAGCTTGATCTTATACATTTATATGACTGAAGTGCAGTGATTTATTGCTTAGCAGGACAAAATGATTTATATTACACACCAACTTTACTATCTAACTTTAATAAGTATTGTTGATCTGTGTAAATAGAGGGTTAATAGAACACATACAAGGTGTTTGAGTGAATTCTGTTGTTTGAACAGTGTTAGATCACAGTAAGCAATTTGCAAATAGCTCGTGAGATTTTCATATTAGGGTTTAATTCCTTTTTGTTAAACAATTAGAGAAATACTTCAAAATAGGATACATATAAATGTACATGATTTTTTTCTTGCTTTAATGTTCTTTTAGGTTACATCTTCATGGTGGCGCTATTTCAGGATACCAGAAGTATCTCAGAATAGCTATTCCGCGTATTTTGAGCCCACCAGTTATTTTGAAATATAAGAGGCTCACTATTCCATTGTCCCTGTAAACCTCGTTTAAAGGTTAAGGGACGTTTCGGAATAGCACTTTATTTCGAAATGTTGCATTGTGTAGACAGCAGCAAATTTCAAAATAAGCTATTTTGAAATTACCACCTCGAAATAAGCTACACAATTTGTTTAGCTCAAATTGCATAGCTTATTTCAAGGTAAGGGTGCAATGTAGACACATATATTAATGAAAGAATATTCCATAGCAAATCTCAGTTCATCTAGTTTCTCTGGTACAAAGAGGAGAAAAATATGCAAACCTTATTCACATGACTAATCCCATTGTAAAATTTGAATTACATGTATGAGTAAGGGCTGTGCAATTTGCCCAAGAGTGTAGCTCATTTTAAGTTACCCCAGTATCTTTCTTGAAAAATAAGGAATGCTTGGCAGAATGTGAATAACTCCACTATACTTAAGGTATGTGCCTAGCTTCTGTTCCGTCTTTCTAACCTATATCTTAGTTTTATAACAAGATGGCACCTATTTCCTCATGACAAGAGAATTTTATTGAATACGTTTCAAAACAAATTTTATTGAATAAGTTTCAAATTCACTACTTCTGTAAAGTCTCAAAATATTCTGACTTGCACCATCTTGGGGTGGGAATATAGAAGTTATCAGATATTTTACTCATTACCCCTGTTTCTGATGGTCTGCAAGATCAAAACAATCTTAGGAATCTATTCTATAAGGAGGATTATATGGGCAGACCATTTTGAAGTCAATGTTGGCTGCGTCAAGCTCTTTAGGTATCCAAAATATCTGGAAATATACAAGCTCTGAGTGTGTGATTCAAATAGTGAAACTTTACAGTAACTGGTCTTTTTCATGGAATTTGTTTAATGTATAAAAGTTGTTTGAACAGTGATGCAAGTGATATTAATTCTATTTCCTTCTATTGGTATTCAAGGCACAACACTATATTCCCACTTTGCTTATTTTCCTGTAAAAACAAGACAGTCTGACAATTCAGAAGATAACAAGGTCTGGGGATATTTGTAGATGTCTAAGCATTTCATGTACTTCTACTGGGAACACCATATGTTGGCCCTACAACCAATTTCTTTAATCTTTCATCACATCTATGTTTATAGTGTATCATCAAGCAGTTGCTGAGGAACAATATTTGACTATCCATGCAGTTCTATACTTAATGCATATGACTCTGATTTCAACAGTTGCAATGCTAAAGCTCTGTGACTCTCTATTGACAAGCTGCCATTCTAGAGAACTTTTTAGACAGGAAAGGAGCAATAGTTGGAGTGAGAACAAACAAACACTCTGGGTCCTGGCAGCACCCTGACAAAGCTTAGCTTCTGAAGATGGAGAACAGTGATAGCTACACTGGAAGAGAAAGGATTAAAAAAAACCCACATCAGCAAGTGCAGATCTAGTCAAGGCAGCACATATTTCATTTGGAAAGTGCCTTGGAAAGCTTCTTTGACAAATTTCTGTGCACAATCAGATCCATCCAGCAATAATTTCCTGAGAAGCAGATACATATATGATGTGGAGCAAACCACTAGGAATAGAATAGTATACAGACTGTATTCCAAATCTGACTCTTCATGAAAGCACAAACAGTAAATTGTTGCAGACATCTGTTGTGGTGTTTACCTTTTACTGAAATCGCAGTTTAGGGGAATCACAAGTAATAAACATTAGCCACATAGATGAAACAAGTAAAGTGAATGTCACCTCTCTCTCCCACCCCCAAAATATTAAAATGCATAGGGACAGATACTGATTTGCCACAGAAAGACCTGATTAATTTAAAATTTTTCTCCAAGCTATTATTAAATAAGGCTGTTGGGTTTGCATTTTGGTTGCAGAACATTTAACATGTGCTATTTGACTTATACTGTAACATGCAAGTGTTTATTGTGCTGTAAAAAATGTCTTGGCTTACAATGACTATTTTCCCACTTTAAAAATAAAAGTACCACTACCAGTATACTTGGTATAGTAAGCTGAGAATAGTAGCATTGTTTATAATGTCATTAACATTTCTTCACAGATTTCTGAAATGTGGGCACTTCAACAGTGCCAAAACACTTGATTTTTATTAGTTGAGAAAATGCTTTATTACTTAAGAGTGACAGAATTGAAGGGGAAAATACATTCCAGCTACGGATAGTCACTGTTAGTGTTTCAGAAATAGTTGTGTGATTAGCTCTTCTACAATAAATATGTTTTTTTTCAAACGTGAAGCAGATAACCAGAAATGCAAAACCTCAATAAAAATAATGGGAATGTAAAAAAAAAATCTTTGTAACTATCCTAATGAAATCTAGACTGTGGATCTGGCTCAGTATCAGCTCAGAAGGTGTTCTTTTCCACAGGGGCCAAGAGATCATTAAAGAGATGGTGCACTGGTGCTAGTAGCATCTAGCCTCAATGGTGATGATCATGAGATGAAAACTCAGCAGCAATTACATCAGTACTTTGTGCTCACTGGTAGATGTCTGCAAGTAGATGGAAGAGGATTGAGTGGGAGGAGGAAGTAATCTCTCTGAATTCAAATGAATGTAGTGTAAAAATGTTTGAAGTTCTATGGTAGGACTCTGGGATAAGCTAAGATCATTCTTCTCCCTACCATGGCATCTGAAAACTATGTCTACACAGCAGCATTATTTCAAAATAACTGACGTTATTTCAAAATAAGGGCACGTCTAGACTACATGGCTCCGTCGATGGAGCCGTGTAGATTAGGGTTGTAGGCAAAGGGAAATGAAGCGGTGATTTAAATAATCGCCGCTTCATTTAAATAGCTGCTGTGCTGTGCCGATCAGCTGTTTGGCACAGCGCTGTCAGATCCGCTGTCGACATGAAAGGCATTTGTCGACCTCCCCGTTATGCCTTGTGGGATGAGGTTTACCAGGGAGGTTGACAAATGCCTTTGATGTCGACCGCGGAGCGTCCAACTACAGCGCTGTGCCGCCAAACAGCTGATCGGCACAGCACGGTAGCCATTTTAATTTAAATGAAGCGGTGATTATTTAAATCGCCACTTCATTTCCCTTTGCTGAGTAAACAAATCTACATGGCTCCGTCGACGGAGCCATGTAGTCTAGACGTGCCCTAATATAGTGGGCGTCTACACAGCAAGCCGTTATTTTAAAATAATGTTGAGATGGACGACTTCTTACTCTTATTTCTGTAACTCTCATTTCACATGGAGTAGGGGAAGTTGAAGGAAGAACACTCTTCGTTCAACTTCCTCCTATGTAGACAGCGCCAAAAGCTGAATTGAAGTATTTTGACTTCACCTATGCAATTGACGTAGCTGAAGTTATGTATCTTAATTAGACTTTTGCCCTGCAGTGTATACGTGCCCTGAGAGTCCTAGCTATCAGATAACTACTCCACGGAGGGCAGCTTGGTAAATTCAGGCTGCCTTCTCTAGGCAATAGCCTTTGGTATCAGTTTATTTTGTAAGGAACTTTCTTTCTTGGTACAAGGGAATGATGTAGGCAGATCCTGTTTAATGTGAATAAACTATGGGTAACGTGTCTGGCCATCAGGTGAAGATGTAAGTAGAGATTAAATATAGCACTGGACATTTTCTATTTCACTTTTCATATATGGTTTATCCAAAACATTGGGAGGCAGCATGGCCTAGCACATACAGCCCTTGACTAGGACCTCAGGGACCAGGTTTCTAGTCCCAACTTTGCCCTTGTCCCACCAGAAAACTTAGACAAGTTATTTCCACCTTTTTGTGCCTCCATTTTCCAAACTGTAAAATGGAAATAATGATACTGATATTCCTTGTAAAGTGGCTTGCATTCTTCTGATTAAACATGCCGTGTAAGAGCTAGCTATCTTTTGGTCTATCTAAATTGAGAAGCACCATTTGTTGTACACATTAGCAACAGCGGCTGCTTGCTACTTCTAAGGTAAAGTACTGCTCTCTAGTGGCAGAGATGCAAGCCCACGTGGCCAATGTGGTAGTGCCCTGCTGGCTGAGTAGCAAAAGCAGCTGTTGCCTGGGGCAACCTTGAAATCTTGTAGTTGGTGCTGCTACTGCACAAAGAGTTTCTTTTCAGATAGCTTCTTCTTTGCAGGGTTTCACTGCTGTTGCTGGTACTGTTTCTCAGGTGTTTCTCTTCTACCCTGCTGGTATATCATAGTCTTTTCTTTTCAAGGTAACTGATCCCACTACATGGTTTAGCTTGCTAGCTGTTGCCCTTTTTGTATTGTTGATAACCCAAGCTCAGCCAATCAACTTCTATAGATTTGCATACGGTAGTTCAGATTGTCATATGCTAATTCAGTCACACATACCAATATGTGATAGGAAGTCCCATGTATCCATATGGCCTATAATGTATCTCTGTGGGATTTTGCAGAGTCATTCTTAACTGGAATTGATGTAATACAGTCTCTCAGTTGCATCATCCCTATGGGCTCCTATATATCCCTGGTTTGTTTTTGTTTTTTTTCAGCTGGCCTGTGGAGGATCCCTAGAGCTGTCAATCATCAATCCTTTCCAGAAGTGGAATTTATCATTGTCACAGAAAATGTAATTCTTGCATCAGAGATAATGGACCCCAATGGTTTTTTTGGAAATGAGATCTTCCACAGGAAGTGAAACCTTCCATTATATTATCCTATATCTGCCATTATGGAATTTTCTAAATTTAAACTTATTATTTCTTTAATATTTATTCTTAAAACAAATTACCCGTCTTAAGTATCCCAAAGTGTCTGACAACACCACCACTCTTTTTATGTCTCCCTAAGTTATAATTTCTCCTGATTTTAAACTCTTCCTCCCAAGATTTTTTCTGCAACCCTTCATCTAAGGCAATTTAACCCTTCACCTGAGGAAAAATCTTTTGCTGAAATTGTAGTCCATAAAACTCTCTCTTAGCAGCTCCCTAACTCTATAGGAACTTAAACGAATGTGACACTTAAATTGTCACTATAAACATTCTTTAGGAACCCATATTACTTCCGGGCCTGTGAACTGCTCCCTCACCTAAGGTATCCAGACACCAATCTTCTAATTAAGCCCCTTTGAAATCCACAAATTGAGGGAAGGTAGGTAGATGACCTCTTATATTACTTGCAGGGCTCAATCTAGCATGTGCGCTCTGAGCATACCTACCAGATCTGACTCCATGTAAAATTAATTTGTTCAAAGTGGAACAGCTTCAACAAGAAAGACTGAAGGAAATACCTGTGATTAGGGAACTGAGCAGTGGGTGACCCCTCTTTTCAAGTCAATTTTCTGCTAAGGCAGAGCCAGTGAATTACATATCTTAAGAACATAAAAGCTACCATACTGGCTCAGACCATGGTCTGTCTTGTCTGGTATCTCATCTGACAGCAGCCTATACCACAATTTCAGGGAGAATATACAGGGCAAGACAATTATGGAGTGAATCTGGGCCTCCCTCATTCTGGGAAAGTGCTTTCACCAATTAAGTAAGGCCATGTCTATGCTACAGATAAGATCGAAGCAGCCAGAAAATCTTCTGGAGATCAAATTAGCAGTGCTAGTGAAGACACTCTAGTCAAACTGAGAGAGTGGTCCCATCAATGGCGGTAATTCTGCTTCTATGAGGAGTAAGAGAAGTCAAAGGGAAAGTGTGCTCCCTTTGACTTTCTGCAGTGTGGACAGCACCAAAATTTGAGTTAAGATACGTTGACTTAAGCTATGAAACTTCAGATATGTTAATTGTGTATCTCAATTTTAACTTATCCCTTTAGGGATACACAGTCACACATAGCTCAAAATAAGTGATGCAATTTGAGCTACACAAATTACGTAGCTTATTTTGAAATAGAGCGCTATTCCAGCGTCATCCTTATTCCTCATGCAATGAGGTTCACAGGAAGTTGAAATAAGACACCCGTTATTTTGAATCTATTTTGAAACAGGCAAGTTGTTAAGGCATGTACAATGTTATTTCGGGATAAACAGATGTTATCCTGAAATAGCGCCGCTGTGTAGACGTGCCCTTAGTGTAGACCTGGGGTAAGAGTTAAGAGAGGTAGCACCACTACCACCCTCTTGTCTTCCTCTTGCCACATCTCCAGGTTTCCAGCTGTGCATCCCTACTAGAGACAGATGTCTTCCTAATTCCCACACTTGATTTAAGTGCTTAATTCAGACTTAGAACACACCCCACTATTTGGTATGTTCTACTAATTATCTTAGGCAACTCCCTACCTAGCATCTCATCTCTTCCCATTTACTATACAAGGAGTTCCATAATCTTATCCAGGCATTGTCATTCCTATTGACGTTCTACTGATTTCTTAGGGATCTAAATGCTAGGCATTGAAATGGTAAGCATTGGAATCCTTTACTCATATGGTGCATCTGTGCAATCACACCGATTCATAGATATTAATAAATTAATTACCTCAAAATACCTGTATGGTAAGAAGCATTATTTCTGTTTTCTAGCTGGGGAATCTGACTAAGAGAATATTTGATTTGCCCAAGCTCACACATGGATTCCACAGCAGAACCTAAATTTCCTGACTATAGCTCTAGCTTGATTCCAAGTCCTGTGATTCCCCTCACTGTACTTCGATTCTTTAAAAATAAGCTTGTATTTGTAACATACACCTCCCGAGAAAAATGTGAAGACACTTTTTAACCTTTGTCTTGGTGCATCTTCCCAAGACAAGACATTGCTGATGAGTGATGAATTATAATGTACCCTGTGGAGAGGTTGGCCTTTTTAATAAAGATGAAAGGGAAAAAAGTTTCAAAGCAAATGACTTAAGTTTAATGCAGTTTTTATGGGTCTGCACTCCTTCCTCAGTTTATGCTTGATTTCTTGGTACTGCCTCAACTAACAAAGGACTGGATGTACATTTTTAATTCCTTTGAGAAAACAGGAGATTTTAATGATTACATTTCTATGCTGAGAATGCAGGAGCTGTCAGGAAAGGAGGGCCTGAGACAGAATAGGTATGGTCTAGTCAGAAAATATATAATATTTAATAACTGCCTGCTATTAAAGAACTACTAATCTGATGTATTTATCTAAATTGATTAGAGGAATGGGATGGAAGGTAAAACTCAGATGATATTGAATGATATTAGTACCATTTCATTTTCTAGGCAAGTACTGGCAGAAGGAAAATTCAGAGAAAAGAATAAATTCATTCTTTGTACTGCTGATGATTATTTCAGTGACCATATGTTTTCAATATCATGGAAACTGTCCAATGTAGACACACTGTAAGTATATTTTTATACAGTTACTTAGATTTTATGTGTCTATAAATGGTTATCTACCATGTCATCATTCATCTAGCATTTTTCATCCCCAAGGATCCCAACACACTTTATAAAAACTGCATACTCCCCCCCCCAAAAAAAAATCACTGTTTGATTCCCCCTACACTCCTCATCAAGAGGATATATTAGGGCATTGACACAGATCTAGGCTGTGGATGCTGTCCATACTGCTTCTTACAGTATTCAAATGCAGCTACTTGGAGAAAAAAATTAAGATGTTAAATGAAAGTGAAAATGTAATAAAAGCTGCTGAGGAAACATAGGCAGTCTGTGGCCTCACACCCCCTTACCAGGATTGGTAGGAGATCCCAGGCTTTCCCACTCATTGCCAACACAAGGACTGTAAAAATCAGCCAACGACTACACTGACTCCTTGAAGTACCTTCTCAGACTTCTTTCTATATAGCCTTTCTGTAGACCGTCTCCACACAACTTCTAGATTCACCTTTCTGTCTTGGCCAGCCCTCACAATGCTGACCCCATCTTTAGGAAATACAACAAAATGTTTCTTTTTGAGGAAGCCTGTGACAAGGATGACATTCTCAGCATCAACCACCTGCCTCTAATCAACTATCCTTTAAAATCTCCTCCCAATAAAATCCCAAACCCTTAATAAATAAATAAATAAAGTCCATAGGCGAGCAAATCAACAAAACATTCCTACTCCAAATCATTTTTAGTATCCTGAAAAGGGAAACACCAAGATGTCCAGTAAGGGACCTAAATATTGCCAATCTATGTTATTTGAAAGGTTTTCAGAATTTACCTTTCTTGCTAACCCCTAAGACATACAACTTCTAGGATATAATCAAAGTATTATATGCACTCACACCACACAAGGGCTAGTGGATCTGCCAAAGCATCTACCTATTACGTCTCTTTTATCAATTGTAAAGTAGAATTTCTTTGTCTTGGGTACTTCTGTGATGAAACCCAGTCCACAGCTTTGCATCATATTTAGTCTATGCCTGAGAACGGGACTAGGCCTAAAAATTTATTTTTGTTCCTGTTTAAGGGGAAAGGAATTTCACCGTAGGCTTTAAGAAGAACATGAGAAAGACTTAAAAATGAAAAACAAAAGAAAAAACTACCAACAGCATAGTTCTCTATCACTAAACTAAAGTACTTGTTCTGTAGTTTGTCAAAGGCAAGACCACCTTATGAGTTACTAGCAGCACTTTCTTTAGCACCTGGGAATCCCTTTGGTTCTCTTCTGTTCAGGAAATAAGTAGGCTTGACCTTGCTTACTTTAAATAATATGATAAAAGCATAGAGCCCAACTAGTAAGGCTACTTTTTTAGGTTTTTTTACTAATCTATTTATACTCAGAAACAAAACATAGCCCTTCCCAAAATTCTGATATGCGGTGAAAGCCAAGAATTTGTTACTTTACTTTCAAATCTTACTCCTCATGATTCTGTCCTTGTTTTCAGATGGGACAGCCTGTTTCACTGCTTAGACATAACGTCCCCTCAATATGCAGAGAAGAGGAAGAGTATCATTGTGTGTGGTTGCATATTATGCAAATTCCAAATACATATATATTACAGTTAGTTCTTATTTTCATGATAACAATTTTAAAAGTAGAATCCAGCTGTTGAGTTATCCTGATAGAAATGAATCTCTGAAGACCAGAAGGAATGTAAAAAGCTACATCCTGGTTGTAGATTTTCCGTGAGCCTTGGGAAAAAGGCAGTGCATAGCTGCTCTGACCCAAGAGCAACCAAGAATGGAGTTGTGCCTGAGCTGAGTCCCACATTAGAGAATAAGACAGAAAATATCATGTTTCCTCTGTATAAATCCATCATATGCCCACATCTGGAATACTGCATGCAGATGTGATTTCCTCATCCCAAAAAAGATATCTTGGCATTGGAAAAAGTTCAGAAAAGGGCACGAAAATGATTAGGGGTGTGAAATGGCTGCCATATGAGGAGAGATTAATAAGACTGAGACTTTTCAGCTTGGAAAAGAGATGACTATGGAGGGATTTGATAGAGCTCTATAAAATCATGACTTGGCATGGAAAAAAGTAAATAAAGAGCAGTTATTTACTCCTTATAACACAAGAACTGGGGGTCACCAAAATTAAATTAATAGTTATCAGCCTTAAAACAAACAAAAGGAAGTATTTCTTCACACAACACACAGTCAACCAGTGGAACTCCTTGCCAGACTCTTGTGAAGTCTAATATTATAACAGGGTTCAGAGGATGACAGGGGATGGATCACTTGATGATTGCTTGTTCTGCTCATTCCCTCTGGGGTACGTGGCATTGACCACTGTTGGAAGACAGGATACTGGGCTAGACAGACCTTTAGTCTGATACGCTATGGCTGTTCTTATGTTCCACTTGTTTTAGGGAGAAAGCAATCTGTGGGGACTCTTCAGCTGGTTCAAATTACTCCCCATTAATGTAAGTTCAACTATGTTGTCCTCTACACAAGAGGTGAAATCCTCTATCCACTTGCTGCACTAACCTGCTTACTCCCTATTTATCTGTGGGAGGTAGTGACTCCATGAATACTGCTCACCTCCTACTTGCTCTGATCTGGAGGAATGTGGGTAGGTTTCACAGGGGATTTAGGATATTCCTTATCCCACTTGCTTGCTATTTGGGTTGATATAGGAAATCACATTCTTAATATTTAGACTGAATATGTAAAGATATGGTAAGCTTATTCTTGAATCACTTGAGTCACAAAAATAGTTCTTTTTAAAGAGCTTTTCTTAAAATCTTGGTAAACAAATGCAAATCTTTATCCATTTCAGGGATGTTGATCAACATGTGGTTTGATGTAAAAAGTATTTAGTGATCTTAGTTCTGTCTCTAGTGGCTTGTAACCCAATTGAAGGAAATCTAGGTTAAATGTTACGTGGTTTCATTTTGGCAAAGCGCTACAGAACTAATACTATTCTTTTATGATAGAGCACACTGTAAAAACTGCAAGTCACAGAACTAATCCACTAAGCAATGCCTTCTTTGATAATGAATTAATTGTTTTTGTACTCCTGTCTACCAAGAAATGAGTAATTTAACTGTCTGCCTTTGTTTGCTTTGTTTCAAACTAACAGCCTATTTAACCCCCCCCACAAAAAGTTATTTTAATTTTTTAGTGGTGTGAAAGGGAATGCAATAAAATCTATGTGTAAAAACATATTCTGCTTTCCTAGAGTGTAAACACTTCAGTGTACAGATTGTGTCTACCTCTTTAAATGTACAGTGTAAGAGAGCCCCTAACCTCAGTCAGGCCTTCTGGGAAGAACTGTGACATGAATATTAACAGTAATTTACATTGCTCCTGCTGACTAAAATTCCAATGATTGGTGAGAGGAAATGAATCACAGTATGACAAAACAATGCACCCGTTTCTAAATGTAATAGCTGCAGGAGAATGAGGACAGTATTGATTTTAAAGAAGCAAAACAACACGTTCAACAATTAAAAGTGTCTCCATTTTATACAGAAACTGCCTGGAAGCACATGGCCCCCTTTTCTCATTTGGATGCATCTTAAACAGAATGAGTTTGGCTATCTAGTAGATGCTGAAAGAGCCAGATCTTCATCACACTTGTGAGACAAGATGCTAAGGCTTAAGAATGGAGTAGCCTTTCTGTAAATTTTGGGGAGGAATTCTCCCTGCCCCTTCCAAAGATCTTTCAGTGCCTAGCTGAATAACTCAGGCTACTCACAGGGTAGTGAATTTACCCTTAAAGAAGAGATTCCTTATCATGAACAGTTACAATAGTATAAACATATTTTTACAGCATACATTTAGAACAAAACAAAACATTTACTACAAAGTATATAGTTTTCTCCACAGCCACAAGTGTATCACATGATTAAAATTCAAAGCACTTAGGAATCTGTAGAATTGTGAGGTATAATATAATTAATGTATATAAATGGATAAGAAGACTATGAATGGTCAACAGAGGAGATACAGCTCACTTAGTCCAATAAGAGTGGTCTCTGAAGAGCCCATGTCAGGTACTGAATTATGGCTTCTTTGTACCACAATGCTGCCTGAAAGCAACCCTTAAACTGGATTATCTGGCCATAATAGATTTGCCACATCATTAGGAGTATCTTCCAGTCATGCAGAAATGTTGCCAAGACAAAAGGTAAGCATGGAGATGTGGCAAAAGCAAAAGGTAAGAGATGTGGTTTGTTTGTGTCCTATCTGTCTGTGTGTCTCTGTAGTATGAAGTATTATTTAGAATGTGCATTACCATCTACTTTTCTATGTGAAATTTCATATGCTGTCATAAAACCCATCTTTGGCTCTATAATTCTAAAGTTCCTCACAAGCTCTAGTTTTGGTCAAACTAAATAATTTAATACAGTCAGCCATTTTGTATCCACTCATTATCCAACTTTCTTCCATGCCATTAAAAATAGTACTGAACACAACATCTCTTAGCATTTGTACTCCCACTATGAGCCACTCTCTATTACAGAAACGACACATTTTCTACATTTTTCCAGCCAAACCACCTTAAGAATCTAGCTAGAGATCAATCTAGGCAGCATTTGATCTGCAAAGAGGCAACATCCTTTTCAAATTTGTTTTAAGGAGGATGATTTCTGTACCTCAGCTCCTAACAGTCAGTTGTAGTTAAGTTAAAACATTGATCTTCAGTGTTTTCAGAGTTAGCACAGAGTAAAGTTCAGTGCAAGAGAAACTAGCAAGTGGTCAGGGGATATTTTACAGTATTAGAATTACAAAATGAAGAAACATTAGTAAGGCATTTGATACAGTACCACATGGGGAATTATTGGTTAAATTGGAAAAAATAGGGATTAATATGAAAGTTGAGAGGTGGATAAGCAACTGGTTAAAGGGGAGACTACAGCGGGTCATACTGAAAGGTGAACTGTCAGGTTGGAGGAAGGTTACTAGCAGAGTTCCTCAGGGATCAGTTTTGGGGCCAATTTTATTTACCCTTTTTATTGCTGACCTTGGCACCAAAAGTGGAAGTGTCCTGATAAAATTTGTGGATGACACAAAGTTGGGAGGTATTGCCAATTCAGAAAAGGATCGGGATATCATACAGGAAGATCTGGATGACCTTGTAAATTGGAGTGATAGCAATAGGATGAAATTTAATAGAGAGAAGTGTAAGGTTATGCATTTAGGGATTAATAACAAGAATTTTAGTTATAAGCTGGGACACATCAGTTGGAAGTAACAGAGGAGGAGAAGGACTTGAGTCCTGGTTGATTATAGGATGACTATGAGCCGCCATTGTGACATGGCGTGAAAAGGCTAATACGGTCTTGGGATGTATTAGGCGAGGTATTTCCAGTAGGGATAAGGAGGTGTTAGTGCCATTATACAAGGCATTGGTGAGACCCCATTTGGAATACTGTGTGCAGTTCTGGTCTCCCATGTTTAAGAAGGATGAATTCAAACTAGAACAGGTACAAAGAAGAGCCACTAGGATGATCCAAGGAATGGAAAACCTGTCTTATGAAAGGAGACTCAAGGAGCTTGGCTTGTTTACCTTAACCAAAAGAAGGCTGAGGGGGGACATGATTGAACTCTTTAAATATATTAGAGGATAAATACCAGGAGGAGAGGAATTATTTAAGCTTAATACCAATGTGGACACAAGAACAAATGGATATAAGCTGGCTAGTAGGAAGTTTAGACTTGAGATTAGACGAAGGTTTCTAACCATTAGAGGAGTGAGGTTCTGGAACGGCCTTCCAAGGGAAGTAGTGGGGGCAAAAGATCTATCTGGCTTCAAGATTAAACTAGATGGGTTTCTGAAGGGGATGGTTTGATGAGATAATATGATCTTGGTAACTAATTGACCTTTCACTATCAGTGGTAAATAGGTCAATGGAGGGATGATAGGAGTTACTATAGAGAACTTTCTGGGTGTCTGGCTGGTGAGTCTTGCCCACATGCTCAGGGTTTAACTGATCGCCATATGTGGGGTCGGGAAGGAATTTTCCTCCAGGGTAGATTGGCACAGGCCCTGGAGGTTTTTCGCCTTCCTCTGTAGCATGGGGTACAGATCACAGCTGGAGGATTCTCTGCATCTTGGGGTCTTCAAACTATTTGAAGTCTTCAATATCTGAGATATAGGTGAGAGGATTATTCTAGGAGAGGGTGGGTGAGATTCTGTGGCCTGCATTGTGCAGGGGGTCAGACTAGATGATCATAATGGTCCCTTCTGACCTTAAAGTCTATGAGTCTATAATAAATATCCACAATTCTCATCCTGTTCTATTCATTTGACCTTATTTTTAACAGTATTAATGTTACTGATAAATTTCTTTATGATCAATAAACATTTTGTTTCAACTTTTAATAGTACTGGGCATTGTGCCAGTGGCAGAATGATATATTTGACCCATAGAGTTTTGACTCCATCATATCTAATAAGTACTTCTCTCTCAGTATGGTTTTGCAACTTAAATCTTCTGCAAAATAAAGCTAATTCCCTTGATACATAAATAGAGGTAAGGTTTCTATTGCTTAAAATGTCTGAGAAACTTGAGGGAATTGAAGAATTTTACAGATGAATGGTCTGAGCTGCTTTTTTAGATCTTAGAAGTGGGTAAAAATGTTGTGAGCTTGTTCCATTTCAAATGGGTTTTTAAAATTAATACTGAATCAAGTGGAATGGCTTTTCAATGAATGACATAGGATTTCATCTTCATATGCATCTAGCAGATACATTTTCATTCTCCATCCTGATCTTCCACTGACTCCTTGAAGATTTTCATTTTTTAAAGAAGAGGTTGCATAAGAGTTTCCCATTTTCAGAACTGCTACTTAATTGGCACATCCCACAAAAGTATTGGTTCATTTGATCAAAGTTTGTTAGCTTACGTTAGCTTTTCAAAAGTACCAGCTGCACAATACCAAGAACCCTCTATCATTAAAATTGTACCAGAGAATCAAGGAAAACTGCTAGCATGTATTTCTTGTACTTTCTTGAGTTTCCTGCATATAGTATCAAAATCACTGATGTAACAACAATCACACAGACCTTTCTCAAATGGTAAAAGTGTCATTTCCCACTCTACATGTGTAGTATTTTCTGTACATGTTATAGGAAAATATGAGAGTGGCAGATACCTATATCATATGGTTTAAAGAACACTCAACACCAAAACTGGCTCTTTTTGATATACTGTTGTCCATTTATCGTTATCCAATACATAAGATTTTCTCAACAAAGAATTGTGCAAATAGTGTACTACTGACTGAGCTACAGTGTTCCCTGGAAGTTGAGCTCTTATGTGACCACTCAGGAAAGATTCAAATGCCACACAGCTGATTAGCAGAGCACCCACAGCTAGGTTTTGTTTCTACTGGTAGTGCACATTCACACTAACCTTGGCACATATAAAATTTATTCTGAACGTGGATGGAAAAAATCTGCACAGGGATCAAAAAGATTACAGGGGAAATTGCTAAACTGTACAATAATTTAACTCTTTATTCTTTTCATATTTTAAATTTGGTAAGGAATTAAAAGCTCTTAAGGAAAGAAGTATTGTGTGTCAAATTTCCAAGTGGAGTGGTTTGGGGTTATAAGTTCAAGAAACATATCTATGTTGTAATCACATCACAATAAAACTTTGACCAGATGCAAGGCCTTGTTGACAACTGTTGCTAAAAAAGAGGCAAAGAACAGAACAGACATTCAGGCATATTGTCTTGTGCTGTTCCTGTCCATACTGTGTCTGTTCCATGGATGAAATGGTTGCATGTTATGTAGCAACATATGCAAATAAGTGGTTTTGGAACTGCACTCTACTCTGGAAAATGAAATACCACGTACAGTAAGCTGATGCTCTGGGCAGTACAATAAGATAATTGGATATTACAGGTTTAATAGATTCTTCATGTTTCTATGCCCTGGTACTAAGCAGATTGATATGTCTGTATAAAAACATCTGAATAAAAGTGTTCCTGACCTTTTATTACAAATACAGAACAAGGAAAATAGTTAACGATTTTGAAATGTGAACTATTAAGTAAAGCTTTCCTTGTAACATCATCCCTCATTCCCTTTTCTTTTACCTGGAGAGAATATTTTGAAGGGGAATACTAACATATATTGTCTGTGACAGTTTCTTAGATGGTACTGTAATAACTTTCCTGTGGGGGAAAAGAGAAATTAATTAAGATAGGCACCTTTGTCATTACTGTTATTAAAGCATGACCCCTTTTTCTGGAAGATAGAAAATGCAGTTTCTGTCTCTCAAATTGGTTTTCATTTGCATCATCATTGCTGGAGAAAAAACAGGTGTTGCAGATGGTTTTATCAGCCACTCCAAGACCTGGTAAACTTGTAGAAGAATTGTGTTATTTAGGGCATTGCATTTAGCTACCTTTTTCTGACCACAGGATTGCACCAGTTTTGCAAAACATGTGGTTTGATCAGCTAGCTGGGCTCTTATTAAATATAAGGAAAAAGGAAAAAGGGCTAGAAAAAAGAAGAAATAAAGTGGAGGGGAAAAGAACATATCGGATGGGGGATGACACGGTTTCATATCACAGACGGTGTCAGGATTCATTAAGATCCAGTGGAGGAGGCAATGTCTTTTGTGCCTCTCTCCCTAGCCCTGTCTGTTCAGGATGATAAAGGCCCAAGTCCCAGGAGACAAATGGTGTGGTAGCCACGATGATTGCTCTTGTAGCCAATTTTTCTCCAGCTATTTCTTTGCTTAAAGACCCCAAAAGGGAATGATTGGTGGACTTAACACAGTGTTTCTCAACCAGTGGTACCCCTTAGGGGTACTCAAGCGAAGTCTGGGGGGTACATCAACACAACTGAAATTTAGAGAAAACTGAATTTTTGTTTTAAGTTTTACAGCACTTCATTATTTTTGTACTTTTTACACCCAAAAATTTCATCACCCACCCAGCTACGATTAAGTTGTTTAAACAAATGTGTTACAATAGTAGAAAAAAATGTTGTGTCTGAAAACTGTTGGTGCTGGGAATACTTAATATATATTTTTAAAAAGGGGGTACTTTAATTTTTTTTGGAAAAGGAGATACTTTATTAAAAAAAAAAAAGGCTGAGAAACACTGGACTAGCACATCCTTTCATTTTTTGTCCCCATGAGGGTCAGACCAATTTTTATTAATTAATTTCGGATCCTATATTTCTCTTATTTATCAGAGATAATCTTAACACAGTCAGTACTAGTTAAAGCCTTTTTGTTTAAATTAATTCACACTGACTCCTTATATTTTTCTTAAATAATTTATAGAACAGCTCACTGTGATCATTTAAATGAACTTTCACTCACTTTTTACATCAATTAGGGTAAGTTTTTAGGCTCACTTATTGCAACAGATGTCCTGTGTGAAATTCCTAAATTGCATAAAGCTACCTTGATTCTGGTAAAACCAAGAAGTATATACATAGAAAATCATATGACATGCAAGACATATCTGGTTTTTAACTTTGTAGAAACTAACTTATGCAGACAGAATTTGTGAGAGTTATAGTACAATAGGCAACATTTTATATAGTTAATATTCCTGTATTCTTTCCTCAGCTTGCCTATTTTTTGCCATCTCTCTGACTGAATACTGATCCAGACTTTCTGCTATCATCTACCCAAAGTCCTCTTCATACTTCTTGTCTCTCTGTCATCCTGTTATATTTTTCAGGTTATTTTGAAGAATCTTATTGTAATCCATACTTACAAAAATATTTATGTGGATGTCTCTGAGGTGGCTATAACCATCGGCTTCATATGCAATGGCCTATTTTATATTTCCCAAATCCATTGAGGAATTTCTGATAGATCCTCACCTGGTGTAAATTGGTAAGTCTGGTATAAATTGACTTCAGTGGAGACATGCAGATTTACAGCAGGTGAGGATTGATCCCCATATTTGTTTATTTTGATAACACTGTTATTTTCCAGTTTTTTCTGTATCCCAATTCTTGTCATATTTCCAGATATGTGTCCCACACTCCATGGGCCATCTGCTATTTCTTCTAAGCTAAGAGTATGCTTTACTACATTAATTGTTTGGGGAAAGTATCATTCTGAATCCAGCACACTGTGTCAGACAGGGTTCATAATTGTGGTTATAATTCCTCCTTCATTTAATGCCTTATCTATGCTTTATATAAATTATGGAAATATTTAGTCACTTTCGCCACACCATGCACACATATGTAAACTATAGCTTTGTAGAGAGAGCTCTGAGAATAGTCACAATGGAGTCTGTGGACTTCACTTTAATGACTCCTGTTCCAGAGTTCATATGTATTCAAACAGTAAAATGCAGTCATACAGTGATCACATATACAGTTTATTGGCAAAGGCAGCATTTTTGGTATTATTAATATTTGCTACCAATACATATAATCTGTGATGAGGTCCTGTTAACAACAGGAAAAAATCAGGATTGTGATGAATTGGTATAAGGGCATATTTGCAGAACTGTATGGCTAAATGTTTTAAAAAAGATACTGAAACATTGGAGAAGGCACAAGAGCCACAAAAATTACTAAAGAAAATGCTGTGAGAATTAAAAGAACTCTCTTTGTTAAGTTTATCAAAAAGAAGATTGTGAGGTGACTTGATTACACTATAAAATGACCATTCTGGGGAGAAAACAACAGTTTATTTTATCTAGAGGAGAAAGGTGCAGCAAGGACTAATGTCTGGCTTCAGTTTCCAGCTAAGTTCAAATGAGAAATAAGGCTCAAATTGTTAATAATAAGGGTAATTAACTATTGGAACAAAATACCAAAAGAAGTGATGGATTGTCCATCTCTTTATTTCTGCAGATTAAAGCTGGATGCCTTTCTGGAAGATATTATTTAGGCAACCACAAACATTACTAGTGTATTACTCAAAGGCAAGTTATTTGGCCCATTAAAGGAGTAACTGTGTGTCATTTGATAGTCTGTGATATGCAGTAAGTCAAACTAGATAATCAAATGGTCACTTCCGGCCAAACAAACAAACAAACAAACAAACAAACAAACAAACAAACAAAAACAAAAAAACCCTATGTAAATATTTCAGAGGTCACACACATAGCTTTCTCATTTAAATACTCTGAATTTCTTCAGGACTTGGAACACAATTTCTCAAAGTAACATTTAATAACATCATTCTGGATGAGCTTGCAGGTCTTGCTGTAGTTATGTTTTCAAATTAGACTGATTATATGTCATGGCTGAACTGCTTAGCTAGACATCTATAGGATATAATATAATCACTTGTCACTGAAACCTAAGAGTTATGCAGATAAAGGTTGATCAGAGAAATTCCCCATCATTTGTAGTATGCTCAATTTGAATTTACAAGTTTTTAATTAAAAAGTTAGTTAAGGTGGCTAAATCTGGAGGAAAATAACTCATATTTGCTGTCATAATTACCTTTACCAGCATCATGAATTTGTCTCTAATAGGTTTTGATCTGGTCAGTACAAACGATCTGGGATTTCTGTTACATGTTGGAAGCTCACCACATTTGCCATGAGACAGGAGCCATGGGGAGCTGTATAGGTTGGACCTCCTTGATCCGGCACCATTGGGACTCGACGATCCCAAACAAGGGGATTTGCTGGATCAGGGGAGGTGCCTCCCCTCCTGGCCCGTGCTAAACCTCTGCCCCCTGCGATGGATCCATCCCACCCCACTGTTGCCTGGCCAGCCGTTGCTCCCTGAGTAAAAGCTCTCCAGCTCCCACTAGCCCCACTGCTGCTGGGGTAGAGAATGCACAGTCAGGGCTGGGGCTTCATGATTGCTGCCAGGGCTGGAGCTCCATGGCCGGGGCCGGAGCTCCCTGGCTATGGATGGCGCCAGAGCTGTACAGCTGGTCCCCTGCTACTGCCCAGCTGCTGGGGCCAGATCTTCCACCTGTGCCGTCCCCCACTCCCCCGGCCCCAACACGGGCTCCTGGCTGTGCTCCTGCCCCGTGGCCAGACCTCCCTATACCTGGGCTCTATGGTCGAGGAACATCTGTGTTCCTGCTGGATCACAGATGTTGCCACACCAGAGAGTCCCAGTTAAGGGAGGTAGAATCTTTCAGGGTTTAGGAAAAAATGAATTCACATGGCAGTGTTTGTCTGATAAAGAAATGTTCAAGAGATACAGTGGAACCTGCCTGTTCCATACATTTTATTTAGTTCATATCATTAACAGTGGTGATGTTATGATGACAACTGATAATCTGTGGACCAGGGGCAGAAAATAAGAATGACTGTATTGCCTGGTGGCTAGGGCACTCACCTGGAGCCACAAATTCAAGTTCCTGTTCCAAAGTTTAAGGAGCAGAACAAGTTGAACTGATTGAGAAAGCCCAAATAAGAATGAAAGGTTGAGACTAGCCAACTGGCTAAGACACTCTCCTGCAGTGTCTTAGGAGATTGATTAGCCCCTGCTTCCCTGGAGTTGCACACAGGTTTCCCCACCTCCAGTGGATAAGACCCTGGGTTCAAGCTTATACCAGAGATGGCAACAGCTTCCTCTCCAGTTATGTTGTGATTTTTCTCTTGACTTTTGTCAAAACGCCTGAAAATTAAAATAAAAATGTTTCATGTCCAAAGTAAAAAATAAATAAATAAATAAATAAATAAATAAAAAATTCACCATTACTGAAACTTTGCAATAATTTTTAAGTTAAATTGAAATGGCTTGGTAAACATGACATAAATTCACAAATAATTTTGGTTGAGCCCAAACTGTACTTTTTGGTAAATGAACTATATGTCTAAAGGATTTCACCTATGCCTACTTCTTACTAAAATGAACTTTAGGATACTGCAAGGAACATTGAGAGAAAAAAATACTTCCCATGCTGTGTCAGACTTGCCTGGCGAGTAAAATTCCTTCTTTATCCTAAAAACTGGGCTCAGTCAATCCCACAGCATTTTGCAACCACAATACCTCCAGTGTAAGGCAGAAATTCAAATAGGAGAAGAGAAGTATGGGAGACAATCAGCTCTCCCTTTCCTCTTCCACAGCCTAGCCTACTGGAGCAGGAACAGGTGAAGAAATTTTTCCTCTTCCCCTGCTCCCTTCTTTGCCAGTGTATGATCTCCAAGTGCATTCTAAAAATGTTTTTTTCTTCATGAGGGAAGTCTTCAGAGCAGCTTTCCTCTTCCTCCTCCTCAGACCCCCATTGAAGGGGTTGTCTTTTCTCTGCTGTTCCCATTAACCCATTCCCCAGTGAGATAGGGTGAATATTTTAATATTGGGATATAGTCTAAGTTCACAAGAGAAATATTGGAATTTTGCTTCATTTATGAAGCAATAATCCTTGAAAGTTTAACATCTATTTTGTTTGACATTGTTTCTTCACACAGGACTGCAAACCTTATGAAATACACATTTTTCAAACTCTGTCTTGCACAATAATTTCTTTAACAACCTCCTCAGTTGCTTCTTAAAATATAGTGTAATGGTTCATTTTTATGTAAGTTACTTATCTCAGAATAATTTGTTTTGATATTTCTATTACAGCTAAATTTCCATTAGTAACAGAATGAAAAATAGCTTTGAACAGAAGCATTTAAGTTGCCTTAATTACTATGCGTCAAATTCTGCCCTTTTGAAGATCTATGTTGTGGAAATTGAATATTTTAGTGGAAACACCAGAAGGTCAGCAAAATGTAACTGGCAATGTACCGTGACTTTATCTTCTTTCTACACTACAAAAAGGTGTAGTTTTAGCTTAGATTAGCTAACCTGTGTTGACTAAATTGGGTTAAAATAGCAATAAATTTACAACTCAGCTTTTAAACTCAGGTTAGTAGCTCAAGTTCTTGCCTATAGGACAGCTTGGAGTTGAATTTGTATAAGTGTCTTCTCTTCTATTTCCACCAAGTTAACTAATGAGGGTTAGCTAAGTGGAGTTAAGCATGCTTTTATTTCTAACCTATTTTTATCTACCTTATTTTAGTCTATAGCATGTATCTTTCTTTGTAGCTGTTCTGGAACATGTGGTTTTAGGTGACATTGCTATCCCTGAAATTTTAAATAACAAAATAGGCCCACTGTTTCAGCAATACATTTGTCCTTGAGGGCTGTGTCTACATTGGCACCCTTTTCCGGAAAAGGGATGCTAATGAGACAAGTCGGAATTGCAAATGATGCGGGGATTTAAATTTTCCCTGCGGCATTTGCATGAACATGGCTGCCGCTTTTTTCCAGCTCGGGGCTTTGACGGAAAAAAGCGCCAGTCTAGACGCTGATTTTAAGAGGAATAAGGGATCTTCCGGAAAAGGCTTTATTTTCCGCAAGAGCGTCTAGACTGGCGCTTTTTCCATCAAAGCCCAAGCCGGAAAAAGCGCAGTTATGTTCATGCAAATGCCGCAGGGAAAATTTAAATCCCCGCTTCATTTGCAATTCCGACTTGTCTCATTAGCATCCCTTTTCCGGAAAAGGGTGCCAATGTAGACACAACCATTGTGTTTATATGATCACTCTTGGGATAGATTCTCAATTATGCTAATGTATATTACACTGTGTAAGCTAACTCTAGTGAAACTAGTCTTGTAGTATGTCTACACTGCAATTAAAAATGTGCAGCTGGTCTGTGCCAGCTAGCTCAGGCTCATGGGATTTAGGGTAAGAGGCTGCTTAGTTGTGGTGAAGACATTCAGACTTGGGCTGAAGTTCAGTCTTTGGGACCCTGTGAGGTGGATTTTATAGCTTGGGCTATAGTCCAAGTTCAATTGTCTACACCACAGTTCAACAGCCCCTCTCTTGTGACAGAGAGGTCTGCCTGAAGGATATATCCATCTTATCTATGTTATGAATGGGGAAGCAACTACTGTCACTTAACTAAATGGGGTAGAATTAATAAATGCTGGCCAACCTGAGCATTTAGCTTCAGTAATGAGATAGGTCTTTGCAATGAAGTGGCTTCATCTCTGCACTTTATACACACAGATCAAGAGCAAGACACAATATATTATCCAGGAAGGAAAAGTAAGTGCACATGAATTCAAATGCCCTCAATCTCAATGTCAGGGATTTATCACCACCACTAGAGATGAGTGTGGAACCTGGGATTCTGATTCCTACTGTAGTGGGGATTTCCTCAGATTCATCATCAAGGTTTTTGCAACCTAGACCTCAGAATACTCTCCTCCACACTTTCAAAGTCTGGTGCTCTTCCTTGTTCTCACCTCCCTCAGTATCCTGTTGGAAAATGAGGCCATCTGGGTTTGAGGGAATTATGAGCCACTTCAGCCTTGGTACTGTGGGCCCTTGACAGAACCTGGGCAAGCTCCATGTTGAAAGGACATACAAAGAGCCATGTGGAAGAACAATTTGAGTCTTTTGGCTTTCTTGGCATCAAAGAATTCATTCACATCAGCACTAGGCCAGTTGGATGCTTCCCTGCTGCAGCTGAAATAAAATGTCCTGGTACAAGTGAAATGTTCTGGCTGCTCCCACCGAAATAACGGAGGATGGTGAATTCTGTCCAGGAACTGATTAGCACTCAATGGATCAGATAGTTACTCTTGGCCCTGTATTAATGTCATCTGTATTGATTTGTAAAGACTGCCCTAGAAAGCTGTTCTGATGTGGTCAGTGCAGCACACTACTGCCAGTGAAACTGGGGAGGAGGGGCTTTTATAGGTCAGGCTATAAGTAATGCAGCAAAGGGTTCAGTGCACTGTGGGAATAAGGATGGCAGTCTATTGAAACTCAAGAACTGCTACCTGCTTTTGGTCTTTACCACATGGCAGATTGGCATGGATACAGGGCTGTGCCACACCTTCGCTACGTCTACATTGTAGGCTTCTTGCGCAAGAACAGCTGTTCTTGCGCAAGAACTTGCAGAGTGTCTACACTGCACGTGCATTCTTGCACAAGTAAATTTACAGTACAGCATCAGAAAAGAGGGCTTCTTGTGCAAGAGTTCTGATGCTCCATATGAGGAAGAAGCCTTCTTGTGCAAGAGGGCAGTGTGGACAGGCAGCCAAGAGTTTTTGCGCAAGAACAGGCCTCCCAGGAAAAAAAATGCAGGTGGTTGCTTGGACGCTCCATACCCACACTCACGCTCACTACTTCCTGCTTGCTGGACCCACCCCGTAAAGGCACACACAGCCTGTAGACGCCATGTGGCAGCAGCAGCACACACAGCAGCTCCACCACATGGCTCTGCCCTTCTGCGCCCAGGAGCCCAGATGTCCATTCCAGAGGCACCCCCGAGAGCTTGCACCCTCCTCCCAGCATCCACCCCAGGGTTCCCAGCAGGCCCGGAGGGGCAGCAAGTGGCGAGCACCTTGTTGGTCTGGGGCTGAAGTGGAGGCCCTCCTGGACCTTTGAGTGTAGGAGGAAGCCCTCCACGACCCCTGATCCCGGCGCCACAATGCTGATATCTTCGGTTGCATGGCCCAGGCACTCACGGTCCAGGGACATCCGGCCTGGACCCTTGAACAGGTCCAGGCCAAGGTCAGGGAGCTGTTCCTGGGCTATGTCAGGGCCACTGAAGACAAGGGGGCAGGAGCTGACACCTCCCCCCACTATGACTGGCTGCATGCCATCCTGGGGGAGACGGCAGTGCAAGGGCCCTTGCCAGCAGTGGACACTGGCCTGTGCACCTCGGTGGTGAGGCCTCCTGGCCTGGAGGAGGAGGGTGACCTGACCACCGGGTCTGAGGATGAGGGAGATGACCACAGCAGCACCGTCACCCTGCACCTCGAGTCAGTGCCCAGTGGCAGGGACGCCTCCCAGCCCTAGTCCAAGGCCAGTGATGTATCCACTGGTGAGTGTAGCGCTTCTTCCTCGCAAGGGCAGGGGAGGTGGGTGCCCAGGGGTGGGGGGAGTATGAGGCAATTTGAGCTGCACACTGTGCAGTAGTATGCAGCACGTACAACTTCGTGCAGCCTGACTGTGTGGCAGGTGGATGCAGCAGGCAGCTTCAGGGCATGCCTGGGACCCTGCTGCTCACACATGTTCTGCCCTGGGGAGGCAGTGTGCACAGTGCTATGCAGACAGACACTGCATGCCAAGTGGCTAGGACACAGACAAGTGGTCTGCATTCACAGTGATGTCTCTGAAGGGTTACAATCCATGGAAGATCACTTCTCTCCCAGAATGTGGAGCTAGTCCTTTTATGTGAACACTCAACAGGGGATGATGGTGGTTAGGTGGTGTCACGTGAGGCTCAAGGAGGAGGGCATGGGGCTCAGGGACACTGTGGGCAGGGCTGACTCACTGTCTCACCGTTTTCTGTGTTCTCTGCAGCCGGACCAACCAGGAGCGAGGGACCCTCCAACCCTGCAGAGGCGGCACCAACCACCCAGGCACCAGTCCAGTGGGCCAGGCAGCATGACCAGCTCCTCAGGCGTCACGTCCAGGCCATCAAGAGACTGGAGCAGGCGGTCACCAGCAAGCTGCAGGATGACTGGGAGTGGCACCAGCAGGCATGGGGCCAGTTCCTGCAGCTCTACGACCACATTTGTGACAGCATCACTGCACTGACCTCCCACATTGGCCATGCCGTGCACTATGGCATGGCCTTACCCCACCCTACTCCCCTCCGTGCCATGCCCGTGCCCCCTCCTGCCACCCCTCCTGCTGCCATTGCCATGCCCCCTCCTGCTGCACCCTGTGCTGCCCACCTCCCCATGCTGCCTGCCCCAACCCGGTCTGAAGGGTGCCGAGACCTCCCACAGAGTGCACCCACAGAGGCACTGGCAGGAGCTGCCCCACCCAACACTAACTCCCCCTCCTAGTTGAGCCCCTTCCTCCTCCCCCTCCCAGCTGAGAGCCCTCCCACTGCCCACCCTTCGTCCCCATGTAAATAATAGAGTTTTTGGTTTGTTTAACAAAAATTTGTGTTTATTGGGAGGATAGGGAAGGGCAGGAGTGAATGGTTGGAGATGGAAGGGAGATGTGGATGGAAGACAGAAGCGACCCTACTATGGGGCCTGGGAGAACATCTCCTTGAGGGACTCCTGGATGTGTACCCCGTCATGGTATGCCTGCCAGATGGTGGCTCTGTGGGGCTGCTCAAATGCCCAGCCCTCACCTGCCATCCACCCTGGGAGGAAGGCCTTCCCCTTCTGCTCCACTATGGTGTGCAGCATGCAACATGCTGCCACAACCTCCGCAATGTTCTGCTCACCCATTTCGAGATGGGTGAGCAGACAATGGAATCTCCCTTTGAGCCATCCGAAGGCGCACTCCACCTGATTGTGGGCCTAGTTCAGGTGCTGGTTGAATCATTTCCAGCCGGGGTCCATGCGTCCAGTGTATGGCTGCATCAGCCAGAGCATGAGGGGATAGGCTGCATCCCCCACGATGCACAAAGGCATGCGGACGTCCCCAACTGTCAATTACCTCTGGGGGAAGAAAGTGCCCACCTCCATCCTGCAATACAGGCTGGAGTTTCTGAGGATATGGGAGTCATGTGCCCTGCCTGACCACAGATGTCTGTGAAGTGGCCACGGTGGTCCACAAGGGCCTGGAACACCATGGAGAAGTACCCCTTGTGGTTGATGAAGTGGGCTGCTTGATGCTCCGGTACCTAGATGGGGATGTGGGTCCCAACCAGGGCTTCCCCGTAGTTAGGCCACAGTTGGGTATTGTGTCTGAAGAGCGCAGGGGAGAGCCAGGCACACAGCTCCAGGAACATCTGCTTCCACATGCTCAAGTTCTGGAGCCACTGCTGGTCATCCCATTGCTCCAGGAGCAGCCGGTCCCACAAGTTGGAACTGGTGTCGAGTCTCCAGTAACGCCACTCCACGGTTGGGTGGGGATGCCACAGAGAAGCCGCCGCATCCAGGAAGAGGGAGTCCAGAGTGAGCTCGGCATTGAGCTCATGCAGGAGTAGCGAGGCAGCATGAAGCAGCATCTGCACACACTCCAAAATGGCTGTGTGGGGCCAGAGCAGGCACAGGGCCATCCCTGGCTCCATGGTACAGCAAATAGGAGTGACAATTCTCCAAAAAGGCACTAGGGCTCAAGCTGTTGTGTCCAAAGAGGCTGAGGGCAACTACAACAGGCACTGCTACAGCTTTCAGTTCCTACAAGAGGTCCCAAAGCATGCAGCAGCAGAGAAACCGCTGTCCAGGGAGATACCTTTAAGCACGTGTCTGAGAGGAACTCCAGCCTCTGCCCCCCGGAAGGTACTGGTGCCCTTTTGCCCTGTTCGAAGGGTTTCTGGGGGGGCGGTATTTGCGCAAGAGCGTTCCACCAGTGTGGATGCTCTCTTGAGCAAAAGCGCATCACTTTTGTGATGAGCTTTGACCTGTGTGGACGCGCTCTTGCGCAAGAAGCCTGCAGTGTAGACGTAGCTCTTGGGTATGAACTTACACCCCTCAAGCATGCTGTCTTGCTTGCTTTCTAATGACTTTGAGATACATGCTTCAGCAATGTCAATGTGAACAAGAGGGGGGCTCATGGCACAAACCAACACATACATATGTGTCTAGTTTGTGTAGATATGGTCTAGAATCTCATGGATTTCCTCCTGTCCCCTTCTCCCCCCTGCTTTTAGGTTGATCTTTGAAAGGAAGTTTCCAATGTGCAGCTCCAAACACCGCTCTGAACTTGGTAACAAAAGTTGTTAATAGAAAATGCTCATACACTATAGAAAAAATGTATCCTATTATCTTACATATTTTTGCAAGTGATTGTTAATGGAAATTAATATTTCTTTTTGAACCGTTGATCTGCTGAGATACCTTATCCAGAGAGTCATCGGCTAACAGTATTACTTTATACATACTACTTCATCATTGGTAATTTTCTTTTTTGATTGTTTATGCAACACTATAGAAAAAATGTCAGATATACCTATATGCTGATAGAGTTCATCAGAAATATAATTAAGAAGTCTTGGGAATTTAGCTAAAATGAGTTTTTACTTCATATAAGGCAATTCAAAGTATGAGAAAAAATACCAGGGAAGCAAAGCTGAGTGATTTTTACTAGGCAGTAAAGCATAAAACTTATATACTGTACATTGTAAAGAGTGAAAAAGTGATTTTTCTACAAGTTGACAATTCTTCAGTTTCTGATGAGAATTGGATATGCTGCCTAGGTACTTAGAAAGGACACTCCAGAGATGTTTACCTTAATTCATGATCTTATAAGTAGTAATTTATATGAGTTGATTGACAGAGCAATAGTGTTCATCTCATGACATAAGAGCATTGTAAGTCTTACATAAAGAAAACATTGCAAAGAAAATTCCACTTTTAAATAAACTATGATTTCCTTCTTTTTAAACCAAGTGAGAGATGGCAGCACATTCAGAAGGAGCTGGAAGATATTTCTACTGTGGGTCAAATGATAAATGGGACCTGGATATGGCCTACAACAACTCACCCCATTAAGTGGATAGGAAAACTCCAGTTTTACTTAAATGGAGCCATAATTTGGCCCTAAATCTTTATTAATAGATAAAACGTATCAGTTGAGAGTTTACTTTTTGTTTTTTAAAGTGCGACAGATTAACAGCTGAACTACTTGTGGATAGAAACATCCATATAAATGGTCAACACGTAGCGGAAATCCCTCTGAATGTTTTGTATGAAAATTAGTCTTGATGCAGCTAAATTATGAATCTTTGAAAATTGCATGATCTATAGGCAAACAGATTTTACTATGTTATTTTAAATTTGTAAGAATCTCAGTGCAAGATATCACTCATGCCTCTTAAATCTGTAAGTAACTTTAACTAAGTGATAAAACTTAAAAAAACAGTGGTCCTGTTGCACCTTAGGGTACGTCTACACAGCAGCAGCATTATTTCAGAATAACTGGTGTTATTCTGAAATAACATAGTGCGCATCTACATTACAAGCCTTTATTTTGAAATAATGTTGAGCTGGATGACTTCTTACTCCAACTCCTGTAACCCTCATTTCATGAGGTGTAAAGAAAGTTGAAGGAAGAGTGTTCTTCCTTCGACTTCCTGCAGCGTAGACAGCGCCTAAAGCCGAGTTAAGCTATTTTGACTTACTCTACGCAATTGACGTAGCTGAAGTTTCGTAGCTTAATTTGATTTTAGCCCTGCTGTGTAGACGTACTCTTAGGGTATGTCTACACTATCCCCCTAGTCCGAATTAGGGAGGCTAACGTAGGCATTCGAAGTTGCAAATGAAGCCTGGGATTTAAATATCCCAGGCTTTATTTGCATCTTCCCGTGCGGGTGCCATTTTTAAATCCCCCTTAGTCCGAACTGACTGCCCGCAGCTACACGTGGCAGTCAAAAGTTAACTCGAACTAAGCCCTTAGGTATAGCCCTTACCTACAAAGATATATAGGTATATATAGTATCATGAGCTTTCATGGGCAAAACCAACTTCCTCAGATGAGTGGAGCAATAGGCACAGAGTGGCACAACACCCCCTCCCCCCCAATTTAAAGCAGGGAGAGAGGGAGTCAATTATAGTATCCATGCTAAATGAGGCTAATAGAGTGGGCTATAAATGTCAATATTTAGCTTTTGATACCATTTGGGTGTTGAATATAACTGCCCATCCAGTTAATGTCTGCCATGTATATTGGCCAATCTGGACAGTCTCTACGACAAAGAATTAATGGACACAAATCAGATATTCGAAATGTTAACACACAGAAACCTGTTAGGGAACATTTTAACCTGGGCACTCCTTAATGGATTTAAAAGCAATTATTCTTTTGCAAAGTAATTTCAGGAATGAACTAGAGAGAGACCCTGCGAAACTGGTCTTCATTGGCAAATTTGATACATTTACCCAGGAACTGAATAAAGCCAATGGCCCTTAGTACCCCATTCCATGTGACACTGACTGCTCTGGTCACAGCTATAAACTTCATTGCCCACCAGTCAGAGAAATAGAAAGCCATATTGCCCCACCCCTTTTATTTTTTAAATTCCTGTTTCTGATTGCCCAGCTTGGTGAGCACACTTGGCAGTTCCCCCCTTGTGTGCAACTGCCCAACTACCACATCAGATCCATGTACTATATGGCTGTGTCTACATTGGCACCCTTTTTCGGAAAAGGGATGCTAATGAGACACAGCGCAATTGCAAATCCGCGGGGGATTTAAATATCCCCAGCGGTATTTTTACATAACTGCCGCTTTTTCGGCTCGGGGCTTTGCGGAAAAAGCGCCAGTCTAAACGAGGATCTTGCGGAAAATAAACCCTTTTCCGCAAGATCTCTTATTCCTACTTTCAAGTAGGAATAAGAGATCTTGCGGAAAAGGGTTTATTTTCCGCAAGATCCTCGTCTGGCGCTTTCGGCAAAGCCCCGAGGCGCAGCCATGTAAATGCAAATACCGGGGATATTTAAATCCCATGATTTGAATGCGCTGTGTCTCATTAGCATCCCTTTTCCGAAAAAGGGTGCCAACACAGCCTCTGTGTTCAGATTGGAGGAATTAAATCTCCTGGCCTGTGGCGAAGAAGCTGCAAAAGCAAAGCTATGAACTAGCCCTAGAAATGTGGATATCTACAAATTGTTTGCATGGGGCATGTAAGAAAATGGGTATAACAGGGATCAGCTGTATTGCTGGAGTGCTGCATGAAAGTGAAGGAACTCCATCATTCATACCACAAGGCTAAGGAGAGCAACACTCACTATGCATGCCTGTAATGGGGCAGCACTCACCTCTCACAAGCGCCCACTCTGGCTGAATGTGTGTGCCTGCACTCCTTTTGCCTGAAGTCTTCTTTGGTAACTGAGACCTGTGTGTGTCAAAACCCCTTCCAACGCTGAAGTGCTAATATGCATTTCTTATTTAAAGACGTAGGGAAATAAAGGAAGAGAGCTTTGAAACTTATCTTTCCCTGTCTGTTGTGACTGTAAAACCAATGATTCATCTGTCTGTGTATATCAGAAGTTCCTGATGTCATGGCCTAGAAGGTTGTTCCATCCAGTCCTGCAGAATGTCTGCTGCTGGTCAGGTGAAAGAAGACAAACAGGGAGAACATGTTGTGTGAAATCCTGCAAGCCAGATTCAAATCAGAGCATAAACCAAGGCCCTGGAGGGACAACATGGCAGATAAGATAGAGAACAAAAGATCAAATGTAGTGCTCATCTTTAAAAAAGGGAAGAAGGACAATCCAGGGAACCACAGACCAGTCAGCCTTATCTCAGTCCCCGGAAAAATCATGGAGGGGATCCTCAAGGAATCCATTTTGAAGCACTTGGAAGAAGGGAAAGTGATCAGGAATAGTCAACATGGATTCACGAAGGGCAAGTCGTGCCTGACCAATCTGATTAGCTTCTATGATGAGGTAACTGGCACTGTAGATATGGGAAAGTCAGTGGATGTGATATACCTTGACTTTAGCAAAGCTTTTGATATGGTCTCCCATAATATTCTTACCAGCAAGTTAAGGGAATATGGATTGGATAAATGGACGGTAAGATGGATAGAAAGCTGGCTAGTCTGTCGAGCCCAATGGGTAGTGATCAATAGCTCCATGTCAGGTTGGCAGTCGGTTTCTAGCAGAGTGCCCCAAGGATCGGTTCAAGGGACGGTTTTGTTCAACATCTTTATTAATGACATGGACGAGGGGATGGATTTCACCCTCAGCAAGTTTGCAGATGACACTAAACTAGGGGGAGAGGTAGATACGCTTGAGGGCAGGGATAGGGTCCAGAGTGACCTGGACAGATTAGAGGACTGGGCCAGAAGAAATCTGATGAGGTTCAACAAGGACAAGTGTAGAGTACTGCACTTGGGAAAGAAGAATCTCAAGCATTTTTACAGGCTGGGGACCGAATGGATAAGTAGCAGTTCTGCAGAAAAGGACCTTGGGATTACAGTGGATGAGAAGCTGGATTTGAGTCCACAATGTGCCCTTGTAGCCAAGAAGGCTAATGGCATATTGGGGTGCATTATGAGGAGCATTGCCAGCAGATCCAGAGAAGTGATTATTCCCCTTTATTCGGCTTTGGTGAGGCCACATCTAGAATATTGTGTCCAGTTCTGGGCCCCCCACTATAGAAAGGATGTGGATGCATTGGAGAGGGTCCAGCGGAGAGCGACCGAAACGATTAGGGGACTGGAGCGCCAGACCTATGAAGAGAGACTGAGGGATTTGGGTTTGTTTAGTCTGCAGAAGAGAAGAGTGAGGGGGGATTTGATAGCAGCCTTCCACTTCCTGAAGGGAGGTTCCAAAGAGGATGGAGAGAGGCTGTTCACAGTAGTGACGGATGGCAGAACAAGGAGCAATGGTCTCAAGTTACAGTGAGGAAGATCTAGGTTGGATATTAGGAAAAACTATTTCACTAGGAGGGTGGTGAAGCTCTGGAATGGGTTACCTAGGGAGGTGGTGGAATCTCCATCCCTAGAGATTTTGAAGTCTCGGCTTGACAAAGCCCTGGCTGGGTTGATTTATTTGGGATTGGTCCAGCCTTGGGCAGGGGGCTGGACTTGATGACCTCCTGAGGTCTCTTCCAGCTCTATGATTTTCTGATAATATGATCAGACATGAATAAGACCTAAGAATCCAAGATGGAAAAAGGAGCTGTAGCTGCACCAGGATATAATGCTTCTCTGGCAGCAAACCCAAATCTGCAGACACTGGTTAACCTGCAGGTCCTAAAGCCCCAGACTCTATCATTTGCAGTTTTTGGAGTACTGCGTGGTAATCGCTTCCTACACTCCTTTCCCTCCCCTGTCATTTCATGTGACCTTAAAGGCTGCAACCCTGCCATTATTCCCAAACAGTAGTTGGTCCCATTAAAAATATTATCTTATTCACCTTGTCTCTTTATTTAAGCTTTACATTCATGTGCCTGATTTTGAAAAATTTAATGTATGTGACAATCTACGGACTATTAAAATAAAATTAATGTAAATCTAAAACAGATTAAATAAAATTTGCTCACGTCTGGGATTTAAATAAATTAAATAAATAAAAATAAATTAATTTCAAGATTCTACATATACACTTATATATAGAGAGAAATGATATATTATAGTAATATTAGCTCATGTAAGTAAAGAATTACATGATACGATTAAAATAGATTTAAAGTTGAACCTTCAATCTTCAGTAGGATATTTTTCCACTGTTGTATACAAGCTTAATATCCCCCAAAGTAACTTTTTATTTAAATCTAGACTTTATATTTGTTTGCAGTCTGGACTCATGTATTACATTTTTGCTTTTTATTGTTCAGTGAATCAATGCAGTCTGTTACGTAATGTAAAACATCTGCAACTAACAGATTATATTTTCTAGAATTATATTAGATGCTAGCAATTGCAACTCACTGATAATTAGTCAGGACAATATGCTGAGAAGTCCAATAATGTATTTTCAAGCAAAACCAAAAATTGCTTTCTGTTGTATCTTGTGGTTTTAATTCATATACGTACAATGCTTTTAATTCAGGGTATGTCTACACTACAAAGTTAATTCGAACTAACAGCCGTTAGTTCGAATTAACTTTCATAGTGTCTATACATGCAAACCGCTAGTTCGAACTTAATTCGAACTAGGTAAACCTCATTCTACGAGGACTAACGCCTAGTTCGAATTAAGTAGTTCAAATTAAGGGCTGTGTAGCCACTTAATTCGAACTAGTTGGAGGCTAGCCCTTCCCAGCTTGCCCTGGTGGCCACTCTGGGCACAACCAGGGAAACTCTTCTGCCCCCCTCCCAGCCCAGGAGCCCTTAAAGGGCCACGGTCTGGCTACCGTGCTTGTGCCAGTTGCAAGCCTGCCAGCACTCAGCCAGCAGACCCTGCACCTGGCACAGCATGAGCCAGCCACCCGCTGCCACCCAGCCCTCCGCCTCTTCCCAGGACCAGGCTGTTGGCTCACAGAAGCCTGCCCGGGGCCGCAAGAGGCGGGCGCCCGCCTGGTCTAGTGCGGAGATCGTGGACCTCATCGAGGTTTGGGGGGAGGCCTCCAACATCCACGATCTCCGCACTAGCCACAGGAACATGGCCGTCTACAGCCGCATGGCTGACAGCCTGGCCACCAGAGGCCACATGCGGACCCGGGAGCAGGTCCGCTGCAAAATTAAGGACCTGCGGCAGGCCTACTCCAGGGCCTCCCAGCCAGGGGCCGACCCAGAGGAATGCCCCCATTATGAGGCCCTGGACCACATCCTGAGGGCTCATGCAGTCCATGCCCCCCGGGTGGTGATCGACCCCGGGGCAGAGGGCCCCATCCCTGACACCGAGGAGGAGGACACCAAGAGCCAGGAGCCTGCAGGGAGCCTGCCCAGGACCCAGGACCCCTGAGGCACCCCACAGAGCACATCAGCTGTGTCGTCCGAGGCCGGGGAGGGCTCCACATGTGAGGGCCATCATGCTCCCCTTATGTGTATGGGGGGCGTGGGGGGAGAGGGAGCCCAGGGACCGTGCGCCTGGGCCTTGCCCACCATGGAGCAGCAGCTGGTTGTCATGCAGGGGCCCTGGCCCGTTCCCCACATGCCGACCTTGCCTTGCAGAGGGGGGCTGGGTTTCACCCACCGTGTCACCAGGGAGAACTGACCACTGCTCTTGTTTCACCACAGCCACAGCACCTGGGACTGCAGGGCGCACCACCCCGCCTGCAACAGCCACCTGCACCCGGGCCAGCAGGTGCACCAGGAACCTGGAGGACTACCAGCAGTGGCACCTGTGGCTACTGGAGCAGCAGCTCTGCATCCAGGACCACTGGGTCTGGGAGGACCTGCGGCTGTGGAAGTGGAGCTTGGAGGTGCTGGAGGAGCAAAGCCGTGCCCTCAGAGGTCACCTCCACACCCTGGTGGACAGGTTCCTGCCTCCTGCTGCTCCAGCCCCTGCGGCCGCCCCAGCTCTCACTCTTCCTCCCACCCCTGCTCCCCCTCCTGCTTCCTCCACACCCCCCGTGCCTCCTGCCCCACCCTCCACACCCACTCCCCCCAACGCCACTGCCTCTGCAGTGCTGCGAGACAGGAGAGCCAGCAGGACCCCCAACCCTGAGCTTTCCCTTCCCTTCCTCCCCTTCCACCCCCTTCCAGCTCTCTCCTCCTAGGTTTCCCCCTCCCCTATCCCACGCTCACTTCTCCCTTCCCCACCCCAGTTATGTACAATAGAGATTTTTGTTGGCAAAACAAGTGTGTTTATTTGACATTAGGAAGGGGGGTTAGGGAAGGGAAAGGGGAAGGAGGGGAGGGTGGAAGAAGGCCCCAGTGGGGCATGCAGGGAGAGTTCAGTCCTCCTTCTCCACCTGGAAGCTCTCCCACAGGGCTTCCCGGATCCGGACGGCCCCCCGCTGGGCCTCCCGGATGGTGGCAGTGCGGGGCTGCACGTACTGGCCAGCCATGCACTCAGCCTCAGCCATCCAGGCTGACAGGAAGGCCTCCCCCTTCCGCTTGCATAAATTGTGCAGCACACAACATGCTGCCACCACGGGAGGGATATTGTGCTCGGCGAGGTCGAGGCAGGTGAGGAGGCATTGAAATTGGGCTTTCAAGCGCCCGAAGGTCCCCTGGACCACGATGCGGGCCCTGGTGAGCCTGGCGTTGAAGGCCTGCCGGGAGGGGTTGAGGTGCCCCGTGTACGGCTTCATCAGCCAGGGCTGTAGGGGGTAGGCCGCATCCCCCACCAGGCAGACGGGCATGTTCACGTCCCCGACCCTGATGTGGCGGTCGGGGAAGAAGGTCCCGGCATGCAGCCTCTGGCACACGGAGGAGTTCCGGAACACCCTGGCATCGTGTGCCTTGCCGGACCAGCCCACATTAATGTCTGTGAACTGGCCCCAGTGGTCACACATGGCCTGCAGGAGGACGGAGAAGTACCCCTTGCAGTTGATGTACTGAGAGGCCTGGTGTTCCGGGGCACGGATGGGGATGTGCATCCCATTGATGGCCCCCCCGCAGTTGGGAAAGCCGAGGGCGCCGAACCCCCGGATGACTGCGTCCGGGTCGGCGAGGCAGACCACCCTGCGGAGCAGCACCCAGTTGATGGCCTTGACCACCTGCAGAGAGACACAGCAAACCGCGAATCACTGGGGTGTCCAGGTGGCTGGGAGTGTTCGTTCCCTGGCACTGCCCCGCGCCCCACTCCCGGAAGCGACCCCCGCAAGCGGCGTGTAGTACGGCCGGGACAGACCGAACCCTCCCGTGCGGGGCACTTTCGCCTCCTTCCCCGTTTTCCCTGGGGCGGCCCATCCCCTCCTTGCAGCCCCCTTCCCCCCCGTCCCAGTGGCCGGTGAGTGCCGTACCTGCATGAGCACTGCTCCGACAGTGGATCTCCCCACGCCGAACTGGTTCCCGACGGATCGGTAGCTGTTGGGCGTGGACAGCTTCCACAGGGCGATGGCCACACGCTTCTGGAGGGGGATGGCAGGCCTCATGCGAGTGTCCCGTCACCACAGAGCAGGGGCGAGCCACTTGCAGAGCTCCAGGAAGGTGTCTTTCTTCATCCTGAAGTTCTGGGTCCACTGTTGGTCTCCCCAGCGCTCCAGGACGATGCGGTCCCACCAGTCGCTGCTGGTGTCCAGACGCCAGATGCGGCCGGGCACGCTGGCGTCCGGGCGCTGCTTCCACTCCTCCACGACCCCCGGGGAGGCCGGGGGAGAGGCAGGGGGCTGACATGCACCAGATGGTGCAAGGCAGCCTCCACCCATTGCTGGCAGGCTTGCAGCAACAAGTCCAAAAACTGAAGCAGCATGCCCAGGGTGAGCTCTGGATCCATGGTGCCAACTGTGGTGGCGTCCCCATTGGGAAGCACCGACACAGGCAGGCAGAGAGAAAAACGCTTTGCTGTCCCTCGGCAAGGTAGGCAAGCAAGCGGAAAAGCTGAGAACCGGCTGTCCAGGGGGGTCCCTTTAAGGACGAGCATCATATAGCCTCAGAGAGCAGCCACACAAAGCAACTACTGACCTGATGCCCTGCCAGAACTGGTTTCAGCTGCCCTTAAATGCGACCCAGCGTCCAATCAGTGTGGACGCCCTAGTTCGAATTAGGAAAATGCTAATTTGAATTAGTTTTTGGGTCTAGATGCGCTAATTCGAATTAGCTTAGTTCGAATTAACTAATTCGAATTAAGTTAGTTCGAATTAGTGCTGTAATGTAGACTTACCCTCAGATACTTCAGATTCAATCACTGGTGCATTTTGTGAGTTACTAATCTGTGAGCCATGATGAGTGAATGACACTGATCTTAACTCAATAATATTAGTAACAACTTTTAAATCTCTGGATGGAATATGTTATAGAAATACAAATTATTAGATGCTTGCCTTTTTATACTAGATGCGAAAAGATTGTAAAAAAATCATAAAATTACACCCAAGGTAGTTAATATATATGATTGGCAATTGTCAAATGTTTTGTCATTTGGTATTCATTCAAGTTCTTAACTTTTGCAGACTAAGCCTGCAAAAGTTGATTGGATATCTCATGAGAATTGGATTTATGAAATTTCCAGCATGTCTGAATTTAGACACACTTTGTGCTATTTAAGCACTTCTAATTTTGGATAGAACATTCATATGCAAAGACATATATAAATGAAAAATATCTTTTTGTTCAGATGATATATCATCATGATTTGTGCTGCAGAGTCTCATTAAACACAGTGTGCAACTCTGCCTGATGACATAGTTAATTTGCCATTCATTTGGGTACCAAAAGGGATCGTATATTTAGGCATCAAAATTTATCATGAAGTATCCTACTTGTTAGAAGGAAATGTACTTACTGGCAAAAAGCAGATTGTACAATCATGTAGCAGCTGCTAAGTCAAAAGCTGCCAATGGATTTAGAGGGATCCAGATGGAACACCAGGTTCTGTTCCCTCCTCTACTTCCTCTACATTCCTGAAATCACTCAGTCACTCATCTCAAAAATTGAACTACAGATATCATTTATCATTCTTTGCTGTGTTACCACTGAAGTACTTGAGTTCCCTTGCCTATTGCTCAATAACCTTTCGCCCTTTTCTACTTCCCCCTTTCTATATCCTGACCATGAAATCTTTTTTTCCTTTTATCCACTCCCTGCTCTCTCTCAACCAATCTGTTTCCATCATTCCCTACTACCTTTTCAATCCAATCAACATTCCCCAGAAGAAAAAAAAGCCAGCTCTCTCCAAAATTAAAATTCCATAACACCATAATTGACTAAGCTCCCCTTTGTAATATGGCATTAAAATTCCACAACCATAAAATATAATTACAAAAACCAAAAAAAGAAATCTGAAGAACAGCTAGACAAGGATTCAGAAAGTAATAGCAATTATTTAAAATACATGAGAAGCAGGAATCCTTCTAAACAACCCATGGGGCCACTGGACAATCAAGATGCTAAAGGAGCACTCAAGGATGATAAGGCCATTATCCATCTTGTGGATAAGGGAGAAGCAGCGGATGCGGTATACCTAGACTTTACTAAGGCATTTGATACGGTCTCGCATGATATTCTTATCAATAAACTAGGCAAATACAACTTAGATGGGGCTAGTATAAGGTGGGTGCATAACTGGCTGGATAACCGTACTCAAAGAGTAGTTATTAATGGTTCACAATCCTGCTGGAAAGGTATAACTAGTCGGGTCTGCAGGGGTCTGTTTTGGGACCAGCTCCCTTCAATATCTTCATTAACGATTTAGATATTGGTGTAGAAAGTACGCTTATTAAGTTTGCAGATGATACCAAGCTGGGAGGGGTTGCGACTAATCTGGAGAATAGGGTCATAATTCAAAATGATCTGGACAAATTGGAGAAATGGTCTGCGGTAAACAGGATGAAGTTTAATAAAGACAAATGCAAAGTGCTCCACTTAGGAAGGAACAATCAGTTTCACACATACAGAATGGGAAGCGACTGTCTAGGAAGGAGTATGGCAGAAAGGGATCTAGGGGTTATAGTGGACCACAAGCTGAATATGAGTCAGCAGTGTGATGCTGTGGCAAAAAAAGCAAACATGATTCTGGGATGCATTAACAGGTGTGTTGTGAGCAAGACACGAGAAGTCATTCTTCCGCTCTACTCTGCACTGGTAAGGCCTCAGTTGGAGTATTGTGTCCAGTTCTGGGCACCGCATTTCAAGAAAGATGTGGAGAAATTGGAGAAGGTCCAGAGAAGAGCAACAAGAATGATTAAAGGTCTAGAGAACATGACCTATGAAGGAAGGCTGAAAGAATTGGGTTTGTTTAGTTTAGAAAAGAGAAGATTGAGGGGGGACATGATAGCAGTTTTCAGGTATCTAAAAGTGTGTCCTAAGGAGGAGGGAGAAAACTTGTTCATCTTGGCCTCTGAGGATAGAACAAGAAGCAATGGGCTTAAGCTGCAGAAAGGGAGGTTTAGGTTGGACATTAGGAAAAAGTTCCTAACTGTCAGGGTAGTCAAACAGTGGAATAAATTGCCCAGGGAGGTTGTGAAAACTCCATCTCTGGAGATATTTAAGAGTAGGTTAGATAAATGTCTATCAGGGATGGTCTGGACAGTATTTGGTCCTGCCATGAGGGCAGGGGACTGGACTCTCGAGGTCCCTTCCAGTCCTAGTATTCTATGATTCTATGATTACAGAGAAACTAAATGAATTTTTGTGTTGGTCTTCATGGCTGAGGATCTGAGGGAGATTCCCAAACCTGAGCCATTCTTTTTAGGTGACAAATCTGAGGAACTATCCCAGATTAACATGTCATTAGAAGAGGTTTTAGAATAAATGGATAAAATAAACAGTAATAAGTCACCAGGCAAGATGGCATTCATCCAAGAGTTCTGAAGTAACTCAAATATGAAATTTTAGAACTACTAAATGCAGTCTGTAATCTAACATTTAAATCAGCTTTTTAACAAATGACTGGAAGATAGCTAATGTGTTGACAATTTTAAAAAAGATCCAGAGGTGAGCCAGGAAAACTGTTTGAAACTATGGTAAAGAACAATATTGTTAGACATATAGATGTTAGAGAACAGTCAACATGGTTTTTGTTAAGGGAAATCAGGCCTTACCAATTTACTAGAATTCTTTGAAGGGGTCAACGATTATATGGACAAAAGGAATCCAGTGGATATAGTGTGCTTAGATTTTCAGAAAGACTTTGATAAGATCACTCACCAAAAGCTCCTAAGTAAAATAAGCTGCCATGAGATAATAAGGAAGGTCCTCTCAAGGACTGATAACTAGTTAAAAATAGGAAACAAAGGGTAGATCAATTTTTCAGAATGAAGAGAGGTAAATAGTGGTGTTCCTCAGTGGTCTGTTCTGGGGCCAGTGTTATTTCATATATTCATAAATGAATTTCAGAAAAGATATATTGGAATTGGAAAAGACATATAAAATGGCAACAAAGTGATTATGGGCGTGGAATGTCTTCTGTATGAGGATAAATTAATAAAACGGACACTTTTCAGCTTATAAAAGAAGTAACTAAGAGAAGATATGATTCACATTTAAAAATCATCACTGGTGTAGAGAAAGAATATAAGGAAGTGCTATTTACTCCTTATAACATAAGAACTAAGGGTCACCCAATTAAATTAATAGGCAGCAGGTTTAAAACAAATAAAGGAAGTCTTTTTATACACAATACTCAGGCAACCTGTGGAACTCTTTCCCAGAGGATGTTGTGAAGGTCAAGACTATAACAGAGTTTTTAAAAGAACTGAATAAATTAAATCCACCAAAAAGCTATCAGCCAGGGTAACCAGGGATGGTGACCCTAGCCTCTATATGCCAAAAGCTGGGAAGGAGTGATAGGGTCATTTGGTGATGACCTGTTCTGTTCATTCCTCTGGGGCACCTGGCACTGGCTGCTGTTGTAATACAGGATATGGGGCTAGTTGGATCTTTGCTCTGACTGAGTGTGGCTGTTCTTATTTTCTTAAGTTCTTACCTCTGCCTCAACTCTCCCTGAAGAAGTGGTCTGGCACTGTGGAGACTGGCCCTCTATTCAAGACATGCTGTAGTTCCATCCATTTTCAGATGTCCCTGCTTTTATATATATAATCCTCAAATCACTCCCACCTCCAGGTATCCTCCCTCAGACTACCGCATCCTCGCCACCATGAGAGGCTAATGGAGCTCTCCAGTTCCAAAGTTAAACTCTTTATATCCTGTGTGGGGCTTATAGTCCCATCACAAACATTCATCAAACTGTATTTACAAAAAGTAAAGGAACACCTCACTCTAGTTGTTTTCTCTGTATGTTGTATTCCTTCTCTGCAAGGTTTCCTCCTCCACCCCATTATAGACAGTAAACCAGAGGCTGGCAACCTTTTCAAACCAAAGAGCCAAACTACATCAACATTCAGAACAAGTGGTCAACAAAGGGCCAGTATAAGAATGCCCATTTGCATGACTGAAAATATACAACTTAATATTACTAATAATAGACATGATGTTTAATAATAGCATACATTAAACATTGTAATCAAGGACTTTATTTATGGGACTTTGGCTGCTATATCTTTTCACACATTTCTTTGAAGTTTACATCATAACTGGTCAAATTCAGGTTCATGCATGCATTCAGGCTGTCTTCTGCCAAGCTTGAGTGCAAATTACCTTTAATGTGATTCAAATGAAAGAAAGCCTGCTCACACATATAGGTGGAGCCAAACATTGAAAGGAAGTCCAGGCAGACATTCTGCATGGTTCTGTATGTGACAGGAAGTTATTTCCAACCTTGCAGAATCAGATTATCATTGTGCTCTAATTTCTTCATATCAACTCATTTGTGCAGTTTTGCCAATTCTGCATGTTGTCGAGCAAGGTATTCTAAATCAGAATTCAGCTTGATTTTTTCCACCCAGGTATCTGACTCCTTGTGAAATCTGCTATTTTCATTTCCAAATTGATGCCTGACATGCCTGGAATAACTGTCAAATCCAGTTCTTCAACAGACGCTTTATGTGAACAAATCATAAACTTAAACAGAGCACTGTGTTTGCAAAAGTCAACCAAATGAGACTTGAATGCCATCAGGAGCTCAGAAACAAACCCAGCAAGCTGCCACAAATCAAGGCTGTTATTTGGATTCTCTCTCTGATACAAATCACGAAAAATTTGAAACCTTTCAAAATGTGCCAGTCTGCCCATGTCGATATCTTTGATGAAAATAGTCAATTTTGACTCAAATCCAAATATTACAAACAGGGAGGAACTAGTAGGGGAAGTAGAGGTGGGTGACAACCTGGGAAGCAGTGATCATGAGATGGAAGATTTCAGGTTCCTGACCAAGAAAAAAGGAGAGTAGCAAAATACACACTCTGGACTTCAGAAAAGCAGACTTTGACTCCCTCATAGAACTGATGGGCAGGATCCCCTGCGATGCTTACATGAAGGAGAAAGGAGTCCAGGAAAGCTGGCAGTATTTTAAAGAAACCTTATTATAGGCACAGGAAGAAACCATCCCGATACACAGCAAGAAAAGCAAATATGGTAGGTGACCAGATTGGCTTACCAGGGACATCCTTGGTGAGCTTAAACACAAAAAGGAAGAGTACAAGAAGTGGAAACTTGGACGGATGACTAGGGAGGAGTATACACAAATCCATGGGCCCAGATTTAATGCATCCAAGGGTACTGAGGGAGTTGGCAAATGTCATTGCGGAGTCCTTGGCCATTATCTTTGAAAACTTGTGGAGATCGGGAGAGATCCCAGATAACTGGAAAAAGGCAAATGTAGTGCCCTTCTTTAAAAAAGGGAACAAGGACAATCTATGGAACTACAGACCAGTCAGCCTTACCTCAGTCTCCGGAAAAATCATGGAAGGGATCCTCAAGGAATCCATTTTGAAGCACTTGGAAGAGGGGAAAGTGATCAAGAATAGTCAACATGGATTCTATGATGAGGTAACTGGCTCTGTAGATATGGGAAAGAAGCAGTGTGGGCTAGGCCACTGCTTCCCGCAGTTCCCATTGGCCAGGAATGGCAAAACTGCCGCCAATGGAAGCTATGAATAACTGTGCCTGAAGACACAGCATCTGGCAACCAGTTAGTGGCTAACCCTGATGAACCGCATCCAGTCCCCAGGCCAGAGATTCCCCTCCACTGCTGTAAACAATTATTTTGATCTGGAATAAAAAAAGAAATTAAGAGAATGAAGTTTAAAATAAGAAGGAAGAAAAAAGTTATATGTATATTGAAGAAACATGAAGTTGAGTTATTGTTCACTTCTAAAAATGGGCAAACGTCTTTTCCCCTCAAACCAATTCATCCATCCCTAGTTTAGTCTCTGTTTTCCCCTCCTTTATGTTATTTCTTATCAAAAAAGAGAGGTAATTTGATTTGTTACCCTCCTTATAGATTTTCTGAACTATCCTTTGCCCTTTTATTTTGTATTCACAAGGGCAGACTGCTTCTTCAGTGGAATCTTTAACAGTCAATAATACAGAAACTTGTTAATAAAAAGCAAGATTTTAGACTATAAAGTATGCAGATTACAACAAATTATAAATACATTATGGTTCTGCCTCACCACTTTAAATGTCCCCTGTATGTGTTCATGTTAAACTCTGTTACTGGTTTCTAATGAAATTAAAGTATACATGCACTTCCAGACTAAATGCATCAAAACAGATTAGTGTGTATAATGGGAGCACATTTCACTTTGTCAATGGCTTTGTTATTTTTTTCCTGTGTAAGAACTATTTAATTTACAATTATGAAACAGATAGCCTAGAGTTAACTCATACCATGAATGTCTTTGAGTTTGCCAAAAGAGCTGGAAGGCAGAGTTATTGTTAAATGTTAAGACTCTGCCTTCAGATCCTGTTTCAAATAATAATTTCAAACCCTGAGCTCACATAGCTATCTAAAAAGCAAATTAATTGAAAAGAACAAAACAGCATACACTTTACTATTCCTCTGTGTAACATTCATATATGGTGCATACTCATTCTCTTAATTTCCTCTCTTATTGGGACCTAACAGTCAACTCAAATTACTTTCATCATGAAGTGAAAACTGGCCCAGATGGCAGGCTTCTTTTAGGATCATCTGAGCTATCTTGCTAGTGTTGATTTTTTCCCATGTTAAATTCTTTGGATTCAAACTTTATTACTAGTAATTTTCTTAAATGATCTAGCAAAGAGACTCTGAAATAGCAGAAAACAAGTAGGTACTCTACCAGGAGACATCTTCCTATACTCTAAAGACTTTACTCTGGTTTCCCATCTCTGGGAAGCATTATAAACCCAGACTAACATTTGGTCCGAACTACTGAAAAAAGTGCTTTAGTTGTAAACAATATATACTAAATTGGATGTCCTCCAGCCTGCAAAAGCTCCAGTAGTTGGAAAAACTCATTTTTTCCCCAAAGATTACAGGAAAGTGGAGAATTGAAGATATGAAAATTACAAATCAACATACAATAAAATTTTGACTCAGAATATTTTGGACTTTCAAAATATAGAAAAAAGAAATTCGGACTAAGAAAGGATAGGGATCCCAGGGACATGGAAGTCAATGGGTAGCATTATAATAGTCCTGGAGTCAGAACACTTTTAGAAATAATAAAAGTCAAGGCAGATCATGCAATTAACAAATCTTTTAAAAGATCTTATAAGATCTTTTATAAGATCTTTTCCTAAGTCTTTATCTGCACTGTTGATTTGACCCAACTGCTAGTCGCCAGTATAGCTGCCTATTGTAAAAGAGAAAACTCATGGCTTAAACTGGTGCATCTTACCCCCATTTTAAGGAGATATAAATGCTGTAAATGATTTTTGGCAGATATTTTGGCTCCATAGTCCATCTAACTCATCCCACATATTCCATATGGATCCTACAAGATGTGAAATTCAAACCAATGAACCCCACGTTGGGTCCTTTCAAAGCACACGAGGAAAGGAAAGGGGGTAAAATCTGGTTATGTTTCATGCATTTCATACATACCTCCATACTGAGTCCAGGACATGTGACATAGGTGTGCACTTTATTTCACCAGTCATATTGTTTCCCGCATTTTGAACACTTTACATTTCCTTTTGGCTCAGAGTTTACAGTTTTAAGGATTTCTCCAGATTCACCCTTTAAAGAGACCATAATTCACACTGTCACACCATCCAAGTAGAGTGAGCTTAAAAGACATGCTGGAGGATGCTCAGATTCAACATTTAAAGGATATTTCAATGGAATTTTACATTACAATCTCATGGGATGTACCTGATTTAATTACTCTCTGCAATATATGAGGACAGACCATATCCCAGTCAAACACTCTATATAAAAATTGTGGCATGTGAAAACTGTCATGATACATGACATGATGGCTGGTAAAACATGAGTGGTGCTGTGGAACTTGTCTCCTATATGGGTTATTCCTCCATAGAACTACACATGAAACATATTAGTTCCTCTGAATCAAAACAGATAAATTTGTTTACTGCAATTGACACAAGTAGGCACAGAGCGTGTCAAAAAATATATTGAAACCAAAAAATGTTGAAACCAACATGTTTTGCTGACATGGATCAGTTTAGATGAAAAGTTAATCAGGAAGTTCTCAGGTCCAATATGAGGGAATAAAAGAGAAATGGAATGTTATGGGGGCAACACACAACTTTCTCAGGGGCCCTGTCTGGACTCTCTTTTGTCAACTCAGCCCTCTGGCTAGACTAACAAATAATAATACACCAGCATAACTCTCAGTAAGAAGTAACATTCACCACTTTAAATTTTCATAAATAAAAAAATGTAATGAAAAGGTCAGCTTTAAAATGATGCAGTCGGTGACTTCTCAAGGTGCTTCACAGCCCAACATTTCTGCAATTCTCTAAGAAATCTCTCTGATGCCAAAAGGTATGGTTAATTTCAATATCACACATAAAAAAACAGAGAGAAACATTTTAAATGAACAAAATAACTTATAAACCAAGGTTGTTCCTTTCCAGTTGGAATATATGAAAAGCTCTTTAAAGCAGAGACATATCATGTCCTTTAAATAAATCAAGTGTTGGCTTTCAAAAGTGACAGCTAGGACTCATCACACTATATTGTAGGGGTTACACAGAAAATGCCTATTTACACAGAAAGATTCAAGTTTATGTGGGAAAAATATTCCCTCACTCTTTCCTTTTGTTAACTAAAACATAATGACATGTATGATGTCCAAGATAATCTGATTCTTGCCTGAAATAAACTGATAGTTGCAGATCAATCATATATAATGTAAAATAGTTTTAGAATCTCATTTACTATCTTGCAGCACAGCTGAAATACATAACTTTTAAAACCATTTGAAGAAACTATTGAAAATATTATGCTCTGTCTGACTACAATTAATATTTCATATCAAGTACCCCCTAGTAAAATGTGCAGTAATATTCTAAAATAATTTATTATTTGCAATAAAGGAACATCAAAAATATCCGATATTTCACATGAGATATCTTTGTTTTGATGAGTTTATACTGGTACTACTTTAATAATTATTGCTTCAAAGAATACAGTAATGTAAGAATGACTCTATTTTGTGTCTCTTGCTGTACTTAAGCCAGTGTTGAAACTTGTACTGATTCAAGAGTGTATCATTTCTAGGGATTGTACTCAGGAATCTGTTTAAGTTTAAATATATGCTTAATTTCAGTCTTGAATAGGAATTTACTTAATCACATGCTTACATGCTTGCCTGTGGATTTCACTTTGTATTTAATAGCCTCTTATTTTGAAACTATGCAGAAGTTGATGCCCAGTTCTTATTATTTCTTAGTTGTTAGGATCAGACATAAGGTTTTGATAAAGAATCATAATATCTAAGGTTACATTTTTTGACCATTATTTTACCCACTCTTTTTTCCCCCCTCACAGACCATTTCTGCTGCTTTGTCTTGGCTCAGTGAATCTAAATAGTGTTAGGTTAGTTCCTTAGTGATAAATTTAACTTTTCTAATTTAAATGTGGCAATCTAAACAAAAAATGTGAGTATTCACTGCCTCACTTCTTTTGCAGAACTACTTGTTTCTTTGTCTATTTGTATTAACTGAATATCCTTCCACCGGTGGCACATTAATGCCTTTTAGACTACAGTGAAATCCTTGTCAAATTCTAAACTTGCACTTGTAATTATATTCAATAACATAAAATAGTGTCTTCAACTGATAGCTTGATATGAGTTAGAACAAACATGCATTTTGGAAATGGCTTAGATTGACTCACCCCCTGAAGACTAAGGAAAAAATAAATACCCTGCTGTAATGCATAGTTTTACTGGTGCTAGGACAGGGCTTGACCACCAGCTAACACTGAGTAGCACAGGGATGACTCTTGCAAGTAAAAGGAAATAGAAGTTTTGTTGGAGAAATAAAATAACAGTGTAGAATAATGGCTTCTGTCCCTTCAAATTATTGGTAACGGGTTTGTTGTAACTAAGCTTTCTCAGTTCTCACAACACATCAACTTTATTTTGCTTACCATAAACTTCAGCAGACTCCCCTGCATCACCTTGCCTCCCACTCTATCCTCTTGTATCATACAACACTCCTCTTTAGGCTTTTTGCCCACAAATGACCTCCAACTAGACTTTGGTTTCAAAAGTCTAGAAGCTTCACAGTGGATGTAGCATATATTAGGACCAACTCCATTTCTTACATGTTATGCCAATTCATGCAGCATAATCCTGTCATTTTTAGGGGGTGGGGGGGACTGGGAACTTCTGTAAAATGCAGAATGGCTCCTTGCAGACTAAAAAATAACCAACCAACCATTGTATATCTAGATAACTATAATGTATGCATGTGTTCCAATAATTTTAGTCCTTTTTATCCCTTCTAGTTGTGGAGCTGAGTTAGAAATGCATTCTCCACTGATTGTCATTAATCTGTACTATGGGAGCCTTAGAGTATTTGTTTCCAACATTTATAGACTGGATGATTTACTAGGATTTACCTCTTCATTTTTAAGATACAGCAAAATAATGAGATGATATGATTTTCATCCCTGATTTACTTCTCATACAAATGACATTGGATCATCAGTGCTGAAAAATTTGCTATCAGTATGATTCCCACAAAAAGTAAATGACCTTACAAGTTTCCAAAAGCATATTTGTTTCACACAGTCTTCAGACAATTAGTACAAATAACTACCTTCCTCAGAGAAGAAGAATAGTTTTATGATTAAAGCATAGAATCAGGAGTCAGAACAGCAGAATCTGACCTCTGCTCATCTGTAAAAACTCTTCTATCCTCCAAATCCAACTATTGTATTCATCACACCCAAAAAAGGCATCTTACAAGAAAGCACAGTTTTACCAAATATAGCCAATTTGAACCCATTTGGGGTTATATAAATTACAAATTTTGGGGTACACAGGAACACAACATTTGGGGAATCACTTCTATTGACATAAATGAAAATTCCACTTGAGATTGAAGATACATTTAACAGGCTTTTAGAAGAATACATTGATTTTCCTGATTACATTGCTGTCTGATTAAGCCTGTTTAATGGGTTTCTATCTGGAGCCTGGAAATAATTGTACAATGTTACAGTAGATATACAGATATATCTCAGGTACTATATGGTTTTCATTATGAGGATGAAAATAGGATAAGAGGAATTATAACAAATTGTGTAAGTTAAGTGTTATTTGGTAAAAAATAAATACACGTTGCATCATCAGAGCATATGGGAACATGAATCATGTTAATATTATAATGCAGCTCATTAAAGATGAAGTCCTTCTATTTTTCTCTTCAAATACATGTACATTACTGTTCACTGTGGTAAATCACATTCATCCCCCCACTACCCAGGCTGCAAGCTTTTGGCAATTCTAATTCCACACTGAGTGGAAGTTCAGTGGAAGAAGTTGCCAACAACATTTACACTGCCATGGGATCTGGAGCCAGTTAGGACTGGGTGGGACAGGCGACCTAGGAGATAAAACATCCTCTGCTGATGGTTCTCCTTTGGCACTCTACCACAGATAAACTCCTTCTATACTGCAGTTACCTTTATAGGGAAAATTATACTCCTTACTCTGTGCCTAGAAGGGTTGAATTTGATCTCTCTCTCTCTCGCTCGCTCGCTCTCTTTTTTTGGACAGTTCTCTCATAGCAAAAGCCACTTTACTGAATGCCCACTTTACTGACTGTAAACATACAAATGTCCATCTAACCCAGTGTCCTGTCTTCTGACAATAACCAATGCCAGGTGCCCAGAGGGAATGAATTGAAAAGGTAATAATTAAGTGATCCATTCCCTGTCCATTCCCAGCTTCTGAAAAACAGAGGTTAGGGATACTATCCATGCTCATCCTGGCTAATAGCCATTGATGACTATCCTCCCTGAACTTAGCTAGTACAAGCTTCTAAAAAGCAAAACGTTTGGCTTTCACAACATCTTCTGGCAAAGAGTTTCTTCCACAGACTAACTATGCACTGAATGAAGAAATATTTTCTTGTTTGTTTCAAACCTGTGTGCTCCCTATTAATTTCATTTGGTGATCCTTAGTTATTGTGTTCTGAAAAGGAGTCAATAAAACTTCCTTATTTACTTCCTGTACACTAGTCATGATTTTGTAGACCTCTTTCATATCTCCTTTAGTTGTCTCCTTTCCAAGCTGAAAAGTCCCAATGTTATTAATCACTCCTCAATCTATCCTTTAGCATACATTACATACTCTTCATAGTTGAAAAAAGTTAATATAATCTTCTTCAAAATTTCCTATTACTATATTTAGGGATTAGTTGTTCCAGCATTAGAGTTTCAGCAAAATATTAGTTATTCTTCAAATAATGCTACTGTGAGCTAATAAAATAGAATAATCTACCAAAGGAAAATAACAAATGAGCAAGAATGCTTTGAATCTGAAAGCCAGAATGAGGAACAAAAATGACAAAGGAAGCACAAGTGAAAGGACAAAAGAATGGGTTCAAACATGATTATATTCATCCGAGTATGATAAAGTTAGCTGAAGATAATTTTGTCCACTGCTAGATATGCCAGTTTTGGAAACTAAAAAGACAGCACATCAAGTAAGTCACACCACACTTTCTGCACATAAATATGATCCCAAATATTATAATATGCATTGGAAATGAAAAAAAAGGCCTCTTAGATTATCCAGTTCATCTCATTGCCAATGAAGGATTCTTCTATATAGTGTTGCACATTTTCTAGTGCATTTTATTATTTACTGTGTCTGCCTTTCTATAAGAAAAAAATGCCCTAAAAGCTTTGGTATTAAGATGAGGCTTTTTCCCCCCGAACAATTTTGAGATAAGAATCTAACATGATCATTTCACTAACTATCTGTAATAACATTGTAATAACCAAACATTAGTTACAGCATTTGAAGTTTTACAATGAAATCTGGAAATAGTATGGCTTTTGAAAACAAAGTTGTGACTAAGTTAAAAACTATTTTGCTTATGAATACAGATGGATAATCTTATAAATAGACAATGCTTTCTTCCTCTATTCATTTCTCCTTTACTTCTTGCTGTTTACAAAGATTATAGGAATGGGTTCAGAAACAGAGGAAAAAACTTGTCTCAAAACACATTTTTATTCTGTTTTATCTTAACTTTGATGAATATTTAGCAAAACTGAGGATACTTATGAGTCAGCACACAAAAGGCCAAATTTCCAAAATATGCACACACGTCTGCTTTATTTGTGCATATGCATGCCCCAGTTTATCTGAGTATGCACACAGAAGTTTTTTATTAATAAAACATACATTTTAAAAATATTTTCCTCTGATGCAGGGTCATACTACATATTCAAATCATTTACACCATCAAATCAGCCAGGAAATAATGGCTTGATTCTATTCTTGCACGTGTTGGTGTAAATTGGGAAAAAAATCATTGAAGTGAATGTTGTTACACTGAACAAGTAACAGAAGAATTAAGCCTATAATTATCCTTCTGAACAGAGATTGCAAAGAACTTACTAGATTTAAATATCTTCGTTATCATTTTAGATTACTACTTGAATGAGCAAAGGGTAGAGAAAAGATAAAACATACTACTCAAATCTACTCAACCAGGTTCCAGGCTAGCACATATGTTTACAGTGCTTAAGATGCTACTTTTATTCGGGTTTCCCTCTCCCTTTTCCACATTTTGGGTCAAATTCTTCTTTCAGATGACAGAAGCTATTTAAATCAGTGGAATCAGTGTTGCCTTATAAAACAATAGAAGCTTCTTTATGATTAATGAAATGTTTGTTGCATTCTAAAGAAGTGTGATGTAATAAATGAAAAAAATAATATTTTAAAATGCCTAAACCACATATACTGCATCTAATAAAAAAAAGAATGAAAACAGAACAGAGAGACTGGATAGCTCAAGGTAATATTGGAATAAATTTTGAGCTTTTTGAAGTCAATGCAAAGCTGACTTTAACTGTGCTGGATGAGGGTCAGAGAGCTTATTTTTTCCATGAGTTCATTCCTTTGTATCCAGCCCAGGTTGAAAATGACTTAAAGGTTTTGGATGTTTTATTTTATTTTTTCTTAATATGTTTGATCACATTAAAAACAATGGTATTATACTTGTAAACCTGTATTATTATTGCTATCTATTAATTGCAATATTATGAATGTACATGCTTCAGAGCCAGCTAATAACATAATATTAGGGGAACACGTGTTGACTTTTGGATGGGAAGAAGAGCAAAGAGTTGGAACTCAGAAGTACCAAAAATGGAGCAGAAATGGGGCTGCCATGACTGGTGTCCTAAAAGATGCAGTAGTTGATGAGCTCTACACTGGCAGAGATGATAACCTATGATAACCTATGACACTACAATCCCTGGGATGGGGGAAGGTGAGGAGGTGCATTGTTACAGTCACAGTTTTAACCCTCTACAACAGGAGTGGGCAGTAATTTTTGATGGGTAGCCACTCCAATATTTGGAATCTTGGAGGTGCAATGTCTGGATGGAGGTTGGGTGCATAAGGGAGCTTGGGATAAGAAATTAGGGTTCAGGAGGGAGTGTGGGATCTAGGAGGGAGTTTGGGTGAAATGGGCAATTGTGACCTGGGGCAGGGGACTGGGGTGCAGGTTCTGGATGGGGATGCTGGGATTTGGGTTGGGACCTAGCACAGGAGGAAGTTTGACCTGGGGCAAGGCTGGGATGCAAGGTCTGGGAGGGGGTATGGGTGCAGGAAGGAGTTCAAGGGGGTTGAGTTATGTGGCATATGGATGCAGGAGGGACACAGAGGGTTGGTGGAAGGAGGAGCTGGGGTGCCAAAGGCAGGCTTTGGCTGGGAGACTTATGTGGGTGACTCCCAGCCAGCAGTCCATCAGGTTTCCCAGGCAGGCTTCCTGCCTGCCCCACCCCTGCGCAGGTTGCAGACCCATGTGGGTCTTCAAATGCATAGCTCCTCAGAAACCAGTCAATGGGATTATTCTGGGGTTTTGGGGGTTAGGGTTAGGGTTATTATCCTCTTCCCTCCTCTCCCAGGCTCGCAGATGGTAAAAGACAAATGGCCATACAGCCACTTTTGTGAGCAATGTGCAGGAACGGGGCAGACAGGGAGTCTGCCTGAGGATCCCCGCTGCATCCACAGGCTGAATCTAGTGGCTTGGATCTAGCCCAGAGGCCATAGTTTGCCCATCCCTGCTTTACAAAAAAAATTCATTCCCCCTTTGAAATTATTCTTGCTCTGCTTTTGTGAGTATACAATGAACAATATGTAGATAAGCATCCAAGTTGTTGATATTTTTCTAAACTATCCACATTTATGGAGGTCCTCACCAGGCCTCATAGCCCTACATCCCCCTATGTTGTCCATTTTCTGCAACAGGCCCTGTGACATAACCTCCATCTGTCAGGCCTACTCTCTCTCTTTCTCCTCTTCCTTGGAAAGAAAGGTGGATAGAATGACTCTGATAATTCATGCTTGGTAGGTATATGAAAGACCAAAGCTGCCTTCTGCTGCCACTTGAGGGAGATTTGGAGCAGATACACAAATTAGCCATTTGGAGCATCTGTTAGGGAAACACTATAATTTGCCCTTTATGAATGTTCTTATATAGACTATCACTTGTAAACTGAATAAAGTTTGAGTAAAAGGAAACATTATATGTGTTTTAGTCTACTTGAGTCTCCAGTTTTGGCAGGGGTAAAGCTGGCACTCATTTATAGCACCATCTCAAAGACTGCCAACTTAGTAACTAATGCTATTTGAAATCAATTAGTAAAGCACAAGCTGTACTATCAGCTCAATTTGGTACTCAATATGAGTATAAGTGAGAAAAGAATGCAGCAGTATGTCCAAGTAAACAGTAACTAAATTAATTGAACTGAATTCATGTCTAATGTAATGCTATTAGCTCTGGAGATGTATCAATATCTGATATTTAGGGAGTGGTGGAAGAAATCTCAATTTCAGGAACAGAATAAGCTACTTCTAGGAGAGTTTCTTCCAAAACCCAAGCAGATATTGTTCTGACTACAGTTGCTAGGCAATTTTCCCCAGAAGTAGGAGCCAATTTATCACACCTGAAAATTCTCACAAAAAATGTGTCACAAGAACTTGAGCTGAAGCACAGGCAGCGTTCTGGGAACATTTTGAATAACTAATATTTTAAAGGGTTTAAAAAAAATCTATTCCTAAAGCAATCAAATTGGGAATTTTTGTCAAATAAATTAAGCACTGTAAATTTTTTGCTTGGCTTTAGTGGACAGTTATATAACTATTATTTTACTTCTTAGTTTTCCCCTAGATTTGCAGTATTTTTCTCTATGCTATTCACATATTGCCAAATGTTTCTGATATCTGTCTGGTTTAGTTTCCAGGATGATAGCACTGGATTTAAGCACATTTTCCTTTAGCAGGATTAATCTCAACGGGATTTGACTTTGCTCTTGGTCACCAGAAGCTGCCCCTGAGAAGTTTGAAGGTCCACTGGCCATGTTCTGCATCTGTGCAACTCAATGTTTAAATAAATTGGTCCAAACCTGTTTTATTTTATTTTGCACATCTGTGTCTTTAAAAGCTTAGATAAAAATGCCCATTGTTACCAGACATATTATACCAGTATAGAATGTTTATTTCAATGAGATCAGATGCACATAAAAAAGATGAAAGATTTTACAGTTAAACAGGAGCTATAGTAGTGGTGGGCAACCAAGGCTAGTAAGTGGTCCACATAAGTGGCTTTCCTTTGTCTCAGTGGGCCGCAAGATTGAAATTGGGCATATGCACTAACCATGATCCCAAGAATAAAATTAAATATGTTAATACATAGCATGGCAAACATTTCAAAGCAAGTAGAAATGCTTTAATCATTCATATATTTATAGAACTGTCATCAACTTCCAATAATAAAAAAAGAAACACGTACACTTACTTTACAATATCAAATCCCTGCCTGGCCTCTTCCCATCCTCCTCTCCTAAACATGCCACCCCTGCTTATCCCTCTCCCTCCCTGCACTTCTGGAGAGCCATGAACTGGCTAATTTCTGCCCTGTCTCTGCTCTTCCCACCCCTCTCAGATCTTGAACACCACAAATCAGCATTCAGGCTCTGGGAGGGAGGGGGAAAAGCAAGGGCAAGGTGTGAATCAGCTAATTCATAGCACTCCAGAAGTTGTGGGTGAGAGGGGGAAGAGTAGATAAGTGTGGGGCACTGAGTGTGCAAGAGGCATGGTGAGGGGGCAAAGATGGTGTGAGCAGGCTGCACATGGAACCTTGATGGGTCGCATGTGGTCTGAGAGCCACAGGTTGCCCACCACTGAGGTAAGGTCTTGTTTTATTTGTACTAGCCAATTTTCATGTGCTTAATCTGTTGTTAATTTTTTGTGAATTATAATACCTTAGCGCAGTGTTTCTCAAATTGGTCCGTGGATCCACTCTGCAAAACCTGCTAACCTGCTGCTCCGGTTTGTTTATTTACCAACTCTGCAGTCACGGAGCCTCACAGCTCCCATTGGCTCCAGTTTGATGTTTGCAGCCAAGGGGAGCCACAGGAAGTGTCAGCCCGGCCCACGCTGCTTCTCGCGGCTCCCTTAGCTGCAAACTGTGAACCAGAGCCAGTGGGAGCTGTGAGGCTCTGTGGCTGTGGAGCTGGTAAATAAACAAACCAGAGCGGCCAGTTAGTAGTTTTCTCAGAGTGGATCCGTGGAGCACTTTGAGAAACACTGCCTTAAAGAAACGTACGTGAAGACCACTCTGCATACACTCTCTCATCACAGCATATTTCAGAGCTAGCATAAAGCATGTTGACACTCAGCTGGCAGTTCTTAATGTTACTCTGGAAGAATAAAAAGCCCTTATCATGCTTTCTTAATTCATATTAAATGCTGGAGGCTTAAAGACTGCAAATTTTATAAATCTCACAAAATAAAGCAGTTTAAGCATAATACCTGTTTATCATTTTATTCAGAGAGAAACATAGCTATTTACTCTGTTCTATTTTAATGGAGTACATCCACTGGTTAGTGAAATACTAATAGTTTTTGTGATTGCTTCTAAGTGAAACTGACTTCCTGGTAAAGCTTTCCAGGTTGCTATACTGAAGAACAGGTAAGAAGGTGCTCTCTGTTTATTAGATTTTCAATTAATACTTGGATAGCCTACAAATAAAGATATTCCGCTAAAAACATTTGGGGTCAAATAATTTCATTCATCATGCTAACAAGACTGACTCCTTCCAGTTTAATTCCACATTTTACACTATTTTACCACTTGTTTCAGAGCAATCAGCAGTTTCTCATCATTTTAAGGAATCGGACTAAAAAGATAAAGCATCATTAAAACCGTAGGTGTCCCGAAGTCAGATCATAATATGAAATGCTGCCGCTATTTCATGTGACATTTTGTGAAATCTCAAGGTAGTGCTCAGCAGTGATAATATTACATGGCTCACTGACTAAACTGTTACATTAATAAAGCACATTAAAGGAATGGTACTATTTCATGCCACTTGTGGTTTTGCACACTTCTTTTCTGAAACAGCGACATTCAGTTACTTAAGATCCTAAAGTTTACAAGTATTATGATTCAGTTTTTACTAAAGAGAACATTTTACACACAACTTTGTTAAACTAAAATAAGAGTCTGTGCTAGCTCTCTACGGAAAGCAATAAAGACATTATCGATAATCAGGTGTCTTCATACTAATTTTCCCCTCCAGAGAGCAAACATTCTGTTGCATTTAAACACACACTTTATTTTTAAAAGAGAAACACATTCTTATCATGTGGATTTTGTTAAAATATATTATTGGACTACCTGTTTGGAGTTTTTTTAAACATACATTCAAGCTGCCCCCGCTAATACAAAATAAATTCTACCCTAACTCTTCCTCATACCTCCCAAAGGTACTAAAGGAAACTGCATGTAGTTAGCTTAGTTAGATCACTAGAAAAATCAAATAGGCAAGCTGTGAGGAAATAGACTTAAGCTACTTCTATTAATCATCTTTTCCAAAGCTTGCCTACACTACCATTTATTCCTGTGAGTTCAATACAACAGGGAACATCTGTAACATGGAGCTACTTTTGCTCTTTTAGATGTGATTACAATACAACATATCCAGCCAAATACTGGTTGCCTTGAAGAGATGTGCTTCATGGAGAAGCCTCTCTCCCAAATTAATGTCCTGATACAGGAGGGAGCCCCCAAATTAATGCACTCATACAGCAAGGATCCATAATTTGTATGACTGCACTTCCAGAGCTCAAAGAGGGAGAACACCTCATGCTATCTGCAGAAGCTTATCTGGCTATAGAGCAGTAGGGCTATAGCCACAACTCATTTGCACGAGATTGTGATTGCAAGGTGTAACTGAGGCTGCACCAAATACATGTGGAGAGCAGATATATTAGAAGTTGCTGGTGAGCACTAATACCCCACTAATTCTGCTTTTCCAGTTCTTCATGTTTCTTTCTCCTCACCCACAGTCATGACCCTCAGGTCTTAAATATGGGTCTAAAGGAGGAACAATGCTCTGGCAACCTGCTGATGCTTGATTACCTGGGATTCCACTTTGAGGCTTCAAGTCCTGGCACAGTCTTGGAGCAGATGACTGGCTTGCTGACACTCGTTAAGCAAGCAGTAGGATCAGGAAGATGTCTGATCAACTGGACTTCACTCTGTTCTGGGCTGTGTGCCTTGTGCTACCTGCTCCTGCTCCTTGGCTTGATTTTCTGGCATTTGATTTGTGGTTCTGATCTCCAGTTTGTTTTCTGACTCTGACTTCCTGGTATTCTGATCCAAAAAGGTGACTGTAGACTCTGGTTCTAACTACTAGCTTTGGTCCCCCAGCACCCAACTGTGGCCATGGTTTATACATGGAAGGCTTTAGCATTGTAACGCCTATGGTCCATATTAGTCAACAATGACCATTTTTTCCCAGGCATCTAGTTACAGATTTTCCATTTTACCATTATAGAAACATTACAAAAAAACAAAACCAAACCCAGAAGGCTATATTGAGAGTCGGATATAACATATTATTCAAAAATTGCAAAGCACTTTACTTTGCATTCAATGATCAATGTAAATTAAAACTCTAGCAATACTGGAAGGAACCTCTAGGCTACGTCTACACTGGCGCCTTCTTGCGTGAAAGCGGCCGCTCTTGCGCAAAAACATGCTGCCTGTCTACACTGGCCACGCGTTCTTGCGTAAGTAAACTGACGCTGTACTGTAGAAAATCAGGGCTTCTTGCGCAAGAACTCTGACGCTCCCTCTCAGGAATAAGCCCTCTTGCGCAAGAGCTCTTCCAGAAGAGGCCAGTGTAGACAGGCAACATGAATTTCTTGCGCAAGAAGCCCCTATGGTTAAAATGGCCATCAGAGCTTTTTTGCGCAAGAGAGTGTCTTGCGCAAAAGCACATGCCAGTGTAGACGCTCTCTTGTGGAAGGGTTTTTTGCACAAGAACTCTTCCGCAAAAGAGTTTTTGCGTGAGAACACGCCAGGGTAGACACAGCCCTAGAGTGGTGTTGGTTCAAAAGACAGAATAACTTTTCAATCAATCATTCTCCATCACAATCAAACAGACTTAATAATCACAATACTTAGTTAAATTACATTTTTTTTTCATGTTCCATTGAATTCTATACTTAGTTCCAAAATAATTTTTCATGTGTTTTTTTTTTCCAAAAGGAGGAAAACATATGTTTGTTCTAACAAAGCAAAAGTTCTTCAAAAGTTTAGAATCATTATATTATATTTGGGTTATATTTTAAGTGCTCTGAATGATAATTAAAAATGTTTTCCCTATTTCTTTGACAACAGAACTCAAAGGTTAATTTTTTTCTAAATAAAACATGTATTATATTTTAATTTAATATTAGTAATTTATTTACATATGTTTTTCATAATAAATTAATTCCAACTAATTTGCTTAGAAAGTAAAAAGAATTTAAACAAATTGGTGTCTGACAGATTAACTTTCCTGCAACAGTCAATTATACCTATGTTTATCCTTTCCTGAAGGACTGGTCTTCTGGCTTTCTTCTAATGCATGTTAAAAATACATTCCAAATCCATGCACTTAGAATGTTTTCATTCTTTTACTAATTTTAACTCTTTGTACATCCCTTTTCTCTATATATATGCCTCTTCACACTCAAGAACCCTAGCTTGATGGTCACGTACGCCACATTACATACTAATCAGCAGGTATTGTAGCTGACACCAGCTTAATCACATTTCTCATCTCCCAGCTTCTATTTATAATTCAGAATGTTCTCCTGAATTCAAAATTAGTCATTTTAAACTTCATTAAGCACTTTGAGTTTTAGATTAGTTATACTTCCTCTGATTATTATGGCCAAATTCTGTGCTGACATGAGCCCTGCTTCAGGAAACCACAGGCTTAAATGTTTTTCAGTACAGGGGTCTTAGACGACATGTAATCATACTTATTTCAGTGGATTGCATTGGCTTTATACAGAATAAGTCTGTGTCACTTACCAGGCCCATTTTAAATTGCTTAAGTAATTTTTTTTCATATCTGTTTTAAACATTTTGTATTACAGTTTCCTGGTCAACAGCATTTCCTACTTACCACCTGCTATTTCTCAGTAAAGTCAGAAATTCCTAACTCCTATTGACTTCAGTGGAAGTTGAAATGGACCCAAGTTAGCCATATTATGTTCTACTAATATAAAGAATGTTTACATTTCAATTGGTTGTCCAACAGCAAAAGAAACAGAAATATTTTCCTTTTTGATGAAAAGATGTTGACAGTTACTGAAATTAGCATATTCACGGTGAAATCCTAACGTTTCTTCTGCCTCTTTATCCTAGGGAAAAAGGCCAGAGCAACATAAACAAGTCCTAAAAACCCAAATTGCAGCCTGGGGAAGATTTTTTCTGGTATAGGGATACCAGAAGTATGTGAGAGGAAACTGACATTTCAGGGCATTTCTCGATGAAGCATTTTTGCCAGATTACTTAGGTACATTCATGCTTCTGAGCTAAGAGTCTTCATGTCCCTCTAAGGCCTAGCCCAAAGCTTACTGCAGTCAATGGATACACTCCTATTGACTTAAGTCAGTTCTGGATAAGGTCCTAGGAGAATAACCTTTCAGAACTGTGGATACATTACAAGAGCCTCCAAGAATGGCTACCTCTCTTTCATCTACTACCATAAGGGGTACAGAGAAATAGTTGTACTGTGGTAGCGGCAGAGTCAAAGAGCACAGAGGCACTTGTGATCTCTCATGATGACATCATTAATGATAACCTGAAAAAAGTTTGAAACAAAAAAGTTTGCAAAAAGCTTCAACAGACTGGTCTTGGGAATAAGTATTTGAACCAAATGTTACAGCTAAATCACAGGTAAAATTCAGACTTGAAACAGTGCCTGTCTCAAACACTTTTGTAGACCTGGATGAAGTTCACTAGTGAATCCTATTCCTTGGGACATAGTTTAGGCAGCCTCAGATTATGCTATTTAGGAGCTTTATGTTCAGACAAGCTCAGTGTGCAGTTAGTTGCATGTGTAAACTGGGTAACAGCACAAAAGTTCAAGTGATACTTTTGCATATACAATATGGGATCCAAGCCATTTGTTTTGTACAGCGAGGTGTTCATTATAGCAAGAGGAAGGGAGCACCATCTCTTCTACCGCAGAGCTGTGGCAGAGGGAGACAGAGCTCCTCTGGTCCCAGGGTTGGAGGTGGGATCCGAGAACTACATTCGCAATAGCCCAAGGTTTGCTACTGCAAAGGGATAGCAAGTTTCTACTATATAATTGCTCAGTTTTTATGCACAGGTTAGACAGGTGTTTTAGATATGTCTTGTTTGAAAGTCTAGCCCTTCCCTGCTCCTACCCCTTTCCAGTTAAAAGAAGAATTGGGAAAAGGACAGGTGGTACATTGTCAAAAATGGAATTACCTTTTGCCAGGTCATTGACAATTTGGAACAAACTATTTTGAATGCTTATGAATCAGAGTCCCAATAGCTAGAGACCAAGTTGGAACATACATTGGTGTCTGCTACAGACCACCAAATCACAATAGAGAACAGGATGACTACCTCCATATGCACTTATCTGTAACGGTGCTTTGGTAAAAGTGATCTTGGCTCACATAACATGCAAGCAGAATAGAGTCCAGAATAGCAATAGATTACACACTTATATACCACCTGTTGTTTTAGAAGGGCCAAAATCACAGATTGAGAAATAAGCATGTGCCAAATTATCTGGGAGGAAGAATTTAATCAGAAAAAAGGGAATAATTTAAGGACTCCTTTTTAAATGCTCCAAACCCCACAATCTTGCAATTAAAAAAGATGACCATGCTAGTTCAAAAGCCAACCTGATTTAGAGGGGAAGTGAAGGCAGACATAAATTTAAAAAAATAAAACAATGAAAGAAAGGAGAAGCTGATCGTAATGATTATAAAATGGATGTTGGGAATTTTGTCTCTTTGTAGAAAACCAATAAGGGAAATAAGGAGAAAGGAAAATAATGAGTGTTTTTAAAAATATATTAAGAATAAACAAGAACTCTTACAATGGTATTGATTTATTACTAGATGGAAATTACTGAATCAATAATAATGAAGAAGAGGCATCAATAAATACTTCTGTATTTGGAGAAAAACAGCTGATACAGTCTCGTGGTGATAGCACTCTTTCCATTCCACTAGTATCTCTGGAGGATGTCAAATAGAAACAGCTAAAGTTAGACATTTTTAAATCAACAGGTCCAGATATTTGGCATGCATCTTTTAACAGAGTTGGCTAAGGAGCTGAACCATTATTGTTGATTGTTCACTATGTCTCAGAGCACTAGGGAAGTTCCAGAAGACTTGAAGAAAACTAATATTATGTCAATTTATAAATAGAGAAATAGGATTATCTAGACAACTCTGGGTCTACCAGTTTGACAGATTTTGAGCAAGATTATGTTCAGGACTCAATAAGGAATTAAAGTAGGGTAATGGAATTAATTAAACCAACATGGATTTATGGAAACCAGACTTTGTCAAACTAACCCAATATACTTTTCTGATAAGATTATAAATTGGGTTGATAAAAGTAATAGCACTGAAATAGTATGCTTTTGACTTCATACCACACAATATTTTGATTTAAAAAGCACATAGACCTAACATAGCACACAACTGAACTAAACACTGGCTAACTGAAAGAACTCAAAATGTAATTATAAACAGGGAATTATAAATTAAGCATGTTTCCAGAGGAGTTCCACAGAGCTCAGTAACTGGTTTTACACACTATTTAACATTTTGATCAATGTTCTGGAAAAAAAACAAAATCACTGATAAAGTAGATGCCACAAAAGTTGGGGGAGTAGTAAATAATGAAGACAAGTCACTGATTCAGTGAAATCTAGATTGCCAAGAAAACTTGGTTCAAGACACCAGTATGCTTTTTAATATCACTAAATGTAAATATTTATCTCTTGGAATGAAGACTGTAGCTCATACATAACGGGTTATCGTGGGAAGCAGTAACTCTGATGAAGTCTTGGGCATTGTGATGAATAAACAGCTGAACATGAGCTACCATTGTGATGCTCTGGCCAAAAAAACTAATGCTATCCTGGGATACATAAAAAAGAAATCTCAAGTAAAAGTCGAGAAGCTATTTTACCTCTTTATTTGGTATTGGTGTGACCATGGCTGGAATAATGTGTCCAGCTCTGGTGCCCACAATTCAAGGATGCTGATAAATTGGAGAGGGCTCAGGAAAGAAAACTGGGAATGGTTAGAGTCTTATAAAGCATCTTTTTGAGTGACAGACTCAAGGAGCTAAATTTGTATCTTAACAAAGAGAAGGCTTAGGTATAACAATTATAGATTACAAATATCCACATGGGGAACAAGTATTTAATCATGAGCTTTTGCCTGGGTAGTAGGCACACAATCCAATGGCTGGAGTTGGAACCAGAAAAATATAGCCTTGACATAAGAGATATCTTTTGACAGTGAAGGTAATTGACCATTGGAACAATTGACTACAGTTCATGGTGGATTCTCCATCACTGACTATTTTTAATTCAAGATAAGAGGTTTTTGTAAAAAGAGGTCTGTTCTAGAAATTATTTTGGGGGACGTTCTATGGCCTGCATATACAGAAAGTCAGACTAGATAGACATAAAGTCTCTTCTAGCTTTGGCATCTATGAATAAACCTAATTATAGCAATTTTTGCAAACCAATCCCTGAAAAATGTTACTGTCATATTTTCTGACATGTTTTCTTAGAACTTTTTAGATGCCTTACCATACCCTTCTTTGAAGGAAAGCTGATTCATCCTATGTGAAACAGTGAATTAGCAACTATTATGGGGAAACTAAGTTCATTCTGTTTCATTTGCACTTTGCTCTTTTTTCTGAGTCTCATGATGCCACTGAAGGAGAAGGAAAAGATTTTCTTTCCTGACCCATCATTAAAGCATATGCATCACATATATTTTTCAGCTTTGTCACATTTTAAAAGTTACACAAAACCTTCCAATCAATGGTGTCTATATGGATAGAGGCAACAGCTGGAGGAAAATTAAAGACAATTTTATATTGCATGTTGAACTGAAAGGCTTAGGCACTTTTGAAGAACAATAATTTTAGACTCTCCTTTCCTCTTTTTCCAAGAAGAAGGGGTTGTATAAATCTGGTTGCTTGGAAATATATCCAGATCTTGAAATAAAAAAATACATTGTTTAAGTGATGCTGCTATTTTGTTCTTCACTTCTAACTGGGATTCTTTTAATACTACTTGTACAGTATCAGGTAATTAAGCAGCAGGTTTTACCTATGGGAATTTCTAGAGGTTTATGAGATATATTCCCCTTTGATGCATGTGAGTTCTCACTTTAATAGTAATAGAAGCTCTGAGCATGCACCAATGACAATATATACCCCATGGCTGTGTCTACACTGGGCCACTTATTCCGGAAAATCAGCCGCTTTTCCGGAATAAGGTGCGAGCTGTCTACACTGGCCGCTTGCTTTTCGGAAAAGCAATGACGATCTACTGTATGAAATCAGCGCTTTTCGGAAAAGTTATGCCGCTCCGCTCGGGCAAAAGTCCTTTTTCGGAAAAGCTTTTCCGAAAAGGGCCAGTGTAGACAGCTTTTCCGGAAAAGCAGAAGAAAGCGGAAAAAGCGGTTTGGTCGCCACGAGACCCGTAGGAGCCCTGGACTTCCTGGTAGGGAGGCTGCTGGGCGCACGTGGCAGGAGCACGCCAGACCCTGCAGCCTGAGCTCTGCCACGTGCTGCTGTGCTGCCCAGCCACACATTGGACCGCGCCATGGCAGCTCCGGCTGGTGAGCCCCTGCACCCCCAGCACAGGAGGCCCCAGGGGCCGCATACGCCGGGCCCCATCCTGGACCCCAGGGAGCTGGAGACCCTCCTGGACTTGTGGCAGGAGGAGGAGGGTCTCCACGACCTGCACTCAAGCGCCGCAATGTGGAGCTGTACACACGGCTGGCCGACAACCTGGCACAACAGGGACACCCCACCGGAATGCCGAGCAGGTCGCTCGAAAGTGAAGGAGCTGCGGCTGGGAATGCGTCCGGGCCAGCGAGGGCAGGGCAGGGGCAGGACCAGGCGCCTGCCCCTACTATGACCGGCTGAGCGCCTTCCTGGGCCAGCCAGCCCGCAAGCCCGGACGTCCCTGTGGACACCTGCCAGCGCCCCATCAGGCGACCCACCGAGCAGGGGAGGAGAGGACAGCAGCAGCGCGTCGGCGCGGAGGCCACCACCCAGCAGGCCCCAGCTCCTCCGAGGCCGAGGCCGAGGCCGAGGAGAACCCACTGGTGAGTCTTTGCAGTTTGCACTCCCAAAGGGTGGGGCGGAGGCGGGGTGGGAGCCAGGTGCCCAGAGGAGGGGAGAGCATTTCCTCAGGCCACGTGAGCTGCGCTGCGTCGCATGAGGCAGCAAGCAGCACGTGCAACCTCGTGCAGCCTGGCGACCGGCGGCACGTGGCGCGGCAGGCAGCTGCAGGGCACGCCTGGGACCGTGCTGCTCACACACATGCGGGCGGGACCAGGGAGGGTGGATGCCGGCTGGAACCGGCCAGGGCCCCAGGGACTCAGCCCCAGAGCCCTCACCTCCGCCAAGGGTGCAGCACGGAGAACAGCACACTGTCCATGCCTGGCTGAGGCACAGCCAGCTGCTCCTGGGAAAAACCGCAGCGTCACAGTCCCTCGCCTGCTCCCGGTGCCTTGGCTGGTTCCCGAGGGAAGTCCCCACTGTGGCCGCACATGTCCCTGGGCTACCGGCCTTGCGGGAGGGATAGTGGGAGGGACAAGGGCCCCTGAGTTTTGCTGCAAGGATGGGACACCCCACCCACTCACGCTTCTGGTTACGCTCCAGGAGATATCCCACGCGAGGATCTGAGAGCCCAGACCGCCTCTGCCAGATGTGCTCCCAGGCACTGCGTGGGGATGCATCTCGCCCCTGTCAAACACCAGCGATTAGCCCAAAGCTTTTCACAGTCTCCACCGGCAGGAGTTCCACAGGTGAACGCAGCACAAGCACCCTCCCGCCTCCACGGGCCAGGACACAGACTGGTGCTTACAATACTGGAGAGGGGACCCTACTCCAGCAGGGGCGGTCCTCCTTGCCAACATACAACACGGGGGCAGGAGGGAAACCGAGTGGGCCCAAGCCACACAACTGTGGGGTCACCTGGGCTCAGGGGTGGAGGGCATGAGATGTGGGGACAGTGGACGGCCTGCCTGACTGACCCATCCTTTCTTCTCTTCCCTGCAGCGACCCAGCACCAGACCCGACACTGCGGCAGCAGCGGCACCCCAGCTGGCCAACCCGAGGCACAGGCGGCGGCAGAGAGACCAGCTTCTGCGCCGCCATGTGCGTGCCGTGGAGGCAATCCAGGCCTCCATCGCTGAGCGGGTGCAGGGGACCTGCAGTGGCGGCAGGAGGGCTGGGCTGCCCTACATGAGTGCAGAGGGATGCGACAACCATGGACATGCTCACGGCACATTTGGTCCATGCCATTCATTATGGCATGGCCGGACCCCATGCCCCCGCCATTCCTCCCGGAGCACAGCCCATGCCCTCCTAGCCCTGCTCCTGCCCCTGCTCCTGCCCCTGCTCCTGCCCCCTGCTCCTGCCCCTGCCCCTGCCCCTGCCCCTGCCCCTGCCCCTGCTCCTGCTCCCTGCCCCTGCCCCTGCTCCTGCTCCTGCCCCTGCTCCTGGTCGTGGTCGTGCCCGTGGTCGTGCCCACCTCCCGTGCAGCCTGCCCCTCAGCGGTCTGCCCAGCGTGTGCAGGCCCCCGGAGGAGCAGTCGCAGGGGCCATCCATCAGTAACTGCCCCCGTCCCAGTTGAAGGTCCCCGTCCCAGTCCCAGTTGAAGGTCCCCCCGTCCCAGTTGAAGGTCCCCCCGTCCCAGTCCCAGTTGAAGGTCCCCCGTCCCAGTAGAAGGTCCCCTCCCCCCCTTGTAAATAAACAGTTTTCTATTTTTCTGTTCATTCCTGTGTTGGTTATCGTGTTACTCTAGTAACTGTAGGAAATGATGTGAGATGCCAATTAGCCACTTAAATTTAACAGGGTTACAAACTGCAGACAACAAAATCTGTACTCTATCACTGGGGGCCCTTTTAAGTGCTCATTGGTTTGTGGCGCATAAATAAATACTGAGACTTTTCAGTAAAATGTAAACCACAAACTATATTTACATAGCTCACAAACAAGCAAGAACAGTTAAAAGATGCACACTACAGATAATTAAACATAGTCTAGGCGCAGGGAGGACAATTGGGTAGTGTTGCTGGCCACCTCAATCCTTTGGTCCTTCCGGGCCTCAGGAGAGGAACAGCCAGGAGATCCTCGACGGAAGATGATGGCGGCTGGCCACCTCAATCCTTTGGTCCTTCCGGGCCTCAGGAGAGGAACAGCCAGGAGATCCCTCGGCGGAAGGCGACTGGAATCAGGTGCGCTGACTTGAGCCTTCGCCACGACCCCCGAATCCTCGTGGCTGTTCTTGGGACAGGCGATGGTGGCCTAAACCCTAGCCTAAACTAAAAGAAAAACCCTGACTAAGCCCGGCGCACCCGGCGAACAGTCACGATGGCGGCCGATGTGCTTTGACCCGGCGGCTTTACAATTGGGAGGTAAGGGGAGGGTGGGGAGGGTAGGGGGCGGGCGGGTAGTCTGGGAGACCCAGGCGACCCTGCTACGGGGCTTGGGCAAACATGTCCACCAGGGCCTCTCTGATGCGCACCGCATCCTGGCGCGCCTGGCGGACGGCAGCTGTGTCGGGCTGTTCCAAGGTCTGTGCCTCGGCTGCCATCCATGCAGGAGGAAGGCCTCCCCGCTGCTCCACAATGTTGTGGAGCACGCCTTCTGTGACCAGTACCTCCGTTGCATTCTGCTCACCCATGTCGAGGCGGGTGAGCAAACAACGGTCGGGCTTTTAAGCGTCAAAGGCCAGCTCCACTGGGTTTGGGCCCGGTTGAGGCGATGTCGTTGAACCGGGCCCGGTTCTGGTCCGGCTGCCCGTGTAGGGCGCATTAGCCAGGGCATCAGGGGTAGGCGGCGTCGCGGCAGCGCAGATGGGCATAGGCACATCCCGACAGTCAAGTCTCGCCGGGGAAGTAGGTGCCCGCCTTCAACCTGCGAAACAGTCCAGAGTTGCGGAGGATGCGGGCGTCGTGTGCCCGGCGGACCAGCCCCGTAAATGTCAGGAAGCGGCGGTGGTCCACGAGGCCTGCAGAACAATGGAGCAGTACCCCTTGCGGTTCATAAAATGGGCGCTCGATGCTCGGGGCCGGATGGGGATGTGGGTGGCGTCCAGGGCTCCCCGCGGTTAGGGAACCGAGGGCAGCGAAGCCGGCCATGGTATCATCCACGTCGCGCAGGCGGATGATTCGCGGGAGCAGGATGTTGTTGATGGCGTGGGCGACCTGCAGAAGGGTGCAGAGAAACACAAGGAACACATCACGTCACGGCAGGGGTGAGTGTGCGCTCCCTTGGGGCCCCCTTGATTCCCTCTGTCCTCACACACACCACACACACACACACACCAGGGCCCCCTCGCCCCACGGCCCCCACCAGCGGGCCTGTGCAAGGGAGGGGCGGCCCAAACCCCTGGCCGACCCAGCCTGGAATCTTGGCTATCCCTGGGCCTGGAGTGCAGCACCCTCCCCATCCCACTCCCCTGGGACTTACCTCCCACGACGATCACTCCGGCGGTTGATCGTCCCACCCCGAACTGCTGTGCCACGGCGGTAGCTGTCCGGTGTGGCCAGCTTCCAGAGCGCGATGGCGACCCTCTTCTTGATGGGGATGGGTGCCCGCGGCGGGTGGTGGCTCTCTGCAGCGCGGGTGAGCCAGGTGCACAGCTGCAGGAAGGTCCGCTTTCTCATGCGGAAATTCCTGATCCATTGGTGGTCGTCCCAGACCCGAGGACCAGCCGCTCCCACCAGTCGGTGCTGCTCTCGAAACTCCAGGCGGGCCTCTCTGTGGGGTGCTGATGCCACACGGTTGCCAGGGCCTCCTGGTGAGGAGTCCAATGCGATCTCTGCCTCCTGGTTCATGTACACCATGGCACCGGCCTGCAGCACGAGCAGCAGGCACTCGTGCAGCTCCAACAGGGGCCCGAGCAGGCAAATGGCCACCCACGGCTCCATGGCAGACAGAGCAGGGCAGAAAAACTAAACTCAGGAAAAGCAGTTGGGGGCCAAAGGGTGGTGTCCCCAAAACCCAGAGGGCAACCACTGAACCTGCTAAGGGTGCCAGTCCTGGCAGAGGTCCCAAGGCAGGGAGCAGGAGACCAACGGCTGTCCGGCGAGACCCCTTTAAGCACGTGTCTGAATGGCGCTCGGCCCGCCCGGAAAGGTCTGGTGGCCTTTGCCCTCTTCAAAATGGCTCGGGCTTCTGCTTTTCGGAAAAGCGCGCGCCAATGTAGGCGCTTTTCGGAAAAGCGCATCGTTATAACGGTAACTCCGGGACCAATGTAGGCGCTCCTTTTCGGAAATACTTATAACGGAAAACTGTTCCGTTTTAAGCATTTCCGGAAAATCATGCCAGTGTAGACGTAGCCCATGGGTCTACTGCAGTAAATCTACTCAGGCAAAATTCTCACTGTCTGTTCTCTTTACCATATCATCCATTATGTAATGTACAAATATATTAGAAGATCGAAAGAAGACTCTTCAAGATAAGAAGATTTGTACAGGGCTTTTTTTTTCAGATCCCATTAATCCCCAAAGAACATAGGAAGTGCTGTGCCAATCAGACCAATCAGACTATTACCTGAAAGTGGTTGGTCCCAGATAAGTCATAGAAAAGTGCAAGGAACCTTGGTGTGAACAATTAAGGATTTTTTTAACCAGTGACAGCCATTGATTGGCTTAGATTCTGAATCATGAACTTTTTAAAAGAAGGTAGCTTATCATTTACCTGGGATCTACCTACATGATCTCCAACCAGCTTAATATGGTAAAGGAGAGTTTGCTGGTAGGACTGACTGGATACCTGGAAGTCATTAAATCCCCTTGATCTAAAATAGCCCACATATGTGACCTTAGGGCATGTTGATAGGCAAATTTGGTCCAACTGGTAATTGGGGAAGGGGAACAATTATGACATGGGTAGCGATAGGAATATTTTTTGTACTGCCAGCCATTGTTGGCTGAAAGGTGATTGTAGGAATTATAACTGAATATTTAGAAACACTTAGGGTATGTCTATTCTACAGAGAAGATCAAAGCTGCCACTGTTGGTCTTCCAGGGTTCAAATTAGTGGGTCTAGTGACACACATATTTGAACTGAGAGGGGCACGCTGGTCAATACCAGTAGTCCTGCTTCCACAAGGGAAGTTGAAGGGAGACTGTTCTCCCTTCAATTTCCTGCAGTGTGGACAGCACCAAAAGTTGAATTTAGGTACTTTGACTTCATCTACATAATTAATGTAGCTAAAGGTGCGTATTTTAATTTACTATAACATTTACTATATTTACTTAATTTACTATAACATTAATTTTAAACATTTATAAAATAAAATGTTTTTTTTATCCTATTAAGCTCTTGGCCTGAAGGGCATTTTGTGGCATTGAGTTCAATAGTGTAATTATATGACAGGTGCAACACTTTCCTCCACTCTCTAATAAGGTAGATGATTTAAATTAGTGAATATTTTTAATGTTAGCTTAGCCACTTTTCTTACATTATTTCATAATTCTTGAATGTATAAAGTTGTGTTCCTGGTGACTTGTTTCCAGTTATTTATCAATTTGTTCCAGCACTCTCTTTTGATATCTCACCCTCCGATAGTACCTTTATTACCCAAAAGCAGTGCATATTTCCAAACACCTTTGTGTTACTCAATGAAAGAAATAATTTAGCTCCAGATTATGAGCTCACTATTCACATTAGCCAGCAGTGATTCCCATGAAGAGTACCAATTCCTTCAAAAGACTCCCGTGGGACTACTTGAATGAGTAGCTGCTTATCAGTGAGTGAGCAATTCACAATCTGAGCCTTAGTTCCATGGCCATGTCTTACCCTTAATTATACTATTTTGTCATCAGTAACCCAACAGGAGCCCCCCCGCCCCTTCTCTTGCAGGATTCCATTTTACACTCATTACAGCTGTTCACAGTGCTGTTTGTCTGTTACTCATTTCTGTTAGGATAATAAGTATAATATTTTCTATACTTTACTATAGAAAGCAGAGATTTTAGACTACAGGTTGGACCTCCCTGGTCCGGCACCTTCAGGACCTGAGCTGTTCTGGACCAGGGAGTTTGCGAGACCAGGGAAGTTGAGTGCTCCCCTGCTGGTTGCCCTGCTCCCAGGCTCTTCTCGCTGGGGGTCCCTGCCCTGCCACTGGCCCGCTAACGCGGGCCCACCCACTGCCCCAGGGTATCCCGGGGTTCCACTGCCACAAGGTGTTCTCCAAGGTTCCTGCTGCCATCCCTGATGCTGCCAGGGTTTCCCCAGCCAGGGCTGCCCTGCCCTCCTGCCCCTGGGGCTGCCCTGCTGCCACTGGGGATTCCAGCCACCCACCTCCCCCAGCCCCATTTCAGCTGGGGGTTCCCTGGTGGAGGTTGCCTGGACATCCCAGAACTGCTGCCATCACGGTTCCTGTCTGGATCTGCCCGGGTGCAGGAAGCCCAACTGCAGCCAGGGGTTCTATGGCTAGGGCCAGGACTCCCTGGCCATGTGGCCCCACTGACACCAGAGGTTCCCTTGCTGAGGCTGGGGCTCCCCAGCCACTGCCTGGCCCTGTTAATGCTGGGGGTTCTGAGTCAGGGATGGGGATACCCAGATTCCACCTGGCCCAGCCAGGGCTCTCCAACCCCTGCATTGCTCCTGGGGTCTTTGGTCCAGCAACATCCCTGTCACTGTTGGACCACAGATGTTGCTGGACCAGAGACCTCCCAGATTTGGGAGGTTCAACCTGTATTGCTTGGGGCTGCTTCTATGAAGGACTGAAAGTCCTAAATACTCACGCACCTCATTTAGAGATGAGGTTGCTCTCAGAAAAGACACAGCATCTTGCAGGATTGGACCTTATTGAATTTGATCACTACTTCATCAAAATATTTCATTCCTGTTACAGAGATGGTACATGCCATTTTGCTACAGGGCAGCTGATTTACTGCTCTACTGGAAAAGGATTTTTTTTAAATCTGTTTTTTAGCTTGATAGTAGTATTAAGCAACACTAAATATCAGCTGGCAATACTGTTAATGCTAATATTGTATGGATATTTTAGAGTCATGTCATTCATATAAATGATGGGTGCTTTAAAAATATCTTTTGAGGCAGATATCTCAGTAGAAGGTAGCCAACATCCATACATCTATGACTGAGATTTTCAGCTTGTAAGAGAGACAACTAAAGGGGTATATGATAGATGTCTATAAAATCACAAATGGTGTGGAGAAAGCACACCAGGAAGTGTTATTTACCCTTTCACTTAACACGAGAACTAAGGATTACTCAATGAAGTTAATAGGCAGCAGGTTTAAAGCAGATGTAAGGAAGTATTTCTTCAACACAAGCACAGTCAACATGTGGAACTCATTGCCAGGGGATATTGTGCAGGCCAAAATACTACAGGGTTCAAAACAGAACCATATAATTAATAGAGCATAGATCCATTAATGATTATTAGTCATGATTTACAAATGCAACCAAATGGTATTTGCAATCCTAAACCTCAAATTTACATAAGTTGGGAATGGACTACAGGATAACTGGCCTGTTCTTTTCATTCCCTCTGAAGCATCAGGCAATGGCCACTGTCAGAAGACAGGTTACTGGACTATGGTCCATTGGTTTGACCTTATATGGCCATTCTTATGTCATAGACTTCCATTGATTAGTCCAAAGAGCCTAGAAGTGACTTATCAACTTGAACCGCCTTTTGGCTGGGTGTGGATTTTCAGGCCTTTGCCTTGGTCACTTCCTGAGGTTGTCTGAACCCTGTAGTGAGCTGGTTCAGTATCTTGTACTTTTAAGTGTGACCTGATTGGAAGGCATTCCTTTCTGTAGTACCCAGGTCTAGCTGTAACTGGTCAGGCCACAAGCTACTTTCACTCAGATGGTATCTTCACAGTCCCTTCACCTGGCTGTCTCCTGGGCAAACAGCAGAATTCTTCCATAGCAAACAGAATTTAATGGAAGCACAGTCTTCGTTCACAGAACAGAAGATCCTGGGACTTCTCCCAGAGTCATAGTAATACTTTTGGTGCAGCAGCACCTGTGTGCATAGATGTTAGTAACTCAGTCACAGGACAAAGTCTATATGCTGAATATATACTTACAATCCTGCTTTACCTCCAGTTTCCCCCTCATAGTCCCTTCCCCTCCAGTAACTGGGTGTTGGTTCTTATGCAAGGAATAAGGGAGAGCCTGGTATATTAAAACATCTTAGTTTGATGTTAACTTAAATCAAAGCCAAAGTTTCACCATCTCTACAGTTTATTCAGTTCCTTGCTGGGCTTAACCCCCCCACCTTTCCAAACACCACCCCGACCCTAACATTTCCTAAAGCGTCTCCTTGTCAGGATTTTCCTCCCTGTTCACCACAGCACATAAGTCTAGCCACGCCATTCTGACCCTTTTTTATTAAAGGCATTTGTAATTACCGTTCGCACAGCTAGCAGTGAATTGGTGATATTCCCCCAATACACCATGGTTAGAACATGTACATCGAAAGCCTGGCTTCAGATCTCCACACTGTCTTAGTTGGAACAGGCACTTGAATTTGAGTTTCCCACATTGCAAGTGAGTGTCACAAACTCAACACTGTAGTGTTGAGTATTTGGTGGGAGCCACTGTATTTTTTTGATTGTTTTTAAAATCCTCTTTTCAGCCTGCCCTGACATTTTTCAGAGACGGCTGAAACTTCAGCACAGTTATGTCAAACAGTTTCAGTTTGTCTCAAACTACATTTTTTGGCAAATGGGCTATTTGTTTGAAAAATATCACTCATCTCAATGGCCAAGAAATATGAAGGGAAGCACATCACACCAGCAGCTTTAACGACAAGTATCAGTGGCAAAAAGTAAATATAGGAACATGTAGTTTGATATTGGGTGAAGCCAACAATATAATGCAGTTGCAGAAAAGGGCTAATAATATGGGGTGCATTAACAGAAGAGTTTCATGTAGGATACAGGAGGCACTTGTCCCACTGTACACTGGACTGCAAGACCACAGTTGAGGTACTGTGAATCATTCAAGGCATCATACTTTAAGAAAGATATGGGCAAATTGGAGAGAGTACCGAAAGGAACAGCAAGAATGATTAAATGTTTAGAAAACCTGATTTATGAAGAAAGATTGAAGAAACTAGCTGTATATTATCTTGAAAAAAAAGAAGGTAGGAGGGGGACATGATAATAGTCTTCAAATATACAAAAAGAGAACACTGATCAACAATCCTCATTTTCACTGAAGATAGCACAAAAAGTAATAAGTTTAGTCTGCAGCAAGAGAGATTTAGGTTAGATATTAGGAAACATTTTCTAACCATAAGTGAAGATAGATTCTGAAGCTGGTGTATAAGAGAGGCTGTGGAATGCCCTGACAAACACCCCTCAGGGATGTTCTCGGTGTACTTGGTCCTGCCTCAGTACAGAGGGCTGGACTAGATGACTTTGAAGTTCCTTCTAGTCCTACATTTTTAAATTTATGTCCAGAGGTGATGACAAAAGATCATTCCAAACTGGTCTTTGGAACAGATTGTCAGGCAATGACCAGTCAATATAGACCACCATTAGAGTGTCTTGCTGGGATAAAAGTAAATTATTCTGTTTGTGTAGAGGGAGCAGGAACAATATGTTTTTACTTCTGGATACAGGAATACAGTGATAGTATACTGGGTATAGTGAGAAATAGTGGATGTTTAAAAGAGGGCTTCACATTTGGGATGGGGAAAATTTGGTGGATTTGGTCCCACATGAACCTTAATCTTCTTTAAAATTGAGAAAGTCTAGTCCAAAGAATGTGTCCTTTAGAGTTTAGATTGTCTTCTAGGTTAATTTAGGAAGTTCTGCATATAATAGACCCTTTTCGATTGCATAAGATACAAACCATTTGATTAATGGTGGCTGTGAATTTTATTCATAATTTTATTTTCGTCTATGATTAATTCCTAGCTGCCATTTTATGGTGCTGTTTAAAAGTAATCAGAATGTCATTTTGATATCTATTTTAAAAGGGCTTGCCATCTTGCAATCTGGAGTTTACAAATTAGACATGGCTGTGGTAGCTTGTTAGTAAATGCTGTCCTTTATATATATTGTACACACAGGAGCTAAATGATAATGTAGCAGTTTCAGCATATGAGTTAAAACCATCTCTGGGGAGCATGGGAAGGGGAATAAAGTCATTGTTGTACGTTTGTGCTCCAGCAGCTTAATAAAGAAAAAGGAACTCAGTGTGGCAAAGGCAGGAATTAAATCCAGTTTCCCAGCTCAGGATGTATCTACTTTAACCATAAAAAATTATTTTTCTTACTTAAGAACAGCCAAATGCCCATCCAGCTCAGTATTCTGTCTTCCAATAGAGCCCAGTACCAGAGGGCCAAATGGGAAAGAGCAGAACAGGTAATCATCAGATGATCCATCCCATTTCTCTTGCTCAGTTTCTGCAAACAGAAGCTAGTTTTTCAATAATAGTTGTTCAAGATGGATGTCACAAAAGAAAGAGCCTAAGCCAGAGGGGATGATATGAAGGTTTGGGAATTATGCAGTATGTAATATGAAAAACGTAAGTTGGCTGCGTCTAGACTGGCAAGTTTTTCCGCAAAAGCAACTGCTTTTGCGGAAAAACTTGCCAGCTGTCTACACTGGCCGCTTGAATTTGCGCAAGAACACTGACGATCTAATGTATGATTGTCAGTGTTCTTGCGCAAATACTATGCTGCTCCCGTTTGGGAAAAAGCCCTCTTGCACAAATGTATTTGTGCAAGAGGGCCAGTGTAGACAGCTCAGGACTGTTTTGTGCAAAAAAGGCCCGATGGCGAAAATGGCGATCGGGGCTTTCTTGCGCAAAACCGCGTCTAGATTGGCACGGACGCTTTTCTGCAAAAAGTGCTTTTGCGCAAAAGCGTCCTTGCCAATCTAGACGCTCTTTTCCCCAAATTCTTTTAACGGAAAAACTTTTCCGTTAAAAGCATTTGCCGAAAATCATGCCAGTCTAGTCGTAGCCAAGGAGAAAAGATTAACAAATTTTTCAGATAACACACTTATTTTATTAGTCATTACCCTTAAAATATATTTCCATGAAAGCACTCCTGATCTAATTCTGCTCTCATTAAAGGGAAATGGAAATAGGGTGTAATGGGAACAGAGGAAGGCCAATACTGGTTGCTTTTGAAAATTCATCCTTGAAAAATAAAGAGAAGAACACATACACTGCAAATTTGAAAGTAAGTAGGCAACCAAGTCAAAGTACTATGAAAGAGTTATTTAACAATGAGTTAAATAATTCTCTCCTGCAGTTGGTTTTATTTAATCCTTCTTAAGGAATGTTCTATGAAATTAGTAGGTATTTCCTTGATCAAAGACTAGGGGGAAGGGCTAAAGAACGAAGTCTACTTTACGTAATTGCATAAAATAGCATTTTCTTTAGTGCTAGTTGATCGGCTGGAAAAATCTAAGGTTGGACACTTAATTTTCAAAATATATTCATTATGTAAATATCATAATAAATTATCTCAATTTACAATGCAAGTTAGTTGATCTTTAAAGATCAACTATTTATTTACATGAAAACTTACAAGATAAGACACACACACACAAAATGGAGAGAGGATAGGGGAGTGATACAACATGCAAGCCAAGTCAGTAGGCTAATAGTAGACAAACATTATTTTCAGGCTTTTGTTTCTGGAACAGGACTGATTGCCCTATTGCTCTGCACAGACACTTGCTGAGGAATGGTGCAAAGAACAAGTATTTTGACAATACATATTATACAGTGATAATGACAAAGAGATGATCCCAATAGGCAACAGCTGCTGGCCAGTACACTGATTCCGTTAAGAATCTCCCTGCCATTTCATTTTTTCACCCTATACAGGATTCATCTCACTTGTGGTTGCAATAATTCTTTGTGTGTCTTTAGCTAACTTGTCAGCCTGAACTGCTTGCCCTTGTCATGCCTGTGCAGCTTAATTATGAAGGACAGTTGGATTTGCATCTGATTTGTCATACATTGTGTTCAGCTAAAAAGAATACCAGACAATAGGGTTTTACAGGTCTCTGATCTCCACATAAGATAAGAAGCTGCCAAGTCTCTTTGTTACTTAACATGGTTCAAATGTTACATATGAACAATGTATTATTTGTTTTCATTGGACAATAAACACCTTCCACACCAATTCTATAGTGATATTACCATGAGATAACTTCCTGACAGCCCCAGGAGGCCCAGTGGCTCAGGGCCAACCCAGCAGACTCAGCCACAAGCAAGAATTATTTTTTATTCCAAAGTACAAATATTTTCTCAGCATGTTGTCCAATGCCAAAGAAAGCAGAGTCTGTGCAACTTCATTTCAAATCTATATTTCTTAGGTTAGCTGTTCATTTGGAATGGTGGTTATATGACATCATCAGTAGTTCTCAACTCACCACAGAGGGAAGGACTCATTTCTATGGGAGAGTAAGGAACCCAGAAACTCCTGAGACAGTAGGCACCATCCATGATATTGACCCTGGTGTAATTACTCAATATTTCTTTGTCAGTCTGCTTTTCCATAAGGCAAGCACCAGGCAAGATATATTGATTGCAAATTGTGAGAAATCTCCAATGCCATAGAAAAATATGACATTGCACGTGTAAAAAGGCCTGCTTACTATTTCAAAAATATAATATGCAGTAATCCTCCACAGCCTTAAAAGTTACTGACATTTTAGTTTAACTACAATTGCTTTAGGTGGATTAGAAACAAAATCTGAGAAAAAATGAAATAACAAAAAGCAATCAGATTATCAGAATGAAATGGTCTGTTTACAAAGCCACATACATTCCCACTTCATTCTTAAGATTCATTCAACAACCTATTTCAGCTGCAGGTGTTTCCAGCTGTCAAATCTCTCACTATCAAAATCCAGAAGGTTCCAATTATAGAGGTGCATTCAGCAACCTGGATAAAGTTTTCCACAACAGATAAACAGTATAACAAATGGCTGCAGCTAACTCAAAAGGAGAGATGGAATAGGAGACTGAGTCTCCTTCTGATATTCTCTGTTTTTGCTGTTAGAAGTAGTGTACTGGTCTTTGTGCCTGTCCGCTCTTCATTGGGTACATTTCTAAGAAACAAAAGGTTATATATAAATGAAGTAACTTGATATAATTGAATATTGTTACTTCTCAGTCAGTTACAGATGACCTTTTTATGCATGCTAATGACTTCAAAATACTGATTACCAAAGAGTCCTTAAAACAAGTGGACTGGACTAATGTGTTCTAAATATAAAGGCACATTCTAAAAAGCAGGATGTGTAAGTTACGCTTTCATGTGGTTTTCTGGGGGTCAGAATGGTTCCAGAAGCAGTGTCTTCTTTTAGGAAGTCTTATATTTAAATCCTCCTCATTCTTGATATATTTTGGTACATTGAAGAATCCCTAGCAGCAGTGACACTTGGGGCCTATTAGTCTTTTTTGTAAGACTGTCATAAATCTTGGCAAATGCTGCTTGCAGTATTCTTGTTGGGAGACAGCTAGGAAGTAGAAATATCCAACTGATTTTGGAGAGGCCACAACATCGTAAAGATTTTTAATCTTAATAGTCTGAGTCAGAGAGGAAACAATGAATTTGAGGTGAAGGATTGCATAGCCTATATCTGTTCTGTAAGCCATTTGGGGTATGTTTACACTACAGTTAATAACCTGTGGCTGTCTTGTGCCAGTTGACTTGGGCTTCCAGGGACTGGGGTTAGAGGCCATTTTGTAGACTTTGAGGCTCAGACTGCAGCCCCGTTCTGGAATCTTTTTGCCTTGCAGGGTCCTAGAGCCCAAATATGTATACCACAGTTAAACAGCCCTTTAGCCCTAGCCAGCATGGGCCAACTGCTGGTTTTTAATTGCAGTGTAGGCATACCCTTGGTCACTGAGGCTCAACTATGCCTATAGCTCAGGAAATGGGACAGAAGATTGTCAGGGTGGCTATAACCCACTTTTGTGTGTTCCAGATCCTGCAACCAATGACCACAGGCACCTGGGTCAAGGGAGGGGCAAAATAGAGCACTAGAATTCTACATCTCTTAACTCAGTTAAGGACTTGGAAAACTGCAGCTCTGGTTTGCACCTACTGTGAAGGCATCATCCCTTTTAATTCTTCAAGAAATCAGACTTGATATTTTAATACATATTTTATGGTGCCAGCTCAGGGGCTGGGCTAGCACATTAAGGATTCATTTCTCCTTGGGCCATAACAGCCTCAAGCTGATAAGTTTTAGGGGATGCTACAAAGCTCCTCTTTTCCCCAGATATTTTGAAAGGGGTGGGAGAGAATTATTGAAGGGGAAAGTGGGTTTGACCTTCAATTGGTCTAGTTTGTTGGCTGTGGGTCAGATAGGATGGAACTGCTGCACTCCAGTTACAAGGAAATCAGCTTCTGGTATCTTTCTTTTATGTCAGGTGTGCCTGGAGCAAATAGATAGGGACTCTTTTTATTGTGTGTAAATCCAAATACATACATTTGCCTCTTTGTGAAAGAGCAGCAAAATCAAAAGCATTTCCCCTTATGCAGTTCCCTTTTAGCATGCACAAATGCTATGTATTCAGCAGTATAGTACTTATTACATTTCAGCAAAAATATGTATAGCATTTCTCAGTGTTTGTAGAGTGTCATTTTGCAGGCTCAGCCAGCTCTAAGATATAGCAGAGTGGAAAAACTGCTGGCTCCACTAAAAATACAAAAGTACGCCGAAAAAAACCCAAACCACCCTCACACACCCACATGGATTTATTGTCAGCAGGACAAGTCAGTCACTCTTTCCACAGCAGCTTTCCTACCTGCAGGCATACACTCAATAAGCACATTGCAAATATCCACAGCCCCAAAGAGGTAGGTAATTATACCATCAAGGCTTCACTAATACAGGAAGTTGGGATTCTAACAGTTTTAGCACTGATGTATTGAATCATGACAGGCCTTCACTTTCAGAAAGCACATTGATTTTGGTTGTACCAGTTCAGCTAACACACAGTATTCTCCCTCCCGGCCCTCCCCCATGGACTTATTCAGCATCTTTTTTTTCCCTCGTTATCTTGCATGTCACCTGAATCAAGAGTGGAATTTCTGCCACTTATAGCCCTATCTTGAATCTCACATGAAAGCAAAACTCCCATTACCCCGGGAGTTTGTCCTGCATAAGGAGTATGGAATTGGGTCATTCTGGTCTCCGTTGTATTGCTAGTCTGACTGCCTTTGGCATAAAAGCTGCAATAAATGTGTTAAAATGTCTCCTTCCTTTGTTTCATTTATTTCACTTGTTTTCCAGTTGTTTTCTTTTAATTTGCTCCTATTCTGTTTAGAAGAGTGTGTAAGATTTTCCTGTAATGATCACTTCACCCTCCTTGTTTGCCACTGTTTGCTTTGCTTGTCATGCCATTTAAATTGTTAAGTGCAATACAACAATTAGCTTTCTTCAGGTTGCTTGTGTTATTGTCACTTGACTCATCTTCTTGTTCATTTGTGTAGCAAAAGAGGTGATCCATGAGTTGATTTGTTCAGCTCCTGTCTCGTGGAGGTTAATGGCTCATTATTTTAAAGGCATCAATTTCCAATTATTTTTCAATTGTTGCTTTTATTTTACTTTTCTTGCAACTTCCCTGCTGTTCCTTCTGTCTCTGCAAAGAAGGGTACCCATCATTGCTGCTGCTAAATGAGACACAAAATGAAAGTGAAATCTGTCCCCTACTCAAGTGTTTATAGCATGATCGTGGATCTGATGGTTTGGCTTTTAATTTTATGTGGATTTGCCTTCACTGGTCTCCGTTTCTGCATGTTTTGAAGATTAGAGTATAAGAAAATATCCTGGATTTTACTAACTTTAACTAAATTTCAATACATAGCAAGATTTTGTAAATGTGCTATTATTAAAAGTATCAGTAATCAACATTTATTTGTAACTCTTCATTGCCTCACAACTGTGCAAAATGGGTGTCAAATGCTACTAAATGAGAATCAGAGCATTTGACACCCATTTATCACAGGTATAAATGACTACAAAAGATGCAAGGCAGTGGCCAATCCATTGTGGTTTCCACAGTCTTTTATTTGGAAATAAGACTTTCGCATAGTTAAAAGTACAGGTCGTACCTCTGAAAAATGGCACTCTGGTCCAGCATCATCCATCATCGGGACCATAGATGCTCCTGGACCAGAAAGCCTGGGAGTAGCACAAGACTGGGGTCAGAGTTCCGCATCAGCCTTGATCAGCGTGGCAGTAGCACAAGGCCATGCTGGAGTCCCCCAGCAGCACAGGTCAGTGCTGGGCTGGAGCCCCGCAGCAGCTCTGCTGCCCCATGGCAGCCCCTGGGAGCTCAGGGTTGAGGTTGGAGCCCCTGGGCAGCGAGGGACCAGAGTCCTCAAACAGCATCTTGGAGCACAGGGCTGGGGCCAGAGCCCTGCAGTAGTTCCTTGGAGTGCAGGGCTGAGGCACTGCAGCAGCCCCCGGGAGCATGGGGCTGGAGTTGAGCCCTGCAGCAACCTGGGGACGGAGCCCTGCAGCAGCCCCCTGGAGTGCAAGGCTGGAATTAAAGCCCTGCAGCTGCCTCCTGGACACATGGATCTGGAGTCCCACATCAGGAGTCAGAGCCTCTGCTGCTCAGGGAGCCAGCAGCAGCTGGGCAAACAGCCCAGCGAGGTTGCGGGGAGGGGAGGAGAGGCAAAGCAGGGTGCCGGCTGGGACAGCCTTAGGAGCTGGTAGCAGGAGACTTCCCCTGGTCTGGCAAATTCTCTCATTTGGGACCGGTCAGGTCCCGGATGAAGTAGAGCACAGAGTAGATTCTGTACAGAGTAGATGCTAGTCAGCAGCAATTTTGGGCTCTATTATACTGTTTTTCTGCAGAGAGAGATTAAGATACCTGTTGCCTTTCCATAACTTGTAAAACAAATTACTAGGGTGCACCTTTAATTCTGTGAAAAGCCACATGGAATATCAACACATATTTCTTCCCCAACATGTTTTTATTAAAGTGCCTGTTAAGAAATGGTTATAGTAGGTCAAAACCAAAAGGGGAAGTTGTATGTTATCATGGGTGTTCTTGTAATATAGGTTACAGCTACACTACCACAGTAAGTTGACCTAAGGTATCCAACTCCAGCTATGTGAATAATGTAGCTGGAATTGACATACCTTAGATTGACTACCTGCGGTGTCGGTGGGAAAGACTCCCATCAACTTACCTTACACTTCTCATCTCCTATCGGGGTTGACTGGAGAGTGATCTGTGGTCAATTTGGTGGGTCTTAACATGCTAAATCAATCACTGGTGCATCCATCTCTGCGCTGTCAATACCAGCTGTAGTTTAGATCCAGCCATGGTGAAGTCAATGTGATGTGGGTAAATCAAGTGACAACTCTGCTCAAAGCGTAGGCATTAGCTAAATAGTAGCCCCTTGACTGTGAGTCTGTAACGCTGACATACATGGCCATGCCCCCTGGCCATGTTCATCAGCATCCCGCTCCCCTTTCCCTCCCTTCGTGGTGGCTCGGCCGGGCGCTGCGCCACTCATCTGGGCCCCGGCGGGGGAGCAAGCGGCGGCAAGTGGCCGTTTGGGGTCCGCGCTCCACACGCATGGGTATCACGGACCCCAAGCGGCTGCTTACCGCCACTTGCTCCCCGCCGGGCAGCTGAGTGGCGCAGTGCCAGCGCCGCTCAGCTAGGCCCCGGCTAGGGTTGCCAGGTAGACCCCGCTAAAAACCGGGACACGCTTGTCCGGGAGGGGACCGGCTGGGAGGGGGCGGGGCGGCTGGCCGGAAGGGGGCAGGAAGCAGGGCTGGGGAGGATTGGGGCTGTGGGGCTGGAGGGGAGGATGGGGGCCCGGAGGAATGGGGTGGGAAGCAGGGCTGGTGGGGTGTGTCCGGGGACCGTGGGGCTGGCTGGCAGGAAGAGGGGCGGGAAGCAGAGCTGGGGATCGGGGCCGTGGGGCTGGATGGAAGGAGGGGACAGAGGAAAGGGGGCGGGAAGCAGACCTGGCGGGGGTGGGTGCAGCCACTGGCCGTAGCCGGGGTCCTTCTGGCCGTGCCCCCAGCAGGTGCTCCCTTTACTTGCCAGCAGAAGCCAGGTGGGCGCAGGGGTGGGGCTGGGAGCCACTCCCCCCCGCCCGGCTTCTGCTCGCAACCAGAGGCTCCCAGCTGGGAGACAGGCCATGATTGGCACTGGGAGCCTCTGGTCCCGTGCAAAAGCCAGGCGGGGTGGGGGGTGGCTGGGAGTCCCGGCCCCCTCCCTGCCTCGCCCCGCCACACCCAGCTTTTGCGCGCGACCACAGGGCTCCCAAAGCCAATCGTGCTCCACCTCCCAGTCGCTCCCCCGGCCCCACCAGGCTTCCCTCTAGCACCCAGCTGGAAATTCACAAAATACCAGACATTGCACATGTCCAGTATTTTCTGAATTTTTCTACCAGACAGAGGGTGCAAATACCGGACTGTCCAGTAGAAAACCGGACACCTGGCAATCCTAGCCCCGGCAGGAGCGCCGCTTGCCGCCACTTGCTCCCTCGCCGCGGCCCAGCTGAGTGGCGCTGGCGCTGCGCCACTCAGCTGAGCCCTGGTGGGATGGGAAGGGGGGCGGGGCACTGACGTACACAGCCAGGGGGCGGGGCCATGTATGTCACCGCCCCCCTGTCTCTTCCCACTGTGGTGCTGAGTGGTGCGCCCCTCAGTCGGGCCGCCCTGGGAGAGGGGAAGGGGAGGCGGTGACATAGACAGCCCCGCCCCCTGGCCGTGTACTTCACCACCCCACCTCTCCTCCCCCACGGCGGCCTGGCTGAGCATGCAACACTCAGCCGAGACGCCACGGAGGGAGGGGAAGGGGGCTGGGCGGTGACGTACAGGGACAGGGGGTGGGGCAGTCTACATCACCGCCCCTCTTCCCCTCCCGCTGTGGCACTCAGCTGAGTGCTGTGCCCCTCAGCTGGGCCACGGGGGGGCCAGCAGTGCAAGGGGCCATTTGGGCTCCCCCGCGGTGGGAGGGGAAGGGAGGGTGGTGATGTACACGGCCCTGCCCCCGGCCGTGTATGTCACCGCCCTGCCCCCCTCCCTCGCAGCAGCCCGGCTGAGCAGGCAGCACTCAGCCAAGTGCCACGGCAGGAGGGAAGGGGAAGAGGAAGGGGAAGGGGGGTGGGGAGAGACGGAGGGGAGAGAGAGGCAGGAGGAGGAGGAGAAGAAAAAGGGAGAGTGAGAGGCAGGAGGGGGAGAAGAGAAAGAAAGAGACAGAGAGAGAGGCAGGAGGTGGAGGAGAGCTGAGAGAGAGGGGGGAGGCAGTAGGAGGAGAAAGAGAGAGAGAGAGAAACGGAGCGAGAGAGCTGAGGAGAGAAGACCTGAAAATCCCGTTTTATGATGGGCTAATTGGCTAGTTAGCTAATAACTGACAAACAACATGAAACCAAATGAGCTCGCCTGCTTGTTAGCTTTGCTCAAAACAGGTATTAGTCTTATAAGAATGTATTTAGAGTTTAGACTTTATGAAGTGCTTGTAACTTTCTGCATGTATTAATTTCATTTGTAATGTATGTATTCCATGCTAGAAGGAAATTTTTAAGTCTTGCTTTATAACTTTGAAAATATTTGTTCTGAATTCGTGAACCAAGGCACAAGAATTGTCCCAAGTCACTCTCAGGACCTCTTCAGGACACAGCGCTCTGGCTATTCCCTTTCTTGGTTCTCTCCCCCATTATAGGGAACCAGCAGTCCTCTGTCTAGCTATCTGCCTCAATGGCAGACTGCATTCCATACTCTAGCAACTCCCATAAGTGACAAATGTGTGTGAGGGAAGTTAAGCCTACCCAAGCCTGTTCTGGCCAAGAGACCCTCAGCCTAGCAGCCACATGCTGGGCTACCTCCAAACCCTGCTGTCTCTTTCCCTGGACCATTTCTCTGGAGACCCAGTATCTTTCCCACACTTGTATCAGGGCCTCAGTCTGGCAATGGTTAGCCAGTAGGTCATTCACTCTCCCCTGACCCTGCCCAGTACTGCTCTGTCTATGGGTCTGTCTCCTCTTGCTCCTTCAGGGCATCCAGTCCTTCATCTTCAAACTCCAGGGAGTGACTGAAGCTTCTCTGTTTAGTAGCCCTCATATATGGCCCAACCTGGATCAGATTGCCTGTCTTACTAAACCTTCTCGCATTTGGCTGTTTCTATAAACTCTTTCCTAATTGGATGGCTCCTGCACATCCTCTCTCGGGTCCTTTAACATTCTTTTCTGCCAGTGTGGAGCATATGCCCACCACATTGGGCTATTAAGGATCATCAGGGTACAAAGGATTGGTGAATGACCATCTCATACCTTGGAAATGCTATATGCAAAACTACATGTGGAAAAGCTACAGCAGGGTCACAAAAATGTATCTTTGCTATTTGAACTCTCATAGGACCATAGACACTAAACTAAATTAGAGAGTCCTCGGGTCAAGCTGGTTTTGACCTGAAAGACGTTTTGAATGGATGGAGTAGAGTACATCTCTGTTGCCTTTAGGAATAATAGATAGTAAGTCATATTGGTGTGTATATTTGCTTGTTTTAGCCTATAAACAACTCTTTTCCCCAGTTAATAAACCTTAATATAGTTTATTACAGGAATGGTTACAGGCATTGTTTTGGTGTAAGATCTAGGGTATCTGTTGTTTTATGGTAAGTGACTAGTCATTTGGGACTGGAAGTCATTTGAATATTTTGTAACTTTTGGTGTTAGTGACCATTTATCACTAATTCCAGCTTGCCCTGGTGCCAAAAGAGACTGAATGGACAGCCTAAGGGAACTGTCTAATTCCATTGTAACTGTCCTCCACATCTACAGAAGTACAAGTAACAACTTGTACTTTTTAGCAAAAAGATGATATTGGCCAATTTAGATTTGCAAATTCAGTTCCTTATATGTTAATATAACTACCTTATAGTATTTTAAGAGTTAAATATATTGTGTTATTACATTTAATTAGGGTTTTTGATAGCAGAATCAACATTAGTATCTCATGATCACACAAAAAAATATACCTCCACAGAAATTATTTCAACAGTAGGCTAAACATAGTTTGACTGCTTATAAAAAAAGTCCAAATTTTTCAAGCAGCTATTTCTTAGCCACATATAATTTCATATAAATTTTATAAGACAGGTTGCCAATGAGACCATTTGGATGAAATGTAAGATTAATATAGCTATATAATAAGAAATGTGCTTTAGCATTTTTAACACAGTATTTAAAAAGGTTAAACATAGGGGTGGCCTACAGGGTATAATATATCACAGTGTCAAGTTAAATTACAGACTTGGTTTTTCCTGGCAGATATGACAAAGGCATGCCTTAATTGTCTTTCCTGGATACAAGGCTCTTAAGGAATAATTTCCCCCCCCCTTCTTTCCTCACAGGCTACGTCTAGACTGGCGCGCTTTTGCGCCAGAGCTATGCAAATGAGGCTTAGCGTTGGAATATCGCCAAGCCTCATTTGCATAGCTAATGAACCGCCATTTTCGGAAGAGGCTCTTGCGCAAGGACGGGGCTGTCTACACTGCCCCTTCTTGCGCAAGAAAAACCCTTTGCGCAAAGCCGTTATGCCGATTATTTTCAGGCATAGCGGCTTTGCGCAAAGTTTTTGCGCAAGAAGGGGCAGTGTAGATAACCCGTCTTGCGCAAGAGCCTCTTCCGTGAAAATGGCGATTCATTAGCTATGCAAATGAGGCTCGGCGATATTCCAACGCTGAGCCTCATTTGCATAGCTCTGGCGCAAAAGCGCCCAATCTAAACGTAATAATACGTCTGAACTACATGCCTCCATCGGCGGAGGCATGTAGACAGATCGGCATAGGAAATGAAGCTGCGATTTAAATAATCGCGGCTTCATTTAAATTTAAATGGCTGCCTCTCTGCCCGATCAGCTGTTTGTCGGCAGATCGGGGCAGTCTGGGCGTGCGCGTGCGACAAGGAAGCCTTTGTTGATGGCGCAGGTAAACCTGATTTCACGAGGCATACCTGCGCGGTTGACAAAGGCTTCCTTGTCGACTGCGGCGCGTCAGACTGTCCCGATCTGCCGACAAACAGCTGATCGGCAGAGCGGGTAACCATTTAATTTAAATGAAGCCGCGATTATTTAAATCACGGCTTCATTTCCCTATGCTAATCTGTCTAATCTACATGCCTCCGTCGATGGAGGCATGTAGTCTAGACGTACCATACTGTCCAAGATTTTAGGCTGCCAAAATTTCTTTCAAAGTGATTGGGCCCACTATCAGATCTCTAGTGTATAATTACATAGCTGAATGATGTCTCTAAATTTTCTTTAGGAATATTTTTCCCAATTTTGGAAAATTTGGCAAAAAAGTCTTATCATAAAATTGTGTCTGCATTTTGTAGAATTATGCTTTCCTTTCAGTGCTTACAAAAACACTGACCCACTGATGTCAATAAAAGTTGCAACTGAAAAAAGGATCACAAGAGGATCCTTTATCATCAGCAATGCAATGCCTATTCCTAAGACATTTTTAATTCTATCGTGCTTAAGTGTTCTTATATCAGCATTTTGTAAGTAACCCTAACCAGTTTTGAGAAGAGTGAAACATTGCAACAGTGGAAAAGAAATAGGATGTTCAGATACTTGTCATTATTGGTGTAGATACAGTACTAGACCTGTACTAGACTAGAACTCAGGGGCTCTGGGTTTTATTCCCAAATTGGCCACTACTCTGCTGGGTGACTTTAGGCAAATTTACTTCTTTGTCCATCAGTTTCCCCATCTGTGAAGTAGAGGTAAAAATCTTGACATCCTCTAAAAAGTGTTTTGAGATATACAGATGAAAAGCACTATATAAAAAAGTATAAAGTAAGAGAACTGTAAGCTCTTAAACTCCCAAAATGACAGTAAAAAAAATATAGCTGGAATTGAGATTATCAGAAAAATAGCCAGGAGGGGGGGAAATTTGCAGAGAAAATGATTTTCGGGATTAAAAATAGAACAAAAAATGGCTTGGGTGTTTATGAAAAGTAAACATTTGGAACTTTCCACAGAAAATGTCTGTAGAAAGTTCCATTTAGTTGAACCCAATTTTCCATCAAAAATAGTTTCCATGGAAAATTTTCAATCAGCCATAGTTAAAACTCAAAATTAGAATTGCCTTACCAATTCCATTGCGAGTCGGAGTTAAAAAATGATCACATCATACCCATGGTTTTCCACAAAGTGCAAATATTGGTTTTTTTCCATAGTTCGCTTTCTGATTTGAAGTGAAAAGTTTGGCTAGAGCATACACAGTATCTCTCAAGCATTTGGTTTCTTTTGTCCTTATAATTTTTTGTTCCATATTTTGTTATATTGTGTTTAAACATTTGCTATTCTGTCTACTTCTATTGACTATGAAAGAAGGCATCTAAAATGAAGGACATACTATTTACGAGGAACAGGATGGGTTATATTAATTTGAGACACTGTTATGACCTAATTATGCACATCTAATTTTGAAAGTTTGTGCTGTGGATGAGAGAAGTTACTGGTGAAACCCTTATACATTATAAAGGTTAGCTAATGATTTCCATTCTGATCCCTTATTTTCAGCAACTCATGCCTTTCTGAAACCTTTTGGTTTAGAACAGTGTTTCTTAAACTATGTTCCACGGAACACTGGTGTTCCATGAACAACTCTCAGATGTGCCACAACCTTCTTTGTTTTTGTTACTTCTTTGTTTTTGTCTTTTTTGTCTGACAACAATTTTTTTTAAGAAAATTTTCATAGGTGTTCCACATAAAAAAAATATTATTGTTTGGTGTTGCGTGGTCTCAAAAAGTTTAAGAAACACTGGTTTGAATTTCCCATGCTTGATCTCTGTCTGAAGGTGACTATAGAAGTTTGCATGGGTAAAAGTTGTTTAATAAGAAATGAGATGAGGCTCAAGTTAACATGAGCCATAGACATGTGAAATGGGATTATTTTCCTATTGACATGTTAGGTTACCTATATTCTTGTTTTATATAAATGTATCAGAATCTTTGAGATACAAATTAGAATATGGCCTCTTTGGTATTCAGCACTTAGTTGCTCATATGCTTTTAGTATTGTGTAAGCATCTGAATTTAGACTCTAAAGATTCATAAATGATACTGTCCTGCTGTTTGGTATCGGAATTATGAATGAATGATATTGTGAAAAGCTTTGTAAAGAACGAGAATCTTTACTGAACTTTGAGTGTTTCCATTCACTCTCAAATAGCTTAACACAATATGACTAACTCAGTCTATCAGGCTGATTATTACATCTCAAGACACATACCCAGAAATGATTATTTCTTCAAGACTCAGTTGCTCCAAACTTATTCCAAACCAAGCCCTCTTCCCTATGCTGACCCAGACCTTTGATTATCCTGTCTGCGGAAAGCAATTGTTAAATAACAAATGCCTGGTTTCCATTCAAACATTTTGTTCTTTTGATACAATTATGTAAAAGATCTATTGATCAAATATTTGTCTTTTTGTGCTGAGTTAGCCATGAAATCTAATTTAGCTTTTGTAACTCTAGACAAGAGAGGTTTTAAATCTGCTGTGCAGTAAAGGGGAAAGAGGAGACATTAAGGACTCAGCCTGTGTGTAAAGGACCCTTTACATGATCCACAGGACTGATAAGGAGTGCAGCTGGGGTGTTCAGGGACTGCTTCCTAGCTATTTCCCTCTGTCTGGAAGCTCATGACTCTCTAAAAAGGGCTCCAGTACTCTGAGAATAGATGGAATTATGACTCCAAGCACCACTCTGTGCTGCATAACTGGAGTATGCTGCTCCCTTTAAGAGTTTGTAGCAGTTTGTGTACCCCTCTGCTGTAAGGCAGAGTACAGCCAAGAGCATCTTCGGTCAGTACACAACTTCATCACCTCTGACAAAGGATTGTGTCACAATCTAACCTAATGATTCTCAACTGTGCATCCCCCTTAGCACCACAACCCAGTGAGGACCTAATTAACTATACTGAAAAAGAAGTCATGACCCATCAAGTTGAGACCTCCTGATTTGGGATATTCTATCTATATTTTAGAGGTTTGTGCATCTGTCTGTCTGCAAATCTGTTCAAAAACCCCTCCTAAATGGGGCCTCATTTCACGAGGCATACCGGAGCGGTCGACAAAGGCTTCCCTTGTCGACGCGCGCCGCGTCTAGACTGTGGAGCTGTGCCGGATCAGCTGGTCGTCGGCACAGCGCGGTGGCCATTTTTATTTTAATGAAGCGGGGATTATTTAAATCCCCGCTTCATTGACTATGCCGAGTAAACTATTTTACATGGCTCCGTCGACGGAGCCATGTAGTTTAGATGTACCCCTAGCGTGGTGCCTGGGGGACAATTGCCCCCCCACCTGTCCCTTCACTACACCACTGCAGAAAGGACAGGTGGGAGGTCTGTTCAGCCCTCTCCACCCCAGCCAGACCCAGTCAATGCTGGGTAAGTCTACTAGTTAACATATATTTCTGTAGATCCTAAAGCTGCAACAGGTTGCTTTCCTCCCTGTCATGCTAGATACTAAACAAACTAATGGCAGTCCGCATAGAAAGATATAAGAAGTGGAGAAGACAAACTAGGGTGTGGTGAGAGGGAAAGGGGAACCAACAAATTGGAGATGCACTGCTATCAGCTGATGTGTAGTAGTGGTCAGAGCTCTCCATCTATCTAGTCCAGTTACACTTTATCATATGCAGGAGAGACTTGAAGGTGGTCACATGGCTTTTAAGGAGTTTGAGAGACTTGCATGCTTGTTAAGGGTGGCACGGAAGAAAGAATGCCCGTGCTTGTCAGAGAAAAGGAGAGTGAGGTGATTATGGCTGGCATCATTAGAAGAATTAACCTTAAATGGCTACAGTGTAACTAAACCAGGGAAGGCTAAAAATAAGGACAAGAATCATGTATCTAATGAATTGGAAGAGGAGAAGGAACCAATGGAGGAACACAAAGAAGGAGCTATGAGGAAAGTAGATGATCTTAGCAGAAGTATTTTGAATGGACGTTTGAACAGAGAAGGGAGAAGGTTGCAGACACTGAAGCGAGGAAGGGTGAGACTGAAGTTGTTCAAGGCATGGAGAAATGAAGGTTTGAATAAGAGCATTGACAATGTGGGCAAAAAAGTAAAAGCTGAAGCTTGGAAAGGCTGTGAAGGAAGAATCAGGAAGATTTAGGCAGCCAGAATCTGTGGGTCAAAGGAGAAGGCTGAAGCAAAAACGCTAAAAATATAAATTTCATTAGGGATGAGGTGTAAGATACAATAAATTTATCAATGTGAAGCCAGGAAATGACAGATATAAGAGGGCAAATTATATAGGGACCAGATGGCATTCACCCAAGAGTTCTGAAAGAACTCAAATGTGAAATTGTGGACCTATTAACTATGGTTTGTAACCTATCCTTTAAATCAGCTTCTGTACCCAATGACTGGAAGATAGCTAATGTAACACCAATATTTAAAAAGGGCTCTAGAGGCGATCCCGGCAATTACAGACTGGTAAGTCTAACATCAGTACCAGGCAAATTAGCTGAAACAATGGTAAAGAATAAAATTGTCAGACAGACAGAAGAACATAATTTGTTGGGCAAAAGTCAACATGGTTTCTGTAAAGGGAAATCATGTCTTACTAATCTATTAGGGTACGTCTACACTAGCCTCCTAGTTCGAACTAGTGAGGCTAATGAAGGCGACCGAAATTGCTAATGAAGCGCGGGATTTAAATATCCGTGCTTGATTAACATGTTCCCAGTTGTCGCCATTTTGGAAATTGACTAGCCGAAGTAACTGCCGTGTCTGCGTGGCAGAGAAGCGATTCCGAGATAAACCCCTTAGTTCGCATTAACAGTTAATTAAGGTTTAACTGTTAATTCGAACTAAGGGGTTTATCTCAGAATCACGCTTCTCTGCGCGTGAAGACAGAGAAGCGCGATTCTGAGATAAACCCTTAGTTCGAATTAACAGTTAAACCTTAATTAACTGTTAATTCGAACTAAGGGGTTTATCTCGGAATCGCGCTTCTCTGCTGCGTGTAGACGCGGGCAGTTACTTCGGGCTAGTCAATTTCCAAAATGGCGACCGGCCGGGAACATGCTAATCAAGCGTGGGATATTTAAATCCCGCGCTTCATTAGCAATTTCGGTTGCCCTCATTAGCCTCCCTAGTTCGAACTAGGGGGCTAGTGTAGACATACCCTTAGAGTTCTTTGAAGGGGTCAACAAATGTGGACAAGGGGGATCCAGTAGATATAGTGTACTTATATTTCCAGAAAGCCTTTGACAAGGTCCCTCACCAAAAGCTCTTACGTAAATTAAGTTGTCATGGGATAAGAGGGAAGATCCTTTCATGGACGGAGAACTGGTTAAAAGACAGGAAACAAAGGGTAGGAATAAATGGTAAATTTTCAGAATGGAGAGGGGTAACTAGTGGTAACTAGTGTTCCCCAAGGGTCGGTCCTAGGACCAATCCTATTCAACATATTCATAAATGATCTGGAGAAAGGGGTAAACAGTGAGGTGGCAAAGTTTGCAGACAACACTAACCTGCTCAAGGTAGTTAAGACCAAAGCAGACGGTGAAGAACTTCAAAAAGATCTCACCAGACTAAGTGACTGGGCAACAAAATGGCAAATGAAATTTAATGTGGATAAATGTAAAGTAATGCACATTGGGAAAAATAACCCCAACTATACATATAATATGATGGGGGCTAATTTAGCTACAGCTAATCAGGAAAGAGATCTTGGTGTCATCGTGGATAGTTCTCTGAAGATGTCCACGCAGTGTGCAGAGGCAGTCAAAAAAGCAAACAGGTTGTTAGGAATCATTAAAAAAGGGATAGAGAATAAGACGGAGAATATCTTATTGCCCTTATATAAATCCATGGTAAGCCCATATCTTGAATATTGTGTACAGATGTGGTCTCCTCATCTCAAAAAAGATATACTGGCATTAGAAAAGGTTCAGAGAAGGGCAACTAAAATGATTAGGGGTTTGGAACGGGTCCCATATGAGAAGAGATTAAAGAGACTGGGAGTTTTCAGCTTGGAAAAGAGGAGACTAAGGGGTGATATGATAGAGGTCTATAAAATCATGAGTGGTGTGGAGAAAGTGAATAAGGAAAAATTATTTACTTGTTCCCATAATATAAGAACTAGGGGCCGCCAAATGAAACTAATGGGCAGCAGGTTTAAAACAAATAAAAGGACGTTCTTCTTCACACAGCGCATAGTCAATCTGTGGAACTCCTTGCCTGAGGAGGTTGTGAAGGCTAGGACTATAACAGGGTTTAAGAGAGAACTAGATAAATTCATGGAGCTTAAGTCCATAAATGGCTATTAGCCAGTATGGATAAGGAATGGTGTCCCTAGCCTCTGCTTGTCAGAGGGTGGAGATGGACGGCAGGAGAGAGATTGCTTGATCATTACCTGTTCGATTCACACCCTCTGGGGACACCTGGCATTGGCCACTGTTGGCAGACAGGGTACTGGGCTGGATGGACCTTTGGTCTGACCCAGTATGGCCATTCTTATGTTCTTATAGTGAGTATATTAAAATAGAAAACAAATATTTAAGTGAAGGCAGAATGAAATTATGCCCTGAAAGAATGAATTATGCAAATCTATCACTACAGGTTGCTTTGTTGTATATTTTAAATTTATAAGAAGTGTTTGCCATCTTTTTCAACTCCCAGTCCATCAATAGGATGTTTTGTTGAATAGCTAGAGAGAAGCTTTGAAAAGAAACTTATTAAACAGAGTAGTTGGCAAGAATATGCCAATAGTTTGAAAACGTAACTCAAATGCTGGGGGTTTGCCAGCTACATGAAATAGAGGTTTTCTGATACATTTTAATTTTTTTTTTCTTATAAACACTTAATAAGGCCCTCCCTTAGTAAATGCATCACAGACCATGAAGTAAGCCCTTCCCAGTGAAATTTGATGTCTCCTTGTTCCTAGGAGCACTCTATCAAAGAGGAACAAAAAAATTTCAAGAACAGACTTGAAAGAGAAACTGCTGAGCTACAGTTCATCTGCAAATTTGACACCATCACCTTAGAATTAAACAAAGACTGTGAATGGCTAGCCAACTACAAAAGCAGTTTCTCCTCTCTTGGTGTTCACACCTCCACATCAGCTGCTAAAAGTGGGCTTCATCCTCCCTGACTGAATTGACCTCATTATCTCTAGCCTTACCCTTGATTGGTACTCTTTTCTTATGCCTGTATATTTATACCTGCCTCTGGAATTTCCACTACATGCATCTGATGAAATGGGTCTTTGCCCACGAAAGCTTATGCTCCAATAAATATGTTAGTCTATAAGGTGCCACAGGACTCCTCGCTGCTTTTGCAGATTCAGACTAACATGGCTACCCTTCTGATACTATCAAAGAGGGTTTCCTAGCTCCGACTGGGCAGGAGAAGGACAGGACTTGTCCCTCCCCTGCAAACTGCTTTGGTGGTGGGAGTGAGAGCCCAGACCAGATCTACCTCCAGGTGCCTCTTCCCGCAGTGGGACACTGTATGGGACTGGGCAGCCACCTGAGCCTATGTCTAGACTACAGGCTTCTTTCAGAAGAAGCTTTTTTTGGAAAAGATCTACCAAAAAAACTTCTTCTGAAAGAGAGCATCCACACTGCAAAAGTGCATCGAAAAAGCGATCTGACTGAATGGATGCTCTCTCACATATAAGCTGTGATTGCTATGGACAGAATGGCCACTAGGGCACCTGTGCTTTTTCCTCTTTCCTCTTCTTTCAAAAGAACTCCCTTTTCCCCATCCACACTCACCTTTTTGTGAAAGAGCTCTTTTGCAAAAAGGTTTCTTCCTCAAAGAATGATTACCAATGCCGGAAAAAACTCTCTGTTCTTTCAATTTTCTTGTGGAAGAATGCAATTGCACTGTGGACGTTCCTCAAGTTTTGTCAGAAAAACATCAGTTTTTCCAACAAAACACTGTAGTGTAGGCATACCCTGAGATTCCTGCAGAGAGGAGACTTGTGGAATTGGATTGTATCTTCCCTGTGCTACTGGGATGGTCCCATTTAAGGGGGCTTGCTAGCTGTGAATGGGCAGTGGAGCGACAGGACTTGTCCCTCTCCTGCTTAGCTACTGGGAGTGAGGAGAAACCAGACAGATCAATCTACAATTGCCTCCCTCTGGATGCTGACTGGGACTGGGCAGCAGCCTGGATTCCTGCAGCTGAATGTGGAGCAGAAGTACAGCTTTTTCTGCATCTATGCAAAGAGAGGTCAAGTATTGTCCCTCCCACACTGGCCTGGACTAGTAGCACCCTAACTGGGGTGATCTCAGCAGCACAGGGGAGATCAGACCCACTTCTACCTCTTGGAACCTCCTGCAGTTGCAGGAAGCTCTACAGTTGCTGCCTTGAGTCCAGCTCTGATGGCAGCACAGAGGTAAGGGTGGCAATCCCATGAGTCCCTATAACAGGTTTCTCTCTCTCTCTCACACACACACACAAAATCTTCTTTTGAATTTGGATCTCATGGTTACAATGCTATGAAATTGTAGTTTAAATAGCTGAAAATATAAAATTTGCCAATTTTCAAATCCAATGGTCGTGAAACTGGCCATAGTAGACTATGAATTTGGGAGGGTCCTACACATTGCATTCTTAGTATCCAAACCATTTTTTGTGTGTGCTTTCTATAAACAGAAAAGTTCACAGAGAGACTTTACTGCAGTGAAGTCTAACTTTACCCAGCAGGGAGGAGGGACAGACTCTTTAGCTCCAGCATATGCTTGTGGGCCTTCAAATCCACATATCAGCATCTCTGCTACTAGCAATTGAAAAGTCTGAGAGAAGGTGCATAACTTGCCCATTGCCCTATGATAACATGGGATTTGGCCCTTGTGTATTGGCTGTTTGTGTAACCACTATCACCCACATCTAATACTCTCATTCCCCTTCCTCCATATTATGCAACATATCTCCTCTAGAGAGTGGAAGTTGCTGATACTTCGGTTATTGCTTAAGCATTTTTGTTATAGTAAGCTTGGGAAATGGGTATAAATTTTTTTGAAAAATTAGTATGCCTGATTGCAATTTTGGAGTTAATTCATAAAATTTGATAAAATCAGGCAACATCTTATACTGTAATCCCAACTTACTGCTTGTAAAGCTTTGAAATCTTTCCTAGTGCTTCTGAAAACATTTTGGAAAGGAATATTACATGTTCCACTCAGTCTTCCTGACTGGAAGAGACAGTCATTCATGGGACTTTTATCTTCTTCAGTCATAGTATAACTCAGTATAACACCAATGAGGAGGAAGAGTGAAGTCTTCTTTACAGCCTTAGCTGAGTGCCAGTTGGCTTTTAGCTCATGCAGTAGAGGCACGTGGCGTTAGCCCCTAAGGTCCCAGGTTCAATCCATCCGGTGAATGATCATGGTCATTGGCTCTATAATAGATGATAGAGAAGAGTCTGGCTCTCTCTATCAATTTTCTATCTAAGAGCATGTAAGGGCTCCGTACCTCTTGTGAGCACCCCTCAGCAGCCCAGGGGAGTCTTGTAGTCTCTCTACCTGGATGTCTGTGGGAGAGGAAGTGTCTGGTATGTGGCTTGGGACCAGGCTTCTTCTTATCTCCCAGTTGTGGCTGCTGAGGGGAGACCCAGGCCCACCCACTCCTCTGGGTCCCAGCCCAGGGACCCTATAAGTAGCAGTTACCTCCTGAGTCTCAAAGAGGTTGGTTGCTGTGACATTCCCTGAGCCACTTCCCCAGGAAGCTGCTCTATCTCGCCATTTCTCTTGGGCCTTGTGGTCAAGTCCTCCCTGTCCAGGTTCTTCAAGGGTTGCTGTTGGCTTACCAGCTAGTCTTCAGCCATGGGACCTGGTTCTGACCAGCTATGAAGTCCAGCTCCCACTCAGAGCTGTCCAGAGTGCTGCTTTTCTCCCAGTCAGCCCTTAGGTCTGCCTGGATCAAGCTCCATAAAGGAACTGGCAGGCCATGGCCCAGCAGCTTCTTTTACATCAGCCTACTGCACCCTGATTGGCTGCAGCAGAGGCTGCCACTCTATTCTGCTTGGAAGACCTCTCTTCTGCTCTTGTTGCTGGGCAGGGTGCAGAAAGGCCTCCAGCAGGGATATCGGGGCCTAGTCCACCCCATCACAGAGCTACTGTACACAATTGTTCTATGCAGCTAGTTCTCTGAAAGGGGCTCCTGTACTCCTATATAGAGTTTTCCTGATTTTTTCCTATAGTGGGTGGTGGTTACTTTTTTGGAGAGGACAGCAGCTAGACTCCTATAATGGGAGACAGACAGGCAGGCAGATACATCTACATAGAGGTCCCTGAAAATTCATTATTGTTCTGTGACTCTCTTAGCCTCAACTTGTATTGCTGCTCCAATAGACATATAATCCTCCAAATGTAAAGGGCCAGGTTATTCATCCCCAACTCATGAGGCATATTACCTTGCTTTGCAAATAGCCCCCTGGTTTCAGTGGAAATGTTCACAAAGTAAACATTCAGTGTGAATAAAGGGTGGCAAATCTGACTCTAAGGTTGCAAAATGAAGCCACATAATGCCAATTTAATGTTTCCCATGCCTTTGTGAATGTGATATTTAAGTAGAGTGCTAAATGAGATAGGAAACCTATAGACATAACAGTATGCAATCAGGGTATTGAAGACTGTACCATGATGAATGCAATGATAAACGTAGTGTTATGTTTTGTTAGCCAGTCTTCTAGTTGGCATTTCTTTACTTTCTGTTGCTTAATTTTGCAACATGAATGGTATCATAAAGTAGCTTATTTATGACTGAATAAGTAAATGATATGGTGAAGAAGCAGCAAAATCTGCTATTCAGTTTAAATTATTATTTCCTTTCTAACCCACATTTTAAGTTTTAAACTTTCAGGCTGATCCATATACCTGAAAGAACATTTAGATACAGTCTGTTCCCCCTATTACACACTCTCAAGTCCCTTTTCATAAATTACAAATAAATTGTAAAGTGTCAAGAGACAGATAGTGAGAGAGAGAGAGCAGTGAGTCTTTGGAAGAAAGATTTTATATATTGAATTTGAAAAAAATACTCTCAGACTAGATATATTTCATTGTCATCAGACACTTATCAGTGAGTTTATTTCATACTCTGAATAGATGTTCAATATACCGTCAGCACAATAGGATGCAGATGAGAAAGCAGAAGACAACTCTGAGCAAAATTAACTGGAAAGGGGAGTGAGAGACAGAAACAAAAATTAGAAACTAATTATATGTATATATAGAAAACTTGCAGTGTTTTTTTGTAGTTGTGTTTGCCCCATAATGTCAGAAGACAAGATGAGTGGATGATACATTTAATTGAACCAACTTCTGTTCATGAAAGAGACAGAGACTTCCTTTCAAGCTGTTTAAAAACACAAGAAATTAAAAAAACAACAACCCCACCAGCACTGGAATACACTGGCTTTTGGAGTAAAGATTTCAGTCTAAGTACATAAAGTACAGAATACCACTGGAAATAAATACATTTTAACTGCAAGCACATGCTTAATTATCATTGCCTAGAGTGGTTTTTTTTTTGTATCTAGACTTAAAATATGAATAATGTTACTGCCTCTGTCTTAGTGAAGCATTTTGATATGCCCATATTGAAAATGGATGAAGAGGGTACATACATTCTTTTGTAAGACTGCCATCAGCAGTCTCATTACTTTCATATATAAAACCATAGTGGTTACCACAGTGATGGCATGTCATGAATGTTTACTTAAACAGACTGCTATAAATGCAGCTCTAAATCTTAGTAAATAATAACAATTAATAATGTTATAAAAACACTAAGGAGTCCTGTGGCACGTTAAAGACTAGCAAACTATTTGGGCATAAGTTTTGTGGGTGAAACCCATCTCATCAGATACATCTCAGGTGGGTCCAGATGCATCTGACAAAGTGATTTTTACCCATGAAAGCTAATGCCCAAATAAATCTGTTAGGGTACGTCTACACTTGCACCCTAGTTCAAACTAGGGATGAAAATGTAGGCGACTGAAATTGCTAATGAAGCGGGGATTTAAATATCCCACGCTTCATTAGCATAAACTCGCCCGAGCGCTATTCCGATCGCCAGCTGATTCGAACCAGGAAGTGCGCTCTGGGCCGCGTTAGTTCGAATCAAACCCCTTGGTTCAAACTAACGTTACTCCTCAAAAAATAAGGAGTAATGTTAGTTCGAACCAAGGGGTTTGATTCGAACTAACGCGGCCCAGAGCACACTTCCTGGTTCGAATCAGCTGGCAATCAGAATAGCATGCGGGTGAAATTATGCTAATGAAGCGTGGGATATTTAAATCCCCGCTTCATTAGCAATTTCGGTCACCTACATTTGCATCCCTAGTTCGAACTAGGGTGCAAGTGTAGACATACCCTAAATTTGTAAGGTGCCACAGGACTATTCACTGTTTTTACAAATACAGATTAACATGGTTACCCTCTGAGAAAACAATATTATAATATTTTCAGCTCAATTGTAATTATATCAGGAATTAATCTGTCCTTATATCTCTAGACTATTATAATAGAACAGGTAAAACAAACAACGTAGGGATAATAGTGATGTATAATGGGTCAATAATTGTGTAAAAATATTTTGATATAGTTCAGCACTGCACAATTATCATGAACATGTTTCTGTTGCAATTAGTCAATCAAGTCCTGTAGCAACTAATGGGAATGTTTACACCCTCAAGAAAACTAGCACAAAATGTAAATTGGCTTAATATATCCAAGCCTGAGGAAACACAATATAGGGCATGTGACATTTACTTATTTTATAGTGTAACAAGTAATAAGTACACAAGCAAATTAAAAAGAAAAGAAAAACACGCACTCTTATTTGCAGAAAGAATCACTGAAATCATTTGACTACATGACAGTTCAAGCTACAGCACATATGCACAATGGTTCAAGGAAATGCATTCTGTTTAATACAGCTGAGTATTAAAGATCCAAGTTATTAAAACATATTTTAAAAGAATTCAAGCAGGGAGCAAAGGGTGATGTAAAGGACTGGATGCAAGAACATAAGGATTGGAGAGGAAGGTAAATCTACAAAACATCTGAATTAAGCAAGCTACTAATAATAATACTATATCTAACAAATCATATGTCTAGCACAAAGTGGTTCTATGGGCAGATCATAACGAGAATGCTTTTGAATTCACAGTCCATAAAGCAAGGGCCAGAGAATTTACATTCATTCCAGTTTATAGTTCCTACACAGCTTCCCAGATACTAAAGAACAAATGTTTAGTTTAGAGGTTTTGAACCTGTGGCAGGGCACTTGCCCTGCACTGTCGTGTAATGAGTTAAAACATCCCTGGGAGAGGGCTGATCCCAGCAGTCAGTTGGGAGAGGGCTTGAGGCAGCCAGAGTTCAATGGGACTGTATAAAAAGATGGCTGACCACTGTTTTTGTCAGGATGGAAAATAACATCCGGTTTTTGGTAATGTCTTCTAGTAATGGGATCTCCTACTTAAACCAGTTTCTCCAACATGGAGAATTGGTCATTAATAATGAGTGGGAATCCACTTCACAGCATCAGATTCTTTTACAACTCATTTATCAGTTTTGTCTATGTGCTAAAGAATACAAGATGCCATATCAATGGTTTCCTCATGGAAATAGTAAAGGTGGACTCAAAGTTGTAACTTAACCAAGAATACATTGAACCTAAATCTCATGTTTTTAATTAGTCTAACAACTTTGATCTCAAAGTTTTATTCATAACAATAGTATCACTCTCAATAAATTGACATTGGTGAATGCCATAACATTTCTTAGAATCCTACTATGAGGTAGGAATAAAAGATGCTATTACAAATGGGTTTAAAAGAGTTAATGTATGATTGATGACCCATTTGACAAGATGTATATTAATCTGAGTTCAACCAGTCAATAGGCTGCTTGTAATTATCTTATAACCATCTTTATCCCCTTCTACTTATATGCTTATAACCATCTATAACAAATATGTGAATATTATACTTTTACCTATAGCTGATGAAGAATTTTCTATAGGAATGACTGTAATAGAAAACACAATGCAGAGACTAAGGTATTTGGTACTTCATGGTGCATTCTGGGAGCTGTAGGCTATGTTTCAGCAACAATGTATCCCTGTTGCACATCAGAAAGCAGAATTCCTCCGTAGGGTGGTGCATCACTTCAAACATGACATTTTGCTGAAATCAAAATATAGGCCTCATTAGTACTATCATGTGAAGTGAATAGTTATTTACTTTTTAAAAAGATTTAATCAATATAAAGCAAAGGGGAAATTTTTTAAATCTAGCTTCATTAAAAATACAGTTAAAATGTAAATACCCGGTCTCTGTCTTTAAATTATAAATTGTGTTAAATGACAATGCAAAAGACATAAAGTTCCTGCTGCTGAATACTTTCAAGGCTGCATTTGAATCCCTCATATTGGGGCCCACATGCTTTTAAGCCTCCCTGGGTCTCAGTAGATTTCAACTATTTCCTTTCTTTGTCCTCCCTGCCATATTTCCTTGGTACAGGCTTTCTCTGTTACCCCTTAGCAAAAGACAGACTGCCTGACCATACTCGAACCCCTCCCCGGTAGGCCCCAGTAGCTTAAACACATCTTTTCTTGTAGGCACTCTGGTTTCCTACTTACCTCTGCAGGGTCACATGATATAAACCCTTGCAAAGCCAGTTGCAAGTTAACACAATGATTGTCTTTTTTAGATAAAACAGGTACATGCCTGTATACATTCCCTACCTCCCAGGGGCAGATGACCGTTTTGCGGGGCCCAGGGCAGCACAATTTTGCGGGGCCCCCCTTTGCCACGGCGCATGCGCGGGGCTTTTTGAAGCGCAGGGCCCGGGGCGGCCGCCCCCACTCGCCCTGCCCTATATCCGCCCCTGCTACCTCCATTTCCTCACCACTGTTTTTTATTCTTTCGTCTTAGGTCAGAGTCTTTCAAGAAATCCTCGATCCTTCTTAGTATGGCTTTGCCAGAATATTGAATCTCCTCTCATGACTACAGCATGCTTCTGATATCTCAGTCTCTCTCCAAGAGCCAGGGCTGACACTTTTTGTTGCATAAACAGTAGTCCCCTTTGTCAGGAGGTGCCCTCATCAGCCTCATCTGGTGATCAAAATCCACTACCAGGTGGTCTGTTTAGCTCACCCCTTAAGTTCAGACTTGAAACTGGCTTTCCCTGAATGGCAGCCGAGGGGTTTTCACTGTGAGCAGAGGACCACCATGATTTAAATTCTATACTTGTATCACTGTGCCTTAAAATTTCAATCCCACAGAGAAGTAAGAAGATAGACAGGCAAGCCCCAGAGTCAAAATTGAGTCTGACACAGATATATCTAGAGAATCCCGAATATCAAAAAGACTTCATAAGATATACAAACACAGATTCCCCAAATCATCACAAAAACATTGCATTTCTGATGGAGCCCTAACAATCAGTAAGGAGTGGTACGTCTTGGATCAATTTTTTGATTGAATGTGTAAGTCTGTGTAAATTACTAAATAAGTCAAGTAGGAAAAAAATGAATTAGCATTTTAAAACTATCTGGAGATGATTAAAGAGTTAAAGAGTTTTTAAGCTACATTACATGTATAATTTACATATAAAATGCTATATTATTTCTAAGCATTACTGTTTATTTATGTACATATAGGAAAATGTTGACAAATCATGTGTAAGACTCTGGCCTAAATCCCACTGTATTCCCACACCAACTGTAAACTGAATATTTTAATAAAATATTGTTCCTATTTCTTGTAATCCAATTACATCTTTTTGTTCACTAAAATGTCTCTGGACTTCTGTATTCTACTCTGCTCCTATAAGTATGTGACTAACCTTTTCTCAAGAGACTATCTCCGCTACCTGAAGAGATTGAAAAGAAACCATCAGGGATTCCATACTGTTCCTGATTTAATAGAAGAGAAATTTAATTAAAATACACCTGCTGTTGGTAGTCTGCCAGGATTTAATCATTTGAAATGGCAGAGTCTTATGGATGAGAATGGCTAGTCTTCTTACTTTTGAATTGAGTAAAGCATAATAATTCAAACCTATTTATTGTCTTTTAAAGTTCAATGCCTCGCCATCAGTCAGTGCTGGTCCTGGTAAAAGTGCTATATCAAAGTAGTATGCTTTGAGAGAGTTTCATTTAAGATTCTCTTTATTTCAAAGACCTCCTCTGTGCTCATTCCTAAAACACAGATGGATTAAATTACTATCCATGTCAACTGGAACATTATGAATAAACAGACTCTTTGGCCATGATGAGCATATCATCAGCAACACCAAGGAAAGATATACTAAAAGCAATTCATTTTTTTCTTTTCCCCTTTATAGACCCTTTTCTTATCTCATTTTCTATGCTCTGGGGGGCCCGATTGCTTCTACTTTTTGTGTCAAAGGACAGATTTTTTTTTTATTCTTATGATATTGAAGTGCAACAGCCATTGATATAACAAAAGAATCATTGGCTGGCTCCAGTGTTCCCTCCAATCTTTAGCATCCATGCATGGAATAACTTTTTATGTGCACCAGGCATGTGTGAATGTACACCACCAATAGAAACACAAAACCTAGCTGTGGGTGCTTTGCTGATTGGTTGGCCAGCACTTGAATCTCTCCTGAATGACTACGCAAACACCCAGTTTACAAGAATACTGTCTGGCTCCCTTATTGGCAGACTCAGCAAAGTGGTCAAGTCCTTAGTGGACCATAGAGACTGAACTCCCCTCAGCTCAGGAAGGATTCCCTTCATGTGGAAAGCTGAAGCATGGCGGTGTAGAGAGCTCTCCCTACTGCTCCCCAGGCTTCAATCACTCTGAAGAACGCATGACACAGATGTAACAGGGACTGAACCAGAGCCCTTCAGAGCTACAAGATGAGGCTCTATAGCTTCAGCTAAAAAGTTAGGTCCTATGCTTGAGGCTTTAAGATGCACATTTAATGATCAGATGAAGAGGGGGACATGTAACACACACTGACATATCTCCTCCGTAGAGAAGAAGCTCATCCCAAACAGCTGAGGCCTACAGAAGATCCCAGTTGAACTCCTGAATTTTTACAGTTCCTATTTTGGTTGATGTATTGGGTTTTGTATGAGGAACCTCCATGCTGTGCTGGGTGATCACTCAGTACTTTATATACTTGCAAGATAATCTGGTTTCCACTGGCTGTGCATAAGAAGAGCTTCTAAGTGTCCTGCTGAGGTTATGAGTACCCACCAAAGAAAAACCTGTGGCTAGTCCATGCCAAATGGCTCAGGCTAAGGGTTTGGGGCTGTTTCATTAATGTATAGACTTCTGGGCTTGGTCTGGAGCCCAGGCTCTAAAATCCTGTGAGCATATTTTTCTTTGCTGTGTACTCATACCTCTCTCTGGCACTAGTCACATCCTTTTTTGATTAGGCACAGATGAGGGCATGCACTCACCATCTGCATGTTTTGTTAGTCTATAAAGTGCTACCAGACCATTTGTTGTTTTTTAAGTTTATCCTGTACAGACTAACTCAGCTACCCCCTGAAGCTTCAGCTATCTGTAGTTCTTCCACTTGCACACAATATGTGACCAAGGCTCCCTTCCAGCACAGTTCCCTCTCTCCTTCTCTGTCCCCTTTCAAGCAAGACTTCTTTCACCTTTCTAATCTTTGACATGGCTTTAATGGAAGTTAGAATTGACCTAACCAGGTCAGTTTGAGAAGAAGGGCTGGTTCCCTAAAGGGGGATACAGGGCAGGATGGGCCTCATGAAGGTAGTGGCTCTAGTTCCTAGTCATCTCAGAAAGGTTGCAATCCACTGAACTCAAATGCAAATGACTACCAACTTCTGTGGTGAAGCATCAGTATCCAAAAATCTAACAGTAATCACTCTCCGCATTAAATTTGTCTGACTCCTTAAAAAGTTCTTAAGGGCTGGAAGAAAAAAAATCAGAGGGTACGTCTACACTAGCCCCCTAGATCGATCTAGGGAGGCTAATGAGGGCGACCGGAATTGCAAATCAAGCCCGGGATTTAAATATCCCACGCTTGATTTGTATGTTCCCGCCGTCGCCGCTTTAGAAATTGACTAGCTCGGTAACTGCTCGCGTTCTACACGCCGGCAGTGAAACAGATTCGATTTAAAGTTCTAACTCAAATTAGCTGGTATTCCTCCTGCAATGAGGTTTACCAGCTAATTCGAATTAGGGCTTTAAATCGAATCCTGTTTCACTGCCGCGCAGACGCTGGCAGTTACTTCGGGCTAGTCAATTTCTAAAATGGCGACCAGCCGGGAACATGCAGATCAAGCACGGGATATTTAAATCCCGGGCTTGATTTGCAATTCCAGTCGCCCTCATTAGCCTCCCTAGATTGATCTGGGGGCTAGTGTAGACGTACCCAGAGAGAAAAAGGCATAGCATGTTAGTTTACAGGAGCTATTATTCATGCTCTATAACACAGAATATTTCACTTGTGGGTATTTGTAGCCATGCTGAAATATTTTACATGTACAATATTTTAATAAAATATAGCAAAAATTTAAGAAAAATGTCATCAAGATATAGAAGTTAGCAGATTGTTATTTAGAAGTATAACAAACTTCATTGTAAAAATTGCAATTGTATGCCAGAGTTACAATTTTAGTCGTGTATAAATGAAGTATTAGCTCCTTATAAACAACATAAATGAGAACATGTAAATCCCGCCATAATACTATGAATAGTTTAATTTCCATTATCTTTTTTCAATACTTAAAGACATTGGGCTACATTCACTGCAATATCTGTATCAACAGACACCTTGAGGAGAGGATTAGCAAAGGCTACACTGTCTATTCCCACTGAGGTGAATCCTTCCCTGCAGGTGCAAGTGGCCATGTTCCTGAGGGAGTTGTAACTTGACCTGTGTCATCTACAAGATCAGTCTGTCTGAAAGAAACATGTATTCCATTAAACAATTACACAAAAAAATAAGCTTCTATAGAACCTGAGTCCCAGATTTGTCTCCCTGTTTAACAAGTGCTACTTCCTATCTGGAAATCTTTGTGGCCCACAGAGACATCTAGTGCTGAATAGTAGGGTCCAGTTCAACATACATTTCAGCTAATGGATACACTTCTTCACTAAGAAAAACAATGCAGATCTTTTTGTGTTATGGTTCTTTTCAGTTCCATTACCTGAGTAGCGTCATTTTAAGATCCAGATTTATTTTCTGAGATAAAAGCTGTTTAAAAATGAGATTACCATTAGATTTTACTGTATCAAAGATCCTTCATTGAGCCCCTCTGGGTCCATTGCTCCATTCATCTGAAGAAGTGGGTTGTGAACACGAAAGCTCATGATACCATCTACATTTTTTGTTAGTCTCTAAGGTGCTGCAGGACCATTTGTTGTTTAAGTTTCTTCACTGAACTGTACAGCTATGGGTATAATGATGTGGAAATGGAATTTTATACTTTTAATTAAATCTTGATACAAATTCAGTTGTCTATAGAAAACCCTTTAGAAAACATATAATTTTATTGGCTCATTCTTCTTCTATTATGTGTCATGATCCTAACAATGAGCATTCCACACATGGTTGTTGAATTTGTTCAAAATTTCTCTTCATAGACCAAAAAAATCAGATGAAAGAAAGATTCCCTGTGAAATTTCATGTTCCTCTTTATACATCATGAAGAACAACTGCCTTCAGTAAAAATATCTCCGGTAAGAATATCTCCCGTAGAAAAATTCCAAGCTTGGTGAACAGGACAGCATATTAAAGGAGGTTCAGTGTAAAGTTGATAAGTTTATGGAATGGATTTTCATCTGTGCCCAAAGAGCACTTGCCACACAAGAGGGCCCATCTTCCCCTGATCATGCGACAGCTGGTGGCTGCTGAGGCATACAGACAACCTGACCACATCACCTTCCTCTTAGACATGCTCCCTCATCTGGGCCTTGGAGCTTGTATTATAGAAGCCGCTAAAGAGCCTCTAAACCACCCAATGCCCAGATGCACCAGTTTTAGGGGGGGCTTTATTGTAGGAAACAATTATAACAATACCATAACAGACTCAAGGATCAGACCACCATTTATTTATTATTATTTCTTATATATTCACCATTTGGAATACTGGTCTAATCCTCAGCTGGTGTACAACACAGATTCAATGGAGCTCTGCCAGTTTACACTGTGTGAAGGTCTGGTCTAACATTAACAATTAAGGAAATATTCAAAATCAAGACAGGCAAGCTGTCGTCAAAGGGAAGCTAAAGTAATGGTTCCTTGGGGATAGGGCTTTCCAGTTCCCCCATTTTTGCCACACTCCACTGAGAATCCCTGGGATGGGGCTTGCTGGCTGCCTCACTTTTGCTGCTGACTGCCTCGCTACTGCCCTGCCCAGCCAGGACTCCCTGGGGATGGGGCTTGCCGGTCCTTCTGCTGTCCTTGCCCAATTGGGGCTCCTGGGGACAGGGCTCGCTGATCCTACTGGCTTGGGCTCCCAGTTGGTTCGCACTCCCAGGTGCCGGTGCTCTCTGATCCAGCAACATCTGTGGTCCTGCTGGTCCACGGATGTTACCAGACCAGAGAGTCCCTGCTTTTGGAGGTTCAACCTGTATATATAAAACAAGGAGTCTCTTATGCTGCAATCTACAGTTCCTGAAAAACTATAGTGAGACAAATTCTGATTCAGTTTGATCAATATAAATCCCATATAAATTCAGTGAACGTAATGCAGTAGCTGAAATCAGACCCTGGACCTTGACTGCAGCTGTTCTGCATGGCAAGTTCTAAGAATATGTTTCTACAGCAGCTCATTGGTGTAATCTGTAGTTCAAGCAGATACACATACATTAGCTCTGCCTGAGTTAGTGCTTTTAAAATAGTGAGGCATGATCATAGTGGTTTTGGCAGTGGCTTCGGGTACCTACCTGAATACATGACTGGATGTTTATTTAGCTGAGCAGCAAATTGCACACACCCCTCTCCATGGCCTATGTAGACATACCTAGGAAGGAAGAGGGAAAAAGTGGCTGGACAGAAAATAGGACAATTCCTGCAATCATATGTAACCAAGGGGGACTGACATGACTGACAAAGGAAAGTGAAGTCTGTCCTATGGCCTTAGCTGAGAAGTAGCTGCTTTTTAGCTTCTGCAGTAGAGGCATGTAGCTTTAGCCCCTAAGGTCACAGGTTCAATCCCTCCTACCCATGACTAGTGTCCATCAGCTTTACACATGCACTAAACTAATTGAAAGGAAAGTGAGTTTTGTCTGAGTTGGCAGTATGTAGGATCTGCATAATATGACAGGTGGTGAACAAAAATACCATTTTATAAATTTGGAATAGACTTTTGAGAGTGAAATGTAAAATGACTTATCTAAGCAGACACATCGCTTATCAATAATATATCATTTTAATATCCAAAATAGTATATAATTGAATGTAATTTATTAAATAATCTATGGTAAGTAAATACCTGCATCTTTAAAAAAAAGTGAGAGATTTGAATTCTTCATGAGAGAATCTTTGGATTCCGCTATGAGTGACATGGAATTTCATTCCTTATCTGGTCAGAAATCTCGGTGTTGATTTCTCAGTAGCTGATCATTTAGAACATAAGAAGATAAGAATGATCATACGGGGTCAGACCAAAGGTCCATCTAGCCCCGTTTCCTGTCTTTGAACAGTGGCCAATGTCAGATGCCCAAGAAGGAATGAACAGAACAGATAATCATCAAGTGATCCCTCTCCTGTTATCCATTTCCAGCCACTGAAAAACAGAGGCTAGGGACCCCATTCCTACCCATTCTGGCTAATAAGTATTGAAACAATTTTTCTTCACTGTTAAAAGCTTTTCTTTTCATGTCAAATACCCTTTTGCCTGTCCTCGCTTGTCTCTTGCAATTATGGTGATTCTTGATTGAAGCTCCTCTCTGTTTCCTGGAAATACTAGGTACAATTCTCCCCTCAAATTACTGACAAAGTGACTTTTGTAAAAGAAAATTCTAAAATTGCAGTTGGTATCCTCTCTATTTAGGTTCTGTGTGGCTCATTAAAATACCCTTTCTTGCTTTCATTTGTCATTATGGCAAAAGCACAACTAAAGGATTTTATAGTTCAAGGTTTCTAATTTCAACCCCCAATTTTCTGAAATTATAATTTTAATTTAAGCCACAGGGCAGCTCAACGCTGCTGCATAGGTCACCCCACTATACTCTTCATAAGCCTCATGCCCTCACAGTGAGAAAGCAGACTACAGAAGTTTGTTACTCTCTTTTTCCCATAGGGTGGGCAGGCACAGGTGGAGACTAATGCACAGCACTCTATGGCAGCAGCAGTCCAGAGTAGTAGCAGATTACTTCCTTTGGAACAATGGGGCTATAGCTCAGACCTTGCTCTATTCCATGGCTCTGCAGTTCACATGGTTCCTAACTCAGAGCAAATTGATAAGACACCCATTACTATAACTTCATAAGAACTACTTTAGGGCTGTGTCTACACTGGGCCACTTATTCCGGAAAAGCAGCCGCTTTTCCGGAATAAGCTGTGAGCTGTCTACACTGGACCCTTGAATTTCCGGAAAAGCACTGACGATCTACTGTAAGAAATCAGCTGCTTTTCCGAAAACTATGCTGCTCCCGCCGGGCAAAAGTCCTTTTCCGAAAACTGTTCCGAAAAGGGCCAGTGTAGACAGCCCAGCAGTCTTTTCCGCAAAAAAGCCCCGATCGCGAAAATGACGATCGGGGCTTTTTTCCGGAAAAGCGCGTCTACATTGGCCACGGACGCTTTTCCAGAAAAAGGGCTTTTCCGGAAAAGCATCCTGCCAATGTAGACGCTCTTTTTCCGGAAATACTTATAACGGAAAACTGTTCCTTTTTAAGCATTTCTGGAAAATCATGCCAGTGTAGACACAGCCCAGGAGTATTTGGAAGCGTAACGTTCAGTATCTAGAGTTGAAAATACAGGGCCAATTTCAAAATAATGGATGTTCAAGGTAACAGCTGAGGGCCATATTCTACTGTAGTATACTGTCACTTCTTCCAACTTGAGACGGAGGTCAATACATAGCTATAGAGAAAGCAACATGTTTCAGAAAGTCTTCAAAGAGATGTGCTGCCATGGTGTGTGTGCTTGTGTGTAGTATCAATTGCTATAGTATATCCAAGAGCAAATACAGGATCAGGCCCATGAATATTGGACTCTACATTGTTCCATATGATGAGAAATGTGTGCAAACATGCCATTCACAAAACTCAACTTAATCCTAAATATATAGTGAAAGTAATTTGAATCTCAAAGTTCCTGAGTATGTTTTATAGGGACTAATAGGATTTAAAATTAACTAGGACCTTGATGTTCCCTCATCTCCTGCAGAAAAACATATTGGCTAGAAGAACAGCTTGAATTCCATGAGAGTCACCTTGTGTGAAGTTGGAGAAGCTTCTACCCAAGGGTTGGGCTGGAGTTGCAGTTTAAATAGTCATTTGGTCCTGAGGATGAATGTGGGAAGCAAATCACATCATAGACAGAGTGCCAGAGACTATTTCACACGCACACACAGGCGCACACACCATGGCAGCACATCTCTTTGAAGACTTTCTGAAACATGTTGCTTTCTCTATAGCTATATATTGACCTCTGTCTCAGGTTGGAAGAAGTGACAGTCATAAAGGAATGTTATTGTTGGTTCTAGCAGCTTTAACTCCCTCATGGATTTGAATTAGAAAATCCCCTGGCTTCCCATAATGGAAAGATTGGATGTTCCCTCACAGCTTCAGCTTTTCCTGACACTGATCCTGACACTGACATCCACCCAAGCTTCAGATAGAGGAGAAGATATTTTGGCATCTGGGAAAGGGAAGTGTGTATTGGAATCACTGCTCTCTTCCTTTATCGTGTGCCCCTGTTTGAATTTAACTGTTCCTGCAGCCAACATAAGAAGAGTGTTTATGTGTGGGGGGGGGAAGGGGAGGAGGGGAAAGGTACTTGAAGATTTTTATATCTAATGTAGTTTCACTTAGTTCCGTTTTTAATTTAATTAAAATTAATTTTAACTGACTTTGTTCCTTGAGTTATTTTGAATTTGACATAACAAAGATGTTAATTCTGGAATTAACTATGAAGCCACTGCTGCTCTCAGCATACTAATAACACTGCTCTACAGCCAAAATGCTTTTGAAATAAATGTAGTCAAACTTTACTAATTCTGGGTCACTGAGAACGAAAATGATGCTTAAAATTGTTGATTGGCTCTAGTTTTCAAGATATGCTATTGGGTTAGTATATACGACCCTTGACTTGGGAATGGCGGAGGATAAGTGAGTTATAAAGGGAAGGGATCTCAATTTAAACCAGAAATGACTAAAATACATCTTTGACTGGATCTATGAATAAATCTATGACTGGGTTTGGACAGTACTTGCTTTTTAGGCAAAGCAATGAATGATACAATCTGAAGCTGGTATTGCGTCATACATGATATGAATTGCATCATGTTATTCCTAGAAGACATGGATGATGCAATCATAACGAAGCTTACATCACTCTGCTGAACAAATTGCCCTATATCAGCTCTAGAAATCATACAGTGTCGTGCTCTCTTATTTGTCAGTGTTTGATTTTGCAAAGGACACATTTCTGTTTAGCCAAAGTGAGCAGAGATGCCTCAGATTTGTGTGAACAGTGCAGATAACTTCTGCTATGTTTGTGGTGAAGTGACTTTTGCATCACAAAAGCGCAGTATAACCGCTATGGTTAAGAAAGGCTATCACCTTTATTTTGGCTGCAAAACTGGAGATCAGGACAAGAGATGGGCCCTACACATATGCTGCAACACTTGTGCAACAAATCTTCGCCAGTGGTTGAACAGGAAAAGGAAATCTATGCCTTTTGCAGTGCCAATGATTTGGAGAGAGCCAACAGATCATACCAGCAATTGTTACTTCTGCATGGTGCCTCCAGTTGGGAAAGGTGTGACAAAGAAGAAAAAGTGGACTGTGCATTATCCAAACATTCCATCAGCTATACGCCCAGTACCCCACGGAGAAGGACTGCCGGTTCCTGATGCACCAGAATCATTCTCACTTGAGTCAGACGAGGAAGAGGAAGAGGATGAAACTTCTGGTCCTGAACCATCAATGTCACAGGACCCACATTTTCTCCCATCCTCCTCCTCTGAACCACACCTCATAACACAAGGTGAACTGAATGACCTTGTCAGGATTTGGAACTACCCAAGAGTAAGGCAGAGCTGTTGGGCTCCAGACTACAGCAGTGGAATCTCCTGGCAGGTGATGTTAGGGTTTCCATGTTCCGTGACCGTCAAAAGGATCTTGTCCCATTCTTCTTCATGGAAGGTGATCTTGTAGCCTGCAACAACATCGATGGTGCGATGGCAGCCCTCAACATCGCTCACGATCCAGATGAGTGGAGACTGTTCATTGATTCATCGAAGACGAGTCTTAAAGCTGTTTTGCTGCATAATGGCAATGTTTTGCCATCAATTCCAGTTGGTCATGCAGTCCATATGAAGGAAACCTATGAGAACATGAAACAACTTTTGAGGTGCATAAACTATGACCAACATCAGTGGCAGCTTTGTGGCGATTTGAAGGTTGTTGCTCTCTTGCTTGGTCTGCAGACTGGATACACAAAGTACTGCTGTTTTCTCTGCGAATGGGATAGTCGTGCAAGAGATTCCCACTACATCAAGATAGATTGGCCACTCCTATTGGACAGTCATTGGAGCCTGGGAGGAAAAGTGTTCAGCATCCACCACTTGTTGAATCAAGGAAGATTTTGTTACCATCCTTACACATCAAGCTGGGTCTGATGAAGAACTTTGTCAAGGCCATGGACAAAACACAAGCAGCTTTCAAGTACCTCCGTGGAAAATTTCCAAGGTTAAGTGAAGCTAAGATAAAGGAAGGTGTCTTTGTTGGTCCTCAGATTTGTGAACTTCTTCGAGATGATGCATTTGACCACTGCGTGGCAAGGAAAAGATGGCACGGAAAGCCTTCCAGTTAGTGGCAATAAATTTTCTCGAAACAACAAGGCAGACAACTACAGGTTGTTGGTGGAAAACCTCCTCAAGGCATACAAAGCCTCGGTTGCAACATGTCACTAAAGATACATTTTTGCACTCTCATCTAGATTTTTTCCACCAACTGCGGAGCAGTGAGCGACGAGCACGGCGAGCGATTTCACCAGGACATTGCAACAATGGAGAAACGCTATCAGGGCAAATGGAGCCCATCAATGCTTGCGCGGACTATTGCTGGCCAGTGACAAGAGATGCTCCATTTAATGAATACAAGAGACAAGCCAAGAAGCGCCGAGTAGACACCGAATAGGACTAAACTATGTACATAATAGTTTTTTGCCTTTTGTTTCATAATAAATTGTATTTATATAACCCTTTTGCTGATTTTTAAAGTGTTACATAAACAGGACAGGTGAAATATTATCATGTAAAGCAACCATAAACACATGAAAAGACCTAGGTTTACAATTTATGATTAAAACTCTACTATCTACACAATATACATAGACGTAAAAATGTAAAATAAAAACTTAAATATCTTGGAAACAGTAGCCAATCAGTTGTTTTAATTGTCATATTTGAATTCAGCACATCAAAATACATAATAAATAGCACATTTTAGCTCTGAAGCAGACGACTTCTAAAAAATTGTAGACCAGTGTAATTTTACATATTAAGAAACTCCCCATAAGAAGTACTGGCCAGCAAGAAGCAAAACAATAAAACATTATTATGTGAAGCACTTGGTACCAATTTAGTTCATCCTAACAGAGGAGTGAAGGGAAATATGAAGGTACTAAATATGGGTGCAGAGATGATTGAATCTTTTTTTTTAAATCATCACCTTTAAAAGAGAAAAGGTTTCAGGTGTTTTTAAGTGAAAGAGGCATGTGGACAGACATGGATGCTAGTGAGTGCTTCATCCTACAGTCTACCACAGTAAAGGCACAGTCACTGTTTTGTGGTCACTGTGCATAGTTGTCTGAAAATGTGATTACAAACTAGCTTTCTGACAAATCCTGACTTCTCTCAAAGTGATCCTTCCACTCTCATTCAACCCTTAGAGAGCATGATGACAGGCTCAATATTTTTCCTCTTTTGTAAGAAGATGATAGCATCACAGCATTTGGACATTTGTCAAAGTATTTCAGTAGCATTTTTTTTCTAGATTGTTAATGCAGTTCTTCCAACTTTGTGAAGCAATCTTTGGTGCCACTTTGTCTCTTGAAACACTCTAAATCTATCATTTGGTCCTTGATTTCATGCTGTATATGTTTCAGGTTACCAGTAAATCTAAAGAACTCCTAGGATAATATTTGAGTGTGCGGCTGACTTTTCAGAGAAAAGTAGCTTTTATGGCTCCACATTAATTAGTACGGTTTATTCAAGAAAGTTATCATTATAGTTGTCATCTTGTCTGGACCTGCTTGTGTTTCCTGGTTTTGTCTCTAATCTTCTATATTGTAGCCTTTTCATTTTTGTCAGTGTTAGAAATTTTAGTAATCATTGGTATCTTTGTACATTGAAACAACATTCCCAGGCAGGAATTTCAAAGGCTGACAATGCTAGTTTCTTTTCAAGCTTTTTGCATAATACCTCTATGCATTTATTTTAGGAGTAATAAATGAACATTATACAGTATGAAAAGTTAGCAATACTGCAAGATTAAAAGAGGAAATACTGTCAATGTACTGTAAATATACAAACACACTGCACTTTGAACCCTAGCTGCTAAATAAAATACTCTTTAGAGAGGATATGGATACTAAGAAAACGTAGTGCATAAAAAGAACAAAAAATATAAAGCATGAACAATTTTCATAATCATTTATATTATTTTATGCCAATAGATTCATGGATAGTGAGGAGTGGAGCTAAATGTCTTTTGATGTCATTCTGTTCAAAAAGGCAAGCATGCTACCCATGTACTAACAATTTTGAAGTCAGGCACTTCGCCTACAAATGAAGCATATTAGACTTACTATATTTCTGTCAAGTAAGAACATGTTTTTAAAATATAGATATACTAACGAGGATATAAATATATTTGATTAATTAGTGTCTTTAATTTATGTCTGTCTATTTCCCAGATAAAATGGGATTTTACTATTTTGAGCCCTATAGAACCAACATAGCTACTAGAGGGAGAAAATGTATAACGTATGTGTCTTGACAATTAAATTCTAATGAGGCTGACATAATTTTAAAATTATCTAAGATATCTGTCATATAATCAACAAATGATAGCTTTCACTTTTTAAAAATTATATTGGTGTTAGTCCTGTGCACAGCTATTTGAAGGTATTTAGGTACTGCAATGCAGAAAAGAAAAATGTCTAACTAATTTAGGAGCCTAAGTCTAATTTATAAAAGTGACATAAACACTTAAGCCTAATTCTCATTGAAATCTGCTTTTGTCAAGCGGACGGCTTTCTAAGCCATTTGGACTGGGCCTGTGTGTGGTAATCCAGAAATATGTTAGTTGGACACTATATATGATGAATTTCATGAAGTGTTTTGAGAGGTCTATTCAACAAATATTTTTTCATTATAACTATGTTAAATAAAAACAAAGAGAATAAATATGAAATGCCATGGTATCTTTTTTTCAGTGTGTAACCTTTCTCTAAGAGGTATCTTAACCTACATTCTTTGGAGAATACCATATCCTCCAGGCAAAACTGCATTACCTCAGATCAGTATTCCCATATGTCTAAAATGTTACCATTACCCTCTTATATGCTGTCATGGTCATGAGGGATGGCCACCAGCCTGGGGATTAAGGGGTTAACTGTATCTAGCCCGGTAACAGTCAGCCAATAGAAATGCAGATAGGGATTTCAAACTGAGACAAAGGAATTTTTCGTATTTTCCCTCTTTTGTCTCTGGGCAGTCTCTCTCCAGATACTGAGTGGGACAGACAACATGTCCCTCTCCAAGAAAAGACTCTTCACCATCTGTAAGTAGGGCAAAGTCTAGATAAATCCATTAGGTTTTATTGTTTTATGGTTTGGGAATGGGAATCTGATGTCTGTGCATTTAGAAATGGGTTTTCCTCTCTTTTGTAACTAAATTTTGTTCCCATTGGAAAATTCCCCATGAATTTATTAATTGGTGGCTCTTACCATCTAGCCAATCCAACTATGCTTATAACAGGACTATTGTTTTGATAATAAAAGTTCTTTCTTTTTGTATTAACCTGGTATTGGTTCAGTTGTGTGTCCTGGAAAATCTGTCTGTGGGATCTGCATGCCTCTGACTAGGGGATAGCAGCCACAGACTGTAGTTTGTATTTTCTCTTTTCTTTTTCAAGCTCTTTGGGGACAAGAGGTTGGGGTGCTTCTGGGGTTGGTTTCAAGTGTCCACCCCTGTTTGTGGGTTCAAAAGCACTTGATGGTGACAGCGGATTTTTTATCCCAAAATCTAGGTTTTTAGGATTTTGGGGGGAAGTTTTATACCAAAGCCTGGAGAGATAAGATTTTGGGGTACTTTTGCAGGCCCCCACTTCTGCATTCATCCTGCCAGAGTGGGGAATCAGCCTTAACATATGCTGTCAAAGCTTCTGTTTAAAAAACTCCCCAAGTTTACAGATTTCCTGATTTTGGGTGTTACGCTGCTATTACCCAAATGCAATCCCCCCCCCCCCCCAGCCAGTAAGACACATCTGGGAACTTCTCTATGTGGGGTAACCCCAATCTCTTTAAACTTCCCTAGGAGAGAGCTTGAAAACAAACTGTAATCTCTTAATAGCTGACCTTCAGTTCAGGCACATGGTCACAGGAATCAGATCATAGTCTTGAAAAAGTGATTTTATTAACAAGACAAAGAAGATATATTTGGTTAAGCATGCTTAGTTGCTAGGTGTTACAAAGCAGCTAAAAAAAAGATAAAAGCACAGAGAATTGTTTCCCTGGGATTTGGTTTCAGTTACAGTGTACAGGGGGAAGGGGAGGGAAGTTTAGCTCAGAGGAGTTTAACCAAACTAAATAAAAACCTAATTGTGTCTAAGTAAACATTCCTTGTTGTAATTACATCTTTGTTGTTCCAGAGTTTAGGTTTTCTTTTCATAGATGTGGATACTTCTGGGAAATCCATGCCTTATTCCTGCTTACTCCATTTCTCTCCCAGCTCCTCTCTCAACCTGCACACAAAGGAAACTGAAACAGGCAATATTTGTTTCATTTAAAAAAAAATCTCTCTCTCTCCCCCCATTGGTTCTCCTGGCTCCATGTCAACACTTCCTGTGCATTTACTCTTCTGGGTTTAACACTTTAGTTGCTGAATGCTGGGGTGTTTAGAAAAGGGTAGCACCCTCCCCATCCATCACATATGCCATGCTAAAATAGCAAGAATGTTAATTCTCCCCTTGTGGAATAGCCTTAATGGAAGTAATCATGTGGTTTCAGAACTGAAGCTATTTCTTTGATAGATTTTTAAATTCAGTGTGCTCTAAGGTCCTTATAGTGACAAATTGTATTGAAGGCTGGGAGCCTTCATGATAAAGTAGGTTTTATGAAATGACTATTCAGATCTCTAGATACCTTTTCTTACTGGATGCTTTTATTTACTCTCATAAAACAAGAACTTGCAATGAGACTGAGAGGAAGAAACCCCCCCCCAAGGAATCTGGTGGTACTTTAAAGACTAACAAATTTATTAGCTACAATCCACTTCATCAGATGCGGAAGAAGAAAAAATGGATAAAGAAAAGACAGTATGATATCAATTCTAATTACATCAAAGTGGATGTGGCTCATCTCGGACAGTGATGAGGTGGTGAGGTATCTAACTGGGATATTATCTATTGTAATGCAAGAACCATTCAATGTGTCTAGTGAAATCTTGTTTCTGGGGTCAAATTTGCATATGAATTCCAGCTCAGCAGTTTCCAGTTACAGTCTGTTTTTGAAGGGTTTTTTTCCCCTTAGAATGACAACTTGCAGGTCCAAAATTGTGTGTCCAGGGAGGTTTTTTAGCTTCTGATGAAGTGTGTTGTAGCTCACGAAAGCATACGTCTTAATACCCTACTAAATTCATTAGTCTTCAAAGTGCCACTGGCCTCCTTGTTTTTGTTGAAACAGACTGACACGACTACGTCTCTGAAACCTGTCACAATGAAAGCAAACAAATTTAAAATGGATAATTTTTTTTTTTTACATTATGTGCAAGTAACCACTGAATCTCAATGTCACAGGATCACACTAAAACTAACAGAGTATCAGTATTCCAAAAAGCATTAGATGTTTATGTGGATAATGAGAACAACCCAAAGTTCCTTAAATTTCACACATAATATAGGGTATATATATAGGGTATAAAAGGCTGTTCACTAGTAATTGTCCAATTTGGTAGATTTTGCACTTTCCCCTGAAGCATCTAGTTCTACGACAGCTTTTGAGCTAGATGGCATTAGAATGCTACTTTCTGTTTCCTACAGTATATATGGTTTTTATTTCTGCCACTCTCCTCATTCGTATTCTGGGAGGTGGACAGTGTCAAGTTTTTACTTATTAATTTAGGTACGTATTGTACCAAAAACACTCTAAGCCATCTACACCAGGAGTCAGCCTGCTTCAGAGAAAATGGAGCCCATTGCTCTCAGCTGCACAAATATCTCCTTGAGCAGCTGCCTAACTTTAAACAGATGAATAGTCTCCATGAAAACAAAGTGACTAGTAATATGCTTCATGAGGGACTTTCGTGCCAGAGCTATATGTAGCATATCAGGTGATATACTTCTTCATGAGCTATAGCTTGCTTCCACATCTAACCATAGCCACCTGTGATGCCCAGTGCATAGGGGCCTTGCCTCTTGCACTCCCACAAAGCAGTAGGGAGGGTGCCCTGACTGCAGGAATGACAACTGTGGTGGATATTTACATCTGCCATGTACATAAAAGCTACACAGAATATGGCACAAAAATTAAAATAGGACTATTTGGATTGCATAGTACATGGCACAGACCATATGCGGTTCCTTCTTTTTTCCTTCCTATTTTACAGGTCATTACCACCAACAGTCTTGTTGATTGTCTTTGGGCCAAATCCTGCTTGACTCTTATGCAAGTGAATAATTTCACTGAAATAAGTAGACTTACTTTTGTGAGTAAGATCCAGCATTAAATCCTTTATGGCCTTATTCAATGTCTTGCTAATAGCCCTGAAAATCATTGGGACAATAACATGGGTGCTCACAAGTCATTTCTAATTATCAATAGTACATAGCACATATTCTTTATTTGCAACACAGCAAAGAAACATAAGCTGACTCCAGGCTTGAAATGACTAGTTTTCTTAGTACAAAAAACTAGTAGTTCTTCTTGTTTACTTTTTGCAACTCTGTTCATTTGAGACTATGACTTCATTTCCTTTAGAGCAAACACTAAGGATGAAAAGTAGCTTTTAAAAGGTATTATGTTCCACTTTATAAAACACTGCACCATTTTCACTATTTTTAACCGAAGACTCGGAGAAAACATACAGGGAGTGAATGAACTTTTCTCAAGGGGTAAGTTAAGTCATTCCTTTTATAATAATGAGCCCCATTATATTGAATATGAGTTGAAAAACTGAAGGGGTTTTGTAATAAAAAAGAAACAAGAAGCACCTATTGTGCCATTAACAAGGATATTTGGTGTTAGAAACATTAAAAGTCTCAAATGATATTTGATGCTAAGTAGCTCATTTACTTTAATTAACCTTTCCAAAAGGGTTTACAGGAAAAATAAATGCAGCTGGGACAGAGCTTCGTGCATGAGAACAGGGTAGTTGAGTGTTTTGATTTTTTTCAAGGATTTCTCCTATTTTCCTCATTGTGCAATAATCAGTGATTAATCTGCTTAAACAAATTCACTTTCTAGTTAATAGTTAATGAGAAATTATACTTAGATGAAGTTCATTTAAAAGTTTGGACTTATATAGTGTTTTCTGATTGTAATCCTTTTTGGCTGAACAACACTTTGAACTAAATGCAAGCTAATTTTTATATGGACCTGCTATCTACTTATCTGTGCTTGGATCTTACTATCTCAAGGTTGTTCTCTGTGTATCACTCCACTTCTGGTATAGCCCTTGAATTTGACACTCCTGAATGTACCCCAGAATTTGATAGTATTGTTAAAAGACATTTTGCGTGTTCAACCACTGCCATTTGAAACTGAAACATCACATAGCCAAGGATAACCTTAGGGCACTGGGAAGCAAGGCCATAAAACTGCATTTTTGCAGCTTTGCTATCAGAATGGAAGGCTGCAACAGGGAGTTAAGGTTCCATGAAAATACAAGAAATGTTTGGACAGCTAACCTTGGTTTCAAGCGCCTGTGATATGCACATTTTATTTTGTTAAGATTAAAAATTCCATGTTGATAAGGAGAATAATGAATTGTTACTGGATGTTACAAGGAAAATTGTTAGCCTATTGGGGTTACTATGAGTTATGAGCTTTGTTTGGAGAAAAATGATAACCGGTTTAGTTAGAAAGTATGTTTTGGAGCAGTCTGAGAAGACTTTCTTTGGGCAAAGATCTGATTAGAGTTGTCAACTTTCTAAGCACAACAAAACTGGAAACTCCTGTCCTTCTCCTGCCTCTTCTCTCAGGACCTGTCCATGCCCTTCCCCTTCTCCGAAGCCCCATCACCACTAGCTTCATGCCCCCTCACTCCAAAGTTCACTTCTCCCCACCCTCATTTTATTTTCACCAGGCTAGGGCAGGGGGATGAGATGTGGGAGGGGGCCCAGGGCTAGAGCAGAGGGTTAATATATCAAAGAAAATAAATGTATAGAATAACTATCAAAGAAAACAAAATATAAAACCTAATCTGGGGTAGTTTATGCCACTAAGATCTCATGTTCATTTTTATATTTAATTAGTAGACTACTTTTTTTTCCAGACTGAGATGTCAGTACTGTTCTCCATTTTTGCTTCATCTTGTTTTTCCTCTAATTTTTCCTACGATTTTCTGTAATGGAAAATTGTAAAGGAAAATGTCTCTTTTCAGTTTATAGTGCATTCAGATTTCTTTTCAGTCTAAAAAAATACTCAAGATATTGGGGAAAATTCTGCCATTGGCACTTATTAGTACTAAATTATAGGGGAAAGTATGTAAGTAATCCTTCCACCTTTCCACTCTCCCATTCATATACTAACCATCTGTTATCAAGTACTCCATATAACCTCACCGCAAAAAGAATGTGCAAAACTGAACATGACTAATCCTGAAATTGTTATTTTACACATCTCAGGAGACATTTACATTTGAACAACTCCCTCATAAGTATGTTCAATTAAGGTTTTTACAATTACAAAGTCATATTTTGGATTTCACAAGACAAGATAGCATGTCTGTTACTATACTGTTGATCAGATTCACTGATCTCAGTAAAAGTGTAGGCCCGTGCTTTCATTCCTTTTAATTTCAGTCAGACACCACAGAGCTGAATGGAAGTATCTTACCTTATGTTTAGAGTTTAATACAATACAGTTTAAAGAAGGGCTGGGGTTTATCAATTTGTGGGCCAGGCCCAACATTGGATCACCAGAATGTTTTGGAGAGTTGTGTGGCAGCTCCTTGGGCTCCAGTCCTTTGGAGCTGGCTGGACTCCCCTACCTAGTCCAGGAACTGCAACCTATGGAGTCCCAGCACCACTTGGGTTTAACCCATTTGTCACAATGATGGAGTCTGGGCAGGCCAAATGTGAGTGAGTGAGTGGCACTGCAACCCCATGGGGGCAAGATCTGTACAAAGCCATCTCAGGGCCTCCACTGGCAGACTATTTATTAGGTTGTGACAGACCATACACATTTAAAAATGTGTTCTCCACCTCCAAAAGATTGAGAACCACTCTTTAGAGCAGTCTTCTAGTAGAGAATCTTGAAACTTTACAGCTGTGTCCTTGTAGTGTTTTAAGTTAAGACTTAACCTTAGAATATTAAAAGACATGAAAAATCTTCATTACTTCTCTATTTGGCTGCCATTTCTACCATACCAAATACACTATTCTTTTTCATATGGTATGACTCTTTTAAACTGGATCTATAGAAACTATCAATAAAGAAATGTTGCCATCTCCTTCAACTTTCTTTTGTTCCTACTACCAAAATAGCAACTTTTTTTCCCTTTTGATTTTTTCCAGTTCTGTGAAACAGCTTGTTTAAGATCTTGCCTTCAGTCCCTTCCATTGCCTTTGGTTTAGTTCTTCTTTGGTTGTACCTTTGTTTTCTCTTCTCGGGTTTCTCTATGCTCAGTGCTCAGTTACTCATTGTAACTTAGATTTCGAAGCAAACATTGTTAGCATGGTCATAAAAAACAAATTGATCATCTGTTTCTTTTTAATAATTGTTACTTTCCTCTTTCCTGTCGAAGGTTATAAGTGGGTTCCTTGTGGGAATAGGGGATTCAGATACCAGGGATCTATTTAATTTAAAAATGAAGGAAAGGTTTGGGTTTGTTTCCCTCTTTGTATCTGTTCTTTCAAATATATTTTCCTGAAGGAGCTCCGAGGTCAAGGCTTAATGCAAAAGAAAAAGTTTGTGTGTTTAAAAAGGTGAATGTCCAATTTTTAGTTATTTGATCTCTTACAATCCCCAGTCAGTACAATAGGGTTATATTTCACATATCTGTAGTCCCAGCTATAAGCACATTTAATCATCTCTCATAGCCATTATAGAAATAGTCTCAAATGAGGAAAAATACCAGGATCTTATGGTATCTCAAATAGATAGATTCTTGAGATATTTGTTGAAATATCAGTATATAAATATACCTAAAAATAAAAACCTGGCAATACCCAGAATTATCTGAGGGGATAACTGATGGTTAAGACTAATTCAACAAAAAAATTATAAATAGACTGAAGTCCCCCACTATTCAGCAAATTACTGAATTGTCCAATTAAGTTCTTTGCTGAATTTGGGGATACTATCCTATGGATCATGTTGTCCAACTTTCAAATCCTAATTCCCACGTTTATTCATTTTATTTGCTTAGACTAGTTTTGCCACTAATATCTGCTTTTTGGCTTGGTGCAAAAATTAACCAAATAATATTACTGAATTTTTTTTCTCCTGCGTTGCTTTAAAAATAGAGTGAAGAATTCATCTGGTTAACTGCATATTCTCCATTTTTGCTGACTTTTACCTCTTTATGATTATAGTGAAAACTGATTGCTATATTCTTGACCCATATCATACTCTATTGACAGACTGGTCTATTGCAACTGGACCCAGTCTCTGGTTCCAACGTACTTCCAAGTCAAGGTAGACTCCATTCATGGTTTCTAGATCTGGGATTCAGGCTCAGATCTCTTGTCTGAGACATTTCCTTGGGCCATGGGATTTCCTGGACCCAGTCCAGATGCCTAATACCAGTGCCTCAAACCCCTAGCTCACCATTTCCACTCTAGCTCACCCTCTCCCCCCAGTCACTTACATATGTTCCCTCAGAGCTTCACATACACTGTGGGTACTTTAGCTTCTAGTTTAACCCCTCTGGGGACTATATGTTAGGAAACAAGCAACACAGGGATAGTGAAGAAGTTTCTTAACCACAGATACTTTTCTCATAAAGCATCTGAGCATTACAGAACTTTGAGGACATCAAAAATCATGAGACACAACTTTCCCTAGACTACTCTCACCCCTATTGTGAGGCTGAGGTTTGTCCACATTTCTGGCTGGGTAGAGTTCCTCCTGCTACCTCTCTCCGTTCCATCCTTTGTATGTATGGAGATGAAAGCCCCATGCCGGAGCAGCACCCTGCTCTTAAACAGAATCTGTCTCCTTTGCTTTGTGCTCCACTGCGACATTCCAACCACTTTTACAGCCATTCTTGCCCCACCCTTGTGTAAGGGAAAAAAGGTTCTATAGGTGGACCAGCAGTCAAATTGTTCACAAAGGACCGTATTTGGCCTCCTTGTATTGAGGTACAAACACAAGTTTACATATGTAAATGTAACATCTTTGAGATGAGTCATTGGCAGTAGACCCTGGAACCACTGAGCCTCTCCTGCATGAGATAAAAGCCCTAGATCTTTTAGTCAAGGCTTTCATAGGATCGTCAATTGCCAGGACAGCCATAATTGGATACCACTATCATGAATTTCACATATACACTCAAGTTTACGGCCCTGCGAGGTGCCCCATAGTCTGCATGGGAAAGAGACACCCAGCTGCCCTCTTGAGGCCAACCACAAATTGTTGCTAAGGAACTAGAAATAGCGTCCCCCTTTCACTAGCCTAACTTGCTAATTTACCAAAGACATATTATAAACAATTGCAGCTATGTATCTTTCTTTGATTTGTTTTTGCTTTATACCCCCAGACAAGCACCTATGGACCACACCAATCACCTATCGGGAAGACACCGTTACCAGTCCTATGCATCCCAATCGGAATATGGGGGCTTGTCCAGGATCCAAGCTTGTGAGCTAATCGGGAGCTGGAGACTGACATCCAAAGAGAGGCACGCTTGTGTAAATGCCCCAGAATGAATGGATGTGTCCCTTTAAACACCACATTCTGGATCCCTGTAGAATAGAAATTGATACAGTGGGGGAGTGTGTTATGGATGGTATATTCAATCAGACCACTGTGGTGCTCACTAATCATGTGGGGTGCTTGTGTATGGTACACACCTGTTACCTGGAGTGACCAGACACCCAGTTTACTCCCCTTCCCCATCTGTGAATGCAGGTGCAATGCCTCTGTCCTAAGAAAGCTGGCAGCCACATTTATGCCAAGCCAGTGGATCAGCAATCTGAGGTTTTGGCTAAAATGTTTCCCCCAAATTGGACTCTTTCCCTCGGGCCAAAATGGCAAATAGTGTGGGATCAGATCCACACCCTTAACAAAATGCAACAAATAAAACACCAGGTCATCCTCGAACAGCTGACATCCTAATTAAGGGGCATACTGGGGTAAAATGCAATGCCCTACCACCCAGGGGTGGAATGTAGGGGTCAATTGCGGAAGAACTCTGTACATGTGAAGTATAGGGATGGCCTACATTCGCACCCCCCCCCCTTTTTCTTTCCCTCCCCTACTACTGATGAGCCAGAAGCAAGCCTCTAGGAACATATGCCATTGGAGCAAGAACATATTGTAGATATGGGTGGGAACATAACAATCTTGTTTACCTAAATGTACTGATCATGTAAACAAAGTCAAAGGACAAGCAGTACAGCTGAGCCATACTGTAACAAGCAATGAGTAACCCCTGGAAATTGTAACCTCCAAACTGCCACAAACAAGGTAGACACACAGTATTTAAAGCTGCACCAGAGCACAGCAATTTGGACCTCACCGATGGGCTTTGGCTACTGGTGCCTCGGAAGTTGAGACAGTCTCCCACTTCATCCGCAGCCGAAACAGGGTTCCCCGGCTAGCAGAAGGGATGTAAGAATGCTGCTTTTCCTATCATGTTGTTCTTTTAGTTAAGGGGCACAGCTGATAGCTGTCAGAAAATAAACTGCTTGTGTTTAACAGATACCTGTGTAGCATGTCTTTGTACTTTGAGAACCCAGTGTCTGACCTAAGACTTACTCTTGCCAGCAACACTAAGCCACCACCAGAAAGATACAGAGCAGCACACTGAAGGGGTGTAACTGATACCACTCCCCTACCCCAGCCAGGACACTACACGTCCAGCTTCAGAGGAATTTCCCAAATGGACCACCATTTGTAGCACTGATGCCCCTGGGTTGGGCAGTCTTTTTCCTGCTTGTGTAACCCACACACCTAATGTGGTTTACTGTCCCATGAAGTGGTACCTAGACCACAGCAACAGCTAAGAACAAAAGACCTCCACAGCATGGGCTGAGAGCCATCTGGCTTTTCGCTCAAAGGGTAGCATCTCCTATACTAAGCTCCAGAGGTCCCAGGTTCAAATCCACTTGGTGGTGGTTACACTTGCAACCAGAATTGTTGGTTTCTTTAATCTGGATTCTCAGCTGGATCTTGATAGCTTGGAACTATATCTCTCCCTCTCTGGATTCTGGTGGTTCAGTACTCCAGCCACTTGATCCCTGTTGTCAGAGTTTTGGAGCAGTACCAAATCCCTTTAGGAGCAGTGAGGATTTAAAAGAAACACCTTGAGTTGTGCAGTCTAAACTTGGAAACTTTCTTTCTCCATCATTTATTGTTTTATTTTGTTTTCTACTTTAAGATCAGGCTACCCCTTCCCCAATTAACTTACTGACTGATGTGCAGCTATTGGTTATAATTAGTCCAGGAGACTCAACCAGGAAACTGGTCCAGGAGACTGATTAGCCAAATCATCCCATGCAGAAGCATTCCTGGTTGGGCACTTCTAGGGTTTGGGTTTTTTTTTCCTCTACCTGACACTAAACAGGTCAGAGGTAAGATGGCTCTGGTAGCTACCAGATTTGTAGTCCTTTTCATAGGATTAAAAGCGTATACTGGACCTCCTGGAGCTGGAAAAGCCCTAGTGGGTGGACACTGCAAAATTTAAAAAAAATCTGGACCAAATCCATTCCTATTATAGTAGCTCAATTGGCTTCAGTGCTGGATTTGGCCCAGTGTGTATCAGTTAGGCTCTGGAGGAAAATTCTCCTAGTATTTAAGACTTGATAACATGCATCTTTCACCAGAATGTCTAGATAAAATTAATTGGGATTCTCCTTTTCAAATCAGTAGGCAAACCTTAATTGTCAGACAAAAGCTCAGATGCCACTAGTCTCTGTCCATAACCATAACACATGATAGAAAACTAGAACGTCATACATTTCTGGTAAAGTGTGTTGTCAAACTCTACATTTTCAAAAGTAGACAGTGATTTTTGGATGCCTCAACAATTGGGTATTCTACTTGGGACAGGTTTTCTGGAGATCGGGTCCATTTAAGGTATCTCAGGAGTTGTCTACAATGGCAACTTATTTTGCTCTGATGTACTGCTATTTTAAATAGCAGTGCAACAACTTGCACTCCAGAACTTTTAGTGTATACTTGTACAGTCCACATGATGACTTAGTATGTAGTGGACTGTAGATTTTACACCTCAGTTTGCTGCACATTAATTCTCCATCTTCACAAGACCTCAATAAACACATAGAAGGCAACAATAACCACTAGTCCTTGTTTGAAAATTTAAGCCAAAATAGCTAATGGGACAATTTTTTGCATAGGTGGAATTAGGGTTCTAGCATCTTCTCGTTAGGGCTATTTATGCTTTGCAAAGTAGAATATTTGTACTAACTCAGTGCAGTTTGCTGACTCAATGCTTGATTTTCTGACAATGACAAGCTCTTAACTGTGTACTTACAGACTGGCCTCTTGAGAGTATGTTCTGCATATGGATGGAAATTGCTGCTTCCTTTGTTACATTATAGTGCCCTATTGTACTCTGTGCAATGGCTGGGTACTATGACAAACTATGCAAAGGACTTGCACTAGTCTATATTATGAATGCTTGTTTGGTGAGGCATGAAGTTTCACAAGAGGTCTGTTTGCCATTTAAAGTCATTACTTACCAAATGTCTGTGCACCCTACAGTAAAATTTTCCAAAGCACTTTGGTCACTTAGGAGCCTAAGTCCCATTCACTTTTAATGGTATTTAAGTTCCTAAGTGATATAGGCTCCTAAGTGATATAGCACATTGGAAAATGTAATACGTTGTCTATATTAGGAAAAGACGACGTGCTAATTACCACTAGCATTGGACTTCCTTGCATACTTATAATATACTTTCTGGCCACACCACCATCTACATGCCACTGGAGCAAAGACATTTACAGCACTGCAGAGAGGCCTGTCAGACTCTGGCCCTACTGATTATGCACTAACTCACTAATACTCATGGAAGAGTGGGGCAATATGTGAAAATGTCAGGAGAAACACTAGGTCAAAAGACAGCTGAAAGGGCAGATTGCACTTCACAGAGTGTAAAATACAGAACAATTGTGGCTGCAGGAACTTCCTTTCACGGGGAATTAGGCATAGATCTTAATTTGTTTAAAGAAGAGTAGACATTTTTGACAAAAAGAGCATTTGTAGTTACCCTACGAGTAGATGAATAAAGTACCAGAATGATGATTCCTCACACATCGGGGAGACTGGAAGAAATCCCACCTCCCCTCTCCTGTATGTCATTGTATTGTTAAACTTCCATCCTGAAAACACAAATAGTTCCATTGAACTTAGCAGGGCTGTTCACTGCATAAAGCTATTCATGTGCATGAGTGTTTCCAGAGTAAAATCCTTAGTTTTTGCATTTTCCTCCACGGTATCCAAGTTTGACCTCTTCCAGAGACAGCTCCATTAATTCAGACTCCATGGACGGCAGTCTTTTCCAGCAAAGCAGTTCATATTATTTATTAATTTATTTTACATTTATTTATTTGGATTCTCACGTGCTGTTAAAAGGTGTAATGCTGCATTTGAAACAGATCAAACCAAGCGATATCCAGGGATACAGATGTATGTGGTTTTCTCTTGGCTTTCATTTTGTATAATATACTGTAAGTACCAAAAGAGAAAGTCTCAACTGTATGCTGATTAAGATACCTCATTAGTTCATTTGACTACTACTTGCTTGCCCTTCCAGATAACCTGTTTCACTTCTTTATTCGGAGGTTTAACTGTAATAATAAACACTGTTCCTTGGGGGGAACTCCTGAATCTTGGCAGAAATGATTACCTGTATCTGTTCTTTTTAAATATTATTAGAGTCCTAGCCCCTTAAAAGAAATCTGGCTCCAATCTTTCCACACACATTCTTCTTGGTCTTTGTTGACAATTCATTTTATCTCTGAACTAACTTTGTGGCAGACCATTAGTAATGGGTGTGTGTGTGTGAGAACTGCAGTAACATGTTGCAGGTTCATCTTTGTGAAATAAGGCTCTGCTTATTATTCCCTGTTTCTCTTATCTCATCTTTTCATATGTGCTGAATTATGCTGAAAACTTATGTAGCACATTATTCTTCTATCTTAATTGGATTCCACTTTCTTTCTATGTAGCTGGCCTTTGGTTGAATTATGGGGCTAAAGATTCCATGTCAGTGAATTGGTCTATTCTTTCTCATTGCTCCACATTAGGGTGACTAACTGGTACAAGGTGACCTAGCAAGATCTTCTGACCAGTGCACTAATAAAGCATGGGCAGAGTGCTAGTGAAACCCATTTAGAGAATCTATAAGCCTGTTTATCTAATGTCTCAGTTTTAGGACTAGTTGCACTGCACCTGTGTTCCCCTCTCTGGGCTCTCTGAATACACCACTCTCAGGTGCTATGTTTCTTTCCCTTACCTTTCTCAGAGTGAAATCTTGCAATTCTTCCACTTTTAGACCAGGACCCTGATACACTGCAAGTGCTTATAATTCTGCAGGCATAAGTAGGTTTTGGGACCAGCATTTCATCCCTTCAGAAACCTATGACCAGAGATATTGACCAAGCTGTTTTCTTAAAACAAAGTATTTTTATTTAGTAATTGGAATAAATTGTAAAGAAAAATAATAATGAGCAGCCAGCACATGTATTTAGTCTCATCTGCCTTATACTTCACTAACTTCAAAATTAGACAGGCTTATCTCTTATAGGAACAGATCTAAATAAGCTCACATTCTCTTAGGGTATGTCTACACAGAAACATTATTTCAAAATAACTAGCGTTATTTTGAAATAACTTAGTCCACATCTCCACAGCAGGCAGTTATTTCAAAATAAAGTCAAAATACTGTCAAGCTGGAGAATGTCTTACTCTGACTCCTGTAACCCTCATTGTATGAGGAGTAAGCGAAGTCAGAGAAAGAGCGCTATATTTCAAAATAAGTGCTGTGTAGATGCTTCCAATTTTGAAATAATCTATTTTGAAATAAACTATGCAATTGACTTCGCTCAGTTTGAGTTTCTTATTTTGAGTAAAGCTCTGCCACATAGAGGCACCTTTAGAAAGGGAAGGTCCTCCAAAGGCCCATCCTGGTCACAACTGATAGCATGGCCTGTGGTTCCTCTCACAGTTTTTGTCCATGAGAGTCTCAGAGATCTCTTTCCACACCAGGGTATTATATTTATGACACACACACACACACACACACACACAGACACAGTTGAACAAAAACCAACCAACCAAATAAAAATAACTTTACTGAAAAGTTGCACCATCAAACATTGAACAAGAGTCCTCTTCTGCAGACTGACTGTATGAAGACCCAGATCACAAATGTCCCTACAGAGCCCCAAGTCTGCAAGCAGGACCAGGATATCCCTTAAAATGTGACAAGATGGCTTGAAATTTTGACAAAATTTTCAATACAGAACAAAGACTGGATCCATTGCCATATTGCTCAGTCACTTGCTGTGCTTCAAAGCTGTGAAATCTCCTAGCACTAGAGTGGCCAGTCACAAGTTCTCAGAATACTAAACATTCTGGGACTTCCAGGAATGTCATAGGCTCACTTCTACCAATGGGGTGTCTGTGAGGTCATACCATATGGAGGATGCCATTTTGAACAGCATGCCACTCCGCCTCCCCCAGTGTGACCTCGTATGCACATTATATGCAAGGTGATGCCAAGGGGCCAGAGTGACAAATTTTTTAAAAATGGTGAATCCATCCACCTGTAAATAAATAGGGGATGGAGGGGAGAAAGAAAAAGAAGGGGTGAAAAAAGGAAAAAGGGGGGAAGAAATAGTCAGAGTGTTCATGCTACATGAAACTGAAGAAACTTCTTTGTTAGTTCAACCTAAAATTTCAAAATAAAGCATATTAATCACATTTTGGATACAGATAATAATATATAATTAATTCAAACTCATATGATCATCTGGGGAATCAGTTTAATGTGTGTCATTTGATAAATTCCAAAGTGCAGGGAAAATGGTCTTCAGAGGTATTTCCAAGAGTATCCTCAAGGTTTATAGCATTACCTCAGGGAATACTGATAAAAAAAATTGTGTTGTCTTGTGACATGGATTCTCTCTACATTAAAACAAATTCACTATGGGCCTCACCAACAATACTTTAAAGTTGATGGTAAGACTGTTTGATTTCAATGGACTTCAAATCAGTCCTTGTGTCTCACAAGATAAACTGCAGAGCCCTGTCTCCACTAGAATCTTGCAGTAAGGCAACTAATATGTGTTAGCTATCTATCTGTAAAACATTGCTTTATTTTACAGTGAAATTATTGCTTCATAGACTCAGAATACTAGATCTGGAATGATCTAGTCCCCTGCACTCATGGCAGGAGCAAGAAACATCTAGACCCTTCCTGACAAGTATTTGTCTAACCTGCTCTTATAACTCTCCAATGATGGAGATTCCACAACCTCCCTAGGCAATTTATTCCATTGTGTAACCACAATGAGTTAGGAATTTTTTTCCTAAGGTCCAACCTAAACCTCCCTTGATGCAATTTAAGCCCATTGCTGCTTGTCCTATCACGGAGGTTAAGGAGAATAATTTTTCTCCATCCTCCTTGTAACACCCTTTTAGGTACTTGAAAACTGTTATCATGTCCCCTCTTAAGTCTTCTCTTTTCTAGAATAAACAAACCCAACATGGGCAGCAGGTAGAAGAGGCAAGGAGAGGCAATGCCTTCCCTGGGTCTTAATGCTCAAACTTTCTCCTCTTCCTGTCCCTATTCTAAACTTTCCTGAAGGCTCCCACTGCAGGATCTTGCAGCTTCCAAACTTCTGACTTCCCCCTTCCTCAAGTGGATTTGTTAACTTTAAAGTGAAAAGCCTTCCAGCTTCCCAGACCTATTAGCTAGGGTTACCAGATGGTTTAAAAAAATACTGGACACACTTGATCTCAGATTGGGTGGGGGGACCAGCTGGGAGGGGGTCGGGGGAGCAGGGCTGGCTGGGGAAGATGGGGAGGAACCAGCAGGTGGGAAGCAGGGCTGGCCAGGAGGGGGAGGGGCTGGCCAGAGATCGGGGGAGGGAGTACCGGCAGGCGGGAAGCAGGGCTGGCTGGGAGGCGGTTTGTGGAAGCGGGGATGGCCAGGGGGTAACTGGCCGGCGGGAAGCAGGGCTGGTTGGGAAGGGGTTGGGGGAGCGGGGCTGGCCGGGGAGGGGAGCAGGGCTGGGCTGGACTGGACGCATGCAGATCCCGGGGTGCTGCCTGTCCCGCGCATGGTCCTGGTGGAGCGCATGGGCAAGTCCATCCCGCCCCAGCCCCCCTCCTCTCTTCTGTGTAGTTGCGTACTGCCTGGCTGGTAGACATAGACATGCTCACGCAGCATGAGCGTGTCTACCAGCCAGGCAGTATGTAACTACGTACTGATACTCAATATAATAATAAAAACTTAATTAGAAAATACTGGACATTTATATGTCCAGTATTTTCTCAATGTGTTTCCCAGACAGAAAGCTCAAATACTGGACTGTCCAGTTCAAAACCAGATACCTGGCAACCCTACTTATTAGCATAACACTGAACCCTTAAAAGAGCCAGTAAGTGGTAATGAAACCAGTTAACAGGCATGTGCCAACAGTAAATTTACTGACAAAAAGAGTTGTGCATTACTATGTATACAGGACCTTAGTTTAAAATTTGCTTTAAATATTTCATTAGCTTGTGGCTGAATGTTATTAAATTACATCTTTAAAATATCCTCACGTAGACTGTGCATCTAAATATCTAAGTATTCAACTTTAGCCTTAAATTCTTGGATCTTCAGATGTATAGTTTTTAAATAAATTCCTCCAAAAAAAGAGCACCCTTATCTAAAATACACATTTTAATTTCAATTACTTTTGTACAAAAACTTGCTTCCAAAGCCTTCCTGCCCTTTCTACCCATCTCTATTCTCCTTTCACACCCTATTGGAGAGCCCTTAAAGGGACAACAATCCATTTCTTCCAGACAGCTGGACAAATGAGTTTCCCTTTTACTTCCCTTTTGATGAACTAGTTTTAAGAGAACCCTCCACCAAAATGAATACCTTAGTAATATATTAATCCGTTGTCATGCCTAAAATCTTTGGAAACATGTTTTAACATAAGCATGTCTTGTTATGAAAAAAAACACACAAAATAGTGTTTCTTTTTTTTCTAAAATCAGGGAACTTTGTTATGAATGCACTAAACTGCTCTAATAGATTAATTTCAAATAATGTCTTTGTTGAGGTGAGTTTAAATATGTAGTGATCTGGAATGACTACTCTATGAAGGCTTAAGAGAATATTTAAAAATATAAACTTAAAAAAACCCAACAAATAGTCTGTACAGGTAAACTGAAAAAACAACAAATGGTCTGGTAGCACTTTATAGACTAATAAAACATGTAGATGGCATCATGAGCTTTTGTGGGCACTGCCCATTTCTTCAGATGACCTGAAAACTCCGGTCATCTGAAGAAGTGGGCTGTGCCCACAAAAGCTCATGATGCCATCCACATGTTTTATTAGTCTATAAAGTGCTACCAGACCATTTGTTGCTTTTTCAGTTTACCTGTACTGACTAACTTGGCTACCCCCTGAAGCTTTAAAATATAAAACCATCTTAGAAATACTGATGAAGAAAATGTAAAACAGAGAAGAGCTGCATCATGAATTCCATAATATTTAATGTTGTATTCCGTAGGACAACTGACTTGCCCTTACTACAAAGTTTTTACAAATAAGCATCTGACAAATTTCAGGGTATTAAAAAAAAAAAACAAAACAGTGACTGACATTTTTATTCATAAATTTAGTGCTTTTAATTAGGTACCTTCTGCATCTCCAATCTTCACATGCTCCATTTTGTTTAGAAATATTTGAAGAGTGCTTTTTCCCAAAATGTCATTTGCTACATTTGCTTTTAGGGATTTGGCTGGAATGGGTGAACAGAGAGAAAAGGGAGCCAGTGAGGAGGATGTGGACCTGGTGGAGCAGGAGTGGAGTACGAGCAAGGTCACAGGCTGAGGAGCTTGCTTCCCCAAGCAGTAGCTTCACCCACCGCCTGTGAAACCTGATTCTTTCAATCTTCCCTCATAGCTCATGTTTTCTAGACCTTTAATCATTTTTGTTGCTCCTCTCTGGACCTTCTACATTTGTCACATCTTTCCTGAAATTTAGTGCCCAGAACTGGACACAGTACTCCAGTTGAAGCCTACTCTGCATAGAGTAGAATGGAAGAATGATTTCTCATGTCTTGCTCACAGCACTCCCGTTAACGTATCCCAGAATGATGTTTGCTTTTTTTGCAACAGCATCACACTGTTGACTCATATTTAGCTTGTGGTCCACTATGACCCCCAGATCCCTTTCTGCAGTACTTCTTCCTAGACAGTCACAGGGAGAGTGCTGGAGGCCCCAGGCTGGGGGTTGGAACAAGTCATGTGTGCAAAAGTTATATCCTCCCAGTTTGTGCCCTCTTTATGTCCCTCTCTCCAGTCACCCCTGCTAAGCTACATTCACATAATGCAGCATGAAGCAACCTCCATCTGTTTATTACACTGAGGAGCCATAAATGCAGTTCCAACTATGTGTTTTCACTGATGGTTGCCTATTAAGTGGCAGGTTGATTTTAAGATAGTGCTGTATCTTTGAAAGCCATTAATGGAGAAATAGTCTGCCTATATTTGGGGTCAAATTTGGCAATTAAACTCTCTCTTTAGATCTATGAACATTCAAAGCTTCCTCTGAACAGCTTGGTGCCAGATATCACTCTGCTTTCAGAATTCAGCAATTTCACCATTGAGCTGCAAGTCAGATGGTTATCATACTTTTTACTGTGGCAACCCAAAGGCAGTGGAAGTCACTTCTCATAAACAGCTGCCTATCCTTCCTCACTTAATAACTTTATGTTTTCTAAGGTGTATTTTGATTTTAATCACTGCTAGTACAAATATAGGCTAGGCCTCTTTCTGAATCACATCCTATGAAACGATTCCGCTTTGTCTTTATTAATACCTTATCTAGTTTTTTTATATTACAATATTTCCTGGATGTTTTTCATTACATTGTGTTTTATCTTTCTGGACAGAGGCATGTGTGAAATGAGTTTGTGTTAATTCTGGTGCCCAGTGGTTTTCTGTCTAAAGCTGCTATCTCTGTTGGCACTCTTGTTGGCAGTCACAATAGGAAGAAATAATGAATTGGAAAGAGCTTAAATTACCCTCATACACCAAGAGGTGCTCTGGTTATGGTCAGTATGGGAAAGCTTGTACATGTTCTGTTATTGAACAGAGGCTTTAAACAGTAGAGTTGACTGGACTTTTCCTAACAGAATTTTCCACAGGAAAAATCCCCATTTAAAATGTTTTCTCTCAAAAATGTTGTTTGTATGTGAGACATGTTTGTTTTGAAGCCTCAGTTTTGAAAAGAAAACTTTGTTTCATTTTAAATATAATTTTGGCTTATGAGAAACAAAAACAAAAGTTTTGCCTTCCTCTGTAGCATGGGGGCACGGGTCACTAGCGGGAGGATTCTCTGCATCTTGGGGTCTTTGAACCATCATTTCAAGGACTTCAATATCTGAGATATAGGTGAGAGGATTATTCTAGCAGTGGGTGGGTGAGATTCTGTGGCCTGCATTGTGCAGGGGGTCAGACTAGATGATCAAAATGGTCCCTTCTGACCTTAAAGTCTATGAGTTTGCTTTCCATTTTAGAATGGGATTGTTTTTCTCTTTATTTTTTCTAATTTTTGACATCCACTATCCTGAAAAACACTTGTTCCAAATGAAAAAAAAAAAATCTATTTACTAAATGTGAATCTCTGAATTCTAAGTTGACAGCTTCTTTTGGGCACTTTAAAAAAAAATTAAAAAAAATCCACATTTTCCCACAGGATTTTTTATGTCATTGGAAAATGTTTGACATGCATTACTTCATGGCTGCATGGCCAGTGCAGTAATCAAAGACAGGATTATTATTGATCACAAATTGTACATGATGTTTTCTATTATTTAAAAAAAATTGTTTCTGTAACCAAGAACCTCAATGAAAAGGATGAGGGTTTATACACAATTATGATTATTAATAATCATAATTAAGTATATAATTTACCAAGTCTTTTACCTTTTTCTATTTCTTTCCATCCTCATAATTCCCACCAGTGGTAAACAGTTTGGTAATACTATATAATTGTGAGATAGACAAGTGAGTGAAAACTATTTGAGAATGAAGGTTTTTAACTGTAACCTTGTACTAATTTCCCCATTGATTCAGATTACATTCACATGGAAGCTTACCACTATGATACTATATACACCAGTGATTCCCACCCTTTTCAAGCATATGGACCCATTTTCAATCTATTAAAATTTCATGGACCCCTCCCCCCCCTTGGGGGAGAAAAAAAGGGAAAAAAAAAACAGAAACAAGGATCGGTCCTAATCCTTACTTTTAAACTTTCCCAGACCCCCTATGGTACCCTCATGGACCACCAGGGGTCCGTGGAGCACAGGTTGGGAACCACTGATATACGCAAAGTCCTTGGTTTTTTAGTTAACATTTCCAGGAATTTATTAGTGATTAATTTTTAAATGGTGGAAATTGGTGCAAACATTTACTTCATGGTTTTTGGTAGACAGGGAGGACAGAAAAAACCCAACAAATGGAGAAAATTAAGTCTATTAAAGTAAAAAAAAAAATCAGTTTAATGCTGTGATTTATTTAATGATTCATACGTTAACATTATATTAACATATTCATACTCATGCATGCGTATATACCTTCTATTATATTGCCTTATCTTAAAAAAGCATCACATTTACATTTAAATTCATTAGCATAATATAGTGAATTGGATTTTCTTAATATAATCAGTATTCATCCTCTCATCCTTTCATGTACTTTATTGGTCTAAAATTCAGGCAAAATCATTAAAAATGATTGTGAAACTAGGGAATTTTTCAGAAAAAAATCAGTAAAAATAAAAATGAATGCAAAGTTAGAGACTGAGCCTATGGTAATTGAATACTATGCCAAATTTTAATAATAGGCTGCAGCAGGTCTCTAGGCTCCAGTTTTTCAGACACTTCTGCACATGGTTACTCCCATTGATTTGAGTGATTCCTGCATGTAAATATTGTTAGAGCCAGGCCCTTGTTTTCTAATGTTATGCATCTTTATTGTCAGTACCTAAAACACAAGGTAGTCACATGGTAATTTGCCTTTGGTAAGTAGAAGAAATTAAAATGAATACACTGAAGCAATGTATTTTCCTTTTTCTTTTAAATTACACTAATGTGTTTTAGGAGAAAAAAAAACAATTATGAACAAGTCAAACTAGTTAGCCTACATTTCAACTAATGCATTGCATAGGAAGCTACACTGCTAAGAAAGGAAATATTTGATTTATCAATTTAATAGTCATGCAGCAGCATTCAAGGATCAGATTTCCTTCAAGAGACAACTGTAATTGAGTAGCCATTTTGAAAAACAACATCTGAAAACCTAGTAGAAAACAATACAACAAAATTAATTGAGATATAAATTCACTTTATATGAACCAGTAACTACAGATGTACAAAACTATCCAAATGTGATATGGATTGTTGGCAAATTAAAGTGGCTGCCTCTTTATATATTCTGTGTGTTGTTAAGTTAATTATTGCAATACTAGCATATTTATATGTGTTGTTTCATCTGTTCTGATAGATAGGCAACATTGCTTAGGCATCATGATAGTTCTATAAACAGCCTGGATAAACGTGATATACTTCTAATGAGTATAAGCACACTAAAGTGTAAGTACAGACTAAACAAAGAAAAAAACGAGAGAAACATACTAAGAATCAAGAATACAATTTATGCAGAGGGCATATTTTGAAAAGAAGCAGTTACAGGAAAATTCATGGTAATTTTACATTCTGAACCAAAATGACAGTAGATATGATCATGCTTACTTTCCCATTAAGATTAAAAACAAACATCTTCACAGTTTAATTTAAATTGAGCTTACTCTGACACACAAAAGCTTTATCAAAGAATCCATTTGTGTGACTCTGAAAATTAACTGTCTCCTCTTTGAAGAGATATGCATTACATTAAATAAATTTTACAAGATTAGAGCTGACTGAAAAATGGGAATACTTTTTGCAAAGAATTCCATGGAAAATGTATCCGTTGATTTTGTTTGAATCCCCCAGTCATGGAACACTGATAAAATTGACAATTACTCACATTTGGTATAAATTAGGACTATAAATAGTTCTGGAGGATTGGTGTTCTTCTTGCCCCATAATACTGGGCCATGTTTAACAGTATTTGGAAATTATCCTATTTCATAAATGTATAAGCCCATCGTCACAGCTGTGAAATGATTGTTTAGCTGAGCTATAGTTTAAACATCTAAAACATTTTTCTACAACCAAGTTTAGCATTTTCCCTCAGACACAAATTGACAATGTCCTTGTGAAATTGAGAATGCTTACATACTTGAAGGCTGTTATTATCTCAGGTGAGCTTTTATGGCAGTAATTACAAGTCTGCATTTAATAGTTTGTGAACAGACCCAAAGTGTCTGCTATTAGATTTAGCTTTCACAAAGTGATCACTATATTTGACCTATCAGTCCTTCACAAAGAAAGCCTGCAAAACACTTTCAAATGACAAGCCTTACATTCATAGCTTTCCTAGACACTAAAAATCATGGACTGCATAGACACACTGGCTTCGTGACTTATTACAGCAAGCTGTATCCACTAATCCCCTCCTCCCCACACTCACTGCTTTCTTCCCCTCCCCTTTCCTTTTATCCCTATAACTGGAAGAGTGTTAATGGACTGCTTCACCTTGAATGGTTCTTTGAAACGTGTTAATTACATATGCAATGCAATCTGTTCCAACTTATGACACTACAAAATTAGGTTGTTTTAGGTCAACCTGCAGCAACCTGGAGAAAGTCAATCAGTGGTGGATGTCCACACCACACCCCTGCTGGTGATGTTCATCATTGCCAGGACTGTGTGCACAAACTGTGTTGGGGCATTGTGGGGCACTGACAGCTATGCAGAGCTCATAATTGGAACCCCTTCTTCCTGGGGTGGGAACCCTAGCTGTGAGGCTGGCATGCCTCAGTTTCATAGAATGGAGCCTACCAGCAGTAAAACTGGTATTCTTGTCAGTTTCATGACAACCTCCTGCTCAGAGCAACAGCTCCCACAGGGGGAACTATGAAAATGTCAAGAATGTCAATTTCACTGCTGGTAGGCACCCTACTGCGAAACTGAGCCTCTGCATTGCTTATGTTTATTGTTGCTGCCTTTCAAAAGTCATCCCACAATGCCAGTTAAATTGGTGCAAGTGCTACTGGTGAGGGTATGCATTGCCAACACAAGGAGAAGAGCACGGACATGCAAAAGTCATTTAATTATTTTGGTAGCTGCACATTGCCACAATTTAGGTTGACTTAATTTTGTAGTGTAGATTTGTTCTGAGTTGCCTAGACTTGAAGAAGGGTTCTGTGTAAGCTATAAAGCTTGTCTCTCTCAGACAGAAGTTGGTCCAATAAAAGATATTACCTCACTTGCCTTGTCTCATTAGTTTTAGAGGCAGTTAGTAATAAGCAATTCTTTCCAAGACAATTGAAGAACTTGTTAAAGTGTGACTGCAGTGGAGGGATTTGTATTATTTATTTAAATGTGTTTCTTGTGGAATATAAAAACTTATTTTGAAGTGTCAAATAAGCTATGGAAGAGACACAAAAAGAAGGGGACAGATGCAGGTAGCAGAGCATCATTTTAAATATTGTTCTTGAATACTTTGGACACAGCAAAAATTACAAAGGGCATGGAATTTTATACCCAAGCATGTTCACATGAATTATTGAAAGGGATGGGAAACATCAATTTAGTTAAAATGAGAGGAATCATGATCTTGTGTGTATGGTGCTGGGTGGGGACTCAGAAGCTCTGACTGCCACTCCTACCTCTATCACAGATATTTTGTGTAATCTTGTACAACTCATGGTCACTGCTACTGCTGCTCCCTTTAAATCATTACTGCAATACCGCACCATGTGCTCCATGTGGCACTGGTGCTTAACCAACTGGTCCTGTCCATGCTCTGGGACCATCTCAGCACCCTGGTCCCAATGCCAGGTTTCCTGTATTAGATCCAGCAGCTGATGCTGTGGTTCTTCTGGCCAGGACTGCATTAGGTCTCTGCAGATTTCTCCATCTTCCCCTGGAGGAGGGAGGGCAGGGTCTGACATCTTTGAGCACGTGGGTCCCTGTCCTCCACCTCTAGGCCCTGCAGAGGCTCCTATATGATGCAGATAGTCTGGCATGAAGCATGCTGGCGCACACTTTCCTTCACCACTTCTGAGGGCTCCGATATGACCGGCAGCTCCTTTATTTGAGAGGTCTTCCGTGAGACCTCTCTGAGCTGCCGGCCTTCTACCAGGACCTCCTCCAGACCTGGAAGCTGCTTGCCGTGACCAGGTCTTTGGGAGCCACCGTGGGGGCAGACCTCCTCGTGGAGCCCCTGCTACATAATCCCCGTCTATGTGTGCAGGCGGTGGAGTCCCCCTCAGAGCACCAGAGGCTAGTCCTGGCAGAAGTCACAAGGATCGGAGACCTCCTGGACTATGACTGGGGAGACTGGGTGGATCCTTGGGTGATCGCCCAGCGCATGGGGATCTCCACCCTATGTACTCCTCGGTGCATACTTCAAGAGGTGAAGGACCCTTTGCTGCCCACTGCTCGAGTTTATCTTGACAAGGTCCTGCGAGAGGGTGCACCCCGCCCGCTCCTAACCCTTGGCCCACCTGATCTATCCATCAGCCCCAAATCCCGCGTACCTTCCTGACTGCCTCCCCCTCATCACCTGAGCCGGCTGCACGTGTTGCAGCTGGTCCCCTTCCGAACTGCGCCAAGAGCCATCTGTACATGCTCATGCTTCACATGCTCCACTTCCCCACCCTTGTGTCCCTCCCAGATACCAAGTGGCAGGACCTCCTATCACCAATAGAGGGTGGGGAACCCCAGTGGGTCAGTCTCTATTCCACCTTGGTTCCATGGCCCACCAGGGACATTAGCTGGAGAATCCTGCACAAAGCTGTGAGCACGGGCATGTGTTTGGAGCGGCGGTTCACCCCCATTGACACTTGCCCCTTCTGTGGCGAGAGGCAGACCCTGGCGCACGTATACCTCGAGTGCGCCAGGTTATAGCCCCTCTTTTGGGTCCTCCAGAATTTCTTGTTGAGGTTCTGGCTGCACTTCTCCCCTCACCTACTAATCTATGCACACACCCCATCCATGGCCCCACAAAGTCGCGGGACCTCCTGGTCAACCTCCTCCTGGCTATCACCAAGATGGTAATTTATAAGACCAGGGAGCAGAGGTTAGCCGAGGGAGGGGCCTATTTCCATTCCTGCATCCGCTCACGTATCCGGGCAGAGTTCCACTGGGTGGCATCCGCTGGCTCTCTCGAGACCTTTGAGGGGCAATGGGTGCTGTCTGGGGTTCTCTGCTCAGTGTCCCCATCCAGTTCCCTTGTTTTAGCTCTTTGACCCTCACACCTGTCCCTGTTTTATCTTTATTTGTCCCAAGTAATTACTTGGTTTTCTGGGCTCAGTGAACCCTCCCCATAGGCTGGGGGGAGGTCCTTTAGATGTGGACGGGCTAACGCCCGCCCACCGCCCAGGCTCCAATAGGCACAATGTGGATGCTATCTTTTGAAAAAGCACACTGCTTTTTCATTGCGCTTTTGCTGTGTGAATGCTCTCTTTAATGCCTGCAGTCTAAACATAGCCTAACTGTACACTCCTAGTTGCCACTTCAAATGGAATTTATACGGGGTATCAAAACCATTACAACCCATACTTGATGGGGACCTCAACCTGAAATAAATGATTTCCAAGTCCTTTCTTCTAGCCTTGAAAAAAACCCTCCAATCTTGCCAAGCTCATCATCAGAAGCAAGCTCCCATAAACCGGTACTCACCAACTCAAAGCAGCAGCAGACACTTCCGTTATAGCCCATGTAAGACACACATATTTGCAGACATATTTCCATCTACAGACATATTTCCATTGCTACAATGATTAATAGCCCCCAAAACACACCATTCAAGATCCCTGGATCCTCACTTGCCTGGTCACAATATCCAGTGCATCAAATGCCCGAAAAGCTAGTTAATTGAACCGGAGAATCACTAGGCTCCTGAATGAATTCACAGAGAAAAATAATAAAGAAAAAAGAGACCCTGGTTTAAAGAAGTAACAATGCAAACAATAAAAAGTAACTGGGACATTGTGACCAACAATAGATCTCAGCTAGCTCTATTCTATACAGCTTGACATGGGGTCCATTTTATAAGATGAGTAAGGATGTTTCACCCCTGCTGGTTTACAAAAAAAATCTTAGACTAATGCATACATTTGATAGACAATACACAGGACTAGATCCAAGGAAGCAACAGTATTAAATATTCTGAGAAGTAGTAATTCAGTGTTCCCTCAAGCAAACTTCTGCTCCTGATATGATAAAAAATGATCTGATGCAAGTAACAACTTTGGATGACATACAATCTTCTCAGAACATCTTCAGTGCATAAACCATCATCATTAACTATGTAAGAGGATTTCTTTATTCCCCCCAATATAACATAGGACAGTTTCATATAAATGTCAAAATAAATTCCAGCAAGACTTTTCCTGTCTGGGAATTACAAGAGGTTTATGAGCTACGTTCTCTGTTTGATGCATGTGTGTCCTTCCATTAATGGTAATAGGAGCTCTGAGCATGCATCAATGGCAATATACACCCCCAGGGTCTACTGCAGTAATTCTACACAAGCAAAATTCTCACCGATATCAGTTCTCTTTTCCATGCGATTATTTATCAGAGGACACATCTTGCTAACATTACTCATGTGATTAATTCCCACAGGGACTAATGTGAGCATGATCTGGCCCTAGGTGATTTGATAAAAAGGTCACCCATTGCAGGAAACAAGGCAGGCAAATATTCCCAAAATATTTTGCTTCTATAACAAAAAGTATAAAGAGGATCCTTGTTTATATCTGTGGCTAAACCGCTGTTATGAGCTGACATTACATTGTAGCCTTATTAATGGACTGGCAAGTGATTAATTAATATTGATGAATATCTTAGATCACAGTGATCAATTAAGGTTCACTCTCCTGAGGGTTACAACATCAGGAATATTATCATCAGTATCATTAGACTGATACTTCACAAGAAAAAAATTGCAGTTTATCACAAGTCCCTTTATTAACGAATCTACTAAGCAGATAAAAATCCCACAGGCAATGAAATACAATAACAGATAAAAGTATAGTGCAAAAATGTTTAGCACTACAGCATCTTTCACATCTCCTGCTGGGGGGATATTGAAATGTCACTCATTATCTTCTTCATCATCAGCCCCTGTGGCTGCCATTCTGGTATCTTCCTCTGAGTTCTACATTGCTACAGCACACAGGCAGGCACCATCTTTTTAGCCCAAATGATGGTTACACCAGGGCTATCTCTAGGGAGGTATAGGGCCCAGGATAAATAATCCTGGGTTTCTAATCTGCAGGGAGTGCTCCCCTCTGCCCCCACTTTATCCCCATATCTTTTCACGTCCCTCCCCTCCTCCTTTCTGCCCAGCTTTGCCCCCTCCCCCAAGCATTCTGCTCATTTGCTCCTCTTCCCATGCTTCCTGATGTGCAAACCAACTAATCTGCCACAGACAGTAGGTGCTGGGAGGGAGGGGAGGAGGTATTGATCTAGGGGCCCACTAGGAGGCAGAAAGTGCTGGGGGGAGGGAGAGGCGCCCCCAGTGGATTCTGAGCACCCACCGTTTTTTTTCCATGGATGCTCCAGCCCCAGAGAAACCATGGAGTTGGTGCTGCTGGAGACGAGGCCTGAGCCCTACATGACACACACACACACACACACACACACACACTGAAGTGTGGGACCCAGAGCACTCACCCTGATTTACCATACCAAAGTGGTAGCTCTAGCTTGGAGTGTCCCCTATTTTTTCTTATCCATGCTTCAACATCCCACTAATTTATGGGTGCCCCAATTCTCAGTGACTATCCCCATACACCAATGCAATCTCTAGCAATTTAAGATTATAGGATCCCCCAAAATGTTACTATTCAGTGTCCTGTAGTCTTAACGGGAACATTGCAGCATATTTTCAAGTGTATTGCTGCATAATTTCCAGAATACTAGCACATAACACACCTTTTATTGCAATCTTGTGCTTTTCTGCTGCAGGGTTATCTTTCAGCTGGTCATGCAAACCTCCATCAGGCCAAAGGCCTTTTGTGGCTAAGCTGATTATGTTACAGGCATGAAACCTGTACATCAGGTGTGGGGAATCTCAGGTGTGGTGGCTGGATGTGACTCCCAACTTGCCTGGATCTAGCCCTCAAGGCTCATTCCCCTCCAGTACTGGGGAGCCCTCACTGGTGCTCCAGCTCACCTGCTGCCCCCCCATGGGGCTGGAGCGCACAAAATCTACTAGGCTGCCCTTTCCCCCCTGATTCTGGTGTGCGAAGGGAATGTCTCTCAGTTGGGTTCCAACTCAGTAAGGGTTTGTTGTTGTTTTGCTTCTCACTTATGTGCAGCCCCCCAACTGATTTTTCAGTGGGTCAGTGACCCCCAACCCAAGAGGCTCCCTACCCCTGTGTTACAACATTAACACAAACTTACATTTTACCTCACTATCCTAATTATACTTAATATCTTTTATTCTACAACACATTCCTTTCCAAAGAACATCACTTATATAACTAAAGTGATCACAATATACCAGTGGGTTGGCTGCTGTGCCTTATAAAGTTGTTGTAATATTTTATGTACTCAGTAATTAGAAATAATGGCATAATATAACTCAAGACAAAAATAAACTGAAGAGCAAGATACATTGAGTAAAATGAAGTTCTGTTAGGCCACAGGCAGTCTCCAATGGCAAGTAAAGGGAACTGATGTTTGGGTCATTTCAAACAAGACAGGACAAAGCACCAGAAGTTATATTCTTGGAGAATATATTGTATTGGTATGGGGTTGTTCTAAAGAGTTTTATTACTGCTGCAGTATTTGAAGTAACAGTAGGGATGAATTAAAGCCTCTGCTATTTGTTTTGGTTTAGAAGCTAAACAGGTCAATAACATAGTTCTAGGCACCATTCACCACTACATAAACAAATATTGAAAGATGATCTTAGGTCTGTGTAATGTTAGAAACCACAGTGTCAACCATGTGCTGGTAAACCTGTTGTGCACAGTAGGATGAGGATAGGGAGATAATGAGTGGAGAAAAAACAAAACAGAATGTGGAATGTCAATCAAAATATTCATAGCTAATCTTGTTGCATATTATTGGGCTACTGTGCATGGTCAAAGTTTCCTTGACAAGAATATTTCCATTTGAGGAACTAACTCAATGTTAGCAAGCAGGGCAATTGTCTGAGAACCTACACCAGAAGGAATCCCACCCAGTGGGATTCAGGCTTCAGCTTCAGAAAGGTAGCAGAAATTCAAAATGTGAGCAGGTAAGGCAGGTGAGAGGGAAGCCCCTTCTTTAATTTCTTCCCCAGGGTGCCTAACACCATCCCTGTAGCTATTATCTGGGGCTTATCTCTAAAAGTCAGAACACAGGGCTGTGGGATCCCTAGGGCAGCCCAAGCCTCCAGACCACCCAGAGGCAGGCACCACTCCCAGACCTGGCCCTGAGGCCCCCCTCTCCTCTTCAAGGTTCTTTTCCCAGCCCCTCCCCTGTGGTATGTCCCTGTCACGGGGCAGACTCACCATCATAGAGCCTCTAGCCGGCAGTCCTGGGAATTAGCTTGTTTGGCTGGCTGGATGCTTCCCTCTAGCTGGTGTCTCCCCGTGTTCCTCATTGACCATGACATCCTCTTTAGTACACTGCCCTCCAGTAGTGTCCGCTTTAGTGTCTGAGCCCCCCCTTCAGAGGGTTGGTGTTTATCCTGCTTGCACTCTAGTCCTCCCTTCTCCAGGGCATCCCATTCTCCCAGGGAACACCCAGTTCCCATGTACTCACCACCTTGCCTCAGTGACCCACTGCCAGTCTTCATCTAGCCCCTTCCACAGAGGCAAACTGCAGTCTGTAATGGCCACTCATCACTGGCAAAGGGGTGTGAACCTGCTGCCCCTACCTACCATAACTGCCTCTCTACAGCCCTCAGCCTCAGGCCTTGCTTCAGGCCCTGCAACCTGGGAGCTTGCTTGGCCATAGCTTCCCCAGCTCTACCTCCAGGAAGCCTCCTGCTACCCTGGCAGTCAGGTCCCTACTGCTCTCTCCCCAGAGCAGCAGTCACTTTTCCCCTCCCTCCAGGAGTCCTTCTTTATATAGCCCTCTACTGGGCCCTGATTAGCCAGAACTGCCTCAGCTGGGGCTTTGCTCTCAGCCCTTGCTCAGGGCTGGGGTTTTGCCCTTAAAGGGCCAGTGCAGGGCAAACACCCTGTCACAGTCCCCCAGTAAAGATTCTCCTTTTTCCCCCACAAAAGATGTCTTTATTGTTTGCTCTGCAGGTGAGGTGGGAGGTGGAAAGGGAGAGCAGGGTCAGGGACAGGTGGGGGATGAAAGGCACACAGAGAGAATTCAAGGACCCTTGTGGAGAGTCTCAGAACTGGCCTTGAATGAAACTCTCCTTCAAGGCTTCTCTGATGAGCATAGCCCCTTGCTGTGCTCTCCTGATGGCACTGGTGACCAGCTGCTCAAACTCCTTGGCCAGATATTCAGCCTCAGCCCCACACCCTGGAAGAAATCTCTCCTCCTTGCTTTTGCACAGGTTGTGAAGAACACAACATGTCACCACCATGAAGGGGATGTTGCATTCGCTAAGGTCCAGGTAGGTCAGGAGACTCCTGAACCTCCTCTTTAAATGGCCAAACACACATTCCACCACCATGTAGCACCTGTTCAGCCTGGCGTTGAACTGTTCCTTGCTGGGGCCCAGGCTGCCTATGTAGTGCTTCATGAGCCAGGGAAGCAAGTTGTAGACTACATTGCCCAGGATCACTATGGGCATGTCCACCTCCCCAACTCTGATGGTGCGGTTGGGGAAAAAAGTGCCAGTATGCACCTTTCAGAAGAGGCAGGAGTTCTGGAAGATGTGGGCATCATGTGCCTTTCCCAACTATCCCTAGTTGATGTTGGTGAAATGTCCCTTGCAATCCATGAGGGCCTGCAGCACCATGGAGAAGTATCCCTTCCTGTTGATAAACTCCAAGGCACGGGTTAGGGGCCATGTAGTGGGCTCCCCAGCCCCGCCCTCTTCTCCCCCAAGGTTAAAGCAGGCCCTGAGGCCTAGTCCAGCACAAACGCAGGCCCTGAGGCCTAGTCCCAGGTCAAAGCAGGTCCTGAGGCTTAGTCCAGCACAAATGCAGGCCCTGAGGCCTAGTCCACGCTCTGAGCGGATGGGGTAGGGGGGTCCGGGCCCTCCCTCTTCACCGGACCCCAACCCAGGGCCCTATTAGTGGTGGGTGGTTCCCACCACTGGCTCTGGGGGGAGTTCTCCCCAAAACACACTGAGCCCACTGCGGGGTTCCCTTCCCCTTGCCCTGGGTTGCTTCCTACCCCAGCCCTGTGGCCGACGGAGACCCCACCTGCAGAAGCTGGGCTGGCGGCGGCCGCGATGTTGGTCGGTCCAGTGTCTGGGACAGCAGCAAAGGGGTTGTCCACCGTGGCGGGGCGGGCAGCCCCCCGGAGTCGGCATTTTGGGTGCGCTCGACCCGGGGATGGTAGCAGCAACGGCGGCGGTGGTCCCGGCGGCTCTTGCTCTGGCAGCAGGTCCAGCTGTGGCTCTGGAGGTTGGGCAGGAGCTCCTTCCTCCCCAGAGGCCTGTCCCAACTGAGCAGCCCGGCAGCCTTTTATACTGGGGCTGCACTGCGAGCATGCCCAGCAGGGCTGCGGGGGAGGGGCATATTCCGCCCAATAGGTGGGCTCTCCACCCCCCTGTTCAGTGCGGGGCAGACCAGGCCCATCACAGGCCGGGATGGGGATGTGTGTGCCATTTATACCCCTCTCCTCCCTCCCTGCAGTTGGGGAAACCAATGGCAGCAAAGCTATACATGATGGTGTCCACGTTTCCCAGAGTGACGACCCTTTGTAGCAGCACGTGGTTGATGGCCTTGGCTATTTGTTTGACCTCGATTGTAGATCTCCCCACATGAACTGGTTCCTAACTGAGTAGTAGCTGTCCATCATGGCAAGCTTCCATAGGGTGATGGCCACACACTTCTGCATGGGGATGGTGCATCTCATGAGGGTGTCCTGTTGGCTGAGGGTAGGAGTGAGCCACTCACAGAGCTCCAGGAAGGTGGCCTTCCACATGCGGAACTTCTGTTGCCACTGTTGACTGTCCCATCCCTGCAGGATGATTCGGTGGCACCAGTCTGATCTTGTCTCCTGCCACCAGAAGCAGCATTCCAAAGTGTCTGTTATTGCTGAGAAGCACACAGCCAAGGAATAGTAGGTCAGGGGAGGTTGTTGCTGATGGAAAGGCAGCACAATGTTTGCCTTTTCATTCTCCCATTTCTTGGGATGGTCTTCTGATGTAAGGTAGAACAACCCCAATGCTTCTCTACATTATTCTTTCTGTCACTTACTCCAGAGGGCTTCAAAGTATCCATAGATATACTCATCTTTGCACAACCCATATTCCACATCTAGCAATGGAAATAGATGTGACAAAAGTAAGATTATACCATCTCAGTGCCATTGCAAAATTCCTCTACATGGGGCTGATCATCCTGGTATGATAGTATTGGTAGACGGTTTTTGTCCATCTGACAAAAAAAAATGGCTTCTGTGCATCTTGGAATCTGTTCTTCTAATTATATAAGGGTACGTCTACACTACAGCGTTATTTTGAAATATCTTATTTCGAAATAGTTAATTAGAAATAAGATATTTTGAAATAACACGTCTACACACAAAATGCATTTTGAAATAGTGTTTTTCTATTTTTGAAATAGCACTTCCACACTGATTGGACACGCTGAATAGCATTTAAGGCCAGATGAAACTGGTTCCAGCAGGGCATGAGGTCAGTAGTTACTTTGTGTGGCTGCTGCCTGAGGCTATCTGAGGCTTGTGCTTAAAGGGACACCCCTGGACAGCCGGTTCTCAGCTTTCCCTGCTTCCTTGCCTTCCTCGCTGAGGGTCAGCAAAGCATTTTTTTCTCTGCCTGCTTTGGTTGCCCTGACTCGGGACATCATAGCACTCGGCATCATGGAGCCAGAGCTGCCCCTGGGCACTCTGGTGCTCATTATGGATGTCTTTCTGCAAGCCTGGAAGCAATTTCTGGAGGCTGCTTCGAGTGGGGAGATTCACCGTTGGAGCAGTGCTCATGCAGGTATGGCAGTGTCCAGCCACTGTGCCTGGGGTGGGGGAAGGTCAAGGAGAGGATGGGCTGCCCCAAGGAAAAGGGGGGGAGGTGGTGCAAGTCCCCTCCCCGGGAGGGTTTGTTCTGTCCCAGCCGCACTATGGACTGCCCGCAGTGACCAGAATTGCAGAGGGGGTTGCTCCTGGGGAGGAAGTGCAGGGCAGTGGCGGGGAAGGAGCACTGTCAGCCACCCTTGCACCCCAGTGACTCTCGGTTTTGTGTGTCCCTCTGCAGGTGGTCAAGGCCATCAATAGAGTGCTGTTCCACAGAGTCATCCGCCTCACTGATGTGGACGTGGTCATCGAGGGCTTTGGTGCCCTGGGCTTCCCCAATTGCGGGGGGAAGGGGGCAATCGATGGGACGCAAATCCCCATCCGTGCTCCAGACCACCAGGCCTCCATGTACATAAACCGGAAGGGATACTTTTCGGTCATCCTGCAGGTTGTGTCTGACCACTGGGGCCACTTCCTGGACATTAATGTGGGCTGGTTCAGCAAAGCACACAACACATGGGTGTACCACAACTCCTCTGCATGCCAGAGGCTGCACGCCCGGACTTTCTTCCCCGACCGCCACATCAAGGTCGGGGACGTGGACATGCCTGTATGCCTGGTGGGGGATGCGGCCTACCCACTACAACCCTGGCTCATGAAGCCCTACACAGGACACCTCAACCTCTCCCAGCAGGCCTTTAATGCCAGGCTCAGCAGGGCCCGCATCATGGTGGAGGGGGCATTCGGCTGGTTGAAGGCCCGATTTAGATGCCTCCTCACCCACCTGGACCTCTCCGAGAGGAATATTCCGCACGTGGTGGTGGCATGCTGTGTGCTGCACAATTTGTGCGAAAGGAAGGGGGGGCTTTCCTGCCAGGCTGGATGGCAGAGGCCAACCACTTGGCTGGCCTGTACGCGCAGCCCCGCATGGCTGCCAGCTGGGAGGCCCATCGGGGGGCTGTCGGTACCTGGGAGGCCCTGCAAGAGAGCTTCCAGACGGAGGAGGAGTGAAGTATCCCTGGCATGCCCTGCTGGGGTCTTGTGCCTTATTCCACCCTCACATCCTTCCACTTTCCCCTCCTTAACCCCCCTTCCTGATGTAAAATAAAAACACGTGTGTTGCCAAAAACAAACTCTTTTTATTGAACATAACTGGGGGAGGCGGGAATGAGGGTGGGAGAGGGGAGGCGAGAGGGTGGGAGAGGGGAAAGGTAAACCTGGAAGGAGGGAGCTGGAAGGGGGAGGCAAGGGGAGGAAGAGGGAGGAGAAGCTCAGGATTGGGGGTCTTGCTGGTCCACTTATCTTCAAGCACTGCGGCTGCAGGGGCCTCGGTGTCCCCGGGGGGGAGCGGGTATAGCGGGTGGGGCGGGTGGGGGGGAGAGGAAGAAGCAGGAGGGGGAGCAGGAGTGGGAGGAGGAGCGATAGCTGGGCCGGCAGCAGGGGCTGGAGCGGCAGGAGGCAGCAATCTCTGCACCAGCTGTGACGGACCGGGCCGGGTCTGGGCACAGCTGAGGGTGTCCATTCAGGGTGAATTGCTCAAACTCAGGGCTCTTTACAGCCCCAGACTGGAGACCTTCCCAAATAGGCCACAAACCAGTCCCACAGAGCGCTTCAGCTGCCAGCCTGGCCAGCCAGAAGCCTCACGAGCAAAACCCCTCTGACATCCCAGCTCCCTCCGTGCCCCAAACAGCCCCGGGCCTAACCCAAAGTGAGGGCTTTTAGAACCCAATCTCACCTTCCCCGAACGAGGTCTGTCCGGTCCCAAGAAACCAGCCACAGGTCACAGGTCAATTTACATTCTGGATCTTACCCACATATCACGCTGAGCCAATCCTTTAGAATCTAAAATCTAAAGGTTTATTACTAAAAGAAAGGAACGCATGAGAGTAAGGTTGGTAAAGTATCATACATTACATGCATTGAATCTCCCAGTTCTCGATGCAGGTTTGTAGCAGAGATGTAATAACTGCTGGCTTAAAAGTCCTTGGTGTACATCCTATGTCAGGATGGGTCCACAGTTCTTTCCAGCTCGTTGATCCCTGCAAGGCTGCCTCTGGGATGAAGAGCTGAGCTGAGCACCAATATGGAGTCGGCCACATGGCCTATTTATATCCCTCCCTGGTCTCTTCCAAGCTGGAGACAGTCACGTGGTCAGTGGCCAGGCACCTAGATTCCTTCCCAGGTGGGTCTCTGGTACTTAAGAGACCTATTGTTCCTGGTGGCTTGCTAATTAGCATGTCTATAGGCTGAGCTTCTCACACCCATTGCTCAACCACATATAGAGAAACTTTCAGTATCCATACAAAGTACATATTCAAAATTCCACACACAGACATTATACAGATATATGAAGAGCATATACAGAATCAGTAAAAAGTAAGCTTTTGTTCGACACCTCACATGGCCCACTCTGTACCAACTTTTGGGGCAAACACCTCCCCCCCCCATGGGTGCAGCAGCGATCTGGCTGCTTCCCTTAAAGTCTGGCAATGTGACACCAGTGTCTGCAGATGGTCGCAGATGGCAGGGCCCTGGGCAAGCAGCTCCTGCCAGCTCTCCCGCCACAGCTGCAGGTCTTCATGCACCCAGTGCTCCAGGATGCAGACCTGCATTCGCAGGATCCCCAGGTGCTGGCACTGGTACTCCTTCTGGGTCACCCTGCTGGCCCGGGTGTGGGAGGATGTCCTGGGCGGGGTGGTGCACCCTGCACTAGCAGCTGCTGCAGCTGTGGAGAAACAAGAGAAGTGGTCAGTTATCCCTGGGGACACAGTGGGTGAAGCCAGCCCCCCTCTGCAAGGCAAGGATGGCAGGTCTCCGCACCATTAGAGCTCATGTGCTTGCACACAGGCCATGTTTGGCATGTCCTGCTATCCCCTGGAGTGTGAGCTGGCCTGGGACTGCACCCATGCCCCTGTGCTGTATATGCTGTGGGGGAGAGAGGGGGGGAAGGGAGGGGAGATGTGCCCTGCCTCTGCATAGAGGGGGCTTGTGGAGGGAGGGCATCGTGCAGTGTCCCTCCCTGGGGTCAGGAGCATGTCATGTGCCTTCATACATACACGCGTGTGGGTAACAGGCCAGTGCCCCTGTGTGGCAGCCAGCCGGGGCCTCATGCCCAGGGTGGCACGGCACATGCACAGCTTGCTGCATGCTCCATGGTCAGCAAGGCCCACATGCATGGTCCCTGGTCTCCCTCTCCCCCATCCCCACCCCGCATAAGGGGACAGTGATGGCACTCACACGTTGAGGCCTCCCCGGCCTCGGACGACACCGGTGACATGGCTGCTGTGATGCCTCGGGGGTCCTGGGTGAGTGCCACGCTCCCTCCAGGCTCCTGCAACTCCTGGCCGTTGTCCTTCTCCTCCTCCTCTTCCATGCCCTGGTCAGGGCCCTCTGCCCCAGGGTTGATGACCACCTGGGGGGCACAGACCCTCTGACCCCCCAGGATGCGGTCCAGGGCATCATAATAGGGGCAGGGGTCTGGATCAGCCCCTGTTTGGGAGCTGCCCCCTGTGGCCCTGGCATAGGCCTGCCGGAGCTCCTTTATTTTCATGTGCACCTGCTCCTGGGTGCGCATGTGGCCTTTGGTGGCCAGGCTGTCAGCCATCTGCCTGTAGATGGCCGCATTCCTCCATCTAGTGCAGAGATCATGGACATTGGAGGCCTCCCCCCAAATCTGAATGAAGTCCATGATCTCCGCACTGGACCAGGAAGGCGCCCACCTTTTCCGGCCCCTGGCAGGATCCTGGGAGCTGCCAGACTGCTCCTGTGGAGCTGTGGAGGTCTGGGTGCCAGTGGGTTGCTGGCTTATGCTAGGCCAGTGACAGTGACTGCTGGCTCTGTGCTGGCAGGCTTGCAGCTGGCACAGGCACTGTGGCCAGAGTCTACCCCTTTAAGGGCTCTGGGCTGGCAGGGAGGAAAGGAGCTTTCCTGGTTTGGCCCAGAGTGGCCACCAGGGCACCCTGGAAAGGGCTGGAGGCCCCTTATTTCAAAATAAGTGTCTACACGGCGCTTATTTTGATTTAGCCATTTCCAATTTGGCGTTATTCCTCATGGAATGAGGTTTACCAAATTTGAAATAAGTGCTCCGCTACTTCAAATTAATTTCGAAATAGCGGTTTGGCTGTGTAGATGCTAGTAAAGTTATTCCGAAATAACGGCTGTTATTTCGAAATAACTTTGCTGTGTAGACATACCCTATGGGAATAGATAGTGAGGACTTAGTCGAGTGTTCCCATGTATTAAGTGTATTTATTACATTAGAAATATGACAAATTGACAGCACTAGAATATGAAATCTTTTATTTGCCCACAAATATAGCCCCTTTAGGGGGTGGCAGCACTGCACTCTTCCCTACTTTGCAAGATCCATGTGCCTCACTCCAGTTCCTGACAGACCGTTCTATAATTATAACTAAGGAACAACTACTGAGTAATGACAAAGCTCTTTAGTCTTTAGGCTGTAGCCACAAAACTGCCCAAGAGATTGCTAGTCATGATTGTGACGGACCGGGCCGGGTCTGGGCACAGCTGAGGGCGTCCGCTCAGGGCGAATTGCTCAAATTCGGGGCTCCTTACAGCCCCCAGACTGGTGACCTTCCCAAACAGGCCACAAACCAGTCCTACAGAGCGCTTCAGCAGCCTGCCTGAAGCCTCACGAGCAAAACCCCTCCGACACCCCAGCAATATCCGTGCCCAAGATGGCCCTGGGCCTCATACACCGGTGGGGGGGTCTTAGAACCCAACCTCACCTACCCCGAACAAGTTCTGTCCGGTTCCAAGAAACCAGCCACAGATCCCTGGTCAATTTACCCTCTGGATCTTACCCACAAATCATGCTGAGCCAATCCTTTAGTATCTAACTTCTAAAGGTTTATTACTACAATAAAGAAAAGCATGAGAGTAAGGTTGTTAAAGGATAGTACATTACATGCATCGAATCTCCCAGTTCTCAATGTAGGCTCTAGCAGAGATGTTACAGCTGCTGGCTTAAAAGTCCTTGTTGCGCATCCTAGGATCAGGATGGGTCCACAGTTCTTTCCGGCTCTTCGATCCCTGCACTGCTGCCTCTGGGATGAAGTGCTGAGCTGAGTACTAAGATGGAGTCGTCCACATGGACTCTTTATACATCCTTCTTGGTCTCTTCTTGGCTGCAGCAGGTCACCTGGCCAGCAACCTATCCCTGTGTTCTCTGCTGGCAGCCCTCAGGTGTCAGCCCTCATTCTTTAGGTGTGTCCTTGGCCCATTGAGTGCCATTGTCCCACAGGGCCTCGCTAATTAGCATGTCCATAGGCTGGGCTCTGCCCAATGCTCAACCACATGCAGAGAAATATTCAGTATCCACACAGATTACAGATTCCTAAGTACACACACAGACATTATACAATCACATGACTAGCGTACATAGGATTAGCAGACAGTGAGCTTCTATTCAACACTCCACATTGCCCCCTTTTATACCATTTTTGGGGCCAACACCCCCATCTATGGGTGCAGCAGTGATCTGGCTGCTTCCCTCAAATTCGGTAACGTGACAATGATTCAATCCAAGCATTTCATAAAACCATCAAAAATCAATAGGAGTTATGCTATGGACTCCACCTGGATCAGACCCTTGTGTGTGAAATTCTTTTTTTTATTTTTAGGGGCACATATTCTGATACTGATGAAGAACAAATTAATACTGAAAATTAAAAATCTCATAAACTAGCTCGATAGCTTGAGTTAATTATGGAAATGTGTAACAAATGCTGGTTTACTTTTTATTGGAATCAGTTGCATTTTGAATAATCCTGTGGGCAGTGAATTGGTTTTATTTCAAGATCTGGAACTCAGGAGAAGGTTAAATGTGCACAATTTAATGCCTTCAGAATAGTAACTCAGTTTTACATCATTATATTTCATTAATCAGATGGCATGATTTTTTATACTGATGTCCTCTCATATGCAAAACCAATAACATTTCTGGAGAGTTTCCAGTCAAATGTAATAATTTACATCTTGGCTTTACCTGGTATCCTGGCTCCTCATAGCAAGAGAAGCTAATTTTCTTGCTTATCAATCAGGTACATTTTTTTACACAAATAATTAATTATTCATTATTTGGAATTAATTAAATGGCAACAAAAATTGATTGGCATTAAATATATATTCTGGAGCACGCTCCTGCAGCTGATAGTAAGCCTCCATCCCATGCTTCAAAAACATAGTTGTTATTTCGTGGCATCAAATGAAACATTCCAGAAGTGTTTTATTGTTCATATTAAGCCATCTTGTAGCTGGAAACACTTAAAAAACAATGAATAGTCTAGCAGCACTTAAAAACTAACAAAACATGTAGATGGCATCATGAGCTTTCGTGGGCACAAGTGGGTTGTACCAACGAAAGCTCATGATACCGTCTACATGTTTACCTAGTCTTTAAGGTGCTGCTAGACTATTTGTTGTTTTTAAGTTTTTCCAGTTACAGGCTAACTCGGCTCCCCCTCGGAAGCTTTTGAACATGTTGGAGCTGACTTTGCTGATTCTGTCATGAAAGTCAGTTAACAGATCATATCATTGTTTAAAAAATACAAGATAAAGCCTGTGTTCCTATCTCATGTTCTTCACTAAAGCATTGTAATAAGCAGGAATAAAGTCATTACATTATGCAAAGGTATGGAACATTTGAACAAGTGAGTTCTATTGAAATCACTGATTATATTTGTTCGCAGAGGTGTAGCTCATCCGGCATTTCTGTAAACAAGCACAGAAAGGATAGCTACTGTTCCTGAAAAAGGCATCCATGCTTTTCCGTTTAATTTCTCTAGATTTCATACAGGGAGAAGAGAATAAAATAAATGTTGTAGGTGTGAGAAACAGAACATTCTTTTCCTTTAAAATGATGTTGTGATGAAAACAATGGAATGACTTTGTGCCCCATAATTTGTAGTATATAGACAATCAAATGATAAAGCCCTAGACTATAGAGCTGTAGGTGAGTAAAAGAGGAGATCTGAAATTTCAGTTGGTAAGAATACAAGCAGCCTAGTGGAACACTTGCTGCTTGCGGAGGACTGGAAAGATGCAGAAGTGTGTAAGAAGATGAGGCCATTAATAGAATCAGAGCCTCATATTTGATCATGGGCACAATGGTCACCTCCCAGTGAACAAGAATGTTTTGGGGGGAGGAGATTCTTCCTGATTCTCCTCTTCAATCACTCCTCTGACACAAGCACTTTGGGGCTTCAAAGAGCATAGAGCTAGATCTATTGGCTGTTTTTTTTATCATTGCAACATTATTTGTAATTGGGTAACCATGTGTCATCATGTCTAGAATACTGTATTTTGGATTGAATGCTAACATGGTATAGTTTTTATATGGTAGAGCTACTGTCTCCTCATGCACCCTGTTAATTTGTTACCTCTTCTTTTTTTGGCTATTGTGCTACATCTCCTAGCGAACAGTTCATATTCTTGTTATGATCCCTGTCTTCACAATTCCATCCCAACTGAAATTATTCGTTTTTATTTCCATTCAGACAAAGGGAGCCAGAGGGCTAAAATCTTTTCTTTTCTCTTCCTCTTTTTTAAAAAAAAATTGTTTTGGTTTTATCTGAAGATTCAGAATTTCTCAAAAAAAATTCAAATTGAAGTTCCAAAAAGTTATGCAAAGAAATCATAAAACCATTTGGCTCCTCATACTGTTATTGTTGGTATTGTTGCAGTAGCACCTGCGGGACCCCAATCTAGGATCCAGGCTTCCTGAATTAGGGCTCCAGAAACAAGTGTTAAGAGAACCTGCTGCAGAGAGTTCATAATCTAAGTTTATGACAATACACAATTAGTGGAAAGCACCTGGCAATTCTGTGGTCTCGGAGAGAGGCATAAGGATCTTGTGCAAAAAGGGGGTTTTGTGCAAAACAGACACATCCACATTGCATGGTATTGTGCAAAAACCTTTTGCACAAAAACGGATTTGAAGAGATTATGCAAATGAAGCACGAGAAAATGCTAGTCAGCGCTTCATTTGCATTGCCTCTTCCGGCAAAATGCGTAGTGTAGACATAGCCTCTGTCAGGTACACAGTTGGCAGCATGTCCAGTTTAAAAGCTCCTGTCATGATGTACATGAATATGACTTGCAGGAATTTATTCTGAGAGTTCTACACACCATGGCTGCGTCTAGACTGGCATGATTTGCGGAAATTCTTTTAATGGAAAAGTTTTTCCATTAAAAGTATTTCCGCAAAAGAGCGTCTAGATTGGCATGGATGCTTTTGCGCAAAAATTGCTTTTGCGCAAAAGCATCCGTGCCCAGTATAGACATGCTTTTGCGCAAGAAAGCTCCGATGGCCATTTTAGCCATTGGGCTTTCTTGCGCAAAAAATTAAGCTGCCTGTCTACACTGGCCCTCTTGCGCAAGTATTCTTGCGCAAGAGGGCTTATCCCCTGAGCAGGAACGTCAAAGTATTTGCGCAAGAAGCACTGAATTCTTACATTAGAACGTCAGTGCTCTTGCGCAAATTCAAGCAGCCAGTGTAGACAGCTGGCAAGTTTTTGTGCAAAAGCAGCCACTTTTGCACAAAATCTTGCCAGTCTAGACGCACCCCATTTGCACCATAGACCCTGACTTTGTATTCTTATGATGGGGTGTGTAAACTTCAAAGTGGAATAAAGGGATTAAGGACCATTATCCACCCAACCTCTTCTGGCAGGAAGGGCAGGAGGACACACTTACACAGAGAGCTCTTAAACAAAGCTGTCATGGAAGCCCTCACAGCAAGAAAGGGGCTAACAGCTGAACTTGATGAATGATATGGGTGGGTTGTGTGGTTTTCTTTTATTTTTGGTGGTAGTGGTGGTTAGTGTGTAGGATGCTGTTGTGGTTTTTTTTTTTTTTTGTTTGTTTGTTTGTTTTATTTGCTAGTTTATGCTATGCTCAGACTCTCCGCAATTTGCGTAGCTTTTTCCAATCGCTTTTGCAGAAGAGGCTTTTCCGCCATTTGGCCCAGTCTAAATGGGGCCAAATGGCAGAAAAGCCTCCTCTTTGGGTGGAGCCTTTATGCCTCGTGAAACGAGGTATCCCACACAAAAACCCCGTAGTCTAGATGTAGCCTCCAGGAAGGCAAGTGGTAGGAAATGGCCCAGGAATGTAGCCTACAAGCACTCAATGTTGTTTTCTCTCATAGATCCTCTCTGTGGAATGTGCCCCCTACCAATCATCCTTGTGGGGGTAGGGGCATAAAACTCCATTCTACACCTCCTCTTGCAACTGAGGAGAGAGTAAAAACTCTGAGAGTCTCAGGGTGAGGAACCTGCAGGACATTGGAGGACCCTGGAGATGGGCCTTCCTGTTGTGAAGATACACAATGATATGAATTTCTGTGAATTCTGCTATCCTGGTAGAGAGCAAACTAAACTTATCTCTTTACAGAGGCTTTAGAATTGGCTAACTGATTGGGGATTTCCCCTTATAGCCATGAGGTACAGACACAACTATGCAGCCCTATGCCAATTTCTTCCACCACACTGGCATAGGAGATATGGCTGGGCAAAAGGCACATGGCTAGGTTACTGCTTCTCTGATCACCAGAATGGCAACTTGGAGTATGAGGTAGCCAGCAGAATTTAAAGCTTCAAGAAGGTTGCTGTAATTTGCTCGTCAAGACTGATCCTGCAGTCCAAGAGACAGAGACTCCTAAAGGGGGCTTCTTGACCTATGCTGGGAACCAAATATTTAGACCACAGAGTCTAGTTTCTAGTGACTACTAGTTTTTAGTGACTACTATTTTATTTCTGCATTTTGTATTGTACTCGATTCTCCTGAAAGATTTATACTGTGCTTCCTTTCACTGCTAATGTTATGTTTTTACAGCATAAAGTGGCATCCAGGAACATGTGTTCAGCTGTGTGACTGCCAGTCTGGAGCACACTCCTTTGAAGGATGAGCACTGAAACTGGGATACACAGTGAATGGTTTTTTTAAAGGTTAATACCATTTCCTGTCACACATATTCTAGGTCTTTGCAAATTTAGTTCCTGATGCAAAATGCCAAACAGCTACCACAAATGTTAATGAATAGCAAGCAGCAGGTCATGTTTGCTTTAACTTGGATAAAGTGCAGATCTTTTATTTGTGATTATTAAAATGTGTAAGTATCTCTTCAGAAGAGTATTTTAGAAAGCCAATAGTCTGATGCAAAAACATTAATTTGAGTGAAATTTTATTAAGAAAAGGTTAAACAAGATCACTACCCAACTGCTTGTGTGACCTTAACAACAGAGCTGGTGTAGCATGCAAATTCTATACCTTGCAATGAAAAGTTTAAAATACACTTTCACACTAGGCCCCTTAGGAGGAACTGATCCTCATGCCCTCTCTCACATGCTTAGTTCTACTTCAAGTAGAGAGATGAGTAATAACAAGGGATGTATAGGGACTGACGAGTCAAATGGCTGCATTAGACCTATGGTAGATGCCTGCAGGCACTGAAGAGGGTCAGACAGCTCCTGTAGGGTCCAGATTCAGCAGGAGGGAGACACCATTGGTGAAGGATGCCGTGTAGAGAGGGCAAACCAGGTCTTGGGTTCTCTTCAGGGTGAGAAGGCCAAACTCCAGGGGAAAGTCCTGGGAGTTACTGCTGAGGGAATAGAGTTACAGACCTGCAAGGAAGAAGTGACAGGGTGAAGACTCTGAATTCTATTCGGAAAGACTCTGAAAGATTTAAGAAATTGAACTCTTAAGGGGACTATTTTATTATTTAAATGATATGATTAAAGAGCCCTGAGCAGAAGGGGTAACTGAGTCAGAGTGCTGCGCAGCAAGGGTTCTCAACCTTTTTCTTTCTGAGGAACCCCTCTCTCCCCCAATATGCTATACAAACTCCACAGCCCATTTGCGCCACATACCTGGTTTTCTGCATATAAAAGTTAGGGTCGGCACTAGGGGTAATAAGCAATTGCCTGGGGCCCATGACACAGAGGCCCCCGAGGAGCTACATTACTCAGGCTTTCGCTTCAGCCCCAGATAGTGAGTCTCAGAGCCTAAGACTTCTACTTCTAATGCTGTGGGGATTTAGCTTTCTGCCATGGGCCTCAGTGAGTCTAATGCTGGCCCTGCTTGACAGTCTCCCACAAAGGCCTCTCTGCTTGATAGACTTAGGGCCCCAGACTGTTGGTTGATAATTACTGCTGTACAGCCATGCCAGGCCATAAGAGGCACTCAGGAAACAGCTGACCTGGTTCCATAGAGAAAAAAAAAACATTGCCTGGCCAAGCATAGGAACATAGCCCAATTATATCAATTTAAAAATTCCAACTATTATTCAGGGATTTTATTTTATTTGTTGCCTCTTTCACACAGCTATGTTTCTACAAAAGGATTAATCTCTGGACAGTCTGTCAACCTACTTAACAGTTTTGAGAATTCCCATCTATAAATTCATAGATTCTGCACGCCGGTGCCATAGGTCTTGTATACAAGTGCTGTTCCACAGTGGTATGAATCTCTGAAAACATGGGTTGCATGACCAGAATATGGAGTGGGGAGTGCAGCCCCAGCTGGCACGGTGGGGAGCACAGCTCAGGTCAGGACTGGCACCTTGGGGGTGCAACCCCGGCTGGGGCTAGCACGGTGGGAAGCACAGCTTCAGTCCTGGGTGGCACAGTAGAGGGGCACAGCCCTGGCCAGGGCTGGAGTCAGTGGGGCTGGCAGCCAGGAGTGCAGTCCTGGCCAGGGCAGGTGGCAGGAAGCACAGCCCCAGCCAGGGCTGGAATCAGTGGGGTCAGCATCTGGGTGCACAGCCGAGGCTGGTGCTGTGGGAGGCACAGCCCCGGCCACTACTAAAAGCAGCCAAGCTGGCCCCTGTGTGGAGCTGGCATGGTGGGGACTGTAGACAGTGGCAGGTGACAGGGAGCACAGCCTCAGCCTGGAGCAGCGTCTACAGCCGGGTAGGGAGCCTTGACCTCCCCTGGCCCAGCAAACTCCATGCTTCAGGACCACTCAGGCCCCGAGTGTGCTGGACCAGGGAGGTCCGACTTGTACTAGAGATTTAAATGCTAACTGTTTGATTAAGTCTCAATCTGGTTAATGTTTTTCAATGTCTGTTCAGAATTATGTAAGTCTTCTCATTTTGAGCATACCTTTTAAATGCACTTATAGTTGTCCAATATGGCATGCACTGGTGAGAATCAAGGACATGGGATTTGTGCAACTTAATAGTGCCCAGAATTCTTTTATAAGAAAAAAGAGATCTGAGTAGAGCTGTTTGAAATCCATTTGCCAAATATAACATTAAAGAAATGTTAGTGGGTTTTGGCAAAATTTTAATTAATCAATTTATCTTTTTAGTAGTAAACTTTATAACTGGTCAAATGTCAATAGTTGTACATTTGATAGATAGATGAGAATGGCATTCATATACAGTCTAGATGAACTGCTAGGACACAGGATTTGCAAACAGAAAATTCAGGGCTTGAGGAACACAATAGTAATACATTAATGCAGACCTTCTCTAAGCCTGCTCGAGGAAGTCAGTGGAAGTTCTGCCACTGATTTCAATAGTATCAAGGATCAAGTCTCTCATCTTTAAGGAAAATGTCAGACATTATATGTGTATTCTACACCTTGGGCATCCTGGCTTGTGATTTTTAGGTGTGAGATTGTTCTCAGGTTGCATAGCTTGGAAACATTGGCTATGTCTAGACTGCAGGCTTCTTTTCGCATCCACACTGCGAAAGCACATCAAAAAGGCGATCTGCTTTTATGACAGATAGCATTCATACTGAATGGACTCTATCTCGCATGTAAGCTGTGATGACTATGGGTGGAATGGCTACCAAGGCACCTGTGCTTTTTCCTCTTTCCTCTTATTGCAAAAGAACTCCTTCCTCCCCTTCCACACATACCTTTTTCCAAAAGAGCTCTTTTGGAAAAAGGCTTCTTCCTCATAGAAAGAGGTTAACCAATATTGGAAAAAGCCCTCTGCTCTTTCAAATTTTTTTTGAAAGAACGCAATTGCTGTGTGGACGTAATTGAAGTTTTTTCCGGAAAAAATGCCATTTTCCTGAAAGAACTCTGTAGCGTAGAAATACCCATTATGAGCGAAACTTCCAGTAGTGTTAATGATGGTCTCTCTATCCGTGTCTGGAAAAAGAGAAGCAATATCATGCCTGCATTATATACATGTAAAAGTGCCCTCTTAGTGAAAGGCTCTTTACTGTGGGACCTTTTACTGAAGATAAGGTTGAGTTCATTTTTCTTTGTAGTGTGTAGGTAGAACTTACAAACTAATCATACACCTGAACCTCGCTGTGCAAAGGACTATACAAACAGAGAACAAAAAGACAGTCCCTGCTCTGAGGACCTTACTATCTAAATAATGTGCTCTCTCTCTTAGAGCCTAAGCAAGACTGGCTGTTTGCAAAGGGCTTGCGGTATTCGAGACAGCCACCTTTAAGCTAACAAGCTGCCTTTCCCTGAAGTATACGGATTTAGAGAATATAACTCTCATGGAGAGTGGCATAGAGATTATAGTTCTTTAGGTACAATGCAGCAACAATCATTCTTTTATTTAGTGTCCCAATTCAATGAACTATAAATAGATAGAGAGCTAAGAAGGGGATTGCATAATCTTTTATGTTATTTAAATAATTTCATCTCTCCTTGTAAAAATTAGAACCTTCTTACTACTGTATTTTAGATTAAAATGTATCAGTTGAGTTAATAATTGTGTCTCAGGAAAAACTCTTGTTCTCACAATGTAATTCCATATGTATTCTCTAAGGAATCTACTTATTTGGCTGTATATTGTATATATAAAAAAGATAATTGAAGCTTGCCTAGTGTTTATGGAAACAAGTGTTACTGTTAGACATATTATAGGTCATTGATGTATAAACAGCCAGGAAGAAACCCAACAGTTGGGGAATTGTGGCTATGTTTAAACTAGCACTTTTTTTTGGTGGTTTTTTTTTTTTTTTTTTTTTTTTTTGGTCAGGGGTGTGAAAAAATATACCTCTGATTAACATACGTTTCAATGAAAAAAAAGCACTGATGTGGATGGTGCTATGCTGGCAGGAGAAATTTTCCCTCTGACATAGCTACCACTTCTCATAGGAGATGGTTTGACTATGCCAATGGGAGAGCTGTTTTCCATTCATGTACAGGAAGTACATGGGAGACCTTACAATGGCACAGCCGCAGGGTACAGCTCTGTTGCTGTGAAATGTGTGGTGTAAACATAACCAGTATGAAATAAAGTACCCCCAGAGAAGGGCAACCTTCTCTGCAGCTGCACAAAAGGGACATCAATGTCAAAGCATGCAACCCTAGATGACTATCTAGGACATGGGATTTGCAGACAGAAAATTCTGGGCTTGAACACAAAAGTATCTTATGAGATGTGCTAATTATTTTCATTTTTAAAATGCATTCTACCATTCATATTAGATTCAACAACTGCTTTTAACCCTCGCTCCTACAACATACTCCATGTGGGCACATCCCTGAGTCAATGTGGAACTCATTGCAGGATCAGGACCTTAATGCTATGTTGGACAAACTAACAGAAACAATATCTGGTGGACTTAAGCGCTCTAAAAATGTATTCATCTTGTCCTGGGTTTCACAGGAAGATCCAGTGTGCATTCAAAGGGAAAACTTACTGAAATATTAACTGCAAGTGAACAAGAGACTTTAAGTTTTGAATAGATTCAAATATTCTGTTTCAGAAATAAAAAATAAGCACTTCATTAGCATATCATCTGCATATGTTTTTAGAGGAAACCACACCCTATTTTGAATGACTCTAATAGCTAAATGCTAGGTAAAAATGCTAATTTCAAGAGGCAGAGTGAGAGGCACTGGCAAAGTAAATATGGGGAGTTTGGACTTCAAGGAAATTTCATCTCCATTTCATTTAAACCTCTTACATTGAACTATTGAGGTTTTAAATCATTATTTTTTTTATAGAAGGCTGAACAGAATGGCAACCCAGGTGCAACTGAAAAGATGGGGGGGGGGCAGTTTATCATCTCTCTGAACCAAAAATGTGCAAAATACTTAATGGTACAAGGGAGGTAGACCACTGACTTCTCATTAACCTTCCTCTTAAAACAAGAACAAGGAGATGTTCAGTGTTATTGAAAGGCAATATATTTAATGCTGGCAGTAAACCTCTCAAGATTTTGACCTAAACTACCTGTTGAGTAACACAGAGAAGGTTATTCAATAATCGTCTGCTACAGATTTTCCTATGTTCACCTCTGAAAGCAGTTGTCATGGGCTACTATCAAAGATAGGGTGCTGGACTAGACAGACCACTGGTCTGGTCCCATCTGCAAATGCTTACGTAAATACAACCTGATTATGTACATTTCTGAAACACTGATGAGAGCTGGATGAATTATTCATGTATAAGGGTACTATTTCATATGCACTACAATTGTTGACTTGCTCTGAAAGACATTTATTTTTCATGGAATAGCATAAGATTGTAGCAGGTGGAATTAGTTGACAAATACAGAAAGTGATTAATGTTCAAGCAGGAAAAAATGATGCTGACTAGTTCAGCTTGCAATTGTGAGGTCATCCTGACCAATATTTTCAAAACAGATAAAGGAATTAAGAACTTAACTTTAGGTATTAATTTTTGGAAATTTTAATATTATTTATAATTAATGAAAGAGTCACTGGGTAAGTGTCCCATTTTTTGCACAAATTTCTATGAAGATTCATGCCATATGTAAGTTATTTGCTATTTTTATTCTCCTATTTCAAAGGCTTATCATCCAATCGCAGAACAGAAATATCATCTGTCTTAGATCACTTACAAGTAATAAATAATGAACAATTTGAAAAGAAACAAATTGGAAGTGGATGCATGTATGTGTAAACAGTATACTGACTGCTTTTCAATACTGCATATATTTACATAAATTGGGATCAGTTTGAGAGTGATTCTGAAGAAAAAAACTGAAAAAATTCACAACAAAATTTAGCAAGCTTTAATGATGAGTAAATATGCATTTTATTTCTTTAATCCAAATGTTGTTGATTTTAAACTTTTTTTGTATTTCAGGAATAGCAACCTTTTAAAGACTGCAGCATCTGTTTATAATCCTACTTATTGCATTTTCAAGAAAACTATTATAATAATAATAATCAACCTAGACTTGAAGCCAAAGCATTAGAAAAAATTGTGAATAGATCAAGGCAGAACATCCCACCAGTTTCAGGTCATTTTTTCCTTAGAGCTGAATATTGCTTTGTGGAATAAAAACTGGTTGAAGGACAAGAAACAAAAGGGAATGATAAAAGGCAATGGACTGAATTTTGGGTAAGTGTCTAGTGATGTATAACAAAGATCAAATTTGATCTGATCTTCCAGATACTTTATTAATTATCTAGATAAGGGAGTAAGTAGCACATTAACAAAAAACATAGATGACACCAAGTTAGGGGAAAAGCAAGAAAGACCAGTAAAGACAGATAAGTGATGCAAAACATAGTTGGAAATGTGGCTAGGAAACTTAATGAGATTCACTTTGAAAAATGGAAGTAACGCTAGCTGAGGGAAGATAATCCAAAACAGAGTTATTCAGTGAAAGGCAGGGGAAAGCAGTAATGTTGAAAGAAATGTAGGGCAAATAAGCAGATAAAAAATTGACTTTGCCATGTGATTTGACAGCAAAAAATGCCAGTGCAATCTTGAGCCACACCATACTGTAGAACATGGTGGTAATATAAGTCTAGTTCAGTGTAGTACAGGTATTAGGTTTCATCCTGTGTATATTGTTACTGTAAAGATATTGTTAATTTGAAGGTAGGAATTAGAAATTATGAATTGGGTAAAATAAGTGTAGTAAGTAATGATTACTCAAGGACAAGATAAAAATCTACAATTCTGAATAAAGTGTAAACAACCAAAAAGGGGGAAAATGGTTAAGGTAAAACAAAGGGGGCAGGAGTAAAGAATAATATAAAGAAAAGGGGGAAAAAAAGCTTCCTCATAATGAGATTTTTTTCAGACTGGAGAATTTAGCACTCAAGGGCAGTAATGTAAGATCCACTGCTTTGGACTCAGTACAAGATTAGTAATTAATTTCTGGCACCATTAGTCGATGGCAATACTCGCATTGACTTCAAAGGGGCTGGTCAGTATTTCAACCTAGGACTGAGTCTTGCATTGTCAATGGAATAGATTAAATGACTTAGCAATTATTTTCCAGTTGTAACTGTTTAGGGTGGCATTCTACTCTGTTAACCATATAAATGTATAATAATCCAATTAAAGTCAATTGAGTTAGTCTAGATATACATCTGTGTAAATGGGAACAAAATTTAATCCTTGGTTTTTTCTTCTCTTCTTCAGAAAAAGTTGCACCCTAGGTCAAATTGCATCTGATGACTAATAAGCATAAAATCCAAAACATAATCGTTTGGGAACCTATAGGTATGGATGACAGCCTGGGACTTATGACACAAGCTTATAAAGAAGCTCATTATGCTGGAAGAATACCCCCCTGATACCCTATATAGACATTCCAGGAAAGATATTGTACTTTACTGGCACATGTGAGAATGTCTATAACCATAATTTATAGAAGACTCTGTTCACCACCTGGCTACTGCTTGCCTTTAGAGTACATTTCAGACTATTCAGCACACTGCTGCGTGTCCAAAAGAGCATTACTCCTTTCATGTAATACTGAACATTATATTCTTATAAATGTGAATCTAGAAGTTCTACAAGGTAACCTCTAACTTGCATTGTGTGCAGAGAAGATGATGCTGAAAGGAGTGAATCAAGTACACTCGTAGGTCAAGGTCAGTATCACTACAAATAATAAACTGCAAGTATTGGCAGGACAGCACATTTTTCATTGTGGGGAGCTCAGTATCCAGTGTAGCTTGGGAAACTGATGGCTGTTCAAGTTTATACATGTATGATAGTAATGATAGTTAATAGACTGCAGGTTTGAAATAAGCAAAAGGAGTTTTTATCTCTCTCTATATAAAAACATTTTTCCCGAGGGACGACACAGTGACATCATCACGCCACTCTTCAGGCTCCACCCTCCCATGTCTCTCTGCCCCAGACACTGTTCAGGAATGGCAAAGACACCTGGCAGTCCCACCTGGGCAGATTCCATCTCCTGAAAAGCTGCAGCCAGAGCTGAGCAGGCAGGACCCTTTGGAGGCGGAATCTGCCCAGGTGGGGCTGCAAGGCGGCTTTGCCCAACCCCAAACAGCATCTGGGACAGGAAGTTATTCCATCCAGGGTCTGGGCATCACTCTGGATCAGCCTGACTCAGGGAATGGTCCCCCAGTATAGAAAGGATTTGGTTCAGTCCCTCAGACAGAGACAAACTCCTACAGGATCTATATAGAGCATTCATAAAACTGAAATACCCACCCGGAGAAGTGAAAAAACAGCTTGACAGAGCCAAAAAAGTACCCAGACATGAACTACTTCAAGACAGGCCAAAAAGAGTAAACAACAGAATTCCACTTGTCATCACTGACAGTCCACAACTTAAACCCCTCCAACGCATTATCAACAATCTACAGCCTATCCTGGAAAATGATCCCTCACTCTCAGCAGCCTTGGGGGACAGACAACCCCCAATCTCAAATGGTATGAACAAAAATATCGGTTGGTGCTCAGGGTGTGGCCAATTTGCACTGGGAATGGAGGCAGGATTTGTGTCCCCAGCCGACCACTGCCCCATCCTCTGCAGCGCCCTGAGTGTCCACACAAGCGCAAAGCCACATTGATGGAAACCACCGCTGCAGTCCCGCAACCCCTGAGGCATCAGGGATGGGAGGCCCAGCAGCGTTCACAGTGGCTACCAACACAACCGAGTGTGGGCAGAGTAGTGGGGCGGGGATGCCTCTGCATGGTAATGCCCAGAGACCCCCCTCCTCACTGCATGGCTCCCCGGCCCTCTTTCCATCCTCCATGTGTGTCCTCAGCCCCTCTACTGCCCCCTCACAGACTCCCATCCCCCCTTCTCAACCTGGCATACCAAAGGAACTCCCGCTCTCTGACCCTCCCTCCAGCCTCATTCTTTGCCTCCTTTGTATTTCCTCTGCCCATAGACATCCCCCTTTTCTGCTTCACAGCACCCCAGCAATGCCACCTTTGCTGCCCCTTCTCTCCAGGCAGCTGCCCAGATCACAGCACCCAGAGCAGCTCCCCCACAGAAATTCCTGCATACGGGCCTGGTGCCATTTCTTTGCTGGTTAGGTTGCTTGTTCATGGGAGGGGGCAGGGTGTGTGTAGGGAGGAAAGGGGATAAGGGTGTATGTGGGGATGGGTGGTGCAGTAAGGGGAAAGGTGGGGGTGAAGGGGATATAGGAGTGGAGGCAGAGGGATAGACAGTGTAGGGGTGAAGGGGAGGGTTAGGGAAGTAGGGGAAGTAGGAATATGGAGGAAGGAGGTGGGAGTATGGATAGGCAGTGTGGGATGAGGAGGGGAAGGGTTAGGAAGGAAGGGTGGGTGTAGGAATGGAGGTGGGGTAGGGATGGAAGGAGGAGATGAGGATGGGGATTAGGGAGGTTGGTAGGGGTAGGAATGGAGACAGGGAAATGGGGGTATAGAAATGGAAGATGGATATGGGGCTAGGGATGGAAGGAGGGAGATTGGCAGAGTGGGGAGGAGGGTGTAGGAATGGAGACAAAGGATTGGGGGTGTAGAAATGGAGGACAGAGGTGGGGCTAGGGATGGAAGGAGTGGCTGGGCTGTGGGCCATGGGCTATTTTATTGGTGGGTGGGGCAAGAGCAGGAAGGGTGTGGACGGGGGGACTGGCTGGCGATTGAAGGAAATGAGCGGGTGGGATGGGCCGAGAGTGTTCACCTAGAGGGAGCCCATCCAGGCGTGTGGTGGGTGGGAGTTGAGAAGGGTGTGAGTGACTTGGGGCCATGGAGAGCACAGCTGGGCTCAGTGATACATTAACAGGCTCTCTGGCAGAAGGGTGGTTGGGGAGCATAAGGAGCAGGGGGCACAGTCCTCTAGTATCATATATATAGTAGCCCAATGTATGTGACTCTGTAACACTGTAGCGTTATGAGTCGCCTCTGGGGGGCGCTGTTGCCTCGTGCTGTGGCGCTCAGCTGAGTTCTGCGCCGCTCAGCCGGGCCACCGCGTGGGAGCAAGTGGCACAAGCGGCTGTTTGGGCCCCGCAGTCCTCATGCAGCACCCCCATGCTGCATGGGGAGCGCAGGGCCCAAATGGCCGCTTCCGCCGCTTGCTCCCCTGTGGTGGCCCGGCTGAGTGGCACAGAACTCAGACAAGTGCAACGGCGGGAGGGGAAGGGGGTGGGGCAGTGATGTACACAGCCAGGGGGCGGGGACCGGCTGTGTACGTCACTGCCCTGCCCCCCTTTGCCTCCCGTTGTGGCGCTCGGCTGAGTTCTGCGCCGCTTGCTCCCCTGCGGCGGCCCGGCTGAGCGGCGCAAAACTCAGCCAAGCACCACGGCGGGAGGAGAAGGGGGGGCCGGGCGGTGACATACACAGCCCCGGCCCCTGGCTGTGTACGTCACTAGGGTAGGGTAAAAAAAACCCAGATACCCTTGATTGGGGGCGGGAGGTGGGAGGGACCAGCCGGGAGAGGAGTGGGGCTGGCTGGGAGGAGGGGGGCGGGGCGGGAAGCAGAGCTGGGGGGGTCAGAGGCAGTGTAGCTGGCCAGGGGAGAACAGGGGAGGGGCAGCCGGTGGGAAGCAAAGCTGGTCGGGGGTGGGAGTCGGGGGCAGCGAGGCTGGCCGTGGGAAATTAGGAGGAGGAACTGGCTGGCAGGGGGCTGGGAGAGGGAATCAGCCGGCGGAGAGCTGGACTCACCCAGGCGCGTGCAGATCCCAGGGTGCTGCCTGCCCTGCTCATGGTCCCAGCGAAGCAAGTCCAGCTGCGGCTCCAGCACGTGCTGGAACAGCACTCAGGAGCAGGGACAGAGCTTCCCCTGCTTCCCAGAGGCAACTAGAGGCTTCCAGAGCCGATCGCACCCCACCTCCCAGCCACTCCCCTGCCCCCACCAGGCTTCTGTCTGGTGCCCAGCCGGAGAACCAGAAAATACCGGACATTGTACATGTCCGGTATTTTCTGATTTTTTTTACCGGACAGCGGGCCCGAAAACTGGACTGTCCAGTAGAAAACCGGACACCTGGCAACCCTATATGTCACCACCCCGGCCCCCTTCACCTCCCGCCGTGGTGCTCAGCTGAGTTCTGCGCCACTCAGCCGGGCTGCCACAGGGGAGCTCAAACGGCCGCTTGCTCTCCCGCGGCGGCCCAGCTGAGCGGCGTAGAACTCAGCCGAGCGCCATGGCAGGAGACGAAGGGTGGCGGGGCGGTGACGTACACGCCCAAGGGGCGGGGCCTGGATGAGCATGCATCCCCGATGGAGACAGAGGAGAGTGGAGAGAGTGAGAGGCAGGAGGAGAAGAGAAAGAGAGAGCGGAGAGAGAGTGAGAGGCAGGAAGGAGAAGAAAGAAAGAGATGGAGAGAGGCAGAGGCGGAGGAGAGCTGAGAGAGAGAGGGGGAGGCAGTAGGAGGAGGAGAGAGAGAGAGAGATGGAGCGAGAGACTGGAGGCTCAGGAGAGAAGACCGATGTGGAGGAGAGACCTGAAAATCCAGTCTTATGATGGGCTAATTGGCTAGTTCTTATAATAGGAATCCAAATATAGACAAGGGTTTACAATTCATATATGTTTTGTGTGAATGTATCTTTCGATTTCATAGGGCATTTCATGAATCTACCATCCTCACATACACTTTTTGAAAAAAAGTCTAATTGCATGTAACTAACATTTTTAATGGTGTAATTGCTTTATATTTTAAATTGCAAAAAAAACAAAAGTTCCATTTGCTTTAAACCTGGACATTATTGCATACTGATAATAAAAATTATGCAGAACTACCATTGGAAACGTAGCCTTGGGGCTGCCTGTAGTCTTTTAAAATGTTCGCCATCCAGATTATAAATTAGAGAGAACAACATATGAAAACAACTCTCCAAATATACTTTTTGAAATGTTACACAGTAAAAGATGCAGTCCCTGATCCTTGTTACTAAGTGAACATTGAGAATGCATGTAGGAAAATAATACTAGTAAGGGGAAATAAATCTTCTGCTTCTTAATGGATATATCTTATGGGCTAACTTGTGCCATTTAGACACATTCCTGAGTATAAGTATAAGATAAACATCTCTAGTTCGGCACCCTCAGGACTTGACTGTTGCCGAACCAGAAAGTTTGCCTGGCCAGGGGAGGTCAATATTGTCTAGCAGTATTACCAACACTTACACTGCTTACTGGGCTCTTAGAAGACATTTAGGGATAAATTAGAGTTAAATAGCAGCACAACACTGAGAGTCAGGACTGGTGGCTGTAAACAAACTTCATGGGACTGCGGGAAACTTGGCCACGCCCATGATAAGTGGACATCTGGCTAACTAAAATCATGATAGACCACAGATGTTGCCAGACCAGGGAGTGCTGGATGACAGAAGTTCAACCTATTTTAGTTTTGCCTCCAGGCAAATAAGTGAGGGCTTGTACCTCACAGAGTTTCTTCATGGGCTAGTGTGATAGGAGGAGCATGGCCATAGCCCCTATTTTTTCCTATCCCTCTTTTGGGGCAATATAGTCCATCGGCAGAGGGAGAAAGCAGTCTTCATGCTACCCCTAAGTTCTGGAACTGCAACTGTGATTGTTCTTTGTGTGGGGCATGTAAAGGGAAGAGGTCCCTTATGCCACATGAGCCCATGCAGGGCCCAGTCAGAATCTGGCTCTACATTCACGGTGTCCCTCATCCATTTTCACCCACTCCTAACTTTAGCCATATAGTGCTGCAAAATAATATTAACAATATTACTAAGTATTTATGTAGCACATTGCATCTCCTATCAAACGGTATCGATCAACCCTCACTATATTGTATTGTGGCAGGTACAGAATTAACCCCCTTTTAGAGATGGGTAACTTTAAACACGGAGAGGTGTCACATTGTGCAAAATATAATTACATAAATGTGTACTGACAAAGTTTCTCAGATCCTAAACTCTAGATTGAATTTCCCAGCACATGAGAAGTTTGGTTACTGATATAACTTTGTGACACTGGAGCCAGGTTGATTGGAGAGAAGGCATCATTTAGGGTTTACTTTCTCTGAACACAATATGCCCGGCTTGGTATCTCTAATATTCCATGTTCAATATTGATTGTACCTTTGTAGACATTTTCTCAGCATTCTCCAATTGCATAATATTTAACTAGTTAAAGGACTCAATTCATTCTGAAAGGAAAAAGCAACTTGAATATGTTTCCCACATAATACATTTTACCTCTATCAGACAGAAATGTCTGCCTGGACTGGCATTGGAAAAAAATTCAGAAAAGGGCAACAAAAATGATTAGGGGTATGGAATAGCTGCCATATGAGGAGAAATTAATAAGACTGGGACTTTTCAGCTTGGAAAAGAGATGACAAAGGGGAAATATGATACAGGTCTGTAAAATCATGACTGCAGTGGAAAAAAGTAAATAAAGAAGAGCTATTTACTCCTTCCCATAACACAGTAACTAGGTATCGCCAAAATGAAATTAATAGGTAGCAGGTTTAAAAACAAACAAAAGGAAATACAACACAGAGTCAGCCTGTGGAACTCCTTGCCAGAGGATGTTGTGAAGTCCAAGACTATATTAGGGTTCAAAAAAGAGCTAGATAAATTTATGGAGGTTAGGTCCATCAATGGCTATTAGCCAGGATGACTGGGAATTATGTTCATAGGCTCTGTTTTTCAGAACGTGAGAATAAGGGGAGGGATCACTGAATGATTACCTATTCTATTTGTTCTCTCTGGGACACCTGGCATTGGCCACTGTCGGTAGACAGGATATTAGGCTAGATGGACCTTGGGTCTGACACAGTATGGCCGTTCTTATGTTCTTATAGATTACCAAATGATTTTGTGTTGGTTCTAAGATTGAACACTGGGTTACTTTCTCAGAAGTTATCTGAAGTGTCTTTCTAGTTTGGTCTGCTAAGATGGAAATGCAAACAGTAAAGACAAATCTTTCTGATAATGGAACTTTAGTAATAACCATCTTTACTATACCAAAATGGACAAAACCATATGGCTAATTACCCAGTAGCATGAAAGTAAAATGAGACTAGTGAAAATGAAGGAAAGGATAGTTTTGCAAATTTTATTACAAACAAGTATTTTGATTAGTAAAGAAAAAAATTCAGACTTGCATCACAGGGTCTGATTTGTCCTTGAAGGCACTTCAACCTAACACTTTAGGTTTTACTATATCTAGAAGTAATGTCAACTGTCTCTTTGAGGAAGGGACCAGCTTTTTGTTTTGTGATTGTATACTGCCTGTCATAGCTGGGCACTGGTCCATGACCAGAGCTCCTAGGTGCTACCTCAATACAAATTATAATACATCTCGGTTAATTCCAGGTTATTATTAATGTAGCATTTAACTTGACTACAATCATAGGTGCTTATTTGTGCTCCATGCTCCTGCCTTCACTACAATTCAGTATGTTGTCAGAGCTGGCTAGATTCCACCTACAGAGAGAAAGAGGATAGAATAGGGAGAAGATGAATGAGTAAGTGAAACAACTCTGCAATGCGAGAGAATGGGTTGTTTTAGAAAGAAAGAAAGAAAGAAAGAAAGAAAGAAAGAAAGAAAGAAAAGCTCAAATATTCTATATTCTGAAAAGGACTATGAAGAAAGTGGACTCTCTTTGACTTCACTAGGCTTTGCAACAACCCCTTTCTAAGGACACCATGTGGTTGAACCCTCTGGGGCAGATATTCCTCCCCCCAAACAAAATTCTAACAAGTACTGAAGCACTGTGTCAAGGATCATCTCTGTCTCCTCCATCCACATGGGAGAAAAGAAAAAAAGAAGTTTGAAATGAGATTTCAGCTTTCACTCCTGGGCTTTGATTAGCAATAGGGGTGAAACACATTAATGGTATAGCACAACTTTTAATTAGATATTTTTAATGCAAATCTGACATTAAAAAGGATGCCTGATTTAGCATATCAATAATTTTAATTATAAAACACCAGGGAGTGGTCAGACAATGAAGCCACTGTTTGGCATGATTAACTCTCTAATAAAAAATGTATGTGGTAGGGAAATGATTGGCGCTCAGATGGGATAAAAAGTCTTCACCTTTCAATTAGATCAAGTGTGGCTAGGTTGGCAGCAACTGAAAAATTGTTCTCTCAGAAGTTGGTTGCTTTTGGAGTTGCCAGTGGCCCAAATATTACAATATGCCTTCAATAATGGAATGAAGCACTGGTGGGGAGGAGAGGGAGGGGGCTGCTAAGAGATGGATCTTCTGGCCCCAATCTCATGACATTGATCAGAGTTACAGATTACTATATTACTATCACATGGCAGTGCTTAATCTACTGAAGTCAATTGCTACTATTTCCATGATTAGCATTCAGGGAAAAATCACATCTGGAGAAAGATAGAAAGTAATTGAGTGTCAGCTAGCAAAAGAGTACACATGTCACAGAAAAACCACTGCCACACTTCTCATTCACTGGCACTCTCATTGACTTCAGATGCTACCATGTACAGTTTCATGATGCTGCCAGCTTCATGTACAGTTCAGACAGCTATTCAGCTTCCCTTGTGCTACTGTAATCTGAAGTCAAAACTGCCTCCAAAATACTTCTTCATTATAGTATACATATTTCAGAGCATAGAATCATAGAATACTAGGAAGGGACCTCAAGAGGTCATCAAGTCCAGTCCCCTGCCTTCATAACAATACCAAGCATAGTCTAGATCATCCCTGACAGGTGTCTGTCTAACCTGCTCTTAAATATCTCCAGTGATGGAGATTCCACAAGCCCCTCCCCCATCGCAATTAATTCCAGTGTTTAACCACCCTGACAGTTTTCCTAATGTCCAACCTAAACCTTCCTTGCTGCAATTTAAGCCCAGTGCTTCTTGTCCTATCTTCAGAGGCCAAGGAGGACATTTTTTCTCCATCCTCTGTGTAACACCATTTTAGATACTTGAAAACCACTATCATGTCCCCTCTCAGGGTATGTCTACACTACAGAGTTTTGTCGGGAAAATGGCTGTTTTTCTGACAAAAACTGATTAATGTCCACACTGCAATTGTGTTCTTTTGAAAGAAAATCAAAAGGACAGAGGGGTTTTCTGGCATTGATAATCCTCTTTCTACGAGGAAGATACCTTTTTCCGAAAGAGCTCTTTCAGAAGCTCAAATATTACAATATGCCAATATGCCGTATGGACGGGGAAGAGGGAGTTCTTTCGCAAGAAGAGAAAAGAGGAAAAAGCACAGGTGCCCTGGTGGCCTCTCCATCCATAGTAATCACAGCTTACATGAGAGATAGTGTCCACACTGAATGGATGCTATCTGTCAAATAAGCAGATTGCTTTTTCGATGCACTTTGGCAGTGTGGATGCTCTCTTTCAGAAGAAGTTTTTCCAAAGATCTCTTTTGGAAAAGCTTCTTTTGAAAGAAGCCTGCAGTCTAGATATAGCCTCGGTCTTCTCTTTTCTAAACTAAACAAGCCCAGTTCTTTCAGTCTTCCCTCACAGAACATGTTTTCTAGACCTTTAATTATTTTTGTTGCTCTTCTTTGGAGCTTCTCCAATTTTTCCACATCTTTCTTGAAATGTGGTGCCCAGAACTGGACACAATACTCCAACTGAGGCCTAATCAGCACAGAGTAGAATGGAAGAATGACTTCTTGTGTGTTGCTCACAACATTCCTGTTAATACATCCCAGAATCATGTTTACTTTTTTTGTAAAAATGTCACATTTTTTACTCATATTTAGGTTGTGGTCCACTATGACCCCTAGATTCCTTTCAGCAGTACTCCTTCCTAGACAGTTGCTTCCCATTCTGTAAGTGTGAAACTGATTGTTCCTTCCTAAGTGGAGTACTTTGCATTTGTCCTTATGAAACTTCATCCTATTTACCTTAGACCATTTCTCCGGTTTATCCAGATCATATTGAAGTATGACCCTATCGTCCAAAGCACTTGCAACCCCTCCCAGCTTATTATCTGAAAATTTAAAAGAAACACATTTTAATAAATATATGTCAAATGTTTTCATTTCAAATCATGTTCAGTGCAAGCCAAGCTTTGTTTTTCTAGGTCTAAAAAACTATAAACATGGTTGTAAAAACTAGAGGGATCTCTGAGATGACATGCACAGGTGCTAATAATGAAATAAGACTGCTATAAATTGCTGAAGTGCAAAAATATCAATGCCACTGGCAAGTTAGCAGGAGAAAGGATCTTGTACATTACCAATTAAAACAAGGTCAAGGCCCCAGAAATATATCCAGCAGAAGCATTAATCATTGACAGAGGAATAGAAAATATGGAAACTAAATAGCTTTCATTATTTTAATTGAAAAGAAGAAAGCATAGGCAAACTTAATTTCAAATGATAAAAACAACCTTATTGTTTGATTCTTGTAATCCCTATGGATAAATGAACCGCTGTGAAGAAAATACCCATCCAACCTACATGAAATACCCCACTTTAAAAAGATTTAGATAATTACCTGTTATCTCCCTAACTTTCAACTGACTCTTCTGCCTTCTGTGACATACTGTCAATGTCAAATCCATAGAAAGGATTCAGCAGAGCTGTTAATTTCTACAATGGTGTCTTCTGGCCTTTGAATCTCATATACTCAACTGCTTCCTGTATATCAAAAGCCCACAATATGTAAGAATGTCTCTTAGCCAAGGCAGCTTTGTAATGTATGAGATTTGAAGAGCAAGGCGGATTTAACAAAGGCACAATTGATTGAATTTTGAAATACCAATAGCAATATGACAGGGATATTGAGGGTAAAAGAGAAAAGGGAGCAACCTGGAAAAAAATGGAAAATGAAAAATTTAAATGGGTTCAAGAAGTTAGCATTAACTGAAGAAGGGATGTATGAGACAAGGTTGGAGACTGGATCAAAAAAAAAAAAACCACTCCACAGAGGGGAAGATTTGGTGTATGCAACTTGAATCCTGCTCAAGTGCAATCTGACTCATTACTGAACTTGGTCTGCTGGTTGGGATCATTAGCTTTCCCAGCCCAGGCTATGTACTGATGCAGAATGTGATGTGAACATTGGTCTATGCCCTCCAAGGATTTAATTTGACTGTTGGATAGAGGGATGGAGCAGAATGAGCAGAAAAACTAGTAGAGAAAAAAATTTCAAATGTTTTGCCAAACACATGTGTTACCTCAGAGACAGATGGTGCTGGGAAAGGCAAATCCATCCCAGGAGCCCAGCCATGCATGGAGGGCAGATAGTGTCAGCCAGGGAGGATCTGGTCAGTTGGTCAATCCTCTGTGTGTACCCTATAAGCTGAGTGCTTGGGTGGCCTCCCAAAAGAGATTAAAATACTGCCCAGCTGATTAGCAGAGCACCCATAATGCCCACAGCTGGCAGTATGTGTTTCTACCGGTGGTGCACATTCACACATGCCTTGGTACACATAACAACATTTAATCTGCACACGGACGGAAAAAAATATGAGGGTGCAATGGGTGACACATCTCCAACATATCCCCCCATGTATGTCAGGGAGGTATCACCTCTCTCCATGTGAAAACTAAAGCTTTAAAGAAGGTAAATAAAAAAGAATTCAACTGTTCAGTATTTGTTTTTAATGAGGACTCAGTCAACTTGATGTTAATTTGAAAATTTCTACTGCAAGTTCTGACTGATTGCTGTTGAACTCGCTTGAAAATATGAGTCATATTACTAGTATCTCTGATTCAACATAGGGAAATCTATGATTTATTTCCTGTTACAAATATTGTTGGCCAAAATTTACTCAGTGGCCCCTTCCATTCACAGACAGTAACATAAATTTGACACGTAACTCAGCCCAGTAGTCTGAGTTTCAAATCTCTTCTACAGGGCAATTGATACATTGTACTATAAAAGTGTTGAGAAATTTTGGTATTTTCTGTGTTTTTGGGGGGCCATGTGACCTGTAACAATGTCTAAAAGAAACATCTGAAATTCTAATGTGAAGTGCATTTTAATTAATGATAGTTAGAATACTAGAACTAGAAGGGACCTTAAGAGGTCATTGAATCCAGTCCCCTGCCCTCACAGGACCAAGCACCATCTATATCATCTCTGATAGATGTCTATCCAATCTGCTCTTAAATATCTCCAGTGATATAGATTCCACAACCTTCCTAGGCAATTTATTCCAGTGTTTAACCACCCCGATAGTTAGGAAGTTTTTCCTAATGTCCAACCTAAACCTCCCTTGCTGCAATTTAAGCCCATTGCTTCTTGTCCCATCATCAGATGCCAAGGAGAACAATTTTTCTCCCTTCTTCTTGTGCTACCATTTTAGATACTTCAAAACAGCTATCATATCCCCTCTCAGTTTTCTCTTTTCTAAATTAAACAAGACCAATTATTTCAGTCTTCCCTCATAGAACATGTTTTCTAAGCCTTTAATCATTTTTATTTTTCTCTGGACCTTCTCCAATTTCTCCACATCTTTCTTGACATGTGGTGCCCAGAACTGGACACAATACTCCAGCTGAGGCCTAATCAGCACAGAGTAGAGTGGAAAAACTACTTCTCGTGTCTTGCTCACAACACTCCTGTTAATGCATCCCCAAATCATGTTTGCTTTTTTTGCAACAGTGTCACACTGTTGACTCATGTTTTAATTGTGGTCCACTATGATCCCTAAATCCCTTTCAGCAGTACTCCTTCGTACACAATCACTTCCCATTCTGTAAGTGTGAAACTGATTGTTCCTTCCTAAATGGAGTACTTTGCATTTATCCTTATGAAATTTCATCCTCTTTACCTCAGACCATTTCTCTAGTTTGTCCCAATCATTTTGAATTATGACCCTGTTCTCCAAAGCACTTGAAACCCCTCCCAGGTTGGTATCATTTGCAAACTTCATAAGGATACTCTCTATGCCATTATCTATATAGGTGAAGATGTTGAAGAGAACCGGTCCCAAAATAGACCCCAGTGGAGCTCCACTTGTTATGTCCTTCCAGCATGACTGTGAACCATTAATAATTATTCTCTGAGAATGGTTATCCAGGCAGTTATGTACCGCCCCCCCCCCTTCAGTAGCCCCACTTAGTTTGTATTTCCCTAGTTTATTGATAAGAAGGTCATGTGAGACCATATCAAATGCTTTACTAAAGTCTAGGTATACCACGTTGTAGAAACTGTAGAAACCATTTCATATTTAGCTAGAAGCCATCTTGTATAACAGAAACCATTTCAGCTTTTCTCTTTAGCACGTAGACCAGAGTGAACTTTCTGTCACCCCGTGAGAAAAGGCCTACAGGATGGGCTATTGGTATGTGTTAATTGGGCTGGTTCAGACAGGAGGTGTACTCCCTCGTACCTGTCCGCCATCTTGTTGATAAGACTTTGTTTTTCCTAGTCTAATTGATGATTTCTGTAATTGGATGCCCTGACGTCAGACTGTTTGGCTAAGGGTATAAAGATACTACGATTGATTGTATTAGCCAGCCTTACTGGGCCCGGCTCTGCTGGGACCACGTTTGGTTCATGCTGTGCTTTATTAATTAATAAAGCTGTTTGTTAGCTGCCTAAACAGAGAGGAGCGTTTTTGCTTCGACAACGTCCACCTCTTCTCCCTCATCTATAAGACTTGTTATCCTATCAAAGAAAGCTAACAGATTGGTTTGATATGATTTATTCTTTACAAGTCCATGCTGGCTGTTACCTATCACCTTATTATGATTTGTTCTATGTCATTTTCATGATATCCTAAAATAGATTATTTCCTGGCTGCCTTAAGGAAATAGGAAGCATCAGTACTGGTGTACTGGGAGTTCATACTGGTTGTCATGGTGGTACACTTTCAAAACCAAAAATGTTTTAGATTTTACCTGATTCAGTTCTGCTTGCTGGATACCATCAGTGCCATAATGAATACAGTTTTGATCCTTAAATGGCAATAGTTTGGCATATGCCTCACCTGAGACCATACTAGAATCAGTAGTCATTTGCAATCTCATCACTGCTTTTTGCACCTGTGCTCTACATGCAGTAAATAGGGTCTTTTACTCAAAGGGAACTTTAGTTCATTTGTCTTATGCTCAGGATTTGGTGACTGCTTTTGCCTATTTCTGGCTCAGTGGCAGCGGAAAAGATGCCACTTCCCAATCATTCCCTGGCCCTTCAGTGTAGTCCGAGTTTAGTAGCAAAGATGGTAAATGTGGGAATTGGTCTTGCTTGCCTCACAGGAATGTTGGGAGGATTCATACGTTAAATATTGTGAGGTGCTCAGATACTATGGTAATAGAGGGGTAATATAAATAAATCAGATAAGTAGGCTTGAGACAGGAAGTGATTTTTTAGTTTCAGGGCTTCCAGACATCAAACTAATTTTCAAAAGTGGGTGCCTAAACTTGGGCTTCTAAATCTATAATGAGAAACCTCAGGAAGCTGATTTGTAAAAATGCTGAATGTGATAGATATTTAGCACCTTTGAATGTTAGTTGGTTCAGAAGGTTTGATGAGTTCAGATAGGCTTGAATAAACATTTAGGAACTCAGGGTATACTCACAAAGAGGTCTGAGGCATTATAACATGTGATAGAATTCACAGCCCCATGTCAGATGCCCAAGCTCCATGTACAATATTGGGGAGACGTAGGTGCCTAAAAAAACAGAATCAGAAAAGCCAGCACACAGAATGAGGAACCACCTAACTAGCAAATAGGTAATGCCTAAGACTCTCTCTTTAAAGTATAATCCAGACTTCCCTCATCTGGCATCATCTGTGGTCTGGCATCCTTCGGTCCTCTGAGGCTGGAACACTGATGGGGCAAGCTGGGGCCCTACGTTCAGCAACTCCTCCCCGACCCTCCCAGAGCTTCCATAGTACCACAAATAGCTCATTTGCTCTGTGCAAGATCAGGGAGGGAGTGGAGCAAGAATGGGGGTAGTGCATGGGAGAAATGACAGGGTGGTGTCAGATCCCTGCAGCCAGAGGTGGGAGACAGGCATGCAATCCACTGGCCACAGTGCTCTGCTGCCACCCATAGAGTTGGGCTCCTGGTCCCCAGCTGCAGGGTTCCAGTGCTGCCCTGCTTCTTCCTCGAAGTGCCTCCACATCCATGCTCTGTCAACGACAGTCCCTCTACAGCCACCAGAGCAGAGTCCCACATCTGGCAGCACTAAAGGGGCCAGCATTGACCTCCCCTGATCTGTCTAATTCCCTGATTCAGGCCTGGACAGGTCCCGAGCGTGTGGAACCTGTATATTCATTAGCCTAGTGGCTAGCCTTTTCTCCTAAGACATCGCTGACCCACTTCAAATCCCTATTCTGGTTGTGGTTGGTTCAGAGCAGGATCTGAACCCACATCTTACAGTCCTAATCACTGGTCTATAGAGTTATTCTCTTGCTTGCCCAATGATTATTGCACTGTTTCACACAATGTGGGACAATACCTACTTTAGTGTACTCGTCTAGTGCAGTGAGGACGGTAATCAGGTAGGATGTGGATTCAAGCCCTGCCCAGAATCAGGCAGTATGGAGATTTGAATTTGAATCCCTGATATCCTCAGTGCTCTAACAGCGGGGTATTCAGTTTAAGGAGGTACCCTCCCTTTGTCCATTGTGGACATTAGACATGTTCTGAGCATGCCTACTGGATTGGGTCCTACATTCATGATAGGTGGAGCAAAGTCTAGTTTGTGAATCCCCCTTAGGCTTTGCTATGACAGTTTATTACCTTCCCTCCACCGCAATATCCCAGCCCGAATATCTACACCACAATTAAACAGCCCCCTTACCTGAATCCTGAAAACCCTCATCAGATGCAGTGGGCCAGTCAGGAGGTTTTATTTGCCGTGTAAACTCCTAGGGATGTTCAGTGCCTACGCAGGGTTAGACCGAGTGATCGTTTTATGAATGACTGTGGCATTCAATTCTGGAGTTAGGTGCCTAAAGGGGAAGTCAGGCACTTCAATCTCCATTGTTAATCTAGGCCTTGATTTAAATAGCTCTCAGAAGACAACTATGACTAACACTAATTATAGCATGCAGCTCATACAAATCCATAGTAATTATTACTTAGTTCTAATTTGTACATGTTTCCTTACAGATTATTTGGGCATAAAATGTAATAACTTTTTTGACTTTTGAAATTATGTCACTTTAAGACACCTTTCCAGACAAATATATAGGGGTATGTCTAGACTGTGTGGGGAGGGGGGGGGTTTCGGGATACCTCTGGTATCCCGAAAAAACTCTGCCACATCCAGGGAACGCGTTTGCTAGTCTGCTTTTTTTTGCGGAAGATCAAACACGGTTTTTCGGCAGCCCCTGTATTCCTCATTCTACGAGGAAGAAGGGGGCTTTCAAAAGAGTTTTTTTTTTCTGACATTTGGCCCAGTCTAGAGGGGCCAAATGAAAGAAAAGCCTATTACGACAAAAGAGTCGGAAAAAGGTACGCAAAATGTGTAGTGCATTTTGTGTTCCTTTTTCCAACAAACTTGTAGTCTAGCAGTACCCTAGGAGAATTTCTGTTCCCATATATTCCTGTTTAGGTAAATCAATGGTTTTATGTTATAAACTCTTCATTGATCAATGATTTTAAAATTCCTTCTTTTGGCACTTACCATATGAATATCAATAGTTACCATGCAAGTATAAATTAGTTGATATTGGCACATTAAATTACAGAATTACATTCACAGGAATGCTTTGATAAGTTGTCTTTTTTGTTGTGTAACCTAAAACAAATACCTGTCAAAACAAAGGGTTTTTTTCCCTCAGCCCACATACATTTTTCTCATATGGGATATTTAAGATGTAGATAAAAGAAACAACATTAAAATCTGACTGTGGAATGCTAATCTCTCTGTGTAGAAGTATTGTATTTTAGGGTCTCAATTAGATATTGCTTATATAGTAAAATAAAGAAAAGAACAGTGAGCCTGTGTAAAGCAGTACATAGTAAAGAAAAAAATGTAGAGGTGTGGCGCATATACTGAATTGGATTAGGTAAATAATAAAATAGCAAAAAGCATTGCTTTCGATCAATAATTTTAGGCATTATTAATGAAGGTTTTTTTTAACCTCTTGAAGTTTAAGTAGTTAGCAGAAAGTGCTCCCCTGCAGATTTAAACTATTCTTAATTACTCCTTTGACAGCAGCAGCTCTCAGCTCTTTCCTTTACTTACAGTATATAACAAGTCTTAGGCTAAAAGAGCACTTTAAGACGCTTAATTATAATCTTTATCACCTGTAGGATTTTATGACAAGAGCTGGCTGGAGAATAACTATTTCAGTTTGCAACAGCTTTTTGAGTTTTTAAAACTTGTTTCCACTGTGCACTGGAAAGAAAACAAAACATTTCTGACATTTTTATGTAATAGAATTGTGTCAAATCAAAGAATCACGTTTTCAGTTTGGATTTCTCACTTGCTCTATAACTGGAGAATCCATCCTGGAGCTCAGAAACCTTGCCTTTAAAAACTTCAAAATAGATAGTTAATTAAGTTAGTTAGTTAATGCCTATTACGCCTGCTCAAATAGATACATTTCTGCTAAATATTTTGGCATAAAAAAATCATACTATAGCATCTCAAAGATATGGGGGTGGACATGCTGTTTTTACTCCCTCCCCTCGTAAGGGGGACATGCTATTTTCACACACAGAGTAGCGGGAGGAGTAGGGGTGGGGGTGGACAAGATTGCTAACTTGTGATAGGGTTGAGTAGGGAGCTCAGCTGCTGTTCTGGAGTGTCAGTTGAGGGATCTGGACTTAAAACTGTGCTTTTTTCAGAGTTATGAACGTTTCAGTTGCAGACAACTTCTATTCCCAAGGTGTCCATAACTATGATGTTCTACTGTATTTAGATGAACAAATGGTTGGCTGGAAGTTTTAGGACCAATTCAAATCACTCTCAACAAAGTGATTTTGGGAAAAAATATAGAGGTTGACTGAAGCATCAGCTTTTTGTAACTATTGTATCACTTTATAAAACAAAATTGTTCTTTAAACTTGCCTAAATTATGAGAAAGATGAAATATATGGGCAGTACTGGTTAAGAACAGACTCAAGCAAAAGCCAGACTTGAAGACTCCCAAACTCAAAATCCAAATCCATATTTGGTTTGTTGGCTTGTTTGTATTTTGCAAATAGTCCCCCTTTTCAAAATGAGTGAAACCAAACTCAAGTTCAAAACATACTTTAAGTTGAGGTACTGTGTAGGCATGTTTAGTATGTAAAATTGCTATTAGTCACCAGGATAAGTTATCAGATTTATCTCTCTTTACAACATGACCATGAGTGTAAGCAGACCAGCACTATAAAAGGTTGTCATGAAATAACATTGAAAAATATCATTCTCCAGGTATTTATTGGTCCATTACAAGGAATAAATTCACATATTTCACAAGGGGGCCTGCAGTTATCAATCCTCCTTAAAAAGAATCCTACTTTCAAGCCAAAATCCATAGATTTTCCCCAAATTGAATCAATTGCTATTACAAAGGACGGAGGCCTTTCAGAAAAAAAATAGCATCCTGCTTCTCAAATTCAAATCTTAACCAAATCTTTTGTGAGAATTAAAATAACACTGGTAACATTCGAATTATTTTTCACAAGGTGGGGGGATGTTTGATGTGCAATTCTGGGCTGTTGCCAAAATGGTAAAGGAAGCTGAGGAATAAAATGAAGAAGTGAGTTCTCATTGTATTTCCAGCTTCTCTGGATTGTTACATACAGGAAATCTCATGGGTAGATCTGAATTGTTCATGAATAGTGGATTCAGTTTTGGTTAGTTTGTTAATTGATTTACACCATCAAAATTATTCTAAAGTTCATTTTAAAGTACTGAAAACATTTTTAAATGACATGCTCATTATTTAATGTATTCACATTCAGATGAAACTATATCCATTATACTAGGATACATCTAATCCTGCCAGTGGCTTGTTGGGCTTCCTTTGGTGAGCATCCTCAATTGCTGCCACTCATTTTGTGTAACCACTGAAAGTGCATGACAACTCAGAGAAGGAGCTACACACCAAGCAGGACCAGGCTTTAATGTTTTCTTGCTATATTTATAAGAATAAATTCCATTTAGTCTTGCTACTAGAATCCCTACCTGGTCAATCAGTAAGACCTGTGTTTCTGGGTTTGGGGAATATCAGTTTACTTATACTCCTGTTCATTTGTGTTCTTGTGAAGTCAGACTTCATGGAGGACGACTAACAGAGTCTTTTACTAGGATGATTGTATTTGGGGGGATTTTAGACCCACTCAGAGTATGTCTACACTAGCCCCCTAGTTCGAACTAGGCTGGCTAATGTAGGCATTCGAACTTGCAGATGAAGCCCGGGATTTAAATATCCTGGTCTTCATTTGCATGTTCCCGGGTGGGCACCATTTTTAAACCCCTTAGTTCAAACTGACTGCAATGAAGTGTAACAGTTAATCCTAACTAAGGACTTAGTTTGGTTTAACTTCTGACTGCCGCGTGTAGCCGCAGGCAGTCAGTTCGAACTAAGGGGATTTAAAAATGGCACCCGCCCGGGAACATGCAAATGAAGCCCGGGATATTTAAATCCCAGGCTTCATTTGCAAGTTTGAATGCCTACATTAGCCTCCCTAGTTCGAACTAGGGGGCTAGTGTAGACATACACTCATATACTTTACAGCCTGAAAGTAACATCATGATCCGCAAGTCTGACCTCCTGCACATTGCATACCATAGAGCTCTAACAAACTCTAAGTCACTGAAAACCTCAAAGAATAATTTTATACTTTTCAGTTACAGAGAATCCACCATTCACTCTAGTTTAAACCAGTAATTGGCCAGTGCCCCATGGTTAGAGGCAGGTAAAAAAACAACAACACAACAACCCTCTGACTGGGGAAAATTCCTTCCAGATTTTAAAGGAATCTTTAAAATCATTTAGACCCTGAGCACATTAATAAGACCCTCACTCAGTAACTTGGGAAATAACTTGGGAAATAAGAGTAATTTATAATTCTGAGAGAGCAAATTTGGCAAAATCCAGCTGTATATGCCCTGATATTTTATATGTGTCCTTTGTGTCTTATTTTATACAAAATCTCACACAACGAAAAAATTAATAAATCATGTTTTAAAATATCAGATTTCTTCAAATAATATTATTTGTGCAAAAATCCCAAATGACACAAGATAGGACACTGCCCTCCTCACAGAACCCTTATCTTGAAGTAACAACGCTGGCAAAAAAATTTACTTTGCAGTTGTAAGTTTGAGGTTTTCATAGTATCTGTTTCTGCAGGGAATGCCTAGAATAGCCTAAGGATTTGTTTTTGTGCTAGCAGTGCACTAATAAATACAGGAAGTGCAGATGTTAGTTACTTCCAAACTCCTTTTGGTTCCATCTGTCTGGACTTTCTAATGCTTAGTACGATGTCTTCAAAGAGTTAACTGAAGAGGTCAGTGGGGAACAAATCATTACAAATATTTTCTATACATCAGCATGCCTCAAAGCAGGTGATTTTTATATGTAACACTATCATCTCCAGACACTCTGACCTCAGTAAATGATGTGGTGGTACATGTAGGCACAAACAAGATTAATCAAAGTGTCAGAGAAAAGTCCTCTACATTTAGATTCTTTTTGAATTTAACGTTTAAAGGTGGGGAAGGAATTCTGTGTTTGTTTTTTTGGTTTTTAAAGCCTGGGCATCTTCTTATGCCCTATCAGGAATGATTTGTAGCAAAAGACTAACAAAGCTACATGTTTTACAATGGCTTATTAATAGTCTCAATTCCTCCTTCTCAACACTCCAGTGAAAGGGCAATGTAAACAACTTCAGGCATAAGCATCCTCAAGTGCAAGAAATGACTGCAAGCAATGCAGAAATTCTAGGATTCTGGAGTAGCAGGAAATATAATTCACTTATGGCATATGCTCTGGTTGACACATGCACTGCCCTCCTGGGGCTATTGCCTGTGTGTTACTTCCTTTAGCATTGCTGTTCCATTATCTTTCAGCATTGCGGGGCGGAGGAGAGAATCTTATTTCTCTGTACTGAAAAATATGAAATTTGATATTAGACATGGTTTTCCTGTTTGTATATGAAGCCACAGGAAAAAATTAAATAAAGAGGCTTTGTGCAGTCTACTCCATGAGTTTTGCAGAGGTTCTGTCAGCCCCTTTGTGGACTCTCTTTCAACATCTGTGGGCCGAAATTGGGGACATGCTATCATGCACTCCCATTGGCCATAGGGTTGCACTTCTCAGAAATTCCTTCTTCAGATTGACCACTTTGAACCCAGATCAACATTATTCACTAGGTGTGGGTCCTTTTTACCTGCCTACATCCACATCACTTGTGTAGGTGTAGAAGAATGACAATTATTTCACTGTTTTGCAGGCCTCTTACACTGATGGGTGAATTTCACCCGTAACAATTTGATAGGATTTACTGAATTGCTAAAGGTTCTCAATCTCTTCCTCTTATTTTCTCCCCTGTTAAACTGAATTTTGTAAGACTGATTTTTCTTCCTACTTTTATTTCTTCTCAGTGATTTATTACTACATTGCACTGGAAGCCTTATCTCTCCTGTATTCTTTTTGACATCTCCCTAATATCTCTCCAAACTAGTTTAATGCTGTGTCTACTGGATATTTTCAGCACACTTATTATCAATGACTACTCTAATAGAAATGGTATTACTTTTGAAAAATGCTTGAACATTTTTTGTACTGTATTTTTACTGACAAATATGACAGTTGTGAAAAACACTAGCAGAAACAGAAGAGCCTTTTAAACAGTGGTACACAAACTTTTGTAGTCACACCCTGCTTTACTGTTAATGGAATATGTGTGTGACTCCCTTCCTCACAATTGCATAGCCAAGGCTTCCTTAGTAGGCGAGGGCGGAGTTGGGGGTGAGACCTGGGATGGGGGAGGAGCTGGAGATAGAAGCAGACCTGGTTTGGGGGGTGACCAGGAGGCAGAGTGGAGCTGGGCTGGGGGCCAGAGTGGGGGCTGACCTGGGCCCTGCCATGTGCTCACCCAAATGTTCCTCCATATCCCACTATGGGGACATACCCCACAATTTGGGGATCACTGCTTTAAGCAATAACAAAGCCAACCAGACCCTTTCCACTTGTCCCTCTCAGAGAAGATAGCAAGTTTAGACTCCTTAGTATAATTTGAACAATTATAGCTTTGTTGGATGAGAAGCATTCATATTTTCTGTAGCTGAAAGCTTTGCTTGCAATTCTAGAAAATGATTTCAGTAGCACAAGAAGATGCTAGACTTGCTCAGTGTCTTAAAGCCTACACCCCAATGCATTCCTCTTTTACAGTAGTAACTCTGTTCATAACCATCTTTTGGATTAATTCTGTCTAAGCAGCTGGCTCTTGTCATCCCAGTCTCCACATAACCTAAAAAGCATAGTTATCACATCTGGTCATTAAAATATAGCTAGTAGTTGTCCCTACTGGAATGCAGTACCTGAAATTATGATTATAGTCAAGTCTTCTGTTTATCATTGGGAGGGGCAAGAGAATGCATTGTTGTCATAGTAGCAATAATAACTACTAATCGAATTTTGGTACATACTTGGTGACCAGATTATTTGCCATAATCACTCTTAAGCCTTAGAAAAAATTGCCCAGCAGAACAGGAAAAAATATACATTCAGCAGGTTAAGAAATATATATATATATATATATATATATATACACACACACACACACACACACACAAACGTTTGCATTTAAAGGATCCAGTGAGCTCAGTTTCACAATACAGAAAACACAGGCTTGGTTGTTTAACCATCTCACTTCTGCCTGAAGCTATCTGATCCTCAGCGTCCTGAAGAGGAAGGTAGTGTTCCAAAGCCTTGGGAGACATACCCATTCCTGTTCAACCCCAAGACTTAATTAATGAATAGAATAGAATGCTAGCTAAATAGTTGAAAACTTACAATCAAAAGTTTATTGTCAGAAGGGATATCATTTTTGAACAAAGAATGTACACAAGAGACAATAAATTATGAGAGAAAATATTCCACCGCGGTGGGAGTAGGGGTTCAAATAAACCCTAAATGTGAACACCTAAATACCCAAAGGCATTCACCTGCTCTGTCATTCCAAGGGAGAACCATTGGTATAGCCTTCTTCTCAACACATGTGTAAAGGAAGTGGCTACCTGAGTTGAAGTTAACCTATTGTTGACTGGGAAACATCTGGCATCCATTCAGCTGGTTACAAAATAAAATCTGCTGTACATTTAATTAAAAAGTTTGCTTTGTGGTTAATTTGGGCCTGTTTGAGAGCGGGCCTGAATTAATTTATTGTTTTGGGTTTTCTATTTATGAAATGTTCAGTTCTGTATGATTTCACTGTGAAACCAGAAGGAACTCAGCAATTTAGGCTCAATTTTACTTTCAGTCACTGGATTTATCCAAAGCCAAACTTCAGAATAAATTAGGGGCTGTGAAAAACTCTCAAATCATGATCAGTAAGAGTATTCACATAAGTTCCTGGTAAGTGGAACTATTGAATTTCACAGAGCTCTAGTCCACACATACTTCATATTCCAGTAATGATTTGGAAAACAGCGAGGCTGGATCCTCAGCTGCTGTAAATCAGTGTAGGACCACTGAGTTCAATCGAATTACCTTGATTTACAGCAGTGGAAGATCAGAGTACTGTTTTAGAAGGTTTTATGTTAAAATATTTTCACTTCACCTAGCAGCAGGCTTAATGCATTTATATAACTTGAGCTGTTCAATAGGCATTTGCTCACCACACCACTTGTACCAGCAAAGATAGAGTTCCCCCTGATGCCATTTCATTTTGTTTTGATTGTATTTTTACATGGACATGAACATTTGTTAAATCTCTCCAAACCTCTCATTAGAGCATCTAGATCTTTCCCATGAGTAGAGAAAACTGAGACAGTAAATAAGTGGGAAGCTGAAACAAGGGAGGCTTTAGTTTAAATATATATGAAAACTATGTTTAATTTTTAAATAATGATAAATCTGCAGAGAATTTGAAGAGATAGATGAGCTTTGGATGGTCAGTGGTTTAAAGAGCATTGTCAACAAAGGTTAATTTTAAATAAATGTTTCATCTTCTCTCTTTGTACGAGGCACTTTCATGCTATGCTATTGCTAGTGTGATGAATGTGAAATTACTATGTATTAATCTAAGAAGAATGAAGTGTAAAATTTTATGAGCAGTATTTGTTGCCTGATCTGAAAAAGAAAGTTTTTGTATAGTGGTTTCTAAGACTGGCTAGTACAAATACATTGATGTAGCCTGGGAAGAACAAACAGAAAAATGTCTTTGAACCCAAATGAGGGCTCGCCAATATGCATTTTAAAAAGACAATGAGTAAAGCCAGCATATTTGAAGATATTATATCCTGTATTCAAGCAACACACAAAGTTGTGTTGCTGAGCTGGGAATTTGGAGATCCAAAAGACTGAACAACTTCTTTGAAAGGGGACTCTCCCCAAAGCAGGGACAGAAATGGCTTGTAGGATATAAAAACAGACTATCTAGAACCTAAAGATCTCAGGATGGTCCATATGAAGTTTATACCTGTCAGAAAATGCACATAGTCTGTTTTTTTCTCTTAAATGCTTTTGTTCTAAAGAAATACTACTTTGCAGATTTGTTCTCTCCAGAAGCAAAGACAGTGGTAATCAGTAATGAGAGCTTATTTAAAGCAAAGTCTGAGGTCAGGTCCATACAACAAAGTTAGTCTTTTGTCAACATGAGTGTGTCTACACACCATCTGTCTCCATCTGATGTAAATGGAGCAGTAAAATCACCTCCCCAAATGCTGCAAAATCATGGTTGAACTGGTCAACACAGTGTGAGTGTAGACACAGCATAATCTGTATGATCCTCACAGTCCTCCAATCACTGTTCCAGAATGCCTTGGTTCCTGCAATAGCACTGCTCTCATATCTAATCTCCACTGCCCAGAGACTGTAAGCTCCCCATACCTTTTAAAACTCTCATGTGTTTCTGAAATAGTCTTACCTGGCTGCCCATAGTGGTGAGCACCACAAGCAGCTCAGATTTATTGCTTGCTTGCAGCTGACCATGCAGGCTCCACATACATGGGGATGAACTAGATGAGCTACTACTTGGAAGAGGCAAGAAGTCATAGATCTCCTGAGCCTGTGTGGAAAAGAGGCTGTACAAGCACAGCTATGGAATGTCCATAAAAATGACATCAACAAGCAGAGTTCATGGGAGGTGCAGGCAAAGGGATCAGCAGCAGACCCCTGTGAAAATGAAGCAGCTTTGCCAGGCATACCACAAGGTGAGGGAGGGCAAAAGAAATCTGCTGTTTCCCCACAGATTACTGATTTTACAGCAAGTTGCATGCCGTATTTGTCAGTGACACCTCCAGCGGTCCACAGGCAACTGTGGATATCTCAGAGGATCTGAAATGGAAACATGAGCTGCAAGTAAAGAAGAGGTGATGGAAGAGGGATAATGCATCCAGGGACTATTGACAAATGGCTTGGAAGTTTTTATTAAAAAAAACTCAGTTCTTTTAAAGATATTCCTTAGATTCTATCAAACCCCAGAATCCTGGATTTCTGCCTGATTACAGAAGGTCATGAGAACATGTAGATGTCCTCATTACATATAGGCTACGTCTACACTGCGGGCTTCTTGCACAAGAACTGTTTTGCACAACAATTCTTGCACAAAAGGTCTTGAACAAGAGCGCATCCACACTGCCATGTGCTTTTGCTCAAGAGCATCCATGGCAGTGTGGACACACTCTTGCACAAGAAACCCCTGTTGCCCGTCCACACTGCCTTCTTGCGCAAGAGCTCTTGTGCAAGAGGGTTTATGCCTTGTGGGGAGAGGAATAACTCTTGTGCAAGAAGCCCTCTTTTCCGACACTTTACTGTAAATTTACTGGAGCAAGAACACACATGCAGTGTAGATGCTCCGCAAGTTTTTGCACAAGAACTCTCTTCTTTTGGTGGTAGTGTTTCTGGTGAAGGAAATGTGGACACTACTGTGGTGGCTGTAAGTTAACCTAGCACAGGTTGTAATGCAGACATGCCCTTCAAATATGGTTTTAAATGCATTTGGCAGAAGAACCTCCTCTGTCTATTACATATTTTATATTGCTCAATTTTCTGTACTCTTGAGAAAAGCTGCTGTGCCCTGTCCACTGGACTGCCGAACCTCATTCACTTGTCACCTCCAAGACAAGTATCTTTTAACCAACTTTGGTCCTATGGAACATCCGTGGATGTAAAGCCAAGTGAAACAACAAGCTTTTCTTTAACAGTGATTGCAGGGAGGATCTCCGGTTAATCTGGCATGTAATTATTTGACCAGCCTATTTCATTGACTGTCCTAGAGTGTTTATCAGACTAAATTTTCTAAAGATTCTAAAGATTCTCCAAATCTGACTATATTTTGGAGGATAAAATTTTAAAATGGTGAATATGAGATGTGCATGCAAAACTCCAAACATACCGGCTGCGTCTAGACTGGCAAGATTTTGCGCAAAAGTAGCCGCTTTTGCACAAAAACTTGCCAGCTGTCTAGACTGGCCATGAGAATTTGCGCAAGAGCACTGACGCTCTACTGTGCGAAATCAGTGCTTCTTGCGCAAATACTCTGACGCACCCGCTCAGGAAAAAGCCCTCTTGCGTAAATGTTTTTGCGCAAAAGGGCCAGTGTAGACAGGCAGCTAAGACGTTTTGCGCAAAAGCAGGCTAAACGGAAAAAAGCCCTATGGATGCTTGGAGACTCCGTAGCCACAGTGAGCTCCCTGGACTTCCTGGTAACCCGAGCCCCCTTAAAGCAGACGCAGGCTGCTGAGCTCACGCGGCAGGAGCCTTCCTCGGACCTCTGGCCAGAGGTCTGCCACTTGGCCTCTGCCATCCAGCAGACACCCCCAAGCACGATGGCAGCTCCAGGGGGGGATCAGCCACCCGCACCCCCAGCGCAGGAGGCCCCCAGGGCCAGAAAAAGAAGGGCTCCACCCTGGTCCTCGGAGGAGCTGGAGGCACTGCTCGACCTGTGGCAGGAGGAGGAGGCCCTCCATGACATCAGTTCCCGTCGCCGCAACGCCGAGATCTTTGCCCGCATGGCCCAGGCGCTTGCCCACCAGGGCCATCCAGCCCACACCCTGGAACAAGTCCGGGCAAAAGTAAAAGAACTGCGCCTGGGCTACGTCCAGGCCAGCGAGGGCCAGGGGGCAGGAGCCGACACCTGCCCCCACTACCGGTGGCTCCACGCCATCCTGGGCCAGCCAGCCCCTCAAGCCCCCGGACGTCCCAGTGGACAACAGCATGTGCTCCCCCGTCACCAGGACCACCGAGACGGGGGAAGGAGACATCCCCAGCAGTGCATCGGAGGACGAGGCCAGCACTGCCACCCTGCAGCCCCCTCCGGCAGTCCCGATGTCTCCCGCGCATCCTCGGAGGCCGGGGAAGGATCCACCGGTGAGTGTTGCACTTTGCACTCACAAGGGCGGGGGGGGGGGGCGGAGCCAGATGCCCGGAGGGGGGAGGGGGAGAGCACGTCACTCAGGCCACTTGAGCTGCACGCTGTGTAGCATTAGGCAGAAAGCAGCACGTGCAACCACGTGCAGCCTGGTGACCGAGCTGCATGTGGCTGCGGCAGGCAGCTGCAGGGCACGCCTGGGACCATGCTGCTCACACACATCCGGCGGGACCAGGGGGGAAGGGTGGATGCCGGCTGGAACCAGCCAGGGCCCCAGGGGCTCAGGCCGGAGCCCGCACCTCCGCAAGGGTGCAGCACACAGAACGGCACACTGTCCCATGCCTGGCTGTGAGGCACAGCCAGCTGCTTCTGGGAAAACCGCAGCAGCACAGCCTGTGAGTGTGGCCCCCACTGAGCCCCTCGCCTGCTCCCGGTGCCTTGGCTGGCCCCCCAGGGAAGTCCCCACTGCAGCCACACATGTCCCTGGGCTACGTGTGTGAGGGCTAGCGGGAGGGGGAGGGGGGAAGCGCTCGGGCTGGCCCTAGGTCCGCCTGAGTTTTGCTGCAAGGATGGTACACTCCCCAGTCACTCTCTCCTGGTTCCGTCCAGGAGACATCCCACATGATGGGGATCTGAGAGCCCAGACCACGTCTGCCAGATGTGCTCCCAGGCACTGTGTGGGGATTCATCTCGTTCCCTGTCAAACACCATTGATTAGCCCAAAGCCTCACAGCCTCCACCGGCAGGGAGTTCCACAGGTTAACACAACACAAGCGTCCTCCCACCCTCCACGGGGCAAGGACACAGACCGGTGGTTACAATACATGGAGGAGGACCCTACTCCAGGGGCGGTCCTCTATGCAAACATACAACATGGGGGGGGAAGGGGGGATAACCTAGTGGGCCCAAGCCACACCACTGTGGTGTCATCTGGGCTCAGGGGTGGGGTGGAGGGCATGAGGTGTGGGGACAGTGGCCGGGCTTCCTGACTGACCCATCCTTTCTTTTGTTCCCTGCAGCGGGACCAAGCACAAGCCAGGGACCCTCCATTCCGGCAGCAGCGGCAGCAGCAGCACCCCCAGCCGCCCAACCACCAAGGCAGCGGCTCCGCCAATGGGACCAGCTCCTTCGGCGCCACGTGCAGGCCGTCGAGCGCGTTGAGGCAGCCATCACTCGGCGCGTGGAGGCGGACCTGCAGTGGCGCCAGGAGGCCTGGGCCGCCTTCCAGGCCCAGTGCGTCCGCATGGTGCATTCCATTGCCACCCTCACTGCCCACATAGGCTATGCCATCCACTATGGCATGGCCTTGCCCCGTGCCCCCCGCCATCCCTCCCCTAGCAGTGCCCCTCGCCCCTCCTGCAATGGCCCCTCCTGCTCCTGTCCCTGCCCCTCCTGCTCCTGCTCCTGCCCCTCCTGCCCCTCCTGCCCACCTCCCTGTGCAGCCTGCCCCGACGCGGCCTGCCCCCCTTGTCCAGGTCCGCCCCCGCAGGAGCGGTCGCAGGGGCCACCCCTCCCAGGAGTAGCTCCTCCCCCTCCCAGTTCAGGGTCTCCGCCCCCTCCCAGTTCAAGGTCTCCTCCCCCTCTCCCTCTTGTAAATAAATAAATACAAGTTTTTCTGTTCAATACAAAACTGTGTTTGATGTTTATTAGAAGGTAAGGGGAGGGGAGGGACAAGGGGGAGGGGATGGGAGGGAGTTATAAAGGGAGACCGAGGCGACCCTACTATGGGGCCTGGGCGAACGTTTCCGTCAGGGCCTCCCGGATGTGCACCCCATCCTGGTGCACCTGGCGGATGGCAGCTGTGTGGGGCTGTTCATAAGTCTGGCCCTTGGCTGCCATCCATGCGGGGAGGAAGGTCTCCTCACTATGCTCCACACCATTGTGGAGCACGCAGCACGCGGCCACTACTGCCGTGGCATTCCACTCACCCATCTCGAGATGGGTGAGCAAACAATGGAAGCGGGCTTTTAAGCGGCCGAAGAAGGCGCACTCCACTTGATTGCGGGCCCGGTTGAGGTGGTCGTTGAACCGGGCCCGGCTCTGGTCCGGCCGCCCCGTGTAGGGCCGCATTAGCCAGGGCAGCAGGGGGAAGGCCGCATCCCCGATGATACATATGGGCATAGGCACATCCCCGACAGTAAACTCCCACCCGGGGGAAGTAGGTGCCCCGCCTCCAGCCTGCGAAACAGGCCGGAGTTGCGCAGTATGCGGGCGTCGTGTGCCCTGCCAGACCAGCCCGCATACACGTCCAGGAAGCGGCCACGGTGGTCCACGAGGGCCTGGAGTACGACCGAGCTGTACCCCTTTCTGTTCATAAAATGGGCCGCTCGGTGCTCCGGGGCCCGGACGGGGATGTGGGTTGCATCCAGGGCTCCCCCGTAGTTGGGGAACCCGAGGGCAGCGAAGCCGGCCACGGTAGCGTCCACGTCGCGCTGGCGGATGACTCTTGGGAGCAGGACATCGTTGGTGGCGTGGACGACCTGCAGAAGGGTGCAGAGAAATACAGGGGAACACATCACATAAGGCAGGGTGACTGTGCGCTCCCTTGGCCCCTCCCCCCCCGTGATGCCCTCTGTGCTCACACACACACACACCAGGGCCCCCTCGCCCCATGGCTCCCCCTCCCCCACCAGCAGGCCTGTGCAAGGGAGGGACGGCCCAAACCCCTGGGTGACCCAGCCTGGAGTCTTGGCTGCCCCTGGGCATGGAGTGCAACACCCTCCCCCCACCCCACTCCCCACTCTCCCTGGGACTTACCTCCATCACGATGACACTGATGGTGGATCTGCCCACCCCGAACTGGTGTGCCACCGATCGGTAGCTGTCCGGGGTGGCCAGCTTCCATAGTGCGATGGCGACCCTCTTCTCGACGGGGATGGGTGCCCGTAGCCGGGTGGTGGCTCTCTGGAGCCTATGGGTGAGCCAGGCACATAGCTCCAGGAACGTCCGCTTTCGCATGAGGAAGTTCCGGAGCCATTGCTGGTCGTCCCATTGCCCCAGGACCAGCCGGTCCCACCAGTCCGTACTGGTGTCCAGTCTCCACAGTGGCCTCTCCACCCTGGGGTGGGGATGCCACAGGGATGCCATGGCCTCCCTGGTGAGGGAGTCCAAAGTGGTCTGCGCCTCCTGGTCCTGGAACAGGAGGGCACCAGCCTGGAGCACCAGCTGCAGGCATTCCAAAATGGCCGGAAGGGGCCAGAGCAGGCAGATGGCCACCCCTGGCTCCATGGCAGAAAAAAGAAGGCAGATGGAAAAAAAAAACAGGCAAAGGCACTAAAGGGCAAAAGGCAGTGGTGTCCAAAAGGCAGAGGGCAACCACCAAAACTGCTACGGCTGTCAGTCCCTGCAAGAGGTCCTATAGCACGCAGCAGGAGAGAAACAGCTGTCCAGGGAGATCCCTTTAAGCATGAGTCTCAAAGGAGCTCCAGCCCCGCCCCGGAAAGGGCTGGTGCCCTTTGCCCTCTGCAAAATGGTTCCGGCTTCTGCTTTTTGCATCATTATAACGGTAACTCCGGGACTAATCTAGAGCGCTTTGCGCAAAATACTTTCGGAAAAACTTTTCCATTAAAAGCATTTGCGCAAAATCATGCCAGTCTAGACGTAGCCACCCAGTATTCCCACAAATAAAGTCCTATCTGTGTACATATTTCTGTACTGCTTTGGGGGTACCAGTGCCCATTTCACACCCATATATTCATTTTCCCAGAAAAAAAAGAATATTACATAAGAACATAACATAAGAACATAAGAACGGCTGTACTGGGTCAGACCAAAGGTCCATCTAGCCCAGTATCCTGTCTGCCGACAGTGGCCAGCACCAGGTGCCCCAGAGAGGGTGGACCGAAGACAATGATCAAGCGATTTGTCTCCTGCCATCCCTCTCCAGCCTCTGACAAACAGAGGCCAAGGACACCATTCCTTACCCCCTGGCTAATAGCCTTTTATGGACCTAACCTCCATGAAATTATCTAGCTTCTCTTTAAACTTAAATATTCTAGGGTGTCCAGTTGGTTAACAAATAGGGATGGTTTTGGACTGGGAAGAAACCCTACCTGCTGCTCCATTTCTTTTTCTATACTCAAGAAAAAGTCCAGCTCAAACGCCTATGCTGATCCTAACCATGGAAATATGGAATGAGATGAGAAATGATCTCTCATTTGGGTCTAAACCATTTAGGCTAGGTATAAACAGCAGTATCCCAAAATAGCAATTCCACGTCTTTAAACATGCCCATTCTTTCGAAATATATTTGAAATAATGTGTGCCCAATTCTGGCATCCCTGTAACCCTCATTCCACAAGGGTTAAGGGACTTGTTGAATAGCGCTTTATTTCAAAATAACCTCGAAATAAGTTACGCAATTTGCACAGCACAAATTGTGTAGCTTATTTCGAGGAGAGATGCACCCTTAGCACTCTAAATATTAACTGCAGCTGCTTCTAGCAGAGAACAGACAGCCACTGTTGCTTATGGAACATTCATGTGTTGCCAATGAAGACACTCACTTAATTAACAAAGTATTGGATTCTGTGTTAACTTTATTTTCTGAGTGGTGCCAAACTGTTGCCTAAGTAGTCTTCATTACAGTAATGTATCTAAATGTGACAAAGTCATGAATAAGAACAGGACAGTCTTCATCTGAGACAAAAGGTCATGTTTGTTGAAAAGATGCAGATGAAAAAAAGTCCTACCTAGCATGGCACTGAATCTTTAAGCAGCCCCGAATATAATGAGTCCATGCATTGGGAACCTTATTTACAAATCAGTGCTTACAATCAGAGTGACTGATAAGTGCTTACAATCACTTAAAGTGATTATACTGTTTTAGATATTGCCTATGATCCTGTACTCCTCAAAAAATGGATTTTCAAAATCCTGCCGTTTTCAAAATAACAGCACTAGACCGCGGTTTCACTTTCGAAATAGCACTTTTTCGAAAGAGCGCCATAATGTGATTATGCAAATGAAGCGTGGCAAATTCAAATCCGCGCTTCATTTGCAATTTAGTCTGTCTGCATTTGCATTCCTCTCTCGAAGGAGGAATGCAGTCTAGACATACTCTAACAGACAGTTGGTTCCTTATTCACTTGGACCAGTAGGACTGGACATAATGTAAATATGGTTTTAATGGAAATGGCTGTCTATTATAGACAGCTCAAACAATGTCCTATTATTAGCCTTCTTAGCAGCTTTCTGTACAAACGACATGAGCGGGAAGTCAGAGTAGGCCCTTGTGGGAATGGGAGCTCCCAAAGAATGGTTTAGCATCTGTCTAAAATTTTCTATCATCCCTCTCAGTGAGGTCAACAGCCTTGTTGGGCTCCTGGCCAAGATGGCAGGGGAGGGGGCCGCTCCATGTCCTAGGAAAGTGTGGTGCTTTGGGCAGAAGGGGTGGGGGTGGGGCTAGGCAGCCCTCAGTGCTTCCCGGAGCATGCAGTACAACACTCCGGCAGCAATTTAAAAGGCCAAGGGTTCTGGCTGCGCTGCTGCCACAGTAGCAGTGGTGGCAGCCAGGAGTTTTGGGACCTTTTGTATCACTGGGTCCCAGTTCAGCTGCCCCCTTTGATCCCACCAGCTTCACTTGGCAGGCTTGATCCCTCTTGAGCAAAGAGCAACAAAACCACTTTGACTTTGGAGCACAGATGTGTCAACAACACTAAATAGTCAACTGTATTAAAGGCAGCTGTCAGAACTACTAATATGGCCACAGTGTTCTCATACACTATTACAGTTCTAATGTCACTAATAGAGTCTCTCTCATATACCCTGGTCTGAAACCTGAATCTATTTCTTTGTGAAATCTGAAATATTGCTATAGCACCTCACTATAGATGTAATTCCTTCATAAGATTACTAGGGGGTTGCACCCTCTGCTCACTACACTTCGCCTATCCCCCTCTCTCTGGCTGTTTTCTCTTCACTGAGAAAGTTTGTTAATGCTGATGACATGATGACATCATTCTGTGACATGGAAGGAAAAACTATATATATATATATATATATATATATATATATATATACACAGAAAGAGAGAGAGAGAGAGAATGTTAAAACCTTATCCCCATATGGGAGATGGAATATGGTTTATAATTAGAGAAGTCTGATAACCCTGAATGAAGATTTATTGAGTTCAGACATTATTAAGAATACATGGCTATTCACACATCACAACAGTTCTGATCTGGAAATCTTAACAGATGTGTTTTAATTAAAAAAATGCTTGTGGTTATGATCAGTTGCACTTGCATTTGGCTTTCCTCTCAGAGACCAGAATGTGAGCAGTGATGTGAAGTGGTTAGAGCAGAAGTTGGTAGCCAGGAATAGGTGCCCAAGATCAGAGCCAGAATTGGGGGCAGGTGCCAGAGCTAAGGGTCAGACCTGAAGTTAGAATTCCAAAATTGAAGCCAAAGGCCAGAACTGAATTACCTGGAGTGAGGCAGGGATTCACTTCTACATGTCCATCAATCACTTTGTATGGACAATTTACACTGTTCTCTCAGGACCTGCAAAACTATTAGGCCTCGTCTGCACTACCTGGGAAGGTCAAAGTAAGGTACACAACTCCAACTATGTAAATTACATCGCTGGAGTAGATATATCTCACATTACATTTCCATGCCATCCACAGAGCGGGAGGCGGTCAGGAGCAAATGCATCCATTGGCTTCCATTACTCCTTGTGAGGAGCAGGAGTACTGGCACCAATGAGGGTGCCCTTTGGGTTTGATCAAGTGGGTCTATATTACACCGGCTAAATTGAACTCTGGAAGGTCATCTGTGGTAGCGTCAATCTTCCGGGTAGTGCAGATGTGCCGTTACTGTCTGGAATTTAGGAAGAAACATGTTTGTTACCTCTGAGCTTATGGAGAAGGGAGATGATATTTCTTAAAGTTCAGTCTCCACCTACCTCCTACTACTTTTCTTGTGTCAAATATACCCATGCCTCCCTCTCCAAATATTCCATCCTTTTCATCATCAAAACACAAGGAATTTGAAGCTCAGCTGTGTTCCCCTTTCTCTTCTCAGACATAATTGCTAGAAATGCCAGGATCCGGGCCACACCACTGCAGTTCTGATCAGCAGGAGGTAGATCAGTAGAAGTGAGGAACCCTTCTTAAAGGATTTTTGTCTCCCTCCCCATCCTATCACTGGAGTTTCTACCTAGAGCCAGACTGTGTTGGTGATGAGATTCTATTATTGGATGGAAACAGTCCACTGAGCCCCCTCACGCTTCTACTCTCCAGCTGACCCCTGTAGGTGGAGAGCCTCTTGAAGCAATGCTCTCTGTTGTGTCAGGGTAACCCAAATTACAGCAGCAAACAGATGTGAGACAGGGGGGAAAGTCTGTTTCAGATGGGTCTTGTATATAAGTAAGCTTTCCTAGAACTGGCTACTGTGCTGTGGCAAGAAGTGGGTCACTTTCTGTGGGGTATCTCCCTACTTAAAAAGCTGCAGAGGGAGTCTCTTCAGGGGCTGTGTGTGGAACTCAGCAGAGGTGTATGTTTCCTTTAAGGGATGTTCCTTTTGCAGAATCAGGGCCTAAGACTGACAAACATTAAATTTCAGAGTCTATTGTTCTTTCATGAAGTGGTGGGTCTACAGAGATGATGTAGACTAATATTTAAGTTTCCTCAGTAATACTTTAGGATTAATTTACTGTAGATAGATACACTATTTTTATTTTTTTATCATATGCTGGGACAATTAAGTAATAGATTTTAAACTATAGTTGCAGTAGAATTTTGAATAAATATTGTATTGCTCAATTATAACACAGCTTTCAAGTCAACATGATAACTAATCTGAAAAAACGTGCTTCGCTACAGAACAACATTTGGTGAAAGGGGAGAAATGCATTAGTGATATACTGTAAATTATAGACTTGAGTATTTTTATTGGATAAGACCAGAAAGACTTTCAAATAATCTTTCTATATTTTCATAGCCCAAAATGCCTCTTGAAATTATTTCATTGCTTCTACGCTGTAAATTTGTCAACATATAAAATGATCTTAAAGAAGGCTTTCTCTTAAGGAAAAATGTGAGGGTATTTTTCTATTTTTCTTTGTAGATCTCCCAATTCATGATAAAAATGTAAATAATGTATATTCTAAAAAAATAATCCTACTAGACCCAATTGATTCATATGGTCCTGTATATTTTTAATGCATGCTTTGTGATTAATCCCTTTAGCTTTCCTCAGCATGAAGAACACAGATTTATAGAAATTAAAAATGGAAACAACCTTCTAGGTCATCTAATTTATCCCTTTTCCAGTGTAGCAAGATGGATTAGGAAGGTAAATCTAAATTAAATATGTAGAGTTTTCAGGCACATAAGATCCATTATAGCTCATTAATAATTGACTTTTCAGAACTATCCTGCTCAGAAGGGCTCAGTAAATATTTTCATTAAGATGAGACTAAAAAATGTGTTCACTTGTACAAAGTTTGGATTTATGCTAAACTTTGAAAGTCAGCTTTATTATTAAATTGTATTAATTATTATTATTATTAGATTTTGTTATACAGCTAGATATTTTTGTTTTTCTTCGTGAAAAGCTATTGACAGATCACCAGTCCTACAATTACTGCAGGGGTCAGCCCACATGCAGGTTGGCAGAAAGCATGAAGTCAAAAAAAGGCTACTGTCCCATTCTCCCTCTCTTCAGGTTTTGTTTTAGGGTCCCCCAACCCCCGTTGGCAGATTTCTCAACAGCTTGCCTGATTTGTTTCATTGTGCTAGAATACAATTTGAGGAATATTTTCCCTCCATCTTTCATTTCTCTGTAAAAAATTAGTCTTCATTTTTGTGTATAGTGTTTTTAAAGGGATTGTTCTTCAGGCTTTGTTGCTGTAAGCCATTAAATAACATTTATATCAGACACACACAATGGCTGTTGGATCACCACAACTTGTGCTTAGTGTACACAGGATAAGTTACATTCACTCTATTTACTTCTTGGGCTCTAAGGTAGTAGAAGTAACATTTCAGGGTAGAAAAGGAATCTCTTCTCATCACGTCAGTGATGCCAGCAACCTAACATTTCTCAATGCCTGCTTTAGATTCAAGACTGTCTTTACCAACTGGACAACACTGCTGAGTCCTTAGAAAGGAACACTCCATTCTGACAGCTACTTGAGCACATGACTGCAGACATGCCACTCCATTTCTTTTGATTCCTACAGTGGGGACTAGACTGATTTGAAACTGAGGACCATCTGTAGGGCTTATGTCCACCAGCTGCCTCATCACTATCATATTCCTCAAATCTTATGTCAACATCTACAAATCTATTTCTTTAGGGCTGTCTTCTTTGTTGGACCATTTTTTTTTATTGCCAGCAAAACCATTGATATCAACCAAGAAACAGATTTATCTCTTTTCCAAGCTCTTTACCTAGCTAGACAGTTGTTTGCAAATGTATCATTTGAAGTTACAGAGAAACCTATGCTCATTCCTGGTACTTATGTATCTCTCAGCTCCATGTTAAATAATTCCATATTCACATCAAATGATCAGGCAGTCATGATCTTATATAAGAAGGATAGTTACTGGATGGAGTTCTATGGCAAAATGACACATTAGATTATCATAATGGTCCCTTCTGGCTTTAAAATCTATGACTATGATTGCAATACAGTTTATAATCCAACAATATGATTTGGAGAAACAGGCTGTTGGGTTGCATTTAGTAAAATGATTAGGGATTTCACATCATGAGTAGTAATGTTGCATGAGTATGTGCCACTGTGTACCTTGAATCATTCCCACTAGGCCAGGAAGACAGTACAATCTCTTTTGAATTCTATACTATGTTAGAGTCTCCCTTACAGTGTCTCTAGAGAGGTTATTGTCATTTATTTCCCAACCTCCCTTCTGAAAGGGATGGATGAGCCACACTGGAGAGCTCATTCACTAGGCAGACTTACTGGGCCAAACTCATTACTCATAATAACTACATTGGTTCAAAGCCAGAGCTGTTTAATCCTGCATGGTTCACAAGGGTCGTAATTTCAGGAAGGTAAGAGTGTGCATTATGGCTCAATACACTCTAAATAAAACTGGGTAACTCTTAGTCTTCTGGTACTGATCTTGAATTCATAAGACAGACATATGGTGATTGTTATGGGAATGTCCACCCCACACAAGGCCTGAAAGGATTAAGATGACTAAGTGGGCCAATTAACAGCCCGGGCTGAACTGGGAGCAGAAATTTAAATTAAAGGAGTCTCAGCTGTCAGAAAGAGATGGGGCCTAAATAAGTCAGGAAGCGGACAACAGGAAGGGGTACAGAGAAGGAGTCCTCAATCACTCCAATGGCAGGTGTGTGTGTGGCGGGGGGAGGGGAGCTAGAGACAAATAGCCTATACTTGCTTCCTGGGAGGGAGGAGTTTGGGCTGGCAAAAGCAGAGAAAGGGGAGTCAGAGAAGTAGGTAAGGCTTAGGAGGAAAAGAATAAGGTAGGGTATGTCTACACTAGCCCCCTAGTTGGAACTAGGGAGGCTAATGTAGGCATTCGAAGTTGCAAATGAAGCCCGGGATTTAAATATCCTGAGCTTCATTTGCATCTTCCCGGGCGCCGCCATTTTTAAATCCCCCTTAGTCCGAACTCCGTGCCCACGGCTACACACGGCCCGGAGTAGGTAGTTCGAATTAGGATCTCGTTAGCACAGCAGTGTAGGAGCCAGCTGGGACAGGAAAGTTAAAAACGTCACAGTGGTTACACAGGCCAGGCTGTGCCCCAGGGCTTGTTGCAATTACACGTAATAAATGCCTTGCCATTGCAGGGGCTTTAGGCACTGGTGCATTTGGGCTCCCCATATTCTCTGCCCTGTGGCACAAAATAATATAGTCTCCTGAGGACTGTAAAACTTCTGTCTAATTTTCATGGTTGTCAATGTTTTTTTGTTCTATTATTAGTTATTTGTATAGTGCTGCCAGCATGCACTGCGCTTTACAACAGAAAATATATATGATAAACATAGGCGTGCGCAGCACATTTCATTAGGGTGTGCACCCAAAGAAGTTTTTTTAAATGTACTCTTTGACCCCCATTAGCCAGACCCCTGACCCCTGTTAACCACGCCCCCTGACCACCCATTAGCCACACGCCCTAACCCCCATTAGCCACACCTCTGGAGGTAACACGCTCAGGACAAGATGGACACACGACCAGAAGTAAAAGGTGTCATGTGATCCCCCTCCTCTAAGGACTTTTCCCACCATCCTCCTACCAATAGGGATTAGTTTGTTCCCCACCAAACCTCCCTCATGCAACTATCCTGCAGTTGCATTAACCCAATGTGTGTGACATTAGCTTGGGGGCGGAGAGGCTGGGGGAAGTGTTCACTCTAAGAGTTTCCTCCCATGAGCAGAATGAATTTTGTGTTGTACACCAGTACTGAGTTCATGTGGCTTGTTCGGATGTGCCACTGTGGTACCCAAGTTATTAATAAATATCATATAAACCTCTACCTTTTCCCTCTGCTGCCATGTCTCCTCCCCTTGCTCCATCAGCTCCCTGGTGCCTGCTGCCCCCAATGTAAGAACATAAGAATGGCCATACTGGGTCAGATCAAAGGTCCATCTAGCCCAGTAGCCTGTCTGCTGACAGTGGCCAGCACCAGGTGCCCCAGAGGGGGTGGACCAAAGACAATGATCAAGGGATTTGTCTTTTGCCATTCATCTCCAGCCTCTGACAAACAGAGGCCAGGGACACCATTTCTATCCCTTGGCTAATAGCCTTTTATGGACCTAACCTCCATGAAATTATCTAGCTTCTCTTTAAACTCTGTTATAGTCCTAGCCTTCACAGCCTCCTCTGGCAAGGAGTTCCACAGGTTGACTATGCGCTGTGTGAAGAAGAACTTTCGATTATTAGTTTTAAGCCTGCTACCCATTAATTTCATTTGGTGTCCTCTAGTTCTTATATTATGGGAACTAAGGAATAACTTTTCTTTATTCACCCTCTCCGCACCACTCATGATTTTATAGACCTCTATCGTATCCCCCCTCAGTCTCTTCTTTTCTAAACTGAAAAGTCCCAGTCGCTTTAGCCTCTCCTTATATGGGACCTGTTCCAAACCCCTAATCATTTTAGTTGCCCTTCTCTGAACCCTTTCCATGGCCAAAGTATATTTTTTGAGGTGAGGAGACCACATCTGTACACAATACTCAAGATGTGGGCATACATAGTTTTATACAGGGACAGTAAGATATTCTGTGTCTTATTTTCTATCCCTTTCTTAACGATTCTTAACATCCTATTTGCCTTTTTGACCGCCGCTGCACACTGTGTGGACGTTTTCAGAGAACTAGCCACGATAACTCCAAGATCTCTTTCCTGATTTGTCATAGCCAAATTAGCCCCCATCATCCTCCTCTGCTGTCCTGACTCCTGCCCTTCTCACTGCCCTCAGCCTTCCTGAGACCTGCCCCCCTCCACCAGCCCTTCTCTCCCCCCTGTGCCCACTCCTCCAGTAGCCCACCTCTGATCATGTAAACTACCCCTCGTCATTCCCTCTCCTAACACCTCCCTCTACACACCTGCCCTGCCTCTCTCCTCTGGTGCTGGTCCCTCCCCTGCAGATGTCTGCCCTTCTGCTTCACCCCCAGAATCTCCTGGCACAGGCACCTTCCCTTAGCCCTGCACCTTCCTGGTGCCTCCCCCTTCCCTCACTGCTCCTGCCCCCTTTGCCCTCTTTTTCCCTAATGTCCACCCCCTCACCACCCTCTGCCCCCATTCCCCTCATGCCCCTGTGCCCTCACACATGACTTGCTCCATCCCCACCTTCCTCATACCCACCCCTTCTTTCAAGCCTTCTCCCAGCACCTCTCCCTCCCTCCTCTAGCCCCCAATGCCCTTACCCTCTCCTTTCCCAGTATCACCCTGTCCCCCCTCCCACCCTTTTCCTCATTGTCTGCACTTGGTCCCCTGGCATTTGTCTCTCCTGCACCCTGTCCCTTGGTGCCTTTCCCTGTCTTCTCCTGCCCTGCCCCCCTCCCCTCAGCACAAGCTCCTTCCTTCCTATTTTTCCCCTTCCCCTCCCCAACCTTCTGCCTTCCAGTTTGCGGGGCTGGAGTCTGTGGAGCTGCTCCAGCTGCTGGCCCAGGGCAAGGCGGAAGGTCTCCAAGAGACACATGAGACCGTAGTAACCACAGAGCCCCAACGCTCTGAGCAGGACCAGCACACGGAGGCACCGGAAGCCACATTTATCCTCCAGATTCAACATCCCACCTGCCCGGGAAATGTAGCTCCCCAGAGCAAACTGTGTGGGGCCGAATTCATGATTCCTGGTTGAGTCTGATGCCTTGGGATGGCGGAGAAGCCCTGTCCCATCCCCTGAGCGTGTTATGGAGCCGCAGCCGGACTCACTCGCGCTTCTCCAGGACCATGCGCGGGACTGACAGTGTCCCAGGATCAGCATGTGCCGGGATCAGTCCCACTCCCCGCCGGCCGATTTGCTCCCCCCCGACCACTTTCCCCGACCCTTCCCAACCAGCACTGCTGCCCCCGACACCCTCCCAGCCACCCCTGCTTCCTGCCGCCCAGTTCTCCTCCTCCCAATCTCCCCTGGCCAGCCCTGCTGCCCCCGCCACACTGCCCCTCCCCTCATCTCCCCAGGCTAGCTACACTGCCCCCTCCTGCCAGCCCCGCCCCCATCTCCCCTGCCCCGCCACGCTGCCCTGCCCTCCCGGCCAGCCCCGCCCGTCCCCCCTCCCGGCCAGCCGCCCCCCCTCCCGGCCGGTATTTTTTCCCTGGATGGGTTCTGAGCAGCGGGCCCCCACCATGTGGGCAGCTCCGGAGCCCGGCTGCCAGCAGCTCAGCTCGGGGCCGAGCCCAGCGCGCAAGGAGTGGCTGCTGCAGCCCAACCCAGCCAGGCACTCCTTCCAGCGCGGCGCAGCATGGCCTGGCCAGTGGCGAGACTCCGGGGCCCCAGCACCGAGGGGGCGGCTCTCAGGCTCGGAGCGCACGATCGGCCGCTGGGGTGCAGGCGGGTGAGTGGCGCTGGCGAGGCAGGGAGCCCAGCTGCCCCCCTTCCCCTGTGAGCGGCTCCTCTGCCGTCACCAGAGCCACACCGGAGACGGCGGCCGGCAGCAGGGGTACAAAGGCGGGGGGGGCCCACAGGCAGGGAGTGGGAGTTGCGGGGGTGTGCACGGGAGGTGGCTGGCCGGGGGTGGTGGGAGGGGCTGCACTCACCCAAAGGCCTCCCGCGTCCTCCACCGGCTTCATGGTGTGCGGCCCCGGCTTTTGAAGTGCCCGGGGCCGCCAGAGCATGCGCAGCAGCGCCGAGGCGCGCCGGGCTGTGCAGCTTCTGCTGCCGCAGCCGCCGGCATCTTCTTGCGGGGTCGGGGGGACGGGCTTGCCCCATCACACCCCTTCTCCTCCAGCAGCCTCCAGCCGGCCAGTCTGCCAGTCCGCCCCGCATTAGGGTGTGCCCAGGCACACCCAGCACACCCTGTGTGCACGCCTATGATGATAAAACAGGTAGATGTCAATAGGCTTGAAGTCTAATGGATCAACAGGTACAATTCAAAACAATAGAAAACAAAACACATAATAGTACCACAGTGATTAGATGTTATCATGTACAGTGCATTTAAAAAGAGCCAAAGTGCACCTTAAAAACTATCAGTATTAAGGGTGCCTTATCAAGGCAATTGTAAGCACACACATATATCAAACTGTTTCAGGACTAAAATCCACATTTAGTACAATTTTCCTAGATTTCCCTCAGTGCTCCGAGGATTTTGCACATGCCAAGAAGGCACCAGACTAATCTATAGTATTTAGAATTTTCAAAACATAGAAATATTAACAATTTTCACAATAAAAGGATACTGGACTAAATATCAAACAATCAGTTTATAAGAACCTTTAGGAAAATAATGGGGTGTGACAAGGCAGGTTAGAGGGCTTGATTAGAAGGGGAGAAAGGCAGCTCTGAAAAACAGCAACAGCCCTGGTTAATCAGGGGTAGCTGAGACAGGGTTACTATAAAGTAAATAAGGGCCAGCTGAGCTGACTTCAAGCTGCCATGGGACCTCTTTAAAAGCCTTCCCTGTGGGGTAGGGGGAAGGAGAGAGTGGAAGAGGAGTTTGGAGGGAGGCACAGCTAATAAGGTTAAGAGTTAGAGACGCTGAGATAGACAATGGCAGCATTGCCAAAGGAGAGGGAGGGTGAGGGGCTCCAACAGGGAGGCTGTGTCTACACTGGTGCGATGTTGCGCAAAAGCGGCTGCTCTTGCGCAAAAACTTGCTGCCTGTCTACACTGGCCGTGTGTTCTTGCGCAAGTAAACTGACTTTCTAATGTATGAAATCAGGGCTTCTTACGCCAGAACTCTGACACTCCCACTCAGGAATAAGCCCTTTTGCGCAACTGTTCTTGCGCAAGAGGCCAGTGTAGACAGGCAACATGAATTTCTTGCGCTAGAAAGCCCTACTCTACTCTATGGTTAAAATGGCCATCAGAGCTTTCTTGCGCAAGAGAGCGTCTACACTGGCATGGATGCTCTTGCGCAAAAGCACATCTCTTGTGTAAAAGCACATGCCAGTGTAGACGCTTTCTTCTGGAAGAGTTTTTGCAGAAGAACTCTTCCGCAAGAGTTTTTGCGTGAGAATGCGCCAGTGTAGACGTAGCCGGAGTGTTTGGGCTTCCTTCCCTCAGGTAATCTGAGTCCAGCTGGTAGCTAGAGAGGACTGGTAACCCAGCCCAGGCTGACCAAAAGCACCTGTCCCGACACCCATTTTATCCAAAGGACAGACACCACAAACACAGAAAGAGGCAAGCAAGACCTGTGCTGCAGAACCTAGACACTGGATTGTGGACTGAACATAGGTCTGGGACCAAGGAGTGGGACTGACCCAGTCACAGGAGTTATAAGGAATAGTCAGCATGGATTTGTCAAGAATAAGTCATGACAAACCAACTTAATTTCCTTGTTTGATAGGATGCCTAACTAAGGGTGTGTCTACATAGCACCCTAAACTCAAAATAAGATACACAACTTGCATTTCTTATTTTGTATCTATTTTGAAATAGCTAATTTTGAAATGTGGTGCATAGAGATGCATATCAAATTTTGAAGTAAAGTGCTATTTTGAGCCATTCCTTATCCCTTGTGCAACGAGGTTTACCGGGATGGCAAAATAGTGTGCCCGTTATTTCGAAAAATATTTAGAAATAATGGGCTCCTTGTGTAGACATGGGATATCTATTTTGGGATACTGGCGGTAGCCCAAAATAGCCATGCAGTGTAGACGTATCCTTACTGGTGGCGGGGGTGGGGGAGCATTCAATGTGATATACCTTGATTTTAGTAAGGTTTATGACACAGTTCCACATGAACAGTCTCATAAATAAACTAGGGAAATATGATTTAAATGAAATTAAAATGGATGCACAGCAGGCAGATAAACTTTACTCAGAGGGTACAGTTTGTCAATGATTTGCTCTCAGACTGGGAGGACATAGCTAGTTGGGTTCTGCAGGGGTCAGTCCTGGGTCTGGTATTAATCAATATTTTCATTAATGACTTGGAAAATGGCAAAGCAAGTATGCTTATAAAACTAGCAGATGCTGGGAGGAGTTGTAAGCACTTTGTAAGACTGGTTTAAATTCAAAATGACCATGACAAATTGGACAGTTGGTCTCATTTCAACAACATGAAATTCAGTAAAGACATGTGCAAAGCAGTTCACTTAGGAAGGAAGAATCAAATGCACACTTACAAAAAGATGAGTAACTGTTTAGGTGATAGTACTACTGAGAAAGATCTGGGGGTACAGCAGACCGAATCTGAATATATGTTGTCAAAGTGATTCAAATGCAAAAACAAACAGACTAATATGATTCTGAGCTACATTAACAGCAATGTTATATGTAAGATATAGGAGACAATTGCCCTACTCTACTCTGCATCCAGTTCTAGGCAGAACAATTTAGGAAATATGTAGCAAACTGGAAAGAATCCAGAGGAGAGGAACCAAAAAAAAAAAAGATTTAGAAAACCTGACCTATGAGGAAAAGTTAATAAAACGTTGGCATATTTAGTCTCTAGATAAGAAGATTGAAGCTCCTGATAGGAGTTTTCCAATATATTAAGGGCTTTTATAAAGAAGAGAATGATCAATGCTTTTCCATGTGCACTGATGGTAGGACAAGAAATAATGGGCTTAATCTGCAGCAAGGGAGATTTAGCTTAGATATTAGGAAAAAATTAACTATAAAAGAAGTTAAGGTCCAAACTAGGCTTCCAAGGGAGATTGCTGAGTCGCCACCAATGGAACTGTTCAAAAATAGTTGGACAGATTACTGTTAGGGATGGTCTAGGTTTACTTGATTCTAACATAATGCAGGGGGTCTTGACTTAATAACTTCTCAAGGTCCATACAAGCCCTACATTTCTATAATTCTAGCATATCTAACCATTAGAATGAAATGTGGTATGATACTTCCTTCTGATGTGTTTATCATCCACAGGAGGGAGGTTCAATTTTAAAATGTAATACAGATGGATCAGATGCCATTTCATTCCCAGGAATCTGCTTTATTCCTGTTCATATCTTTTTTTACAATACAAAAATAAAACAAAACCACAGATTGTAGAAGAATCTCCTAACCCTCTATCTCCAAAAGCATATGCTAATCTTTTGTTTGTCTCTCGTAATATTGGCTTCAAGTTCTTTGGATCAGACACTACTTGAACTTGTCATGTATTCCATTGAGTATATTGGCATAAAAGAGAGCATTCAGTATTGTGGAGTTCTACAGGAGGATCTTTCCAATGGAAAACATATCAAGATTTGAGGCAGCACAGAGACTAAGGGTATGTCTACACTACAGTGATATTTTGAAATATCTTATTTTGAAATAGTTATTTCGAAATATCTTATTTTGAAATAACGTGTCTATACACAAAATGCATTTCGAAATAGCATTTTGCTATTTCGAAATAGTGTGTCCACACTGAGTGGACTCTAAATCACATTTAAGGCTGGCTGGAACCAGTTCTGGCAGGGCACCACGTCAGGACTTACTGTGAATGGCTGCTGCCTGAGGCTAGCTGATGTCTGTGCTTAAAGGGACCCCCCTGGGCAGCCAGTTCTCAGGTTTCCCTGCTTGCTTGCCTACCTCGATGAGGGACAGCAAAGCATTTTGTCTCTGCGTGCTCTGGTTGCCCTCACTCAGGACACCATAGCACTCTGCAACATGGAGCCAGACTGCCCCTGGGCACTCTGGAGCTTCTCTTGGATGCGCTGGTGGGAGCCTGGCTGCACTTTCTGCAGGCTGCCATCCAGGAAGTCCATTGGGGGGCTGTCAGTATCCAGGAGGCCCTGCAGGAGAGCTTCCACCCTGAGGAGCACTAAGAGCCTCCCTGGTCTGCCCCAATTGGGGGCTTGCGCCTCATTCCTCCCTTATGTCCTTCTGCTTACCCCTCCCTAATCCTTCTTACTGATGTCAAATAAAATACACATATTTTTATGAACACAAACTCTCTTTATTTAAGAAAACTGGGGGAGGGAATGAAACTCTGGTGAGACTGGGGAAAGGAGGCGGGGGAAGGGAGAAGAGAGGGTGGGTGAGGGGAAGGGGAAACCTGGGAGGAGGGAGCTGGAAGGGGGAAGCAAGGGGAAGAAGGGGGAGGGGAAGCTCAGAGCTCATGGTTTGGGGTCTCGCCGGACCAACTTGATTGTCGTGAAAACCTGCTCCTGGGTTCGCATGTGGCCTTTGGTGGCCAGGCTGGCAGCTATCCCGCCATAGACGGCCGCATTCCTCCGTCTAATGCGGAGATCATGGACATTGGGGACATCCCCCCCCAAACCTGAATAAGGTCCATGATCTCCACCCTGGACCAGGAAGGTGCCTGCCTTCTCCGGGCCCTGGAAGACTCCTGGGAGCTGGCAGACTGCTCCTGGGGAGCGGTGGAGGGCTGACTGCCAGTGGCTTGCTGGCTCATGTTTTGGGGCCACTGGGTCAGGGGCAGTGACTGCTGGCTCTGGGCTGGCAGGCTTGGAGCTGTCACAGGCACTGTGGCCAGAGTCTACCCCTTTAAGGGCTCCATGGAAGGGGGGAAGGAGAGGAGTGTTCTTGGTTGAGGCTGGAGTGGCCACCAGGGCACCCTGGGAAGGCTGGAGGCCCCCTATTTTGAAATAAGTGTCTACACAGCACTTATTTTGAAATAGCTATTTTGAATTTGGCATTATTCTTTGTAGAATGAGGTTTACCAAATTCGAAATAAGTGCTCTGCTATTTCAAATTTATTTCAAAATAGCGGTTTGGCTGTGTAGATGCTAGGAAAGTTATTTAGAAATAAGGGCTGTTATTTTGAAATAACTTTGCTGTGTAGACATACCCTAAGGCAGTGCAAAGCAGCTAAACATTTTTCCTGACTCAAGTGCAAATCTGGAATACCCACATTTAGGACCCCCATTCCAACATCATGCCTATCCACCCATCAGACAAGTTCAAATGCAGGGAAAAGTATGAGGGGAAAATACCATCAGTCAGTGGTTAGAGTGGAAAGAAGTGAAGCTCATGGTGCTCTGCAGTTCCTCAGCTGGAATAATACCTGGGTAAAGAAGACCGACAGCTACCCAAAAATCAGCAGAGGCCATTTCAGTCCTTACCCAGATCAGGGTCACTAAAGTGGCTTGTAAAGATAATTAAACAAAAAGGCTACATCTACACCGCAGGCTTTTTGCGCAAGAACAGCTGTTGCACAAAAGCACATGGCAGTGTGGACGCGCTTTTGTGGAAGACCTTTTGCACAAGAACTCTTGCTCAAAACAGTTCTTGCGCAAGAAGCCTGCAGTGTAGATGTAGCCAAATTGTATCAAATCCTAAACGTTTCATGGTTTCAGATAACGAGTTGACTTTTGCAGCTGATGGGTTTTTCTGAGGGGGAAAATTGAGATTTTTTCCATCCGGTGGTTAAGACACTGGCCTAGCATGTCTGAAACCTCCCTGTGCTGCATGACAGAGTGATTTAGGATTAAAAGGTTTGCCTTGAACATTTGAACTGCGCTCTTCCATATCCTAGTTAGTGCTGTTCTCCCCAGACTTTCCTGAATCATAGATCAGTAAGGGGGCAGCCAGTGGACCTGGCTGTAGGATGATTATTCTGGTTTTTGACTACTTCTGAGATTCTCAAATTTGATTTAATATGAATATGGAATGAAACAAAGTCTTTCAAACTTTGTCAAAGAAATTTTGCCAAAATATCCATTTTCAGATGGCACTTGAGCTTCTTGGTTTGGAAAGGTTGGGTAAGGGGAGTGCATTGTCCTAGGATATGGTACCCACCTTTCCCAGACCTGAATAAGACCTCTGTGTAGATTGTCTCTGTCACCAACAGAAGTTGGACCAATACAAGATATTATTTCACTGACTTTGTCTCGGTAATATCCTGGCATCAGCCCAACTATAACAACACAGCAATTTGCTCATTACCATACAAGAAAAAATTGTGTATTGTCTGAAACAAAGAACTTGTATTTCCCTGAGAGCCAAGAGAAAAATAAGTTATATGTACGTAAAATTTTGGAGATGAAGGATTGGGAGATTCTGATTCAATTCACAGTTTTGTTTTTCTATCATTCTAGGAAAATGTATGCGCAAGATTTAAGGAAATTACTGGGACTGAAATGGGATCTAATCCAACTGTATTGAATTTTAAAATCAAATCTCCTTCCTGTAGATGATAAACGTATAAGAAACTTCACACGCCATTTTTTCTAATGGTTAGATGTTGTAAAAATTGTCCATAACATTCTGTCCTGAAAATTCCAAACAGTATGGACTGGTCTGGTTCTTTCTCAGAATGCATAATATTTCCCACAACACCTTGGGAAAGCTAGGAAAATTAAACTGAATGTGAATTTTAGTACCACAATGGCAATGACGGAAGCAAACTCAGTGTCCTTCATCCAGACAAGGCACCTTTTATTCTGATAATACTTTTTGAAGCAGCATTTTGGCTCATTTTGAATGCACTACACATGATAACATCTTGCTACTTTTGTGTCAGTCTGTATTTTGTTTTTCTTACTTTGTATTGTGTTATATTACAGAGGCACTGACTCTGTGGGTGCTCCAGCATCCACCAGCAGCCAAACTCCCCCCTTCCCCTCTCTCCACAGCACCTCTGATCAACTTCTCCTTTTCTCTCTCTCGGTGCCACAAGAGGCACAGGGAGGACAGGGCGGAGTAGGGATGAGGCACACTAGGGCGAGGGGCAGAAAAAGTGGGGAAAAAGCAGAGCTGGGGGCTAAGAGGAAGGGGCAGTTTGGACAGGGGTGGAGTGTGAGCAGGGCCTGGGGTGAAGTGGTGGGTCAAGAATCCTCTGGCTGTAGGGGAAGTTGGTGCCTATGGTACACTGTAAGCACTGTAGAGTCAGACGGCAAACCTTTTGGCACCTACTTGTTTTATGGTACATCTTGCCGGTTGTAAAATGCTGAGAGCACTAGATAAATAACTAAGAATAAAACAAACAAAAATGTCTCCTTGAAAATCTTAATAATCATTTAAACATTCAGATACACAACACAAGCAAGTACAAACAAAAACAGAAAACATGGAGGAAAAAGGCACTGCAAAGAGTATGTAACAAACAATGACCTATTCTTTGGCTGAATTGTATTAAAACAGGCAAATATAAGGACTCACAATATAGAATACACTGGACAGCTAGCTACACATCTTGTAACACCAAAATGTCACAGCAGAAGAATGCTCAGAAATGTTAATTTTACTTTAATATGAAATGTTGTGTGTTCATAACAATTGCTTCTGACCTTCAAAACCTTTGAATTGTTTTCTTTCCAGTTGCATGATTCTAATTTACTTAGGAAGCATCATTTTAAACAAATGAATGTTGTGAGCTAAGATTTTCATTTGTTAAGAATGGAACTGTAAAGGCAATGTAAGTTTGTGTTCTCTTTTGCTCCATAGGGGCAACTGGTTATCAGGCACCAAGCCTCATTAATAACTTTTCTGCTGTCTATCACACTATAGTGAAAAGGTAGGTAAAGTAATATCTTTTGTTGGACCAACTTCTGTTGCCAGACAGACAAACTTTCAAATTTACACAAAGCTCTTTAGGTCTGGGAAACTAATTTAGAATGTCACTGCTAAATAAAAGGTGGAACAGATTGTTTAGCATAAGTAGTTAATTTATTTCAAGGGAGCATTCCAGGTGAAGTAGCCTGGTAGCACCCATCATAAGGAGGAAAGGCATGTGTTGGGAGAAAAGTAGCTTGGGCTGAGGATTTGTTAGTGGGTTACAAATTATTGAAACAATCCATAATGCCAGTGATTTTGGTGTCTAGCAAGTCATGGATTTAAGCTTCTAGGCTCATCTTTTAGGCTCATCTGTGAGGTCAGACATAAAGCGATCACTTTGGGAAAAGTGCTCACTTACAGGTGTTATGGTGTTTTTGTCTTTTATCACACTGTGGAACCTAAACTAGAGCCCTGGAGTGGGACGGGTATCCATCCCAAAGATCCCACAGGACCACCTACCATAAGAGCAAGAGCTGGTAAAATGTACTTTGATGCTGACAGAATTGGGTAGGAAAAAAAAAAGACTGTGATAATCTGTTGGACAACAAAATGCAAATTTAGCTACACCTAAAGTTATCAATCACTTAGTTTAAACCTCTTTCAAAATTATTTCTATTAAAAGCCTAGTGCTGTGAGACATTTTTTTCTGTTAAGTGTTTTTCAAAAAGCAATAATAATCCTGACATAAATAACATGAATGTTTTAAGGTGCTAAAAACAGGGCTTAAGTGTTTTTTCAAACAACTTACCTTTTATAACCACTAAAAACTGCATCTTTTAAGACAAAATTGTGGTTCAATTTGTTTTGACATTCCATGTGATATACACAAGACAGCAGTTTGTCATAAATAGAATTTCAGCAGTGTAAAACAAGTTTTTTTCTTTTTCTTTTTAAATAAAGGTCTTAATACTTAAATTTAAGTGAAGGATAGAAAGAGATGTGATGTCCATTTTAACAAGAGTTTACTCCATTTTTTGCAAGGATTTAACACATTTTATTCTTTTAATGGTAAAAGTTGTGTCTGAATTTCACTAATAGGGAGCGAGAGAGAGACAAAGATGTGTATGACGTTTATGAGAGAAGTAGTGTGAGGGGGGCTAGAAATCATATTCCAATGTGATCTAGCCAGCCACAGATGCAAGTTAGGCAAGTTGTGGGATTTTCAGTACATACTTCTTGCTGGTATTCCTTTTCCAAATCAACCAACAGATAAGAGGTGTTTTTGAAATGAGGTCCAGGTGATAGAGTAGGAGAGGAAGAAATTATCTGTTGAGTTGGCAGAACATTGTGTTTTTCGTAGACAAATCTTTGAAAGAAAGGGGGAAAACCTATTTTAAAATTTCCAGCTGAATATGTTTTTATCAATGAAAAAAAAACCTTTTTTATTTTAGTTTTTTTTTTTAAACCAAAACATTTTCTTGCAGGAGAGAACTAAGGAGAGACAGCAGAACAATCCCATCACTTTCTTCATGCACCAGCTCCCACAACTGTTTCTGTACCAGATGCCTTTCATTTAGAATTTCATAGCTTAGTCATTTCTTTTGATATTAGCACTGACATCTCAATGAGTTCCCACTAAAACAAAGTATCTGTGCCTTCCTTTGCTCAGTTCTTGTGCCTTTTTTCAGTATGGCTAACAAGTTGTTATTTTTATTTGCCTGAAATGTCTATATCCCTTCACAATACATAAAGCATGTGGATGTTATTTTTGAAGTAGACAAGAACTGAATCATTTTGCCTTTAGATATAATGTAATTCCAACCAATAAAAAATCTAATAAATCATCTATCCTATGCTGTGTTTAGCAGAGAAATGCATTTGCTCAGAGATGTCTTGGTGAATACCTTTCTTAGGTTACATAAGACAGCTTTGGATACTCAAAATCTGATTACCACCAAAAAGACATGCCTCCCATTAATAAATGCACTCTCCCCTTTGCACTCATTAAAAGTTCATCCCATTCTTCTAATTCCAATGACTGGTAAGGATCACAACAAAGAATATTGTGTTGTGATGGGTCTTCAGTAAAATCTCATATGAGCCTTTCAATTATTCTAATTTGAACCCATGAAAGATTTAGTAAATATTTCAGTGGGCTATGCAAGTAGCCACTATTTTCCAATGGGCTGTGCTTTGGGCCAGATCCTCAGTTGTTGTAAATAAGCGTAGCTCTACTGAGTTCAGTTAAGTCAGTAATTTGCTTCCAGTCAGGACCAGGTACTTTAAATGGTGGCTATTGTACATGCACTATGCGAACTTTAATCAAATATACTATATACATGCAATGACTATTGGCTGCCTAAATACGTAATTTTCTAATAGCTGCAGAAATCTTCAGGACTACGAAGTAAAAATCCACATCTTTAAAGGAATTCTGAATATTTCTTGTATATATAAAATCAGCAAACAAAACTATGTTAAAAGAATTTGAAGTTGCCAAGTTGAGCTTTAAAATTTAGGAACCTTTTTGCATATGCTTTCCATCACTGTCTTTACACACAACCCCAGTGGGGCTGGAAGAATTTTTAGAGTGATCCATACTGTAAACCCTCTTTATAATGAATACCATTTCAAGAGAGGGGCGCAGCAGCACACTGGTTCCAGCACCTGTGCAGAACCCCTGCTTCATTCAGTGCATAGTAGAAATTAAATCATCCAGCATCATATTGACACCAACATGGTTCATCAACAGTATCGGAATCTTTAGAACTACAAAACAGACCTCTGCTGCTTGAGCTAATGAAATCCAAGTCACAGCAGCTGTAGGTCACAATTTTGTATGGACCAGCCATTAGGTAGCAACGGAGCACAGCTGTTCCTTGTGAGTTTCATGGCTTTTTGCTGAGAGCAGAGGATTGCCAAGGCTCAGGAATTTTGGGTTCCATTATAAATTTTGGAGGGAAGGGTGCAGTAGTGGTCAAAGACTTTTCTACACTTGTTGACCTGAAGTATGACCCCTGTCATTCTTGTCTCTGCCCCAGTCCTATTTCTTTTTCCTTTCACATTGTCTTCTTTTTCCAGTTTCCACTGCCCTGAGCTCCTCAGTCCTAATTTACCTCAGCTCCTCATTTGATTTCAGTTTTCCGCTGTTCCAGTCTTCCTCAGGGTCCTTATCCCAATCTACTCTCTTCTTGACCCAGATTTTGCCTTCTGTTTTTAGACCTTGCCCCCATACCCTGAGATTTTCCAAATGTTAATAATTTAGCCAAATATGTTTTTTCTTCTATCAAGGATTCATGTGTTGTCATCCCTGACACTAGGGAAGCTTCCCTAGGCAAATTTACAGTGTCTGTTCCAAAGGATGGGAATGCAAAACTTTCTCAACAAAAAAACTAAGATTTTCATTCATTTATGTTACTTGTGCAAAAGAGTGAATTGTAAACATTTTTTTGCTGAAACTTTTGAAAAACATTGAGACTCCAGACTCACAGGGAAAATTTTAGTCCCAATACTTAAAGTTAGACAAAGTTCCAAACAAGTTTAAATGAGTTCTTTTAATGGGAAGTTTCAGGCCACCTTAAGAAGAGGCAGCACCAATGGATAATAAAAATAATGAAAGGAAAACTCCATAAGGGCCCGATTCTACAAATATCTAGAATAGAGGTAACTTTGGTCCTGAAGACTATTCTCATTAATAAAGCTATGCATATATAGGAGTTGAGACAGACGCTTTGGGAATGTGGAAATATGGAGTATTCAAAAACTATTGTATCAACTTTATAAGAGTTTAAGAGTATTTGGTTTGAAATCTAAATGGAAGTTGCATGTGTTTGGAACTTTGCATTAATAAAGAATCCAGATTACAAAACGAGCTTTGAAACTGCTTTGATCCGGGAAGGAGTTTTGTTGATGGATGCCTGAAGAAGGGAAAAATGGAGGCTGGGCATAGTAGAGGCTCTTTGGTTATGAGAGGTGTTTGGGTGTAACAGGCAAAAGAGCTAGAGTTGCTGCTGCATATTTGCCTGAAGTGGTTTCCATCATATACAGGGTCATCGCTCTCACTAGAAAAATTCTTTCAACACCCTGTTGGGTGGTATATACCTGCTAGAGGCCTGAAGCACTATAATTCTAGAAAGGTCTCTTTGTGGACTATGAGTGACTGCCTTGTAAGTTAAACATTCATATACGCTATTTATTGATTTTAGGATGTTTTCTCCAAAATGATTTTGTTCTGACTAAATAGTACTTTGCTTCATGAAAGCTGATGGGTCACTGGTTAATCCTGAAAGAGAACAGGATTTTGGGCACTGAATTAAAATAAAATCTAGTAAAATAATCACAATGAGTTACAGGAGCCTGCAGTCTATCTCCCTGGTTTGGAGGAAGAAAACGGTAGAATCCTGCCCCCAGAAAGGCCTCAGGCCTTTGGCTATCACCTAATTGGGGTGCTTTCAAGGAGGCCACCAAAAGATCAGGAGTGCAATTAACTTTAGGTGAATTCAGCACTTCAGAAGTGTTAGACTGCAAGTACCACAAGAGGCCATTCCAGCTCCCCCCAAAAGTACTACAACAGCATTCTGGAGCATTCCAGCCTCGCTTGAGCATTGAATTAATTTTTTGGAAAGAATATTCTCCAGATCATACATTAAATCTGTAAACTCTACAGGAAGACAGTCTTGCTGAAAGATCTGTTATCTTGCAGGTTAATTCTAGAAGTTTCAATTGCACCTATATCAAACAAGAGTATATTAGTAAACATGTTAAATAAGTTAGAATGGAACAGCTTGCCACATTTAGATTCACCTTTTCAATTTTTAATTTACATTAATAAATATAACTCTCCTCTAGATTTAAAGAAATAGGTTCAGACAGAACCCAACATAGGAAGGATTCATAATTAAAGCTCTTAAGCTCATGCCTTTGTGCCTTTATTTTAAACAGCTCTGTTAAAGAGAGAGCACCAACCTAATTCTGAATACACAAGCTCTTGTCAGTTTCAGACAATACTTAATACTGTTTAAATATAGGTTGTTTTGTTCTCATTTCAACTGTACATTACCACAGCATAATGCTGTAAGACACAAAAATTGCATTGCCAAAATGTGTACAGTGTTTGGATTATATATTGTCACCAAGCATCAATATTAATATTTAGGAGCATTAAAACAGCTGCTAAATAATCTAGCCTTCAATCGTGCTGGTATGTGATGCTGCTTGGTGTAAGCTGTCCATTGGCACTGAAAGAAGAAACATCTGCTGTTTTAAAGAGTGGCTTGTTGGCAGAATTTTTTAACACAGGGATGAACAGACAGTGAGTGTGTCGAACCTTGCTAGATGGGGAGATCAGGCCAACCTCAACCATACAAAACTGAGATTAGCTCCAATTCAATAAAGCTTTTTTATTCAATTTAGTCCCATGTTGGAAATAATCATCACATTTTACATTATGTATTTCTAATTTCAGTGTTCATACCATGTAATTATTCTGTATAATCAAGCATAACTGCTGGTTTGTTACTTTGAGATGCTGAATGAATATCCTGGCGGCAAACCTAGTATTTAACTATTTATGTGAAAAATGTTCAGACCCATAATTGTTGAAATCTGATAAATCTATAATTACTATGTACTCATGTCTTTAACATTTTCAGTCAAGTGGAGTTTCAGTCAAACCCAGTGTAAAGAATCCTGTTACTGCTAAGGGAAAGTCCAGGATGACTTGATTACAAATGCACAAATGGCTTTTAGAGATATGAGGGAAGGAATGTTTATATTTAGTTAAAGGAGTTGAAAACTCACAGGATTAACTGGGAAATGTTCTGAAAGAGGATATTCAAAGAGTATGAATTCCAGTTAGAGTTAGATAAAGAAATATTTCCTATATTAAGGTCTGATTTTCTGAGTGACTGAGCACCCATGCCATCATTGGCTTCAGCTGGAGATGTGAGTACTAAGTGGCAAAATGCACAGCATAATTAAGAGTAAATTCTGACCAGCCACTCTCTGAGCTGAACTCTGTTCCCACAGTACAGATAGCATCTGGTCTGATAGTGAGAATGATTAATGCACTTGAGTAAGTCAGAACCATTCTGAGTTCAAAAGCAATACATCTTCTAGAGCTGAGAAGATTTAGCCAGTATTGTTAAACAACGGCGGCGAAACTTTTGACAGAAATTTTGGAAACTGTAGTTTGTACAAACTAATTTCACTAAAGTTCTGAGGCTTAGCAATATTCCAAGTAGCTACATCTCTCACAAGAAACTGTATTTGTGTATCACTACTTTTAAATTTGTCACCTTTGCTATTGAGATAATGATCAGTCATGCTAATTGCAAACTTCTTCTCTGTCTGGTCTCCCCAAATGATGTTTCTCAAGACTTGTTAAAACATCACATTTTCCAGAGGACCTGCATTTTTTTTTAATGCAGCCTTTCTCACCACTTAAATTCAGAGCAAATGAAACTTTAAAATCTCATCCACTATATTATATTATCAAGGGACTGCTGTTCTGTATGGGTATGTCTATACATCAAAGTTAATTCGAAATAACAACCGTTATTTCGAATTAACTTTCCTAGCATTTACACACCCAAACGGCTATTTTGAAATTAAATCAAAATAGCAGAGTGCTTATTTCGAATTTGGTAAACCTCATTCTATGAGGAATAACGCCAAATTTGAAATAGCTAATTCTATATAAGCGCTGTGTAGCTACTTATTTCGAAATAGGGGGCCTCCAGTCCTTCCCAGTTTCTCCTGGTGGCCACTCTGGGCCAAACCAGGAAAACTCCTCTCCTCTCCCCCAGCCCTTAAAGGGGTAGACTCTGGCCACACTGCATGTGCCAGATCCAGGCCTGCCAGCAGTCGCTGCCCCTGACCCAGTGGCTCCACAATGAGCCGGGCAGCCAGTGCCAGCCAGCTGTCCACCGCCCAGTCCTCCAGCTCCCAGGAGCCAGCCAGGAGCCGGAGACGGCAGGCGCCTTCCTGGACTAGTGCGGAGATCATGGACCTCATTGAGGTTTGAGGGGAGGCCTCCAACGTCCATGATCTCCAAACTAGACGGATGAACGCAGCCGACTACGGACAGATAGCTGTCACCATGGCCACAAAAGGGCACATGCGCACTCAGGAGCAGGTGCGCATGAAAATAAAAGATTTATGGCAGGCATATGCCAGGGCCACACGGGGCAGCTCCCCAACAGGGGCAGATGCCTGCCCCTATTTTGGTGACCTGGACCGCATCCTGGGGGGTGGGACGGTCCGTGCCACCCCAGGGGGCACCGATCTGGGAGCAGAGGGCCCTGACCAGGGCGTGGAGGAGGAGCTGGTCCACGCCGCCAGGACCCCAGAGCCGTCCCAGCAGCTGAGTCACCAGAGTCATCGAGGGACGCAACAACATGTGAATGCCATCACTGTCCCCTTACTGGGGAGGGGGGGGCGGGGGGGGAGACCAGGGACCGCGCGCGTGGGCCTTGCTTACCACGGATCACGCAGCAACCTGTGCACGTGCGAACACGTGCCGTGCCACCCCTAGGCAGGTGGCTCCAGCTGGTTGCCACACAGGGGCCTTGGCCTGATAGCCACATGCGAGTGTGAAGAGACATGACATGCTCCTGACCCCAGGGCGGGACACAGCAGGATGCCCTCCCTTCACAAGCCCCCTCTATACAGAGGCAGGGGACATCTCCCCCCCACCTCAGCCACACTATACACAGCACAGGGGCATGGGTGCGGTCTCGGGGCAGCTCCCACTCCCAGGGATAGCCGGACATTCCGAACTTGGCCTCTGTGCAAGCACATCGGCCATGAAGTGCAGGGCACGGTCATCCTCACCTTGCAGAGGGGGGCTGGGCTTCACCCACTGTGTCCCCAGGAAGAACTGACCACTTCTCTTCTTTCTCCACAGCCGTACCAGCTGCGCGTACCCACCCCACCCGGGACATCCTCCCGCACCTGAGGGCTCAGCAGGTCCACCCGAACACTGCAGGGGTACCGACAGCAGCACCTGGGGGCCCTGCGTGCCCTGCACCACACCATGGAGCACTGGGTGCAAGAAGATCGGGAGTTCCAGTGGGAGGTGCTTCCCCAGGGTCTTGCCATGTGCGAACACCTGCAGACCCTGGTGCAGAGCGTGCTGCCTCCTGCCGCTCCAGCGCCTGCTGCCTCCCCAGCTACCGCTCCTCCTCCCACTCCTTCTCCCCCTCCCGCTTCTCCCTCCACACCCTCCTTAACCTCCACACCCTCCTCAACCTCCATCCCCTCCTCCCCATCCCCCCGGGGATGCCAAGGCCCCCACGCCCGCTGTGCTGGGAGACAGTTGGCCGGGTGAGACCCCCAACCCAGAGCCCTGAGCTTCCCCTTCCCCTTCTTCCCCTTGCTTCCCCCATCCAGCTCCCTCCTCCAAGGTTTCCCCCTCCCCCTCCCACCCTCTCTCCTCCTGTCTCCCACCTCCTTTCCCCAGTCTCCCCAGAGTTTCATCCCCCACCCCCATTTTGTTAAATAAAGAGAGTTTATATTTATGAAAAAACGTCTTTTTTATTTGACATCAGGAAAAGGGGTTGCGGGGGAGGGTGTGTAAGTGGAAGGACGTGAGGGAGGAATGAGGCACAAGCCCCCAGTAGGGCACACCAGGGAGGCTCTTAGTGCTCCTCTGGGTGGAAGCTCTCCCGCAGGGCCTCCTGGATACTGACAGCCCCACGATGGACCTCCTAGATGGAAGCCTGCAGAAAGTGCAGCCAGGCTGGTAGCAACACATCCACGAGAAGAACCAGAGTGCCCAGGGGCAGCTCTGGCTCCATGTTGCAGAGTGCTATGGTGTCCCGAGTGAGGGCAACCAGAGTACTCAGAGACACAAATGCTTTGCTGTCCCTCATTGAGGTAGGCAAGCAAGCAGGGATACCTGAGAACTGGCTGCCGGGGGGGGGGGGGGGGGGGGGAGGGGTGTCCCTTTAAGCACAGGCCTCAGCTAGCCTCAGGCAGCAGCCACACACAGTAAGTCCTGACCTGATGCCCTGCCTGACCTGGTTCAGGATGGCCTTAAATGTGAATCAATGTTCACTCAGTGTGGATGCGGTATTTCGAAATAACAAAATGCTATTTCAAACTGCATTTTGTGTGTAGACACATTATTTCAAAATATCTTATTTTGAATTAACTATTTCGAATTAAGATATTTCGAAATAATGCTGTAGTGTAAACGTGCCCTATTTGCTGATGAACCTATCTGTAGACAATAGGAGAGTTTTAATAAGCCTGAGAAAATACATTTAGTTTGAGATTTGATGGCTGTTACACATCATATATATAGTAGCCCAATGTCTGTGAGTCTGTAACGCTGAAATGCTGGCTGTTCCCTCTGGGCGGCGCTGTTGCCTGAAATGCTGGCTGTTCCCTCTGGGCGGCCCATGCTGCATGGGGAGTGCAGTGCCCAAATGGCCACTTGCTTCCCCGCGGCAGCCCAGCTAGCGGCACAGAAGTCAGCCGAGCGCCACGGCGGGAGGAAGGGGGGGGGCGGTGATGTGTGGCGTGACAGCAGCTCCAGGCCCCACCCCTTGGCCGTGAACGTCACCGCCCCACCCCCCTTCGCCTCCCGCCGTGGTGCTTGGCTGATTTCTGCGCCGCTCAGCCAGGCCACTGCGTGGGAGCAAGTGGCGCAAGCGACCATTTGGGCTCTGCGCTCCCCATGCAGCACGGGGAGTGCGGAGCCCAAACAGCCGTTTGGGCTCCACGGTCCCCCAAGTGAAAGGCAGGAGGGGAAGGAGAAGAGAAAGAGAGAGACGGAGAGAGAGGCAGGAGGCAGTAGGAGGAGTAGGAAAGAGAGAGAGAGAGAGAGAGAGAGAGACGGACAGATGAAGCGAGAGACCGGAGGCTCAGGAGAGAAGACTGACGTGGAGGAGAGACCTGAAGATCCCATCTTATGACGGGCTAATTGGCTAGTTCTTAAGATGGGTCATTGATTCTTAGTGTAACTGAGGCTGTTGGAGCATTACACTGAGCTTGCTCAAACTGCAAAAAATGGGACAGATGACCCCCCAAACTGATGGTTATTCTAATAAATATATTCACCAAACCAGCAACAAAACAGCTTCCTACAAAATCTAGCTGGTTACCCAGAAGCCAAAAATATAGCTCTCTTAAAGCAACCCAGCTTTAGGCTCCCACCAGACAGCCACATCAAATATGGGGAGGATTATTTAAAGTCTTATTCACCATATATAACATTCTACCAGTCCAAGGGTACTGCAGAGCTAAAGTCAAATTAAGCTACACAACTTCAGCTATGTCAATTGCGTTGCTTAAGTTGAAATAGCTTAATTCAGGATTTGTCACTATGTACACAGCAGGAAGTTGAAGGAAAAACACTCTTCCTTTGGCTTCCCATTCTCCTCGTGAAATGAGGGTTACCATGAGTCAGAGTAAGAAGTCCTCCAGCTTAACATTATTTCAGAATAAAGTCTTGTAGCGTAGATGTCAATTATTCTGAAATAACACTGCTATGTAGATGTACCCCAAGAGATCACTCACATTACTTACCATTTCAAAGTATATTTCTGATCTTACCCAATCATACACTTGTAGCCAATTTTTATTAGCTAAACTAAGATTTATTAGGAAATAGGGATAGAGTACTGTTTAAAAGATAATTATACATAGAGATATGAGTAAATTTCTAGGTCAAATATATAGTAGACATGGTGAATATGTTGATTTATAAAAATCTTTCTGGAATCATAGTGTTCATAGTTGCTATGACTGCAGAAGGATTTTTTATAAATCAACATATTCACCATCTCTACTATATTATGACATCATCCTAATTGCATCAAAACCTGAAACACTGCAAACTCTCCTCAATGACATTGGTAAGAACATGAAGGAGTTTGGCTTGACCATCCACACTGGAAAAACAAAGTGGATGAAAAACGCATATTGTCCAGATTATATCATGCAGCTGGATGGACAGTCTGTTGAGTTAGTGGATCAATATGTACATCTTGGACAAACATTGCAGATGGACAATGAATTGGGCCCAGAGTTGAGCAGGAGGAGGAGGTTGGGTTGGATTGCCTTTGGGAGTCAGTGCAGTGTTTTTGTTGATTCCAAACATTCTACCACTGTGAAAGCCCATCTCTTCAACATCAGTGTCCTTCTGATAATTCTGTATGATTGTGAAACCTGGAACACAATGCTTACAGAAGAATTAAAGCTGCAAACCACCCAAAGAGCAATGGAAAGACGCATGGTGGGTGAAAGTAGGCTACAGCATGTTACTATCAATGATTTGTGTGGAAAAAGCGGTGTCAACGATATCATCCAAGCTATATATGATTGGAAAACAAAATGGGCTGGCCATGTAGCGAGACTCAGAGAGAACAGATCAACAGTGCATATACTCCATTAGTATCTACAAGGTATAAAAAGAACAAGAGGAAAGCCTCTAGCACATTGGGTGGATCTTTTATGGAGGATTCATGGAAGGACATGGACGAGAACCGCACAAAACAGGACGGCGTGGAAAAGTTGTGAGCTTCATCGGTGGTGAGACTATCCGCATCAATGAAATCACAGATCTCAAAGTATTCTTGAATCAATTTCAATGTTAGAATCCAATAGGCAGTCCATATATGGATTTTGTTCAAATTATTTCATGAGAATTAGCAGGATGATCCAGAGTGGCACTGGAGATCTCAGTCTGGCATCTCAAACTTCCTCTGACCAAATTTAAACAGATCTGAGATGGCAGGATCTGGGATCTAAATCTCTGGCAGGCTATCAAAAGCCTCCTAACAACAGGTATTTATTGGATGAAGAATAGGTAATAGACATTGTGGCTTTTAAGTAAAACCTCCTATTTCCTGGTAAATAGCCATTAAGCAGTCCATAGAGTGTTCACTACAAACTTCAAAGAGAAATACAGACAATGATATCATTACATCCAAGTTTCATCTAAATGTTAATATTCCTGTTTGATCTCTGGATCAATAGAACATAGTAATAGACAGGAACAGCAGTTTACCATCTACAAGCTAATGAAATCATATTGTTAACATCTAACAAGATACAGCAAACACAGGCAGCTATAATTTGTGTTTCTTCTAATTGTCTTCAATGCAGGTTCGCATTTTAAACACTCTGGTCTATCTGTCATGGCTTTGTGAGCTATTTATAAGTAATTCCTCTAATTACCATTTACATACTTTTTCAAATATGTCTTTCAAGATTAACTTTGGGTCATTTAGCTTGCTAGTTGCTTAACCCTTTCTGATTTAGTGTCACTATTAGCAATAATGCTATTATAAATTTATTTAACATTATTCATTGTAAAACAAAAAGTACCTGGTGTTCAAACTGGTTATAATGTAAAGAAAAAGAATTGACTCTTCTGAGACATCATGCATGCTTTCTCAGAGTGGCTGCTTTAGTTTGTTGTACCTATTAGATAGGTCTTATAAGTTAGTTCCAGTAAGTGGGGCTAGAGAATAAGAACAAGCATTCATTGTACTAGGAGTTCTGAAATAAAACAAAATGTGTTCATCAGCTAGGAATGCATGTAATTCTTTTGAAAAAAAACGACAACAACAGACTGGAGCTATTGGCATACTGCATAGCTGTCTTTACTCTCAAGTTTAAGATCTTTTCTGGGTCTATGTTATGCTAGAAAAGATTTTACCTGGGAGATTCTTCAGTATACTAGCCAATTAGCCCGTCATAAGATGGGATTTTCAGGTCTCTCCTCCATGTCAGTCTTCTCTCCTGAGCCTCCTGCCTCTCTCTTTGTCTCTCTCTTTCTCTTCTCCTCCCCCTCCTGCCTCTCACCCAGGGAACCATGGAACCCAAATGACCTTTTGGGCTCCGCACTCCCTGTGCTGCATGGGGAGCGCGGAGCCCAAATGGTCGCTTGCGCCACTTGCTCCCATGCGGCGGCCTGGCTGAGCGGTGCAGAAGTCAGCCGAGCGCCATGGCGGGAAGCGAAGGTGTGCGGGGCGATGATGTTCACGGCCAGGGGGCGGGGCCTGGAGCCGCTGTCACACCGCACGTCACCGCCCCGGCCCCTTCCCCTCCCGCCGTGGCGCTCGGCTGACTTCTGCGCCACTCAGCCGGGCCGCCGCGGGGGAGCAATTGGCCATTTGGGTCCCACACTCTCCATGCAGCACGGGCCACCCAGAGGGAACAGCCAGCATTTCAGCAACAGCGCCCCCCAGAGGGAACAGCCAGCATTTCAGGCAACAGCGCCCCCCAGAGGGAACAGCCAGCATTTCAGCTTTACAGACTCAGACACTGGGCTACTATATATATGATATGAATTGATCACAATTTGATCACAAACTGCATTTAAGAATAATAATGAAGAAATAGGAGGTTTTACTTCAAAGCCCCAATGCATATGGCCTATTCTTCAACCAATGAGTGGTACAGGTTACTTATGTCAAGAGTACATGTTCTGGGGGGGAAAAAAGTCCTTCACGATACACAGTACTTTGATACAAAGTAATAAATTCAGTGATCCTGTAACTATTTTGGGATAATTGCAGAGTTACACATATTATGCTTCTGAACTTTAAAAGAAGCAGAATATTTAAGAGGGAGAAAAATAAAGTTGGATTTTAAAAATATGAATATTATTTATTGTGAGTATTGTAGAAATGTCAAAGAGCCTCAATCAAGAGTAATGATACATCATCATAAATTAATATTAAGGAAGTCACAGTCCCTGGTTTCAAACATCAGGATAATGTAATAAGTATATCTCCTTTATTTCTATTTCCCAGATTAGTTTGCAAACCCTCTCATCAAGTTGCACAAGGACCTTTGGAAGATGATGATGTCAGACATGGGAATAGTCTGTAACTTCCTATTTTTCTCCTAATGCTTAATCTTTATTTTTTTAATTTCCCTTTCCTGAACAGTTTGAAGAGTTAAGCACATATGGCATAATTCATACAACAAGAGACCCAAAGTGAGGTGCATAACAAGGCGGGCAGCTAAAAAGATGGTGTGAAAATTTGCAAGTGAAAATAGTTGAATCCTTCTTTAACATACTCTTTCCTTCACCTTTGTCTGGCTCAGGGGTTGGCAATAAGCTGCAGGCAGGATGAAGTTTGCCATGGTGGGCTGCCAAATGCTTTGTTTACCTGCACATCAAGGTTCGGCCACTCACAGCTCCTGTTAGCCGTGGTACGCCATTCCCAGACAATGGGAACTGCAGGAATGGTGAACTGCAGCCAGCAGGCGCTGCAAGTGGTCATACCTGCAGATGTGCAGGTAAACAAAGCATCTGGTGGCCTGCCAGGAGCTAACCCTGTCAAACCATGTCCTGTCCGAAGGCTGCATCCCTAGGTAAGAGTAACTGATAGGGCTGATAATCACCCCACCTCCCTAACCAGTCTAAATCAGCTTTCAAGCTACACAGAGCTCTCTTTCAGGTAGTTCAAAAGCTTGTCTCTTTCACCAACAGAATTTGGTCCAATAAAACATATTACCTCACCCATTCTGTATCTCTAATATCCTGGTACCAACAATATTGCAAACAAACTCTTATGGTAGATTTGATTACAAAATGCTTCTATGGCTCCAACCCTGCAGACATACATGTTTTTGTTTTCACTACTATGAGTAGACCTATTAATTTCAATGTTTGTAAGATCAGAGCCTATGCCTGGCACACACTAATGAAAATCATCAGGCACATTTGTATAGTTGATGTAAGAAAAATCTTAAGTGTGAATTCTTATAAAGGAAAATCTTTGTAGTTTAACATTAGACTAGTTGATGGATTATGTGGCTATTGGCTAGCAGCTTTTTTTTTCAAAATACTTTTTTTTTTTTTTTTACTCCATTCACCTCTGAATATTTCCTTGATGGTGTTTCTTTGACAATATTGGAAATGCTGATTACTTGATTCCGGGAAGCTCAAGAAATAGCTCTGTACTCTCAATAATATTATAGCACATGAGGATCAAGATTTTTTCCACAAATCTAATAGAGGCTAGTAAAGGTTACTCTTAATTCCAAAATATCTTTACCCAATAATCTATTGGGAAAAGTAGCTTCAGGAGAGATTAAGTAAGAGAGTCTATTTGAAACTGCAAAATCATGAAGGTACTGTGGGTAGCAAATGTGTCAATTTGGAAACATTCTTGTTAGTTTTAGTTTAAATTGATCAAAGTTAATGTATGCAAGACTGCAAAATTAATGTAAAGATAAAGAGCATTGTGGATCTGAATGGAAGTTGTGCATGCAGTAACAGGATAGATTACCACCTATTATGTACTTTTATGATGAAGGTTGTCCCACATTTGTGAAGCAAAAAGGAAATGTTGATTCAATCAATGTTGAATCCCTGATTAACTTTAGCAGGACAAGGATTTGGCCCATTATTTTCAAAACATTTATAATATAGTACCATTCAAGTATCTTTGTCCAGGCATGCACATCTCCTTATTACAGCAGGCACTGTAAGAACTGTATTTTACAACTTCCCAGTTTTCAATAGGAATGTAGAAAATAGGTTTTTCCCAGCTGTGATGTGCTACTTCATCCAAAGTACTGCAAATGTTACCAACATGATTTAAATTAACACTAGATTAATATAATTGTCTTTGCAAATCTTCAGTGAATGAGCTATTCTTGTTTCTGGGGAGGAACAAAACTAGACTAGTTCTCTAATATACAGTTGAGAAAAAAACCTATTATTTAGCCATCTGTGTAGTCATTTACACCTGTGAAAATTCAACAGAAAATGGTTATAGAACACTTCACTGGTATAATTGACACAAAAGATAAAGGCAGTAGATGAACAGGCTGTTGTGTACACATTACCGGCCTAATTCTTAATTCTGTGACATTGGTTTTTATGCTGGTGTAACTTTTTGTGAGCTAGAAGTACGATTCCCAGCTCAGATAGGCATACTTTTGGTAGCCCCTGTTGACTTAACTGTCAAATAGAAGCATAGCAATGTGAGCAGTGACACAAGCTAGCCATCCTGAGTATGTGCCAATAGGGTCCAGGCAGGTTTGTACTCTGGGTGGCTAGCCTCATCCTGCCATGTAGCACTGCCTGTGCTAATACGACTCCACTTCTACTTTTAGCACATGAACTCAATGCAAGCTAGTGTGAGTATGTCTGCTCAATATGGGAATTGCACCCCACCTTCAAGAGTAGAGGTAGCTGTTGTGTAATTCCATCACAGAGTGGAGAATCAGCAGCTATAAGTCTAAAGTACGTACATTAGTGGAACATAGACCTACCTTGGGTATAGCAACTCTTCTTCCTCTTACACAGTAGTAGCTTTGTTGTATGCCAATTGTTTTCTGTAGTCTCTATGAATTATTAACAAACTGCCAGTTATGTAAATTAGTGAAAAAGACATTAAGAGGTTTCTTTGAAATGTTACTTTACTATGCTAGAGTAAAGATAATCTTGTCGGATTTATTTTACAAGTATTCATGGGCTCAAGATCCTGCAGAGAGGCAGACTGTTTGGCTGGCTCGTGCTTGAACAGGTGGGGCTCATTTGGACCATTGACCATATTATTTTGTGTGTCTGAGGGAGAAACTCTATAAATAAACCAAACTCAGGGAAAACCTTGGCTGATGTTTGCTTCCTGTGTAAATTAGCAATACTGCTAAATACCAGCATGAGGGTATTTGTGGCATGTTCAGAACAGGGAAGAGGATATTTTATTTTGGTGACTAGTAAATTCATCAAAAAATTCACTTTTTTCAGGACACTGAAACTCTTCAGGAATTGTTCACAAATTTGCTGAATGTTTTCATAAAAATATTTTAGGTGGAGGCCTAGAGTCACCACCCTTATAAGCGTTAATCTAGTGTTTAGGGCAATCATCTGAGATATGAGAGACCTGGATTTCATTACTTTCTCTGCCTTTTGAGGAAAAGGCATGTGAACTTGGGTCCATTATATAGCTGGATAGTGCCTAAGCACCTGGTCTATGGAGAAACCTATGCTGGGGTTGCCTCAGTCTCTCTTGTTGAAGCTGTTCCACTTTGTATAAATATTAAATAGTTTTTGGTCTAGAGCAAGAATAGAATCTGTTATCTTGGTGGTTAGGGCACTCATCTGGAATCTGGGTGGTTCAACTTCAAATTCTTGCACCACTCACTAGGTTAGTTAAACAGCTTTGAGAAGAAGATTGAGAACAATTTACAGAAAACTATCCAATAGCATGATGACTTGAGCAGTCTCTAATGTGGAAGAACCTTACTCAAATTACTCCTGTGCCTCAGACCCAGAGGAATTGAACTTTTGGGTTTTGTCAAGATATGCTTTTGATTTATGAGCCAAATGCAGCCAACTTAAACGTAATCTTGATCATTTCTGAGGTAAGAGTTTAAGTTAGGTGTAATATGAATTTGTGAGTCAGAGGCAACCAACAGCACCTTTTAAACATGACATGGCAAATCTCTGAGGTAAGTGATTATGAGTTAGACATAGCCTGGAGTTTTCAAATACCTTTGTTGCTACAAGACTGATGTTGATATAATTATAAACAAAATATTACCTAAGGATTGCCAGATGCTTTTGGTTCACTTTCAAAGAAGAAATACATTCAATTAAAAGCTGTGCTGACAGAAGACAATGAAGTAATAGAATTAGCCAAGACAAATGGCAAGTCTCATGAACTCAACACTAACTTAACCTTACTGTGAAAGAAGAAGGCAAGCAAATACAAGGAGGCTGCTATACTCTTCAGAAGTGTATGTCTGATATTACACTTAAAGCAAAAATATGGTCTTGTTCTGTGTGCAAGAATGAAAAAAATGAATGCACTTTTGCTTGTAATGTGTGGCAAACTGCTGCGTTTGGAACCATTGTATTGAAATTATTTGCTCATATGTCATAGAATAAGAACAAAGGGAAAATAAAGGCAAGCCAGTCATGAAGCCCAGGTATAGAATAAAATGTGTATATTTTACAGTTTATTGAAACTAAAGCTGTTAAAATCTGGAATTCATTATGGCTTTAATCATCATTGATTTAAAAGTTGTCAGTAGTGGACACTGCCTTTGCTGTTTAATGTCTATGGACCTGTAGAGCATACTGATCATAAACAATATCTCAACCACTTTGCTAGAGATCAGAATGATCAGTGGAATAATCCAGGAATGTTATTAAGTTTTCACTTGTACTCCAGACTTAAAGAGCCTCTTACTGCTGAGAGAGAGAGAGTGTAATATGTACATGCACTCACACAAATATAGAAGTTTGATCCTTAGAAGCAGTTCAAGAAATGGAAGAATTCTAACCAAATATGTGGGCTCACAGTACCAGACAGAATCAAATTGGGAAGTTAGTGACAGATTTTGGGTAATCCCAAATCAGTCTTATTTCACAGCTAATAAATCTTGAAGTCCAGGGAAGATTTATCAAGGGCTGTTACAGAAGAGAAGCAAAATTACTGTATTAGTGACAGCAATCTTAGAGAATGCATCAAGAATGAATAACATTCAATGTAACTCTTGGGAGCTGTTAGACTAAAGGTTCTAGAATATTTTAGAATAACTATGGAAAATACACTAGAGCAGGGATGGGGAAACTCAGGCCCGGGGGTTGGATGTGGTGCCCAGCTTGCCTGGATCCAGTCCCCAAGGCTCAAGGTTCCCCTCCCAGCATTGGCGAGCCCTGGCTGGTGCTCCAGTCCCCCACACCTTAACACTAGGCTGGAGCACACAACATCTACTAGCTGGGGAATGTGAGGAGTGTCTTTCTGCTTCTCAGTTGGGGCTAAGTCAATGAGGGTTTTTTGTTTTGTTTTTGTGTGATTGATTGGTTGGTTTTTGCTTCTCACCTCTGTGTGTCTCTGACTGATTTTTCTGTGGGTCAGTGGCTTTTTAAGTTTCCCCACCCCTGCACTAGGGCTTGAAGCACACATTAACCATACTTCAGACCACAAGAATAGAATGTAGTAGTAATACTTAGCACTGGTATAGTACTTTTAATCATTAAAGTGTTTCTCAATCGTTATCTTACTAATCCAGCATTTGTCAGTTAGGTGATCTCTCTTACAGATGGGGAATTGGTGACAAAAGGGACATCTGCACTGGAGAAAAACCAGTCCTGTGCCAGCAACTCTTACAGCCTGGGTCAACTGACTTGTGCTTACAGGGCTAAAAATAGCAGTGTGGATACTCAAGCTAGAGTCCACGCTCTGAAACCTATGCCCGCTGTACACTAAAGGGGAAAGTTGTCTTAAGGTATGCAACTCGAGCTATGTTAATTACATCGCTGCAGTTGAAGTATCTTAAATCACATTTTGGCGCTGTCCACACAGTGGGAGGTTGATGGGAACATAGGATTACCAGCACCAACGGTAGCACCCTCTTAGTTCGAATTAGTGGGTTTTCACTAGACCCACTAATTCATATACCAAAAGATCGACTGCGGCAGCCTCGATCTTATCCATAATGTAAACAAGTCCTTATAGGGTAGGGAGAATCCTTGAGCTTGGGCTGCAACCAGAGTCTGACAATCTTCACTACTATTTTAAGTCTAGCAGAGTAAGCCCCATGCATCATTTGACACAGGCTCTGTTGCTACATTATATTTTTACTGGGTAGACATATCCAAAAAAAAAAAAAAAACAAGAGGGAGGTTTCTAAAAGCACCTGAGTGATTTAGGCACACAGAACTCATTCAAGGTTTCAATGGGAGTTGCATTTCTAAATATCTGAGGTGTTTTTGGAAAAATCTTACTCTAGGTCATTTACCTATATCCACTGAAAATTAATGTCTAATCCAGTATTAGAACTCTGAAAATTTTGTTTCCTAGTCCAGTGCTCTGACATTAAACCATTCACCTTTCAACAATGTGTGTCTTACGGAAGTGAAATGATTAAATTACTTCCGAGAGCAATACGTATAGAAGTTTTGACTGTAATTTTTTTTTCAAGGTTTCAAAATATCTACCATGGTTTTTCTTTTTTTTTTTTAATTATTTAAATGTCAGTAGAGCATATATAGGCCCTAGCCAGTTTTTATTAATGGGCTTAAATGTACATATGTTCTTTAGTACTCACTTGGGGCTGTAGGTACATTTAATCAAATTTTGTTTCACATATCCAGTATCTTGTTAATAGCCCATGGCTCATAAGTCCAGTATTCCAAATTGCTTTTTTTTATTTCTTCTCACCTACAATATGGCTCATATCTAAAATATTATATAGAAAGGAGAAAGAAAACTAAGTACTTCATTATTACAGTAAGAAACAAGTCTAGATATCAAAATGGATCAACTCATTCATTACATGAAGTTAAATAAATATAGCTCAACTAACTTACTTCAGCTTTAGTCTACTGTCTGAAATCACATGTGAGCAAGTAAGTAAATGTATCTCAATTATATTTGAAGAATTAGTCTTATAATTTGCTAAACTTTGCCTGCTTTCTCACACAGTATGTTAGCCATACCAAAGTATAATAGGGTATGTCTACACTGCAAAGTTAATTCAGAATAACAGCCGTTATTCCGAATTAACTTCCATAGCATCTACACAAGCAAACTGCTATTTCGAATTAAACTTGAAATAGCGGGGCGCTTAATTCGAGTTTGGTAAACCTCATTCTACGAGGAGTAATGCCAAACTCATATTAGCTAATTTGGAATAAGCGCTGTGTAGACGCTTAGTCTGAATTGGCTGGCCTACAGCCTTCCAAGTTTCCCCTGGTGGCCACTCTGGGCCAAACCAGGAAAACTCTTTTCCCTCCCCGCAGCCCCAGAGCCCTTAAAGGGGCAGACTCTGGCCACAGTGCCTGTGCCAGCTCCAAGCCTGCGGCCAGAACCAGCAATCACTGCCCCAATCCAGTGGCCCCAAAACATGAGCCAGCAAGCCACTGGTAGCCAGCCCTCCACTGCACCCAAAGAGCAGTCTGCCAGCTCCCAGGAGCCTGCCAGGATCCGGAGAAGGCGGGCACCTTCCTGGTCCAGGGCAGAAATCAGGGTGGACCATACTCAGGTTGGGGGGGATGCCCCCAACATCCATGATCTCTGCACTAGACAGAGGAACACAGACATCTATGACAGGAAGGCTGCGAGCCTGGCCACCAAAGGCCACATGCGAACCCAGGAACAGGTTTGCATGAAAATCAAGTTGGCCTGGCAAGACCCCCAACCCTGAGCTTCTCCTCCCCTTCCTCCCCTTGCCTCCCCCTTCCTCCCCTTGCCTCCCCCTTCCAGCTTCCTCCTCCCAGGTTTCCCCCTCCCCTCTCCCACTCTCATTCCCACCCCAGTTTCAGTCATTAAGAGAGTTTGTTTTTGGCAAGAAATGTGTTTTTATTTGACATCAGGAAGGGGGGCTAGGTAGGGGTAAGTGGAAGAAGGGAGGAATGAGGCACAAGCCCCCAGTGGAGCAGACCAGGGAGGCTCTTAATGCTCCTCAGGGTGGAAGCTCTCCTGCAGTGCCTCCTGGATACTGACAGCCCCCGATGGACCTCCGGGATGTCAGCCTGCAGAAAGTGCAGCCAGGCTCGCAGCAACACGTCCACGAGAAGCACCAGAGTGCCCAGGGGCTGCTCTTGCTCTGTGTTGCAGAGTGCTGTGGTGTCCCGAGTGAGGGCAATCAGAGCACGCAGAGACACAAATGCTTTGCTGTCCCTCATCAATGCAGGCAAGCAAGCAGGGACACCTGAGAACTGGCTGTCTGGGAGGTGTGGGGGGGTGTCCTTTTAAGCACAGGCGTCAGATAGCCTCAGGCAGTAGCCACACACAGACACACCTGACCTGATGCCCTGCCTGACCTGGTTCTGGCTGGCCTTAAATCCGATTCTGTGTCCAGTCAGTGAGGATGCAGTATTTCGAATTAGCAAAATGCTAATTCGAACTGCATTTTGTGTGTAGACGCGTTAATTCAAATTAGCTTAATTTGAATTAACTATTTTGAATTAAGATAACTCGAATTAACGCTGTAGTGTAGACATACCCAGATGTAATACAATAGAATGCATAACATTTGCTTATGCTCAGATAACATCTGTCAATGAATTACACTTGGGCTGTGTCTACATTGGCATGATTTTGCACAAAAGCGGCTGCTTTTGTGCAAAAACATGCTGCCTGTCTACACTGGCAGGGAGTTCTTGTGCAAGAACACTGACATTCTAATGTGTGAAATCAGTGCTTCTTGTGCAAGAACTATGATGCTCCCGCTCAGGAATAAGCCCGCTTGTGCACCTGTTCTTGCGCAAGAGGCCAGTGTAGACAGGCAACATGAATTTTTTTGCGCAAGAAAGCTCCGATGGCTAAAATGGCCATTGGAGCTTTCTTGCACAAGAGAGCGTCTACACTGGCACGGATGCTCTTGCGCAAAAGCACATCTCTTGCGCAAAGGCACATGCCAGTGTAGACGCTCTTTTGCGCAAATACTTTAACGCAAGAACTCTTGCGTTAAAGAGTATTTGCGCAAGATCATGCCAATGTAGACGTAGCCATACTGTTTAATGATCTCTACTGGATCAAGGTATCCTGACAATTCTTTATGACAACTGTGAGCATTCAATGAAAGTATAGTTTGACAAATGGCCAACCAGCCATTAGTCATTTAGATATGTCATTTACTAAGCATGGGATAAAGGAATGCAGACAAGAAAGGTATCTTTCCTGATTCAGTGACTGAAAAAGTAACCAATACTTGCTTTTTCTTAGGAAAACTGTTCAAATTAATCTACAAAAATCAGAGTTCTTGCCAATTCCAATATTTCTTTCTAAACTCAAGTTCACTTACAAGAAGCAAATTTTCTCTAGAAGCCAGTTAGTGTCATCACTTTCAAATCTCCCTACTGATGCATATATTGCTTTAGATGTGAACTCTCTCAGGCTGTAAAGGGAGCATTATTTAGAGCACAATTTATCTAATGCATCTCCAACAACCTTCTTTATAAAGTGGCCAAATAGTTCTGTACTGAATCAAGAAAAGGAAGTCCCCGGTTAGAGAGTATCACTCAAAATAAAAAGACCAGGAAATAATGGGGGATGGGAAGGAATTCTGGAGCAACTCCATAACTGCAATAGAAAGCAGTTTTGGGAGACCCATTCTATCACTCAAGCTCATCTGAAGAAGTGAGTTGTGCCCACGAAAGCTCATGATACTATATATATATATATATATATATATATATATATATATATATAGTAGTTAGTTCTGGAGAAGTGATGTAATAGAATGGAATGAGTAGTCCTGTGGCACCTTGGAGACTATGTTCTATTAACAATTGCTTTTAGCACATTCAGGACTTTGAGCAGGTGGCAAGTTTTCTTGCACTCAAGGGCTACGTCTAGACTGCATCCCCTCTGTCAACACTGGGATGCAAATCAAGCACGTCGACATTGCTAATGAAGCATGAGGTTTACAGGATCTGTCGAAAAAGGGTTTATTTTCGACAGATCCGCGTCTAGACTGCCGTTTTTTTTTTTCCGAAAAAGCTCTGTTCCGAAAAAAAAGAGGAGGGCATGTTTATGCTAATGAAGCATGGGATATTTAAATCCCTGCTTCATTAGCAATTTCGACGTGCCTAATCTACATCTCTCTGTCGACAGAGAGGTGTAGTCTAGACACAGCCAAGGATAGTAAGTAATAAACACTGCATTATTTTTTTCAGGGAGAAACCACCTTCACAGTCAGAATACCATTTCTATTCTTAGCTTATGGTATTATGTTAAATGCTAATCTTTGTCTGCTGAGGGGAAAAGGATATGATTTAAGAGCTTCTGTCTCCATATTAGACAGCAGCCCCAGCTACTGCAGCAGCACATTCAAGTATTTTATAAATAATTTATGAAACACTTTGAAGCCTGGCTGTGGGAGATATTCCCCATTCCTCAGTCTGCACTCTGACGCTCATTCATCATAACTGAGACCTATGCTTGCTATTCTGCCTTAGGGGAGATGGGGAAATCTTTTAAAACTAACTGTAAATACCATTGGTATGATTCTGCTCTGCAGCAGTCCATGGTCCACTCACAGCAGTTACTGTGTCTGAATGTTTGAAGCATGAACCTCTGCCATTTGTATCAACTGCATGCTGGATGTTGCAAAGAAACCAAAACCAAAAAAATCTACCTGATACTGTGGAGAGTAGTAAGGGAGTCAATGTTTTTGACTGGGATTTTAAGCAGCATAGGGGTTTAAAAATGCAACTCCCATTTTTAAAGTTTATGGGATGTAAGTGCTTAAATCCTTAATAGTCTTTGAAAATCCCAGTCTTGATTTGTAATGTATCTAAGAAATATTTTTGTACCTAAGTACAGTACATTAAAAAAACCCCAATTCTCCACAGCTCTTTGGGTACAAATAGTTTTGCTGACATCTCCATTACAATGGTGGCACTGCGTACACATTCTCATTACAACTACATCTAATGTTTCTGCAGAGTGAAAAATTGAAGGGTACTTTACAAACCTGCTCTCCTGGGAAAAATCAAAGCACACAGATTTTTAGAATATCGAGAAAAATATTTCATGGAGTGGGCAAATTATTAAAAAAAAATCCTTATGCATGGTTAGATCATCAATATCAAAAGGAAGAGATGCCTTTTGGGGGTTTTTTCCCTATGCCTTCTCATTTTTTATATATTCCTTTCCTTTTCCCGATTTGTATTTCTCAAACTTTACTTTTAATATAACGTAAGATTCACTAACAAGTGAATTGAACCAACATTCACTCTCCATACTGGAAGGTTAAACATACAATGAACATGAGCAAAATATAAGCAGTGCTAATATAAACACTAAACAAGGTACACTGTTAATGACCCTTACAGGTTTGAAACTGTATTGACATTAGTAATGACTGTCTTCATGTTCTTAGATAAACTGCATCAATCCATGAAATATCATCATGAAGTCAGCGATTGAGTATACTACAATGGAGCTGTTTGGGTTCGATTAATTGCAAAATATGGTTCTATGTATTTACAATTCAGTTGGTTAATTGGGTGGGCAATTACAATGTAAAGGCCTGATCCTGTGAGTTGTTGAGTGGTTCCTGTGATTTGCTTTACAGTGGTCGATGAGAAATATGTTGAGGCAGTGAGGTGTGAGCACAGGGGAATCAAGGAGAAATTGGAGGTTGTGGATGTGAATGGCATAAAATAGAAGAAAGTAAAAAGGATAGGCAGAAATATGGATGCCTGGACAGAAAGTGATGTACCATTTCATGTGATACATGAGATACCCTTTTAGCCCATAAATGACTTGTTGAAGCACTAACGGGAAAATGAGAGTATAATGGACTGTCTTTTATCATTATACCATATCTTATTTTTTCTCTCCCCCAGTCCAAATGCGCACCCTGCTATCCTGCTACCTGTTTGTCTCTACTTTCACACCTTGTCTCTGACTTCTCTGTGCTTCTGTATTTAAATGCCATAATTATTAAACACCTAAACTATTTCTTTTTCACCTCCCTTTCTAGAGTATTACATTTCTCACTCTACCACTTACTCTGTATATAATCTATTGCAAAAGCTATATTTTGATAATGGTATAGAGTCTCCTTATATGAGGCAGTTTTAAAAAAAATGTCTATCCTTAACTCACCCTCTTGTGCATAAATGTTTCAGGAGTCTTAGAACAGAATGTGATTCTATCTACTGAAATGAGACGCATCTGATTCACGTAAGGACGAAGTGGTAGCCTTGACCTGTGCTTTTCTTGTTTTGTTTTTATAGAAATTAATTGTTATAATTAATTGCCAGAATAAAATAAATCACATAATAAATGTTGAAATAGAATTGCCAGAAATTGCTGGAAACAAACAGAAGTCAATCAAGTTGAAGAAAAATGTGTTCAAAAGAACACTATGGAACAGTTGTGCCTCTGCTATTTGTGTATCGGATCTCACTCATATAGGTGTGAATTTGATGTTATTCTGCTGAATTGAGTGGAGTTATTCCAATTTTATATCAGAATGACAGAGATCAGACTTTTGTCCTGAATGTATCTTTAAAAAAAGTTTTCAAAGGGTTTTGCATAGCGCTTCTGCTGTGCACTGACATGATGCATCATTACAGCTCCTTCTGTTTCATTTGCTGTTTTAGAGTAATTGAAGATGGAAGGTTCGTCAAGTCAGGTGGAACTATTAAGCAGCTATAACTCTCCACTCCAGAAAAAGAGGTGTTTCTAAACTTGTACATTCATAAATAGCTAACTTGCATCAATTAATACCATATTTGGAAAAACTGAGTGAATATTTTATATTTCAAAGGATTGTTGTGAAATTGCTTCCAAAGTCCTTTTCCTTGGCATACCACACCCCATCATCTAAACAAGGGGTAGGGAACCACCTGCCTGTGGGCTGAAAGTGGTTGGCTGGAGTTAGCTTCTGTCAGGCCACCAGATGCTTTGTTTATCTGAGCATCAGCAGATACAGCTGCTCACAGCTCCTGCTGGCCTTGGTTCACTATGGGAAGTGGTGGCCCAGCCTATGCCACTTACCACACCTCCCACTGACTGGGAACAACAAACCATGGTCAATGTGGCTGCAAGTGGCCATACCTGTGGACACTCAGGACATCTAGTGGCTTGCCAGAGGTGAACCCTGATGAACCACATGCAGCTCGTAAGCCAGAGGTTTCCCAATCCTACTCTAAATATTCCATAAAACTTAGAATGTGATGTCCCATGTAAGAATGCCACGTACATTTGCGGCAATAAATACACTGTTGTTAATAAGGTTCTTTGTGAAATAAACTTGGAAAAAGAATTTTCAGACACATTCAGATTGCTGGGTTTTCCCCTGCAAATCCTTTGTTTTACTTTATTTGGATTCCATATAATTATATTTATCTCATATTAATTGCACTATGTTGAATAGATCCTAAAGGAAAGTAATTATCACTTTTTAGACAACAGATTTTTTTTTATTGGGTTCAAATCTACTTCCTATAAAATAGTACCACAGCTCTGTTTACTAAATAACTGGGCAGAATAAGTGAGTTCATTCTAAATATGGTCTGAGCTTGGGGTTTTTCCCCCCACAGCTGATCACTAGAGGCAAAGGGAGAGCTCATTCTGAGCCTGCTTACAAAAAAAGTGTACTATAAATCACTGCTATCTAATAAATCCATTTATATATTTATTAAAAAGCCATTGGGTATTGAAATATGAACTTTAATACTTAGTCATATGGGTCCAACCGATTCAGTAATTTTCTTTTAGATCATTTACAGCTTAGCAGTAAATGTGTGTTTATCACCTTTGAATGTTAGTCTAAGATTAATGTGGATGAAAATATAACAGCTAATTGTTTTGTTAGAGGGAGATGCAGCAAAATGCGTATTCAAAGGTCACTGAACCGGTTTACTCACAAAGGCACTGCTTGAAATGATGCTTCAATTTTTTCTTCCTTTTCCAAAGAACATTAACTTTGCAGCTATGTTGTTGTCTTACAAAATTAATTGCTCTGCAATGTTAAGACTCGGTACATGTATATACAGCAATACATCAACTCACATTATGAAGTCAGGTACTAGTCAAATTGTCCCATGTGGGACTGTTTGTGGAGTTAAGTACTATGCAGTTTGAATAAGATGTCAGAATCTTGTCCATGTTTGGCAGCCCTACAGTTGCAGTAACATGATTTGTCAGATCTCAAAACCAGGCAAGGTCAAATTGGATCACTCCCCTGATGGGAGAGGTATAACAAAATCCTTAATGATGTTTGATTTAGTAGAGATCTCTCTTCCTCCTCAATCAATCATGAGGGAATTTTCCAGTATGACATACAGTGGTTCTGCTACTCTCCACTTATGCCTTTTTTTATTTGAAATTAATCTTTTCACCAGTAAATATTTTATCAGAAATGATTTGAAAAGTTTGGACAAGCAATTTTAAAATTTAAAGATGGGCAAATTCACTTTGCCAAATTCTCGGCTCAGATTGAATCGCAATGATCATGAAATGAAAATTATGTCAAACACAAGTGGAAGTCATTTATGAAAGTTAGGCACCTTCCTCTTCTCTGGTTGTCAGAGCTATGTGACTTAGATGGGCAGCCTCACAATACAGATAGCCAACTCTGGGAGGAATATTTGCAGTGAACAGTTTGCAAGCAACCCACTGGTTGCAATTGGTTTGCACAAAAATTGCCTGAACAACTTTCATAAATTGCTTCACTATTCAAACTCATTAAAGACATTCTTTAGTGAACTATTCATACTGTTCTCATAATGACTCATCTGCTTCTTTGCTCTTCAGGAAACATTTTCTGTTTTCTTGCTATTTCTGTTTCACCTTCAGACTTACTGGCTATGATGCAAATCACCTAGTTACACAGTATCAACTTGTTTAATGTTCCTGTCTTGTGCCAGCCTCAAGATTTTCTTTTCTTTTCAGACAGGAAACACTAATTTTATCTTTATGGCCAAGCACAATGTGATATTTGTCTGAATTGACGTGAATATCCAAGGTTAAAAGTTTGCCGAACTTTAAAGCCTAGAAATGCCTAAAATCAATGGACTGGATCCCATTGTTTTACTCAACCTTATTTAGATAACTGTGCTTTACAATCTGAAATTAAACTTGATACTTGTTATTTAGGGATGATCTGTATAAATCATATTAGAAAAAGAGAGCTGGTTGTTTTTCAGTTACATTTAACAGAAAATATTAATTTGTCAGAACATTTTTTTCACAGCAATATTAATTTTGACAATTTTCATCAGGATGACTTTCCAGCTACAAGAGAATTCTTTGGTCAGTCAGAACAATAGCAGGGACTTGAACAACTGTGTTTCACATCACAAGTAAGGAACCTAAGCTTCAGCCCTCTGGCTATTTGGGGATGCTTTATATCTCATGCACTCTCTCAAGTTTTTTTTTGGTTTTCATAAAAACTGTGAAAGGTCATTTGGAACAAAAACCAATTTTGAAACCTCATATTTTCATGAAATGGGATACTTTATTTCCAGTAAGCCCAAATATAAATTGAGAATCTAAGAATAAAAGATGGAAAATAAAGGTGCATTCGTGCAATTATATATTTAGACATTGTAAGCTTTTAGAGATATTAAAATAATATCTTGTGACAGATCTCCTATAAAGGTGATTTCTAGTTCACTCTTGTATAAATGTACACTTGCCTTCCAGTTCCAGCTTAATTTAAAAAGAGTTAGAAAATAGAATTCCCGTCTACCACAATGGTTCAACTTCTATCAGTTTTAATCAAGGATAACTCATGAAAGAGTATTTGTAACCTCTGTGATACTGGCAGAAAGGAAAGATTATTTTTCTCCTTTTCATTCCCCTAAGTACCTAGCTATCCTGCAGAAGACTGCACAGATTGTGTGGCACATACCAAGAGAGATGTTGGGTCATAAGGAGACTATTTGATGGGGAACAAGTGAATTTGTGGGTTCAAAGCGTCTCTTCATAGTGAGAGGAATATTTATGATATAAGATTTGTGATAGTTTTCTTTCTATGTGGAGCAGTTAAGGGCATGGTGTATGGAAGATCAGAACGTATCCTGTCGTCCATCTCTGCTTTCCTCGCTGGTAAAATCAAGTCTCAATTAACCACTGCATTTGTGTTGATGTTGTCTTTTTACAAACAGAAATAGGTTAATATGACCTAGGTACCTTTTTTTTTGAACTTGCAGTGTCTACATTAGGCTGTTAGTGTATGTCTATACAGCAGGGCTAAAGTCAAATTAAGTTACACAACTTCAGTTATGTTAATTGCATAGCTGAAGTTGAAGTACCTTAATTCGACTTTTGGCACTGTCTACACTTCAGGAAGTCGAAGGAAAAACACTTTTCCTTTGACTTTCTTTACTCCTTGTGAAAGTAGGGTTATTGGTATTGATCGGAGTGCCCTTCTCACTTCAAATTTGCTGTCATAACTAGACTGCTAATTCAAACTCTGGAAGATCGACAGCTGCAGCTTCGATCGTCCTCTGTAGGGTAGCCAGACCCTGAGAGTGAAACTCTTAGGCCTCAGCTATACTACAGAGCTAGGTGCAAATGGTAAATATCTGTCCTACAATGGCACTTCCACCAGTGTTACATGCCCACTACATCAACTTAATAATGCCACCTCTGCCAGGTAAGTAACTTGCTCGTCAGTGGCACAGGAATATTTTTAAGGGTGAGGGTGCTGATACCCCCATTTACCCTGGCCATGCCCGTCCAGTTGATGCTGGAGCAAAGCCCTGGAGTGCAGGGCAGCAGCTGGGACCTAGGTGTGTGGGCCAAAGTGTGTGGGCAGAGCCCCCAGTGTGTGGGCCAAAGTGATGTCCCCCCATTGCACAGTGCTGGCAGCTGGGACCCCAGGCTCAGAGCCAAAAGCACCATTTCAGGAGGGTGAGGGGAGCAGTAGCCATGCATACTGGAATGCTGCTTGCTTTTCTTCCTTTTCCCCTGACTATCAGGGAGCAAGGGAAAAGTACATGAACTTTGTAAATTACTCCTCTGCCTTCTCCCTTTACCAGCCAGGAGTGAGAGGCATGCATAGAAGCTGAATGCTTTTTCCTTGCTCCCTGATAGTCAGGGAAACAGGAAGAAAAGCAGGCAGTGTCCTGGTACACATGGCTGCTACTCCCTTCCCCACCTTTCCAAAATGGCACCCTTGCTCAGAGCCAGCAGCAGAGTCTTGGATGCATAGCCAGCGCTAGAGCTCCCAGAGTGTGGGGTGGCAGCTGGGTCACTGAGCCTGGGGCTAGCAGCTGAGCCCGTGGTATGCAAGGAGGCAGCTGGCACTCACCACTGGGAGTCCCGGAGTGCTGCATCGCCCCGTGCATCTCTAATTCCCACACATATGTTGCCTGTCAGCCCCATCACTGGAGGATGACAGCCTAGAGCCCTGCTGCTGTCTCCCAGTGAAGGACTGGATTGGTGGCAGAGCCCAAACCTAGTCAGTGGCTTGGTTTGGCTCTGGCTCTCCTCCCCTTCTCTCATCAATCCTGACCTAGAAGATCGATGTGCTTGAGCTCTTCTTTTTGTTACCCCCCTACTTCCACAAAAGGTGGCAGCAGGGTTGTGGGCTGTCAGTGCACTACAATGCCCCACACTGTCAGTGACATTGGTGGAAGCACACTGAGGGTACATCTACACAGCAGCGTTATTTTGGAATAACTAACGTTATTCCAAAATAACAAAGAATGATTCTACACTACAAGCCTTTATGTTGAAATAATGTCAAGCTGGAGGACTTCTGACTCTGACTCATGGTAACCCTTATTTCATGAGAAGTAAGGGAAGTCGAAGGAAGAGTTTTCTTCCTTCGACTTCCTGCTGTGTAGACAGCGCCTAAAACTGAGTAAAGCTATTTTGACTTAAGCTACGCAATCGACGTAGCTGAAATTGCATAGCGTAATTTGACTTTAGCCCTTCTGTGTAGACATACCCTTAGTAAGTACATGCATTATCAACAGAAGGAGCTAGGATGTACATGAAAAACCAGAGTAATTACTGCTGTGGCTGTACATCAGTCTAAATTAGGTCAACTTACTTGTGGAGTATAGACAAGGTCTTAAAGGGTATGTCTATGCAGCAAAGTTATTTCGGGATAGCTACTCCGTGTCTTTTGAATGCTTACGCCATTTCAAAATATAGCAGACACGCTATTTCACCATCCCTATAAACCTCATTCTATGAGGAGGAAGGGATGGCTCAAAATAGCACTGCATTTCGAAATCTGGTTCTGTGTAGACAGCCCTAAATGATGAAATAAGCTATTTCGAAATAGACTCAAAATAAGCTATGCAATTTGCATTGCGCAAATTGAATATTTTATTTCGAGTTTCAGGTGCAGTGTAGATACACCCAAAGTGTTCAACAACAGTTCAGACTGTGATGCTGGGCAGACAAGCCCTAAATAAAAATATCCTGATTTTCAAAAGTAATCATCTACTGCATCCCCCATTGGCTTAAATGGGAAACACATGGATATAAGATAGTAGGACAAGGCCTACTTTGGATAAAGGCCATACTCACTATGAGAACATATGGCTTTGAAGAAATGTGAAATTTTACTATGAAGGATTTGCTAGAGTTCCTTTGAACAGGAGGACATAACTGATTCAGAAAATACTTGCTTGATATAAATAACACAAACAATATGGCTAAGGCCATAAAAGAGACTGGCAGCTGTGCAATTAACATCCATTGAGCAATGAATGACTATGAGAAACAGGGTAATATGCATAGATGGCTAGTGCCAATCCTCATACATCACTGTAATTAACAAGAGTCCTTTTGGAGTAATAAATACAAAAATGTTTAAAGTACATAAGTGAATTTCTGACAGATCTTCAAGTGTTATTATATTCTGAAAAGTCATTGCCCTCTTCAACAATTCAGCACATTCTGTGTATATTTTTACTTTTTTTTCCTCAAATTTTATTCCATTGTTCCCAGATAGACAAAACCAGGGGGCATTAAGCTGGATTTTGTTCTGTCTTGTGCATTAGCACAAACCACTGAAATAAGTTCCAGTGGTAGAGCTGGGTTTTTGTTTGTTTGTTTGTTTGTTTGTTTGTTTGCTTTTGGGGGGGAAGGGAGGTTGTCATCAGCAATGCTCTTGCACTCCCAACTGGATACAATAGGGCTACACATGTGTCAGGGCAGAATTTGGCTTATAGCACTGGATTGATTATGATGGTATGAGCCAGACAGAACACTGCTTGACTTATAATTCTATGCTGAAGTTGGGCAGCTAACCGGGAGATGAAGGGGCAGGGGCAAGAGATTTAGCTTTCAGTTACACCATTGTAAACCTGGAGTGAGTCCACTGATATCAGCAGAATTTGATCCAACATCTTTATACTTACTTACTGTACAACTTTTAGGTGAAATCAAACTCTGCTGAGGTTTTTTTTTCAGAATGTAAATGCATCTTATTTGTATTTTAGTAACACCTACATGTGAGAGACAAAGAATACAAGGAAAAATGGTAGCAGAGATGTGAAGTGATGTGTCTAAGTTTGTACAGCAGACCAGTGACAGACTGGATTCAAAGAGATGGGTTCTATTCCTAATCTAGCACCTCATCCATTGGCACCTATATGCTGAGCCCTGGGATATGGTTAATAGGATCTCAGCTCAGATCTCTCTCCCCATTCACTTGGGAGGCCTAATAGCCTATTTGGTGCTTAGGTGCTGGGGGTGGGCCACTGGGCCCGTGTTAAGTCCAGCATGTAGGTGAGTTCCTTATGGTATGCTCATTTTTTCTTTGTCCCTTTCTGCCTGGATGAAAGGTGGTTCTCCTACTTTATTTGGTGCCACAAAAGGAGGGGGATGGGCTGCTGCGGTAGTTTGAGTTTGGAGAAGAAGCACATTTGGGAAGGAATCCTGGCTTCCCTTCCGCCAGCAACAGCTGTTTCAAAGCTTCTCTATGTTTCCACTGCTGTGGAGGGAGATACATTGGGGCAGCCTGGGTGAAGCCTTAGAATGTTCATGTTCTGTTATGACTTTCCTATGATCCCAAAGCTTCTTGAGAAATGCATGTGACAATCGGGAAGTGACAACTGTTAACTGTTGCTCCCCCTCCTAACAAACATAAATAAAATTTCATAGAACAAAGAAAACAGTACCATAGCCCAAGGGTTTCCTTTTTCTGAATTTCAAAAGCAGCCTGCAAACACTGCCGGTGTTTGAGCCTCTTCAATACCAGTCTCAAGAATCTTTTATATTGGAAAGTTAGGGGTCACTAGCAATTTCCTCCTGTCATGGAGGAATTACAAAGGCAAGAGAAAGAGCATTAGCTTCAATCAGATCTCTCAATATATTCAAAAAACATTTGGGGAGATTTTTCAAAAGGATCTAAGAGTACGTCTAACACTGCATGGCTATTTCAGGGTATCCCAAAATAGCTACCCTACATCTACACACGCTGCTTGTTATTTCGAAATATTTTTCGAAATAACGAGCATGCTATTTCGCCATCCAGGTAAAACCTGTTGCACGAGGGATAAAGGATGGCTCGAAATAGCATGTTATTTTGAAATTTGGCACCATGAAGATGCACCAAATTTCAAAATAAGCTATTTTGAAATAGATTCCAGATAAGATATGCAATTTCGAATTTAGGGTGCTGAGTAGAAACTCCCTAAGATACTTCGGAGTACAAAATATATTGATTTCCAATGTGGACATATATTCCTAAATCTCTTTGGAAGACTTGAATAACTTTGAATGTGAATAAATTTTAAGAAACCATGACTGTAGCAGGACAAAATAATATAAATAAGTGGGATGATTTGCTGTAAATTATTGTTTGAAGTGTTTTTGTAGCCATGTAGGTCCTGAGATAGCATAGACACAAAGTGAGTGAGGTAATATCTTTTACTGAAATGTCTTCTGTTGGTTGAAAAGACAGAGACAAGTTGTATATTACTGTATTCAGTGACCCTAAAACAGTGTTGGTGTCCTTGTTCTCTTTGGGGAGAAAGAGTGCAGAGTTTCATCAGCTTTCTTTGTGAAATGGTTACAGTGAGACCAATGCAGCTACAACAACACTGCTAACTGACTACATCTGTCTCTTGTATGATATTTTGGGCTAACATCCATGATCCCTTTGACAAAGGAATTGCATTGACATGCAGTGTATATATTTAAATTGACTTTATTGGAGCTTTAAGAGTAAAGCAAAATGTATTCTGTTCTAAGTTTGAGCTCTGCACAAAGCTGATTTGAGTTTAGTTAAGATAATTATTAGGGCAAATTGAAAATTCAACCAGTGTAAGTGTTAGCACACTAAGCACCAATGTGGATACAAAGAAGAGAACACAATCTATTTGTTAAGTATAACTTTAGATTATACTCTTTTGAAATTAATGAAATTACTAGCACATTTTGATTGTATTTTTCCATAGAAAAAACTAAAAAAAACAACAAATAGTTCTGTAGCAGCTTAGGCTATGTCTACACTAATGCTTCTTGCGCAAGAAACCTTTTGCGCAAGAGTTTTGTGCAAAAACTTCTTGCACAAGAGCACATCCACACCTCAAAGCACATCACAAAAGCAATGTGCTTTTGCTCAAAAGAGCATCTACACTGCATGGATGCTCTTGCGCAAGAAAGCTCTGATGGCCATTGACAGAATGGCCATCAGAGCACCTGTGCTTTTTCCAATAGGAATGTCCTAGAATGTCCACACTGGACTTTTTGCGCAAGAACTCTTGAGCAAAAGGGAGCTATGCCTTGTAAAAGGAGGTTTACCTACGGCGGAAAAAGCCCTCTGTTCTGCCATTTTACTCTTGATTTCCTTGCGCAAAAGCGCATTTGACGTGTGGACGCTCCACGTGTTTTTGCGCAAAAACCTTGCAGTGTAGATGTAGCCTTAGAAACTAACAAATGTAGATGGTATCATGAGCTTTCGTGGGCACAACCCATTGAAGAATTGGGTTGTGCCCATGAAAGCTCATGATACTATCAACAATTTTTGTTAGTCTCTAAGCTGCTGAACTACTATTAGCTGTTTCAGTTTTTTCTATTACAGACTAACACGGCTACTCCTCTGAAACTTTTTTCCAAAGAAAGTTCCGTCTCATTGCTTCTTAGAATCTTTACATACACAAAATCCTTTTTACCACAAAACGTTTATCCATCTAGTGCAAGGGTAGCAGTGCATAATGTATCTGGCGAAGTAGATTTTACCCACAAAAGTTTATGCTCAAATAAATCTCAGTCTTTAAGGTGTCACAGGACTCCTCATTATTTATCCATCTATTGTTCTGCAGACTTAGATAAAACATCTATAGTATCTACACATCCCATTTTTTATAGAAGGAGGAGACAAGGAACTTGTTCTGATCAAAGCTGGTCAAGGATTGCGTACATTCATTTTAGTTGCTCAGCCTCTGAGGTCAAGTTTACATTAGTGTAGTATAAACAAATGTGAATGTGTCTTTCCTATCTGACCACACAAATAGTCATACATTTTAGTGAATATTTTAAACGCAACATATTTGCAATAAATATTTGTTTCCTTCCCTTGAGAAAAATACTTTCAAAAAAATGTTTTAGATGAGCTCTCTGACTTCATACTAATCAACTTCAATTATAAATGACTGAGTCTGCAGACTTCCCCAAGTAGAAAGCCTGGGGAAATTGCAGTAAAAATCCCTACTATAATTTCAGCAGTAAGACAGAATGAAGACGAATAAATTGCAGGGACACATAATACACATTGCAAGATACTGTGTTTATTTATACAGCTTAACAGTCCCTTGACAATTTATATTCTTTTACTTGTGTAATTAACCTACTGACCTCATGAAAATATAAACAACATATATCTGTTACTAGTTAACCTTGCATTGGAATGTGGCTATTGATTTTTTGGTCTGAAGTTCTGAATACATTTTTTTCCAATTTAAAATGGGAAACAATTCTTTGAATGTAACCATGAAGACCCCATCTCTGCTTCTCCTCTGATGATAAATGGAGCATTCTTGGCATCAGTTTTAGAAAACTTTTGTTTATTTATGGGGAGAGAGGTGTTTGTGTGGGTAATTCAGTGCTTGTGTGAAAGAGCCTTTCGGGGGATCAAGACAAAAACTGAAAAATAACACTTTGTTTAAAGATGAGCCTGAACCTGAATCATACATCTGATGACCTTGAACCTGGGAACAACTATCTTTACCCACACTTCATGGTTTGGGCCCATCTAAAAAGTCTATAAAACAATGATTGTTGGATGGTACACTTTGGTAATAAAACACTTTTATTAACCTGGATTTTAAAAACTGATTTAAATATTTCTTCTCCATGAAGGCAGAAGAACTATAGAAACTTTAACTATCTAAGCTGGTAAACTACATGTTAGCAATGCCCCACTGCTATGTTTATTGGACAGAATGGACAGTCCTTATGAGAAAGAATCAATGGACATAAATCAGATATACATAAAAGGAACATACACAAACCTGTTGCACAGCACTTCAATCTACCTAATCACTCTTTAAAAGATCTCCAGGTGGTCGTCTTGTCACAAACAAACTCAAATACACAGAGAAGTGATTGGAATTACAGTTCATTTGCAACTCCCCTATCTATTGACTTTGATCCTTATCTGCTTTGTTTTAACTGGCCAATCTTCAGGTGCTTGCTGATGACCCTTCTGCCTTCCTGTTTTTCCCTTTGATTTTTTCATAACCTCTGTTCCTTGTTTCCTGCTCCCCTCTTTTTATTTTCTTCCCCCTTCTCCCCTATTTATTTTGGGTCGGCACATCCTAAACTCAAAACTCTGGTCATCTGAAGAAGTGGGCTGTGCCCACGAAAGCTCATGATACCATCTACATGTTTTGTTAGTATATAAAGTGCTATCAGACCAGTTTTTGTTTTTTAAGTTTTTACATGTTTCTCAGTAGCCTTCCTTTACAATGCAAAATTTGACCGACTTTTCTCATTTTCTCACTCAAGCTTCAGGAGTCTCATGGCACTGAAACATCCATGGTGATGACCAATAACGACATGCCCCTGACAATTTTAATCACCTCCTTGAGATATTATTGTTCTTTAGATAATGATGACAAAGTTATGACCCCTTGAGATAATGGATGTATGCTCTTTAGTGACAGTGCTCATTCCTGGAGAAGAGTCTTGAAGAGGGCTCTGGGTACTTGAGCATCTCCACCTATCAGTCTTGCCTATGTGGTGATGCAGGGATTTATTCTTGGTGCTTCAGACAGTGGTATGGATTGTAGTGCTAGCCAACCAACACTTTTATGAATGAGATGCACCTGGCTAAAACTTAGTCCAGACCAGACTAAACTGATATTCATAGGGAAGAGGGAAGATATAAAGTCTTTTCCTGCTCCCCTCTTTTTATTTTCTTCCCCCTTCTCCCCTATTTATTTTGGGTCGGCACATCCTAAACTGAACAGTCATTCAGTTTGTATTTCAGGCACCAATGAGACAGATTTATAAATGCATGTGGTTAGTTCTTTTTGGCTGACTGTAAATGTTTTGTCATTGACATTCACAGAACATGTACAAATGCATTAAGAATATTAAAGTCATGTGATTACATATTAATTTCTACCTTTTACTATCAATTAATTGACTGCTCCAGGGAGACTTCCAGAACTCAGTTGTAACAACCTTCTTTTGTATTGCTATCAGTTTTGAAGACCCTTAAGTGATATCACAATTTACCAAAGATGTGCTCAGAAAGTTTAAATGTGGGCAGCAGTTTAATGAAGAGACTGTCCCATGGATCCCTCCTCTTCCATACATAATCTTATATTATCTCTGTGGCAGTTACGTCATTTACTTTCATAGTTCTTTATTTTCCAAATGTTCCTTTTCTAACAGTTCAAAACAATTGGATTTAATAACCAAAAACAGAGAGCAGGAACTAGCACCATAGTCAAATATGTAGAAGGTATTTAGATGTTTTAAAAGTCATATAGGTTCCCAGTGGTATTTTGAAAGACCCTAGAGTTGAGTGTCTAATTCTCATTGAAATCAATGTGACCAGTGAACTCTGTTCAGACAATCAGTAAGTTCTTCATGAGCCACCTCTCTATTCTGTAAGTTGTCCTTGGGAATGAGGATATGCACTATGAGTTGTGCCCACAAAAGCTCATGTAACTATCTATATGTTTTGTTAGTCTTTAAGATCTTAAATAGTTTTAAGACTATTTGTTGTTTTTTAAGTTTTTATGGAAACAATGTCACTAGGGACAATCTGGTGTGACAAAACACCTCTCTGCTTCCAGATTTGGCAATCCTCACAAATAATGTCACACACCTGGCTCAACTCTTGTTTTTCTGTTTGAAGTATAAGCGTACCTTCAGGAATTCTTTGATCTAGACTGGAATGGAAAAAATGGACCAGATTATCCCCTGCATCAGAGAAGCTTTGGGCAAAACGGCCATAATGCTTGCTTAGTTGTGCTCAGGAGAACTCTCCTTGTGTAAGGAGATTCTTGCATGCTTCTACCTGACCCTTCTCCTTGTGGCTAGAGCAGGAAGTATCACTGCTAGAAAGAGGATGCATGTAGAACATCCCTTCTTTGATAATCTCTGGGCCCTAAGACTAGTGCCATTAGGCGTGTAGAATGGCCTGGAGGCCTAGGCTGGTACATAATGACTCTAAGATCAGACAGTACGAAGGTGATTCAGTTGCACTACAGTTCCACTTAGTTAAGAACAGAATTAGGAGTAAGAAAATATGTGTTTGGTGCCCAGCTCTAGTACAAGCTCTCTGCGTGGCCTTAGGTAAGACATTCACTAAGCTCTTCCTGGTTCACTTTCCCAGCCGTAAAATGGGGATAAAAATAAGTACCTACATTGCACCAACATTGTGAAGTTAAATGTAACAATCGTGGTTAAACGTTGCAATATTCTCTAGTAAGAGAGAGCTACATAAGCACAAAGGTTTATGTTAATCCTTGTGCTGCTTTTAAAACTGTTAGCATACAAAAAATGCCTTCAAATCTGAAAATATGCAAAAAAGATAAGTTACAGTGTCTGCTTGGATTTTCAGCTTGCTCTTTAGAATGTTTATTTTAACCATGGCAGAGGTTTTCTCTTTTATGCTTTTTGTGTATGTTTTGAATAGATGAGACTACAGAAAAGATCTTAATAGATGAAAAAAATGGTTGTTTAAGAAAATAGAATGCTCAGTCTTGTTTTGATGAAAATTCAGCACAACCTTTGCAGAGGTCATGCTCTCATAAGGGTGAGCAATTTGAGCTGCCAGATGGGCAGTAGTGGTTCACTAATTGATTTTTTTGACTCATCCGATGAAGATTTGTATTCAGCTACCAGTCAATTTAAAAATATAAAACTCTGTTGTCTCTGAAAGAGCTGGAGATGTGGCTAAGAAAAAGAAATCAATAAGTGGAGGGAAGCAAATCTGTCTACCATCCAAAACAAACCAGCAATGTTTTTTTTTTTAAATCATTTCTGCAATCAGAGCACTAGAAGTTATAAAAAGGCAATCCAAGCTTCCCTACTCTCAACTGTGATTGAGTGATTAAATATAACATATATATTGGAGAAATATCACTAGATTCAAAAATTCCCATTATAGGGAGACATCTAATTATTGTTATTTTATAGATTTATTTTACACGACAACTCTATGAGATGCTCCTCTGAATTGAAGCTCTTGTTAAATTCTCCCAGATGTAATTAGGTCAAATTAAAGTTTCAGGAAGGCTGATGTTTTTGACATATAAGTCAGAACTCGGCTCTAACGTTGGCAGAATTTGTTGTTATTGATTTCCAAGATGTGAACAAAATTCATGCTTTCGATATAAGGTGTTATTTAAAATGTATCTTAATTTATTCAATTTGCCTTTGTAGATTCCTCTAAATCTAATTTTAGTTATATCTGTAGAATGGCTGTCAAAGCCCCACAGGTGTAATTTTCAGAGGAATTTTAGTACTTCTACATGAATAAGTAGTACAATTAATGCAGAATGGATTTTACAGGAAATTTTACCAGAGGAATGGCTTGTATAAACATGTGGCTCTTTCTTTAAAGGTAAAATAAAGTTTTGGGTATTTTTTATATTCCTTTACATAACTGAATACTGGTAGAGGATACAAAACTAGCTTGTCAGTGCATCAATAATGTAAAATGATAGCAAGCACAGTTTATTCACAAAGGCTAAGATTGTAATGTATCTGAACAGTCCTACACTGGGGACTGTTCATATATATGGAACTATGCTAACCTTCTCTTAGGAGACCAGCTGGAGGGATTCTGCCTAACAGGGGGTATCAAATTTCTCCCTGAAGGATCAGAGTAGTTAGCAGCAATACACCCGCCACTACACCTTTGTAAAGGCTGCAGCTTAGTTACTCCATGCACACCAGCCAGCTTTTCTTGCTGAAGAGTTGTCAGAAAGTGGAGCCAGAGTATTGCCTTCTCCCCGCTTCTCTAAACCTCCTTTAGACAATGTATGCTCCTGGCAATTTTGGAAAGGAGCAGTACTTACACCCCTGGAGACATCAGAAGGCCTAGTGAGAACTGCACAACCACCTCAAGAATTCTGTGACTACTGAGAAAACTACAGCAGGAAATTGAAGGGGGGTGGGAGTGGGGAGAGAATGCTGCTGGTGTTTAATACTGCTGTAATTTCTATATGACACAGTGTATGTTGTTAGAGAAATTTGCCATTTCAGGGTAATTTTGCATACTTGGGAGACAGAGTGGAAACTTCCTTGGAGTGATTGAGCTACTGGCTATGATCATGGTTTGGCAGGTCATTTGGATAAACTACTCTGTGCACTACATTAGTAAAGGCATCCAGAGCAAGCTCATGTAACTATTGGGTCAAAGAAATTAAACAAATTGTGATGGAAGTAAAAACTGCAAAATATTATGATGCTTGGTTGTACACCAGATTGTTCACATATGGAATAAATATTTAATATGTAAAGGCAAATAAAGCAGCATTTATTAAAGAATCTTTTCTGACTTTCCTAATGTCACCTCCACTATTGGAGCACAACTTGCTGAAACTGTTTTCAAGCTGTTAGAAGATCTGAGATTTAAAATCCTGGGCTTTAAAGCCCAATGTTAGGATAATAGCTCAAATTTGAGGAACAAGCAAAAGTATTTGCAGGCACAGATAAGACCTTGTTGTAGTCACAACTGGAACTTGTTAATTTCTGATGATTACACTTCTTTCTTTGAGATCAAAAATATATTTGCTATACTGCAAAGACTGTACGTTACTTGGTGGTTCTGTTTAAATGCAGGATATTTTTTAAAAGCATGTGAATATTTCCCTGAAACTTTTGTCTGTAATAAAATAGAAGGCACACAAATATACTATAAAAGCTGTTCATCTACAGCTCTTCCAGATTTGAGACGCACTCTAGGAGCTATGTGACTCTTCCTCAGACACTATTATTTGCTCAGATTTTCTTGTGATGGTTTTTCCTTTACTTATCCTTTCATGCTAGCTTTCGCTGAGTGGTGCATGATGCTGAAAGGAATCACCACAGTCAACAGGCAGCTTCCTGGAAATGGACATTAGTATGGCATGCAGATTAAAAGAAATAGCAGCAACAACCTTGGGATTATCATGAGACTAGTTTTGTTATAGTACTTCGCAGAGCCAAAAAACGGCTCATGAGTGTAATGTAAAACTTGTATATCCAATTATTTGCTCAAGGAGACAGAAGATGTTAGCTGCATATTGACAGTGAAATGGATACAAAAGACAACTGAAGCAGAATTATCATTTGACCTACTGGATGAATTTGTAACATTAAAATATTCTGAACACAGGTGCATAAAAACTCCACGAGAGACTGAAGTTTACAAACTGCATTTAGTATGTCCTAATATTTACACAGAATATCACATGTATTTAACAATTCCTGTTACTGTAGCTACAGCTGAATGCTCTTTCCCCAAATTAAAGCTCATGAAGAAAGATATTCACGGTCTCAAATGGCACAGGAGAGTGGCTACTGTAGTCATATAGTCTATTGAAAAACTAAATTGGGAAGAAGTTGGACTGCCCAGGAGTGATCAATACATCTGGAGCCACAAAGACAAGAAAGCTTTGTGTTGTTGTGAGTCCACCTGCATACAGGGTGAATTTTATGTTCATTTAAGATGAACTGTTTGTTTGCCTTTTCCCAGTTAGGGACTGATTTAACTTATCAGTTTTATGTAGCTGGTAGCCTGCACTGAAGTCTATAATATCCAGGTGGTTTGCTTCCACAGATATATAACTTCAGCTGCTACTATCACCAATCAGGGTTTAAAGAATTTAAGGATTTCTTCTGTAGCACTTCAGAGTAAACACTACCTATGCCCCTGTATATTCAGCACCTTACTGCTGCTCCTCACCCATGGTCTTTATTCATGTCCATTTCCCATCACCTGTTTCCTTCTGTATACAAGCAATTTACAATAGCTTAACCTAAGACAGGCCTGGCCACCAACAGAGTAGCAGGTACCACACCTCACCATCTAGTCATCAGACCCCTATCACTTGCTTCCTCACAGCCTTATACCTCCTGCCTAATGAGGCTGGTAGGTGCAGTCAGTGATTAGGCAAACCTAGGCTATTTATCCAGCCTCAATCCATTTCCCTGATTGGGGCTGGGGGTGACAGGAGGGCTGCGTCTAGACTGGCAAGTTTTTCTGCAAAAGCAGTTGCTTTTGTGGAAAAACTTGCCAGCTGTCTACACTGGCTGCTTGAATTTGTGCAAGAACACTGACGATCTAATGTAAGATTGTCAGTGTTCTTGCGCAAATACTATGCTGCTCCCATTCGGGAAAAAGCCCTCTTGCGCAAATGCATTTGCGCAAGAGGGCCAGTGTAGACAGCTCAGGACTGTTTTGCGCAAAAAAGCCCTGATGGTGAAAATGGCGATCGGGCTTTCTTAAGAAATCGCGTCAGATTGGCACTGATGCTTTGCGCAAAAAGTGCTTTTGGCGCAAAAGCCGCCCGCGCTAATCTAGACGCTTAGCAAATGCTTTTAACGGAAAAACTTTTCCGTTAAAAGCATTTGCGGAAAATCATGCCAGTCTAGACGTAGCCGAGCTGTTTAAGACTGCCTCAGCAGTTCCCTGTCATAGAAGTATGTGCCTCTTCCTATATGTGTGGTATATGGGAGGTAGTAGCTAAATGGACAGAAGAATTCTTCCATCTACTTAGCACTGTTGATACAGAGGCTTAAGTTGGCTTAACTATGCCATTCAGGCATGTGGACTTGCCACACCTGACTGATGTAGAAAAAACAACCTAATTTTCTAGTCAGAAGATGTTCAGACCTAACTGAGGCTAAGCCTTAGATGTAGTTTTCAGCACTGCGTGGATGTTAGAGGTCCCTTACCTGCCCACTCCTTTATATTTCAGAGTTTAATATTAATAAAAGGGACATTGGATGGGCAGAGAATCGGCATGTTTGAAGAGACATGGTTATAAACACCCTGGCATACAAACAAGTTGCTTAGTTAACCATGCCTTTGGCTACTCAGCCTGAATGTCTTGGCTGCCTTGCAGCTGCACTCTCTTTAATACAAAATCAGATTCCCCTTTACTTCCTGGCCTTCTCACTGCCTTTTAATTTTACACATATAAGCCCTGCCATGTGCAGCATTGCACAGTACATCAGAGTTTCTTATAAGCAGGTACATCCTTAACCATTAAGAATTTTTGTGTTGAATTTAATCTTTCCTAAGGTAATATTCATTTTCCAAAGGGAAATAAGAATATACTTGCACTATATGTACAAAGAAACAAGTTGGAGAAAAAATACAACACCCTAAGGCATCATTTTCATTTTTCAGATGCTGAGATAGCCAGACAATGATTACAGTTTATATTAAAGAAAACATCCCATAGAAGAATTTAAACTATGAAAGGAATGAGAATTTTTCTGAAGGACAGTCTCTAAAGTGAGGGACACATTAGTGGGGTGGGGAGAAATCACAAAAGATGACTGATTTGAAAGCAATGCTGTCTCCATGGGATCCTCCAAGGATATAGAACAGAGCAAGATTGATTGTCTCTCACTGGTATAATTAGGGTAGGCAGAGAAGTATCGTTTAAAGGTTGAAGAAGGAGATCTTAACCAGAAAGCAATTGAGAGAGAACTCTAGTCACACAACAAGTTCAATTTTTCACTTATATGACTCATGTCCCTAATTAATGCCAATTAGACTTGAATTCAGTGCTATACAGAAACTCATTTTCTTTATTGGAAACAAAGTACTAAACAAAAGTGCAGAGAAGAACATGCTGACTACTCATGAATATTACACTTTAAATTACTAGATTGAAATATCACATTTTATGTTAGTGCATCATCATTTCATGCTGTTTTCAAAAGTACCACATTTGGTTAGCTCTACAACCCCATTGGCTTAGGTCTAATGCAATAGGATGCACCATTAATGCATTGAGCATCATGCTTTCTTCACATGTTGAGAAACATTTTTGTGATGACTTCATGCATAGAATCCTTAATGTCCTCAATATTCTGAAAATCTCACAATATTTTCCCCCCAATGAACTGATTTATCCAAATCCCTCACCATAAACTTTAGATAAGATGAGGCCAAAACCTATACCATAATGGATCCTTTCGTGTAGCATTCTGATACAGCTCTGTTCCCTAGCTGAGTTCCATACCCATAGATATCCATAGAAATCCTTGAATGGAGGTACCACCCAAACCATCCACCCATCCTTATACCCCCTTATACATACAGTCCCAGACTGAGGTATTTTGCAGTGGGATCACTGAGAATTTAAGTCAGGGAGATATTCCTTAGATATCCTTGTATAGGATGCAAGTGTCCTTCCTCGCCTTTTCGCACAATAGAACTGCCACTGACGTAGTTGAAAACTGAGAAATGGAGTAGTGAACTAAGGGTGCTCATGGTGTCTGAGTATTTCCCCTACCTTGGAAGTGGAATCAGAGGAGGCAGTACACAGATCCTCCTTTGCAAATCCCATCCATTTCTAATATACCAGGTATAGTAATAAAATAACATAGGGTTCAACCTATATAATCTGAGAGAACACGTGAACAAGGACCTTGGAGAAGGCTAAGGGGTTATCCTCCCTTGGGATTCCTTTCAACATTTTATACATTCTAAAGTCAAGAATGTGCTCTTGAAAGGTATCTTTGTGACATAGGTAAATTATTCCTTAAAGGGACAGTTTAGCAGTTCCCAAAGAGCATAGGAACTCCATTAGAGACAGAAAAAAATCAACCCTCCCATCAGTTTGATGGGAGGATTTTAACATGAGGCTTCTGAGAGCTCCTCCCCCCAATCCCTTCCAGCACACAAGTGATATGTTTATTAAGACTCTTGGTGAATAGTCATTGCTCCTTCACTTGAAATGTAACTTCATGAATGGAAGCATTTTGTTCTGTATATCTTAACATATCATAGACACATCTTCTCATTTTTAAGTTTACAGCCTGGCTCACACACTCTCCATTTTGTGAATCTTCCCTTGTGTATTTTTACATTTCAGTTAAAAGCAAGGAAAGTATGAAAGCCACTGCAGAAAGGACTAGTAAGACTTCATCTCAAATGTGATCTGCAATTTTGGGCAGCCATGTTAGAGAAGAAAAAAATCAAACTGGAACAGGATGCAAAGAAGAGCTACTGGGATACTCACTAAAAGAACCTGGCTTGTTTAGTTTGAGGGGGAAAAAAAGCTGATCTATAAATACATCAGGGAGATAAAACACTAGGATGGGTTAGTTTTGAGAGACTGAACAAATTTATGAGTACGATTGTGTGACCTGGCTGCTTACGATGAAGGGGCAGACCTCAGTGTTCCTTCTGGTTTATATCTCATGCTCCTAAAAATCTCATGTTTCAGGTTTTGAGCATTTTCATTCAGGGGTCAGAAAGGGAGTCCTCTCCATGTATTCTGTTGTGGTTTTTTTTGTCTGTCTGCTTCCTCTGAAGCATTAGAGATGACCACAGCAGGAGATAGGACACCATATGGGGTGGGGCAATGGTCTTCAGTATTACTGTGTGCATTCTCACACTCTGGTGCTTGAATGACTGTTTTTTGCTCATGTATTCAGGCTCTAAGGCTAGGTCTAGACTGCAGTGGTAAATCAGAAAAAGATACGCAATTTGCAGTATGCAAATTGCGTATCTTTTTCTGATTTACTTTCGAAAGAGGCTTTTCTGAAATTTGGCATGTCTACACGGTGCCAAATTTTGGAAAAAAGTGCTCTTTCGATACATCCCTTCTTCCTCGTAGAACAAGGTTTACAGGGATGGCAAAAGAGCGCATCTGCTTTTTTGAATTTTTTTTCAGAAAAGCGGACACGTTCCTTGGACGCGGCATTGCTTTTCCGGGATACCAGTATCCCGGAAAAGCAATGCTGGCTAGACGTAGCCTAACTGATCACCATATGAAGGATTGGGAAGGAATTTTCTCCATGTCACCTGAGCAGTGACCTTAGGGTAGGAGGGAATTCCTTTATCTACAGCATGAGGTACAAGTTGATTGCCAGGATTATCTGGGTATATTTCACTGAATAATTTCACTTAATAATTTTCTTGTTGTTGCAGGGGCCTCAAGCACTGGTGCACCTCCATCCTTCCTATTCTTTATCTGTGGCATATAATAGTTTAGTCTCCAGAGGGTTGTAATAGTTTGGTTTAGTTTATTGGTGATATTGGTTGGCTCTAGTATACAGGAAGTCAGACTAGGTGATGTGGTGGTCCCGTCTGGCCTTGAGCTCTATGCCTCTAACCTACATTGTTATGCATTTTTAATACCTACTGGTTTAGGATAGCTTCACAGGATCAAGTGGTGCAGAGACCAGCAGCAAGCACTGATTTCTAATATCTTTTTTAAAAACACACACAATTGAAAATATTATAGCATTATATTTTAACTTCTCTATTTTTGTAGGGGGTATGACTTCTGTTTGACCATCTAAACTAAGCTATGTTTTTTTTAAGGCAGATACCTTAGTGATATCTAACATTTTCCTTTGTGGGTGATTAGGCCAAACGTATCTCACCAATATAGTGGTTTGATACAATACCAATATGTACAATATCCCTGCGTTAATCATGCTTTTCTAATCAGAATAAGACCCACGTGTTACCTGAGTTACTGAGGCTGTAATGTTCACTAACATTGGTAGCAAAACTATAATTCTGAAAAACATTGGGAGCTCAGAAGCCTTTCATTTCATTAGTATGAATTCTGTCCCTCTTTATCAGAAGGAATAATGGTGCTTTTTGTAGCAAATAAATCTCAGACATCAAAAAATAAATGTAGTTATCATTATACAAAGTTATATCCCTTTTTAAATTATGCAAATATGTTCATTATGTTAGAGCCCAATCTGTTAAGAACTCCTTGAAATCAGTGGAAGATTTTCCTTGTCTAATGGTGTAAATGTAATAAAAGATAAAGCTGGTAGTCAGGCGTGTTTCCCCAACATAGGAGACCTGCTTACAATTGAACAAAAAAGATATTCCCAGACCATGTATTTAAAATCAAATGGCATACTGTTGTAAGTAGCACCATGGGACATATTCTGTTATGAGTGACATCAGTGGACTCATATGCTTGTCATCATACCATCTCACTATAGAAACAGCATATAAGTCAGTCCTTCAAATACTTAGAGCAACATTCAGCCTCAAGAAAGTGGATGCAACCATCATGGAAGTATCTAAGATAAAGTCACTGATGAAGCAAAAAGTGGTTTATGTTGGATTAATAGATTTTAAGGCAATAAGGGACATATTATATTGAATATGACCTCCCGCTGAATGCAAGCAGTAGTCTTTCTACCAGTACTCAGGCCCATACTTGCTGGCTGAGCTAAGCCATCTCTTTCAGACAACTTACATCAAAGGTTCTCTTTCTAAAATCCTGACAGTAGCATAACTTGGACCAATGATCAAAGTTTGTAAAAGTATTTAGCCATTGTGGTGTTCAGCATTGCTAAAACTAACTGATTTAGTACACCTCAGACCAACGAGATTTTGGATGCTAGCTGCTTAAATCTCTTTTGAAAATGAATTTTAGGCTCCTAAATCAGCAAATTGTTGTAATGCTGAGTTTGTTCTAAAATCTGTCCCTTGTAAAATAAGTAACAGGAGGAAAACTTTTATGCACTTTTATGCGTTTCTGTTTATGCCACATCTGATATGGTCCAGTGTAAATTATACTCCTTTTTCACATGCACTGACTATTGGATTATGTCCTAGACCCCATTGTGCTGGGTGCTGGACACACACACACACGAAAAAGAGCTCATACCCCAAAGATATTACAATCTAAGTATAAGACGAGAAACAGCTGGGTACACAGTAGGGTGATTGAGACTGTGTTTTCAGCACACCACTGACCTAACCCCTGTCAAGTATTTTTGTTGGCACTATGGCCAAGTTTTTATGAAGTATTTGAAGAATATGAGGCATCTTTGCAGATATTTATGTGGTGATTATGTAAAACATGAGGGGCAGCATAGTAGAAAGAATAAAGGTGCTATAGAGAAGGAAGGAGACAGTGGTGATATGGTCAAAGTGACAGGGTAGGAGAATAATCTTTGCAGAATCAGTCTGAAAAGAGCAAGATTGCATTTTAGACTAGATAAAAGGATGCTGCAATAATCAAGACACGATATGAGAGTTTTAGCTGTGTGGAGGCTAGAAAATCTGAGGTAGGTTGTACAGAAACTCTATATTTTGCAGACTATATGTCTGTAGTTCAACCTGGAGATGCAATTTAAAGCTCAAGGAGACAACTTACACAGGTTGTTATCAAGTTAGCAGGAATCAAAATAGTGTATCTGTGGAGATGGGAGGGGTAGTTGTTCTGAATACATACCCATACAAGACATTATGTCCAACATTCAGGCTGGCTAGCTTTTCCCACTGGTCACACCATTCTGACTACACTCTTAGCTCAGATTAAGCACAGGTACATCTCAAGATGTGGAGATATATCATAAGATGCAACCTGGACATGAGAACACACAGAAAAGTCCAAGTCTAAGATGACATCCAGGTTTATATATAAGAATATGCTATAATCCAGTGTACTTCAATGATTAGTCCATAGACTAGTGATCATTTCTGACCCCTTTCTGACACAGTTTAGGAAGGCAGCAAGCCAGTCTCTGATATCAAAAAGGTTGAAAAATAATGCTCTAAACACCATGGAGCAAATCCTCCTCTAGTATACATTTGTCATAGGCCCTTTGAATTAAAAAATGAAAGCAGAACAAATATCCTGAGAGATTTCTAGGTCTACTAGGGCTTACAATGTATGAGGACCAAGGGTTATTGATATTTTTAATTGTATCTAAGTTGAAAATTGTGTCTGCATAAAGAATACACAAGAATGGAAGCACAATACAGTGACTGTTCTTGCTGTACACAGTTTCCATCCTTTTCATGTTTTCATTTCCAACATTACTCACAATTTCAGTGAATTCAAATAAACAATGCCCACCCTTCAGATTCATATATTTCAGGAAAGCCAGACACATTAGGCCGAGATTTAACTTTCAGTACACAAAACCTATCATCAGCTATAGCACAACACTTAATACAATATTGATAGCAAAGTGAGATAACCATAGCATTGCCAGAAAGGCAGTATGTTGCAAAAAATTTGATAACACAGTATTTGAGAGGGAAAATATTAACAAGTGTTCAGTCACCGGGACTAAGTGAAAAGGAGAACAGAGTAATGGTTTGAGATAGACACACCTCAAAAACATCCAGTATTTCACTTCTTAGAGAAGCTTCACAGAAATGTAAATGTTTATCTGGAGGTTTTCCCTATCTTTTGAGGTCATCTCTTTCTTATGTTCCACATCTTACCTTTCTTCCTCCTGTCCACACTGTGATTTTTACTTTTCTCCCAATCCTATGCTTTTTGTTTATGTCAGGTGAAACTGATCCTTTTTAGGCTCATTCAGCACTAGCTGAAACATGATTTAGAAAAACCCCCAACAGTATTGATTCAACCACTGAGTTCACTGGCAGAAAACCCATTCAAAGATGCTCACAAACTCTGCTCCTCTGAAGCTCTTGAGCTGTCATTAATGCCCCAGATCAGCACTCACTGGGAGGGTGGCCAGAGCACTTCCTCTATACTTTTGCTTTTTCCTCTATCTTCCAGGGGAAAAAATAGCATTTTAGAGATGCTCAGTTTTGTTGTAGCCCCACAATTGAGTGAATTGAGGCTTTCAAAGAGACACTCTGAATACTTCATTGCCAGCATCTCTGTGGTAATGGTTCACACTGGTAACATTTATCATCTATGTGCTTACTTTCTGAAGGAATGCTACAGGCTAGCCAGACTCTCTGAAGATTTACTCATATCTTGCTGGTTTATATAAATTCCAGTAAATACTGTGAGCACAAAATACATGATAAATATTTGTGTAAGTAAAAAAACTGAATTTACTAGGTGATGAGAAATCTATTATTTCAATATGACATAGGAAAATATCTAGATAGCAAAATTTTTCAGCATTTCACTTTTATAAAAATGGGACAGATCCTGCAACACCTACCTTGTTTAATGTAAGATATATTTTATTTAATAAACTCTAATCAGATATGATCAATATTATAATAAACATAATAGACATAAAGAAGTTAAAAACAAGTATTCAATTAAACAACATCAAGAAATATCAACAAGTGTATTCAATTAAATATGACTTTAATGCTTCATGAAAAAAATGAATAGGAAATGTGTTTTATGGACAAATTCTTCTCTCATATGAGTGTCCCTGATTTCAAAAAGAGTCCTCATATGCATATGAAGGCAGAAATGAGCCTTCCATTAAGTATTATTTATTAGAGATGGCTCTGAACAAAGATAGTTGGGCCAGTCTTTGGTGGAGAAGTGGACTATGAATTCAGATTTTGATATACAACTTCTATTATGGGCTAAATAAATATTCAGATATTTGTTCACTCTTGAGCTGAATTATACTGAGCTATTATTTTGCCAACTTAGAGAGTAGAATATGTGTCAAATACATAGCAGAGGCCTGCCCCAATCAGCATAGAGTGGGGTTGTGCAAAACAACACATTAATCATAAGAAATCATTTAGACATACTATTTCACAGTACATCTGGATTTTGGAATGTTTTGATGGAAGAAGTAGGGAGCTTGGTGTACAAAAGTAGTTGGGTGTGGAAAGGAAAAGTTAGAAAATGTAGATGGACAGTTATGAGCAGGAAAGTTGTAGGAAGAAATGGGTGAAGAGATATATGCAAGAGTCAAGCTACAAAGAACTCTAGAGGGGAGGCATAGTCCCTGAATTTAATATAGAGGAGGAGAAAATAATGTTATTATTCAAGTAGTGTAGTAGACAAGGTGACAGGAAAGGAAGATATTGTTCCAATCCTGCAGTAGATGGACTACAGAGATCAAAGAGGACAATGGAACTATGTTGAGAGTAAATCACTAGGGTAAGAAAGGGTTCCATAATCCAGACACACAACAGCAGTCCTTTTGGGGATGTTTTTGGAGGTTTTTTTAAATTGATTTACCAACTTTACCCACTAAATCAAATCTGATAATGCAAGTTCAGGCCATCCACTGAGACTTATTGGCATTTCTTACCTGAGCAAGTGGAAAAAGACTTGAAAAGCAAGGATATACTGCTGCTATATCCCTCTCAGAACAAGTACAGTCAATTTTAAAATACCTATATACTTCAGAATTGAGTCATTTGACAGGAAATAATAGTTTGACTTTTCAAAGCATGTACTGTGCCATCTTTTGTGTTGTGAATCACCTTGAATGTTAGGGGCTGTGTCAGAAACATACAAAAAGAAATATGTGACAAATACACATTGCAAATGTATTACTGGATTAATTAAAAGTAATAGAGAAATAGATTTAGAGAAGTAATAGAGAAATAGTGTTTTGATTGAGTCCTGATCTTACACGGTTGTCTTCAGTGATAATGAAAGGAGCTGGGATGTTTTTATGCTATCTGCTGTTTTCATTATGGGTCTTCTAACCTGGCTGGTAGCACAACTTTGATGCCACCTGTAAAGCTGGAGTTAGGAGACTTAATTTAATGGACCAAGTCTTTGTGCAACAGAATCTCAACTTTCATTTAAAAATAATCTAATTTGTGAGCTGAGCCTTGAAAAGGTGAACGGATCCAAACTAATCCCTAGGGCTGAAAGTTTGACCCTGATTTTTTTCCCTAAAGCTCCCCAGATTGATTGTTCAACAGAGCCCACCAGAGTGATCTCTGGCCCAAGGAGCAGCAGCTCTGGACTGCGTGAAGCAAGAAATAACCAATCGTAGCTCTAACCGACTCCCTATATGGGACAATTTTTTCAAACTGGGTGCCTATAGATAGCATGTAGCTAGCGAGGCCAGGCCCTGGGGTCAATTTCCCATTCCCATTCCCCCGAGATTGTGGAGCTGCACTGCAAAGGCTACAGCATCTGTCTGAAGCCCACTACAGTTCCTCTCCCTTGTACTTCTAGTCAGCGAGGGGCAGCAATGTGAAAAGTGGGATGTCTTTTCCCTGGCAGACCCTCATAAGTTCTAATGAAAAGGGGTATAACAATCCACAGTACAATGAAAATATGGAACAATTTCACTCAAGGGTTTCTAGTTAGAATATCATGTATATTTTGAATGTGCTGCCAGTGTTCACCCATCACTACTACTTCATGACTAAGGTTGCACCTTCCATGAAATATCATACCTGCTAGTTTTTTCCAAGATCTCCCTGCCTCGTGGGGTTAATGATAAATAACTTTAGAGTGTCACTTCTACCCACGCTACCATTTCATACAGGATTCCTCTTTGGACAAGATTTTTGTGGTGCCAAATGGGATTATTCTCACTTAATATTGTACTTCACTCTACTATAAGGAACTTGCACTGTAATGACTCTATTACAACTTATCTTCCTTATAAGTAAGATGATAGGAAGCAACTCCAGCTAAATTCAAATCAGAGCTTACTGGCTGAAATGGGTTTGAACTCACCACAACAATGCCATTTCCTGGTCATACAGGGAATTAGCTCAGTTCTTATGTGCCCTCGTTGGGTGGTGTCCCACCCATCATCACTCTCACTGTCAGGATCTGAACCCATGTTGCTTGTGGAGAGCGATGCCCTGCAAGGGGCATAGCCCTCCAGCTTGTACCATAGCCTGCTGTCTGCTCCCTTTCCAGGCGCTGGCAGTTTTTCATCCCACCACTTGCCTCACTGGCCAACTGCAGGCACCCATCTAACCTCTCATCTCTAGGGCAACTCACAGTCTGGTTACTGGCTACTGGCTACTCTCATCATTGGCTGGGGGAGTGCAACCGGATATCTATTTATCTGACCTTCCCCATAGCATTTGCACCTTTTTGGCCCTTCCAGCAAGGCCCTCAGTCTGGCAGTGGTCAGCAACGAGCTCCCTCGGCCCACTACCCTGCCCAGCATGGCTCTCTCTAAGTCAGTGTTGGGCAATAAGCAGCCTGTGGGCTGGACATAGTTCCCTAGGGTTAGCCCCTCGCAGACTACTGGAGACTTTATTTACCTGTGCATCCACAGGTACAGCCACTCACAGATCCTTTTGTCCACAGTTCACTGTTCCTGGCCAATGGGAGGTGCTGGAAACAGTGGCCTGGCCTGCACCACTTCCCACATCTCACACTGGTCACCAGGATCTAACCCTGGTGAACTGCATGAAGCCCACAGGCTGCTTATTGCCCACCCCTGTTCTAAAGTGTTTCTCTAGGCAGCCAGTCCTTCTACCTTATAGGTTAAGAAGAGGCTGATCTCTTCTCTGCTGAGCAGCTCCTTATTTCTGTGCTGCTCCAGCTAGCCTTACCCTGATTGACTCTTCTAATACACCCTCTTCCCATTGGTCAGGATCTGTGCAGTCTCTCTAAGGCTGCTTTCACCCCTTTACCTCCTAAGTGGGGCAGCTGCCCCTCTACACTGTCATAAGCACATTTAGATGGCAGAAAATTTAAATAAAACAATTCGGGATCATTTACATCTAGGAGATGTGTGTCCAGCATAAACATACACACACACCAGAGTATTTGATATCTACTTCCACAATTAACTTACAGTTGATTATGAATTCAACATTGCTTACTTTGGATTTATGTAGTATTCAGTGATGATTCACCTATTACTACAGTTTAGTAGCAAATAATAGCTGATTATTATTGCACAAGAACTAGCCTTTAAATTGCTACAGGTTTGTCAATTTCCTTGACAGCGCTGGGGGAAATAGGCACATTTGCAAACATGTACACTAGTATTTGTCTTCTTTGACTTCTTCTCCCTCCTGAGATCCTTAGTTAGGTTTGGAAGGACATGTTGTGAGGTTAAAGACACAGCCTTGTGAACAGAAGCAGATTAAATTTCAGAACTAAAAGGTCATTACAAATAAACTTTTTATTTCCCTTGTGGTGCAATGTTGTAAATAAATCTCAATGAAACAGCTGCATTTGCACTAGCCTTGAGCTAAAAGGGATTAATAGATTGAGAGTGTAAAGCCAAAAGGGACCATCAGATCATCTAGTATGACCTCGCGTATATCACAAGCCATTACTTTTCACCCAGCTATCCCTGTGTTGGTCTAACAACTTGTCTCACAACCCTAGTAGAGCCCCCCAGCTGGACACACTGCAGTGTTTGTGTTCTACCAAATTGGGTCAGAGTGCTCATAAACTTCCCTGATTTGAGTAGACTTGAGCAGCCACTGTTCCTTTCCTTGGCCTCTATAGCACACTCCTTGGGCCAGAACCAATGCTGAGCCCCTCAGACTCACAAGTAGTTTAAGATATTCTGTTCCAGAGCCCAAAGTTTGTATGTATTCTGGGTTTGCAGTTCATCTTAAGAACGTGTGATGGTGAAAACGAACATATGCACAGTCTTCGTAAAAGGAGCCAAAATCTAATCACTCTTTCCTGTAGCTAGCACAATAAACACATTTAGAGAAAAAAATAACACAGTTATATGTTTTTCCCTGCCTCAGTAATTTTTGGGGCTTAGATCCAAGACCTGTAAGGAGGACAGGATCCCCACTCCTTCACATGGCTTCTCCTATAAGTCATGGAATCTGTCTCTCTCCCATAAAGCCAATTTCTTAATTCCAAAACAGGCCCTGAAGTCTGCTTAAAAAAAAAAAAAAAAAGCATTCCCCTCTCTCCTGTCTAAACGTCCTGTGTCTGTGACTCTCTGAGTTCCACCAAGCCTCACGTGTTCTGTGACTTTAAATTCCCAGTGTTTCATCTGGTTTCTTTGTTCTCCTGTGTTGGGATATTCTATTTTCCAAACCTCAGTCCCTGCACACAAACATGGTCAGACTGCTTTCCTGAAGCTTCAAATAGTCTAATGTGCTACCACTTGAATAAGAGCCAACAAATGTAATAACCCTATTTTCTGCCATTAGGCATGTGCAAAGCTTTATAGAGCACAGACATGATTCTGACTGAGAGGTAAGAAAAAGAGAAAGAAAGCAGAGTGAGGAGATCAAGTAAATAAAATATGAAGTTTGAGCTTAGTTGGGGGATATGCTTAAAATAAAGCTGAAGTAGACCTAAGGGTGATTCCCACACTCACCCCAATAGACCACAGAAGACCGAAGGGTGGTCCCACATCTGATAGACCACAGAATTCCCAAATAAAGTCTGCTGGGTTAAAATATGGCTTAATGTTATAACTATTTCTTAGTTATAGTGGGTGAAGTTCATCTCTGTGCAGAGGGCAAGCCTAAGACCTAAGTACCACTTGAACTCTAAAGATAAACGTGCTGCCCTTCTGCATGAGGGTGATTATGACGAAGCCTGAATTGGTTTATTTAGCAAAGTTGTAGTCAAAGTCTTTAATTGTACATTGGACTAGGGCAAGAGTGGGCAAATACCGGTTCGCAGACTGGATGCAATCTGCCAAGGTTAGCCCCAGGGGTGAGGAAGGGGGGTACCACCACTATATTTACCTGTGCCTCCGCAGGTATGGGTGTTTGCAGCTCCTGTTGGTCACATATCGCTATTCCTGGCCATTTTATTGCCCAGCCCTTGGGGCTTGTCCACATGGCACAGTAAGGCACATTGGCGGGCTTTTTGTTTCTAGAGCCTTCTATTGTACTGCATTCTAACTAGCCCATGTTGACCCTTGCTGGCATGAAATAAAGGTTTCTTAGGTTGAGATAATATAGTTCGTGCTAGTGCCCATGTAGTATCTATGTTAACATGAATTAGGTACCTTTTGCTTTGTGCTAGTACAGTCTATATCAGGGGTGGGGAACCTTTTTTGGGTCAGGGGCCACTGACCCATAGAAAAATCAGTCAGGGGCTGCACACAAGTGAGAAGCCCCTGAATGAGAAGGAGAAATACTCTCCCCACATTCCCCTCGCACACTAGAGCTTAGGGGGGCCCAGGCTAGTAGATTTTGTGTGCTCCATCCCCGTGGGTGGGTGGCTGGAGCACCCACATGGGCTCTCAAATGCTGAGCATCAGGGGCCAGATCCAGGCAAGCTGGGGGCCACATATGGTCCCTGGGCCTGAAGTTCCCCACCCTACGTCTATAGGGAGCAGATTGAATGCAACATGTTGGAGCACTTACAAACCACACCCCTCTAATGAGCTTTATCGCTGTAGGCAAGCTCCTACTTTGATTATTGCAAACATCAGGTGACAGCATTCATCAAAAGTTTAAATTTGCTTCTCCAGAAGTTTGCTAGGTCTTTCCCCTTAACTAATGTAAAATGTTGGTGATCATTTAAATTATAAATATTAATACTAAATACTGTGATCATCTTTCCTTTTGAAAAATTAAAATTTGAAAGAAACAGCACATGGATAAGGAGTCTGCCAGCTTTTCAAACCACTCCCAAAATGTTAGCACTCAATGTGTTTACTTAAATTACATAAACTGCCTTATTGATTGAAACATAACTATACATAAAAATATATCTTGAAGTTTAATAATCTGAACTTCAACAAAAAAAAGAGAGCTTTAGAAGTGGTGTCTACATCCGTTGATTTTATGGAAAATGTCAGGATACATACATGCTGATTTAAAACCAGTTTTTATATTCAAGTAACCAGTTTCAAAAATAACTTTTATATCACCCAGTGCTTGGAACATCACTGGTGATTAATGATGATTAAGGCTCTAAATACTTTTATGAATTAAATAGTTTTTTTTCCAGCCAAGAAGTAATCACAACCAAATATATTAAGGGCTTAACAGGGAAATGTTCTGATATTTACATATTGAATTATCTTAAATTAGTTTGTTCAGTAAAATGTTAAGCTTAGTTTCAATGGGAACATTAATTGTATGAAAAATATTTTTCCATACTAATATAGTTCTTACATAGTTGTGCAGCTTTTATGAAGTTCTAAATAGAAACTTGAGCTAACAACAAATAAGCTCTGTAGAAAAAGTAAGGCTATCTATCAACCCCATTTCATCATGCAGTTATAAATGCTATAACAACTTAATGGGGTTAATATACCAAAATCTTCTAGGGTCACTAGCTATCATTTACACAGCTTTATGGATTGTGGTAAGAGCTTCTATTTTTGCCAAGGAACACAAGGCCACAAAGTTTTTATAACAGTCTGCATTCATTGGTAATATTATTAGAGCTAATTTCATCCCTGGTATGTGCTTACTAAGTTCATCGCTTTGAGTGGCACTTTGACATTTCTAGCCTCTGGATACCAGCTGGATGAGGTTCTGAGCCAACTGTTTACATCAACATTATTTTCTATATCCAAAAAGCAAGCCTCAAGAGTCAAACACTGGGATACATTTTCTTCTCTCATGAACAAAACAGTTGAAGAAAATTAATTTTCCCTGCATTACAGTCTTCAGAGCGATAAAGCCAATGGAATGTTAAGAAGCTTAGTAAATAAGTCATTTGGTGATTCTGCTATCAGCTCAGAAAAAGGAGACTTCAAAGATGCTCAGCTAGACTATGCCTACATGATAGCTTTAGTCATTTTAACACAGTAATCTGACAGCTACGGTCTGCTCACTATGGTAAGGAGTAAGTCAGGGAATTACAGAGACAATGCATTAAATTGCATTAAGTTATGCATAGTCATATACAAACCTCACTTAATTTGTCACTGATGATCTCCATTTGTATAAGCAATTCTAACAGTTGAAGGCCAAAAAATGTCAAAGGGGTTATTTATTCATTGAGCAACTTATTAATAATTACAGCCTGTTTGAAAGTTGTCTGTGTTAAATTCAGGCATATCATTGTAAACATAAGCAGCCTTTTACACTTTCAGCATGTATACATTCAAATAAAGGTAGAAATGCATTTTCAGAATTTATATGAAAGGTATCAGTTGTTTGTGACAAGTGTTCTCTCATAATTTAGTTACCTGAACTAAATGTAAATCTATGATAATTTAATCATTTAATCTTCAAATCTTTGGTGTCTTCTCCACAATCATTAAAATTAAGTAAACTGGACTTAAATAGCATGACAGCAGACTGTTCAGAGTTCACATATGCTCTTCATGGTCACTTGACTCTGCAGAGATTTAATGGGCCTGATGAGACTGTTTATATTGGAGAAACACACACGTATACGTAATATGTCATCTGTCTAGGTAATACACAATCTACATCCTCCAGCTGTCAGGTGCTCACTTGCTGATCTTTCTTCCACCTTCTCTTGAGATACTTTTTATCTTTTTTTCAGCGGAAAGACAGTATTAAGTGCTATAGGATATTTTGATTGCACTTAAAATGCAATGATATTTGCAACAGACACTGTATTGAACAGCGGCCTTTTCTGTGTGAACTTTTATTAATTTGTTTGGAGGAATGAGAGAAAAGTAATTATCTCCACAAAGGCTGCTACCATATAACTGGCCTCGGTAAGGTTCTTAGGGGATTATATTCATGCATACTAATTAGTACATGTCCTGGAAATCAGTATAGCTAGTTATGACTGAATGCATAATCAACTTTATTATCTAAGCTTTAATTCTAAAATTTATACATTATTAGGGCAATTTACTCCAATTAAAGTCACATATATGGGAAGACAAAGTTGTGATCATGCAAATCTCTCTGCTAGGGCTGGACCCAATCACATTGCCTTTTTCTTGAGATCTGTTGATGATAAGGATGCAGAATCATGTTGCAGTGAGCTATCCAACAGGGAATATTAAAGTTATATTTCCCACTCCTATAATTCTCTCCCCTGTGATCTTTTTTATACTGTCAAATTCAAACCTTAAAGACCTTATAGAATCTTGGCCCCTGTGACGGGCTGCAGGTGACCCGCACGCAGGAGCACGGGGCGAGGCGGTGGGAAGCCGCGACCCCGGCGGCGGTGCCTGGACACCGCGGCCTTGCGGGGAGCGGGCGGTGGCACCAGAGTCTTCCACTGCGGCTGCGCAGTCCCACGGCAGCTGGACCCGCCCCCTGAGTGCGTCCTCAGGGGGCGGACGCGCTGAGTGACGGGCAGGAGGAGGCAGGCGAGCCCGCCGTGTCCCAGGCGGGGCGGGGCTCCGCAGGCATGTCACAACCGGCAGGCCGGTTCAAAAGGGCCTGCTGGCGGTGAGAAGAGGGGCAGCCACCAAGGCCAGCCCCTGGAATGCCCTGGGTCAGGGTTGGCGTGCAAACACGCCAAGAGTGGTCGGCGTGCAAACACCAACCCCTGGAGGCCCAGGACTCCCGCGGAGATCTCCTGTCTCCGGAACCGCGACCGGACCCCGGGCGGAGACATCCACCGAGCCGAGCATCCGAATCACGGTAGGCCCCGGAGACCTTTCAGGCGGGACCCCAAGACTCACAGAGGGGAGGAAGCAGCCCGGGGTGGGGCCCTTTTGGCGATCGTGGGCAGACGTGTTGAGGGAACGCATCCCACGTTTGCCGTGCAGGGAGCTAGTGGACCCCTGCACTTAGGGCCCTGGGCTGGGACCCGGAGGAGAGGGTGGGCCCGGGTCCCCCTCCCCTCACACCACCGCAGGAGCTGGTATCGGCGCGGATCTGAGAGAGTAAATCCACTGAGCGTCAAGGGACAGAGAGAGGCCCCAATCGAGGGGGAAGGATTCAGGGTTCGCAGATCCCCCAGTCTTGCTGGAGTGGGGTGATCGCACCCGACGGCGCCGGTCCAGGACTTGGCCTGGCGACCGGCGACCCAGAGTTGGGCGTTGGGGTCCGCTGAGCCCCCCTGCCGACGGACAGGGGGTGATCACACCCCAAAACGCGCTCACAGCCCCTCACAAAAGTTGGATCCTCCCCTGATCATTTTACCATTTTGCCAGTAGATGGGAAGGGAAGGATAGACAAATGTTACGTTGCAGGTTTTGCCAGCTCCCCCCTTCCCACATTTTTGCTAAAATTCCAGGTTTGAAAAATGGCTATTTTCATCAACAAATATTTTGGTGTGAAAATTTTCCACCAGATCTAGCTCTTTGTTTAGAGCCTTTTTTATATTTCCTCGAGTCCACTGTCCTTCCCTGCCCCCATTCACCACAGTTTCCCTTCTTACTAGTATCAAACCCTATAAGATTCTGTAATAGACATGTAGCCGTGTTAGTCTGGTCTTGCTGAAACAAAAGACAGGGCTATGCAGCACTTTAAAGACTAACAGGATGGTTTATTAGGTGATGAGCTTTCGTGGGCCAGACCCACTTCCTCATGATCACAATCCCAAACCACTTCAGTCTCATGCTCTTTGCAATATACTTTTTTCTAGTATATTATATACTCTAGTGATCTAAATAAAACAGTGTCAAGAGAAAAAAGGTTACAATAAAAGTATTATTTCCTTTTATTCAAATCAGTTACTTTCTTCTATCCTCCTTAGTCAGGCTCATTTCTTTATAAGGTGTTCTGTTATGGTTTGAAAAGTAACTATTAGAAATGGAGCATATATTTCATATCAGCTCCCACTCTTCCTTCTGAGTAATTTCTGTTTAATTTACTGACAAAAAACAAGTTTTAATGCTCCCTGTGCTGCAGACAATAAATCCATATTCTATTCTGCCTCATGTATCCCAGTGAAGAGAAAACCTGGCCAAGAAGTTTGATTCAAGGGCCAAATTCTCTTTAAAAAGGATTAGGATGTGGGAGCTAAACATTGGAACTATTCCATAACTTGTTTCATAAAATTTCTGACAACTCAAAGAATATTAGTTTTTATCACAAACCAAATCTGCCATTACTGGGTCTGATGACTATTGTTATGACATGGGATGTGGTACTGAATATATGCAGCTTCTAAATGTCTAAAATTCATTGATTAGGATTCCTGTTTAACTAAGGTATTTATTATGCAGGAAGAATGGTTTGCCTCCAAATGGAATTAAATCACCATGTGAAGCAAAATAAATATTTCTCACCCTGACTGCTTTATGGTAGCTGTTCTTTTCCTGGCTTTTGAAGTTTATTTCACATTAGAAGCATATGCTAGCAGAATGACTAACGCAAAAGGCAATGTGCAGGAATTTCCTTTCTCCGATAAAGATACTGTGCCAAATTCATCCCTAGTATAGCTGCTGAAGTCAGTACAGTTCACCAGACATGCATTTGGCTTGTTGTATTTAGCAAACAAGGGGGAAATGGTTTTAAACTAGAGATGGCTGGTGCAAGCCAGTTTTCTCAAATTGCTCTAGGAAAGAAAATAAAAAACAGAAGATCAGGTTTAATGTGGTGGTCAAGTTCAATGCAAACCCAATTATAGCTAACCTCAAAGCTTTTTGAAAACCAACTGGATTAGTGTGAGACAAATGGCATCTTAATAAGATGCCTAACTTGTAATCCCCTATTTATCCTTACTAACAGATGGGAGGGGTGAGGGCCAGTCTTTTAAAAAGCCTTTTGAAACTAGCATCTGTGTGGCATCAAATTAGTACATAGGATTTTCTTAATAGACACTTGTGCAAAATGCATATTCCTAATTGTTTTTACAGGCTGTATTGACTCAGCCCCTTCAGTGCGAGTGAAAGGGACTAAAAACCTGTCTCTAGGCAGAGATGCTTCAACCTTACCTGCCTTTATTAAATGGATTACCGAGGAGCCAAATCATTTGAGAATATGGTAGGTTCTAGCTCTACACCATGAACATTTTGCAGAACTCAGAAGTAGATGCATTGACAGCAGCAGGAAAATGTGCTAGTGATAAATCTTTTTACAAATTCAGGCTCAAAAATAACTATTAGAAGCTTATTTTGTTCACTCAGAGCACATCTCTGAAGTGTACATATTCAGTGAACCTCAATAAGAGAGAAAGAGACCTTTATATTTCCCCTGATTCTTGGCCCCTCCGGGGGTAAAATAGCCCATAGCATAAATATATGAAAGAGAACAACCCTCTTTCACACAAAACACTGCGGTGTATGAAACAGCCACTGGCCTATAAGCCCAGAAACCATCAGTTCTTCCACTCAATTGCTTTTAATAATTTTGTGCACGTCCTAATTCTTATTGATCACCTTCCATGGAAGGCACCTAATTTATACACACAACAATGGAGAGATTAGAGCACTTCAGGCCCACACTTGACATAGCCATTTTGCCATGTGCCTTTCAGAAGACAAAGAACAAATTATGTGCTAGTGTAACTCCTGCTAACACAGCACAGCTCTTTCTTCAATTTTAGTAGCTAGCACATATGGGCTACATCTAGACTACATGGCTCCGTCGACGGAGCCATGTAAAATAGTTTATTCGGCATAGTCAAAGAAGCGGGGATTTAAATAATCCCCACTTCATTAAAATAAAAATGGCCGCCACACTATGCTGACGATCAGCTGATCCAGCACAGCATGACAGTCTAGATGTGGCGCGGTTGACAAGGGAAGCCTTTGTCGACCGCTCCGGTGTGCCTTGTGAAACGAGGTTTACCGGAGTGGTTGACAAAGGCTTCCCTTGTCAACCGCACCATGTCTAGACTGCCGCACTGTGCCAGATCAGCTGATCGTCAGCACAGCGCGGCAGCCATTTTTATTTTAATGAAGTGGGGATTATTTAAATCTCCGCTTTATTGACTATGCCGGGTAAACTATTTTACATGGCTCTGTTGACGGAGCCATGTAGTCTAGACGTACCCATAGTGATTTATAAATATCTGCTACTGTATCCATGCTGATGGACCAGGTCCTTTGAAGTAACTGACAAAGTGTTACCTCTTTGCTCTACCCAGATTTTATTTTTCCTGAACTACTTTACAATCAAAGTCAAAGTATATGTTTGCTTAATTTATCAAGCCTTGATCATAGGCTTAAGCAGTCATAAGCCATCTGAAAGGAACCTTTGTCTTCTAGTGCATAGGATCTGTAGATACAGACATTCCCTGTACTAGTACAGTACATAAGAACATAAGAACATAAGAACGGCCATAGCGGGTCAGACCAAAGGTCCATCTAGCCCAGTATCCTGTCTGCCGACAGTGGCCAGCACCAGGTGCCCCAGAGGGTGGACCGAAGACAATGATCAAGCGCTTTGTCTCCTGCCATCCTCTCCAGCCTCTGTCAAACAGAGGCCAAGGACACCATTTTATCCCTGGCTAATAGCCTTTTATGGACCTAACCTCCATGAAATTATCTAGCTTCTCTTTAAACTCTGTTATAGTCCTAGCCTTCACAGCCTCCTCTGGCAAGGAGTTCCACATGCTGACTACACGCTGTGTGAAGAAGAACTTTCTTTTATTAGTTTTAAACCTGCTACCCATTAATTTCATTTGGTGTCCTCTAGTTCTTCTATTTAGGGAACTAATAAATAACTTTTCTTTATCCGCCCTCTCCACACCACTCATGATTTTATACACCTCTATCATATCCCCCCTCAGTCTCCTCTTTTCTAAACTGAAAAGTCCCAGTCGCTTTAACCTCTCCTCATAGACTTCGGATAATCTGGAACCTTTGGGATCGAGGTGGTGCCAGATTATCGGATATGCCGGACTATCAGGAGGTACTATAAGATGGTTTTTTTTTATATATATATATATATATATATATATATATATATATACACACACACAGTATACACTGTATATAAAGTGTTTTTAACTCTTTTTATTGTACATACTGTAATGCATAAATTTAGTCATAGAATGAAAGGTGCGGGCCAAGGTTAAAGAACTAAGGCAGGGCTAAACCAGGGCCCGTGAGCGCAGCTCCACCTCGGGGGAAGCAGCACACTACTGGGCATACTTCCTGAGCTGGATAGAATCCTGGGTGGTGGAGTACCCCTCTCTGCCCCAGTTCTGGTCCAGACCGGGTTGCAGACACCGGTGCAGCGTTGCCAGGAGGGGGCTGAGGACAACCCTGAGGAGCAGCTGCAGGATGAAGAGGAGGAGGAGGACCCCAACCGCAGTGTGGTTACCCTGACCCTGGAGCCGGTCCCCAAGACCCAGGAGGCCTTGCAGGCATCCTCTGACACTGGTGAAGGAACATCAGGTGAGTGCAGTCAGGGTCACACACACAGAAGGGGGGAGGTGGGAGCACAGGGGATGATGGGCAATCTACACATGTCATGCTCTTCCTGGACAGCTTGCATCTCCCTGTGCATGTGCAAGCATGTTCATTCCCAGGGTACACATGGGCAGCTGCTCACACCTCGGGGAGGGCCCCACACGTCTGACCCAAGAGAGGGCTGTCCTCCCCCAGCCAGGAACTGCAGGAAGCAGGCTGGTCACAAGGGTGCACGCATGACACCACACAGACCACCGCAAGAGTCATACCTATCTCTTGGGCATGTATGCACAAGCGACACAACAATCGGTCCCGCAGACAGTGCTTCCACAGGCAGGCGGTGGGTGTGTGAGTGGGGGGCCCTGGGAGACCCAAGCTGCTCCAGGCCCCTGTCCTACGTCTTGTGACCCACTGTGGCTGCACACTTCCCTGGGCTGTAAGGCCATGGTGGAGGGTGTGTATGGTGGTGGGGGGGAGGGGAAGGCGGGACGTTGCCCTAGCCACCTTGGGGCCCCTGTGAGGCTGGGGCAGCTGGCCAGGCCAGATGTGGGCTTGCAGTGAGAACATTCCCATCCCTTGTTCTAAGGAGTTACTCACTGATCACAAGCAGGGACAGTGTGTGCATTCATAAAACTGATCACTTCTCCCTCTTCTCCTCCACAGCAGGACCTGCCAGATCAGAGTGCCATGCGAAACCCTTGCCACCACTCACCCAGTCCCACAGAAGCCGCAGACACTGGTGTGTCTACAGTGACCTCATGTGGAGGCATGTAGAGGCCCTCAAAAGGATGGAGGAGACCATGGAAGAAAGGGCACGGGAAGAGGCTCGGAGGCACAACCAATTGCTGGAGGATTTCCTCCCACAGTGGATGGCAATGTGTGGGAGTATCTGAGAGGCCCTGGCTGTCCCAGGTCCTGTCCCCATTGCCACTTCTCCTGCTCAACCTGCTCCAGCACCCTCTGTCCCCCCTTCCTGCCCCCCAGACCCTGCCACCCCTCACCCCCTGCCACCCCTCTCACCCCCCACTAGTGCAGAGCCAGCTGCAGTCCCCCGCCACTGTCCCAGGCCCCACTCAACCCCGAGGACATTTAGGGCCACGGACCCGAGGTGGCAGAGTTTTGCGGGCCAGGCGACACCCTGAGACCTAAACCGCCCTCCCTTCCTCCCTCCCTCCAGGTTTTAAAAAGACTTTGCTAGTTGCACAAGAAAGTTTATTTTTGAAAACATTTTGCACACAGTTTTATTTTGTTACAAAAAGTTATTTATTTGCACATAGTTTGTTAATAAACATAACGTTTTTGATATTAAACCTGGTGTGTATGTGTTCACTGTCCGGAGACTGGTGCAGGGATGGGTTGTGGGAGGAAAGGTTTTAGAGCGGGGGACCCAGGCCAACAGCCCCATTGGGGAGACCCTGGGGAGAGTAATTGGGCTCCTGCTGAGAATCTCTCACGCAGACCCTCCCAGATGCGCACCCCCACCTGATGGGCTTGGCGGATGGCAGCTGTCTGGGACTGCTCGAACCGCCTCCCCTCAACATCAGCCCGTGTCCCCCACCCTGGGAGGAAGGCCTCCCCTTTGCTCTCCAACAGGTTGTGGAGCATGCAACACACAGCCACCACCTCAGGGATATTGCGTTCCCCCATGTCGAGGCGAATGAGCAGGCACCTAAACCTTCTCTTCAGCCGCCCAAAGGTGCATTCCGCCTGCAAGCGCGCCCGTGTCAGGTGTGCGTTAAATTGTTCCCTGCTCGCGTTCAGATGCCCAGTGTACGGCTTCATGAGCCAGGGCATGAGGGGGTACGCCGCAGTGGCCACAATGCAGATTGGCATCTCCACGTCCCCAACAGCAAAGTTTCACTGCAGGAAGAATGTTCCAGCCTGCAGCCTGCGGTAAAGGTAGGAATTTCGGAAGATCCGAGCATCATGTGCCCGGCCTGACCACCCCACATAAATGTCAGTGAATAGTTCATGGTGGTCAACGAGGGCTTGCAGCACCATGGAGAAGTACCCTTTTCTGTTGATGTAGAGGGCTGCTCGATGGGGTGGTGCACGGATCAGGATGTGAGTTCCATAGAGCGCTCCTCCACAGTTCGGGAATCTCAGCCCAGCAAAGCCGGTCATGATGGTGTCTAGGTCTCCAAGGCGGACAATCCTGTTCAGCAGCTTCGAGCTGATGGCCCTCACCACCTACAGAAATAGACACATACAAACACACAGAATAGGAAGTTAGAGGGGTTGCCCAAGTCCTTTGGAGATGCCCCCTCTCCCTCCTCCCCCAAAGACCCCAGGAGACCCCCCCCCCGGCGGCTGCTCCCAGCAGTAGGGCAGGGTGAGGCCAGGAGCCATCCCCCACTCCCACTCTATTGCCCCCGCCCTTTCCTGTTACAGTCTTCCTACCCCGCATGGACTGTCCCCCCAGAGGGACCTACATCCATCAACACAGCACCAACAGTAGATCTCCCCACGCCACACTGGTGTCCCACCTAACAGTAACTGTTGGGGGTGGCCAGTTTCCAGAGGGCAATGGCCACCCTCTTCTCCAAGGGGATGGCAGGGCGCAGATGGGTGTCCTGTCATTGCAGGGCGGGGGCGAGCCAGGTACACAGCTCCTTGAAGGTGGACTTCCGCATACGGAAGTTTCGGAGCCAAGCCTGGTTGTCCCACCACTCCATGACGAGCCAGTCCCACCAGTCTGAACTTGTCTCCAGCCTCCAAAATCGCCTCTCATGGAAGTTTGGTGGCAAGAACAGTGTTACTGCAGCCCAAGTGAGGGGCTGAAGGCTGGGTTCAGACTCCAGACCTAGCATGAACAACATGAAGGTCTCATGGAGTTGCAGCAGAACTTGAAGCACTACAGTGTGGGGCCATTGCCTGCCCAGGGGCAGCTCCGGCTCCATGGAAAAAAAACAATTCAAAGCACAAAAACCAACCAGGAAAAAAAATGCTGTGGTGTCCCAGAAAGCAGGGCACTCAGAGCAAGCACTGCAGAAGCTTTGCTGTCCCTCTAGGAGGTAGGCAAGCCAGCTGCAGAAGCAGAGGAACAGCTGTTCAGGGGGGTCCCTTAAAGCATGCGTCTCTGCAAAGAGCATGCTGCAGGACCCGGAAGTAAAGGCTGCCCCCATGCCCTGGCACAAGTGCTTCCAAGTGCCCTTTTTTTGACAGAGCATCCAGGCAGTCTGGACGCTCTTTTTCGAAAAAGCAGATCGATTTTTCAATCCGCTTAGTGCAATCTAGATGCTCTTTTTTGAAAGAGGCCTTTTTAAAAATAGCTTTCGAAAAAGCCTCTTTCGAAAAAGGCGGGTAGTCTAGATGTACCCTAAGGGAGCCTGCCTCAGTCTAATTTTGAGGCTTCCCAGTAGTGTGGACATGCTATTTTGAAATAGTTATTTTGGGAGTTATTATTTCAAAATAAAATTATTTTGAAATAATTTCCTATTGTAGACACGCCCTGTGTAGGCTCTCTACATGGGGATGAATTTGATCCTTATAAAGCCCATGTATGCTGCTCAAATGATTTTATGGCAATTAATAGATCTGAACTTTCAAAGGGTTTCCTGTAATTTAACAAATGAAAATATCTATTATTCAGAATTTGAAAAGTGTACGACCTTTAACCCATATTGATAATCATGATTATAAAAGAGAGCAGGATAATAAAGTAAAATCCAGGACTCTGACCTTATTTTTAAGAGCTAAATATTTTATATATCTCTATAAATTACTCAGCAGTTCAACTTGATTTGAATCAGCAGGTTATGTGAATAGTACAGACATCAAGAAATAGGACATAGGCAGGAAAGCTGAAGAGTTATATTTTGTCATTTTTGAAGAGGACAATGGGAGATTTGTTTTTTATTTATATGAGAGCAGGCTCTTGATGCCAACACATTGAATGAGACACCCTCTTATACAAGTGAGCCTCCTGAAGAATTTGTAGTAATCACCACCTCAGATTTTTTAAAAATAATTTAAAATCTGTCCTTTCCTCTACCCTATGAACCTTTTCACTGTTCAAGAAACAAGCTATTCTCACAGCCAGCAAAAATATGTAAGGTTTATATCAGTATACCACATGAATGCCATAAATAATATGTTTTATATAAATATGACTCATGAAATAGCATGCAAGTCAGCCCCTTCATATGTAGCAATGCAAAAATACATATATATTAAAAATGCCTCATCTCCACATATATGAATTATACATGTCTTTTCCACAAGGTTTCAAAATTAAAGGGTGATGACTCTTCAGCCAAACTGAAGCACCCTTAGCTCAAAATAAGCTACACAATTTGAGCTAAACAAATTTCATAGCTTAATTTGAATTAATTTAGAAATAGCTTATTTAGTAATTTGGCGTTGTCTACACAGCACCAAGTTTCGAAATAAACTGCTATTCTGAAATGTCCCTTAATCCTTGTGGAACAAGGTTTACAAGGTCATTGGAATAGAGAGCCCGTTATTTTGAAATTCATTTCGAAATAACGGGTGCACTGTCAAGACGCGAAATATGCTATTTTGGAATACCGGAAGTATCCCAAAATAGTGCCGTGGTATACGTGCCCTTAGTGATTTCTAAAGTGTTCTAAGTATGTTTGTTTTAGAGTAACAAGCATAAACAAGCAAATACTACACTTTCTGAAGCATACTCCACAGAGTATTAAAGCTTACGTGTTTTTATAGATTTTTCCAGCAACTCAGTCCTGGAATATAGATGGAGAAAAGACATATTAAGTATTTCTGTCCATGTCCATCACTCTGAATTAATCCCTAGAGTACATTTTCTAATGTGTTATTCACTCTAGTGCTAAATGTCTCAAGTGATTGGGCTACCAGTACTTCCCTTGGAAGATCATTCTGTGCTTTAATAAATTTCACCATTATAGGCTTTTTCCTACATAAGAACATAAAAACAGACATACTGTGTCAGATGAAAGGTCCATCTAGCCTAGTATCCTGTCTTCTGACAACCCTTTTCTACGCTAGGGAGTTATTTCGAAATAACTCCCCTTATTTATAAATAACAAGCAGAATATCCACACTATCAAGCCCGTTATTTTGAAATAAGGAGCTGGTTACTTTGAAATAACAACTCCTGCTTTCCACAAGGAATAACATTTATTTCAAAACAGTTATTTCAACATTGCGGTAGTGAGGGTGCTCCACTGATGCTATTTCGAAATAACTACTCCCCAGAGTCATTCGAAGTAATTACTCCCCAGTGCTTCCTGGGGCTTTAAGTCGAGGTAGTTCATCCACATTAAGGGAGACTGCCTCGGACTAATTTCGAGGCTTTCCTGTAGTGTGAACACAATATTTTGAAATAGTTATTTATAAGTTATTTTGAAATAATTTCCTAGTGTAGATATGCCCACAGTGGCCAATGACAGATGCCCCAGAGTGAATGAACAAAATAGTTAATCATCAAGGGTACATCTACACTGCACACTTATTCCACTATAAGTCATTTCAAAATTTATATTTTGAAATAGCTTATTTCAAAATAGCATGTCTACACAGCAAATGCTTATTGAAATAGCGCTGAGGTATTTTGAAATAGAGCACCCACACTTATTGGATGATGAGTCACATTTAAGACCACCCATAAGCACTTCAGGCAGGGCATCAGGACAGCAATCACTTCTCATAGTTGCTTCCTGAGGCTATCTGAAGCTTGTGCTTAAAGGGACCTCTCTATACAGTTGTGTCTTAAGCTCTTCTTTTCCTACCTCCTTGAGGAACAGCAAAGCCTTTTCTCTATGTGCTCTCATTGCTCTTGCAGACACCAGAGCACTCCTGCCATGGAGCCGCACCTGCCTTCAAGCAGTCCATGGCTCTTACATCTCCTGCTACACCTCCTGGTGCAGTTTCTGCAGGCTGCCCTCATGGCTTTGCAGGAGGAGGATCCCCAGCTCATTGCAGGGCACCTCCTCTCCTCTCTCCATGTGCTGCTCATGTAGCTCAACCCCACTGTTCCTCCCCTGCACACTGTACACCATCGCTTCTGGCGACTGGACACCAATTCCAACTGGTTGGACAGATTTGTTATGGAGCAGTGGGACAACCAGCAGTGGCTCCAGAATTTCTGCATGTGGAAGACACCTTCATTGAGCTGTGTGAGTGGCTTGCCCCTGCCCTCATGCAACAGGACACCCTCATAAGACCCGCCACCCCCTCCAGAAGTGGGTAGCCATCACCATGTGGAAGCTCACCATGCTGGACAACTACCAATCTGCCGGGAACCAGTTCAGCATGGGGAGATTGACCATTGGGCCTGTGCTCATGCAGGTATGGCACTCTCATGCTGTTGTTCCAGGAGGGTGATGAACTGCTGGAAGGAGGTGGTGGTGGTGATGGAAGTCCCTCCCCCAGGAGGTTTTTCAGTCCCGCCCTTACAAAGCCCCGACAGAGGATAGGGTTAGTAGGTATTGCTCCTGGTGTGTGTGGGGGAAAGGGTGGGTTAGGCATGGGGACTTCCTGAGGGGGCCTGGCAACTGTGTGATTCTCTGTCTCCTTCTACAAGTGGAAAGGGTCATCAACACCGTCCTGCTAAGTAGGGTCATCAACCTGGGCAATGTGGACTCCATCATCGCTGGATTTGCAACCAGGGACTTCCCCAACTGCAGGGGGGAAGGGTCAGGGTGGAGGCTATTGACAGCACTCATATCCTCATCCAGGCCCCCAACCACTGGGCATTCAGATACATCAACCGCAAAGGGTACTTTTTGATGGTCCTACAGGCCCTTATGGACCACCGCGGCAAGTTCATGGACATCTACATCGGATGGTCAGGACAGGCACATGACACACACGTCTTCCAAAACTCCAGCCTCTTCAAGAAGCTGCACGCTAGCACTTTTTTCCATGAATGCACCATCACAGTTAGGACGTGGACATACCCACATGCATTGTAGGAGATGAAGCCTACCCTCAGGAGCAGCAGCAGGAGAGGCTGCAGGAGTGGCCACCGGGCAGTCGATGGCGGCAGTGAAAGCCACACACATAGTCTGGCCCTGCTTCAGCAGCTCCTGCCAGATATTGTGGAGCAGCTCCAAGTCCGCCTCCAGTCTGTGGTCCTGCCAGTCCAGGGAGCACTGCAGGGCATGCAGGCAGGCATGTGCTCTCACTGCAGGTCATCCTGGGCTCTCCTGTACCTGCGAGTCTCATGGGATAGGGAGGCTGGTGTGGAAGAGGTGGCTTGCATCCTACTCACAGCTGGTCCAGCTGTGGAGAACAAAGAGAAGTGCAGTCATCCCAGGAGACACTGTGCATGAAGCCTAGCCCTCATCTCTGAGCTGACATCAAAAAGTCTCAGGTCAGATGAAGGTGATGTGCTTTGAGCAAAGCCACCTGAGGCCTGGACAGTGGGCCCTTTCCTGCAGGGACACAGATGTCCCAGGGGCAGCCACACTACTCCCCACACCCTGGAGATAAGCAGGCATGAGAATATGCTAGCCAGGGAAGGGGCTTGAGGACACGGGCAGGGAGCAATAGGGCGGCTGGGCTTCCCTCCATGCCGCACACACACTGGGTCCAGCAGCGGTGGCATCCCACACAGAGAATACTTGTATCCCTGGCCACTTGGAGGAGAGGGAGGCAGGTTGTTGTGTGGAGGTGTGTGTGAGCAGCAGATGCCACTTGCCAGGGAGGGTGCTCCTGAGATCCCCTCCACTTCCTTTCCCTACCAGGAGGCTCTGCTGGCAGGGGCTCAGTGTCCTCCGCCTCACTGCGCCATCCCTGGGAGCAGTTGTTGTCCCGAGAGCAGGCTTGCCCATGTGCTGCACTGTTGTGTGTGTGTGTGTGTGTGTTTTCATGTCCCCAGCCTCCTTTTAGTGGTAGCTTGTGGTGGGAGGGTGTCCCACCTGGGTGTCAGTAGTAAGGCAGGACTGTCCAGACATGCTGTGAGCCAGAGCACAAGGGTCCTCTGTTGCAGCCTTCTGTGGCTGTGTTCCCTAGATTGACACTCCATGTACACCCACATGCACAGGCTACTGCGCAATCACCAGGCCGAGCAAGGAGCATGCGCCAGCCCCTCCACCCATGTGTGTCTAGGGAAAGTAATAGCACTCACCTGATGGGCCTTCCCCAGCTTCGGATGAAGCCTGGGAGACATCCTGGGAGCGGGGTGCCAGCTCCAGGGTGAGCATAACCTTCTGGCTGGTGGGCATCAGGCTGGTGCTGGCCTCATCTGGCTCCTCCTCATCTTCCTCCTCAGCATCAGCTCTGCCCCCCGGGAGAGCGACTACGGGCATTTCCCACCCAGAGTCCACATCTAGTGGGGGAAGGGACTGACCCCCTCCCAAGATGCAGTGAAGCGGATCATACTAGGGGCAGAAGTGGGGTGCCACCCCAGAGCAGGAGATGCACTCCCTGGCCTTGGCATAGACTTGCCTGAGCTCTTCAGTTTTCATGCACACCTGTGGCCCTTGTGGCCCAGGCTGTCAGCCATCTGGGTGTAGATGTCAGCATTTCTGCATCTGGTGTGGAGATCCTGGAGATTTGCCTCCTGTCCCCAGATCTCAATGAGGTCCAGGATCACCATACCAGACCAGGAAGATGCGCTCCTCTTTCGTCCCTGGGCAGGGTTCTGAGAGCTGACTGCCTGCTCGGCTGCAGCTGTGGAGGACTTGGTGGGAGCACAGGGGTGGCTCATGGCAGCAGGACAGCTGTGAAGGCTGCTGCAATGTGGTACAGGGCTGGCAGGGCCTGCATTGTGCCACAAGCCCTTTCCCCTGTGGCTGAAGCTTTAAGGGCTGCAGGGGAAAGGGAACTATAGAGTTCTGATGAGTGTGGACAGAGTGGCCAGCAGGGCACCCGTGGGAAGCCCTGGAGGCCACTTATTTTGAAATAACTCCAGTTGCCCTGTCTACACACATTCTATTTCAAAATTGGCATTATTTCTTGTGAAATGAGTGTCACAAATTTCAGAATAAGGCACCCATTATTTCTAAATTATTTTGAAATAATGGCCTTGCTATATAGACACTCACTTTATTATTTTGAAATAATACTAGTTATTTCAAAATAACACTGCTGTGTAGACATGTCACAAGTGATCCCTCACCTATTACCCATTTCCAACCTCTGACAAAAAAAAGCTAGGGACACCATTTCTACCCATCCTGGCTAACAGCCATTGATCGACCTATCCTTTATGAATTTATCTAGTTCTTTTTTGAACCCTGTTAAATTCCTGGTTTTCACAACATCCTCTGGCAAGGAGTTCCATAGGTTGCATTGTGCATTGCATGAAGAAACACTTTGTCCTGTAGTGTAGACATACCCTAGGGGTCACCAAATAAAATGAATAGGTAGCCAGTTTAAAACAAACAAAACGAAGTCGAATTAAGATATGAAACTTCTGCTACATTAATCGCATAGCTGAAGTTGAAGTAGCTTAACTCAGTGTTTGGCATTGTCTACTGTACAGGAAGTCAAAGGAAGTCCCCATCATTTTCTATGTGTAGCTGGGATTATGTTTTCCAATATGCTGTACTTTGCATTTTTCAACATTAAAATTA